>JAYESD010000012.1:45372737-46720858 GCA_036927565.1 Tuctoria greenei
GCGAAGGGGGTGAGCCCAACACCTCAAAGCTGGCAGTCTCGGCGGCCCTGCTACCATGGAGTCCGCCAAGGATCGTATGCGCCACCGGGAGCTCCGAGCTACCGGGCGCCCAAGATCCAGAGGCTCAAGTAAGTCCCGATGCATGGATCTCGGAGGTCCGGGACTACTTGAAAGACAACATCCTTCCCGAAGAACATGCCCTGGCAGAAATGATAGTCTGCATGGCTAAGAGGTACACGCTGGTGGAAGGGGATCTCTACCGGCGTGGCGCCAACGACATCTTGCTGCATTGCATTACCCGGGAGGAGGGCTGCGACTTGCTCGCGGAGATCCATGGAGGCGAGTGTGGGAACCACACGTCATCCTGCAGGCTGGTCGGTAAAGCCTTTTGGCATGGCTTTTACTGGTCGACAGCACTCCAGGATGCCGCTGAGATGGTCAGGAGATGCAAGGCGTGCCAGTTCCATGCCAAGCAGATCCACACACCAGCTCAGGCGCTGCAGATGATCCCTCCCTCATGGCCATTCGCTGTATGGGGGTCGGATATCCTGGGACCCTTTCCCAGAGCCGTCAGAGGATTCCGGCACATCTACGTCGCCGTAGACAAGTTCACCAAGTGGCCGGAAGCCGCCCCAGTTGTCACCATCAACAAGCAGTCAGTAGTCAAATTCATCAAGTCGATCGTTTGCCGGTCGGGGTCCCGAACAGAATCATCACTGATAACGAGACCCAGTTCACAAGTGCAACGTTCTAGGAATACTGCGAGGACCTTGGGATCCAAGTCTGCTATTCATCTGTCGCTCATCCAGAGAGCAATGGACAGGTTGAGAGGGCCAATGAAGAGATCCTCAAGGGCCTCAAGACTCGCACATTCTCACACCTTGAGAAGCATGGTGCAAATTGGGTAGATGAGCTTCCATGTGCACTGTGGGCTAGACGGACATCAACCAGCCGGACCACAGGGGAAACTACTTTCTTCCTGGTGTACGAGGCATAAGCCGTCCTCCCCCTAGAAATTACCAGGGGCTCCACCCGTGTCCGGGTGTACGACGAAGCCGCGTAGGACCAGCTCCGGTGTGAAGACGTGGACCTCGTCGACGAGGGACGAGTGAGAGCGGCTCACCGAAATGCACAGTACAGGCTGACGCTCCGGTGCTACCACCAGAGGACTGTGCGGAGTAGGGAGCTAAAGGTAGACGACCTGGTGCTGCGTCGCATACTCTTCCGGGAAGGGGCTAACAAACTCTCCCCCAGATGGGAGGGCCTCTTCCGGGTTACAGAGGTATGCCGCCCAGGGTGCGTCCGCCTAGCTACGGAGGATGGAGAGCGACTGCCCAACCCCTGGAACATCGAGCACCTCCGTAAGTTCTACCCCTAGACTAGTGTTAGGGCAATTTTCTTTCATTGTAAAAGGTACATGGTGCCTAGGAACATTACATAGGGTAACTAAGGCTATGGAGACGAGGCTCTGAGTGCACATTTCGCATAGCCTGGTCCAGAACCCTAAGTAGGTGCACTCGACTTCCTTTGTCGCCCAAGCCGGGTCGTTCCCCTTGTAAAGCATGTCCCATCTTATGGGAAACCGCAATGAAATAATGTTGTCCTGCCCTGTATAGGGTTTCTCATTCAAAAAAAATCTTTAATTTTTCATGATATTGCTGTACGTTCGACGTAGCTCGTGATCTATCATGGGCGCTGTCATTTTTTCCCTGCTTTAGCAATAGTGGGAGCCTTGCTGTCTGGTTGCAGGTGGGCTTGCTTGAGGTACCTGCAATGTGCCTGGGGCCTTGGATGTTCCCATACTCGGGGGTCTGTGTCTCCAGACGGTCTCCCTCGGAAAAGGCTTACGTCGAGCGGGAGGTCCAGGGGCATTGCCTGCTTAGCATGGTCCTGTACCCTAAGCCTGTGCGCCCTGCCTCCCCAGCGCTGCAGCTGAGTACTGGGGGCCAGATGGACCACCCTTAAGTAGTATGGATAGCGAGCCCTAGGTGCAGATGCACTGAATTACCCAAGCCCCATGAGTCATCCCAAGATCGTAAGTCAAGCGACGCTAAAAAAGGAGCAGGGAAGCAATGACCAGTGGACAGAATTACTTCTCCTGTTTTTTGATCTATACGCAGGTCTTCAAGGAGTTATCCCGGCGATAACCATCAGAGTACCCACGAAGATGGTGGGCACCGCCAGACCAAGGCTCCGGTGGCACCCCTAGGGGCACCGCTGTCTATGTTTCACCAAAGATGGTGAGCACCACCGGATCGAGGCTCCGGTGGCACCCCAGGGGCCCCGCCATCGACCTTTAACCAGAGATGGTGGGCCCTGCTGTACCGAAGCTCCGGTGGCACACCGAGGGGGCCCGCCGTCGACGTTTCACCGAAGATGGTGGGCACGGCCGGACCGAGGCTCCGATGGCACCCCCTGGGGTCCAGTCGTCGACGTCCCTGCATACTCAGTTACAGCTATTCTACCTACGCATCCTAAGCTCCCCTGCAACCGTCCGCCCTAACTTCTAGGTATCTGACAAGTGTGCCCATAACAACTGGCCACACCTGCCAGGGGGCCACACTCCGAGGGACGGCAGGTCCTGGAAGCTAAGGAACAACAAGCAACTAGAAGATATTGCTGAAAAGTAAAGCATGCTAAGTATGAGGGGCACTCCAAGCAGATTTTTTGTTGCAAAATCAAGGTCTGTCATCACAAAAAACTACAAAGAAAAATTGAAAGAAACACAAGATACAAGTAGCGCATGGGGAGCCCTCAGCCGCTCCGCTGGAACTCCGAGGTGATGAGCGCCACGGCATCTGAGACTTCAGACTTGGCGGCCTCCTCCCTCTCGGCAATGGGCCCTTTGAGGACCGGCTGAAGAGGGACATCAGGGTACCAGCTCCGGTAGCAGGATAGGATGTGCATTGCCACCTCCTTCACCAGCATCCTCCCTTCTACCTCCAGCTGTTTGTCGATGATGGCCCCCAGCGAACGCATCCTCGAGCTGGTGGAGTCAAGGGCTGGGAACACCTGACTCACCTCCTACACTGGTTCCCCCACGCGCACCGGGCTAAAGCTGAGCGGCACCAGAGCTGAGTCAGCACCGCCCAGGAACTCCCAGGCATTTCGGGCCTCAGCAGAACGCGACGCCCGGAGCTCCTGCACCTCCTGCTGGGCTGCCGCCAGCGCCTGGGGGCCGCCGTCCAAGAATCGCTCCTCCATGGCTGCCAGTGCCCTCTCGCGGTGGCTCAAGTCACCCTCCTTGAGGGCGACGTTGAACTCGCGGTACAGGAGAGCCTGGCGCTCGGCGAGCTGGGCTTGCTCCGCCTCAGCCAGGGCAGCATCCCGGCGGTCTAGCTCGGCGGCGTGGACTCTCGCCCCTTCCTGCTGGAGGACAAGCCAGCGGGAGGTCACCTCCACCTCAGCCTGCTTCGCCGCCCACTCCTGCTCCCGTTCAGCAAGAGCAACCTCCTGGCGAGATAGCAGCTGCTGGAGCTCCTCGTAGGACTCGAGGCGAGAGCTGGCCTCAGCATGGATCGCCGCGGCATCCGCCTTCAGCTTCTGGGTGACGGCGTCCAGGCGAGCGATAAGCTCGCGCTCCAGGTCCAGGATTTTCATCTCCTCCCGGACGACCGCCTCCCGCTGCGCCACCCGGCTCTCCGCCAACCGGGTCCGGGCTTCCAGGGTCCTCGCCCATTCCCGGAGCCGGTCCTCCTTATCCTCAAGCCTCCCCCACTCCTGGTCGACGGCCGCCCGAGCCTGCCGAAAGCTGGAGTAGGCAATGGCCATAGCTTCAGACAGGGGGAGGGGCTCCACCATAGCCGCGGGTCCCTGCCTCCCCACCTCTTCAATATCATCCTCCATTTGGAGGACCACCGGGGAGACGGGGACCACAGCTCCCCCAGTCAGAGAAGGCGGGGCGGAACCGCCCCTGGGAGCAGGCGCGTCATCTCCAGGAGCCCCCTCCCCAGCGGAGGCTCTAGCACTATTGCCAAAGGCTCCTAAGCCGGCTCCGGGAGCTCCACCTGGGGCGGTGGCGCCAGCCGACATGGCAGTGTCAGTCGGCGCGGTAGCATCAGCCGGTGCAGAGTAGCCGGTGGATGCAGAGTCATTGGCGGGCGCGACACCAGACGCCGGCGCGCGCTGTGGACCCTCAGCAGCTGCTGTAGGGGCCTCGGGCACGAAGGCCCGGGGCACCTTGGCAGCAGCAGCCCGGGGCGCCCGAGCAGGGTCCGAGGCCGCAGAAGAGCCCCGTGAGCTGGCTGGAGCAGCATGCCCACCATCGAAAGGGCGCGAGGGCGGAGGAGTAGTCGTGGTTGCGCTGAAAGCAGAAAAACCCGAATCATAAGAATATTACAGGGTGAGAACACGTCAAAGAACACCCAAGAAGAAATCTAAGCAGACTTACCGGGGAACGTTGAAGCTCCACCGCTTCCCGAAAGGGTTGGGGGGGGGTCCGGACCCCAAAACCCGCGGCGGGGGCCGCAACGTGTGCTGGGGGCCCCTGAGATGGAGGAGTCGGCGACATCCCCAAAGTCTGGCGCTCCTCCAAACGGCGAGGGAACGCTGGGGTCCCATCAGCGTTGAGGAGCCTCCCCTTCTTGCGCGACGAGGACTTGGGCGGCAAAGCGGCACCACTGACACCCCCTGACACCGAGTACGGCAGTGACGGGCGCACTTCATGGGGGTTGGGTCCGACACCGGCACTGGTGCATTCCCTTTCCCCATATTAGCAGAGGAGCCGACGCCTCACCGCTGACGGAGCTAGGGCCCACTCGAGGGGTCATCGCTCGAGGGATCTTTGTCGCTTGAGGGATCTCTGCCTCCCTCAGCGTCGTCGGCAATGACAACCCCCTCAGCATCGTCCGCAATCTCGACCTCCCAAAACGGGTCTCCAATCTGGCGCTGCGCCAGCCCGGACTCGTCGAGCGTTGGCATCGCCTTCAGCAGCCGCCTCTTCAGCTCGGAGTCCAAGCACAGGGGGTGACAGGCCACCGGGAGGGCCAGTCCCTTAGAGGAAACGTCATCGGGGCAGACCCGGACCATCATATCATGCAGCAGCTGCTCGGCCGGGTTGGAGTCATAGCCGGTCTCGAGCTGGGTGCAGTCCATTGGACCGGTGTACATCCATGTCGGGCGGACGCGGCGCTGGAGTGGAGCCATGCGTCGGGACATGAAGTCCCTCAACACCATCGCAAATGTCAGCTCGTGGTCCACCAGCATATGGATCCTCTCCAACACCGGGTCGAACGCCCTCTCCAGCTCTGGGCACTCCTCCAAGAATGACCGCTCGGAGTAGGGGCTCCCGGTGGGGAGGCACATCCGGTCATGATCCTCGACCTTGACGATCATCCAATCTTCGCACCATGGCTCCTACCGTGCAGAGCTGAAGGAAGCAATGTACCTAGAAGGGACCTTGGTTCGACGCTGGAAGTAGTAGGCGCCGAGCTGATCCTTTGAGCTTTTGCCGGTGGCCCTCAGTACAAAGAAGTACCTGAAGAGCTTCACCAACCGCATCACCCCCCACGAACATCTCGCAGAAGTCAGCAAAGACCGCCAGCAAGGCGATCGAGTTCGGCGGGAGGTGGTGAAGTTGGAGGTCGAAGGTCTCCAGAAGCATTACCAGGAACGCGGATGCTGGCAGCGCGAATCCGGCCAGCACATACGACGAGAACAACACCATCTCCCTGTCGGTGAGGTTCAGTGGGAGCTCCCCGCGATGGAGCAACTCCTCCTGTTCGGGGGCTCACCAGCCGAGAAGCCAGCGCACGGGGGCCAGATCGGCAGACCTGGTCAGCCAGGACCTGGGCAGGATGCTCGCCATGATGTTGAAGGAGGAGGCTCCGGAAGGGGAAATCGGGAGCTAGAGCGCAAGAACTGGACTTGGGGCAAGGGGCACGAGCTCAAGGATGCAGAAGCGGAAGAAAGGACCCTTAGGGGGAAAGGTCTCTTTTTATTCACTTCTGCAAGCCAACAGACGCGACGTGTGAATCGCCACAGCCTCGGTAGAAGAACAACAGACCCGCATAGGCAATGACATGAGGGCCCGAGTCGCTCAATGAAGAAGGCAAGCCGGGTGGCCAATTGTGCGGGAGGTAACTCGGCGGTTTCTGAAAAGGCAAAAGCAGCGGAAGTGCAGGAGCCACCTTGGGAACCACCGCAGTTAAAGCACGATTGAAAGCAGAAGTCATGTCACGTGGCGCATGTCCCGCGCCTCCGCTTACCAGAAGGAGACGTGTAGCCACGATGGAAGGGACGTGCCGCCCGGGGAACTGCCCTGAATTGGAAACGAAAGAGTTGCGCGGGAAGATAAAGAAGAAGACCCCACCTGCGGTATCAACGACTCTCCCGAGGTGGGCTCGGGGGCCACCGTCGATACCCCGCAGACCCGGTACCCCCGCACACAAGGAGAAAAAGGCTAAGGACTTGGCCTCTACTTGGAGGCAGAGTCCGAGGCTGCCACGTCGTGGAGGGAAGGACCAGATCCAACCTCCCCGCTGGAGCGGGCTCCCGGGCTGCCACGTGGCCGGCAGGACCGGACCTTCGCCTCTTCGCCAATGCGGGCTCCGGGGCTGCCACATGGCTGGCAGGACCGGACCCTCGCCTCCCCACCGAGGCAGGCTCCGGGGCTGCCACGTGGCCGGCAGGACCGGACTCTCACCTCCTCGCCGAGGCGGGCTCCGGGGCTGCCACGTAGCCAAAGGAACCCCCGGGACCAGGCCCATCTCCCTACAAGGAAGGGCTCCTGGACTACCACGTGGCCCGCAAGGCTGAGCCTCCGCCCTCCCCGGAGGTGGACTCCAGAGGTGCCACGTGACCTGTACAGCTGGGCGCTCAACTCCTCGCAGGGGCAGGCTCCAGTGCAACCACGTGGCGGTGGGCCGACTCAATGTGGTAGGAGGTCGCAGTAAAGGAAAGAGTGCGCCGCTCAGACAGGCATTAAGTACGTGCGCCTTCCCCAGGCAAAGCTGAGTCACGCATGCACAAGTCAAGGCTCCAGTGTCCTGTCTTGTCCAAGTAGCCGGTACAGAACCACGACGCAAGGCGAACAAGTAAGCCGCGAGGACAAGACGGACGGGACGTGCCCTGCCATCATCAACAACTATGTGTAGCCCAAGCGCACAATGCGGCGGGATGGCACATTGAAGCCCCTGACAAAGGGAAGTAGATAGCATTTAATCCTAGATCTTGTATAGGATTTGGCTCTCCCTGGGACCACCTGTCGGGCCCCAGGGCCCACCTTGTGACTGCAGAGTCCTTGGAATATAAAAGGACTCGGTAGACGACCTTCACAGGGGATCGCATCAGACCAATTGAAACCGATACACGCTCAAGCAAGGCAATACACATACACTCCCGTGGACGTAGGGTGTTACGCTCCGGCGGCCCGAACCATGTAAACCCTTTGTGTTCACCATCTCGCTGCGCTCAATCTCCTGGAACTAGCCCTCGTGAATCCGAAGAACCTCCGTGGGCTGCTCTCTGAGCAGGTCCGGGGGAAGTGTCGTTTAAGACTTTCCACAACCTCACTTGCACATGCTATACTTCTACACTAGAAGTAAGCAAATTCCAACATACCACCATTCCACAATAAAAAGAGAAACTCCATATCATTCATGCTTAGCACTCTCTTCAAAATTCATTGCATAAAAAGGGAGTCAAAGACATGGCTACAAGAAAAGAAAAAGAAAAATAAAATGCATGCTTACATTATAAGCATGAGAAAAAAAAAGAGAAAAATAGCCATGTTTTATACCTGCAAAATGAGAGAGTCCACTCAAAAAGGAGTCATCTCAAGATCCACATCCACTCCATTCCATCACACATCCACAAGTCTTGAATCAAACTGTTTTGAATTGATTTCTCCTAAGGCTTGCTCTTTTGACTTAGCAACATTATGTATTGCAAACATGCCTACTATATTTCCTACCGAGCTCCACATACAAGCCTTATGTAGAGGTAGGATGAATTTAGGCAAAATGCCTTGGTGATGATATATTTCCAATACACATGGGAGAGACTTGAGATAATCAAATTGAGATACTTGAAATCTGAATTGAACTCTCCAGAATTTGAGTGGAACTACTTCTAGGGTATGTGTGCTCCATTTGTTGTTCTATCTTTCAACCACCCATGAATAGGGGATGGCATAAGCTCCATAATGACTTAAGATGGCTGAAGTACCATGGCAATTTTTGCAATACTAGGTAGAGTATTTTGTTGTGCACATGGTACTTTTTGAAAAATAGAACTTAGTAGAAACTCCTGATCATCAACCTAAAGTCTTGACTTTGGTTGGGGCGAGCAAAGGATAAGCTTGGAGGAGTTTGTTGATGGCTATTATATACCAATTTCACCTGTCACTATGACTCAATTATGTGAAGGAAACATCATTTCTTGCACACATCACCTTTCTATTTAACCTATTTCCACTTTTCCTTGGAGAAAGTAGTGCATGCAAGGATTCTATACCGAATTGAAGTGAAACAAGTGGATAGATCATATAAAATATCGGTCCAGCCAAACAGGTGACACCACATGGCACCACATGGATAAAATGGCCCACAAACAGAAGTATCTGAGGCCATCCAACGGTGTAGCACCCATATCATGGAATGGGACCCACTCAGTCACCTGGAGGAAGCACTAGCCGTTTGGAGCCAAGACCAGGTCAGCTGACCCCCATAGTCGGCCGACTAATTCCCGGCGCCAAACGCGGTCAAACACCCCGTGTTGGCTCCTCCCGGCTTGAAGAGGCTATGGGTGACTGATTCGCACACTTTTGGTGGCAGTAACCGACCCTTCTCCAAGCTATAAATAGGACCCCTCACCCCTCACTTCAACACACACCACTTGAGTATATATCCATTGTATCCACTACTCCCCATAGGTTTAGAGGAGTATAGATTGTAGAGAGGAGAGTCTTTAGTCCATAGGCCAAGTAGGAGAGGAGTAGAAGGAGTCTCTTCCCAATCCCTAATAGGGAAAGGTATGTCTCCCATATTCCTATTTATATTTGTGATTTTATTCTTAATAATGATGTTATCTTTAGTCTTCCATTGTTCATATACTTGGATGAAGCGTTTCTTGTTTGATTGTGGATTCCATGTATGTGGTAGGAGTAGTATTTATGATTATATATACAATTATCTTTATGTCATCATAAACACTATAAACCTCCACTATAGTCTAATTAGCTATGATATGGTTATGTTAACATAATCACTTATGCTAGGAATTAACATTGGTTCAACGATGATTTAGTTCATTGCCTTAGGATGTCTTGTGCCTAGGCTCTTAAGGTAATTACTTAATATTCTAGCATGGTGCTAGGATAGAGATTAGCGTTGGATGTTGCGTATGCCCACAGATTCAAGAGGTACGTAGTAGGTGGTGAGAGCCCTATCTATCCTTTGTAATCCTCCACGTTCGAGTATGCCACGGGCTCTTGGCAGGAGTCGTCCTAGTATTGCTAGAGGGTAAACTCGTGCCCGATGTGTTAATCCACTTAGCATATGAATTCATACTTGCCATGATCATTAGTAACTAACCGAGGCTATGTATATGTACATTAGAAGCATTGTAGGAGTTTCTACCAAGTTATTAGCCTATTCCCTCTTTACCATATTTATCCTCTTAGGATAGAATGCTCTTGTGTGTGTCACACTACCTCAATCACCCTTTATCCATCTTGCTAGATTCCTACCTAGGCCAACCTAGCCTTTTCCACTTGATTGATTTACTTCCATCTAGCCTTCCTTTGGGAGAATTTAAATGACACCCATTGGGAATACTCTTAAGGGGAAATGCTACAACAATAGTTTTCGTGCGCTTGCGGATTTACATGTATAATATAAAACCTACCAACAAGCATTTCTAGAACCCCTGCAAAGGATGAATTGTTAGTAGTGTGTAGGAAACATCAACAACCCCTAGGGCGCCTGCCATCGACGAATCTACGATGTTGGTGCGCGACGCTATTGCAGCCGCTACGACACCTCCCAAGGGGCCCGCCGTCAACGAATCTATGATGATGGTGGGCAATGCCGGAGCAGCCACCTCCGGCACCGCCCGAGGGGCCTGCCGTCAACGTCTACACTCAGACAAAGCTCAGCGCCCTTGGAAGGGCCACACCGAGGTCACCCACTCATACTCAACCACTTCACGGCGGGGGGGGGGGGGGGGGGGCAGGGGGCATCGAAGACATCCTGCGATCAATCAAGTGGTAGGCGTGCCGAGCCACTTGGCCACATCTACCAGGGGGCCTCTAAGGGGGTTACATAGGCAGGATGTCATTTGACGACAAATTGGCCATGTCAACTGTGCGATGGTGGGCGACGTCGGAGTAGCCAGCTCCGGCACCTCCCAAGGGGCCTGCCATCGATGTCTTAACAAAGATGGTGGGCGATGCTGGAGCAGCCAACTCTGGCACCTCCCAGTGGGGCTGCCGTCGATGACTCTAGGATGATGGTGGGCGACGAGGGAGTAGCCAGCTCCGAGGCACCACCCAATGGGTCTGTCGTCAATGTCTCAATGAAGATGGTGGGTGACGTCGGAGCAACCAACTCCGACACCACCCAAGGGGCCTACCGTCCACGAATCTACGACGATGGTGGGTGACGCTGTAGTAGCCAGCTCCAGCACCCACTAGGGGCCTGCCGTCCACGAATCTATGACGATGGTGGGCGATGCCGGAGCAGCCAGCCCTGGCACTTCCCAGGATTCCTGTTGTCGATGACTCTACGATGATGGTGGGTGACGCCGGAGCATCCAGCTCCGGCACGATCCAAGGTGCCTACCGTCGACGTCTCAACGATGATGGTGGGTGACGCCGGAACAGCCAGCTCGGCCACCTCCTAGGTGGCCTGCCATCGACGAATCTATGATGATGGTGAGCAACGCTAGAGCAGCTAGCTCCGGCACCACCCAAGGGGCCTCCCGTCAACGTCTACACTCAGACAAAGCTCAGCGCCATTGGAATGGCCACACCAAGGTCACCCACTCATACTCACCCACTCCACGGGGGGGGGGGGGGGGGGGGGTGGGGGGGACGTCGAAGACATCCTGCGCTGAAGTGGTAGGCGTGTCCAACCACTTGGTCCCATCTACCAGGGGGGCTCTAAGGGGGTTCTATAGGCAGGACATCATTTGACGACAAATGGGCCATGTCAACTGTGCGATCGTTGGTCCCTCAAAAGCTAACGAACACGACAATTTCTTCAAGCCCTTATAGATCTAAGGATTCAGAGCAACAGTTTGAGAAGCACAAGACAAGACAAGAAACCAAAAACAAAGTCCAATTCATTGAAGAATATTTACAAAGGGGCGAACCCAGATACAAAGGTGGACTGCCAGCCTCAATCCATGGCAAATTGTGCGATGACATGTTTTGCGGCATCCTTGACCTCCATCGCCATTGTCTCCTCGCGCTATTCGACAGGACCTTCAGAAACCGGCTCTAGTGGCATCTTAGGGTACCGACTGAGGTAGCACAACTGGACACGGGATGCCACTATATCTGCCACCGCTCTACCCTCAACTTCTAGACACTGAGCCAGCTGACGCTCTTGCAGATTGAGCTCCCGGGTGCAGTGCTCCGTTGTGTGCTCCTAGGCCTGAATGTCGATATCTCGCAGGAGGAGTTCCTGATGCTCAGCTAAGTGTAGCGCCCGATCCCGCGCCAAGTCGCTCTCCCGAAGCTCAAGGTCTTCGAGGCAGAACTGCAGCCTTCCATGATCTACCTAAGCCCGAACCATCATCACCTAGGCCGCCACCTCTTGCACGATGATAGTAGCCTCCCGCTCAGCAACAGTAGCTTCGCGGTGACCCAGGGCCTCTCAACCCTCTTCAAGGGCACGCAGGCGGGCGTTAGTCGTGTCATTGGCTACCTTGGCATCGGCCAGAATCTTTCGGGACATTGCATCCATGGCTTTCGCCAAGCGGTGCCTCAGCTCCAGCTACTCACTCTCCTTCTGGTACTTTGACTTCACCTAGGTGATCCTGGACCTCAGAAGGTCCTCCCAGGCTCGGAGGTGCTCTGCGGCGAGAGCCCCCTGCGCCCAGTGGAGGTTGGATTGCACCAGGTTAATGCTGGACTGCGCCGAGTCCATGATGTCGAAGAGGCGCTCTAGCTGCACCGAAGTTATAGAAGGCCGCTCGGTGATCATCTAGAGGACATATTCCTCCCGCGGCGGTGAAGGCGATACCAGTAGTACTGGGGACCTCGACACTGAGGACTGAGCGGAAGTTGCAGCACTACCTGAAGCAGTAGCACCACCGTCGACCAAGGAGCCACCTGCCAGATCAGCGGCAGCGGAGGCCAGGCCCTCTGCCCGCTGAGCCGACTCCGACATTGGCTCTGGCGCGACAGCTGGAGTGCCTCCGACACGGCAGCCGGCGATGCTTCACTACCCACGCGAGGTGCGGATGCTAGCGCAACGCTCTCCTGTACCGCCTTGGCGGTCAGCTTCGCAGGTGCAGCCGTAGCTCGTGGGCCGATTTCGCAGTGCTCCGAGAAACTACCCCCAGCGGTAGAGGCGTCACAACAGCTGGCGTAGACCTGCAGGTCAAAATCAAATCTGCCCAAGCTAGAAAAACAAGTGAGATAATGAAGAAAGCATTGGTAAGAATGCCTTACCGACGCCCCCGAAAGCTCCAGCGGGCCTCGACCTTCGGCAGCCCTGAGATTTCGACCCGCATCGACAGTGTGGCGGGTGTGGTCGCTCCGGCCGAACCTCCACCAGAACCACCGATGACGCTGCTACCCTGCATCGGCGTATCTCCACCAACTCGAACGGTGCCACTCCCTGAGCCCCCTCGCGAACAGCCGCTGACGTAGGCTAAAGGCCTCTTAACCTGAGGCTCCATAGGTGTAGCGCTCCCGGAGCCCTCTGTGGCGACTTGGACTGCACTAGTGGCGGAGATGCAGGACGGTGTGCCGGCCGCGGACGATGGCGGAATCACTGCTTGTTGGACTAGGACTCCCCCCGAAGAACCGCCGACACCTAATGCTGATGAAGGGCGCGCTGGTGGACGTTGACGTGGAGCGAGGACCGCCTGAAGCAGTGCCTTTGATGGCGCCCGAGGGCGTTTCTCATTCACAACCTTGATCACCGGTGACTTCCCCTTCCCTACATCAGGGACCAGCGCCTTCCCTTCCCTGTGTCGGGGACCGGCACCTTGCCTTTCCCTCCGTTAGAGGGTGCGTCCGCCCTTGACTCTTTGGAGCCTGGAGCAGGTATAGACTTCTGTGGAGGGTCGATGATGGCCAATCCACAGCACCAACCTACCGCGGCACAAGACCGAGCGTGTCTAGGTTCAGCATCTCCTTCTGAATATTCTTTTGATGGTTTTGATTCAAGCATAGCGGTGGACAGGACCCTAGAAGGTTGAAGATGTCAGAAGTCAGCGGGTCGTCACACGCCTTGGTCATTACATCGATCACCTCTTGAGGGGTCATCTCTGTGTCGTGACCCCGCACCAGCTTGGTGGCATCCTATGGCCCGAAGTAAAGCCATGCAGGGCGGCTATGATGCTGGAGGGGGGCCAGGCATCAATGCACGAAGTCCTCTCCATCACCGGGGTGTACGCATGCTCCAACTCCGGGCGCTCCTCCCAGATCTTCTTCTTGAGTACCGGCCAGTTAGTGGGCAGGACCATGCAATTGTGGGCATCGACCTGCACGATCATCTAGTCGTTCCTCTAGTTGGCCCACTTCACTATGGAGAGCGGGGTGATATACTTGAAAGGGTTGTTGGCCCGATGCTAGAAGTATTAGGCGTCGAGGAAGCTCGTCTGGCTCTTCTTCCGGATCCGCATCAGCACGAAGAACTGCCGGGGCACCAACACGGACGGGTACACCCCGACAAACATCTCACAGAAGTGCAAGAACACCTCTGCCACCACCAGAGAGTTCGGCGGCAAGTGTTAAAGCTGTAGCCTGAGGACCTCCAAAAGCGTCACTAGGAAGGAGCAAACAGGAGGAATGAATCCGGAGTACGCATATGACTTGAAGAAGACGATCTCCTTCTCCCGCAACTCCAGAGGCAGGGAGTCAGGACAGATCAGATCCCGCCGCTCCTCGTCCTCCCAGCCAAATAGCCGCCTCACAGACGCTATGTCCTCTATGCAGGAAGGAGGCATGGTTGAGTCCATTGGAGCAGGAGTCAAGAACCTCAAAGGCAGGTACATATTGGGTTCTCAAGGAGGAAGATGATGGCTTGAATGTTGTGGTGTGCGTAAGGAGGAACCACCTTTGCCCACAAAGGTTTCCTTTTAACACATTGTTGGCATTTGAGTGCACCGAGCAAATCGCTCAAGGCCAAAACCCGCTGCTATACCCGTAGCGTCCCTGACAGCGGGGCCAGGGTCCCCTGCCAAAGAAATTGGCCTGAGGGGGCTTGGACCCGAGAAGGCAACACAGGGGTTCCCATAAAGGCGAGAGTGGAAGCAGTAGAAGCGCAGTAGCCGCATTGGTAACCGTCACAAGAAAGAAGCTACAACAAGCAAAGATCACATCGCCACGAGCCCTCAACTAGGGAGGGCGCCTGGCCATGATGATATAAGCCCACACCATTTTGGCTAATCAAGACAAAATCAAAATACAACACGGGAAAGCGGGGATAGGGCTCCACACTCGGGCTCATCACCTCCCCCCATGGTGGACCCAGGGGCCACTGTCAGTACCTGGCATAACGGGTACCCTCGCGCATAGGCTAAAGCTGCCTAGGTGCCCTGCCTTCCAGTCAAGGTAGGGTCCAAGGCCACCACGTGTCCAGAAGGACTGGACCCCTTACCTCATATACGAAGTCCGGAGTATCCACATGGACCTCAAGGAGGAGTCCCGCTCCCCCTCATGGATGAGCTCCCAAGCAACCATGTGGACAATAGGACGGGATCCCGCTACCCCCATGGGAAAGGGCTCCAGTGCTGCCACGTGCCTCGAGACCACAGATAGGCCAACTCCTCGAAGAGGCAGGCTTTGGCTGTGCCACATGTCCCATAGCCCAGGAACCTCCTCTCTACTCTGGAGCGGGCTCCAGGGCTGCCACGTGGTCAGCAGGTCGGGACCAGGCCTACCTAGTAGAGGCTAGCTCACGAGTTGCCACGTGCCCAACAACTTGCCCTGGGGTGGGTTGCGGGAGTTAAGAGGACGGTGCGCCTTGTCCAAATCATGCATTGAAGACTTGCGTCTTCCCCGGGCGCATGACGCGGCGCACGCCTGCTGTCGGGTTTTGCTGCGACCAATCACATCGTAGTGAAGGCGTTGCAGGCCTACCCCACTCCACAATGTGGGTGGCTTACGGCGCCAGGGAGAGACGGATGGGACATTCCCTGCCATCATCAATGACAACGCATGGGCCACTGGCGACTGAGGCAGCAAGACAGCAAGTCTTCAAGCCGCGGTCAGAGAAAGCTTATGCGAGAAGCCTTAGATCTTTATGATAAGATCTCCCTGGGACCACCTTTTGGGTCCCAGACCCCACTTGTAAGGCGTCTAGCCTTGTCTATAAAAGGACCAGACCACCACCGTTAGAAAGGATCTCAATCTACGCATACACACACACACACACACACACACTTACTAGGTCCATACATGATTTTAATCCGTCATTTATTTTCCTCGGCATGTCTATCAAGGTCCCAATGATGCTGTCAAATACATTCTTTGTAACGTGCATCAAATCAATACTATGGCAAAATTCCAGGTTCTTCCAATACGAAAGATACTTGAAAAAAAATTGATTGTTTCTTGAAAGTCATGTCAATTGTATCACTCAAAGATGTACTTTTCTTTCTCTTTGTTCCTTTACATTTTTTCCCTTACCGAAAGCAACATGAATGTTCTTGACCACTTCGAACACGAGTTTTCCACTGTATGGTTTTGGTGCAGTATCTTTTTTGATTTATTTATCAAATTGTTCTTTCATCTTCCTATACTTGTGTGTATATTTCAAGAACTGTCGGTGTTTCATGTACACCGTATTTCCGGATGAAGTGAGGTATAGAAATCCAATTTCATCCACGCACCTTACACAACCTTTCTTTCCTTTCATTTGTCCTGATAGTGTAAACAGTCCAAGATAATCTGCACAATAATGAATATCATTGCTCTAAGCGTGAAATACTCAAGGTTGTACTCATCCCATGTATGTACCACTTCATTTCACAATTTTGCCATATCTTCCATTAAAGGTTCCAAGAAAACATCAATTTCGATGCCGGGTTGTTTCGTACGTTGGATAAGAACATAGTACAAAATATATTTCCTTTTGTGACACAACCACGTCGGTAGGTTGTACATCGTTAAGACCACGGGCCACGTGCTGTGTATGCTCCTTTTTTCACCAAATGGATTCATTTCTTCTGTACCCAAGGCAGACCTTACATTTATGATTTCCTTTGCAAATTCTGGATACTGAATATCAAAATTTTTCCTGGGGTGTCGAATATGTTTTTTATTCTTCCTGCGTTGCTCGGAATGCCAACGCATAAGTTCAGCCTCTGTAGGGTTTGAGAACAAATGCTTCAAGCGATCAATTACTAGAAGGTATCATATCACCAAGGCAAGAATTTTTCTCTTATTCCTCTTGCTTGCATCATCAGAAGTATAATCATCGTCACCTTCAGGGCCAATAATAAAATTCTTATTCTTCTGGGTCTTATTCATGTTGGTAACATATCGGTGATTGTAGTCCTTCTCGTATCTACTGACACTACAGATGGGACATCTAGTTGCGAGCTCATGCTCTCTGTGATACAAAATACAATGGTTTGCACAAACGTGTATTTTTGTCACAAGTGCCATCGGGCAAAGATGTTTCTTCGCTTTATAAGTGCTTCTGGGAAGTTTATTGTGATTTGGAAGAATTTCTACCAAAAGATTCAAAAGATCAGAGAAACTAAAATCGGACCATCCATGTGTGGCTTTCAACTTTAATAGTTCTAGGACTACGCGCAATGTAGTAAACTATTTATCACAACCCTTTGATTCATCATATAAAAGCTCTGTCGCCGCATTCTAGAATGTCTCCATTTTACTTAAACTTTTACTTGCTCCCATAGAAATCAATACATATGGTGAATGTGACGCAACATCTCCTCACAATCGAACTCATCATCATAATCATCACCATCTTGATTGTCACTACCATCATCGATATGAACATTATCGTCATCTGAACCTCTCTCATCATCTTCATCCACTTCAGGTGTATCTAACTCACCATGTTCTGCCCATATTGTGTTGTTTTCTTTATAACCTCTTTTCACCAAATGAGATTGGATTACTATAGTATCTATCCAAGCAATCTTACTTTTGCAGTCGATACATGGACATAATATGTCATCTATCTTTTGCATCTTCGCTTGTCTCTTTGATGCTTCAATAAAATTTGTATCATTTTGAAAGTACATAGGATCAGGTCTTGGCATGTTATACATCCACACTCGGCGATCCATCATTAATAAAAAATGTGAAAATGGGTAAAATGAGGGATGTGCTTTAACATGATCAGGTCCATATGAATAAACTGCAATTATATTAATATGTGTTTTAATGGTATGTTTAATAATAGAATTTATAATGCAAGAAGGTAAGGGATTCTGATGTTAAAATTTTTATAGAGAGTTCCTAAGATCATAATAGAATTTTTGTAAATTTTACAGAATTTTGTACTACAAGATTTGGCCACAAATATTCCCTAAAGGTCTTTCTTACATTGAATTTACAGAGACATAACATGCCTGTATCATATAAGTGAATATAGGTATCATGTAAGCCTGTTCATTAGGGTTCCAAGAAACTTTTTTTTTCATAATTTTCTCAGATTCCCAGTAGTCACTATGGATTTTTGAAGTTCGGCCTATTCATTGAAATATTTCATTGAACATGTGATGTGCTTGTATTCATCTTCAACCTTTAATCCTTCAAATCTATTTCTTATTCTACAAAATTCATGGAGGAGCTTAAGGGGAGGCTTTTGTAAAATTTACAGAATTTTCTACTAAAAGATTTGGCCACAAATATTCTATAAAGGTCTTCCTTACAATGAATTTATGGAGACATAACCAATCTGTATCATATGAGTGAATACTAGTATCATGTAGGCCTCTTCATAAGGGTTCCAAGAAAATTTGTTTCATAATTTTCTCAGCTTCCCAGTGGCCACAATGGATTTTTGAATTTTGGCTTATTCAATGAAACATTTCATCGAGCATGTGATGTGCTTTTATTCATCTTCAAACTTTAATCCCTAAAATCTACGTATTTTTCTACAAAATTCATGGAGGAACTCAAGGGGAGACTCAATTACATCTTGGGGAGTAGGGAGGGGGCTGTAGCTAAACTCAACAAAACCAAACTGAAAAAAAGGACAATAAATAATGGAAGTTGTTTGACAGTGGAAGAAGAAGCCTCTGCGAACCCTTTCTCTATTTGAAGCTTGATTAACTGATGAATGGAACATCACGCGCATGCTGTAAGCAGAGGGGCGACTGAGAAGAGAAAATTTTGGCAGCTTAACGGCATTGATGTAAAATCTCCCGGGTTAGATTTCCTGCGGTGCCAGAGGAGCCCTTTATATAGTCATCCATTTTCACAGGCGGATTTTAATGACGAACCGCCTGTGATAAGATTTTTTTAGGCGGTTGTTGCTAAAGAACCGCCTGTGCTAAAGGTCCGAATCTGTTCTTCAGTTTTTTCCCTTGTTTTTTTATTTCAATTCCAATATAAATACTCAAACATGTATAGATTCTGCAAATTGAATCCAAATTCGATGATATTTTTTCTATGTTCTTCGAAAATTTATATCTACCACCTAAATCCATTATTATAAAACTTCTATAGATAACATTGTAACATTTTGGTGAATATCAAATTAATTTATATTTACATATTATTCACATTTTTATATCTCTTCAAAAAAAGAGGATCCTCCACTGAAATTGGTTTGTATGAACACATTGTCTTATTTATACATGTATGAATTTTTTTAAGTTTTTTTAAGGCATTCCAACATGTCAAAATTCAAATTATTTATCATTCTAATTAAATGCTCATATACGTATGAGGCACTCTTCAAATTTTGAACAAACATTGATTCAAAAATTTATAAAAATCTGAAAAAAACATAGAGGTTTGTATGATGACTAAAAAGTTCCATATAAAAATTCATTGAAAAAACCATTATATTCATGAAGATAGAAAAATGACAAATAACCAATGCTATTTTTTTTATGTTCGAGCCAATTTCAAAGGTTTTCCCAAGTGAAATTTAGTGGGAACCTGTAATACTAAAGCATATTACAAGAAAGTGGAATTTGTGCTTTTAAAAGACCCCTCATTTTAGTCAAGAATATTAATTAAGCCTAGACTTATTACATCTTTCACAAGCAGTTTTTAACTACTGCACAGACGGTTGTTACTAAAGAACCGCCTGTGATAAAGGTTCGAGTCTGTTCGTCAGCTTTCTTTTCCCTTGCTTCTTATTTATTTAGATTCCAATATAAATACTCAAATATGTATATATTCTTCAAATTGAGTCCAAATTCGATGATACTTTTTTCTATATTCTTCGAATATTTATATCTACCACATGGATCAAATATTATAAAACTTGTGTGGATAACATTGTAATGTTTTGATAAATATTAAAATAATTTATATTCACATATTATTCACATTTTTATATCTCTTCAAAAAATGGGATCTTCCACTAAAATTGGTTTGTATGAACATATTGTCTTATTTATACATCTATGAATTTTTAATTTTTTTAAAACATTACAACATATCAAAATTCAAATTATCCATGATTCTAAATCTGAAAAAAAATCATAGAGGTTGGTATGATGACTAAAAAGTTCCATAGAAAAATTCAACAAAAAAATCATTATATTCATCAAGATAGAAAAATGACAAATAACCAGTATTATTTGTTTTTTATGTTCTGATCAATTTCAAAGGTTTTTCCAAGTGAAAACTAATGGGAACCTGTAATTCTAAAGCATATTACAAGAAAGTGGAATTTGGGATTTTAAAAGGCCCCTCATTTTAATCAAGAATACTAATTAAGCCGAGACTTAGTACACAAAGGCACAAGTGGTTTTTACTGAATAACCGCCTGAGATAAAGATATCTTCTCGGGCGGTTAGTAAGGAATAATAGTCTGAGAAAAGTCCTCTGCCTAGGTGGTTTTATATTAGGAACCGCTCGTGAAGATAGGCATCTATATAAGAGCGCTTGGCCTCCTCGAAAAAACCTAACCCGGGTGAATTCATTTAGATGCCGTCAGGCTGCCAAAATTTCATTTGTCGCGAAGCCCTCACCGCCCTCATTGCTAAGCTTCGCCCTCGCCGCGCGCCCTCGCCTTCGAGCTTCGTCTTTGTTGTTGTTTCCGTGTATAATATGTCTGACTCTTTCCTCCCTTCTTTGTCCCCCGCGCTGCTTCCTTCCCTCCTCTACCCTCGTACCGCCTCCCTCCTCTCCCTCACCTTCGACCGAGTGTCCTCGCCGCAGCACTCCCGCGCTCCCCATGTTGCCTCCTCCTTTTCGACATTTACCCACCGCGCGCTGCCCCCTCCCAACCTTCTCCTACCGACGGAACTCATTGTACTAGATTGTTTATTTCTTGATTTTCTATGTTTGATTTGGTATTGTTAGGAACCTCTAGGGTTTGTAATTTCAGTGGCATATGGAATTGGGATACCATTATGTGAAATGTGTCTTGTTTATCATAGGATTGTAGACAGGTCAACAAACTCTCACTTTTCCTTGTGATACTAACCCCTCTGTAGAGAGAGAGAAAGAGGGATGGGAGAGAGATGTGACACAAAGTACCACCACAAAAAATTCAGTTTGGGTTATAGCTATTTTTCTCTGTAACTTCAGTATAGTGTATCAGAATAGGGATACTATTGTGTGAAATGGCTCATCTTTTGTCACTAGAAAAAATCGTCTGCCCTCTCTCTAAGCATACCATTTTAGATTATGACTATAAAAAAATTGAGTTGTTGAAACAAGCTATACTTTGCTTAGAATTACCTTAATATCTTATATCTCTCTCTGAGATTCCCCCTCAATAAAGATCGTGTTCATCATAGGATTGAATACAAGTGAAAGGAATCCTTAGTTTTGTTTGTGATACTGACCTCTTTTTAGAGAGAGAGAGATGCCAAATAAAGTACTATGACCAAACACTTTAGTTTCGGTTATATCTACTTTATCTTTTGTAATTTCATTGGCAGATGGAATTGGGATACTATCATGTGAAATGTGTCTTGTCTTTTGTCACTAATAAATGCCAATTGTCCTCCCTTTAAGAAGCTAAATTTATATTACGATTACAATTAAGAACACTATCCAGATTTTGTTCATGAGGGTTTTGGTGACCTAAACCCTCATGAACACTATTCGAGAGTCTCAAGAAGTTTAAGGTTTAAGTTTTGCAGCTATTATTTCTTTATCGTATGTATTCAATTTTGATTGTTCACCGATACTCCATCCATTTCAAAATAATTTTGATCTAGCATGGAAAGCCCTAGGAAGACTACTGCTGGTAGTAACAATGAAGAAGCCAATACAGAGTTTTGTGACTCCAGCAGTTCAGGCTCTTTTCACAGTCCATCGAATCATTTTCCAAATATAATAATTAAAAAGACTTCATAGGATCTCGACCCGAAGTATGATCCTACCGATGAGGTATGGATCACGAATCTTAACTACAACAGTTCAGGTTAATGTTGGTTGTCAAGTATATGAAGTTTTATAATTCTTTTCTACCTAGCCTAATTGCGAAGACAACGAGGTGACTTTGGCTCCTAAAACCATAGAAGGTTCTCCAATGGTTGAATCCTTAGGTTCACTCCAGCGAAAATGAGGGAAACGAGGTCCCAATAAGGGTCCATTGAACCACATCATATACATAAGAAGTGTCAGTCCAGGTGGGCTTCCCCAAGAACCACTGGATTCAGCTACAATGCATGCGGTTGTGTTGTTAGAGAGCTCGTGCCGATCACATACGAGAATTGGAGAAAATTACCTGTGGAGAACAAGAATGTGTTGTGGGAGAGGATAAAGAAACAATTCAAGTTCCAAAAAGGCACGAAAGAAGCTGTAAAGAAAGCAACATTTGTCTCTTGCGGCAAGAAGTTTCGTAGCTGGAAGAGTGAAATGAATGCTTATGTTAAGGCCAATAAGGTCCCTAGCCCGAAGAAGGTGGGAAAAATCACACAAGATCAGTGGCAATAATTTGTTCGTTAAAAGACCACACCTGATGCTAAAGCCCTAAGTGTAACTAGGTTAGAGCTTGCCGTAAAGAACAAATATCATCATTGCTTGGGGTCTATCGGATATGCCCCCAAAGTTATAAAATGGAATAAATATTAGAGTAAATTACTAGTAAGAGCAATCCTCAACCGTTAGAAGGCTGCGATGAGAGAAATCTGCGGTGGGTCTTTGCTCGGTCAGGTTTGACCAGCGAGAGCAAACTTGAAAAGTCCGAACCCATGAACGAGGTAGAGCAAAAAATGAAAGAAGTAATTGAAAAGCGACATAAGGGCCTCTTCGAGCAAAAGAGAGATAATGATCAACTTACCACTATCTTAGGAAACCCTGAACACAGTGGACGGGTTCAAGTAATCTCTTCTCAGATGTCCTGGAGAGATGGTTTCCCAAAGGATGAAAAGTCGTATAGAAGACGTGAGATGTTCAATAAAACACCTGATGAAACGATTGCTCAAAAGGTCAAGGAAAATGTGCATGAAATAATGGTTCAACTTAGACAATCGGGACAATTAGTGGCACTGAGTACTGCGATGGTTCACCTGGCAAAGGAGCATTTGGTATCTCCAACTGCCTACCCTACCAGCAAAGGTTCTGTGCGAGGCTCAGGGTCCCATAAGTTTGCTGTTGATGATATTATTAAGGACATATCTTGTCATCTTCTAGTTCTGATCGGAAGAGCAGGGAACAAAACCAAGTAGGTTACCATTGCTTTGGCAAGCCTGATTGTGGCTTCAATTTCAATTCACTTCCGTTGTAATATGTTGTGTTGTAAGTTCTTCAAATAATTGATAATGATTATAAAGATTATGAAATATACTACATCATACATGAGGGGATCATGACTCTGGGCAGGCTGTCAACCAATTAATCCTTTGGCACCGATGCAATATTGTGCGGGACGATGAGCCAATGTCTAGCCCTGTTGCATCTCAGAATACTGCAACCCCTTCTTCTAAGCTGAAAGTCCAGGAAGATCCACTCCCGCTATGTCTCATCAAGGATGGTAGTAACCTTCCTAGTAAAGATAACCAAGAGCAACCAGTTGAACAACATCTTGAAGCAGTACTAGAGCAAGATGCTGGTAGTAAAGAGCAACCAGTTGAGCAACAG
This sequence comes from Tuctoria greenei, assembly GCA_036927565.1. Classification (NCBI taxonomy): domain Eukaryota; kingdom Viridiplantae; phylum Streptophyta; class Magnoliopsida; order Poales; family Poaceae; genus Tuctoria; species Tuctoria greenei. The sequence goes on from JAYESD010000012.1 coordinate 45,396,115, forward strand.
CTTAAAGCAGTATTAGAGCAAGCTGCTGGCAGTAAAGAGTACTCAGTTGAATAACAGGTTCAACAACAAGCTGGTGTCCAACTTCCGACTACTACTCCTAGGTCATCAATGCCTATGAAAGTTAGCTCATAAGAAAATAAGAAACCTTCTAAAGAAATGTCAAATATCCGTAATATCTGAATGAAAATAATGAAAAATCGAATGCATCTCGTTCTTCATATGAGCCAGTATTAGAAGATATTGAGGAGCGGGAAAAATACAGTGTCATCTATAATCGGTAGAAGGCTTTTGTTAAACAAGGAGTTCCAATATACACGATTAAGGATGTTCCTCTAGCATATAAGAATGAGAAGCTGTTCATGACATTGGTACAACTTAGCAAACAACATGTCTCGCTCAAAAGAATGCATGAGTGGTACATCACTGACGGCACGAAATATGTTCTTTCTTACGTTACATTTCGTGTGCCAAAAGAAGCATTCTGGAGCATTGGAGCAGATAAACGAGCCCTTCTCTTTGAAGATCTACATAGCCTTTTCTGTCGAGGCATGCTCGAAATCAACCTGCTACTCATCTGATGCTATTAAGTGCCTCTAATATTTCATGTTTGCTTGTTCTTACTACACGCATACACATTTCATGAGATTATAACAATTCCGGACTTCTTCAATAGGATGCAATACAGGGATAATGAAAAGATGAACACCGAGACAGGTATCCTTGACCCTACACAGATTGCAAAGTCGAATTTCAACTTTAAGGTGGACCGGAACTCAGAAGACTACAAGACCTGAAAAAAAAAGAATTTGAAAAATCAATCGAAAAATAAAAGAAGGATAAAAGGACAAGGGTTGCAGCTTACATAAGACATGCCATGTTTAACTTTGTTAATGATGGCAAGGACCTCATAAAGGCTCCGTACCACTTCAAGTAAGTTCAACACATGACATTGAAATAGCAATTATTGCTAATTGTTAACCTAACACGTGTGTTTGTACGTATGCAGTGAACACTACATTATGATCTTCATCAAGCCAACGCAGGTTCGACAATGGTCTTGGACTCAGCCGATTACCTACCAGATTGTTACACAATTTTTTCTTTCCATTTTGAAACTTTACGGTTATTCAATACTTTTAATTTACACACATTTAGAATGTGTTGACAAGTTTTATATGACATTTCTTGTATTACATCGCTTGGCAATTGTACGCAGAAAACTTGGCGATCAGAGACCTCCTAATAAGGATGCATTGCACATATCAACATATTATCCTTGTCCCAAGCAGCGTAGTGGGAGCGTCTTATGCGGGTATTATGTATGCGAGCATCTTCAGACCACTTGCGGATATAGAGTGAATCGTGATGATGTAAGTTATCCTTAATGTCGATATTGTATTTTCTTACTTTTGTGTTCCAGTTTTATTGTAACTAGTGTATTTTAATACTTATATTATTTTGTTAGAAAGGTATTGAACTATAGTTTCCAATAGTGCAAGTGATTTGCCATGAAAACTTATATACGTATCTAAAGTTAGGTGTTCGTCACATCCTGTAAAATGTTCATAGCCATTTCACCTGTATAAAATTCCATATTCATATTTTATCTCTGTTGTTCAATATTACCAGAAACATTATTTCTAGATTTTGTTTCCAACTTCAAAATTCAATTGCTCATAGTAGAACTGCTCTAAAAATACCAAATAAATTCCTGTATACTCACTTTGATCTATACTTTGAGGTAGTTCAAACCAACATATTCTAAACCGTGCTATGTGTTTAATTGAAGAACACGAAGAATGTGAATCAAGAATGGCTGGTTTCTAGAAGTATTCCTGGTGGAGGTGCCGACAAGATTGCGAGTGAACTATGTCAATTCATGCGTCGCGAATTTTCCAGTGAAGAGGGATGTTCTTTGATCACGAAGGTGTAATACCTGATGTGCCAGAACTTCGCGATAGAAACAATTTTTAGTGAAACTTGTAAACTATGAGATGACTTGTATGTTAATTGAAAGTGTAACTTGTACATATGTATATTGTTTTTAGTGAAATTGACACATGTGAGATGACTTCTGTGATTATATTGTTTAAGCTAAACTTTGAGACGACTTCTGTGATTTTATTGATTCAGTGAAATTGACCTGAAAGTTAGAAATAACAGCAGATAGTACTACATAGGATATACATTATCACAAGCGGTTCTTTACCAACGGCTAGACCTGCCTGTGAAATTGTATTATCACAGGAGGCTAGTCTTAGGTAAAGAACCACCTGTGATAACTCCATTATCACTGGTGATTACTCTTACGGTACAAATCGGTTGTGATAAATAGTCTCCATAGGCGACTAGTCATAGGTAGAGATCCGCCAGTAATAACACAATTATCATAAGCGGTTACTTATACTGTATGAACCGCCTGTGATAAAGTGTCTTTACAGGCGGCTAGTCATAGGTAAAGAACCGTCTGTGATAAATCCATTTCACAGACGGTTTTACTTTCTGCCTGTGAAATTGCAGATTATCATAGCCTCTTCGTTTCAAGCGGTTTTAAAAATCGCGTGTGATAATACGTTTGGAGCTGCTTGAGATCAGAGGCTTATTGTAGCAGTGTTCTCACCCAATCGCTTCATATCTCGGAAGTATCATAGTATCAAGTAAAATATACTTGAGCAAATTTTATAATTTGTATTTATATACCATTATATTATACTGAATTTGTAGCACATACAAACACAAACGACTCAAGATCGAGCAACATGAACTCCAGCTGAAACAACGCGATATCTTTCCTACAGCAGGATATGCATTATATTTGCAACGTTCCAGGATCTGGACTGCAGATATTTATATGATAAAACATTAAAACCTGAGGATTAGTACCTTGACGCAAATACATCTCTCATATACAAAGAGGCACACGCATACATCGAAACTGAGTCACAGCAGTAGAACCTGAACTTGTACTGCTAGTTGTTCGTATCAGGGCCACTACCACCGTCATCTCCTCTATGACTGCTGTACTGATCCCGAGGGATGGCATGGTGGTTCTCAACAGTGGTTGCCCCAGCAACTCCAAGCATGGGTTGCGAGCTTCTGATCCCTCCAGTGTTGGTCTTCTCCGGCGATATATTGCTATGAATCGCGCTACTTTGGGCGACCATGGCACATACAAGCACGATAGCAAAGAACTTGTTCATTCTTTTCGCTTTCCTTCCTTGAAGTCCAAACCTAATTCAGATATCAAAAGATTAAAAATGATATAATTTTCAGCTTGTTAGATATCAAAAGCAAGTAGTAACAAGTGTGAGAGAGGAACCTTGAAACTCTCCACTGGAAGATGCAAAAATCTGGCTTCTACTGTATACTGTTTCTATAGCAATTTATGGTTCGGAGGCATCCTTATATAGTACCAGAAAAGGTAACATTTGCGTAAAAATTATCCAAATCGACCATGTAAAAGTTCTGCATTCTTTCTTTTGGGCCACAAAATCTCGAGTTCAAATTGACAGCCAATTGGTGAAATCTTACTTTTACTGTGGCCATTAACATTATATTAATCACGATATTGCAATTGTAAAGATAATTATGGCCGACACTGCCCAATCATGGTTGAACAAATCATAAATTAGGCAGAAATCATCCCACACTAACGATAGTATTTCCCACTAACACTACAGGAAACACGATCATTTGCGACGGCCGTATTTATTTACGACGGCCATCCGTCGCAAACAGCTTAAATTACGATGGCCCGCCTCTGGCCGTCGCAAATAACAGAGCCGTCGCGAATAAGGAATTATTTGCGACGGCTGTAGGACTGGCCGTCGCAAATAAGACTTTATTTGCGACGGCCAACCCTAGAGCCGTCGCAATTAAAGGGGCCGTCGTAAATAACGCCTTATTTGTGATGGGCAGTACAAGGCCGTCGCAAATAGGCTTTAATTGCGACGGCCCTGAGGTAAGGCCGTCGCAATTAAGGCAGCCGTCGCAAACTAGGTCTAATATCGGGACCCTCCGGCCCCGACTCTTCATTCACAATTCACCGCCGCCCCCGACCCCGCCGCGCCCCGACCCCGCTGCCCCCGCCGCGCCCCCCGCCGCCCCCGACCCCGCCGCCGGCCCGCATCCGCGCGGCTCCGCCCCTGCGCCGCCGCCCCCGAGCCCGTCGCACCCCGACCCCGCCGCCCCCGTCGCGCCCCCCGCCGCCCCCGATCGCGCTGCCGGCCCACATCCGCGCGGCTCCGCCCCTGCGCCGCCGCGCCCCGACCCCCGCCGCCCCCGCCCCCGCCGCACCCCCGCCGCCCCCGACCCCGCCGCCCCTGCGGCCCCGCCGCCGGCCCGCCTCGGCGCGCCTCCGCCCCTGCGCCGCCGCCCCCGACCCCACCGCCCCTGCGCCGCCCCCGACCCCGCCGCCTCTGCGCCGCCGCTGCCGGCCCGCCCCCGGCCCCTGCGCTGCCCCCGACCCCGCCGCCTCTGCGCCGCCGCTGCCGGCCCGCCCCCGGCCCCTGCACCCCCGCCGCCCCTGCGCCACCGCCACCAGCAGGTAAGTCCCGGCCCTGCCCCTGTATTTTTGTAGAAATTCAGTGAATTATGGTTATGTTTGAACATGGTGACCTCATGGATGAAATTCAGTGATGTGTCATTTTTGAACATGGTGACCTCATAGAAGAAATCATAGTGGTTATGTTTAGGTTTATTGAAGTAAATTGCTCTCATTTGAATTATGGTTATGTTTAGGTTTATTGAATTGCTCTCACTTGAATTATGGTTATGTTTAGGTTTATTGAAGTAAATTGCTCTCATTTGAATTATGGTTATGTTTAGGTTTATTGAATTGCTCTCATTTGAATTATGGTTATGTTTAGGTTTATTGAATTGCTTTCATTTGAATTGAATTGCTCTCATTTGAATTGAATTGCTCTCATTTGAATTGCTCTCATTTGAATTGAATTGCTCTCATTTGAATTGCTCTCATTTGAATTGAATTGCTTATGTTAGAATTGATTTGATAAATTAATGAATTACAATGGACAATTGTTATGTTTAGGTTTATTTGAATTGCTTAGTTTTTTGAATTATGCTTAGGTTTATTTGAAGGGTCGTTGAATTGCTTAATTTTGATTGCTTGAGTGTTCAAGTACTATATATACATAAATGGGCATCGGACCAGCTTGACAAGGCCCGACAAAGCCCATTTAGTGGTAAGGTAAATTATGCGTGTAGACGGGCACGAAGGCGAACGACGATGGTGAGGATGGCAAGCACCTGTGCATGGATGGCGTACTCCGACGAAGTGGTTTCATCTCTGATCTACAGCAGCTAACCCTAAAGTCGTCGTGGAATTATCATCTGAGACCAACTTTCCTCTCACTCTTTCTCTAGTTCTTTCCTCTCTCTTAAATGACCTGAAAATGAAAATGAGCAACGTAACCTATAGCAATGTATTACCCGTTTCGGATCGGCACGTCTCACATGCCATTGGCATGTGAGATGTGCAGGTTCGGAATTGTCCCTTTTTTGGACAGCCTCGGAGTGACCGAGGGGGCGTGGCTTGTGACGAGACGCGGGTCCGGATTTGGACGAGATTTCGGTGGCGTAACCCTGTTCTTCTCTGCTGCACCATTTTCGGGCGTGCAGTAGAGAACAGCGGGGTTATGCTGCCGAAATTTCGTTCGAATCCAGATCACGCGTCTCGTCATGAGCACGCACCGCTCGGTCACTCTTGGGTGGGTTTAGGATCTATCTGCCTAGGTTGTAGGGCCGTGACATAACACAACAATACATTAACGACAATTTCTTTCGCGTTAAACTGCAGAGTCAAACATGGGTGAAGACCGCTGTTGGATGTATACTGGCTGGAAGAGCAGAACTGGTGGTCACTCCGATGAGTGGTTTATCAAGTTAGATCAATTTTTGGATCGAGCATTTTTAGATAACCACTTGCGTTTAGCTAAACGCATGGTAAGTGTGTGTAACTTATGTTTATATATTAATAATATATTGTTTGTACTAACACGTATTGACAGGAGCGCGAGACGGGGGTGCCGTCCACCCCTGCTGAGGTCTGGAAGAGAGGTCACAGGGACCCTTCTCAGCCGACGGGGTGCAGGCAGGCTGCAGCCGAGCGGTTGGTAAGTTTAGAAATCATTCATATTAAATATAACTATATAGATTGTTGAACTTACTCGGTTTTCTTGTTTTGCAGGCTAAGTACAGGGAGGAGGCTAGGAAGATACACAGCGAGGATTTCGATTGGGAACGTCAACCGATCGATCCTCAAGCCGCGTATGCAACCGGTGGTGGAAAAGCACACGGAAGGTGAGTTTACAAGTCATTTTATCATTTTCAATTCAAAGTATTCAAGATATTTCAATTTCATATTATTGACTCTCTTTTTTATAGGCTCGCCATATTCGACGGAGTTGTCGACTCGAGGGCGGGGAGACCTGCGAGAGGCAGCTCCACGCAGGCTTCGGGCACGGGAGGTCTCCGCGTATCGCAGAGGGACATTGAGATGCAGTCCCTCTGAGAAACTGTAGAAGAAAATGAAAGGCGACATGAGGAGGAAAGGAGGGAGGCGGAACGCCAAAGGATCGCGATGGAGGCCACGATCCAAACTCAGGCAGCAGCGTTGGCGCAGATGCGGGAAGCAATGGAGGTAACAAAATAAAAATTAAAATTCTCATTAATTCAGCGTAAATGACTTATTAGTAGGTAGCATTTAATGTTTGCAATGACAGGCCATCGCTCGGGCGCAAGGTCTGGGAATCCAGCTATCGGTACTACCACAGGTCCTTCCAGGCGATCCTTCTTCAGCGGGTCAGGTAAGTTTCTATGTAATCCTTCTTCTCCAGCGTAATAAGATTGAGATAGATGAAAGAGAGAGATAGTTAGATAGAAGAAAATGATTGAGATAGAAGAATGATAGAGATAGAAGAAAGAGAGACAGAAGAAAGAGTGAAAGATAGATAGAGTAGGATAGGAATGAAGAGAGAGAGTAAGATGTAGATGGAGATAGAGAGAGAGGAAGATAGAGGGAGGGAGATGTAGATGGAGATAGAGGGAGGGAGATGTAGATGGAGATAGAGGGAGGAAGATAGAGGGAAAAGGATATCAATAGAGAGATAGAGTGAGAGAGAAAGATAGAGTGAGAGACAAAGAGAGAAATGAAAAGAGAGAGGAAGAGAGGAGATCTAGATGAAGATAGAGGGAGAGGAAGGGAGAGAGATGTTGATGTATTTATATTCTAACTCTAAGTTTCATTAATTGCAGGGATCCGCGACGGCTGCACAAACGCCGTCGCCGTCGCTACCGCCGCCTGGAATGAGGCGCGATGACGACTTCGACTTCGGAGGTGGCTACGGAGGTCAGATGGGCGAGTGAGCCCTTTTGTTTGCTTTGTTGATGACGATGTGAGATGTATTGAAATTTATTAGTTTGTGACTGTGATGATGTTTCCTCTGTGATGATGATCTTTGCTATGTGTATATAATGCGTGTATTGAATCTGTTATGTGATTCTGGCCATTGAGCCGGGTAGTTTTTTCTGTTTTTTAAAAAAAATAAAAAACCTTATTTGCGACGGCTTTTTATTCAGTACCGTCGCAAATAAAGGACCAGGTCGTCGCAATTAGGCCACTGCTATTTGCGACGGCTGGGCCGTCACAAATAAGGTTTAATTGCGACGGCCCAGCCGTCGCAAATAGCTCTGTGGGCCCCGGAGGAGGACCCGTGGGCCCAGCCTACTGGACTTATTTGCGACGGCCAGGCCGTCGCAAATAGAGGCACTTAATTGCGACAGCCCGGCCGTCGCAAATAAGCTTTAATTGCGACGGCGATACTGTCGCAAATAAGGTTGTGGGGCCCACCGGCCCGCGGCAATAACTTGCGACGGCCCCTCCTAGCCGTCGCAATTAAAGCTTATTTGCGACGGTGGCCGTCGCAAATAAGCTTAATTGCGACGATTTATTTGCGACGGCTAAAAACCGTCGCAAATAAAGAAAGCCGTCGCAAATCGCTTATTTGCGACGGCTTTTGGCTTATTTGCGACGGCCACAGCCGTCGCAAATCGTCGGATTCCTGTAGTGTAAGAAAGTGGTAAATGCTTTTCTCACTGCAGCTACTTGATAATTTATTTGCTTGGTGGGGAATAACGTCATTAAGCTTTAACCCGACCTCCACTACACAACAGCAACTTGATTATTGGTGGGGAATGACATTGCTTAAAGTTTAACTGGGCCATTTATGTCAGCCACTACGCATGTCACTGTTAGTCGACCTAAACATATCATAAAAATAGAAATATTGGCTGTCCGATCCAAATGCATTACCAGAAGTAGAATTCCAATGAGTTGCATATTTATCTATTACTTGATATTGATCGTAGATATTTTACTTATATGTGCCCGAAATAGTCCAGTTCACCGTTAACAAATAAGAAAAGTCGGGATGTTTCATGTAGGAGGGATATATTTAAATCATAATTTTCGTAGTTGGAACTTGTATTCAGTGTGCGGGCTCTAGACCCGAATATACACCTCTGATGTGTGAACAAATTTGTACAATATAATGAGGGTTTATTTTCAATAAATGACCTGTCATACCGACTTCTGATGATTGACATGTTAAATCATGAAGTGAAAAAAATATATTAGTTTCACTAGACCGTGAAGTGACCTCACCTCATTTACGGATGAATATCCTGCGTGGACACCTGCAGTCTTCCTCTGCAAAGTGAAGCAAACTTACATCCTTCGCTCCAGATTGAAATATATGGCCACGAAGTTTCTTCCAAGCCCACTGCTACAATAAGCCTCATCACAGGCGGCTCCAAACCTATTATCACATACGGCTTTTAAAACCGCCTGAAACGAAGAGTCTGTGATAATCCGCAATTTCACAGGCGGAGAAGTGAAACCGCCTGTGAAGACTAATTATCATAGGCGGTTCTTCACTAAGGATAGCCGCCTGTGAAGATCGATTATCATAGGCGGTTCTTTACTTAGGCTAGCCGTCTGTGAAAATACTTTATCACAGACGGGTCGTGCAGCATATATAACCGTCTGTGATAAACGTCTTATCACAGACGGTTATTGAAGAATAACTAACCGTCTATGATAAGAAGTCTTCACAGACGGGTATTGAAGCATTACTAACCGTCTATGATAATTTGTATTCACAGGCGGATTTTGAAGCATAACTAACCGCCTATGATAATATGTCTTCACAGGCGGGTTTTGAAGCATAACTAACCGTCAATGATAATGTGTCTTTACAGACGGTTATTGAAGCATAACTAACCCGTCTATGATAATGAAGTTATCACAGACGGAGTTTACCTATATCAGCCGTCTGTGAAGACCCTTTAACGCAGCCGGTTTCTACCATAACAGACACCGCCTGTGAAAATTAGGTTATCACAGATGTTTCTTTACTTGTATCTAGCCGCCTGTGATAATTGTTTTTCACAGTCATGCAGATCAATTTTTGGATCGAGCATTTTTAGATAACCACTTGCGTTTAGCTAAACGCATGGTAAGTGTGTGTAACTTATGTTTATATATTAATAATATATTGTTTGTACTAACACGTATTGACAGGAGCGCGAGACGGGGGTGCCGTCCACCCCTGCTGAGGTCTGGAAGAGAGGTCACAGGGACCCTTCTCAGCCGACGGGGTGCAGGCAGGCTGCAGCCGAGCGGTTGGTAAGTTTAGAAATCATTCATATTAAATATAACTATATAGATTGTTGAACTTACTCGGTTTTCTTGTTTTGCAGGCTAAGTACAGGGAGGAGGCTAGGAAGATACACAGCGAGGATTTCGATTGGGAACGTCAACCGATCGATCCTCAAGCCGCGTATGCAACCGGTGGTGGAAAAGCACACGGAAGGTGAGTTTACAAGTCATTTTATCATTTTCAATTCAAAGTATTCAAGATATTTCAATTTCATATTATTGACTCTCTTTTTTATAGGCTCGCCATATTCGACGGAGTTGTCGACTCGAGGGCGGGGAGACCTGCGAGAGGCAGCTCCACGCAGGCTTCGGGCACGGGAGGTCTCCGCGTATCGCAGAGGGACATTGAGATGCAGTCCCTCTGAGAAACTGTAGAAGAAAATGAAAGGCGACATGAGGAGGAAAGGAGGGAGGCGGAACGCCAAAGGATCGCGATGGAGGCCACGATCCAAACTCAGGCAGCAGCGTTGGCGCAGATGCGGGAAGCAATGGAGGTAACAAAATAAAAATTAAAATTCTCATTAATTCAGCGTAAATGACTTATTAGTAGGTAGCATTTAATGTTTGCAATGACAGGCCATCGCTCGGGCGCAAGGTCTGGGAATCCAGCTATCGGTACTACCACAGGTCCTTCCAGGCGATCCTTCTTCAGCGGGTCAGGTAAGTTTCTATGTAATCCTTCTTCTCCAGCGTAATAAGATTGAGATAGATGAAAGAGAGAGATAGTTAGATAGAAGAAAATGATTGAGATAGAAGAATGATAGAGATAGAAGAAAGAGAGACAGAAGAAAGAGTGAAAGATAGATAGAGTAGGATAGGAATGAAGAGAGAGAGTAAGATGTAGATGGAGATAGAGAGAGAGGAAGATAGAGGGAGGGAGATGTAGATGGAGATAGAGGGAGGGAGATGTAGATGGAGATAGAGGGAGGAAGATAGAGGGAAAAGGATATCAATAGAGAGATAGAGTGAGAGAGAAAGATAGAGTGAGAGACAAAGAGAGAAATGAAAAGAGAGAGGAAGAGAGGAGATCTAGATGAAGATAGAGGGAGAGGAAGGGAGAGAGATGTTGATGTATTTATATTCTAACTCTAAGTTTCATTAATTGCAGGGATCCGCGACGGCTGCACAAACGCCGTCGCCGTCGCTACCGCCGCCTGGAATGAGGCGCGATGACGACTTCGACTTCGGAGGTGGCTACGGAGGTCAGATGGGCGAGTGAGCCCTTTTGTTTGCTTTGTTGATGACGATGTGAGATGTATTGAAATTTATTAGTTTGTGACTGTGATGATGTTTCCTCTGTGATGATGATCTTTGCTATGTGTATATAATGCGTGTATTGAATCTGTTATGTGATTCTGGCCATTGAGCCGGGTAGTTTTTTCTGTTTTTTAAAAAAAATAAAAAACCTTATTTGCGACGGCTTTTTATTCAGTACCGTCGCAAATAAAGGACCAGGTCGTCGCAATTAGGCCACTGCTATTTGCGACGGCTGGGCCGTCACAAATAAGGTTTAATTGCGACGGCCCAGCCGTCGCAAATAGCTCTGTGGGCCCCGGAGGAGGACCCGTGGGCCCAGCCTACTGGACTTATTTGCGACGGCCAGGCCGTCGCAAATAGAGGCACTTAATTGCGACAGCCCGGCCGTCGCAAATAAGCTTTAATTGCGACGGCGATACTGTCGCAAATAAGGTTGTGGGGCCCACCGGCCCGCGGCAATAACTTGCGACGGCCCCTCCTAGCCGTCGCAATTAAAGCTTATTTGCGACGGTGGCCGTCGCAAATAAGCTTAATTGCGACGATTTATTTGCGACGGCTAAAAACCGTCGCAAATAAAGAAAGCCGTCGCAAATCGCTTATTTGCGACGGCTTTTGGCTTATTTGCGACGGCCACAGCCGTCGCAAATCGTCGGATTCCTGTAGTGTAAGAAAGTGGTAAATGCTTTTCTCACTGCAGCTACTTGATAATTTATTTGCTTGGTGGGGAATAACGTCATTAAGCTTTAACCCGACCTCCACTACACAACAGCAACTTGATTATTGGTGGGGAATGACATTGCTTAAAGTTTAACTGGGCCATTTATGTCAGCCACTACGCATGTCACTGTTAGTCGACCTAAACATATCATAAAAATAGAAATATTGGCTGTCCGATCCAAATGCATTACCAGAAGTAGAATTCCAATGAGTTGCATATTTATCTATTACTTGATATTGATCGTAGATATTTTACTTATATGTGCCCGAAATAGTCCAGTTCACCGTTAACAAATAAGAAAAGTCGGGATGTTTCATGTAGGAGGGATATATTTAAATCATAATTTTCGTAGTTGGAACTTGTATTCAGTGTGCGGGCTCTAGACCCGAATATACACCTCTGATGTGTGAACAAATTTGTACAATATAATGAGGGTTTATTTTCAATAAATGACCTGTCATACCGACTTCTGATGATTGACATGTTAAATCATGAAGTGAAAAAAATATATTAGTTTCACTAGACCGTGAAGTGACCTCACCTCATTTACGGATGAATATCCTGCGTGGACACCTGCAGTCTTCCTCTGCAAAGTGAAGCAAACTTACATCCTTCGCTCCAGATTGAAATATATGGCCACGAAGTTTCTTCCAAGCCCACTGCTACAATAAGCCTCATCACAGGCGGCTCCAAACCTATTATCACATACGGCTTTTAAAACCGCCTGAAACGAAGAGTCTGTGATAATCCGCAATTTCACAGGCGGAGAAGTGAAACCGCCTGTGAAGACTAATTATCATAGGCGGTTCTTCACTAAGGATAGCCGCCTGTGAAGATCGATTATCATAGGCGGTTCTTTACTTAGGCTAGCCGTCTGTGAAAATACTTTATCACAGACGGGTCGTGCAGCATATATAACCGTCTGTGATAAACGTCTTATCACAGACGGTTATTGAAGAATAACTAACCGTCTATGATAAGAAGTCTTCACAGACGGGTATTGAAGCATTACTAACCGTCTATGATAATTTGTATTCACAGGCGGATTTTGAAGCATAACTAACCGCCTATGATAATATGTCTTCACAGGCGGGTTTTGAAGCATAACTAACCGTCAATGATAATGTGTCTTTACAGACGGTTATTGAAGCATAACTAACCCGTCTATGATAATGAAGTTATCACAGACGGAGTTTACCTATATCAGCCGTCTGTGAAGACCCTTTAACGCAGCCGGTTTCTACCATAACAGACACCGCCTGTGAAAATTAGGTTATCACAGATGTTTCTTTACTTGTATCTAGCCGCCTGTGATAATTGTTTTTCACAGTCATGCAGTACTACTGCTGTTATTTCTAATTTCCAGGTCAATTCAATATAATCACAGAACAAAAAACAACAATCATCACAGAACAAAAAACAACAATATTATCATCACAGAAGTCAATTTCACTAAAACAATATACATATGTACAAGTTACAGATACAATTTCATCTCAAAGTTTACAAGTTTTCACTAAAAACTGTTTAGATTGGTATAGTCGCAAAGTTCTGGCACATCAGCTGTTGAACCTCTCTTATCAAAGAACTTCCCCGTTTTGTGCAAAATTTCGCGACGAATGAACTGACAGAGTTCAGAAGCAATCCTGTCGGCTCCTCCATCAGGAATACTTCTACAAACCGGCCATTCTTCGTTCAGATTCTTCTTGTGCTGCAATATAACACATAACAAGGTTTAGAATGTGTTGGTTTCAACAATCTCAAAGTATAGATCAAAGTGAGAGTATACAAGAATTTAGTAGGTATTTTTGGAGCAGTTGTACTATGAGCAATTGAATTTTGAAGTTGGAATCAAAATATGAAAATAATGTTTCTGGTAATATTGAACAGCAGAGAATATAAGCATTAAACTATGCTAGTTACAATGAAAATGAAACACAAAAGTAAGAAAATAAGGTATCGACATTAAGGATAACTTACATCCTCACGATTGACTCTATATACGGCGGCGGTCCGAAGATGCTCGCATACATAATACCCGCATAAGACACTCCCAGCAGGCTGCTTCGGACAAGCATAATACGTTTTAATGTCCAATGCATTCGTATTAGGAGGTCTCTGACCGCCAAGCTGTTCCGCGTAAAACCGCCAAGCGCTGTAATACAAGAAATGTCATATAAAACTTGTCAACACATTCTAAATGTGCGTAAATTAAAATTATTGAATAAACGTACTTTTTCAAAATGGAAAGGAAATCTTTGTAAAGATCTGGTGGGTAATCGGCCGAGTCCAAGACTGTTGCCATTCCCTGCGTTGGCTTGATGAAGATCATTATGTAGTGATTACTGCAAACATACAAACACACGTGTTAACAATTACCAATAATTGCTATTTCAATGCCATGTGTCGAACTTACTCGAAGTGGTACGGAGCCTTTACGAGGTCCTGGCCGTCTCTGACAAAGTTAAACATCGCATGTCCTATGTAAGCTGCAACTTCTGCCTTTCTATCCTTCTTAAGTTTTGCAATTGCTCTTTCAAAATCTTTTTTTTTCATGTGTTTGTACTGGCTTGATTCTCGATTTGCCTGGACGTCGAATAGCGACTTTGCAATCCTAGTAGGGTCAAGGATACCTGTCTTGTGCGCCAACTTTTCATTATCCATGTATTGCATCCTATTGAAGAAGTCCAGAATTGTTATAATCTCATGAAATGCGTATGCGTGTAGTAAGAAAAGCAAATACAAAATATTAGAGCACTTACAAGCACCAGACGAGCAGCAGGTTGATTTCGAGCATGCCCCGATGGAAAAGGGAAAGCAGCTCTTCAAATAAAATGACTCGTTTATCTACTCCAGTGCTCCAGAATGCTTCTTTTGGAATACGAAATGTGACGCACTGAAGACCATATTTTGTGCTGGCAGTGATGTACCACTCATGCATTCTTCTGAGCGCGACGGGTTGTTTGCTAAGTTGTACGGATGTCATTAACGGCTTCCCATTCTCAAATTTAGGAGGAACATCCTCAAGCTTGTATATTGGAACTCCTGGTTTAACTAAAGCCGTCCGCCGATTATACATGACACCGTCTTCTTCCCACTCCTCGATATCTTCTAATGCTGGCTCATGAGAAGAACGAGATGCACTCGATTTTCTAATATTTTCCTTCATAGCTTCCAAATACTTTGTCACTTCTGATGAAGGTTTCTTATTTTCGTATGAGCTAACTTTGAGAGGCACTGATGATCGAGGAGTAGTCGTCGGAAGTTGGACACTGGCTTGTTGTTGAACCTGTTGTTCAACTGATTGCTCTTTACTCCCAGCAGATGGCTCTAGTACTACTTCAAGCTGTTGCTCAACTAGTTGCTCTTTACTAGCAACAGCTTGATCTGGTACTGCTTGAAGTTGTTGTCCAACTTGTTGCTCTTGGATATCATCATCCTTGCTCAGACATAGGGGGAGTGGATCTTCCCGGACTGGGAGTGGATCTTCATGCACTTTCGCCTTAGAAGATGGGGTTGCAGTATTTGGAGATGCGACGGGGCTAGAAATTGGCTCATCGTCCAACACGATATCGCGTCGGTGCCAAAGGATTAATTGGTTGACAGCCTGCCTCAGAGTCGCGATCCCCTCAGGTGTGACGTGGTCTATTTCATAATCTTCATAATCATTATCAATGATCTGAAGAACTTGCACCACAGAATAATACAACGGAAGTGGACTCCCGTTGAAGTCACGATCAGGCTTTGCCATAGCAGTGGCAACCTGTTTGGTTTTGTTCCCTGCTCTGCCTATCGGGACAAGAAGACGACAAGATTTGTCGTTAGCAATATCATCGACAGGGAACTTATGGGCTGACCCTGAGCCTGGCACGGAACCAACGCTGCTAGGGTAGGCAGTTGGAGATACTAATTGCTCCTTTTGCACCGGAACCATCATTGTACTCGGTGCCACTAATTGTCCTGATTGTCTAAGTTGTTCCATAATTTCTTGCATATTTTCTTTGACCTTTTGAGCAATTGTTTCATCAAGTGTTTTCTTAAACTTCTCACGTCTTCTATATGTGTCTTTATCTTTAGGGAAACCATCTAGCCAAGACATTTGAGAAGAGACCGCTCGAACCCGTCCGCTGTGTTTAGGGTTTCCCAAGATAGCGGTAAGTTGGTCATTCTCCCTCTTCGGCTTGAAGAGACCCTTCTGTTGCTTTTCAATTACTTCTTTCATTTTATCCTCTACTTCATTCAGAGAGTCGGGCTTTTCAAGTTTGCCCTCGCTGGTCAAACCTGACCGAGCAAAGACCCAGCGTTGAGTTCGCTCATCGCACCCTTCTAATGGGTGAGGATTGCCCTTACTAAGAATGTCGTCTATTATCTTATTCCATTTCTGGACTTTGGGGCCATATCCGGCAGACCCCAAGCGATGATGGTATTTGTTCTTTTTTGCAAGCTCTGACCTAGTTGCACTTAGAGCTTTAGCATCAGGTGTGCTCTTTTGACGAACAAACTCTTGCCACTGAGCTTGTGTGATTTTTCCCATCTTCCTCGGGCTAGGGACCTTATTGGCCTTAACATAAGCATTCATTTCACTCTTCCAGCATCGAAACTTCTTGCCGCAAGAGACCAATGTTGCTTTCTTTACAGCTTCTTCTGTGCCTTTCGGGAACTTGAATTGTTTCTTTATCTTTTCCCACAACTCATTCTTGGTCTGCTCGGGTAATTTCCTCCAATTCTCGGTTGTGATCGGCACAACCTCCCTAACAAGAAAACCGCATGCATTACGGTACTTGGTAACTGAATCCAGTGGTTCTTGGGGAAGCCCACTTGGACCGACCCTTGTTATGTACATGATGCGGTCCAATAGACCCTTATTGGGACCTCGTTGCCCTCGTTTCCGCTTGAGTGAAGCTGAGGATTCATCCATTGGTGAACCTTCTGCGGTTTTAGGAGCCGATGTCACCTCATTGTCTTCGAGATTAATCTAGGTAGAAAAAAATTATAAGACTTCGTATACTTGACAACCAACATTAACTTGAACTGCTGAAGTTAAGATTCGTGATCCATACCTCGTCGGCAGGATCATATTCCGGGTCTAGATCCACTGAAGTCTTTTTAATTTTTATATTCGGAAAAGGATCCGAAGGACTGTGATAGGAGCCTGAACTGCTGGAGTCAGTAAACTCCATATTGTCTTCTTTGTTGTTACAATCAGGACCAGTCTTCTTAGGGCTTTCCATGCTAGATCTAATAAGACAAAAAATCTAATAAATGGCATAACTAAATTTGGTCATATTTAAAACAAATTTTCTCAATTTTGGCTCAATTAAGTAAATTTAGCCAAAACACATTTTTGAAGTTATATAGGTCTAACTAAATTCTTGTATCATAGAGATCGGCATCATATGCTCAGACTCCATCGCCACACCTAGTGTTACCTAGATATGGGCGTGAGGATGCTCCTGGCATCACAAATGAGTTGGCCAGCAACTTTTGTTTGGCTTCAGAGCTAAATATAGCATAACTTTGGTATCTCAGATTAGGTACAATTGCTAAAATGAAGCTGATGGAGCCACAAGTGCAGACATCTTTGGTAGCACAGATTAGCTACAATTGCTCAAATGAAACTTAGAGAAATAAAAGCAAACTTAGCCAAACTTAGTCTAGCATAGCTAACTCTAAGCAAAAGTAGCCAAATATAGCTAAATATAGCATAACTTAGTCAAAATTAGTCAAGTATAACTATATCTAATGTAACTTAGCCAAAATTAGCCAAATTTGGTCTACTTAACCAAATATAGCTAAATCTTGCCCCTAATAGAGAATTATGTGGCATATGCAAGGCCGATGACAGAAATAGGGAATATACTGCTGTTACTAGAGTCTAGAATCATGTTTACCACTAATGTGTCGGAAAAGTTTCAGACACACAGAACCAACTACCAATTTATCGTGATATAACCATCCACATAAATCTTGCCCCACCGAACCCTAACCAAAGATGCCACCGAACTTGACAGTTTTTCGAATTCCACCGAACCCTAACCAAGGATGCCTACCATTATCTAATTCCCGAACCCTAACCAAGGATATGCAAGGCGGCAGCGAGGGCGGGGAGGGAGGCGGCACGGCGAAGGAGGATGGAAGGTCGAAGGGTTTAGGGTTTACCTTGAAGCTCGGCGGTGACGGAAATGGCTTCGCTCGGCGTACCTGGAAGTGAGGAGGGCGAAGCTCGGTGGCGACGGCGAAGCTCGGCGACGGCGAAGCTCGGCGGCGTACCTGGAAGTGACGAGGGGGAACACTTGGCGGCAAACGAAATTTTGGCAGCCTAACGGCGTCTAAGTGTTTCGCCCGGGTTAGGTTTTTCCAATGCTGCCGAGGGGTATATATAGACTCACATTTTCTCAGGCGGATTTTAAGTACCGACCGTCAGGGAAGACTGTTATCTCAGTCGGATTTTACTTACCAACCGCCTGAGAAGATACAATTATCTCAGGCGGTTGGTTAGTAACACCCGTCTGAGAAGATACAATTATCTCAGGCGGTTGGTTAGTAACACCCGCCTGAGTTAAACATGAAGATATTTACTTCTTAATTTGATGAACGCCTACATAAAGACCCCTCACCAACCGGGATGGGGATCCCCTGACTTAATCAGCGGTCACTGACATGTGGACCCGGTCCCACACGTCAGTGACCATGTCACGCGTGCGCGACCTTTCTTTTCCCCGAGGTGCGACCTTTCTTTTCCACTCCGCGCGGCCTTAAAGACCCAACACCACTATGGCTCACAAGCGCATCGCTCACTTTGAATCCTCTTGTTTTCTTCGTCTTCCTCCGCTCCGACGACCCAATACCACTATGGCCGACCTTCCGCCGCCAAGCCCTCCGAGGGAGCCACCTTGCAAGAAACAATGTTGCAGCTCCCCCGAGAAGATCAACGCCGAGCAGCGCCTCCTCATGGCGCGAGAGGCGTACAACAATACGTCTCGCGCCATGAGTGCCTTGGGGCTGGGTACCCTTCCAGAGTATACTGGAATGGGTACCTTGGGCCACTACCTCTACGCCCTCGTGGGGGTGGCTGATCGTCTCGACATTCTGTTCGCGACGATGGCCCAGGTTCTTGGCCCCCAGGGCCGTAGAACGCTGGTGGAGGCGACGGCTAGCAACCTCGGGGTTGCACCGCCGGTGCAGCCGGTGCAGCCGGTGCAGCCGGTGCAGCCGGTGCAGCCGGTGCAGCCGGTGCAGCCGGTGCAGCCGGTGCCGGAGTCGCCGCCGGAGGACGAGGAGGAGGAGATGGAAGAGGAGTAGGAGTAGGATTTAATTAGTTTTTCTTTTTGTTGTTTTTAGTTGCTTCTGTTTTGTAAATATTGTTAATGAATGAAATCTATCTTTTTTCATCTATGTGATTGAATATTACTTGTGTATCTTTTGTGTTCTTGTGTGTTCTTGTGTAAATATTGTGCATCTTGTGTGTTCTTTTGTGAGATGTGCATATTGTTAATGAATGAGTATCTTGTGTGTTCTTGAACTGTGTGAATGATTGAATATTGTTAATGGATGTAGTGTGTTCATCGTTAATTAAAATTTCACGTCTGAGAAGAAATTAATTTGATATTTACCAAAACATTACAATGTCAGCTATACAAGTTTTAAAAATATTTTGTCCAGGTGGTAGATGTTAATTTTATACAAATGTAGAAGAAAGAATCATCGAATTTGGACACAATTTGCAGAATCTAAACATGTTTGAGTATTTATATTGGAATCTAAATAAAAAAGAAGCAAGGGATAAGGAAACTGAAGAACAGTATCGGGCATTATCTCAGGCGGTTGTTAAGCAATAACCGCCTGTGAAGATATTTACTTCTTCTTATTTAATATTCTTGATTAAATTTGGTCCTTTAAAAAGGCAAAAATCCACCTTCTTGTAATATTATTGATAAGTAAAGGTTACCATTAAATTTCACTTCATAAATCCTTTTAAATTTGTCAGAACATAAAAAACATACAACAAATGCTATTTTTCATTTTTCTATCTTGATGAATATAATGCTTTTTTCATTTATTTTTTCAGTGGACATTTTTAATCATCATACCAACATCTAGGAATTTTTTCATATTTTTTTAAATTTTTTGGAATCAATGTGTGTTCATAATTTGATGAATGCCTCATATGAATATGAGCATTTAGTTAGAATGGTGGATAATTTGAAGTTTGACATGTTGGAATGCTTTTAAAAAAATTAAAAGAATTCATACATGTATAAATTATACAAATATGTTCATACCAACAATTTTGAGTGAAGGAACCTTTTTTTTTATGAGATACACAAATG
Organism: Tuctoria greenei; assembly: GCA_036927565.1. Lineage (NCBI taxonomy): Eukaryota > Viridiplantae > Streptophyta > Magnoliopsida > Poales > Poaceae > Tuctoria > Tuctoria greenei. The sequence continues at coordinate 45,416,159 of JAYESD010000012.1, forward strand.
TGAATAATATGTGAGTAGAAATTAATTTGATATTTACCAAAACATTACAATGTCAGCTATACAAGTTTTAAAAATATTTTGTTCATGTGGTAGATGTTAATTTTATACAAATGTAGAAGAAAGAATCATCGAATTTGGACACAATTTGCAGAATCTAAACATGTTTGAGTATTTATATTGGAATCTAAATAAAAAAGAAGCAAGGGATAAGGGAACTGAAGAACAGTATCGGGCATTATCTCAGGCGGTTGTTAAGCAATAACCGCCTGTGAAGATATTTACTTCTTCTTATTTAATATTCTTGATTAAATTTGGTCCTTTAAAAAGGCAAAAATCCACCTTCTTGTAATATTATTGATAAGTAAAGGTTACCATTAAATTTCACTTCATAAATCCTTTTAAATTTGTCAGAACATAAAAAACATACAACAAATGCTATTTTTCATTTTTCTATCTTGATGAATATAATGCTTTTTTCATTTATTTTTTCAGTGGACATTTTTAATCATCATACCAACATCTAGGAATTTTTTTCATATTTTTTTAAATTTTTTGGAATCAATGTGTGTTCATAATTTGATGAATGCCTCATATGAATATGAGCATTTAGTTAGAATGGTGGATAATTTGAAGTTTGACATGTTGGAATGCTTTTAAAAAAATTAAAAGAATTCATACATGTATAAATTATACAAATATGTTCATACCAACAATTTTGAGTGAAGGAACCTTTTTTTTTTATGAGATACACAAATGTGAATAATATGTGAGTAGAAATTAATTTGATATTTACCAAAACATTACAATGTCAGCTATACAAGTTTTAAAAATATTTTGTTCATGTGGTAGATGTTAATTTTATACAAATGTAGAAGAAAGAATCATCGAATTTGGACACAATTTGCAGAATCTAAACATGTTTGAGTATTTATATTGGAATCTAAATAAAAAAGAAGCAAGGGATAAGGGAACTGAAGAACAGTATCGGGCATTATTTCAGGCGGTTGTTAAGCAATAACCGCCTGTGAAGATATTTACTTCTTCTTATTTAATATTCTTGATTAAATTTGGTCCTTTAAAAAGGCAAAAATCCACCTTCTTGTAATATTATTGATAAGTAAAGGTTACCATTAAATTTCACTTCATAAATCCTTTGAAATTGGTCAGAACATAAAAAACATACAACAAATGCTATTTTTCATTTTTCTATCTTGATGAATATAATGCTTTTTTCATTTATTTTTTCAGTGGACATTTTTAATCATCATACCAACATCTAGGAATTTTTTCATATTTTTTTAAATTTTTTGGAATCAATGTGTGTTCATAATTTGATGAATGCCTCATATGAATATGAGCATTTAGTTAGAATGGTGGATAATTTGAAGTTTGACATGTTGGAATGCTTTTAAAAAAATTAAAAGAATTCATACATGTATAAATTATACAAATATGTTCATACCAACAATTTTGAGTGAAGGAACCTTTTTTTTTATGAGATACACAAATGTGAATAATATGTGAGTAGAAATTAATTTGATATTTACCAAAACATTACAATGTCAGCTATACAAGTTTTAAAAATATTTTGTTCATGTGGTAGATGTTAATTTTATACAAATGTAGAAGAAAGAATCATCGAATTTGGACACAATTTGCAGAATCTAAACATGTTTGAGTATTTATATTGGAATCTAAATAAAAAAGAAGCAAGGGATAAGGGAACTGAGGAACAGTATCGGGCATTATCTCAGGCGGTTGTTAAGCAATAACCGCCTGTGAAGATATTTACTTCTTCTTATTTAATATTCTTGATTAAATGTGGTCCTTTAAAAAGGCAAAAATCCACCTTCTTGTAATATTATTGATAAGTAAAGGTTACCATTAAATTTCACTTCATAAATCCTTTGAAATTGGTCAGAACATAAAAAACATACAACAAATGCTATGTTAAGAAGCCGTGGTGCAGGGGACGCGCCGCACGAGGTCTGCGGAGAAGTTAAGAAGCCGTGGTGCAGGGGACGCGTGCGACGGAAGGATCTCTGAAGAAAATTTAATTGTGCGCCGCACGAGGTCTGCAAAGAGTTCAATGCGCAATGAACAAAATATTTTGTTCAGTTGGTAGATGTTAATTTAATACAAATGTAGAAGAAAGAATCAGCGAATTTGAACACAATTTGCAGAATGTAAACATGTTTGAGTATTTATATTGGAATCTAAATAAAAAAGAAGCAAGGGATAAGGAAACTGCAGAACAGTATCGGGCATTATCCCAGGCGGTTGTTAAGTTATACCCGCCTTAGATAAACGTATTTGTAGACGGTTGTTAAGTACCAACCGCTGTGAAGATCTTTACTTCTTTTTTCTCAGGCGGTTTATAAGTAATAACCGCCTGAGATAATCATTTTTGAAATTACCATATGTTATTTAACGGCCTGAGAAGTGTTAATTAACTGACGCGCCGCACGAGGTCTGCTGAGAAGTTGAGAAGCCGTGGTGCAGGGACGCGTGCAAGGATCTCTCAAGATCGTCTTCCACAGTGGTTTAATGGTGCGCCGCACGAGGTCTGGCAAAGAGTTCAATGCGCAATGAACTAAATATTTTGTTCAGTTGGTAGATGTTAATTTAATACAAATGTAGAAGAAAGAATCATCGAATTTGAACACAATTTGCAGAATGTAAACATGTTTGAGTATTTATATTGGAATCTAAATAAAAAAGAAGCAAGGGATAAGGAAACTGCAGAAGAGTATCGGGCATTATCCTAGGCGGTTGTTAAGTTATACCCGCCTTAGATAAACATATTTGTAGACGGTTGTTAAGTACCAACCGTCTGTGAAGATTTTTACTTCTTTTTTCTCAGGCGGTTTATAAGTAATAACCGCCTGAGATAATCATTTTTGAAATTACAATATGTTATTTAACGGCCTGAGAAGTGTTAATTAACTGACGCGCCGCACGAGGTCTGCGGAGAAGTTGAGAAGCCGTGGTGCAGGGACGCGTGCAAGGATCTCTCAAGATCGTCTTCCGCAGTGGTTTAATTGTGCGCCGCACGAGGTCTGCAAAGAGTTCAATGCGCGGGAAACGAACCGCTCCCTCGTCTACTCCGCACAGACCTATATAAGGCGCGTCGTCGGTTATGGACAAGCACAAAACTTTTCTCCACTCCTTTCTTCTTCTCCTAGCCCGCCGCCGATTAACCACCACAGCCATGGCCAGCCTTCCACCACCTAGCCCTCCGAGTCAGCCATGCAAGCGGATACGCTGCACCTCCCCCGAGAGGGTGAATGACGACCAGCGCGTTCCACCGCCGGTGCAGCCGGAGCCACCGGTACAGCCGGAGCAATCGGCTCAGCCGGAGAAGCCGACCCTCTCTCCTGCTGCATCGTCGCCGGAGGAGGAGGAGGAGGAGGAGGACGACTTCGACGACGACGACGATGATGACGATGATGACGACGAGTCGTCCTCCGACGACGGCGACGACGAGTCGTCCTCCGACGACGGCGACGACGAGTCGTCCACCGACGACGGCGACGACGAGTCGTCCACTGACGACGGCGACGACGACGACGGCGACCACCACCATGGTGACGACTACGACGACGACGACGACGAGTCGGAGGAGGACCGCTTGGCTTGGTTTGAGAAGCTGGCGGAGAGGATGGAGGAGGCGGGGCCGTAGTGTAGTTTTAGGATTTCAATCAAGTGTTCTTGTACATTTTTCTTGTGTTTTGTACATATTTCAATCAAGTGTCAATGAATACTGGTGGATAATTTGAAGTTTGACATGTTGGAGTGCTTTTAAAAAAATTAAAAAAATTCATACATGTATACAAGTTTTAAAAATATTTTGTTCAGTTGGCATTATCTCAGGCGGTTGTTAAGTAATACCCGCCTGAGATAAAAATCTTCCCTGGCGGTTATTAAGTACCAACAGCCTGTGAAGATATTTACTTCTTAATTAATAAACATCATCTCAGGCGGTTGGTAAGTAAAACCCGCCTGCGATAAAGTTAAAAACCGCCTGTGAAAAACCTACGTCTATATAAGGACCCCTCACCGCAGTCAAAACGCAACCCTGGAGAATTTATATCGACGCCGCCAGGCTGTTGAAATTTCCCATGCGCCGCGCCGCCGCTCCGCCGCCCAGCCCATACTGCCGCGCCGCCGCTCAACCCCGCACCGCCACTTCTCCACCCAGCCGGCCCACCGTGCTGACGCCTCTGCAAGGTAAATGTAGTTTCCTTACTTTTTCTTTGTATATTTTCATTAGCTGATAAGCTGTTAGTTTTGTGTGTTCTGGTATATGGATTCTGTCCTTTTGCATGTGTAAGGACTATGGATTGTGTTCTGGTATATTGATGTATGGACTATATGGATTGTTTCCTTTTTGTACCTATTATGTGACATGAATATGATGTTTAATTAACAGATGCTATTGTAATATATATAAGATGCATCTGGGCCTTGTTTCCCGATATAACGGACTGGATCCCACCCAGACCTAGCCCATGCTGCTGGGCCTGTTTCCCCCATTGACTCCGTCCGCCTCAAGACGTCGCCCGTCTCCTACATTAGTCGCCCTAATCATACTTGTTATGTCTCTGTAAATTCATTTTATAGAAGACCTTTAGAGAATATTTGTGGCCAAATTTTGTAAATCTGACAAAAAATTCTATTATTGAAGCATGGACCGTCGAGCGTGGATGTATAACATGCCAAGACCCGATCCTATGTACATTCGTAATGTTGCAAATTTTATTGAAGCATCCAAGAGACATGCGAAGTTGCAAAAGATAGATGACATATTATGTCCATGTATCGACTGCGAAAATAAGATTGCTTGGACGGATACTATAGTAATCCAATCTCATTTGGTGAAAAGAGGTTTCAAAAATAACTACACAATATGGACAGAGCATGGTGAGTTAGATACACATGATGTGGATAAAGATGATGAGAGAGGCTCAGATGATGATAATGTTCATATCGATGATGGTAGTGACAATCAAGCTGGTGATGATGATGATGAGTTCGATTGTGAGGAGATGTTGCGTCACATTGAACCATATGTACTGACTTCTATGGGAGCAAGCAAAGGCTTAAGTAAAATGGAGACATTGCAGAATGCGGCCACAGAGCTTTTATATGATGAATCAAACGGTTGTGATAAAGAGTTTACTACATTGCGTGCAGTCTTAGAACTACTAAAGTTGAAAGCTACGCACGGATGGTCCGATTGTAGTTTCTCTGATCTTTTGAATCTTCTGGCAGAAATTCTTCCAAATCCAAATAAACTGCCTAGAAGCACTTATAAAGCGAAGAAACTTCTTTGCCCGATGGCACTAGGTGTGACAAAAATACACGCTTGTGTGAACCATTGTATTCTGTATCGCAAAGAGCATGAGCTCGCAACTAGATGCCCCATTTGTGGTGTCAGTAGATATAAGAAGGACTACAATCACCAGTATGTTACCAACATGAAAAAGACTCAGAAGAATAAGAAGTTTATTATTGGTCCTGAAGGTGACGATGACGATACTTCTGGCGATGCAGACGGAAAGAATAAGAGAAAAATTCCTGCATTGGTGATGTGGTACCTTCCGGTAATTGATCGCTTGAAGCGTTTGTTCTCAAACCCTAGGGAGGCTGAACTTATGCGTTGGCATTCCGAGGAACGCAAGAAGAATGAAAAACATATACGACACCCTGGTGATGCAACGCAGTGGAAAAATTTTGATATTCAGTATCCAGAATTTGCGAAGGAAATCAGAAATGTGAGGTTTGCCTTGGGTACAGATGGAATGAATCCGTTTGGTGAAAAAAGGAGCATACACAGCACATGGCCCGTGGTCTTAACTATGTACAACCTACCAACGTGGTTGTGTCACAAAAGGAAATATATCTTATTATCTGTTCTTATCCAAGGTCCGAAACAACCCGGCATCGAAATTGATGTGTTCTTGGAACCTTTAATGGAAGATATGGCGAAATTGTGGAATGAAGGGGTACGTACATGGGATGAGTACAAGCGGGAGTATTTCACGCTAAGAGCAATGATATTCGTTACCGTGCATGATTATCCCAGACTGTTTACATTATCGGGACAAATGAAAGGGAAGAAAGGTTGCGTTAGGTGCGTGGATAGAACTGGATATCTATACCTCACTTCATCCAGAAAGACGGTGTACATGAGACATCGACGGTTCTTGACAGATACACACAAGTATAGGAAGATGAAAGAACAATTTGATAACAAAATCGAAAAAGATACTGCACCGAAACCTTACAGTGGAAAACTTGTGTTTGAAATGGTCAAGAACATTCATATTGCTTTCGGTAAGGGAAAAAAGAGTAAAGGAATTAAGAGAAAGAAAAGTACATCTTCGGATGATACAACTGACATGGCTTTCAAGAAACAATCAATTTTTTTCAAGTATCTTCCGTATTGGAAGAATCTGGAATGTTGCCATAGTATTGATTTGATGCACGTTACAAAGAATGTATTTGACAGCATCATTGGGACCTTGCTGGACATGTCGAGGAAGACAAAGGATGGATTAAATTCACGTATGGACCTAGTAAATCTTGATTTGAGACCAGAGCTTCATCCAGTAGAAAAGGCGAACGGGAAGCATTACCTTCCCCCAGCCAGCTACAACTTGACGCTAGAAGAGAAAAAAGCAATTTGCGAATGCTTGCGTGGGATCAAAGTTCCCACAAGTTTCTCATCCAATATCCGCAAACTAGTCTCGATGAAAGACTTGTCTTTATTCGGCTATAATTCTCACGACTGTCACATGATGATGACAGTTTTCCTTGCCATTGCAATAAGAGTAATCAAACCTGAGCATATAAAAGTTGTCATCACACGTTTGTGTTACTTCTTCAATGCAGTATCGCAAAAGGTGATAGCACGTGAAGATTTAGACTATCTGAAAACATACATCGTCGAGACAATGTGCAAGCTTGAGATGTGTTTCCCACCATCCTTTTTTGATATGCAAGTACACCTAATCATACATCTTGTTGATCAGATAAAAGCATTGGGGCCACTATATTTACATCATATGTTTTCGTTGGAGAGATATTTAGGAGTATTAAAAGGTTATGTGCGGAACCGTGCTCACCCAGAGGGTTCAATTATGGAAGGATACACCACTGAAGAAGTGATTGAGGGTTGCGCTGATTACATCAAAGATGGAAAATCGATAGGTGTGCCTATACCGGTACATGAGGGTAGACTACGTGGGAGAGGCAAAGTGGGTAAGAAAACTTTTATTGTTCAAGATTACAAGAATGTACACCGTGCACATTTTGGTGTACTACAACAGCTCGCAATAGCTGAGCCGTACATCGAGGAACACCAAATTGAGCTTCGTGATAAAAACCAAGACCGCAAAGAGGACTGGATCATGAAAGAGCACAGAAGATGTTTCACTGAATGGTTAATGGACAAAAATATATCATACGGAAACACTATAGAAGAGGCAACAATGAAAAAGTTAGCTTGTGGCCCATCTGCTTTGGTAACATCATGGCAAGCATATGACATCAATGGTTACACATTTTACACTAAAGAAAAAGACGGTAAGAGTGTTGCACAAAATAGTGGTGTTCGTATTGAGGCTTATGATTCGCAAGGGCAGAAGACCACATACTTCGGGTTCATAGAGGAAATATGGGAACTCGATTATGGCGAAAGAATGGTAATGCCCGTATTTAAGTGCCAATGGGTCAAACATCCTGATGGTTTGAAAGTGGACAATTACGGACTGACACTGGTAGACTTGAATAAAGTGGGTTACAAAGATGACCTGTGGGTTCTCGCCGATAATGTTGCACAAGTTTTTTATGTTCAAGATCCAGAAACTGAGAAGTTGCACGTAGTTGTTTCTGGAAAGCAAAATATTGTTGGGGTTGACAATGTGGGAGATAATGAAGAGGAATATAATCAGTATGAAGAGATGTACCTTTTCACCGAACCAGAAAACATCAAGCGCGTAGAGAGAAGCATTAAAAAGAATTTGAAACCCTATATGCGAGAAGATGTCAATGCTGGAAAAAATGTATATAGCAATGCGAGATGATATATATTGTATATATTTGTATCTTCTGAAATCAACTTAGAACAATGTTGGTATATGGATTGTGTCCTTTTGCATTTGTGTACATATGCGTTTGGACTCAATGATTTGGAAGTTTAGAAGCTTGGTCTTTCTTCAGATAATGATGTCTCGGGCGTGTAGCCGATTGAAGGAGGAGCGCTTGGCGTGGCGCAAGAACCATCCCCATGTATGTACATATGGCACACCGGTCACATGGTTGTATATACATATGTATCTGTAATGGACTGATGAACTTAACTGTAGTTTGTTTTTCCGTGTTGTTTGTTTTTGGTATTTTCAATTTCTCCGCGTAGGGTTTCTCTGCGAAGCCTGAATCGGGAGATTTATTGAAGTGGCAGTGCATCGTCCCCGGTAAAGAAGGGGTAAGTCATGAAGAACAAGCACAATATGAGTTTAACTATCGTCCTCCTATTAATAAATTTCTTTTGCAGACTGAATGGGAAGATGGCTACTACCCCCTGACAATCTCCTTCTCTGAGGACTATCCCTTGGTGCCTCCAAGATGCTCCTTTCCATTTGGGTTCTTCCACCCAAATGTCCATCGTTCGGGAGCACTCTGCATCGGGATTCTTGATCAAGAGACTGTAAGATAGACCTATTTTGTTCATGTAATTATTACTTATAATTTTTGTCGAACTTATTTGAACTGGTTTCTTATATTGCTTAAATTATATTTCGTAGGGGTGGTGCAGTGCTTTTACAATCAAAACTATACTACTTGAAGTTCAGCGTTTGCTGCATCAGCCAAATGTGCCTGATGTTGAAAATGATTGCTATAATCTACTTATCAAGGTTAGATGACACTTTGACTTAGTGACCAATGTAGGTTATTCATTCCTCCTTCGACATTTGTTAATTTAAATAATGTCAATATTTTCAGGATCCAGCGGAATATAAGAGACGTGTTCGGGAGCAAGCAGGACGGTACAATTTAGATTGATCGATGGGAGCTTCATCGTCGATCTACAATGAATGTAGCATGATTTTTGTTCAGTGTGTAAAGAAATTATCTTTGAACAATTGTAAAGCCTCTAATGGTGTATTATCACAATTAAGCCAGCCTCACTGGTGATCGAGCATTTCCTATAATGCATTACTGTACTAGTATCCGCTAGCTCATCTGTGTTTTTTTCCTGATACAATTTTGCCTGCACGACTACATGCGGCTGTGATATATAATTGCAACTACATCCCTGTAATTTCAATGAAAACCGCTTATGATAATTAAACAATGACCGCCACTGAAAATACATGATCTTCTTAGGCCGTTGTTAATCAAGAACCGGCTATGAAGTTCATTGCATTACTGACGGTTATTAATTAAGAACCGCCAACGAAGATCATGTATTTACTCAGACGGTTGTTCCTTAAAATCCATCTGTGAAGTTCATTGCATTACAGACGGTTATTAATCAAGAACCGCCAACGAAGATCATGTATTTACCCAGACGGTTGTTTCTTAAAATCCGTCTGTGAAGTTCATGGCATTGCAGGCGGTTAATAATTAATAACCGTCTATGAAGATCATGTATTTACCCAGACGGTTGTTTCTTAAAATCCGTCTGTGAAGTTCGTTGCATTACAGGCGGTTCTTAATTAAGAACCGATTCTGAAGATCATGTATTTACCCAGACGGTTGTTCTTTAAAATCCGCCTGTGTTGTTCTTTCATCACAGACGGTTATTATATCATTCGTCATCACAGTCGCATATTTTTAAGGACCGCCTGTGTTTGAAAAATTGAGGCGCCTGTAAAAATGCTTTTTGTAGTAGTGGCCGATCCTTCACAAATGAGACATATTTGGCTCCAGATTGAGATATTCATATTATATGGAAGCAACACTTTACTTAATACTCAAGTTTAACTAATTCCCATACATACACGATTTATTTCATTGTATATGCCCATATAATTAATGGATCATCAGAAGGCAAATTTACTAGTTATATAGGAAAATAGATCATATTATGTTTTGTGAAGCAGCAAATCAAATATTATGTCACACTTACGAGTTTTTTGCAGTTGTCAGTGAATGAGAATCTTTGGCATGTGAATATTACATATTTCTTATTTGTCACAAATATGAAGTTCTGCACAGAAAGTACTGTATCTGGCATGCCAAAAATTGAAGCGGTTTTACGTGTTTATGCAGCTGTATTGTAAAACACAGTGTTAGCAATATATATGCATATATACAAGTGTGCATATATATATTTTTTCGAAACCAGTATGGTGTATTTCATTGAAGCAAGAAAGAAAAGTTTACAAAGCAGTCTCGTTTCACAAGTTACAACAAGGTAGAGAAAAACAAAGAATCATCGTGCCTGTCGGATCAAGCAGGGGTGGGCAGAGAGTTGTTTTGCCCCTGCTCTGATCCAGTTCTGAGCTTCATCTTGGATCTTGCGCAGGACTTGATCAACGCTGTGCTCCTCAGGCTCAAAACCTCTACTATTTCCTGAGCTTCATATATACAAGTGTGCATATATATGTAGTTCTGCTGCTTAATATGAGGTGTACATCATGAATTCAGGAGAAACTTGACACTATATTTAATTAGCTACTATTGTATTGTTACACCTATGCTGATCAGATGTTATAACAGAAGTTGCAAAATCCATTTTATTCAGTTGAAGTTGTGGTATTTTTAGCTTACTGGACTAGAGTACAGGTTTATTATATTTTCTTCGGAATTTTAGCCAACTGGTGGCCTGGTGAGTTATCCAGATGCAATCTAGATCTACAATACATTTTGGCTGCATACAACAAGATATAGATGGCACAACCATTCATATACTAGTGCATAATTAAAACATCATATGAAAACCTAAAAACACGTACGCGATTCCTCATTCAGTTGGAGCATAACATTTTACGTAAACAGCACAACCTGCAAAGATACATCCTTGCATGGTAAGACTATATATGTCACTAAAACATTTATGATGATTTACATGGTACGTGTATATACGCACCCTAGCTAGCATGCAAGCTTGCCATATGTGCACGTAGCATACATAGACAGCTGTTCATGTCTTAGCTTCTTTGCTTCCAATCTCAGGGCCGTTTCCTGGCATGTTTCCAGGGCTGCTCCAGCTATCGTACTCAGGCCGTGGTATAGGATGGTGGTTGTCGATCGCCGTCCCTTCTGCCGTCCCTGCCTTCACTACATGTCGAAGCTCATCAGCCCCCACTTGCATGCGAGACGACCAGGTGCATGCGCTAACCAGAAGTATGGCAAGGATGACAAACGGAGGGAAAAGCTTCATGGTGAAACAAGTGAGATCTTGGGAAACACAATTGGAGAGATGGAGTAATACAATTGTTTCCCGCTACTTACTAACTTGCCTCTTGAGTTCGACCCCGAGGTGTGTTTTATTTATAGTAAGAGAACGTAAGAGCTTCCTTTTTTTCACTACAAATCTCCATTTTACTGTAGGCATTGCACTGCTACAATAAACCTCATCTCAGGTGGCTCCAAACGTATTATCACACGCGGTTTCTAAAACCGTCTGAAACAAAGAGTTTGTGATAATCTGCAATTTTACAAGCGGAGAAGTGAAACCGCCTGTGAAGACACATTATCACAGGCGGTTCTTTACTTAGGTTAGCCGCATGTGAAGACATATTATCACAGGCGGGTTGTGCAGCATATATAATCGCCTGTGATAATTGTGTTATCACAGACGGATGTTTAACTACGATAAGACGCCTGTGGAGGCAGTTTATCGCAGCCGGTTTGTACCATAACAGTATCCGCCTGTGACAATTATGTTATCATAGATGGTTCTTTACCTATATCTAGCCGCCTGTGATAATGATATTTCACAGGCAGGTCTAGCCGTAGGTAAGTAACTGCCTGTGATAAGCTATACCCTATGCAGTACTACCTGCTGTTATTTCTAATATCCAGGTCAATTCAATATAATCACAGAAGTCAACAATATCATCATAGAAGTAAACAATATAATCACAGAATCATCTCACAGAAGTCAATTTCACTAAAACAATATACATATGTGCAAGTTACACATACAAGTCATCTCATAGTTTACAAGTTTTCACTAGAACCTGTTTCTATAGGCATAGTTGCAAAGTTCTAGTACATCAGCTATTGCACCATTCTCATCAATGAACTCCCCTCTTTTGAGCAAAATTTTGCGACGCACGAATTGACACAGTTCAGCAACAATCTTGTCGGCTCATCCACCAGAAATACTTCTACAAATCGGCCATTCTTCATTCACATACTTTGTGTGTTGCAATGAAACACATAACAAGGTTTGGATGTGTTGGTTTGAACAATCTCAAAGTATAGATCAAAGTGAGAGTATACAGGAATTTATTTGGTATTTTTGGAGCAGTTGTACTATGAGCAATTGAATTTTGAAGTTGGAATCAAAATATGAAAATAATGTTTCTGGTAATATTGAACAGCAGAGAATATAAGTATTAAACTATGCTAGTTACAATGAAAATGAAACTAAAAAAAATAAAATATCGACATTAAGGATAACTTACATCCTCACGATTCACTCTATATTTGCTGGCGGTCCAAAGATATTCGCATACATAATACCCGCATAAGACACTCCCAGCAGGCTGCTTCGGACAAGCATAATACGTTTTAGTATCCAATGTATTCATATTAGGAGGTCTCTGGCCGCCAAGCTGTTCGGCGTAAAACCGCCAAGCGCTGTAGTACAAGAAATATCATATAAAACTTGTCAACACATTCTAAATGTGTGTAAATTAAAATTATTGAATAAACGTACAGTTTCAAAATGGAAAGGAAATCTTTGTAACGATCAGGTGGGTAATCGGCTGAGTCCAAGACTGTTGCCAAACCCTGCTTTGGCTTGATGAAGATCATTATATAGTGATTACTGCACACATACAAACACACGTGTTAACAATTAGCAATAATTGCTATTTCAATGTCATGTGTCGAACTTACTTGAAGTGGTACGGAGCCTTTACGAGGACCTTGCCATCTCTGACAAAGTTAAATATTGCATGTCCTATGTAAGATGCAACGTTTGTCCTTCTATCCTTCTTAAGTTTTACGATTGATTTTTCAAATTCTTTTTTTTTATGTGCTTGAACAGTAATGAGTCTCGATCCGCCTTGGCATCGAATAACGTCTTTGCAATCCGTGTAGGGTCAAGGATACCTGTCTTGCATTTCATTTTTCATTATCCATGTATTGCATCCTATTGAAGAAGTCCAAAATTGTTATGATATTATAAAATGTGTATGCGTGTAGTAAGAAAAGCAAATGCAAAATATTAGAGACACTTACAAGAACCATACGAGTAGAAGATTGATTTCAAGCATGCCCCGATGGAAAAAGGTATGTAGCTCTTCAAATAAAATGACTCATTTATCTGCTCCAATGCTCCAGAATGCATCTTTTGGAACACGAAATGTGACGCAAGAAAGATCATATTTTGTGCTGGCAAGGATGTACCACTCGTGCATTCTTTTGAGCGAGGTAGGTTGTTTGATAAGTTGTACGGATGTCATGAATGGCTTCCCATTCTCAAATTTAGGAGGAACATCATCAAGCTTGAATATTGGAACTCCTGGTTTAACTAAAGTCGTCCGCCGATTATACATGACACAGTGTTCTTCCCACTCCTCGATATCTTCTAATGTTGGCTCATGAGAAGAACGAGATGCACTCAATTTTCTAATATTTTCCATCATAGTTTCCAAATACTTTGACACTTCTGATGAAGGTTTCTTAATTTTGTATGAGCTAACTTTGATAGGCACTTATGATCGAGGAGTAGTCGTCAGAAGTTCGACACTGGCTTGTTGTTGAACCTGTTGTTCAACTGATTGCTCTTTACTCCCACCAGGTGGCTCTAGTACTACTTCAGGCTGTTGCTCAACTGGTTGCTCTTTACTAGCAACAGCTTGCTTTGGTACTGCTTGAAGCCGTTGTCCGACTTGTTGCTCTTGGTTATCTTTACTAGCAATGTTACTATCATCCTTGCAGAGACATAGGGGGAGTGGATCTTCCTAGACTTTCACCTTAGAAGACGGGGTTGCAGTATTTTGAGATGCGATGGGGCTAGAAATCGGCTCATCGTCCAACACAATATCGCGTCGGTGCTAAAGGATTAATTGGTTGACAGCCTGCAGCAGAGTTGTGATCCCCTCATGTGTGATGTGGTCTATTTCATAATCTTCATAATCATTATCAATGATCTGAAGAACTTGCACCACAACATAATACAACAGAAGTGGATGGTTGTTGAAGTCACGATCAAGCTTTGCCATAGTAGTGGCAACCTGTTTGGTTTTGTTCCCTGCTCTACCGATCGGGACTAGAAGATGACAAGATTTGTCCTTAGCAATATCATCGACAGCGAACTTATGGGTTGACCCTAAACCTGGCACGGAACCTACGCTGCTAGGGTAGGCAGTTGGAGATACCAATTGTCCTTTGGCACGGGAACCATCGTTGTACTTAGTGCCACTAATTGTCCCGATTGTCTAAGTTGTTCTATTATTCCTTGCACATTTTCTTTGACCTTTTGAGCAATCGTTTCATCAAGTACTTTCTTGAACTTCTCACATCTTCTATATGTGTCTTTATCTTTAGGGAAACCATCCAGCCAAGACATTTGAGAAGAGACTGCTCGAACCTGTCCACTGTGTTCAGGGTTTCCTAGGATAGCGGTAAGTTGGTCATTCTCCCTCTTCGGCTTGAAGAGACCCTTCTGTTGCTTTTCAATTACTTCTTTCATTTTTTTTCTCTACTTCATTCACGGAGTCGGGCTTTTCAAGTTTCCCCTCACTGGTCAAACCTGACCGAGCAAAGACCCACCGCTGGGTTCTCTCATCGCAGCCTTCTAACGGGTGAGGATTGCCCTCACTGGTAATTTTGTCTAATGTCTAATATCTTATTCCATTTCTAGACTTTGGGGGCATATCCGGCAGACCCCAAGCGATGATAGTATTTGTTCTTTTTGGCAAGCTCTGATCCAGTTGCACTTAGGGCTTTAGAATCAGGTGTGGTATTTTGACGAACAAATTCTTGTCACCGAGCTTATGTGATTTTTCCCATCTTCCTCGGGCTAGGGACCTTATCAGCCTTAACATAAGCATTAATTTCACTCTTACAGCAATGAAACTTCTTGTCGCAAGAGACCAATGTTACTTTCTTTATAGCTTCCTCCGTGCCTTTTGGGAACTTGAATTGTTTCTTTATCCTTTCCCACAGATTATTCTTGGTCTCCTCAGGTAATTTTCTCCAATTCTCGGTTGTGATCGACACAAGCTCTCTAACAAGAAAACCGCATGCATTTCGATACTTGGTAACTGAATCTAGTGGTTCTTGGGGAAGCCCACCTGGACCGACCCATGTTATGTACATGATGCGGTCCAATGGACCCTTAATGGGACCTCGTTACCCTCATTTCCGCTTGAGTGAACCTGAGGATTCATCCATTGGAGAACCTTCTGCAGTTTTAGGAGCCGAAGTCACCTCGTTGTCTTCAAGATTAATCTAGGTAGAAAAGAATTATAAGACTTCGTATACTTGACAACCAACATTAACTTGAACAGCTAAAGTTAAGATTCGTGATCCATACCTCGTCAGCAGGATCATACTCCGGGTCGAGATCCTCTGAAGTCTTTTTAATTTTTATATTCGAAAAAGGATCCGATGGACTGTGAAAGGAGCCTGAACTGTTGGAGTCACTAAACTCTATAGTGTCTTCTTTATTGTTACTGAATGTAGCCTAGAGGGGGGTGAATAGGATTTTTGAATTTTTAGTCAGAACCTGAAACACTTAGCAAACTGACCAAACACAGATAAATCGGACTAGTCCGATTGTGTGCGAACTAGTCCGGTATGTGCGGAATAGATCAATCAATTTGATGTGTGAATTCGATCCAGGTATTCTACGCATCAGAAATTGATTTACAAGTAGAGTGTATTGTTTCAACGAAATTAGATGTAGCACAATTTAACTTTAGATTTATAGTTTGAACGTAGATTTACACTAGATTGAGCAAACCCTAGATTTCAATGAATATTAAGAACAATAACAAAAGACAAAATGATTTTTATCCTGTGGTTCCATTCCACAGAGGAAATCTACATCCAAGTTGAGAAACTCACGAAAGGACTGGGTCTTCACCAACCCTACCCTCGTCGAATCGCCACGGAGGCCAATTCTCTTCCACTAATCACAAAGGGGTAAGAATAACCGTGTTCAAGGGGCCTTCTCCAAAGTTGAGGGCTCCTCAAGATTTACAATTCAAACACCACCAAACACACTCGAAAAGTAAGCAATGAAACAACGAGAGTGTGTGAGAGAATCAAACCCAAGAGCTCAAGTCGTGAAGAACGTGTCTCTACTTTGATATATGGTTCATCCTCAAGGATTTGATCTTTCTTGCGTTGGATTGTGCGGAGAGACATGTTTTCTAGGCTCTTGGAGGGTGTGATGGCGCATGGGTCGAGATATGTTGATTAGGGGTCGTGCACCTCTGTTTATACTAGGGTTTCCAAAGGTTGTCGTTAGGGTTTTTGAAGTCCTAGTTCGTGGTGGTCCAAACTAGTCCAGTGTGTGGAGTGTGGGAAACCCTAAGTGTTCTGAATTATCGGACTTCTCCGGCCAGGAGCGAACTAGTCGGACTTTGACTCTAGAGATGTTCGGACTATTTCGGCACATATCGGATTAGTCCGGTGTGGTGAAACCCTTGGTGAATTGAGGACATGTCCGCACTTGGAGGACTTGTCCGATTTTAGTCACAAGGTTTTCGGACTAATCCGTGCAGATATCGGACTTGTCCGATTTAGGTCAGAAAGATAACGGACTAGTCCGTGGTGATATCAGACTTGTCCGACTTCGTGTAAACTGTGAAGTGCTGAGGACTGGTCCGCACTGGGGAGGACTAGTCCGATCTTAGTCAGAGAGATATCGGACTAGTCCGTGGTGATATCGGACTAGTCCGATTTGTGAAAACTGGACTGTGCAGATAAGTCCACTTTGGGAGGACTTGTGCGATTCTGGATAGAGAGAAATCGGACTAGTCCGGGGTACATCAGACTAGTCTGGACCTGTATAACTTTGTGAGTGAGAGTGATTAAAATTTTCTTGAGCTCTTGGGGTGTGTTTCTCCAACACACTCCATACACAAGAGTATTATAATGAATTATTGAGTTCCTTTCAACTTGATTCCTCACTCTCTCTTCTTTTTGTGCTTTCTTCATAATTTCATTAAAACCTGCGATCATCTCAATAATTTAGTTATGATCTCATTTGCTTGTCATAAATCAACCAAAACCCACAAGGGATTCCTAACTGCACTTTCAATCTCCCCCTTTTTGGTGATTGATGACAACCAATTGGGATTTCACAAATATGATTAAAAGTGCAGAATTTTCATAAAGTGTGCACATATGAGTATGGAACAAATTAAGCAATGAAAATATGAGACATATGTGCACTCTTTATGGTGGGACGCAAAACTACATGTGTGTGAACAATAATCTTGATATGAATCAGATAAATGGCATAATCATCACAGCATCAAGGTTATCTAGCATGAATATCAAATTTAGAATATAACACATAAGTCATAAGCATAGCAAAGTCATAGTTTCACACCACATGTCCAATAGCATAGGAGAGCACATTCAAAGTTTTACAACCCATATGAAACACAAATAGAGCTCTCCTCTCGCAACCTACAGCTAAGACCTAGTGACTCCCACTCAATCTCTCTCACGTTGGCATCAAGGCACCAAAAAGAAGGAGAGGAGGGATCTAGAGGATCCGTCCTCACCATCGGTCCTCTCATCGTCTTCATCTTCAGGATGAGGAGGAGGAGGAGCGGATCCACTCGAAGTGCCCCCAACACAGAAATAGGCGAGCTCAGAGGGAGAGAGAGGAGGCAGCTCAGAGAAGTCTAAAGCTGAATCATCGGAGAAAATGGGAGATCCAATAGGCTCGATCTCCAGCTTCTAACATATTTGCTTGACATTTTGCTTTATGTATCTCATATCCTCCTTCCTTGCCTTGTTCAACTTATGGATTTTCACTTCAACCTTCTTGCACGAGCCAAAGATGGCAGGCAAGTACTTCAAAATGCCACTAGGGGATCCCTTCTTGGAAGTAGTAGCTCCTGTACTTGATGGGGGTCTTGCTTCAGCTTGGGCCCTCCAGGGAGCCTCCTCACTAGATGTAGAGGATGGAGCAGCTGGGAGGGTGGCTTGGAAAGGCTTTTGAGGCCTCAGGGAAGTGTGCTCAACATCCTTCACAAACTCAATTCCCTGTGACCTTTTCTATCATGAACATGATGTAGGGCGCATAGCCACAAAAACGGTTAGGGGTGCAAGAGATGTTCACTATGTCGTTCCAGATATAGTCGAAGACATCAAACTTCCTGTTCTTGATTACACCTTCATTAAGGTCCTCAAGTACCCTTGCACACTTCCTGCATCTCCATATTTTGGAGCTATTGTCTTCCTTAGCATCCTAATGAGAACCATGAAGAAGGGCTTCATGTTCTTGGTCGATGGAGGGTTGTACTTCAGACGAGTATCATAAAGGAACTCCATCTTATCCTTCTCCAAGAAACCAATGTTGCGGATGGTTAGCTCATTATTGCCAGTGTCTTCTAGGTGAAGCAGTCTTGCAAACTCATCATAAGTAATGGTGTACTTGGATCCATGTGTCATCCAAGTCACCTCTCCTCTTCATCACTAGCAAAATAGCAGGTAGCATAGAATTGGGCTATGACTTCATCATTCCAGTTACACCTGAAAGCAAACAAGTCTTTGAGCCAATGCCTCTCCACAGCCTGTATCACTTCATCAAAGGGAGGGCAGCTCTTCCTCTCAAAGTGTGTCTAGTCGATCGATTGGCTTCGGATCACCGCAATCTTCATTGTAAGATACATGGAACTATAATAGTTCGCGTGGAAGTTGCTCTAGAACCTTGCATCCACTGCCTTTCTGGATCTGTTGTAGAAGTCAATTGCCCTAAGCTTCGAAGCGACATCGCTCCCTTTGCCAATGAACCTTTCTTTAGTGGGGTCTCTGGTCCCCTGCCTCGGAGCACTCATCTGGAGGGGTCCAATGGGACCAGTGGTGATCCCTTTCCCTTTGCCCTTAGCTTGGCGAGGAGCTGCCAAGCTGGGGCCAACTACATCCTTTCCTTTGGATGCCGGCTTCTTGGCCACAACCTTTTGTCGCACTTGAGGTGGAGTGGGCGACGGGTCATCGACACGGTGTTTCCTTTTCTTACTTTGGCCCATCGAGGACCGAAGCAAAGACTCTTGGTCCAACTCGGCCTCAAAATGAGAGATCTCATCATTGGAGCTTGACATTGTCCTGACAAGAGGATTATACAGTGCATGGATGAGATGTGATGGAAAGGAAACACATTGAGTAGAGGAATTTAGGGTTGAGTTCTATTAAAGATGGTACTTGTTCGGTGCTCAAGTGCGGACTAATCCGGATGACCGGACTTATCCATACCGAGACCAGACTAGTCCGGTGTTCAACAGTTCAAACCCTAACAATCAGATTAATGGTGGTTTTCAATGCGAAAATAGCTCAATAGAGATGTAATAAAACAATGAGTCATGTACCAACAAGTAGAGCTTGTGGGGACCGGAGTCCACACATCCGAGGATCTCATTGGGTGGTGTCGTGCGATGCGACACCCAACAGTTTACAAGAATAGAACCAGAATAAAGTACAATACCAAGTCTTTTATTTACTACACAGCGGAAGATTTCACAATACTAGCGGATGTAAAGAAATATATACATACCATAGCTACGCTCTCAGCACTAGCTATGCAAAAAGCAAAGTTTTCCATGCCAGGGATACTTTGCACTAGCAACACTCAAACTATGGCGGCGTGCAGGGTTCCCACTCGGCTGTACACCCTGGAGGGGGTGTTGCCTCATCGTCAAACCCATCCTCAATAGGGTAACCTGCAAAAACTCGTTAACTGCAAACGTGAGCTTAAGGCTCAGCAAGGCTTAACCGTCTCACTAGACAGATGCACGGGGACACTAAACATAGGTAAGGAATAGCAAAAATAACTCGCCTACAAGTGGATCCTTATAACCAAGTTTTAAGTAGCAAATGACATTCTCTGAGCACGGCACATCATGGGCTCCACAATCAAACAAGAAACGCTTTACCGATGATATGACATGCCCAAAGCACATAATGCTATTACAGCTAAAGTATGGGGAAATTGTAAATCTTTAGTTATACTATCTCTAAACCAAACAAAGTTGCAAAGTAATTATAATTCAATATCATATGACTTTCCCGACTTCTTTAGTATTTACTACGTCACGACACAGTGAACAAGTGGTACTCTATTACTGCGAGGGACAGTGATTGCAATCAGGACTCACCCGGACAACACGACACATACGTCGTTCGGAAGTGTCAGCGAGCACACCCGTACCTACATAACACTTCAGTACTAGGCGTATATGGCAACCTTTCGCAAGACACTCAAATGCCGAACCGGTCGATCCGTCACGGGCAGGAGGTCCCTGCGTGGGGCGTACTCTGACGTGCCCACCAGCGGATTTACACCTTGCTACCCTCAACCCACACCTATAAAACGGAACGGTATGCCTCGACACCCAAGTGACCAAGCTACGTCAGTTTATTGGATTCCATATGTCCATTATATTGCCGGTACAATTCAAGCTTGTCCAGCGGGGCCGCATACGGACGGGCCTTAATCAACACAGGCAGGGCTATGCGACCGAGACTCAATTCTCGCCGCTTCCTATCCATTCCCTACCCGGTCTCAGTTTCATTATATTAAGCCATTTTCTATTCAACCAATCCTGTGAGATACATCTCTCGCGAGTAGATTCCAACTACTCGACTTCTACCGGATTTCCTATGCATTAGCAAAGCAGTTACTATAGGTCAAACTGTAACTCGTGCCAAATAAACCCCTGGGATTTTTGGTCATGCAAGTGGAGTATCATTCACCCTAAACGTAATGCACAATTCATATACTATTCATCATAGTGATAAAGCAAAAGCTCATAAACGGCTTAAATGCAAACCGGGGCTTGCCTTGTTGCAGGTCAGGTTCTGAGTTAAAAATTGGAAGGTTCTCTTCCAAGGCTTCTGGCTCCTCCTCGACTTCGGTCACTATACGATATGCAGATAACATGGATATATAAATGACTTTGAAATTTATTTATTTTAAGACCATAAATTAATTCATGGTGATCACTATATGACAGGGACCTTAATTGGCTTTGGAATTTCGATGGTAGATACTAGGGAATATGATCAAAGCTCTTGCAAAGAACAGGAGATGATCATAGCAGATTGTGGTCTCCGAAAGTATGGCAAGCAAACCAACTTCCAAAAATTTCCGAGAGGAAACTGTAGCTTGAACCTAGCTAACAGTTGATAATCAAGATGGAGGGAGTGGTTCTGGTCTTAGCAAAATTTGTTTCATAATTTTCTAAGCTGTGGGGAAGGAGTTATTGTATTTCTAATTCGGCAAGAATTTCTGGATTTACTTTATAATTGAGTTTCGAGACATTAAATCAATATTCGGTTTGTAACTGATTTAGGACTAGTATAGTAGGTTAATTAAATCCAAGACTTTAACAGGAGCTAGGGTATGACTAATGGAAGACTCAGTAAAATTTTGGGACCTAATAAAGCAACCTAATAGCTGTGAAAATTCAATAACTGAAAAAGGAAATTGAATTATCCAGAGAGTTAAACAGGTGTTATGGCTCCCAAACTTTGCCTGATAATCAAGAATAGGACAATAAATTTAATGTGAATTTTGGGGAATTTTCCCATGGATATCTTGTCTGGAAAAATTGCATTTGCATTAAGAAAGATCATTTTCTACAGCATTTAACTCTGAGTTCCACAGAACCTAATTGGTATTGACAGAAACTAGAGCTCAAGAGCTTTCGAACAAAATTTGTTTGAAGATTTTTGGAGTATCCTACAGAAAGTTATGGATTTTTCTAAGTTGGAGTCTAATCTGGAATAATTTCCTAATTTGATTTAACTCGTGGGCCCCACTGTTTTAAAATGAACCAATAGTATTTAAGCCACACGGGGGCCACAGGTTCCCACCGCGTAGCCACAGCAAATCCCGTGGCCACACCTGATCCGACGGGATTTACCGCCGCTGACACGCGGGACCCGCCGCGTCGTCTTCTACCTCCCGACGCGGGCGGCGCGCGGGGCTCCCGCGGCGGTGCTCTCCGGCGAGCCTCGCCGCCGGCCAATCCAACGCACCAGATTCGCGGAAACTTGCCGCCTTGGGGTTTTTGGGGTCGCTGAGCACGATGGTGAGGTCAGTGGGTCTTGAAGCTCGCCGGAAAAGGTCGTGCGACGGCGGTGGCGGCGATGAGCGCTCGGGCATCATAGAACTCTCTATAGAGTAGCTCAAATCACTTGGGAATTGCTCCAAAACCTTCCTGGGATGATGGAGTTCAAGGATATGGGCGCAGAAGGGGAGTGAGTTGCCGGGAATCATGAGTTCGACGGTGAACCGAGGTTTTCTCACCGGCGGCGAGCAAAACTCGAAATTCAGAGCCGTTGCTTGATGATCCTTAAAGGTTTTTGCTCAGACAGGATCGCTAGGGCCTATAGAAACTATCTCTAAGTAATTGCAAAGGATGATTGCTTGTCGAAAAGGAATTTGACATGAAATCATAGCTAGCTATCTACCCTCGGCCGTAGAGGAAACGAACAATATCTTGCTCAGGCTTCAATGATAAGGGAAACGGTTTGTACCATGAGCTAGAGTTTGATCAGGCGCACCTTTTTGCTCTTTGGAGCTAGGCTTGAAACGGCGCGGAACGGCGGCACGCCGCGGAGCAGTGGCGAGCGGCGGCGATGGCGCGCGGCGGAAGAATTGTGGCGAGGCAATGGAGCTGTGATCGGGGATGAGGATTAAAGGGGGCTTCGGCCGGCCTTTTATAGGGCCGCGGCGAGCAGGCAGGCAGCTCGCTGGAGCTGCATGCGCGCGCGCGGTGTCGAGCGGGGGCGCGGCGGTGCAGAGGTGTCGGGGTTGAGCTGATCCGTTTAAAAGGGGAGCTGACATGTGGGGCCCACTGTCCAGTGATTCTCCCCACAGCTCAGTTACTAATTCATTTAAAAATAGAAGATCAACTCCAAAAATCATGAAATTTTGTGGAGATGGCAAATGAATTATTCTGAACACAATGGTGAACTCAATTCTTATGTTTAAAGAAGTTGGAGAAGAATTAAAAATTCAGATTTGAATTTGATTCAAATTTGCTAAGCACCTCAATAAAAATAGTAGATGAGTTTCTAAAATCTTGAAACTTTGTAAGCATGCTATTGAGGAATTTAGGACCTCATGGAAAAATTTAGAGCCCTTAATTTGAATATTTGGTTTAGAGCTTATTAGGGCTTCATTGTGCATTGCTTACTAATCCTTATCCAAAAATTCTTATTCTTAAAAGGTGAATAGAATATAATTTGGATTCATGGTGAAGTCTAATACCTATGATAAAAGAATCTAACAAAGAGTGCAAGATAAGTTTTGGATGGCATAGTTCATGTGTACCATTATATTGGAGATCCAAAATAGTTGATCACAAAACCCATATGAACTTAACATGCCATAAAAGTGGGGTTTTACATTCCTCCCCCCTTAAAAGAATCTCGTCCCGAGATTACAAAAGAAGGCAAAGGAAAAAGGATCTATCGAACATATGCCGCTAACAAGTCCGGATAGTTCGTTCTAAGATACTCCTCGCTTTCCCACGTGGCCTCTTCGGCACTGTGGTGGCTCCACAAGATCTTGTAGAAACGCAAGGTGCGGCTTCTTGTGGTGCGAGTCTTTTCATCGATGATCTGAGTTGGATGCTCGGAATAGGTGAGATCTGGTTGGAGAGCTTCCAAATCCTCTATGCGGATATCAGCTGGAGTCTTAAGGCATTTCCGCAATTGGGAAATGTGGAACACATTGTGGACTCCGAAAAGTGACGTTGGTAACTCCAATTGATATGCCACAGGTCCGCATCTTTCGATTATTGCGAAAGGCCCAATAAAGCGGGGGGCTAGCTTCCCTTTTACCCCGAAGCGATGGATACCCTTCATAGGGGATACTCGGAGATAAACTTGATCTCCAACTTCGAAGTGAAGAGGTCAACGTCGTTTGTCCGCGTAGCTCTTCTGACGAGACTGAGCAGCTTTGAGATTCGCCTGAATAGTGCGAACTCGATCCTCGGCTTCATTTACTAAGTCGATGCCGTACACTGCCCGTTCACCTGATTCGCACCAGTTCAAGGGTGTGCGACACTTGCGGCCATAAAGAGCTTCATATGGCGCCATCTGGATGCTAGCCTGGTAACCGTTGTTGTACGAGAATTCTGCCAATGGTAGATGGTCATCCCAATTCTTACCATGGTGGATGGCACAGGCACGAAGCATGTCCTCAAGCACTTGATTCACCCGTTCAGTTTGTCCATCAGTCTGAGGATGATAGGCCGAGCTCCTAATTAACTTGGTCCCCAGTGCAGCGTGGAGATGCTCCCAGAATCGCGAAACAAATACAGCCCCACGATCTGAGATGATGGTGCGGGGTATTCCGTGGAGGCATACGATTCTGGCAATATATAACTCCGCGTATCTAGAGGAATGATAGTTGGTATTGACGGGAATGAAATGCGCCGTCTTAGTCAGTCGGTCAACTATCACCCAAATTGAGTCGTGCTTATGGAGAGTGGGAGGCAACCCAACAATGAAATCCATGCTGATATCCTCCCAATTCCAAGCTGGTATGCTTAAAGGTTGAAGCTGTCCTGCTGCTTTCATATGGTCGGCCTTCACTCGCCGGCACGTATCACACTCGGATACATATTTAGCTACTTCCCGCTTCATCCGAGTCCACCAGAACTTCTTTCTTAAATCTTGGTACATTTTGTTACTTCCCGGATGAATGGAATACTTGGATAAATGAGCTTCATCCAGTATCTTCCTCCGAAGTTCCATGTTTCGGGGTACCACTATACGGTCGTTAAACCAGAGGGTACCTTCATCGTCACTTCGGAAGCATTTCATCTCCCCCTTCTTTATTCTTTGCTGAATATGTGACATCCCCTTGTCCGCCCTCTGAGCTGCCATAATATCCTCTCTGATGGTAGGAATGAGAGCGAGATTGTAGAGCGCCCCATATGGAACCAAGTAAAGACTCAGTTCTTCTTTTCCCTCCATCGAGGTAATGGAAAGATTGTTGATATGGGACTTGCGGCTCAGTGCATCGGCGACTACATTCGCCTTGCCTGGATGGTAGTGGATCTCAATCTCATAATCCTTGATCAATTCTAACCATCGCCTTTGTCGCATATTCAAATCCTTCTGGGTGAAGATGTATTTCAAGCTTTTGTGATCAGTGTAGAGGTGTACTAAATTACCCAGTAGATAATGCCTCCACATCTTCAATGCTAGCACCACAGCAGCCAGTTCAAGATCATGAGTCGGGTAGTGCTGCTCGTGGTTCCGAAGCTGTCGTGATCCATACGCGATCACTCTTCGCTCTTGCATTAACACACAACCTAAACCAATCCCAGATGCATCGCAATAGACATCAAATGCTTTGGTAGTGTCTGGTTGGGCTAAAACTGGTGCCGTTGTAAGGTGTTTCACCAATGCTTTGAAACCTGCCTCACATGCCTCAGTCCATACATACTTTTGTCCTTTCTTCAGAAGTTCTGTCATTGGTTTAGCTATTTTGGAGAAACTGGGTATAAACCTCCGGTAATATCCTGCTAAACCCAGGAAACTTCGGACTTCATGTACAGACTTTGGAGACTCCCATTTGAGGACTTGCCTGATCTTGCTTGGATCAACTGCAATACCTTCTGCTGAAATGATGTGCCCTAAAAATGGCACCTGGTTGATCCAGAATTCACACTTGCTGAACTTAGCATACAACTGATGGTCCCGTAATCGCTGAAGCACAATATGCAAGTGTTGAGCATGTTCTTCTTCGGATTTTGAATACACAAGTATGTCGTCAATGAAGACCACGACGAACTTGTCCAATTCCGGCATGAACACTGAGTTCATGAGATACATGAAATGAGCCGGGGCGTTGGTTAATCCGAAGGACATAACCAGATACTCATACAGTCCATACCTTGTTGAGAATGCTGTCTTGGATATATCTTCTGGTCGTATTCTAATTTGATGATAACCAGAACGAAGATCCATCTTCGAAAACACTTTAGCACCCACTAATTGATCGAAAAGAATATCAATGCGCGGTAGTGGATACTTGTTCTTGATGGTGACAGCATTAAGTGGACGATAGTCTACACATAGCCTCAAGGTCTTATCTTTCTTTTCTACAAACAGTGCAGAACAACCCCATGGTGATGAACTTGGACGAATAAAACCTTTGCTCTCAAGTTCAGTTAATTGTTCCTTCAGTTCTGCAAGTTCCTTGGGTGCCATCTTGTAGGGTGGTCTTGAAACTGGCACTGTTCCGGGCGCAAGTTCAATCTTGAACTCTATATCCCTTTCTGGTGGCATCCCAGGGAGATCTTCAGGAAACACGTCGGGGTATTCACATACTACCGGAATATTCTTAAGTTCCATAACCTCGGTGTTGTGAGTGGATGGGTCTAATGGAATGATGTTCTCAAGATTGAGAACCTGGGGCTGATGGAGTGGAGAGTTTAGATAAATTTTTCGAGGAACGATATCAAGGATAGCACCATGGTATTGCAACCATGCCATTCCTAAGATGATATCTAGCTTTTGAGTTTCTAGGATAATGAAAGAGGTAGGATAGACGTTCCCATCTAGGTCAAGAGGCACTTTATGGGCTACCTCATATGTTACTACCCTCCCTGCTGGGGTGCAAATCATATATGGAGTTTTTGTGGAGATAACAGGCAATTGACTTTTAACGACCAAAGATTTACTAATGACATTGTGTGAAGCTCCGGAGTCAAAAAGTATGACTACGGAATGATTTAAGACAGAGAACGTACCCGTGAGCACGGGTGCGCCTTCCGGAACGCCCTCGATGGCGAGGTGGTGGATGTTGCCGGGTCTGGTGGCTGGCTTCTTGAACTGATTGCGGGGCTGGTTGGCCCCCTGGTAAGATGATTGCCCTCCGCTTTGTCGATTCTGCGGACAATCCTTGGCGAAGTGCCCCGTACGTCCACACGTGAAACACATGTACGGGGTTTGGCCAATACGAAGGGGAGGACGGAATCCCGGTGCACGTGGTGGAGGTGGAAGTGCACGTGGAACCACCCCCTGTTGTTGCTGCGGCCGAAATCCGCCGTTGTTGAACTGACGACCACGGAACATTGGTGGTCGCGATGGCGGCTGCCACCTCTGGCCGGATGGTGATCGATACACCATACGGTACTTCTGAGGAGTACCACCTCCGCTGCTCTGTGGAGCACCCCTCTTCTTTTTATCGGAGGACAGCTCGCGGTAGCGTCCTCCTGCATGATAGCGGCATTGACTATGTCGTTGAAGTTGCCGCGGTTGAACAGGACAAGCTTGTCCTTCAACTTGGGGTTCAAACCCCGGTAGAAACATTCCCGCTTCCGATCTTCGGTATTCACTTGGTCCTGAGCATATTGGGCCAAGTGGTTGAATGATTTGGAGTATTCGTATGCACTCCTTCCTCCTTGTCTTAGCTCCAAGAACTCTTGAAGCTTCCTCCTCATAATCCCGGGAGGGATGTGGTAGGCGCGAAATGCCTCCCGGAATTCGGTCCAACTTACAACATGGCCTGCGGGGCGTGCGGCAAGGTAATTGGCCCACCACGCACCGGCAGACCCCTGCAGTTGTTGCGCTGCAAACAATGTCTTCTGCTGTTCGGTTACCGCGAGTAAACCGAACTTTCCTTCAATGGTGCGGAGCCAGTTATCCGCGTCCAACGGTTCATCGGCTTCTCTGAATACTGGTGGGTGTGTCGATGAGAAATCAGAGTAGGAACTCTGAAATTGCTGACGCGGTCCATCATCCTGTCGTCCCCCTTGACGGGACGAGTGCTGCACCAACGTCCGCAGTAACTCGGTTTGCTCGTCGCGCGAGCCGAGCACTGCAGCGAGAACCTCCGCGAGACTCCTGGGGAGTGTGGTTGGAGGTGGTGGAGGTGGTTGCGTCTGAGGCGTATTCTGCCCCGGGGGTGGTGTGTCATCCCCCTGTCCTCCACTAGATCCTCCCACCTCTGAGGCTGTACGAGTACGCACCATACTGCAATATAATGAATAACACGGTAAGTCCCATTGCCTCAAGTTTATCCTCCCTTAGAAATGCGGTAGACAATAATAGACGATGCATGACATTTACATATATTGATAAAGCACAAACTTTATACAAAATATATCATCTCAAGACCAAGTTTACAGTAGTAAACCCAAAATGATGGACTCCCTTTATGGAAACACATCTCTACCATACTTGGCCTTCCTGACATGTCATACTCATCTAGTTAGCTAGACACCACAACCATTACTCTTAATATGACACAAACATGGTCACAAAAGAGAAACACTAGCAACCATGTAACTATATGCCGCCCGGTGTTGGCGGAAGTGCTACCACATCTAACTTCAATACGCTCTACTCGACGTATTCAAGTTCCTCTGGGTCTTCTTCTTCTTCTTCATCTTCAGGGCTAGGCACCTCTGATACGGGTGCTGGAGTAGAAGTTGATACATCGTTCAACATCAACGTCTTCTTGGCAGCCATAGCTTGCCAATCTGCCTGTATCATAAACATCCCCCCGGCCTCATTCTCTTGCTGAGCCTGTTCACAGCTGGTCTTCCAGCTCTGAGCTTCTACTCTGGACTGATCCCTGTCTGCAGTCACCACGTTCAACTGTGTGTCCCGTTGGTGCCCATAAAGTAGGCTTGCCTCCAGATCAATATCTCTCTCTAGAGTCTCCTGGCGAGACGCGGCCAAATCCATAACAGCGTCATGCCATTGATTCTCCCTAAGGTTCAAACGATGATTAAGAGGAGCCATCATATCCCTAAGTCCGTCATTTGCCCACTCAAAGTGATTTGCTCGCTTCATGGCTTGCTTCAGATTGTTTGTCAATTCTTTTATGCATGTCCTCTGATTACCCTTTTCGCGATGTGAGGCTGCTGCATACATCGCTAAGGCTGTTGCGGATGTTTCGCCATGCTCTCCCACCTCCGCAAGCAAGCGGGTTGCCCAGGCTTCAGAAGCTCTGCCGTTGACTGGAAAGAACTCATACGGAGTACCCACCAGATGACGGTAATGGAGTTTGCAAAACCTCCCTATGGCAACACTTGCGGCGTAGCTCCATGTTTCTTCTAATATCAATCCTTTGATCTTGATGGAGTATGGAGCCCATCCGAGGTGCGGTGGACCGGCAGGCACATCGACGTAGATGGTGCAACTCCACATACCGCCCTCCTGGAACTTCTTGCCCCAATAGCTAGGTAACACCAAATAGCCAAACTGGCCGAGCAACCGTGCAAACACGTCCGGAAAACCGGCGTGCCCGGTGCATGTTGAGAACACCCATCCATTAGGCAACTGAATTCTTGGTGCTGCCATCTGTGGACAAATATACCCGAATGTCAATACACCGTTTAAGTATTCGACCCAATCACTGGTGATGTGGGACAAAAAGAAATATCCATAATCAATTGGTTCAGTCAAAGCTGCAATCTGAAAATGAGTACAGTTCTGGTTTATCTGACCTATCTGCAGTAACCCGTAAGTTTCATACAGAAGAAGTCAGAACTAAACTTTATGTTGAATACAAAAATTGTAGTACACTTCAAAACCTTTCCAGATTGTACTCATACAGCCACTGTTGAACTAGTATGAACAATCTATACCAGTTTTAAGTTGACTCAAGGGTTCTGAAAATTTTGACAGAACCTCCCCTGTATATGGGCTTATCTCCACATTCTATACAGGTTCATCATGATAAGATATTGAGGTAGTGTCAAAATAAACATTGAGTAACATCGTGTTAACAATCCAGAACTAAAGAAGTTCCACCACGACAACCTTGTCATGAAGGTATTATGCATCAATTCACAATTAGGTGCAAACTGTTCCAAGTTCTGGACTGCAGGAACCAAATTTGCGACAAATGGAATTAGGCATAGCTACACCTAGATTCAGGTCAGGAGTGATAAATAAAGTTGATAGATGACTTCCTAAGCTTTCCAGAAATGTACATGCGTAACCATATCACTGTTCTGGATTAGGGGTTATAATTATCCAAACTCAACAGTAAAGCTGACTGGTTTGCATCAGCAGCCATGCAGTTTACTGTGCTGACTTCCCAATTTGGTTAAACTCCAATTAAAATCAGGAAGGACTCCCCAAAACAAACTCGTGAATCTCCACCTACCCTTCTCAAACATATATCCCAATAAGGTAGTGGATTTTTCTACAGTGAGTTATGGCAAGAATACAGAAACGGTACAAAGGTGGGTTCATATGGAGTAATTGCAGTAAACCCCAGTTTTCAACAGATTAACAAGCTTTTCTGTCTTTATGGTCAACGGAAAAGTTGGAGAGACCTTCACGAGCTTTCCATCCATGTAGGATACTCTCATGATATCTAATTGCTAACCAAGATTACAACCTGGCGAAGTTGAGCTACTTCTACCAGAAAACAAGAATCTTGGTTCTATCCACCTTATCAAGTCGAGCCCGAAATTATCAGTATCTGATAGTCGGACTTTCTCAAAACACAATGCAATCATTCTGCCGTTGGGGAGGGTCTAGTATCATGTTTGATACTGACGGTGCTACGTGCCTCACGAAAGGAAATTCTATCCGGTACATCCGGTTACGTCTATAGGTGGTTCCTATATCGTTCCCTCGCAAACGGCTTCTACACGGGTTGCTACCGGAGTTAGGTTACCTGCAGAAGACAAACAATCCCCTTTCACACCTTCGCACCTCAAGGGCGGCACGGGGAAACACGGCAGGCAGTCACAATAATATATAACTAAAAGTAAATACATACGACTCTGGCGTGAGTCGTCCTCGAGCGAGGCCATGTCTCGAGGTACATGGCTGTAAATACGTCTGTACAGCAAAGACTCCCGTACGATCCGGTTTATACACGCTCGGGCATACGTGTTCGCATGTTCTCATAGATATGAGAACATACTATCGGGTTACATACCACCCGACGGGGTTTCCCTCTAACTTTGTGTCACGCTGGGGTACCGCGTGTCATATGTTCTTAGAAACATGGAAAGTTTCAAAGACTCATATTGACTTTCCGTGCCAAGCCACGGAAATTTCACATACCACCTCTCGTATGCTGAGCTTACCGAGATTGATCCGCTCTCGGTGGCGTACCTTACCTCTTACCTGATGTCGGAGCGTCGTTACAGAATATAATAACACATAGTTAGTTTACCACCTTTATATCTTATACTAATAATACTCCTTATAACGGCATATAACTAATTCCTCACTCAAGTTCCTAATTTTTGAAAATATGTTCTTTTCCGGTACACTGTTCCCAACGAAGCTCTGATACCATGTCTGTGGGGACCGGAGTCCACACATCCGAGGATCTCATTGGGTGGTGTCGTGCGATGCGACACCCAACAGTTTACAAGAATAGAACCAGAATAAAGTACAATACCAAGTCTTTTATTTACTACACAGCGGAAGTTTTCACAATACTAGCGGATGTAAAGAAATATATACATACCATAGCTACGCTCTCAGCACTAGCTATGCAAAAAGCAAAGTTTTCCATGCCAGGGATACTTTGCACTAGCAACACTCAAACTATGGCGGCGTGCAGGGTTCCCACTCGGCTGTACACCCTGGAGGGGGTGTTGCCTCATCGTCAAACCCATCCTCAATAGGGTAACCTGCAAAAACTCGTTAACTGCAAACGTGAGCTTAAGGCTCAGCAAGGCTTAACCGTCTCACTAGACAGATGCACGGGGACACTAAACATAGGTAAGGAATAGCAAAAATAACTCGCCTACAAGTGGATCCTTATAACCAAGTTTTAAGTAGCAAATGACATTCTCTGAGCACGGCACATCATGGGCTCCACAATCAAACAAGAAACGCTTTACCGATGATATGACATGCCCAAAGCACATAATGCTATTACAGCTAAAGTATGGGGAAATTGTAAATCTTTAGTTATACTATCTCTAAACCAAACAAAGTTGCAAAGTAATTATAATTCAATATCATATGACTTTCCCGACTTCTTTAGTATTTACTACGTCACGACACAGTGAACAAGTGGTACTCTATTACTGCGAGGGACAGTGATTGCAATCAGGACTCACCCGGACAACACGACACATACGTCGTTCGGAAGTGTCAGCGAGCACACCCGTACCTACATAACACTTCAGTACTAGGCATATATGGCAACCTTTCGCAAGACACTCAAATGCCGAACCGGTCGATCCGTCACGGGCAGGAGGTCCCTGCGTGGGGCGTACTCTGACGTGCCCACCAGCGGATTTACACCTTGCTACCCTCAACCCACACCTATAAAACGGAACGGTATGCCTCGACACCCAAGTGACCAAGCTACGTCAGTTTATTGGATTCCATATGTCCATTATATTGCCGGTACAATTCAAGCTTGTCCAGCGGGGCCGCATACGGACGGGCCTTAATCAACACAGGCAGGGCTATGCGACCGAGACTCAATTCTCGCCGCTTCCTATCCATTCCCTACCCGGTCTCAGTTTCATTATATTAAGCCATTTTCTATTCAACCAATCCTGTGAGATACATCTCTCGCGAGTAGATTCCAACTACTCGACTTCTACCGGATTTCCTATGCATTAGCAAAGCAGTTACTATAGGTCAAACTGTAACTCGTGCCAAATAAACCCCTGGGATTTTTGGTCATGCAAGTGGAGTATCATTCACCCTAAACGTAATGCACAATTCATATACTATTCATCATAGTGATAAAGCAAAAGCTCATAAACGGCTTAAATGCAAACCGGGGCTTGCCTTGTTGCAGGTCAGGTTCTGAGTTAAAAATTGGAAGGTTCTCTTCCAAGGCTTCTGGCTCCTCCTCGACTTCGGTCACTATACGATATGCAGATAACATGGATATATAAATGACTTTGAAATTTATTTATTTTAAGACCATAAATTAATTCATGGTGATCACTATATGACAGGGACCTTAATTGGCTTTGGAATTTCGATGGTAGATACTAGGGAATATGATCAAAGCTCTTGCAAAGAACAGGAGATGATCATAGCAGATTGTGGTCTCCGAAAGTATGGCAAGCAAACCAACTTCCAAAAATTTCCGAGAGGAAACTGTAGCTTGAACCTAGCTAACAGTTGATAATCAAGATGGAGGGAGTGGTTCTGGTCTTAGCAAAATTTGTTTCATAATTTTCTAAGCTGTGGGGAAGGAGTTATTGTATTTCTAATTCGGCAAGAATTTCTGGATTTACTTTATAATTGAGTTTCGAGACATTAAATCAATATTTGGTTTGTAACTGATTTAGGACTAGTATAGTAGGTTAATTAAATCCAAGACTTTAACAGGAGCTAGGGTATGACTAATGGAAGACTCAGTAAAATTTTGGGACCTAATAAAGCAACCTAATAGCTGTGAAAATTCAATAACTGAAAAAGGAAATTGAATTATCCAGAGAGTTAAACAGGTGTTATGGCTCCCAAACTTTGCCTGATAATCAAGAATAGAACAATAAATTTAATGTGAATTTTGGGGAATTTTCCCATGGATATCTTGTCTGGAAAAATTGCATTTGCATTAAGAAAGATCATTTTCTACAGAATTTAACTCTGAGTTCCACAGAACCTAATTGGTATTGACAGAAAGTAGAGCTCAAGAGCTTTCAACAAAATTTGTTTGAAGATTTTTGGAGTATCCTACAGAAAGTTATGGATTTTTCTAAGTTGGAGTCTAATCTGGAATAATTTCCTAATTTGATTTAACTCGTGGGCCCCACTGTTCTAAAATGAACCAATAGTATTTAAGCCACACGGGGGCCACAGGTTCCCACCGCGTAGCCACAGCAAATCCCGTGGCCACACCTGATCCGACGGGATTTACCGCCGCTGACACGCGGGACCCGCCGCGTCGTCTTCTACCTCCCGACGCGGGCGGCGCGCGGGGCTCCCGCGGCGGTGCTCTCCGGCGAGCCTCGCCGCCGGCCAATCCAACGCACCAGATTCGCGGAAACTTGCCGCCTGGGGGTTTTTGGGGTCGCTGAGCACGATGGTGAGGTCAGTGGGTCTTGAAGCTCGCCGGAAAAGGTCGTGCGACGGCGGTGGCGGCGATGAGCGCTCGGGCATCATAGAACTCTCTATAGAGTAGCTCAAATCACTTGGGAATTGCTCCAAAACCTTCCTGGGATGATGGAGTTCAAGGATATGGGCGCAGAAGGGGAGTGAGTTGCCGGGAATCATGAGTTCGACAGTGAACCGAGGTTTTCTCACCGGCGGCGAGCAAAACTCGAAATTCAGAGCCGTTGCTTGATGATCCTTAAAGGTTTTTGCTCAGACAGGATCGCTAGGGCCTATAGAAACTATCTCTAAGTAATTGCAAAGGATGATTGCTTGTCGAAAAGGAATTTGACATGAAATCATAGCTAGCTATCTACCCTCGGCCGTAGAGGAAACGAACAATATCTTGCTCAGGCTTCAATGATAAGGGAAACGGTTTGTACCATGAGCTAGAGTTTGATCAGGCGCACCTTTTTGCTCTTTGGAGCTAGGCTTGAAACGGCGCGGAACGGCGGCACGCCGCGGAGCAGTGGCGAGCGGCGGCGATGGCGCGCGGCGGAAGAATTGTGGCGAGGCAATGGAGCTGTGATCGGGGATGAGGATTAAAGGGGGCTTCGGCCGGCCTTTTATAGGGCCGCGGCGAGCAGGCAGGCAGCTCGCTGGAGCTGCATGCGCGCGCGCGGTGTCGAGCGGGGGCGCGGCGGTGCAGAGGTGTCGGGGTTGAGCTGATCCGTTTAAAAGGGGAGCTGACATGTGGGGCCCACTGTCCAGTGATTCTCCCCACAGCTCAGTTACTAATTCATTTAAAAATAGAAGATCAACTCCAAAAATCATGATATTTTGTGGAGATGGCAAATGAATTATTCTGAACACAATGGTGAACTCAATTCTTATGTTTAAAGAAGTTGGAGAAGAATTAAAAATTCAGATTTGAATTTGATTCAAATTTGCTAAGCACCTCAATAAAAATAGTAGATGAGTTTCTAAAATCTTGAAACTTTGTAAGCATGCTATTGAGGAATTTAGGACCTCATGGAAAAATTTAGAGCCCTTAATTTGAATATTTGGTTTAGAGCTTATTAGGGCTTCATTGTGCATTGCTTACTAATCCTTATCCAAAAATTCTTATTCTTAAAAGGTGAATAGAATATAATTTGGATTCATGGTGAAGTCTAATACCTATGATAAAAGAATCTAACAAAGAGTGCAAGATAAGTTTTGGATGGCATAGTTCATGTGTACCATTATATTGGAGATCCAAAATAGTTGATCACAAAACCCATATGAACTTAACATGCCATAAAAGTGGGGTTTTACAGAGCTAAGCTATTTGGTCCACAATACAAGAAATCGAAGGTTATAGGGTTTTGGAGAAAGGTTACAAAAATCCTTTGTTTCTTGAGGTTGGAGGCATTGTTTGTGCGGACAAGTCCGTGGTCTTCGATCCTCTTGCGATGAACATCGTTTTCCACGGAGATTTGAAGGGATTTGGTGAAGAAATCGCCAAATAGCCTTCGGAGCACTCAAGTGAAGATAGAGGGTATGAGGGAAGTTGTGAGGATAAATGGGATTAGGATTTGGCAGCCCTGGGGTTATGGATTTGAAAAATCGGACTAGTCCGTGGTCAACCGGACTAGTCTGGACTACCGGACCTTTGCGGACTAGTCTGCAGTGTGCAGACTAGTCCGTGCAATCATGGACTAGTCTGTGGTCACCAGAACAGAATCAATTAGCCCATTTGTATATATTCGAAGGTGCTTACAAAGAAAATAAGGGGGTGAAACACACAAATAATCTTGATGAATATGATCAGTAAACATATAACAATCAAGCTATGACCATAATTCACCAAGATCAAGTAATTGAAATAGTTTTTCGGAGAAAATAGAGGGAGATGATTTTCATAACACAATCGATGGATTTTGAATAAGCCATACAGGTATGCCAGTTTTCAATCCACGTTCCGAGCATCTAGGATATTTAGTTCATTTCGGAGCTCGCAAAAATGTTTTTCATCAGTGGCTTGGTAAAGATATGGGCTAGTTGTTTTTTTGTGTTGACATGGGAAATGGCTATGTCTCCTTACATTGAGTGGTCTCTCAAAAAGTGATGTCGGATGTCTATGTGTTTGGTCCTAGAGTGCTCAACGGCGTTATGGGCAATTTTAATGGCACCCTCATTATCACAAAGGAGTGGAATACGGCTCATATTGTAACCGTAATCCCTTAGAGTTTCTCGCATCCAAAGGAGTTGTGCACAACAACCCCCGGCTTCAATATACTCCGCTTCGGCTGTGGATAAGGCAATGGAGTTTTGTTTCTTGGAGGACCAAGAAACTAGGGATCTACCTAGGAATTGGCATGTACTGGAGGTATTTTTTCTATCTACTTTGCATCCAACATAATCTGCATTGGAGTATCCAATGAGATTGAATTTGGAAACTTTAGGATATCAAAGGCCTAGGTTGGGTGCATGAACTATAAACCGCAAGATTCTTTTTACGACTGTCAAATGACACTCCTTAGGATTCGCTTGAAATCTTGCACACAAACATACACTCAACATAATATCAGGCCTAGATGCACATAAGTAAAGTAGGGAGCCACTCATGGAGTGATATACCTTTTGATCCACGCTTGGTCCATCTTCATTGAGATCCAGGTGTACATTTGTTGCCATGGAGTCTGTATAGGCTTCGCCTTGTCCATTCCAAACTTCTTGAGTATGTCTTAAGTGTACTTGGTTTGTCTTATGAACGTCCCTTCCTTTTGTTGCCTCACTTGGAATCCCAAGAAGTACCTCAATTCTCCCATAATGGACATTTCAAATCTATCTGCCATAATCTTACTAAATTCTTCACAAAAGGATTTGTTAGTTGAACCAACTATTATATCATCAACATAAATTTGACAGATAAGTAACTCATTGTCAAAATTCTTAGTAAACAAGGTATAATCGGCATTGCCAATCTTAAATCCATTTTCAATTAATAAATCTCTAAGTCACTCATACCAAGCTCTATGAGCTTGTTTGAGGCTGTAGAGAGCCTTACGCAGTTTGAACACGTGGTCGGGGAACTCTTGATCTTTGAATCGGGGGGGTTGCTCCACGTACACCTCCTCCTTGATTGGTCCGTTGAGGAAGGCGCTTTTCACATCCATTTGATAGAGCTTGAAATCATGGTGAGTAGCATATGCAAGTAATATTCTAATTGATTAAAGCCTAGCAATGGGAGCAAAGGTTTCATCGAAATCAAAAACTTCTACTTGTGACTACCCTTTGGACACAAGTAGCGCCTTGTTCCTTGTCACCATCTCGTGTTCATCTTGCTTGTTGCGGAAGACCCATTTGGTTCCCACGACGTTGAACTTGGGTATTTCGACGAGTTCCCACACCTCATTCTGTTTGAAGTTATTAAGTTCTTCTTGCATTGCCGCCACCCAATCCGGATCTTTTAATGTGTCCTCAATCCTACGCGGTTCCAAAAGGATACAAACGAGTAATGTTCACAAAAATTATTCAAGATCTAGTTGTTACTCCCTTTTGGATGTCACCGATTATGTTGTCAACGGGGTGATCTCTTTGGACACATTGGTGTACTCTTGGGTGTGTCACTTGTGGTCTTGAATCTTCATGGTAATCTTCTTCTCCCCCTAGATGGTTGCCCTCATTGATTTGTTGGTCACCATGATCTTCATGATGTTGATCTTGTGTAGAAGCTCCCCCTTGATCATTTATCTTCACTTGTGGTTCATCTTCATCATTCACATTTGGACGTGGCGCTTGTGGTCGAACATCGCCCAATGCCATTCTTCTCAACACTTGACATGGAGCTTATTCTCTATCTAGCACACATGGATCAACTTGCTCTTCTTGAAAGCCGTTAGTTTCATCGAACACCTCATCACGTGCTACTTCAACAAGTCCGGAGACCTTGTTGAAGACACGATAGGTGTAAGAGTTTGAATCATATCCAAGAATGAAACCTTCATCGGACTTTGAAGTGAACATTGAAGTCCTAGGCTTCTTGTTCAAGATATAACATTTACAACCGAAAACTCGAAAATAGGAAATATTAGTCTTGTTACCGGTGAGTAGTTCATATGAAATTTTCTTGAGTAGGCAATGGAGATAGAGTCGATTTATGGCGTGACAAGCGATGTTGACCGCTTCAGCCCAAAATCGATCCGAAGTCTTGTACTCATCAAGCATTGCCCTCGCCATCTCTATGAGGGTTCGATTCTTCCTTTTGGCTACTCCGTTTTGTTGAGGGGAGTACGGTGATGAAAATTCATGTTTTATGCCTTCATTGTCTAGGTACTCCTCAACTTGGGTGTTCTTGAACTCTGTGCCATTTTCACTTCGTATGTTCTTGATCTTCAATGAAAACTCATTTATCTTTGTATTTTCCCTCATTTGATCTACACCTTGTATTCTTTTCATCATCCTCTTGAATTTCATCATAAATAGGATCATGTCTTCTTCATCTATGTCGCTGCTCTCATCATCATTGTCATCTCCTTCTTGAGTCTTTCGAGCTTCTTTTGACAAGGGCTTGCAAGTGGACTTCAAGGCGACCCTCTTCTTCTTTGGTGAGGTGAAGTCGGCAATCTCTTTGACATGTTTTGCTTGCCTTTCCATCATCTCAAAGTTGATGATCTTTCCAAGCAATTCATTCGGGGTCATTTTCTTGTACCCGGGGCTTTCTCTAATCATTGGACATAGAGACACGTTGCGAGGCATGAAGGTTCTGAGAATTAGTTTCACTACCTCGTGATCATTTCACTTCATGATTGCATATGACTGAACTTTATTAACGAGAGTCTTCAACTGATTGTACATGTCTTGCGGTGACTCATCTTATTCTATGGCGAATCTTTCCAATTCGCCTTCGATCATCTCAATCTTGCCTTCTCGCACATGATGATCGCCTTCTTGTGCAGTTTGTAAAGTGTCCCATATTTCTTTTGCAATCTCGAGTCCGTCCACCTTGTTGAACTCGTCTCGACTCAATGATGATGTGATGACTGCTGCAGCTTGAGCGTTCGGATTAATCGCTTGCTTTTGGCTTGGGGTGAGCTCTTCATCATCGTCCGGGATATCTATTCCTGTACACACTATATGCCACAAGCTGGGGTTAAGTGAGATTAGATGCATTTTCATATTTTTCCTCCACATTGAATAATCATTGCCATCAAAGTATGGGGCTTTTCCTAGAGGGATTGACAAGTAATGGTTGTTGTTAGAATTCAAGCGATCATAATTAAAAGGATATCAGGAGTAGTCGGTGTGACTACTCCCCTTCTTCTTCTTTTCATCTTCGATCTTCATCTTCCCTTTGGAGAGTGCTTTCTTCCTTAGGAGCGCCTGGAGTTCAAGCGTCTCCTCATCATCATCTTATAAGTCCTGAATGGCGTTGAGGACCTTCTCCAATTTCTGAGCCTTTTCATCTTCAACCTTCTCTTGGTTGAGGCTCTTGTGCACATCCTTCATGTCTGACATCTTCTCTTCGAGCGATTAGTCTCTTTTCGAAGAGTCCTGCTCTGATACCAATTGAATGTAGCCTAGAGGGGGGGTGAATAGGCTTTCTGAATTTTTAGTTGGAACCTGAAACACTTATCAAACTGATCAAACACAGATAAATCAGACTAGTCCGGTTGCATGCAGACTAGTCTGGTATGTGCGGACTAGATCAATCAATTTGATGTGTGAATTCGATCCAAGTACAATACGCAGCAGAAATTGAGTTACAAGTAGAGTGTATTGTTTCAATGAAACTAGATGTAGCACAAGTTAACTTTAGATTCAAAGTTTGAACGTAAATTTACAATAGATTGAGCAAACCCTAGATTTCAATGAATATTAAGAACAGGAACAAAAGACACAATGATTTTTATCCCGTGGTTCAATTCCACAAATGAAAATCTACATCCACATTGAGGAGTCCACGGAAGGACTGGGTCTTCACCAATCCTACCCTCGTCGAATCGCCACGGAGGCCGATTCTCTTCCACTAATCACAAAGGGGTAAGAATAATTGTGTTCAAGGGGCCTTCTCACAAGTTGAGGTCTCCCCAAGATTTACAATTCAAACACCACCAAACACACTCGAAAAGTAAGCAATGAAATAGCGAGAGTGTGTGAGAGAATCAAACCCAAGATCTCAAGTCGTGAAGAACGTGTCTCTCCTTTGATCTATGGTTAATCCTCAAGGATTTTATCTTTCTTGTGTTGGATTGTGAGGAGAGACGTGTTTTCTAGGCTCTTGGAGGGTGTGACGATGCAGCGGGTCGAGATATGTTGATTAGGCGGCGTGCACCTTCATTTGTTTCCAAAGGTTACTGTTAGGGTTTTCAAAGTCTGTACTAGTCCGTGGTGGACTCTGGACTAGTCCGGTGTGCGGCGTGTGGGAAACCCTAAGTGTCCTAAATTATCGGACTTGTCCGTCCAGGGGCGGACTAGTCCGATTTTGTCTCTGGAGATGTTCAGACTAGTCCGTCACACATCAGACTAGTCTGGTGTGGTGAAACCCTTGGTGAATTGAGGACAAGTCCGCACTTGGAGGACTTTTCTGATTTTAGTCAAAAGGTTTTTGGACTAATCTGTGTAGATATCAGACTTGTCCAATTTAGGTCAGAAAGATATCGGAACAGTCCGTGGTGATATTGGACTTGTCCGACTTCGTGCAAACTGTGAAGTGCCTAGGACTGGTCCGCACTGGGGAGGACTAGTCCGATCTTAGTCAGAGAGATATCGGACCAGTTCGTGGTGATATCGGACTATTCTGGTCTGTGAAAACTGAACTGTGCAGACAAGTCCGCTCTGGGAGGACGTGTTTGATTCTGGACAGGGAGAAATCGGACTAGTCCGGGGTACATCGTACTAGTCCGGACCTGTATAACTTTGTGCAGTGAGAGTGATTAAAATCTGCTTGAGCTCTTGGGGTGTGTTTCTCCAACACACTCCATACACAAAGAGTATTATAATCATTTCTTGAGTTCCTTTCAACTTGATTCCTCACTCTCCCTTATTTTTGCGCTTTCTTCATAACTTCATTAAAACCTGTGCTCATCTCAACAATTTAGTTAGGATCTCATTTTCTTGTCATAAATCAACCAAAAGCCACAATGGATGCCTAGCTGCACTTTCAGTTACTACCAGCACCAGTCTTCTTAGGGTTTTCCATGCTAGAACTAATAAGACAAAAAATATAATGAATGGCATATTAACTCTACATGAAGTGTTGCATGAAGAAAAAGATGGAAGCATTCTAGGGTTTGATAAGGCATTCTAGGGTTTAAGGCGACTGACCAAGGTGATTGACCAAGTTCCATTCTAGGGTTTGAGGCGACTGACCAAGGCATTAGCTAGACATGTGTATTGCTTGTATCAAAGCCGACAAGAACAATTATATCAACAATTAAACAATAACAATTCATAATTCACAATGTTTTCAAGTCGCCTACCCACCGACTAGGTCGACTAGGACGACTAATCGTTGACTAGGGCAACTAATCGATCCTAGTCGACCCTAGTTAGTCCTCTAATCATCCAGGCCATTTTTTCCTCTTAATCATCTCGTGATCACAACATAGTAGTTGACAACATTGCATATCACAAGCACACAAATAAACCACAAATTTAGAATTACAGGTTTAAATAGTGCATACAAGAATTGGTAAGTATTTTTTTAAATGTATACAAGTCTTTTGAGCAATGATGTGGTTAAACTTGCAAGGAACACATCTTCACTGAAGGTTCAAGTTCACATTACACTAGCACCATGCAGCAAAAATTGACATTTGAAAACAACAAGAGTTCAATGCCTACCCACAACACCATCGGCACCGGTAATGTCATGTGAGAATAGCATCTTACAAACCCGTTCCCACGAGGGGTGATAATCTTCACCACAAGGAGTACTATGGTCCCGCAGAACTATTAACCACTCTTGCGTGTGTAAAAATTTATGAAGTCATGGCTAAAACTCAAGTACAAGGTGAGATATTCGACTTGCTATACCATTACATCCAGCATGTGGTTAGAATTGATGGTGCTTAGGATAAAAAGAACAAGACACATTCCTTAATTGACCGAGAGGGACTACAATACAAATCGCCTCTCATTACACAAGTTCATCTTCTTTCATATTTTATCCCATATCCAGGTATATTATGCTCTAAGCCCATTAACAGTGGTGGCCTTGCCACACAATTCAACTTTTCCCGGTACAAGCATGGCTAAGCTTGACACTTCGCAAAATAAAAACTAACCCATACCTTTGTGGGATGGCTAGGGTTCAAAAACATGAGGAAATCTATGCACCTAGGGCAACACAATTCATCTTCTTAAGGTGACTGACCAAGGCACCTAGGGTTAAAAACCTTTGATTAAGGAAATCTATGCAAGGCACCATTTGACTCGGCCGGCGACGAGGGTGAGGATTGCCGGCGGCGAAGGCGAGGAGGGAGGTGGCACGGGGACAGAGGTGGGAATGTTGAAGGTCAGCAGCGATGGCGAAGGCAAAATCGGCGTACCTGGAAGTGGCGAGGGGGAAGCACGACGGCGACGGCGAAGCTCGGCGTACCCTGAAGCGGCGACGGTGAAGCTCAATAGCTACGGCGAAACTCGGCGGCAAGAGTGGCGAAGACTTGGTGGCAAACGAAGTTTTGGCAGCTTGACGACGTCTGAGTGATTTTGCTCAGGTTAGGTTTTTCCAACGCCGCCGAGGGCTATATATAGACGCCTATCTTCGTAGGCAGTTATTAAGACCAACCGTTTGAGAAGATGATTAGCTCAGGTGGTTGGCTCTTAATAACTGCCTGAGAAGATAAACTTATCCCAGGCAATTTGTAAGTAATAACCGCCTGAGACAAGCTTTTTCTCAAGTGGTTATTACCTACCAACCGCCTGAGATGAACATTTTGGTTAGAATGATGGATAATTTGAATTTTGACATGTTGGAATGCTTTCAAAAGTTTAAAAAAATTCATACATGTATAAATAATACAAATATGTTCATACAATCCAATTTCAGTGAAGAATCCCTTGTTTTAAGAGATACACAAATATGAATAATATGTGACTATAAATTAATTTGATATTTACCAAAACATTGCAATGTTAGCTATACAAGTTTTAAAATATTTGGTCTAGGTGGTAGATGTTAATTTTTGAAAAATATAGAAGAAAGAATCATCGAATTTGGACTCAATTTACAGAATCTATACATGTTTGAGTATTTATATTGGAATCAAAATAAAAAAGAAGAAAGGGAAAATAAAACTGAAGAATAGCTCGAGCAATTATCCCAGGCGGTTGGTAAGTAATAACCGTCTGAGATAATCTTTTTCTCATGCAGTTATTCTGTACCAACCGCCCGAGAAGAATTTATGTAGGCTTAATTAATATTCTTGATTAAATGTGGGGCATTTCAAAAGCTCAAATTC
Source organism: Tuctoria greenei (assembly GCA_036927565.1). Taxonomy (NCBI): domain Eukaryota; kingdom Viridiplantae; phylum Streptophyta; class Magnoliopsida; order Poales; family Poaceae; genus Tuctoria; species Tuctoria greenei. The sequence goes on from JAYESD010000012.1 coordinate 45,460,000, forward strand.
CACTTTCTTGTAATATGATTGAGTATTAAAAGTTACCATTAAATCTCATGATAGCCGTGCTCCCGGTTATGAGCACCTGGACAACTTCCATGATTAGAGGAAAATTGGGATTTGGGATGGTTATGGTTGGTATTATTGTTATGGATGGTTATGAATTAAATTTTGGTATTGAATATGGATATTGGTATATGATGAAGGATATGGAATATGGACTGGTATTATGATAACTACGTGGCTTATGATGGGTTTATCTCATATACATATAATATATTGCATTTCAAATGTTTTATTGTACTTTTCATCACTTGGCCATTATTATTGTCGTCATTTGAATCAGCTACATGTCATACTTAATTCTTCTTGTCATATATATATATATATATATATATATATATATATATATATATATATATATATATATATATATATATATATATATATATATATATATATATATATGTATAACAATTCTTCTTGTAATTTCTTCGCCATTCGTTGATTTGTCTTGATAGAAGAGAATCTCTTCTGGGGTTGCTTGGACCTCACTGGTCGAGACTTCTTCATACCCCACTCCGGCCATCTTCTCTCCGAGTTGCTAGATCTTTTGGGAGAGTCTTGCTCTGATACCAATTGAAAGTTGCCTAGAGGGGGGATGAATAGGGTAATTGACCTGAAATGACTTAATAAAACAAGATTAATACTCAGGGGGCGGACTAGTCCGGTCCACCTACAGGGAAAAGCCTAAAAAGGGTTTCTAACAAGTTTTAGTTCGATTCTTGTGATGCAATGTGTGTTAGAATGACTTAGTGAGCCTTAACAAGTTATATGGCAAGTATGAAGCTAAGGATCACGATGAAACAAAAGTGATGAACAAAACGATAAGACTAACCCTAGAAGCAATGAACAATAAGTGAAAGCGAAGTACACAAGAGACACAAGGATTTTTTCCTGAGGTTCGGTCCCACGAAGGAACCTAAGTCCCCATTAAGGAGTCCACGAAGGACCGGTTACAACAACCCTTCCCTCACCAAGTTTACCGCGCGGGCCTAACTTGGTTCTCCACTATCACAAAGGGTGAATACAAGATTCGTTCGGGCTTCTCACAATCTGAGGCCCCACCACAAATACAATCACAAGTCACAAAGATCAACTCAAGCCACAGATCACAAAGATTCACAAAGTGCAAGAGATCAAACCGAGAGCCAAAGAGCGGTGTTCTTCTTCTTCTTCACCTCACCAAACCCTAATCCACACAAGAATTAGTTTTAGAGAGAATGTAGGCAAGACAGAGACCTTTTGGAGGCTCAAGGTTTCTGTGGCGGTGCTAGGGTTTCAACTTTCTCAATGTTTGGTTCAAATGAACCCAGGGGTCCTCTATTTATAGAGGTTCCCAGTCCATAATGCTGACTTCAACAGATGGGCGGACTAGTCCGGCCTACAGCCCGGACTAGTCCGGCCCAGGGGACCACTGACATCCCTGACAACTGTCGCACTGCGCGGCAATCGTCAGACTACCCGCCAAACAACAAATTCAAACGGTCACTTCAACAATGGACTAGTCCGGCCCTCACCGGACTAGTCCGATATCACACAGAACCTTCTGTTCCGTGTGAAAACGGACTAGTCTGAAGACCACGGACTAGTCCGGCCCCCAGGGACTAGTCCGGCTAGTCCGGCCACAAACTATATATATGAATTTATCACTGTTATTTGGAATGACTACCAACAAAGCTCTTTACATTAGGAACAAGACATCAAACTGTGATGCCGTCTACAAACCCAAATTGATATTATTGATTAAATATGGGGCATTTCAAAAGCCCAAATTCCACTTCCTTGTAATATGATTGAGTATTAAAGGTTACCATTAAATTTAACTTCATAAAGCCTTTTAAATTGGTCAGAAAATAAAAAACATATAACAATTGCAATTTGTCATTTTTCTATCATGATGAATATAATGATATTTCCATTTAGTTTTTCAGTGGACCCTTCTAGTAATCATACCAACCTCTATGAATTTTTTCAGATTTTTTTAAATTTTTTTGAATCAATGTGTGTTCAAAATTTGATGAATGCCTCATATGTATATGAGTATTTTGGTTAGAGTGATGGATAATTTGAATTTTGACATTCTAGATGCTTTAAAAAGTTTAACAAAATTCATAAATGTATAAATAATACAAATATGTTCAGACAATCCAATTTCAGTGAATGATCCCTTTCTTTTTAGGAGATGCACAAATGTGAATAATATGTTAGTATAAATTTATTTGATATTTACCAAAACATTACAATGTTAGCTATACAAGTTTTAAAATATTTGGTCCAGGTGGTAGATGTTAATTTTTGAAAAATATAGAAGAAAGAATCAACGACTTTGGACTCAATTTGCAGAATCTATACATGTTTGAGTATTTATATTGGAATCTAAATAAAAAAGAAGCAAGGGAAAAGAAAACTGAAGGACGGGCTAGGGCAATTATCCCAGGCGGTTGGTAAGTAATAACCGTCTGAGATAAGCTTTTTCTCAGGCGGTTATTTAGTACCAACCGCCTGCGAAGAAATTTATGTAAGCTTAAATGATATTCTTGATTAAATGTGGGGCATTTCAAAACCCCAAATTCCACATTCTTGTAATATGATTGAGTATTAAAGGTTACCATTAATTTCACCTCATAAAGCTTTTTTTAAATTGGTCAGAACATAAAACATATAACAATTACAATTCGTCTTTTTTCTATCTCGATGAATATAATGATTTTTGCATTTAGGTTTTCAATGGACCTTTTTAGTCATCATACCAACCTCTACGAATTTTTTCAGATTTTTTTTATTTTTTTGAATCAATGTGTGTTCAAAATTTGATAAATACCTCATATGTATATGATCATTCTGGTCAGAATGATGGATAATTTGAATTTGGACATGTTGGAATGCTTTAAAAAGTTTAACAAAATTCATACATGTATAAATAATACAAATATGTTCATATAATCTAATTTCAGTGAAGGATCCTTTTTTTAGGAGATACACAAATGTGAATAGTATGTGAGTATAAATTAATTTGATATTTACCAAAGCATTACAATGTTAGCTATACAAGTTTTAAAATATTTGGTCCAGGTGGTAGATGTTAATTTTCGAAAAATATAGAAGAAAGAATCATCAAATTTGTATTGAATTTGTAGAATCTATACATGTTTGAGTATTTATATTGGAATCTAAATAAAAAATAAGCAAGGGAAAAGAAAACTGAAGAACAGGCTCGGGCAATTACCCACGCAGTTGGTAAGTAATAACCGTCTGAGATAAGCTTTTTCTCAGGCGGTTATTCAGTGCCAACTGTCTGAGAAGAAATTTATGTAAGCTTAATTGATATTATTGATTAAATGTGGGGCATTTCAAAAGCCCATATTTCACTTTCTTGTAATATGATTGAGTATTAAAGGTTACCATTAAATTTCACTTCATAAACCCTTTTAAATTGTTCAGAAAATAAAAAACATATAACGATTGCAATTTGTCTTTTTTCTATCTTGATGAATATAATGATTTTTCCATTTAGTTTTTCAATGGACCTTTTTAGTCATCATACCAACCTCTATGAATTTTTTCAGATTTTTTTTTAAATTTTTTTGAATCAATGTGTGTTCAAAATTTGATGAATGCCTCATATGTATATGAGAATTTTGGTTAGAGTGATAGATAATTTGAATTTGGACATGTTAGAATGCTTTAAAAAGTTTAACAAAATTCATACATGTATAAATAATACAAATATGTTCATACAATCCAATTTCAGTGAAGGATTTTTTAAAAGATACACAAATGTGAATAATATGTGAGTATAAATTATTTTGATATTTACCAAAACATTACAATGTTAGCTATACAAGTTTTAAAATATTTGGTCCAGGTGGTAGATGTTAATTTTTGAAAAATATAGAAGAAAGAATCATCGAATTTGGACTCAATTTGCAGAATCTATACATGTTTGAGTATTTATATTGGAATCTAAATAAAAAAGAAAGCAAGGGAAAAGAAAACTTAAGAACAGGCTCAGGCAATTATCCCATGCGGTTGGTAAGTTATAACCGCCTGAGATAAGCTTTTTTCTCAGGCGGTTATTCAGTACCAACTGCTTGAGAAGAAATTTATGTAAGCTTAATTAATATTCTTGATTAAATATGGGGCATTTCAAAAGCCCAGATTCTACTTTCTTGTAATATGATTGAGTATTAAAGGTTACCTTTAAATTTCACTTCATAAAGCCTTTTAAATTTATCAGAACATAAAAACATATAACAATTGCTATTTGTCATTTTTCTATCTTGATGAATATAATGATTTTTCCATTTAGTTTTTCAATGGACCTTTTTAGTCATCATACCAACCTCTGTGAATTTTTTCAGATTTTTTAAATTGTTTTGAATCAATGTGTGTTCAAAATTTTATGAATCTCTCATATGTATATGAGCATTTTGGTTAGAATGATGGATAATTTTAATTTTGACATGTTGGAATGCTGTAAAAAGTTTAACAAAATTCATACATGTATAAATAATACAAACATATTCATACAATTCAATTTCAGTGAAGGATACTTTTTTTCAGGAGATACACAAATGTGAATAATATGTGAGTATAAATTAATTTGATATTTACCAAAACATTACAATGTTAGCTATACAAGTTTTAAAATATATGGTCCAGGTAGTAGATGTTGATTTTTGAAAAATATAGAACAAAGAATCATCGAATTTGAACTAAATTTGCAGAATCTATACATGTTTGAGTATTTATATTAGAATCTAAATAAAAAATAAGCAAGGGAAAATAAAACTGAAGAATAGGCTCGGGCAATTATCCCAGGCGGTTGTTAAGTAATAACCGCCTGAGATTACTTTTTTCTCAGGCGGTTATTCAGTACCAACCGCTTGAGAAGAAATTTATGTAAGCTTAATTAATATTCTTTATTAAATGTGGGGCATTTCAAAAGCCCAAATTCCACTTCCTTGTAATATGGTTGAGTATTAAAGTTTACCATTAAATATCACTTCATAAAGCCTTTTAAATTGGTCAGAAAAAAAAACCTATAACAATTGAAATTTGTATTCTTTCTATCTTGATGAATATAATGATTTTTCCATTTAGTTTTTCAATGGATCTTTTTAGTCATTTTACCAACCTCTATGAATTTTTTCAGATTTTTTTCAATTTTTTTGAATCAATATGTGTTCAAAATTTGATGAATGCCTCATATGTATATGAGCATTTTGTTTAGAATGATGGATAATTTGAATTTGGACATGTTGGAATGCTTTAAAAAATTTAACATAATTCATACACGTATAAATAATACAAATATGTTCATATAATCCAATTTCATTGAAGGATCCATTTTTTTAGAAGATACACTAACGTGAATGATATGTGAGTATAAATTAATTTTATATATACCAAAACATTGCAATGTTAGCTATACAAGTTTTAAAATATATGGTCCGGGTGGTAGATGTTAATTTTTGAAAAATATAGAAGAAAGAATCATCAAATTTGGACTCAATTTGCAGAATCTATACATGTTTGAGTATTTATATTGGAATCTAAATAAAAAAGAAGCAAGGGTAAAGAAAACAGAAGAACAGGCTCGGGCAATTATCCCAGGCGGTTGGTAAGTAATAACTGCCTGAGATAAGCTTTTTCTCAGACGGTTATTCAGTACCAACCGCCTAAGAAGAAATTTATGTAAGCTTAATTAATATTCTTGATTAAATATGGGGCATTTCAAAGCCCAAATTCCACTTTCTTATAATATGATTGAGTATTAAAGGTTACCATTAAATTTCACTTCATAAAGCCTTTTAAATTGGTCAGAACATAAAAAACATATAACAATTGCTATTTGTCATTTTTCTATATTAATGAATATAATGGTTTTTCCATTTAGTTTTTCAATGGACCTTTTTAGTCATCATACCAACCTCTATTAATTTTTTCAGATTTTTTTTAAAATTTTTTTGAATCAATGTGTGTTCAAAATTTGATGAATGACTCATATGTATAAGAGGATTTTGGTTAGAATGATGGATAATTTGAATTTTGACATGTTGGAATTCATTAAAAAGTTTAACAAAATTCATACATGTATAAATAATACAAATATGTTCATACAATCCAATTTCAGTGAAGGATCCCTTTGTTTTAGGAGATACACAAATGTGAATAATATCTGAGTATAAATTAATTTGATATTTACCAAAACATTACAATGTTAGCTATACAAGTTTTAAAATATTTGGTCCAGGTGGTAGATGTTAATTTTTGAAAAATATAGAAGAAAGAATCATCGAATTTGGACTCAATTTGCAAAATCCATACATGTTTGATTATTTATATTGAAATTTAAATAAAAAAGAAGCAAGTGAAAAGAAAACTAAAGAACAGGCTCGGGCAATTAGCTCAGGCGGTTGCTAAGTAATAACTGCCTGAGATAAGCTTTTTCTTAGGAGGTTATTCAGTACCAACTGCCCAAGAAACAGTTAAAATTTGTTTGAAAAAACTGCCTGAACTTTATTAATCTTTATCACAGGCGGTTGTTTTGTTAGAAACCGCTTGTGAAAACCGACGCCTATAAAAAGACACCTCAGGCACCACAGAAAACCTAACCCTGGAGATTTTCCATCGACGCCGTCAGGCTGCCAAATTTTCCACCGCGCGCCGGCCGATACTGTATTCATTAGTTGATCAAGCTTCGAAGAGAGAAAAGGTTAGAAGAGACTTTTTCTTCTTCACTATAATATTTTTAATTTGTTTCGTTTTCAGTTTCGTTTTGTTGTGTTTTGCATATGCCTCCAGCCCCCCCCCCCCCCCCCCCCCACGACTTGAGATTTGTAGTAGATTTGAATGATTAAAGGTTGAAAGATGTAGTTTAGTCTCCCTTTGAGATCATCCATGAATTTTACAGAACAAGAAGTATATTTGAAGGATTAAACGTTGAAGATGAATACAAGCACATCATGTGTTCAATGAAATGTTTCAATGAATAAGCCTAACTTAAAAAATCCATTATGGGCACTAGGTAGCTGAGAAAATTATGAAACAAATTTTCTTGCAACCCTTATGAAGAGACCTACATGATACAAGTATACACTCATATGATACATTCGTCTCTATAAATTCATTTTATAGAAGACCTTTAGGTCGTATATGTGGCCAAATTTTGTAAATCTTACAAAAAATTTGTTATTGAAGCATGGGCCGTCGAGCGTTGATGTATAACATGCCAATTTTTTTATTGAAGCATCCAAGAGACATGCGAAGTTGCAAAAGATAGATGACATATTATGTCCATGTATCGACTGAGAAAATAAGATTACTTGGATAGATACTATAGTAACTCAATCTCATTTGGTGAAAAGAGATTTCAAAAAAACTACACAATATGGACAGAGCATGGTGAGTTAGATACACATGAAGTGGATAAAGATGTTGAGAGAGGTTCATATAACGATAATGTTCATATCGATGATGGTAGTGACAATCAAGATGGTGATGATGATGATGAGTTCGGTTGTGAGGAGATGTTGCGTCACATTGAACCATATGTATTGACTTCTATAGGAGCAAGTAAAGGATTAAGTAAAATGGGGACATTGCATAATGTGGCAACAGAGCTTTTATACAATGAATCAAACGGTTGTGATAAAGAGTTTACTACATTGTGTGCAGTCCTAGAACTACTAAAGTTGAAAGCCACACACGGATGGTCCGATTGTAGTTTCTCTAATCTTTTGAATCTTATGGCAAAAATTCCTCCAAATCCAAATAAACTGCCTATAAGTACTTATAAAGCGAAGAAACTTCTTTGCCCGATGGCACTAGGTGTGACAAAAATACACACTTGCGTGAACCATTGTATTCGGTATCGCAAAGAGCATGAGCTCGCAACTAGATGCCCCATATGTGGTGTCAGTAGATATAAGAAGGACTACAATCACCAGTATGCTACCAACATGAAAAAAGTCTGAGAAGAATAAGAAGTTTATTATTGGTCCTGAAGGTGACGATGACGATACTTCTGGCGATGCAGACGGGAAGAATAAGAGAAAATATCCTGCCTTGGTGATGTGGTACCTTCCGATAATTGATCGCTTGAAGCGTTTGTTCTCAAACCCTAGAAAAGCTGAACTTATGCGTTGGCATTACGAGCAACGCAAGAAGAATGAAAAACATATTCGAAACCCTGGTGATGCAACGCAGTGGAAAAATTTTGATATTCAATATCTAGAATTTGCAAAGGAAATTGGAAATGTAAGGTTTGCCTTGGGTACAAATAGAATGAATCCGTTTGGTGAAAAAAAGGAGCGTAAAAAGTACATGGCCCGTGGTCTTAACGATGTACAACCTACCGACGTGGTTGTGTCAAAAAAGGAAATATATCTTGTTATATGTTCTTATCCAAGGTCCGAAACAACCCGACATCAAAATTGATGTGTTCTTGGAACCTTTAATGGAAGATATGAAGAAATTGTGGAATGAAGGGTTACATACATGGGATGAGTACAAGTGGGAGTATTTCATGCTAAGAACAATGATATTCGTTACCGTGCATGATTATCCCAGACTGTTTACATTATCGGGACAAATGAAAGGGAAGAAAGGTTGTGTAAGGTGCGTGGATAGAACTGGATTTCTATACCTCACTTCACAGAAAGACGGTGTACATGAGACACCGGTGGTTCTTAATATATACACACAAGTATAGGAAGATGAAAGAACAATTTGATAACACAAAATCGAAAAAGATGCTGCACCAAAACCTTAAAGTGAAAAACTTGTGTTCGAAATGGTCAAGAACATTCATATTGCTTTCGGTAAGGGAAAAAAAATGTAAAGGAATCAAGAAAAAGAAAAGTACATCTTCGGGTGATACAACTGACATGGCTTTCAAGAAACGATCAATTTTTTTCAAGTATCTTCCGTATTGGAAGAATCTGGAATTTTTCCATAGTATTGATTTGATGCACGTTACAAAGAATGTATTTGACAGCATCATTGGGACCTTGCTAGACAAGCCGAGGAAAACAAAGGACATATTAAATTCACTTATGGACCTAGTAAATCTTGATTTGAGACCAGAGCTTCATCCAGTAGAAAAGGCGAACGGGAAGCATTACCTTCCCCCAGCCAGCTACAACTTGACACTAGAAGAGAAAAAAGCAATTTGCGAATGCTTGTGTGGGGTCAAAGTGCCCACGAGTTTCTCATTTAAAATCCGCAAACTAGTCTCGATGAAAGACTTATCTTTATTCGGCTATAATTCTCACGACTGTCACATGATGATGACAGTGTTCCTTGCCATTGCAATAGGAGTCATCAAACCTGAGCATCTAAAGTTGTCATCACATGTTTGTGTTACTTCTTCAATGTAGTATCACAAAAGGTGATAGCACGTGAAGATTTAGACTATCTGAAAACATACATCGTCGAGACTATGTGCAAGCTTGAGATGTGTTCCCCACCATCCTTTTTTGATATGCAAGTACACCTAATTATACATCTTGTTGATCAGATAAAAGCATTTGGGTCACTATATTTACATCATATGTTTTTGTTGGAGAGATATTTAGGAGTATTAAAAGGTTATGTGCGGAACCGTGCTCACCCAGAGGGTTCAATTATGGAAGGATACACTACTGAATAAGTGATTGAGGGTTGCGCTGATTACATCAAAGATGGAAAACCGATAGGTGTGCCTATACCAGTACATGAGGGTAGACTACGTGGGAGAGGCAAAGTGGGTAAGAAAACTTTTATCGTTAAAGATTACAAGAATGTACACCATGCACATTTTGGTGTACTACAACAGCTCGCAATAGCTGAGTTGTACATCGAGGAACACCAAATTGAGCTTCACGAAAAAATCAAGACCGCACAGAGGACTGGATCATGAAAGAGTATAGAAGATGTTTCACTGAATGGTTAATGGACAAAAATATTCCATATGGAAACTCTGTAGAAGAGGCAACAATGAAGAAGTTAGCTTCTGGCCCATCTGCTTTGTTGGCATCATAGCAAGCATATAACATCAATGGCTACACATTTTACACTAAAGAAAAAGACGGTAAGAGTGTTGCACAAAATAGTGGTGTTCGTATTGAGGCTTATGATTCACAAGAGCAGAAGACCACATACGGGTTCATAGAGGAAATATGGGAACTCAATTATGGTGAAAGAATGGTAATGCCCGTATTTAAGTGCCAATGGGTACGGGCTAACACTGGTAGACTTGAATAAAGTGGGTTATAAAGATGACCTGTGGGTTCTCGCCGATAGTGTTGCACAAGTTTTTTATGTACAAGATCCAGAAACTGAGAAGATGCACGTAGTTGTTTCTGGAAAGCAAAATATTGTTGGGGTTGAGAATGTGGGAGACAATAAAGAGGAATATAATCAGTATGAAGAGATGTACCTTTTCATCGAACCAGAAAACATCAAGCGCGTAGAGAGAAGCATTAAAAAAGGATTTGAAACCCTATATGCGAGAAGATGTCAATGCTGGAAAAAATGTATGATATATATTGTATATATTTGTATCCTCTGAAATCAACTTAGAACAATGTTCTATTTCAGATTTAGATAGCATGTTTCGAACATTATTAAATTCAGCTTTTGTAGAGAAGACTAATTTGGACAAGTGATCCTTTTTGTCTTATTGACGATCATATTTATCACCTTCACCTATTCCATAAGTTATCAAATTGTTTGTGTATATAAATTTCTTCTGACCTATGATGATCAGGCTTGCCTTCCAACAGCTTGGTTCCAAATAACATCTAGAAGCACAACTCTTGAAGCTCCTGTCAAGCTAATCCCTTCACAGCAAACTCTTGTAGATGCAAGTAACACTCGGGACTCATCATTTGGATTGTTAAAAGATTCAATTGAAGTCTGACGATACTTCCCATCCATTTGAGGGCTTGTTTGGATAGGAGTGGATCCACTTCAATATAAGTGGTTTGAGGTGGATTGAGAAGAAAATTAGTTCATTCTTCACTCCAATACACTTCAATCCAATTAGATTGAGTACACCCAAACAAGCCCTGAAAGATTTCTTTCTCTTCCTCCATTTTAAAAACTTACGAAGATGCTACTTTATCAGTTCTAATGGCTGAATATATTGACTACAAATCAGTACCATCCCTCTTAGTGCTTCACACAAATGACGAAGCGAACAACTTCAATCCAAATCTTGTTTTTACCCTTTTCATAGGAATTTGACCTTAATATTTCAAGCATAGATTTATCAATAAGTAAAGTTTCCTCATCAGACATGTTAATGGCAGTTACAAGTGAAGGGTGTGTCGAAGCTTACGATATCTCAACGGGACTGAAGACAAAGAGATGCTGTATATGAGTGACAATGTCCAGGTTAGACAACATGAAGCTATGATGGCAGCCTTCAACAACATGAAAAGTGATGCCAAGGTTATGCTTTTCATGTTGTTGAAGGTTGCCATCATAGCTTCACGTTGTCTAACCTGGACATTGCCACTCATATGCATGATCTCTTTATCTTCAGTCCGATTCAAATTTCGTTAGCTTCAGCACATCCTTCACTTATAACTGCCATTAACATGTGTGATAAGGAAGCTTTACTTATTGATAAATCTATGCTTGAAAGATTAAGGTTAGATCCCTATGAAAGCATAAAAACAAGTTCTGTGATTGATGTTGTTCCCTTCCTCACTTGTATGAAGCACTAAGAGAGTAGGTACTTATTTTTAGTCAATATATTTATGCATTAAAACTGAGAAAGGAGCATCTTCCTAAGTTTTCAAATGGACAGGAGGGAAAGAAATCCTTCAACTGGATGAAAAATCCTTCTAAGGATCGTCAAGCTTCAATTGATGCTTTCAACAATCCAAATAATGAGCCACGGGTCTTACTTGCATCTACAATAGCTTGTTGTGCAGGGATTAGCTTGACAGGAGCTTTGTGGGGACCGGGTCTACACATTCTAGGAATCGCAGAGGGTGGTGCCGTGCGATGCGGCACCCAACAACACACACGAAAAGAATACGACAAAATACAAAGTTTTATTTATGTAAACAGCAGAAGTCTTTTACAATACTTAATATACAACATAAGATAATATTCATAGCTAAACTCTCAGTCTAGCTATGCAAAACTGCAGCCATCAAGCCTTCGGATGCTACACACTAGCCACACACAATTTATTGTGGCGTGCACGGCTCCCATTTGGTGGTATACCCCGACGGGGGCATCGCCTCATCCTCGGGCCCTTCCTCATATGTCTCACCTGCAAACAACATAATATAGCAACCGTGAGCACGAAGGCTCAGCAAGACTTTACCGTCTCACCTAAACTTGGAACTTTATATGCAAGGATACTTAACATAGTAATAGATATAGCAGTAAATGACTCGCATGTAAATTGATCATCATTTTACAAGGTAATAGAAGCAGCTTAAATGTTCAATAACAGTAACTTTAATGAGCCTAATCTATAGCAAACATAGTGGCAAAACAATTATATTTCAATACATCATATTCTCCTAACTTCTTCAATATTTACTATGTCACAACACAGTGAACAAGCGGTACTCAAATAACTGAGAGAGACGATGATTGCAATCAGGACACACCCGAATAACACGTAACGTACACCCGTGCTTAAGGAGCGTGCTGTGCTCCTCACCACGTCATACGCAGCCACCTTTCACAAGAGAACTCAAACGCTGAACTGGTCCCACCATTGCGGGCGTAAGGTTCCCGCACGGAGCGTGTCTGTGCCCGTTGGCGAATTTACACCTTACTACCCTCAGCCCACCCCTATCGACAATGAGCTATGCCTCGACATCCAAGTTATCAAGTTACATCAGTTCCTGGGCTTCATATGCCCAGCATACATCCAGTACTGTTCAAACTTGTCCAGTAGGGCCACACACGGATCGGTCCTCAATCGAAACAAGCAGGGCTACGCATGTGAGACCACATCTCGCTGCATCCTACCCGCTGCCCGGTCTCAATTTCACATTTCTAAACCATTCTTTGATTGAATTCATCCCGGCTGATAAAATCCTATCTCGCGAGTAGATTCCAACTACTCGACTTCTATCGGATTCCTATAAACATTAGCATGGCATTGTCTACTCATCAAGCTCTAGACCTACCCAATACTCCATGGGATTTGTGGGTCATGCAAGTGGAGTAACAAGTACCTTAGCCCTAATGCATAAAATTCATCCCAGACATAAGTGATACAAATAGAAAATTTGAAATAGCACTTAAATGCAAACCAGGGCTTTCCTGGCTGCGTGTCCGAGGAGAAGTTAGCTTCTGGAAGAAGGGTCTCCAAGGGCTTTGGGTCCTCCTCTATCTCGGTCACTATATGATATGCAATATATAAACTACATAAGTGTTATAGAAACTATAGAGAAGATCTTATAAATACTGATCAGGTAAGTAAATGATTTTAATTGGCTTTGGGATTTTTATAGTGGACACTAGGATCTATGTGGAAGATCTGGACCAAAAATTGGAGATGTTCAAGGAAGCTTGTTGTCTCTGAAATTCCAACAAAAAAAGGCTTCTCTGAATTTTGGTTGTAATTCCAGATCTTTGTCATGGCTAAAAGTAGATGATCATTGTATAGGGGGTATCACTGGTTCAGGGAAAATTTGTTTCACATTTTTCTGAGCTTCCTACGGGGAGCAATTTATTTTACAAGTTTGCAATAAATTCTGAAATGGTTACTGTACTTTTTCCAATTTTCAACTACATAAAGATTTGGAACACTGATCGTCCCAGTAAATGAAGTGCGTTGAACTTTAAATTTCTACTGAAGATCAAGTGTATTTTTATGGGTGTGCTGACCAAAATTGGGAATTTTCCAATTAACAAAACATGAGTAATTAATTTCCCAAGCAATTATCACAAAGTAATTAATTATTAAAATTCTCAGAATTTCATGTCAAACAAATTGCACCACTGCAAAGTTGGGATCAAGAGGAGTCTACTAGAATTTATTTGGAAATTTTTGAGCCAATATGCTAGGAGTAATGGATTTTAGAATTTTTATAGAATTCTGGAATTATTTTCCAATTGGAAAGTTTAAATAAAGCGGCCGGCCCCACATATTTGAAATTGGCCAATCAGCGCTGGGCCGCACCGAGGGCCACGGGGTTAACCCGCACAGCCACACCCGATCCGTTGCCGCAGCTGATCACCTCGATGGAAACATCACTGACAAGCGGGGCCCGCCGGCCTTCGTCTTCCTCGCGACGCGCCGCTCGGCCGCGGCGGCGCAGCGCCGGCGAGCTCGCCGGGACTGTTGCTTCGACCTCCTCTCGGCTCGGCCGTGACCGCCTAGCCTTAAAGTCGACTGCGCAGGACGATGGTGGGGTCCAATCGTGGTGGCGACGGCTAGAGATGGCGGCGCGGCGACTGCAGCGGAGCTAGGGTTTCGGCGATGGACGGAATCGCTCGGGAATGGCGCAAGAAGCTTGGGGAAAGGTTGGGAACGTTCCTGGAAGCATGAGGAAACTAACCATGTGGAGAAAAGGGATGAAATCGCCGACAAAGTTGACTTCGATGGTGGACCGACGGGATTCATCGTGGCAGCGGGGAAAACTTGAATAGCTCGGTCTTTACTCGATGGTTTTCACTGATTCTTGGCAGAGGGGTGCGCTAGGAGATAGTGAGCATACTACCTCACTGGATTAAGGTCCGGTTCTACCTAGAAACCAAATCGAAGTGGAGACCTAGTTTCAAGGTTATGAACATGCTATCGGGGAAACTGGAAATATGAACTCGATAAAGGACGAAACGACGCACGGTCTTCACCGTAGTCTAACATGGGTGCAGGCGCACCTTTTTGTAGTTGATGGTGAAGCACGAAGCATACTAGAACCTTGGCTCCATGGTGATGCAGAGAAGGTCCGACGGCGGTACAACGACGATGTCCACGGAACTTCAAAATACCGGCAAAACAGTGAGCAAAAAGACAAGCTAAGGGGTGGAGATGATAGAGCATGTCCTTGGCACCATCTTTGCTGTTTGCATCAAAGAGAAAAGAGGTAGGACCGAGGTGCTCACCCGGGAGAGAAGGAAGGCGGCGGTGCTCTGTTTTTCCCGGGAAGAAAGAACGACGAGCGGCGCTAGCTCTGGTCGATGGCGTGGGGGAATGAGTTTGGGGAGGGGATGAGGACGCCTTAAATCCGTTTTGCCACCGAGCTGCTTGCCTGGGTGCTTGGAAATCGTGGTGTCGAGTTCTCCCAATGTTGAAGCGCGGGGAGAGCAGAGAGGAGGCGGTGCACGCAATAGAGACACTGGACAGTGGGTCCCACAACCCCTTCATCTCAATCTTCTCTGTTATTTCAATTCACCCACCAACAAATATCTAAAAATGCTAGAATTTTGTGGAGAGGCCAAATTAAATATGGAGATTATGATACTGATATTGGATTTCAAATTTGGACAAATTTCATATATAATTCAAATTCAAATTTAATTTTTATAGAATTCAATGGAGCCACTGAATTAAATAGCAAATGAGCTTAAAAAATTTTGAAACTCTGCAGAGAGGCTATTTAGAATATTTGGTATTTAATGGTGAGCTCATATTTTTATTTTGGCAAAGTTTGAACATGAGATAGTTTTTAATATTTAAATTCCGTCCATTAAAGTTTAAATTGGTTTGATTTTTAATTGCCAATTTGATTTATTTTTTCCCTTCAAATCTTTACATCTCCCATCTGAGCTTTGCACTAAGAAATTTAGGGCTTTTACAAGCTTATCAGCATCACAGGCGGTTCTTAATTAACAAGCATCCTGCGAAAACAATGACTTTGTAGGATCGAAGAGCACGTGAAAAGCTAGTAGAGGGGGGAGGGGTGAATGGTAGATTAAAAAAATCTTACGCAGCGAAAACAATTAAATCCCAACCCCTTCGGCATAAAAAACAATCTGTTAAAGAAATCGTGTGTGAGATTAATCTAAACGTGTTTCACCATGACAGAAGTCATAGATATCAGAGAGAATTCAAGTCACGAAGAAGACACAACAAGAATCACTCAAATCCGTCAATAGAAACTCAAGTTACGATTGAATGATCGAACAATGGTCAATCTGTCCTACCCGAGAAAAACAGTTCTGGAACGTTGCAAAGAAACTCGTGTAGATCCAAAACCACAATTCTAATGATAGTGAAATTTTGACAGATGATAAATAATCATGTTGTGAAGGCAACCCAAAAAGAATCACATTAATTAGATCTGTAAGACTCGAGTTATGATAAAACTACTGAAACAAGGTAGTGCTGTGCAGAAACTCGACGAGAAAAACTTGTCTGGAACAAGTTGGATGAACAAGGCACAAAAGTTCCTTTTAGCTACGAATTTTATTCAATAGAACACAAGAGGAACAGCCCCAATATCGTCTACCACGAGCTCTGGCCTCCCTCGCTTATATAACCAGCCCTTAGGCCAACCCAATCTCAACTCACTACAGGAATCGCGATAATAGACGACGGCCAAAAACCATCGTCTATAAAGACAATACCGTCGTCTATAGATTATAGACAACGGTACGAGCTTATAGACGATGGTTTACGACCGTCTACGATTATTTGTCGTCTATAAGCTTATAGACCACGGTAACCATGGTCATTTAGTCAACCATGCCACATGGCAGCAAAGGAGGCTTATAGACGACGGTAAAAAAACCGTCGTCTATAAGGAGGCTTATTGACGATGGCCAAAAATAACCGTCGTCTATAAGGAGGCTTATAGACGACGGCAAAAAAAAAAACTGTCGTCTTTAAGATTTGCATTTCTTAAGAAAAATAGAAAAATGTTGTCCTGCCTTCGAGGACAACTCTGGCTCGATGGCTAGCTCACACAGGCATATGAAAACATAACTAAAAGTTGTCTATGGCTGATAGCAGTGGCATCTAGCAAATGGCAATGGCGCTTTAGAACTCTGTGTTGAAGAATCACATTCTAACAAACCCTAGGGTGACGGCAAACATAACATAATCAGGATCATATACACAATGAGTGCATAATTATTACAAAACTGAAGATCACAAACACTCAATCAAGTGTCTTCACTCAAACTAAAATATCAGGTGCTTAAATCAGACATTCATACACTTGGATTTATACTACTATAAACAGTTACCAATTTGCATCAGTATCATGACAAGGTATCAAAGGCCAATAAAAATGTAAACCTACAACCTAGTCAAAGATACCAAGTTTTTCATTGAAGGCGGTAACACATCAGTCAGGTTGTTAGAAGAAATATCCCTGCATACCAAACTCAGATGTTCAGTCAATCAAGACATCATTTGGATAAAAACACACACATACAGAAAACGTAGAAAATGATGACACATCTTACAAATTTACAAGTCCAATGAGTGGATCAAAAGACTCTGGTAGTTCTCCACTTAGATGGTTGCCATTGACTGATCTGGATAAACCAAGGATTATATAATATGAGATTATGGATAAAAAACAATGAATATGCTGAAAAAGAAAACAAGAGAATAAATTTACATGGCTGCTAAATTTTTGAGTTTTGACAGTGAACTTGGGATGCTACCGTGAGCTGATTAGCGGAGAGAAAGCTGTACAAAAAATGGGACATATATCATGTCTCCAAAAAAATAATCATGAAGGTTGAGGGATTACAAACCTAAAAATAGCAGCCTCCTATGATACTGATGTCAGGTTCAATGAAAAAGGAAAACAACAATAAAATGTATGACGGCCGCCATCTCACCTTGGTACCGAAGGGGCCAACGGGATGATCCATGTCGAACCGCTATTTCCCCTGTGAAAGTCGCAAAAGTCAGCATCTTTGACATGTTATATTAAAAACATTCAGAATATATATGATCTAATGCCAAATAAAAAAGCAAATGGGGTTTATCATCATGGTACCATTATATCTACACAAACAAGACACACAATAGTGCAATTCCACAACACAGTCCAGAGGAGATTATTTTAATGGCATTCTGATGTTTCCTCGAACAACAACAAAATATATTTGACTAACAAAATCAGAAAGCATTGAATTACGCATCTACAGAATTAATCAAACCAAATAGTCAAACCACTTAACAAATTAGATACCATTCGTACCTCAACCCATTAGATGGGTACTTCTATAGTCCTGCTAATGACAGACCGGACCAACATGTCAGTGTAACTGGATCTGGTAAGCAGCATCAATTACCTCATGTTTGTTGCTGTAGTGGTAGGCAAATCCCATCTTTCGACACACAGAAGTGAAGGATACGGCGGTCCAGGTCTGCGGCCGCGTCTAAGCGGGCACGGCGGTAGCGAAGGAGGGAGGCGTCGAACCCAAGGTCCAGCCCACCCGATGAGGAGGAGGAGGACGACTATCCAAAAGTGGCACCCTCACTCCAAGCCACTGCGTCTAAGGCCGGGCTGAGGAAGGCCCTCAGCGACAGCGACGAGAGGCGACGCTGCCACTGCCTCGCCCATCCACCTGCTGTCGGGTGACGCGGGGACGAACTTGAGATCCATCACGGCACTTCGAATCGAAAAACCAGGCGGCATTTACCTAGTCCCGATGAGTCTGGCTTGGAGTTGGAAGCGTCGACGGCCGGGGGCAACTCGGCGGGGGAGCTGCTGCATCCGAGCGGCAGCGGGCGATGCCGCGACATCGGTGAAAAGTGGCGGCGGCGGTTAAAATGAGGAAACCGTGAGACAAATGAGGAGTAATCTGCGGGGGTCAGGAAATATCAAATAATCTCTAATTGACGATGGTTGAGGTTAACTGTCATCTATAAGCACTAATAGACGACGGCCTTTTGAAACCGTCGTCTATTACCGTGCGGGTGGACCCGGGATTCGGCCCATATTGATGACGGGACTAATTGACGACGGTTTCCTGTCGTCTTTAAGTAATAGACGACGGTATTAGGGCTACCATCGTCAATTACGGCCTAATTGACGACGGTTGGATTTAGCCATTGTCAATTAATTAAAAGACGATGGTGCTGTCATCAATTATTTTAGCTGTCGTTTATTTTCGTGTTTCCTGTAGTGTAGGACTCTAATCCTCCTTAGATCCCGAATCAAAACTTTCCATAACTGCTTAGGACTCTTCTATATGTAGATAGGAGCAATCTTAAGACTTCCAAACACCTTAGGAACGTATCCCACATTCGTAAAACAACTCAAATTCGTGACCCACATAAAATCCTATCATAACCAACTCAAATCTTTCCATATTTGAGTCAAACACGACTCAGTCGCAGCTTGAGTCCATAACCTAGTCGGTTGGACCTTTCCGACCAATTCTTTACATCCACATCTCTTCATCACGCCTTGAGCACTCCTTCATATGCATTGTTCTTGATTCATACATGCTGCGTGACCTCCCGACCAACTCAACCACGATTCCTCTCGAACTTGGTTGTTGAACCTCATCTTCTCCCTAAGACTATTTCAATGGATCCCGTCACCAGCCATGTCTTGAACTCAAGCAACACCTGCACATGAATAAAAAACCAATACTTTCGAGCACAAGTCCTCGACTTGACTCACGTTAGTTCCGAAACTACAACATCTTACGTGAGCACCTCACATAAGCATGTTGCAAAACATAGCAAAATGATAACAACCATAACCACCAAAACACACCAAAAACTTAGCAAATGAATACTAAGCAATCTTTCCATCAATGTAAAGCAAGTACGAATCGTTGCAAGATAAAAGCAGAACCACTGCGATCAAGATCCGAACCTTGCCAAAGCTAACCGGACCTTGAACCGGAGCTTACCAAAGCTAGTAGGACCTAGCGTCGGAGCTAACCAAAGCTAGTCAGACCTTGATGATAAAGGTGTTTTGGTAGTATTCAAAACTTTTATCGCCATAGCCAATGTATTCAACACACATAGGTCTCACAATCTCCCCCTTGATGAATGCATTCGCAACACCACTCAAGATCTGAACATTGGCTTATTCACATTAAAAGTTTTGAAAACAATTTCTCCCCCTTTGTAAAACAGGAATAAAATGAGAAAAAGAAGTTCTCCCCCTGAGAAGAATCATGCCAAAAACAATTGGGAATATGTGCAATGTGTAATCAATTTCTCCCCCTTGCATACTTATCTTTAAAAATTCACATATTATCTCTCCCCCTTTGACAATGTATTCAGCAAGGTTTATAAGACCAATTTTAATTGTTATGAGCATATTATAACATATACATATAAAACAAAGCTCATCCAAGTCATACTATCAAGTAACTGACACTATCACATCAATGAAATACATAGAGTAGTGTAAGCCATTCTAGAGATCAAATGTAATTTCCAATTTAGCAAGTCATGATCTCAGAAACTTAACTATTTCAAAACCTGAAAGCATGACACTTGTTGTTGCATTTTATTATTTTTCAAAGCACAAATTTAGATCATATGATATTTGCAAGAGATTATATGCGCATCTGCCTTATTCTAACCAACCAAGCCAAGCCTATGTCATTTGACAATCAGAAGCTTAAGGACATGGTTTTAGTCATACACAACTTTTTTCCAAGTTCATATATAAGTGCAATGATAAGCCATCTCAAAAGAAGAAGTGCAGTGCATGCCTATTCTCTTGATCTTTTCTCAATTTATATTTGACCATAAAAGCTCAACATGTAAGTTAATTACTTGATTGATTCTTTATGATTAAAAGCAAATGTGAGCATTGAACATGTTCAAAACATCAAGAAAGTTTAACCATGACAAGATTTAGTGTAAGTAATTATTCCAATTACTAGACATGGCAAAAACTACAAAATGTTTAGCACGAGTAATGTAGTAAGAATTTTCAGCATGTAAAAGGAATCATAATGTCATATATGTATGAAATACTATGCTCATATTATTTTAATTTTAGATTCACACATAGACTTCTCAAATTTCAAAACTCCCCCTCAATGTATGCCATTAGGATGCATAAGCCCTATTTCACTATGAATAAACAAAAACGAGTGAAATCCAAAGGTTTTTTAAAAATGTCAGCCAATTGTTGTTCTGTATCTACATGGTGAAGCACAATGTTTCCTTTTTCAACATTATCACGGAGAATGTGATACCTAATGTCAATGTGCTTAGTTCTAGAATGTTGCACGGGGTTTTTAGAAATGCAAATGGCACTAGTGTTATCACAAAACAGTGGAACACTATCTAGATCAACCCCATAGTCCTTAAGTGTTTGAAGAATCCAAAGAATTTGTGAGCAAGCACTAGCAGTGGGTACATATTCAGATTCAGCTGTGGATTGTGCAACTGAGTTAGAACAATGCAAATCAAATGTAGAACAACTAGCATCTTTCATGTTTTTATCATTAAGTGCAGCAAACTCTCTATTCTTTTCAATTTCTAACTCAAGTTTATCAAGTGTGGAGGTGTGTGCACTTCTTAATGAGGAAAATTGTTCATATATTAAATAACATGAGGGACATGCATCATAATTAGGAATCAAAATATTAAATAGTAGATTTCAGATTCTAGTGATTCAATTTTAGCAGCACTATCCCTAAGCTTTTTATCCTTTTTCTTAACTATAATAGTGGCACGAGAAATAGCATCACACATTTCTTCGCAAGTAGGACATACCTCTTCATTGTCATTGTTGTGTTCTACATCCTCCATACACGATCTTGATTTGCCCGCCATGAAGCACAAGTTTGCCAAATCATCTTCATCTTCGTCACTTCCAATGTCCACATCGCTTGAGCCAAGTTCTTGAAGTGCGGAGATAAAAATGCTCACCAATTGACGCCCTATAAAACCCTTTTTCTTCTTCTTCCCATTTGCAGAGGAGTGCTTTGTCCTTGTTTACTTTTCATCATGGGATGTAGTACCAGAAAGGTTATGGCAATCCGTGCGAAAATATCCTTTCTTACCACATCTGAAGCATCGTTGAGGTTCGACACTTCCTCTCATTCTAGTTCTCACATTTTGCAATGCTTTTGAGAACCTAGTAGAGAGAAGTACTAGCTCCTCCTCTGGAAACACCTCAATCTGTTCAAGGGTTAGTGAGGACAACAAAGCAAGTGTACCACAAGATGAAGATTGACCGGAGCTAGGCATGTCTGAAAGTGCATCTAGGAATCCCTTGTGGGCTTTGGATGATTTATGACAAGCAAATTAGATCTTAACTACTTTGTTGAGATGAGAACAGGTTTTAAGTTGAAAACAAGCAAAGTGCCAAAAAGAAGGGAGAATGAGGAGCGATATGGAGAAGATCTCAAGGAACAAGATTAGTAGATCATTGTGTGTGGAGTGTGTTAAGGAAACACAACCCAAGAGCCCAGTCACAAATAAACACGCACATTGCACAAATTTTTACAGGATCGGACTAGTCCGACTGACACCGAACTAGTCCGATGTCTCTCTCTGCACAAGATCGGACAAGTCCAATATCACCACGGACTAGTCCGATATCTCTCTGACTAGAATTGGACTAGTCCGCAGTGGGGAGGACTAGTCCTCAAAACACTTCACAAGTCACACAAAATCGGAGAAGTCCGATCACACACCAGACTAGTCTGATATCTTTTTGATGTCAATCGGACAAGTCCGATATTAGCACAGACTAGTCCGAAAAACTCTCTGACCTAACTCGGACAAGTCCTCCAAGTGCGGAATTTTCCTCATAACCACTTAGGGTTTCACTGTCCGGACAAGTCCGATGTTTATCGAACTAGTCCGAAGATTTCCAGAAGCGAAATCGGACAAGTCCGCTCCTAGCCAAACTAGTCCGATATTTCGGGACACTTAGGGTTTGCTACACACAGCACACCGGACTAGTCCGGTGTCCACCACGGACTAGTCCGATCATTCTAAACCCTAATGGTCACTTTTAGAAACCCCATATAAATAGAGGTGCACGGCCCAACTTTAATCTCTCTCGAACCCTAGCGCCGTCATACCTCCCAAGAGCCTCAAAAACACATCTCTCCACGAAATCAAAAGCCACAAAGATCTATCCTTTGAGGATACACTTCGAAACATTGGAGATACACGTTTCATCACTCTTGAGCTCTTGTTTTGATTCCCTAACACACTCCTGTGATTTTCATTGTAATCTTTTGAGTGTGTTCTTGGTGGAGTTGTCATTGTAATCTAGGGGAGCCCTCAAAGTGTGAGAAGGCCCCTTGAATTTGGTTATTTACCCTTTGTGATAAGAGAAAAGTATTGGCCTTCGTGGCGATCCGACGAGGGTAGGGTTGGAGAAGACCCGGTCCTTTTGTGGACTCCTCAACGTGGATGTAGGTTGCCTCTGTGGGAGCCGAGCCACGGGATAAATTCCTTGTGTCTTGCTTTGTGTTCATCGTTCTTATTCATCACATTAATCTGGGGTTTCAATCAACCTCGCATATTTTACGTTGAAACTTCAAATATAAGATTGAATTGTTGTATACCCCAGAACATAATCTTGCAACACTTCAATTAACTTTATATTTCCGCTGCATACATCGTAGAATCAAATTAATTGATCAAACTTAATCAACGTAGTCGGTACACACCAGACTAGTCCGTACTTTACCGGACTAGTCTGATATCTCTGGTTTCGATCTGGTTGTTAAGTGTTGCAGGTTCCGACAAATTTCAAAAAGGCCTATTCACCCCCCTGTAGGCCACATTCAATTGGTATCAGAGCGAGGTTCTTCAAGAAAGAGACTAATCTCTCAAAGAAGATCATGTCGGACATGAAGGACGTACACAAGAGCAACAACCAAGAGAAGGTTGATGATGACAAGAATCAGAAAGTTGAAAAGCTCCTCGAAGCCATTCAAGACTTCGAGGATGTTGATGAGGAGACGCTTGAACTAAAGGCGCTCCTAAGAAAGAAGACTCTTTCCAAAGGGAAAATGAAAGTCGAAGATGAAAAGAAGAAGAAGGGTCCTTTCAACTATGATCGTCTTAATTCCAGCAATAATCATTATTTATCTATCCCTCTAGGAAAAGCCCCACACTTCGATGGAAGTGATTACTCAATGTGGAGACAGAATATGACAATGCATCTAATCTCTCTCAATCCAAGTTTATGGCATATTGTGTGCACATGGATAGATATCCCAGACGATGACGAAGAGCTCACCGCAAGCCAAGAGTAGGCAATTCATCGAAATGCTCAAGCCGCGGCAGTCATTACCTCTTCACTCAGTCGGGACGAGTTCACCGAGGTGGATGGACTCGAGATTGCAAAGGAGATCTGGGACACATTACAAACTTGAAAGTGCATCTAGGCATCCCCGTGGGTTTTCGATGATTGATGATGACAATTAAGAGGCTAATGAGCTAAGTTGATCTTAAGCACAGGTACAAAGATCGAAATGAGATGAAAACCCTCAAAAAGGAAAAGGAGAAAACGTGCGTCAAAGACTCAAGCGTAGAAATTAGGGTTTTTATGGTATTGAGCTTATATGAGTCTGTGAGAGAGTGGTTGTATCATGTGCATTGAGATCATACCAAGGGGCTCAAAGTGGTGGTTTAGAGAAAAACCAAAGTGAGAAGCCCAAAATTAGAAAAACTCTAGGAGGCCGGAGGCAGACAAGTCCGTTTATGGATGGACCAAACATCTCTGGAGTGTCCCCGAGTGATTTTGGAGCTAAGTCCGAGAAGTTCGGACTTGTCTGTTTTTGGACGGACCAAAGCTCTCTGGAGTAGTTCGGACTTGTCCGTTTGGGCACGGACTCGTCCGTTTGAGACTTAGTGTGACAAACCGAGAGAAAACCCTAGGGGGCCGGACTAGTCCACCCCTGTGTCCGGACTAGTCCAGACCAACCCAGTAGAGTCCGTTTTGGGACAGACCAAGTGGTTCTGTTCCACTTCGGACTAGTCCGTTGTTGACTGGACTAGTACAGTGTCTAGTGACCGTTTGAATTTGGAAATTTGGCGGGTAGCGTGACGATAGTTACTCAGTGTGGCAGTTGTCGGGAACTGACCAGAGGGTCAGTGGTCCCATAGGGCTGGACTAGTCCGTGGTCTATAGCCGGACTAGTCTGCCCCTTTAATGATGTAAGCAAAAGGGGCTCGAGACCTCTATAAAAAGGGGACCCCCGGGCTCATTTGAAAAATACGAGAACCCTAGCGCCGCCACAAGCAACCTAGAGCCTTCCAAAGCTTTCTACTCGTCCTACTAACCCCCCTAAGAGCAAATCTTGAAGAGATTAGGGTTTGGGGAGGAGTGTAAAGGAAGGTCATCGTGCTTTGGCTCTCGGTTTGATCTCTTGCACATTGTGTTGTGTTTTGTGGCTTGTGTGAGTTGAGCTTCGTATGCTCCTCATTGTATTGATTTGTGGGAGCCTCAAGTTGTGAGCAGCCCCATCAAACATTGTGATTACCCATTGATATAGTGGAAACCAAGCCGACCATTGTGATGGCTTGGTGAGGGAAGGGTCAAGTGAGACCCGGTCCTTGTGTGGACTTATCAATGTGGAGGTTGGCTTCTTCGTGGAGCTGAACCACGGGATAAATCTCGTTTCACTTGTCTTTCGATTTTTATGATCACTAGTATTGCTATTAGGGTTCCCTTTTCTCTTATTGCCTTACACGTTGATCATTACTCTAAACTTCCAATCTAAGTGTTTAAACCTCTCAATCTGAGTTTCACAAGTTTACTACACATTGCTCATTTCTTTGGTGAACTTTAATTCCACAAATAACTTGTAGTAATCAAGTTTTAGGGTTTCCACCCTGTGCTGAGCGGACTAGTCCAGCCCTGTGCAGACTAGTCCGACCACAGGAATTTAATCTCGTTTAATTATGTGATTCCAGGTATTATTGTCTATTCACCCTCCCCCTCTAGGGGACTTTCAATTGGTATCAGAGCAGGCTTCTCCCCAAGAGTCTAACAACTCGGAGAAGTAATGGCCGTAAGGGGTGACAACGAGGTTCCGGTGGTCGTCGATGACACCAAGATGAAGAACATCGATGTTCTTCAAGATGATCCAAATGACAATGAAGAAGTTCGGATGCTCAAGGCATGACTTCGTGAGAAGCTCAATGTGTCGAAGAAGGAGATCAAGCCAATTGCTCCGGTTAACATCGACAACAGGAGTAGTTCACGAGACTACTCCCGGTATCCTTACAATTATGAGCAACTTACCGCTAGCAATCATTACTTGTATATTCCCATTGGCAAACCTCCTCAATTTGATGGAAATGATTATTCCATGTGGAAGCAAAATATGAAGATGCACCTCATTTCCTTAAACCCTAGCTTGTGGCAAATTGTGATGACAGGTGTTCACCTTACCAAGAATGAGGAAGACATCACTCCAGAGCAAGCCATCCTTCTACATCGCAATGCTCAAGCCGTTGGAGTGATTACCTCCTCATTGACTCGTGAGGAGTTCAACCGCATTGAAGGGTTGGAGGTTGCCAAGGAGATTTGGGATACCCTCAAGGCGGCGCACGAAGGCAACCGCGTCATAAGGGAAGCAAAGATCGAGATGATCGAAGGAGAGCTTGGGAGATTTACCATCATGGAGGGTGAATCTCCCAAGATATGTATGACCGCCTCAAGCCTCTCATTAACAAAAGTCGGTCATATGGAAGCACCCGGTAGACCGACCACGAAGTTGTAAAGAGGATGATTCGAGCATTCATGCCTCGAAACATCACTCTTTGCTCACTAATTCGTGGAAGTCCGTGCTTCCACAAGATGACTCCCGAAGAAGTGCTAGGGAGAATCATCAACCATGAGATGATGGAGAAAGAATCGATGTTCTACAATGATCTATAAAAGCTTTCCTCCTCCAAGAAAAGGGATGTTGCATTAAAAGAAACGTCCTCAATATAACAAGAAAAGGAAGAAAGTGATGAAGAGAGTCCAGACACTGATGAAGAAGAAGCTCTCTTTATCAACAACTTAAAGAGGATGTTTAGAAGAAGGAGGGGGGAGCTACCAAAATGAGAGGAGAAGCAAAGACAAGGCCAAAACAAGATCAAAAAGGGCTTGTTACAATTGCGGAGAATATGGCCACTTCATTGTGGATTGTCCACATGAAGAAAACAAGAAGAAGAAGGAGGGCAAGTCCAAAGAGAAGAAGTACTTCAAGAAGAAGAAGCAATCCGCACATGCCCACCTTGGGAAGGAGTGGGATTCATATGAGGAATCCTCATCCGATGAAGATGAGAAGGTACCAACCATTGCTATATAGAAGACAACAACGGAGAACAAGCTCTTCCCCAACTTGGAGATCTCAAGGCCAACTTGTCTCATGGCCAAGGAGGGAAGAAATAAGGTTAAATCTAACTCCTCTTCTTCAATTTCTTCTCATGATGACTTTGATAGTAGTAGTGAAAATGAACACATGCTTAAAGACATGAGTAAAAGCACCTTGAAGAGATTGAGATTGTTAACGGAAGAAATATTTGAGAAGGAATAACTCATCAAACGTCAAGAGGACATGCTCATCCAACAAAAGGAGAGATGTCAAGAGGTTGAGGAGCTCATGGAGATTGAAAGAGAAAGAAGCAAGGCACTTGAGCGTGAACTCGCTTTGAGCAAGGAAACTTGCTCAAACCTTGAGAACACTACAATTGTGCTCAAGGATGAACTTGTTAGTTTGACACAAGATAACAAAATCCTTGAGACACAAGTGAAGTCTCTCAAGGTCAATGAACCTTCTTCCTCTACAAGCTCACCTTCCACAAATGTTAAATAGTAAGCATCTCAACCTTGTAAATGATCAAACTTAACCATAAAACTTAAAGATGAGCTAAAGTTGGCACAAACCAATCAAGCACCCAAGGGTGGCATTTTTGACAAGGAGAAGGTGGCATATGCACGTAGTGCATTTACCAACACAAGACATCCCCTTGTCAAGGATGGTATTGGTTATTCTAGGGGGATGAGGCAAAATGCCAAAACTCCCAAGAATGTCAAAGACTTGATTGTCTTTGTCAAAGGAGGCTCATACAACACTAAGGGAAAGAACATTACTACTACACCTAAAATGCCTAAGAAAGAACCGCATCCATTGTTCTATGATTTTGATGCCTCATATGTTTTATTAAGGAACAAGTTTGGAAAGGCATATGCTAGGTATGTTGGGCCACACTGCAAGAGTCTCAAACCTTGTGTGTGGGTGCCCAAGTGCCTCTTGACCAACATCAAAGGACCCAACACCATTTGGGTACCTAAAGCCAAGGCTTAAATCTTTCTTGTAGGCATACTCCTCCGGTGGAACCCAGTGGGTCCTTGATAGTGGATGCACAAATCATATGACTGGAGAGAGGAATATGTTTGTGGAGTATGAGCTTAATAAAGATCCAAGTGAAGGAATCTATTTTGGGGACAATAGCCAAGGAAAAATCCTTGGCACCGGTAAAATTGCTATACCCTCTAATCATACTCTTTCAAATGTCTTACATGTTGATTCACTTGATTATAACCTCTTGTCCATATAACAACTATGTGACAAAGGTTATAATTGTTTATTCACGAATGAGGGTGTGACCGTCCCAAGGAGAAGCAATGACTCAATTGCCTTTAAGGGTGTACTCAAGGGAAAGCTCTATCTTGTGGATTTCTCCGCGGATAAAGCCTAACTTGATACATGCTTAATTGCAAAAACTAACATGGGATGGCTTTGGCATAGGAGGCTAGCCCATGTTGGAATGAGGAATTTGCAAGAACTCCTTAAGGGCGAGCACATCTGTGGTTTATAGAATGTTGTGTTTGAAAAGGATAGGCCATGTAGCGCATGCCAAGCCGGAAAGCAAGTTGGAGCACCTCATCCATCCAAGAACATTATGACAACATCAAGATCATTGGAGCTTCTACACATGGATATCTTCGGTCCAATCGCCTACATTAGGATTGGTGGTAATAAATATGGTCTTGTCATTGTTGATGATTTTTCACAGTTCACTTGGGTGTTCTTTTTGCATGACAAGAGCGAGACTCAAGGTGTACTCAAGAGATACTTGAAGAGAGCTGAAAATGAGTTTTCCCTGAGTATCAAGACCATTAGGAGTGACAATGGCATCAAATTCAAGAACACCCAAGTTGAAGAATTTTTGGATGAAGAAGGCATCAAGCATGAGTTCTCGGCCCCCTACTCCCCTCAACAAAATGGGGTGTCCGAGAGAAAGAATAGGAATCTAATTGAGATGTCAAGAACCATGCTTGATGAGTACAAGACATCGGACCGGTTCTGGGTAGAAGCGGTCAACACCGCTTGCCATGCCATAAACCGGTTGTACCTTCACTACATTCTTAAGAAGACTTCATATGAGCTCCTAACCGGTAACAAACCCAACATCTCTTACTTCCGTGTTTTTGGGAGCAAATGCTACATTCTTAACAAGAAGCCTAGTACTTCGAAGTTTGCTTCTAAGTCCCATGAGGGTTTCTTGCCTGGCTATGACTCAAACACTTACGCCTATCGTGTCTTTAACAAATCCTTCGGAATTGTTGAAGTAGCATGTGACTTAGTGTTTGATGAGACTAATGGCTCCCAAGTGGAGCAAGTTGATCGTCATGTGCTAGATCAAGAAGAAGATCCACATGTGGTGATAGGAAGGATGGCACTTGGAGATATACGACCACAAGAGCAACCTCAAGTCACAAGTAACCATCCTATACTTCAAGCAAGCTCCTCCTCAAATGATCAAGATCAACCTCTCCAAGATGCGCTTCAAGAAGATGAAAATGAAGGCATCAATCAAGGGGGAGACAATGAGGATGAGGAAGACCAAGATGAGGAATCAAGAAATCAAGCACCTCACCCAAGAGTACATCAAAGCGTCCAACGGGACCATCCCGTTGACAATATACTTGGAGACATCTCCAAGGGGGTAACTTCAAGATCTCGTGTTGCAAATTTTTGTGAACATTACTCTTTTGTTTCTTCCTTGGAGCCCCACAAGGTTGAAGAAGCACTACGAGATCTGGATTGGGTGATGGCCATGCAAAAAGAGCTCAACAACATCGAGAGAAATAAAGTATGGGAGCTTGTGAAGATGCTAAATGCAAATGTTGTAGGAACCAAATGGATGTTCCGCAACAAACAAGATGAACACGGGGTGGTTACAAGGAACAAGGCACGACTTATGGTCAAAGGGTACTCACAAGTCGAAGGTTTGGATTTCGAAGAAACCTTTGCTCCCGTAGCAAGGCTTGAATGAATTCGTATATTACTTGCATTTGCTACTCACCATGATTTTAAGCTATATCAAATGGACGTCAAGAGCGCATTCCTAAATGGTCCAATCAAGGAAGAAGTATATGTGGAGAACCCCCCCCCCCGGATTTGAAGATGAAGAATTCCCAAACCATGTGTACAAATTACATAAGGCTCTCTATGGACTCAAACAAGCTCATAGAGCTTGGTATGAGTGCCTTAGAGACTTTCTAACTCAAAATGGTTTTAAAATTGGGAAGGCGGACTATACTCTATTCACTAAGCACTCTAATGATAATTTGTTTGTTTGCCAAATATACATCAAAGACATTATATTTGGTTCTACTAACAAAGCTTTTTGTGATGAGCTTTCCAAGATAATGACGGAAAGATTCGAGATGTCCATGATGTGGGAGTTGAAGTTCTTTCTAGGTTTTCAAGTGAAGCAACTCAAGGAAGGAACGTTCATTAGTCAAACCAAGTACACACAAAATATACTCAAGAAGTTTGATATGGACAAGGCCAAACCCATCATGATTCCATGGCAACCAATGGGCATCTCGATCTTAATGAAGATGGTCCAAGTGTAGACCAAAAGGTATATCGTTCTATGATAGGCTCATTGTTATACTTATGTGCATCTAGGCCCGAGAGCGTGCTTAGTGTGTGTATGTGTGCTAGATTTCAAGCTGCTCCAAAGGTGTGTCATTTGACCGCCGTTAAGAGAATTCTTAGATATTTGGTTCACACACCAAGCCTAGGACTTTGGTACCCCAAAGGCTCTAAGTTTAACCTCATTGGATATTCTGATGCGGACTACACGGGGTGCAAAGTTGATAGGAAGAGTACATCGGGAACATGCCAATTACTTGGTAGATCTCTAGTGTCATGGTTCTCAAAGAAACAAAAATCCATTGCACTTTCCATAGCCGAAGTGGAGTACATCACCGCCGGAAGTTGTTGTGCACAACTTATTTGGATGCGACAAACTCTTAGGGACTAGGGCATAAATGCACCATATTCCTCTCCTATGTGACAATGGGAGTGCCATCAAAATAGCTCACAATCCAGTTGAACACTCAAGGACCAAGCACATCGATATACGCCACCACTTCTTGAGAGATCATTCCATCAAAGGAGACATTGCAATTCCTCATGTGAGAACCGATAAACAATTGGCCGATATCCTTACCAATCCCCTAGATAAGAAAAGGTTTTGTGAACTTAGGAGTGATCTAAATATCTTGGATTCTCGAAATGTGGCATAAGTCTTGGACATCTGATTGCAATATTCAAAATTCACGCATGCTTGTGAAAAACTCATCCTCCTCAATTTTTCCACAAATTATTTTTGAAATTATTGAATCCTTGTGAATCATGGTCATAGTTTGATTGATGATTGCTTACTGACCATATTTACAAATATCTTTTGTGAAATATAGTCCAAAAGGATCAAATCTCCACTCAAAACTCAATATATAGGAGTTTTAGGTCTTAGGACCGGACTAGTCCGCTCCTTGTACCGGACTAGTCTGGTGGCATGAGCTGTCAGGACCCAGTCCGGACGCCGGACAAGTCTGGGTTCCTGACCGGACTAGTCCGGCCCTTGGCGACTTAACCTCCCTAGGGTGCCCTCGACCTCTCCACTTCGTTTCAAACACTCTCTCTCCAAAAACGCTCGAAAACCATCTCCCCAACGGCGATTTTTGAGTCCATCGAACAAATCTTGATTCCAATCGGTGGATTGAAGCCCCAAGGTGCTTAGGAACTTTCCCGCAAGCATCGGAGACCACTTCCTATTCCACATTTCAACAAATCGAATATTTGAAGAGGTATTCTTGACCTAACTCCAAAATCCTTGGAATTCAATTCTTTTTGGTCCTTTGATAGAAACTTCTTCACAAATGTTGTTGTACACATCAATGTGATCATATAGCTCCATTATTGTGGTAGGATCCGTAATTTTTGCAAAATTTCCTTAGATTAGGGTTCTTGCTGCGTGAACCGGACTAGTCCGGCCACAGGGCGGACAAGTCCGACCTAGTGCGGACTAGTCCGGCCACAGGGCGGACAAGTCCGACCTAGTGCGGACTAGTCCGGCCCTTGAGCAGACAAGTCCAGGTTACACAGTGAAAATCCTAACCTAGGTTAATCTTGTGAATTCTACCATTTTACCTTAACTTCCTTGACTCATACACATTCCCTTGCTACTCTTGTCAGCAATCATGTCGGACAATGAGTACGTTCCTCCCTTCGACTCCGAGACCGAAGCGGAGAAGCAGGCTCTCTTTCGCCAGAAGCAAATAGAGAATCAAGAGATGGCTGCTGCGTACTTTGCCTCTCAGAGGGCAAAGAAGACGCAGTGTGAGGAGCACAACTCCGCTGCTGCCAAGGCTGCCCCAAAGAGGAAGAGGCTTGTGACATTGGGTGAGCAAGCCAAGTCCCAGGGGGCAAGATCCTCCAAAGATAAGGGCAAGGCCCCTATTGATGCTGCACCCAAAAAGAGGGTGACTGTGGCCAAGAAGGCAGCAAGCAAACTGAAGAAGGGTGCCCGACAACCCATTGGCCCCTTGAGGATGTCCTCTCCTGCACGGAACCCAAACCAAGCAGCTGCTTTTGATGTCAACATCTTCAAGGGCAAAGGGGCTGAGAAGGCACGCAAATTGAGGAAGATATATGTTTATCAGCGTGACAGGAGCACAATGGATCCCCAGTTCTGGTGTGACTTCCACTATGACTACTACAGGATGGTCTATATGACCAAGCAAACTCCGGTCACAGATGCTCAGTGGATCGACTGGGATTACATGGCCCAGAAAGATCATCAAGCCTTCAATGCTGTGATTGAGGCTGTCGAGAGGTATGGTCTGAAGAAGCTTATGGCTTTCCAGTATGACTGGAATGTGGAGGTCATCGCTCAGTTCTACTCCACCCTTTACTTACACACTGATGGGGACAAGAGGATCACCTGGATGACCCATGGAGAGCAGTACTCTACCACCTTTTGGGAGTTTGCTCAGTTGCTTGACTTGGAGGATCAACTGGATAATGAGATCATCATTTCCAATCTGAAGCCAGTTGATCGGGACACATTGGAGTACATGTATCCAAGTCATGGACAATATGAGGTCGGGCACATCGAAGTATCAATCCCTTCTATAGTCCGCTCAACCGGGTCCTCAGAAAGACAATAGCCCCCAAGGATGGAGATGCGGGGATCATCCAAGGCAATTTAAGGCATTTAACGGTCCTCATTGATGGTGATGTCCGCTTCAATGTGGTGGACTATATCTTTGATGACATCTTCAACATCTCTCACACCCCCAACCGATCATGTGGATACACTCCATACATTATGTACATGACCGAGAAGGTCTCCGGGCTCACATTCAAGAAAGATATCCTTCATCGGAGGCTTCGACCACAACTCCCTCCTCCGGAGCCAGCTGCCCCTTGGAGGAAGAATGCGGATCCTCCCGCTTCTTCCTCTCGCTTCGTGCTGTCTCCTCCACCTCCTCCGCCTTTGAAGCAATGCGGAAGCGGCTTCTTCAAGTGCTTCAAAGCTCTCTTTTCTTCGTGCCAGAAGACGGAAATTCGGCAACGTCACATGGAGCGTCACAATGAGAAGTATCTCAAAGCGATGTGCGACAAGCTGGACATCCCTATGTCCCCCGCTGAGGAGAGTGATGGTGAGCTCACTTCCTTTCCCGAGTTCACTGCCGAAGAGCTCGCTGAATTTGGAGAAGCTGGAACTTCCACCACGGCCCCGACCGAAGATCCGGAGACCACGGAAAGCGACAGCGAGCCCCAAGGCGAGAATGATGACTCCGACTCCGACGATGAGTAGTCCTAAGGGATTTTCCTCTCTTCTTTTCCTTTTTTGGTGTATTGATGCCAAAGGGTGAGAGATAGCGAGAAGATAGCTTGACGGGCTCTTAGATCTAGGGGGAGATACATAGGGGGAGAGATGAAGGGGGAGAGATAAAATTGACTGATGTTGATGTATGAGTGTATCGATCCATGTTTCTATGTTGGACTTATGTTTTAAAACTCATTTCAAGTTGTATTGTAAGATTTAATCTATGTATTCATGTGTCTTGCCAAAATTTGTGATGTGTTGCCTCATTTTAATGTCTACTTTGCATAATCATTGTCTGATCACACTTTATGAACACATCACTTAGGCACCCCACCATAACATGTATATATATGAGAACTCTCTCAATCTCTTTACTCATGATGCATACACTGAGGGTGAGTCACTCATACAAATACATGTTATGAAAACAAATTATTAACCTTATTGATTAAGTCTTAATGTGTTTTCATCAATTCATCAACAAGGGGGAGATTGAAAGTGCATCTAGGCATCCCCGTGGTTTTTGGATGATTGATGACGACAATTAAGAGGCTAATGAGCTAAGTTGATCTTAAGCACAGGTACAAGGATTGAAATGATATGAAAACCATCAAAAAGGAAAAGGAGAAAACGGGCGTCAAAGACTCAAGCGTAGAAATTAGGGTTTCTATGGTATTGAGCTTATATGAGCCGTATCATGTGAGAGGGTGGTTGTATCATGTGCATTGAGATCATACCAAGGGGCTCAAAGTGGTGGTTTAGAGAAAAACCTAAGTGAGAAGCCCAAAATGAGAAAAACTCTAGGAGGTCGGACTAGTCCGGCGATGGCAGACAAGTCCATTTTTGGACGGACCAAATGTCTCTGGAGTGTCCCCGAGTGATTTTGGAGCTAAGTTCGAGAAGTCCGAACTTGTCCATTTTGTGGACAGACCAAAGCTCTCTGGAGTAGTTCGGACTTGTCCATTTGGGCACGGACTCGTCCGTTTGGGGACTTAGTGTGAAAAACTGAGAGAAAACCCTAGGGGGGCCGAACTAGTCTGCCCCTGTGTCCGGACTAGTCCGGACCAACCCAGTAGAGTCCGTTTTGGGACGGACCAAGTGGTTATGTTCCACTTCGAACTAGTCCCGGTGTCTAGTGACCGTTTGAATTTGGAAATTTGGCGGGTAGCGTGACGATAGTTGCTCAGCGTGGCAGTTGTCGCAAACTGACCAGAGGGTCAGTGGTCCCATAGGGCCGGACTAGTCCGAGGTCTAAGGCCGGACTAGTCCGCCCCTTTGCTGATGTAAGCAAAAGGGGCTCGAGACCTCTATAAAAAGGGGACCCCCGGGCTCATTTGAAAAAGACGTGAGCCCTAGCGCCGCCACAAGCAACCTAGAGCCTTTCCAAAGCCTTCTACTCATCCTACTAACCCCCTAAGAGCAAATCTTAAAGAGATTAGGGTTTGGGGAGGAGAGTAAAGGAAGATCATCGGGCTTTGGCTCTCGGTTTGATCTCTTGCATAGTGTGTTGTGTTTTGTGGCTTGTGTGAGTTGATCTTCGTGTGCTCCTCATTGTATTGATTTGTTGGAGCGTCAAGTTGTGAGCAGCCCCATCAATCTTTGTGATTACCCATTGATATAGTGGAAACCAAGCCGGCCATCGTGGTGGCTTGGTGAGAGAAGGGTCAAGTGGAGACCCAGTCCTTGTGTGGACTTCTCAACATGGAGGTAGGCTTCTTGTGGAGCTGAACCACGTGATAAATCTCGTTTCACTTGTCTTTCCGCTTTTTGTGATCACTAGTATTGCTATTAGGGTTCACTTTGCTCTTATTGCATTACACTTTGATAATTACTTTAAACTTCCAATCTAAGTGTTTAAACCTCTCAATCTGAGTTTCACAAGTTTACTACACATTGCTCATATCTTTGGTGAACTTTAATTCCGTAAATAACTTGTAGAAATCAAGTTTTAGGGTTTCCACCCTGTGCTGAGTGGACTAGTCCGACGCTGTGCAGACTAGTCCGGCCACAGGAATTTAATCTCGTTTATTTAAGTGATTTCAGGTATTATTGCCTATTCACCCCCCTCTAGGCGACTTTCAAAACTGCACATGAAAGTGATCGTCATGTGTGTGAAGAAAATATCGAAATGATCGAGGGCGAATTGGGAAGATTCACAATCGAAGAAGATGAGTCACCTCAAGATATGTACAACAGACTTAAGACGCTTGTCAACAAGGTTCGATCTTACGGAAGCAAGAAGTAGAATGACCACGAGGTGGTGAAGCTCATCCTTAGAGGTTCCATGCCTCGCAACGTCACCTTATGTCCATGATTAGAGAAAGCCTCGGATACAAGATAATGACTCCGGATGGGTTACTTGGAAAAATCATCAATTTCGAGATGATGGAAAAGCAAACAAAGCATGTCAAGGAAATTGTCGACCTTACCTCGGCAAAGAAGAAAGGGGTTGCCTTGAAGTCCACCCTCAAGCCCTTATCTAAAGAATCACGAGAAGCTTAATTAGAGGAAGACGATGATGATGAGAGCAGTGATTTGGATGAAGATGACATGATACTATTCATGAAGAAATTCAATAAAATGATAAAGAAGAGACAAGGCTCCAAATCAAGTGAAGGAAAATACAAGGAAAGAACAAAGCCAAAGTTGAGGTGGGCATGCTATAATTGTGGTGAGTATAGCCACTTTATAGTTGATTGCCCATATGAAGAGAACAAGAAGAAGAGACAAGACGAACAAGCGCACATAGGGAAAGAGTGGGACTCAAATGATGAGTCCTCATCATCATCAGGAGAAGAGATGGCTAGCATAGACATCGAAAAGACATCCAAGAAGTCTACTCCCTTCCCTACACTCAGAGCATGGAAGGGGAACGACACTTGCCTTATGGCAAAGGAAGGTAAACACAAGGTGACAACGAAACCCTCCTCCATGCATTCCTATTCTAGTGATAGCGACATTGCTAGTGATAATGAAGATATGCTTATTGGATTAGATAAGAAAACAACCACTAAAATGAAATTTTTACTTGATCAACTTGTTGAGAAGGAGAGGTTAATACACCGTCAAGAAGACATGATTGTCTCCCAAAAGGAGGAACATGTCGAACTTGACAAACTTCTAGAGCTTGAAAAGGAGCGAAGCAAGTCACTAGAGGTTGAGTTAGCTTCAAGCAAGGAAGCTTGCTTTGAGTTAAACGACTCAAATGCTGCAATCAAGGAAGAACTTGCTAACCTAATCAAGGTTAACAAGATCCTTGAAGTGCAAGTTGAGTCACTCAAGCAAGGTGACCCTTCATCCTCTTCAAGTTCACCCTCTCAACCCATTAAAGCTGAAGTTGCTTCTACTTGTACATGTGGTAAACTTGACAACAGTTTGAAAGAAAAGTCACCCTCCACCAAGGACAAGCATCCCGCACAAAATGGCATATTTGACAAGGAGAAGATCAAATATGCACGTAGTGCATACTTGGTCACAAGATCTCCAAATGTCAAGTATGGCATTGGTTACTCTTATGGTGAAAAACAACAAGCTAGAATCTATAATAATAACAGGGATAGCAATGTCTTTGTAAAGGGAGGAGTCTTCCAAATTGGAAAATCAAAATTAATGAGTACAACATGCATGACCGCCAGACTAGTCCGCTCAGGGTCCGGACAAGTCTGGTACTCCTGACAAGTCCAGCATCCTAGACTAGTCCTATGTATAAACAACACAAGTTACTACTCAGAACTTTTGATGCATCTTATGTCTTAATGAGAAGTAATTATGGAAAGGTTTATGCTCATTATGTTGGGCCACACCATGAGAACACCAAATATCATGTGTGGGTGCCCAAATCCCTTGTGACTAACCTAAGAGGACCCAAGCAAGCTTGGGTACCTAAAACCAAGGCATAATTTGTTTATTGGAGGCCTATTCCTCCGGTGGATCCAAATGGGTGCTAGACAGTGGCTGCACCAACCATATGACCGGAGAAAGAAGGATGTTCATTGAATATGAAGCAAATGAGGATCCAAGCAAGGGCATCTACTTCGGAGACAATAGTCAAGGAAAGGTGCTTGGTACCGGTAAAATTGCCATATCACCACAACACACTCTTTCTCACGTATTACATGTAGATTCCTTAGATTATAACCTGCTGTCCATATCTCAATTATGTGACAAAGGTTATAATTGCTTGTTCACTAATGAGGGTGTGACCGTCTCTAGGAGGAGTGGTGGTTCCATTGCATTCAAGGGTATGTTAAAGGGAAAACTTTATCTTTTTGACTTCAAGAAGGATAAAGCTGAACTTGACACATGCTTGATTGCAAAGACCAACATGGGTTGGTTGTGGCATAGACGGGTAGCGCATGTTGGTATGAGGAATCTTTAAAAACTCCTCAAGGGCAATCACATCCGAGGTCTAAAGGATGTTGTTTTTGAGAAAGATAGGCCTTGTAGCGCGTGCCAAGACGGGAAGCAAGTTGGAGTACCTCACCCCGCCAAGAATGTCATGACTACAACAAGACCTCTCGAGCTACTTCACATGGGCTTATTTGGTCCAATTGCCTACATAAGCATCGGCGGTAACAAATATGGTTTAGTAGTCGTTGATGAATTTTCTCGCTTCACTTGGGTTTTCTTTTTGCATGACAAGTCAGAAACACAAGGAATACTCAAGAAGTTCTTCAAGCGAGCTCAAAATGAATTCTCATTGACAATCAAGAACATTCGAAGCGACAATGGCACGTAGTTCAAGAACACACAAGTGGAGGAGTACCTAGATGAAGAAGGCATAAAGCATGAGTTTTCAGCTCCGTACTCCCCTCAACAAAATGGAGTTGCCGAAAGAAAGAATCGAACTCTCATACGGATGGCGAGAATAATGCTCGATGAGTACAAGACCTCGGATCGATTTTGGGTGGAAGCGGTCAACACTGCTTGCCACGCCATAAATCGACTTTACCTTCATTGACTACTCAAGAAGACATCCTATGAGCTCTGTAACAAGCCTAATATTTCATACTTTCGAGTTTTCGGTTCCCCATGCTATATTTTAAACAAGAAGCCTAGGACTTCAAAGTTTGCTTCGAAGTCCGATGAAGGTTTCTTGCTTGGTTATGATTCGAACACTTACGCCTATCGTGTTTTCAACAAGACCTCGGGACTTGTTGAAGTAGCACGTGACGTAGTGTTCGATGAAACTAATGGCTCCCAAAAGGAGCAAGTTGATCCATGTGTGCTAGATAAAGAAGAAGCTCCTTGCCAAGCATTGAGAAGAATGGCGTTAGGCGAAGTTCGACCACAAGAGCCACCTCTACATATCCATGAGGAAAACGAACCACAAGAGGAGACCAATGATCAAGGGGGAGCTTCCATACAAGATCAACCTCAAGAAAGTGAAGATGATCAACAAGTCAACGAAGGCAATCATTTAGGGGGAGAAGAAGATGATCATGAAGATTCAAAACAGCAAGTACCACACCCAAGAGTACACCAATGCATCCAAAGGGATCACCCAATCGACAACATTATCGGCGACATCCAAATGGGAGTAACTACTAGATCTCGCATAGCTAATTTTTGTGAGCACTACTCGTTTGTGTCCTTTTTGGAACCACGCATGGTTGAGGATGCATTGAAGGATCCGGATTGGTTAGTGGCCATGCAAGAAGAACTCAACAATTTCAAGAGAAAAGAGGTGTGGGAACTTGTCAAAAGACCCAAATCCAACGTCGTCGGCACCAAATGGGTCTTCCGCAACAAACAATACGAACACGGGGTGGTGACAAGGAACAAGGCACGACTTGTGGCCAAAGGGTATTCACAAGTCGAAGGTTTGGATTTCGATGAAACCTTTGCTCCCGTAGCTAGACTTGAGTCCATTAGAATATTACTTGCATATGCTACTCATCATGATTTCAAGCTGTATCAAATGGATGTGAAAAGCGCCTTCCTCAACGAACTAATCAAGGAGGAGGTGTATGTGGAGCAACCCCCCGGGTTTGAAGACGAAGAGTTCCCCGACCACATATTTAAATTGTGTAAGGCTCTCTACAGCCTCAAACAAGCTCCTAGAGCTTGGTATGAGTGTCTTAGAGATTTCTTGATTGAAAATGGCTTTAAGATTGGCAAAGTAGATTATACACTGTTTACAAAGAATTTTGACAATGATCTTTTTGTTTGTCAAATCTATGTTGATGATATAATCTTTGGTTCAACTAACAAATCTTTTTGTGAGGAATTTAGTAAAATTATGACAGACAGGTTTGAGATGTCTATGATGGGAGAGCTAAAGTACTTTTTGGGATTCCAAGTGAGGCAACAAAGGGAAGGGGCGTTCATAAGCCAAACGAAGTACACTCAAGACATACTCAAGAAGTTTGGGATGGACAAGGCGAAGCCCATAAAGACTCCCATGGAAATGAATGGCCACTTGGATCTCAACGAAGATGGACCTAGCATCGACCAAAAGGTATATCGCTCCATGATTGGATCCCTACTATATTTATGTGCATCTAGGCCAGACATTATGTTGAGTGTACGTTTGTGTGCAAGATTTCAAGCCATACCAAATGAGTGTCACTTGACAGCCGTAAAAAGGATCTTGAGATATTTAGTTCATACACACAACATTGGTATTTAGTATCCAAAAGGCTCCAAATTCAATCTCATTGGTTACTCCGATGCAAATTATGCCGAATGCAAAGTAGATAGAAAAAGTACCTCCAGTACATGCCAATTCCTAGGTGGATCCCTAGTTTGTTAGTCCTCTAAGAAACAAAACTCCATTGCCTTATCCACAACCAAAGCAGAGTATGTTGCAGCCGAGAGTTGTTGTGCACAACTCCTTTGGTTGCGACAAACTCTAAGGGATTATGGTTACAATATGAACCGTATTCCACTCCTTTGTGACAATGAGAGTGCCATTAAATTTGCCCACAATCCAGTTGAGCACTCTAGAGCCAAACACATAGACATCCGGCATCACTAATTGAGAGACCACTCCATGAAAGGAGATATAGCCATCTCCCATGTCAACACCCAAATACAATTGACCAACATATTCACCAAGCCACTTGATGAAAAACGCTTTTGTGAGCTTCGAAATGAACTAAACATCCTTGATGCTCAGAATGTGGCTTGAAATTTTGCATACCTGTATGATTTCTTCAAAATATGTTGATTGGATTGTGAAAATCATCTCTCTCAATTTTCTCCGAAAAACTATGTCAATTACTAGATCTTGGTGAATTATGGTCATTGCTTGATTGTTGTATGCTTACTGATCATATTCATCAAGATTAGTTTATTTTATTTGCCTCCTTATTTTTCTAAATATGTACCTTCAAATATATATGAATGGGCTAAGAAGTTCTTGCCTGGTGACCATAGACTAGTCCGTGGTTACCCAGACTGGTCCGCACATGCACACTAGTCCGCAGAGTGCTGGTTAGGCTGGACTAGTCCGGTAGACCACGGACTAGTCCGATATAGCCTTTGGAAAAGTTTGGACTAGTCCGGTCGTCTCCTAACTTGTCCGATTTTTTGTGTCCATAACCCTAGCCGCCGCCAAACCCTAATTCACTCACCCTCACAACTTGCCTCAACCTTCTCTCTCTTCGCGCTCAAGCTGCCAAGGCGATTTCTTGCTTTCTCCACCAAAAGGCTCCGCATTTGGGCAGAAATTAAGCTTCCTTGCTCTAAGATTGAAGTTCGCGGACTTGTCCGGCCTTCAAGACCATACTCTTCGAGATTCAAGCGATTTCTTCTGTAATTTCCCCCCAAACCTTAGAAATCTCTATTTTCTTCATTGTTGATCGAATAGCCTAGCATTCCTCACTATATACATGCCTCCTTGATGTATTACGTTTATGCTAAGCTAAGTGTGCATTAGGAATCACCATTTGTCCGGTTGGCCCCTTGAGGTTGCACGCTCCATGGGAAGGGGTCAGGAACCCCACTGAAGAGAAGTTCTATGGGAAGGGCAGCGACTCAGCTACGAAATTCAGAAGTATTGATTGGTATGGCTGTCCGAAACAAGCTGCCGATGGAAGATTTTGGTGCAATTTCCATGCAGATTTCTACAAGTCTATGTACCTCCCCATGAAGACACTAGTAGTGCGCAGCCAATGGATCGATTGGGCGCATTTTGAGAAGAAGGGCTGCTCCCTATTTATCGAAGTGGTGGATGCAGTTTAGAGGCATGGCTTGGAGGATCTTTTTGCCTTCAGGAACAACTGGAATGATGAGCTCATCGCGCAATTCTTTGCGACGTTCCATTTCTCAAGTGAAGATGAAGAGAGTGTTACTTGGATGACTCACGGATCCAAGTACAATATCAGTCATGAAGACTTTGCAAGCCTGCTCTACCTTGACACCTCAAGACATGACAGCTTGATCATCCAATACATAGGTGTCATTGAGAAGGACAGGATGAAATTCCTCTATGAGCCCAACTCGAAGTTCAACCCTCCCTCCACGAAGAACATGAAGCCTTTCTTTGTGGTCCTGAACAGAGTATTGAGGAAGACTATTGCTCCCAAGGATGGAGATGCTGGGAGTGTGCACGGCTATCTCCAGACCCTGATGAGAGTGATAAGCAAGGATCGTCAGTTTGATGTGGCTGACTACATTTGGAATGACATGGTGAACATTTCTTGCACACCCAACAGGTCATGTGGATATGCTCCATATCTTATGTTCACAATTGAGAAGGTCACTGGCATTGACTTTGTCAGGGATGTGGAGCACCTTCCTCTGAGGCCCTAGATGCTTCAAAAGCCAAGCATTCAAGCTGCTCCATCTCTGGCCTCGACTCCTGAGGCCCCTGCAAGAGTAAGTGGAGATGCCAGGGCTGCCCCTGCCACTAGGGCAGCTCCTCAAAACGGGGCTGTGAATAGCATCCTGAAGTATCTTGTGGCTATCTTCGAATCTCGCCACAAGACTGAGATCAGAAGTCACAAGATCAACTAAAAGAGAAAAGCTGATATGAGATATGTGAATGCAAACATCAAGCAGCTAAGTCAAAAGCTGGAGATAGACCCCATTGGATCTCCAGTAATTTCTGAGGACTCCGACCCTGACATCACCGAGCTCGGCCCCTTTACCCCCTCCGAGCTTGCCTACTTTGGCATTGGGGGCTCGAGCAGCTCCTCACCTCCTCCTCCTCCTCATCAGCCCGAAGACGAAGATGAAGACGATGAGTGGACCTACAGCAAGGCGTGAAGACATTAGGTCCCTCCTCTCCTTCTTTTTGGTGTCTTGATGCCAAAGGGGGAGAGATTGAGGGGGAGTCTTAGGTCTTAGGTCTTTAGCTGTAGGATGCGAGGAGAGAGCTTCCT
The DNA here is from genome assembly GCA_036927565.1 of Tuctoria greenei. Taxonomy (NCBI): domain Eukaryota; kingdom Viridiplantae; phylum Streptophyta; class Magnoliopsida; order Poales; family Poaceae; genus Tuctoria; species Tuctoria greenei. The sequence goes on from JAYESD010000012.1 coordinate 45,503,398, forward strand.
TTGTGCTTTTTGTCTATTTTGTTGGTTGTAAAACTGCTTAATATGCTATTTTGTTAATTATGGTCCTGAGATGCAATGCTATGAACTTGTTATGCTCTTATTGATGAAATCTGTGTTTTTGGTTCAACATTGTCTTTTATGCTTATTGTTGGTACATCCATGTCAATTAACTCATTATCATCACAATTGTTGCTCATACTCATTTAGTTTTGCATCCCACCATAAAGAGAGCACATATGGAACATGTTTTCATTGATTAATGTGTTTTAAACTCATATGTGGATACTTTATGAAAATCTCAACTTTTCATCATATTTTGTGAAATCTCAATTGGTTGTCATCAATCACCAAAAAGGGGGAGATTGAAAGTGCATCCAGGAATCCCTTGTGGGTTTTGGATGATTTATGACAAGAAAATGAGATCCTAACTACTTTGTTGAGATGAGCACATGTTTTAAGTTGAAAACAACCAAAGTGCCAAAAAGAAGGGAGAATGAGGAGCGATATGGAGAAGAGCTCAAGGAACAAGATTAGTAGATCATTGTGTGTGGAGTGTGTTAAGGAAACACAACCCAAGAGCTCAATCACAAACAAACACACACATTGCACAAATTTTTATAGGATCGGACTAGTCCGATTGACACTGGACTAGTCTGATATCTCTCTCTGCACAAGATCGGACAAGTCCAATATCACTACGGACTAGTCCGATATCTCCCTGACTAGAATCGGACTAGTCCTCCCCAGTGCGGCCTAGTCCTCAAAATACTTCACAAGTCACACAAAATCGGACATGTCCGATCACACACCAGACTAGTCCGATATCTTTTTGATGTCAATCAAACAAGTCTGGTATTAGCACGGACTAGTCCGAAAAACTCTCTAACCTAAATCGGACAGGTCCTCCAAGTACGGACTTGTCCTCATAACCACTTAGGGTTTCACTGTCCGGACAAGTCCGATGTCTATCGGACTAGTTCGAAGATTTCCAGAAGTGATCGGACAAGTCCGCTCCTAGCCGGACTAGTCCGATATTTCAGGACACTTAGGGTTTGCTACACACAGCACACAAGACTAGTCCGGTGTCCACCACGGAGTGGTCCGATCTTTCTATACCTTAACGGTCACTTTTAGAAACCCCATATAAATAGAGGTGCAAGGACCAACTTTAATCTCTCTCGAACCCTAGCGCCGTCACACCTCCCAAGAGCCTCAAAAACACATCTCTCCACGAAATCAAAAGCCACAAAGATCAATACTTTGAGGATACACTTGGAAACATTGTAGAGACACATTTCATCACTCTTGAGCTCTTGGTTTGATTCCCTAACACACTCCTGTGATTTTCATTGTAATCTTTTGAGTGTGTTCTTGGTGGAGTTGTCATTGTAATATAGGGGAGCCCTCAACGTGTGAAGGCCCCTTGAATTTGGTTATTTACCCTTTGTGATAAGAGAAGAGGATTGGCCTTCGTGGCGATCCGACGAGGGTAGGGTTGGAGAAGACCCGGTCCTTTTGTGGACTCCTCAATGTGGATGTAGGTTGCCTCTTTGGGACCCAAACCATGGGATAAATTCCTTGTGCCTTGTTTTGTGTCCATCGTTCTTCTTCATCACATCAATTTGGGGTTTCAATCAATCTCGCATATTTTATGTTGAACTTCAAATATAAGATTCACTTGTTGTATACCCCAATACATAATCTTGCAACACTTCAATTAACTATATATTTCCGCTGCATACATCGTAGAATCAAATTAATTGATTAAACTTAATGTACCTAGTCGGTACACACCGGACTAGTCTGCACTTTACCGGACTAGTCCAATATCCCTGGTTTTGATCTGGTTGTTAAGTGCTGCAGGTTCCGACAAATTTCAAAAAGGCCTATTCACCCCCCCCCCTCTAGGCCACATGCAATGTCACATTGAGAAACAAAAGCAATAGACTTGTTGGGGTTCTTACGTGATATTATGTCAATTTCATGAGTTATTAATTTGGAATATAGCACATCTAAAGTATGTGTACTCATGACAGTAGATTCACGAATAGATGTGACTTTCATCTCCCAAAAGGACATATCTAATGCACTTAACAATTGCCTAGCATTTTAAGCATCTGAAAAATTAACATTGACACTATGCAAGTTGCTGAGAATTTTTTTAAAGCGAGCAAAAAGGTCATCAATAGACTCACCAGGTTGCATCTCGAAGCGCATGTATTCTTTCTTGAACATGTCTTGCCTTACCTCCTTGATCGTGTTGGATCCTTCGTTGTAGTCAAAAAGTGCTTTGCACACATCGTATGCAGATCGGAGGTGTGAGACACGGTCGAAGTCGCTATGAGTTAATCCTTGTATGATCAAGTTCCGAGCCTTGTTGTTGTTGTCGACATCTCTCAGATTTGTAGCTGTAACTTGATCATTTGACGAAACTTCATAAGGCTTGTATACATTATCCCATATTGCGAAGCCTTGAGCCCGGATGAAGGCTTCCATACGTGCCTTCCAAACCTGAAAATCAATACCACTAAAGACACAAGGTTTTGTGGAGTATTTCTCCATGATGATTAGTCAAAATATGTGCAAATCACAAAGATTAGAGCACCGTGGCTCTGATACCAATTGTAGGATCGAAGAGCACATGAAAAGCTACCAGAGGGGGTGAATGGTAGATTAAAAAATCTTACGCAGCGGAAACAATAAAATCTCAACCCCTTTGTCAGAAAAAATGATCCGTTAAACAAATTGTGTGTGAGATTAATCTAAACGTGTTTCACCGTGACAAAAGTGATAGATATAAGAGAGAATCAAGTCACGAAGAAGACACAACAAGAATCACTCAAATCCGTCAAGAGAAACTCAAGTGACGATTGAAAGATCCAACAAAGGTCAATCTGTCCTACCTGAGAAAAACAGTTCTGGAACGCTGCAAAGAAACTCGTGTAGATCAAAAACCACAAGTCCAATGATCGTTAAATTTGACAGATGATAGATAATCAAGTTGTGAAGACAACCCAAAAAGAATAACGTTAATTGGATCTGTAAGACTCGAGTTATGATAAAACCACCGAAACAAGGTAGTGTTGTGCAGAAACTCGACGAGAAAAACTTGTCTGCAACAAGTTGGACGAACAAGACACAAAAGTTCCTTTTAACTATGAATTTTATTCAATATAACATAAGAGGAACAGCCCCAATGTCATCTACCACAAGATCTGGCCTCACTTACTTATATAACCAGCCCTTAGGCCAACCCAATCTCAACTAGGACTCTAATCCTACTCAGATCATGAATCGAAACTTTCCATAACTACTTAGGACTCTTCTATACGCAGATAAAAGCAATCTTAAGACTTCCAAACACATTAGAAACATATCCCACATTCCTAAAACTACTCAAATTCATGACCCACACGAAATCCTATCATAACCAACTCAAATCTTTTCATATTTGTGTCAAACACGACTCAACCGCAGCTTGAGTCCATAACCTAGTCGGTTGGACCTTTCCGACCAATTCGTTACGTCCACATCTCTTCATCACGCCTTGGAACCATGTATCCACGTCCATGCACTCCTTGCACACGTGCAAACATCTTCCAACGACGTCCACGATACCTTCATATGCATTGTTCTTGATCCATACATGTTGCGCGACCTCCCGATCAACTCAACCACAATTCCTCCCAAACTTGGTTGTTGAACCTCATCTTCTCCCTAAGACTAGTTCACCAGCCATTTCTTGAACTCCAGCAACACATGCACGTGAATAAACAACCAATTCTTTCGAGCACAAGTCCTCGACTTGACTCACATTAGTTCCGAAACTACAACATCTTACGTGAGCACCTCACATAAGCATGTTGCAAAACATAGCAAGATGATATCAACCATAACCACCAAAACACACAAAAAACTTAGCAAATGAATACTAAGCAATCTTTCCATCAATGTAAAGCAAGTACGTATCGTTGCAAGATAAAAGTAGAACCACTGCGATCAAGCTCCGAACCTTGCCAAAGCTAACCGGACCTTGAACCGGAGCTTACCAAAGCTAGCAGGACGTAGCGCCGGAGCTAACCAAAGCTCGTCGGACCTAGAGTCAGACCTTGATGATAAAGGTGTTTTGCTAGTATTCAAAACTTTTATCGCCATAGCCAATGTATTCAGCACAGATCGGTCTCACAGACTTTCCGCAGGCGGTTCTTCAATAAAAACCGCTTGTGATGATTGAACCAGTACATACGGTTCTTAAACAATGATTGCACATGAAAATCATGTATTTACCCAGGTGTTGAACTGTCCGTGAAGTTTGTTACATCACAGGCGGTTTTTAATTAATATCCGCATGAGAAAATCGTGTATTTACCCAGGCGATTGTTTCTTAAAATCCTCCTGTGATGTTCTATCATCACAGGCGGTTATTGTATCATTCGTCATCACAGTCACATTTTTTTACAGATCGCTTTTGTTTGGAAAATCGAGGCACCTGTAAAAATGCTTTTTGTATGAGTGTTGGTGTCAGTTTCAGTTGTGGATTCTCCACCTGAGTGACGCGGACAGGCAGCCAAGGGTGGGGCAAGCATATTACCTCTCAAATTTAGCAACTGTTGTATTTTTTGGCATTTTTAATAACTATAACGGGACCCAATTTAATAAATCATGGCTGAATACTCCCAAAAGATAGTATGCATGAAGTAAACGTTGTGCACTGAATCATGCAATCTTTAAGAATTGTAGTCACTATTATAATGTTCCTTGCTCTGCTAGAAGTTTAGGCAATTTCGTAATTAATTATAGAAAATAAATCGTGACAAAAGTACTAATTAACACGAACAAAAGCAATAAAAGCAATTGCAAACATTGAATCACTACAAGAAAATTGTGAACTTACAACAGCCACCATTATTTATGATGGCAACTAGGCAAGCCATCGTAGATAAACTTATTTACGATGACCAATGTAGCCGTCATTCATAAGTTGCTTATTTACGATGGTTGACCTAGGTTGCCGTAAATAAGCTTCTCATTTACGATGCTCTCAGAGACTGTCGTAAATAAGCTCTTTAGTTATGATGAAACTATAGTGGGCCGTCGTAAGTATTCTTGATCGTCGAAAGTTTGGACCTGGGCTGATGCCCCATGCTCTCCTGTCTCTCTCTCTCACATGCCGCTCTGCATGATCCCTCGAGCACTCAACACCGCAATCACCGCCTCCTCCCCCCGTTGCATGTTATGCCGCCTCCCTCCTCCCTCAGTGCATTGTTCATACTCTACCTCCACGCATCGCCCGCCCCCTCCCCCTCCGCGCGCCGCCTTCTGCCTCCACGCGCCGCCCACCCCCTCACTCTTCACTCGTTGCCCACCCACCACCCTGCGCCCCCACCACCGATCGCCCTACCCCACACCCCCACCCCCTCCCCCACCCCTACGCCCACCCCTGACCACCCTACCCCCACCCCTAATTGTTTAATTACATGATTAAATTTGAAATTAGTTGATTGATTGTTAAATTAGTTGATTAAATGTTTTATTAGTTAAATTTTTAATTGCTTAATTAGTTGACTAAATGTTTCATTAGTTTATTAATTGTTTAATGTTTACTAGTTTCCATAGTTGATTAATTTATTATGTTTATTAGTTTTGATTTTTTGATTAATGTTTACTAGTTTTGATTTTTTGATTAATGTTTGTTAGTGTTCTTGACGGTACCCTGGATACCAGGTACCCCTTGATACTGTGGATATAGTCATGGAGTTCCGTCCTCCAATGTTGAAGACTTCCGAAGGCAACACGTGTCCCGCAGCACTTGGCCCGCCTCCCTTGTTTGTGTAGCTCTGGAGCAACCATGTGTCCTGCAGGGCTGGGCCCGCCTCCCTTCACAGGGAAGCTCCAGTGCAACCACGTGTCCAGTAGCTCCAGAACTAACCCCTAGTAGAGGGAAGCCCCGATGCTGCCACGTGTCATGTAGCTCCGGACCTGCCTCCACGCAGAGGGAAGCTGTGGAGCTGCCACATGTCAGACCTCCAGAACTAGGCCTACAACAGGAAGCCAGTTGGATCTCCAACGGCACAGACATTCAAGAGGCTATTAAACAGCCGTTATAAGACCTGGTTAACGCATCATTAATTTTGTACTAACGATGCATGATCAGAGAGCTATCAAGACTGATAACATTGCCATTAAAGTATGTTATCACACTATTAATCAGCCATAACACCAGTAGATCGTGTATAGGGTGTTTATGACAGCCAGGACCACTTGTCAGGCCAGACATACACTGTAATGGGCAGTTCTTAGCATAAAAAAGGGTTCCACCATACCGTAGAAGGAAAGCTGATATGCATACGAGCAATCTAAGACACTCGCTATGCATACACACTCATACAATCAAGAACAACCTCGTGGAGTAGGGTATTATGCTCAAGCGGCCCAAACAATGTAAAAACCCTCAGTGTTCACCTCTTGTTCTTGATCTTATGCGCGTCCCGCCTAAATACGATTCTCCGTGGACCTCGCTTTAGTAGAACAGCGGGAATTGTCATTGCAACAATTCGAAATTTGGCGTGATAGGTAGGGAAGCCGTGTCAATATGGTGAATTCTGCAGCTGCTTCGTCCAACGGTTTGGCTGAGCAGCCTGTTGGAGGAAATCCCTCCAACATGCAGCAGCCAACCAATGCTGTTGTTCCGGCGGGTATTGTTCCACCACCACCTCCACCATCTCAGCAAGATGGTGTCTTTGCGTCGGTCACTACATCAACTAACAACCCTGAGAACGCACTGAACGCAGCGCGAACTCTTTTCCAACGTCCACCAGTGCAGGGAGCTCCTCCCGCCGCGCTGGAATAGTGGCGTGCTGATGTGGAGCTTTTGGTTGTTGCTGAAGCAAATTCCATCAACAACCAAGGTCCGCCCCATACTGGGCAGGAACATTCAAGGATCAGGACCTTGTCCGGTAGACTTGGTCCTCAGGCATCATAGCACAAGAGACGTACGCCCTCCCAGGAAGTGACGCCACTACCCTCTGAGGCTCGCCGCACTCATACGACATTGAGGGTCCTGACGCATGACCTCCGATCTGAGCTCGATTGCCGCTACATGAGGTAGGACAGCCACGTCCATATCGAGTGCGCTCGCGAGAGGCAAGAGGCTCGAGGAAACTATTGATGTTTCTTATGTGACAGATAAAACATCCGCAAGCGCACAGAAACTATCGTGTAGCACTTCACCTTAAGGGAGTATTCCAAAGGTATGAAATCCAAGGAACATGTGTGTAATCTTACGAACTAATTCACCAAGGATACAAAGTTGTTTGGTAGGCAAGGAAGAGAGAGGAATTTGAAGTATTAATTTAAATTCAAAATAATTTGTAGTAGCTGCTTGCTAGGGGCACAGGTTTACCCCTAGCAATACTATGACAACTCCGGCCAAGAGCTTATGGCATAGCCGAACGTGGAGGATTACAAAGGACAGATAGGGCTGTCACCACCTACTGCCTACTTCTTCAATCCGTGGGTCTACGAGATATTCATAGGTGATTTCTAACCTAAGCACCATGCTTGCGTTCTAAATTAAAACTTTAGTTGTTTTGAACACAAAGCTACAACTAGAGCCTCTATAAATTAAAGCAACGAACCCACAAGTAACTACTTGTGCAAACTACTATGAATTGAGAATCAAACTTGAATTGAATTCACAAAGGGCTTACTTGATTTGAGTACTCCCTTGTAGGGATACAAGTGTAGAAGAGGGACTTGACAAGCCCAAGCCTCCTTCTCCTAAACTCTCACCACACTCTCCTTCTACATGGCAGCCTCTAGGACTACTCTAAACCTTCAGAGTGGTCTTCTATTCTCCACTTCTGGTGTGTGTGTGAAGTTCTATTTATATGGGGGGGGGGAGAAGGGTAGGTTCTCGCCACCAATTGTGCGTGAATTAGTAACCCATGACTTCTCAAGCCGGGAGGAGCCAACATGTGGTGTTTGACCGCGTTTTTCGCCAGGACCTAGTCGACCGACTAGGGGAGTTGGCCAACCTGGTCTTGGCTCCTTTTGCAGTGTGCTTCCTCCAAGTCTCTGCCAGGTGGGTCCCATTGACTTATATTGGTGCTACACTATTGGATGTCCTCGGATACTTCTGTTTGTGGGCCATTTGATCCATGTGGTGACACGTGGTGTCGCGTAATTTGTCGAAATCCAATTTTATGTATTACTCATTGCATGTCTTGGTATTATGGGTCTAAATTCACCCGCATACAAATAAACACCAACACTTGTGGAATTGGTTAGTTTTTAACCCTACCACTACACTGTTTTTCTCTTTTATGCTCATTATGAGGTGAATTGACGGTTAAGGACCGTCAACAAACTCTCATCACACTCTCCATCTACTTGGCAGCTTCTAGGACTACTCTAAACCTTTGGAGTGGTATTCTATTCTCAACTTTTGGTTTGTGTGTGTGAAGTGAGGTGTGGGGTTCTATTTATATGGGGGAGAAGGGTCGGTTCTCACCACCAATTGTGTGCGAATTAGTCACCCATGACTTTTTCAAGCCGGGAGGAGCCAACATGGGGTGTTTGACCGCGTTTGCCGCCAGGACCTAGTCGGCCAACTAGAGGGGGGGGGGGGGGTCGGCCAACCTGGTCTTGGCTCCTTTTGCGGTGTGCTTCCTCCAGTTCTCTGCCAGGTGGGTCCCATTGACTGATATTGGTGCTATATCGTTGGATGGCCTCAGATACTTCTATTTGTGGGCCATTTGATCCATGTGGTGACACGTGGTGTCGCCTGATTCATCAAAATCCAATTTTATGGATTACTCCCTACATGTCTTGGTATTATGGGTCTAAATTCACCTGCATATAAATAAACAACAACACTTGTGGAGTTGGTTAGTTTTTAACCCTACCACTATGTTGTTTTTTTTTATGCTCATGATGAGGTGAATTGATGGTCTAAATATGGCACTGTGACACCCGGTTCCAAAAATGAACCAAGTGAACGCATATGTGTGCCAAGGACGTTCAACACACATACACGAGTGCATTCACAAAAGGATTTATAGAAAAATTACCACTGAACAAGATTAATTAACAACTTTTATTACACAATTCACAATATCCTCAAATACAAGCTCTAATGATTATTAATGACAAGTTTGAGCTAATGCTGCAGAAATAAACTAACTGACCAAACTAAGCTGGTTAGAAGCATACGCAATTAGGGTATAGCGCAGCTCCAACACTCCACAGGCAAAGCTAATGGCAGACACAGCCTAGAACACCGCATTATCATCATTATACTCCCAATCCTGACCTGCAACTATTGGTGGGGGAATTGCAAGGGTGAGTACATGTCGTACTCAGCAAGTGTGGAAAGTATGACATGTAGCTGATTCAATTCACGAACATAATAATAACTAAGTGCTGAAAATAACATCAAAACATTTGAAAACCAATATATTACATTTATGTGAAGTAATCCCATCATAAACCATGTAATCATCATAATACCAATCCATATTTCATTACCATCATCCATATACCAAAATTCACAATTACCATTAATCATATTACCAACCACAACCATCCCAAAAACCAATTTCCCTCTAATCATGTAGGTCATCCACGCGCTCTTAACCGGGAGCACAACTCTCATGATAGTTTTTAACACCCTGCAGAGGTTGTACCACTTTACCCACGTGTTTGTGATTTCATCACCCGTCGGCGACTAAGGAAACTCCCTCATGCCAGTTACACTTCCTTCGGTGTAAGGCCAAGAGATCACAAAATAACGTTTACAAAGGGATTACTAGCCTATTTAGAACCCACTGAGGTTTCACCGGTGGCGATGTCTCCTACAGAGCACATCTTCAACCAAGGGCCCCCTCTTGAGCCATTCGGATCCCAGGGTAGTCCCACCAATCATCAACAAACCCAATCCGACTACCCCTTCCCCGCGCATCCTTGATGGTCCAAATAGCACTAGCAAAGCCCTAATTACTCAGCTATGCCGCACCCATACTTGGCCTCGTGGTGGCACTGTAGTCCTGGCTTATTACCGCATGAACCGGTCCTTAGATATAAAGCAAGCAAACCACAATAACATCCAACCCATCCACAAACCAGGCTTGCATAGATCACCCATCGCTATATCATAATAACCAGTTCATGTTACCCATAATCTCATAAGTGCATAATTATGCTAAGTGGTATAGTTGTCTTCCCATCCCAATTAATTAAGCGAAGCAAAAAGGGTAAAAAGCTCATTCCGACTCTCTACCATGAATTCCGGGTGACAAGGGTGGTTAAACAAAGCTAGCAAACTTCCTACCATTGGATTCCCATCAAACTGACACAAGCATGCAGTTCGCAAACAAAACATTTATTTTAAAAATAGGATCAATATGCTTCAAGGACACTTTCCTTGCTCTTGAGCTTGGTTAGGATCAAATACTTCAAACTTTTGGTGCTGGAGATCCTCCGCAATGCTCTCTAGAACAAATCCGTCTAATCCGAGTAAATATACAAGACAAGAAACACAATAAATAGTTGCACATATATTACTCAATATGACATGACATGCATGATTAATGCAAATACGAAGCAAAACTAGTTAATAAGTTGCTTTTAATGATCACTAACTACTTCTAATAGCTTTTAACAAGTTTATACAGGTTTGGAGTTCATTCAAGATAATTTTTGAATTAATTTAACCAGGAAAATTGGACTAGTCCGCTAGGGACTGGACAAGTCCGCACTGCGCAGGAACAACAGATTAGGTTTTCTAGATCGATGTGAATTTGGAGATTTGGGGTTGAATTCACGTAAGGAAAAGAGAATAGAAGGTATACCATGTGTTTAGGACTCCAATAAATCAAGGATCTTGGAGGCGATACTTGGATCTTGACGATCTAGGGTTGATGAAGAACTTGGGGGATGAATTGGTGATGTAGAAGGAAACTTGATGGAGATCTTGATCCTCTTTCGTTTCCTCCTCTTCTTCTTCTTGTTCTAGATCTCTTTCTCCCTCCTTGGTGGCGGCTACTCATGAGCTAGGGTTTGGGTGAGGTGGCCAAGTGGCATATAGATGTCAAGCCAAGGGGTGGGGTTGTTTATATAGAGGTGGAGGCTATGGTTGGATGGATTTCGAGTTTGAGATGAGTAGGGGATGGTTTATAGTCGCACATGGGCTCTAAAAGTGTTAGGCACGACGTACCTAGGCCCAATTAAAGTAAAACCCAAGAAACAAGTCATGAAACAAAAGATCAACTCGGACTCGCGATTTATTGGACAAGTCCGCAAAAGGAACGGACTAGTCCGTAGTTGGACATAGAGAAATTGGACAAGCCGGACTCGATATCGGACAAGTCCAAACTTATCCAGAGGGGAAAAGCAGACAAGACTGGCCATAAATTAAACATGTCCGACTTTAGTTAGAGGAAAAATGGACAAGTCCTCTGGAACACCGGACTAGTCTGGACAAGTCCAGAGACTTATCAAATTTTCAAGCAATTTGGGTTTCGAACTAGTCTGCTACGGGTTGGACAAGTCCGAAAATGTCCAGAGGGAAAAACAGACTAGTCCGCAGAAAAACGGACAAGTCCGTTTGAAGTTAGAGAGAAATCGGACTAGTCCGCTCCAAAAACGGACTACTCCACACTTCCCAAAATTCTTAAGTGCGGTTTTGTTTCTAATTCATTTTAAACTTGTTCCTTTTTATGTTGCTCAATGATAAACATATATTAGAATGTATGCAATGCATGATGGATGAAAATGAGGGTGTTACAAACCTACCCCCCTTAAAATGAATCTCACCCTAGAGATTCGACACAGAAGAGAAAAGATAGGGAACTTCCTTCTTGAGATCATCTTCCAGGTCCCATGTTGCTCCCGATTCTGTGTGATACTTCCAATGAACCTTACACCATCTAATAACCTTGTTCCTTGTGACTATCTCCTTGGTTTCCAAGATTTTGACCGGTTGCTCGGCATAAGTCAAATCTTCCTATAGTTCCAATTCTTCCATTGGCACTTGTTCTTTCGATACCTTAAACACTTATTGAGCTGGGAAACATGAAAGACATCATGAACATCCGCTAAGTGAGCTGGCATCTCCAACTTATATGCTACTTTTCCTCTTCTGTCCAAAATCTTTAATGGCCCAATGTATCATGTGCTAACTTGCCTTTTACGTTGAACCTCTTATGGCTTCGCATTGGTGACACCTTGAGGTAAACAAAATCTCCTACTTCAAAGGCTAGTTTCCTTCTCCTATTGTCTGCATAACCTTTTTTTCCTTGATTGAGCAGCACTGAAGTTTTCATGAATATATGAACTTGCTTTTCAGCTTCTAGCAACACATCCGTACCAAATACTTATGTTTCTCTTGTCTCATTCTGGAATAAAGGTGTCCTACACTTCCTTCCATATAGTGCTTCGTAAAGTGACATATTCGAACTTGCTTGGTAACTATTGTTGTATGAGAATTCTGCATATGACAAGCCCTTGTCCCAACTTTTCCCATGCTTTAAAGCACAAGATCTTAATATGTCCTCTGAAATCTGATTGGTCCTCTCAGTTTGTCCATTCGTTTGAGGGTGATATGCTGAGATGAAATTTAACCTTGTTCCCAATGCTTTATGCAATTTCTGCCAAAACCTGGAGGTAAATTGAGAACCTCTATCTGATACTATCTTCTTTGGCACCCCATGTCTGCATACAGTGTGCTCCATATATAGCTCTGCCAGTTTCGCGGTGGTATAGGTGGTCTTGACAGGAACAAAATGAGCTGACTTGGTTAAACGATCCATAATTACCCAAATTGAGTCATCACCGGACTAAGTACACGGTAAATCAACTATAAAGTCCATACAAATATCTTTCCACTTCCACTCTGAAATCCTTAATGGCTGCAATAATCCTACTGGCCTTTGGTGTTCCGCCTTGACTCTTTGGCACACATCACATAAGGCTGCATATTCAGCTATGTCCTTTTTCATGCTAGCCCACCAATAACAAGTCTTAAAGTCCTTGTACATCTCCTTACAACCGGGGTTAAATGAGTATGGCGAGTCATGTGCCTCCTTTAGTATTGTCTCCTGAATATGCTTCACATTAGGAACAATAATCCTCTTACCATGCCATAGAGTACCATGTTGGTCCTCATCAAACCTGAATTCTCTTCCCTCTTGGGTCCTTTCCTTGATTTCTTGGATTTCCTCATCCTTCGTTTGGCCCTCTCGAATTTCTTGCTCCAAGGTCAAATTTAACTCCATCATCCCCATCTCATTTACAAATCCAAGGTTCAACCATTCAAACGTGAGTTGGTGACTTACTCCTTTTCTACTCAAGGCATCGGCCACTACATTGGCTTTTCCCAGATGATAATTGATTCCAAATCATAATCCTTGATGAGCTCCATCCATCTTTGTTGCCCCAAATTCAGATCCATTTGTGTGAATATGTACTTGAGAATCTTATGATCTGTATAAATTTCACACCTATGACCAAGGATGTAGTGTCTCCAAATCTTCAATGCGTGTACCACGACTGCAAGTTCCAAATCATGCGTTGGATAATTCTGCTCATGTTTCTTCAATTTTCTCGATGCGTAGGCAACCACTTGACCTTCTTGCAATGGCACACATCCAAGTCCTTGTCTCGACGCATCACAATATATGTCAAAACTCATGTTTACGTCCGGCAATATAAAAACTAGGGATGTTGTTAACCTCTTCTTCAACTCCTCAAAACTGTCTTAACAAGCTTGAGTCCATTGGAACGCTTGCCCCTTCATTAGCAACTCCGTCATTGGCTTGGATATCTTGGAAAAGCCCTTTATGAATCGACGGTAATATCCAGCCATTCCAAGAAAACTCCTTATTTCCTTTACGTTTTGCGGTGGCTCCCATTTCAGCACATCTCTCTCTTTTCAGGGGTCAACCGATACTCCTCCTCTAGAGATGATATGACCCAAAAACGACACCTCTTTTAACCAAAATTGGGACTTGCTGAATTTGGCATATAATTGATTCTCCCTCAACTTTTGCAACGTGAGCCCCATGTGGTCCTCATGTTCCTTCTCACCCTTCGAGAAAATCATAATGTCGTCTATGAACACCACAACGAACTTATCAAAGTACTACATGAAGACCTTATTATGAGGTACATAAAGTAGGAAGGTGCATTTGTCAATCCAAAGGACATCATGGTGTACTCATAGGATCCATAGCGTGTCCTAAAAGCTGTCTTGGGTATGTACGATGGTCTAATCTTCATTTGAAAGTATCTTAACCTCAAATCAATCTTGGAGAAGACACAAGCACCCATCATCTGATCAAACAAGTCTTCTATGCGTGGCAAGGTGTACTTGTTCTTGATGTTCACCTCATTAAGAGCTCGGTAATCCACACACATCCTTTGCAACCCATCCTTCTTGTCCACAAATAAAACGGGTGCTCCCCAAGGTGAAGAGCTTGGGCAAATAAAACCCTTCACTAGTTGCTCTTGAATCTAACTTTTGAGCTTCGCTAATTCCTTAGGAGGCATCCTATATGGCCTCTTAGCTATAGGTCCAGTTCCAGGTATTAAATCAATAACAAATTCAATGTCTCTATAGGGTGGCATACCTGGCAACTCATCTGGGAACACATCCAAAAATTCACACACCACCGGAATCTCCTCAATTTCGGCACCGTCCATGTGGTTTAGCTCCCATTGCTTTGTTGCGTGTTGAGATGCTTCAAATTATACGGTGATCCCTTCCTTATTGGTCAACTTCACCATCTTCGTGGCACACTCAATGACTCTATTGTGCTTCCTCAACCAGTCTGTACCAAGTATAATGTCCAATCCTTGAGAGTCCAAGACAATGAGGTTGGCGAGGAAATTTACCCCCCTTATTCTAAGGCTTACTTTTGGACATACTATATTTTTCCTCATCTCTCCTCCAGGTGACTTAACCAATAGAGTAAGCTTCATATGAGAGATAGGAAAACTACACTTGGCAACATATTTCGATGCAATGAATGAATGCGATGCTCCAGAATAAAATAACATAGTCGTCAGGTTGGAGTTTGGAGAAACATAACAATCACCACGTCATCCGCTTGTTGAGCACCTTCCATAGAGACATGGTTCAAGTTGCCACGAGCAAAATTCTGCTGTCCACGATTCCCTTGCGGCTATCCTCCATTGGGTCTTGGGTTCTGTCTTGGCACATTGCTTCCTTGACCAATGCCGGACATAGGACATTGATGTGCAAAGTGTCCAGCTTCTCCACAAGTATAGCACTTCTTTATTCCACCAGAATTATTTAGATGAGCTTGACTTTGAACATTTGCACCAGGAAAGTTGGCACGAGGTGCAAAAGGCATTGGAGGCCTAGGTGCTTGCATGACAGGGCGCTGCTGCACAAAATGAGTTGGGCGCGGTGCATAGCCACGACACTATACAGGAACAGAGGAGCTGTAATATGGTGCATTGGGTGGTGCAAAGCGAGGGTGCACATTACTTCCTTTTGTTGTCCTTGATATGGCACCTTCCTCTTGTTGTCCTGCTCCATCTCACGGACCTTGTTCTCCACAACAATTGCTTTGTCCACAAGCTTCTGGAAGTTGGCATAGTCACAATTCAGCAACTATACTTGGATCTCATTGTTCAAGCCTCTCATGAACAGGTTTTGCTTCTGGCTGTCCCGGCTCACATCCTCAGGCGCGTACCATGAAAGTTGAGTGAACTTGTTGAGATATTCACCCACGCTCGATCTTCCTTGCCTTAAGTTCTCAAATTTTTGTCTCTTCAAAATCATGACACCTTCAGGCACATAACGAGAACAGAAACTCTCCTTAAATTCCGCCGAGGTGATCCTCTCTTGATTCTCATGAGCATTGCATAAGGAATCCCACAAATAGGCATCTACTCCAACTAATTGATGAGAAGCAAAGAGCACCTTCTCCCGGTCACTGCATTGAACAATAGCTAGTTTCTTCTCCATAGACTTGAGCTAATCATCAGCATCCATAGGGTCAGCAGCTTGAGAAAAGGTCGGTGGCCTAGTCCTTATGAACTCTCCAATCAGTTATGAGGAGGCGGGGGTGGCGGTGGAGACATGTGGGGCTGATTGTTGATGTTACCAGCCTGCAGCTGTCCCATAGTTTGTATCATGGTGTGCATGAGCTGATTTTGCATAGCCAAAAGCTGCTCAATGTTGATAGCTCCATGAGCAGGTCCTTGTCCATTGTTGTTCTGAGGTGCTCCATTGTTCTCCTCGTCATCATTGCCATCCCTCTTGTTGCGAGTCCTCACCATCTGAAGAAAAGCAAGAGATAAGAATTTAGAAGACATCCCCAACTATATGCATCAAGGGATATGAAACTAAGCAACTACCTATACTAGCCCACATGGACATGGCAATGCTAAAGCATATCAAAGTCCTCTATTAAGCACACAAACAACAATATATAGCAAACAACACACCAAGCAAAAATACATCACTTCCTGAGTGCTCCTATGTGCTCTAAAGTGACCATTCTATCTAGGCTGCGTCCTACGGTCAACCTGTGGCTGTGATACCAATTTGTGACATCCGGTTCTGAAAATGAACCAAGTGAACACATATGTGTGCCTAGGACATTCAACACACATACACGAGTGGATTCACAAAAGGATATACAGAAAGTTACCACATAACAAGATTAATTAACCACTTTTATTACACAATTCACAAATATCCTTGAATATAAGATCTAATGATTATTAATGACAAGTTTGAGATAATGCAGTAGAAATAAACTAAACTGAGCAAACTAAGCAACTTAAGCAATTAGGGTATAGCGCAGCTCCAACACCACACAGGCAAAGCTGACAGCAGACACGGCCTAGAACTCCGCATTATCATCATTATACTCACAATCATGACCTTCAACTGTTGGTGGGGGAATTGCAAGGGTGAGTACATGTCGTACTCAGGAAGTGTGGAAAGTATGACATGTAGCTGATTCAATTGACGAACATAATAATGGCTAAGTGCTGAAAAGTACATCAAAACAATTGAAAAGCAATATATTACATTTATGTCAAGTAATCCCATCGTAAACCATGTAATCATCATAATACTAGTCCATATTTCATTACCATCATCCATATACCAGATTTCACCATTACCGTTAATCATATTACCAACCACAACCATCCCAAAAACCAATTTCCCTCTAATCATGTAAGTCGTCCAGGCGCTCTTAATTGGGAGCACGGCTATCATGATAGTTTTTAACACTTTGCAAAGCTTGTACCACTTTAACCACGTGTTTGTGATTTCATCACCCGTCGGCGACTAAAGAACCTCCCTTATGTCTGTTACACTTCCTTTGGTGTAAGGCCAAGAGATCACGAAATAGCCTTTACAAAGGGATTGCTAGCCTATTTAGACCCCAATGAGGTTTCACCAGTGGCGATGTCTCCTACAGAGCACATCTTCAACCAAGGGCCCCTTCTTGAGTCATTCGGATCCCAGGGTAGTCCCACCCAACATCAACAAACCTAATCCGACTATCCCTTCCCCGAGCATCCTTAATGGTCCAAATAGCACTAGCAAAACCATAATTAATCAGCTACGCCACACCCATACTTGGCCTCGTGGTGGCATTGTAGTACTGGCTTATTCTTGCATGAACCGGTCCTTAGATCTAAAGCAAGCAAACCTGAATGTGGACTAGAGGGGGGTGAATAGGCTTTTTTATTTCTAGTAGGAACTTGCAACACTTAGCAACTTGATCAAATACCAGGAAATCGGACTAGTCCGGTAGAGTGCGAACTAGTCTGGTGCGTGTGGACTAGATTGATCAAGTTAGATCAATGATTTCAATACAAGCACAATACGCAACAGAGTATAGTATGTAACTTGAAAGTATTGAGTCAATGAAATTAAGTGTAGCACAAAATAACTTTGATTTCAATGTTTTAATGTAAGATGGACAAGATCAAGTAAACCCTAGAATATGATATGAAAAACTTAAGAACAAGTTTGACACAAGATTTTGTCCCATGGTTCGGTTCTCATAAAGGCAACCTATGTCCAAGTTAAGGAGCCCACGAAAGGACTGGGTCTTCACTGATCCTAACCTCGTTGAATCGCCACAAAGGCCAATTCTCTTCCACTATCACAAAGGGTAAATCGCCAAGTTCAAGGGGCCTTCTCACAAGTTGAGGGCTCCCCAAGATTACAAATCAAACACCACCAAGAACACACTCTTAAGATCAACAATGAAACAACATGAGTGTGTTAGAGAATCAAACCCAATAGCTTAAACGTGTGGAATCTTGTCTCTCCTTTGATCCAAGGTGAATCCTCAAGGATTTGATCTTTCTTGCATTGGATTGCGTGGAGAGATGTGTTTTCTAAGCTCTTGGAGGGTGTGACAGCGCAGGGGGTCGAGAGAGTTGAATGTAGGGCCATGTACATCTATTTATAGGGTGTTTCCAAAAGTTACCATTAGGGTTTCGAAAGTCTGGTCTAGTCCGTTGTGGATTCCGGACTAGTCCGGTGTGCGGCGTGTAGGAAACCCTAAGTTCTCAGGAATATCGAACTTGTCCGACCTTGGGCGGACTAGTCCATTTTAGGCTTTGGAGAAGTTCAGACTAGTCCAGTCACTATCGGACTGGTCCGGTTGCGTTGAACCCCTTAGTGAATTGGGGACAAGTCCGCATTTGGAGGACTTGTCCGATTTTAGTCAGAGAGGTTATCGGACTAGTCCAGATATTAACGGACTTGTCCGATGTCGTGCAAAGTTGTGAAGTGTTGAGGACTAGTCCGATCTTAGTCAGAAAGATATCGGACTAGTCCGTGGTGATATCGGACTAGTCCGGTCTGTGTAAACCTGGACTGTGTAGACAAGTCCGCACTGGGAGGACTTGTTCGATTTTGAAAAGAGGGATTATTGGACTAGTCCGGGGTATATCGGACTAGTCCGGTCCTGTGTAAATTTGTGCAGTGAATGAGTTTTCTTGTGCTTGAGCTTTTGGGGTGTGTTTCTCCAACACACTCAATACACACTAATCTAATCTATTCAGCTCTTGATCTCCTTTCCATATAGATCCTCATTCTCCTTTGTTTTTGCGCTTTCTTCATAGTTTCATTAAAACCTACGCTCATCTCAACAATTTGGTTAGGATCTCATTTGTTTGTCATAAATCAACCGAAACCCACAAGGGATGCCCAGGTGCACTTTCAATCTCCCCCTTTTTGGTGATTGATGACAACAAATTGAGATTTCACAAAATATGATGAAAATACAAAATTTTCATAAAGTGTGCACATTTGAGTTAGTTACAAGTTAAGCAATGAAGACATAGGTCATATGTGCACTCTTTATGGTGGGGTGTGAAACTACGTGATTGTGAGCAATAATCGTGATGAGAATGAAGTGATTTACATGAAAATACCAATATCAAGCATATATGTCAATTCCAAAGCGAAATCACAAATTTCGTAACATAAAGTTTCACAACCCCAAAAGAGACATAAAGAGATACACAAATGAAGCTCTCATCTCTGAACCTACAGCTAGGATCTAGTGACTCCCCCTCAATCTCTCCCCCTTTGGCATCAAGACACAAAAAAGAAGGACAGGAGGGATCTAGTGGCTCATTCCTCGCTGTTGGTCCTTTCCTCATCTTCATCTTCATCTTCAGGTTGTGGAGGAGGAGGAGCGGATCCACTCGAAGTGCCCCCAATGCCAAAGTAAGCAAGCTCGGAGGGAGTCAAAGGTCCGAGCTCAATGAAATCAGAGTCTAAATATTCAGAGATAACAGGGGATCCAATGGGTTTGATCTCCAGCTTCTAGATAATATGCTTGACATTTTCTTTGACATATCTCATATCTGCCTTCCTCGCCTTGTTCAGCTTATGAATCTTCACTTCGGCCTTCTTGCATGAGTCAAAGATGGCTGCCAAGTACTTCAAGATTCCACTAGGAGACCCTTTTGTGGGAGGGGCCCTAGTGGTGGGAGCAGTCCTCTCATCTCCACGAGCTCTCCATGGTGCCTCTTCAATGGACACCGGAGATGGAGGAGCTTGGACAGTGACATGGGGAGGCTTCTGGGGCCTCAAAGGAGTGTGCTCCACATCCTTCACGAGCTTGATCCTTGTGACCTTCTCAATCATGAATGTCAAGTAGGGGGCATAGCCACAAAATCTATTTGGTGTTCAGGAGATGTTGACCATATCATTCCTGATATAGTCAAAGATATCAAACTTTCTGTTCTTGCTTATTACTTTCATCGAGGTCCTCAAGTATCCTTGGACACTTCCTGCATCCCCATCTTTTGGTGCTATGGTCTTCCTCATCACCCTGTTAAGAACCATGAAGAAGGGCTTCATGTACTTTGTCGAGGGGGGGGGGGGTTGTACTTCAGGCTAGTGTCATAGAGGAAGTCCATCTTATCTTTTCCCGAGACACCGATGTTGTGGATAGTCAAGTCATTGTTGTTGGTGTCTTCTAGGTGAAGGAGTCTTGCAAAATCATCATAAGTAAGTGTACTTAGATCCATGTGCCATCCAAGTCACCCTCTCCTCTTCATCACTAGCAAAGAAGCATGTGGCATAGAACCGAGCAATAATAACATCATTACAGTTATATCTGAAGGAAAACAGGTCCTTCAGTCCATGCCTAGCTGCAGCTTCCACCACTTGATCAAAGGCACCACAACACTTCCTCTCAAAGTGATTCCAGTCGATCCACTGGCTGCGGACCACTGGAGTCTTCATGGTATGGTACACTGAGCTGTAGAAATCTGCATGAAAATTGCTACAAAACCTGGCATTGGCTGCCTTCTTGGGTCGGCTGTAGCAATCCACAAATCAGAGCTTGAAAGCCGTATCGCTTACCTTTGCCGTTGAACTTCTCCTCGGAGGGATCCCTGTTCCCCTGCCTCGGAGCATTCATCTTGAGAGGGCCTATCGGGCCCGAGGATATCCCTTTCCCTTTCACCTTAGCTTGGCGAGAGACCGCTGAGCTAGAGCCAGCTGCATCCTTGACTTTGTCCGCAGGCTTCTTAGCTAGAACCTTGCACCGCACCTGAGGTGGGGAAGGTGCAAGATCGGAGGGACGGTCTTGGAGTTTCTTCCCTTGCCCCGTCGAGGATCGAAGCAAAGCCTCTTGGTCCATCTCGGCTTCATAATTGGAGACCTCGTCATGGGAGCTTGACATTGTCCTGAGATTGGATTACACAATGTATGGATGATAATTGATGGCAAGGAAGTGCTTTGATGAATGATAAATTAGGGTTGAGTTCAGTTAAAAATCATACTGTCCGGTGTACAGGTACGGACTAGTCCGGTGTTCATCACCTCAAACCCTAACTAGACGACGAATGGTGTTTCCCAATGCAAAACTAGTTCAAGGTAAATGTAATACAGCAACGAGGCATGTATGAACTGGAAGGAACTAAGCTATTTGCTCAACAACGAAGGAAATCAAGATTTCTAGGGTTTGGGAGGAAATATTATTTAAATTCCTCGATTCTTGGAAAGAGATCGATTTCCACCCAAACTCGGAGGGATTTGATGGAGATCGAAGGAAATCGCCTTGGGAGCACTCGAGCGAGGAGAGAGTGTGAGGTGAGTTGGATGAAGGAGATTAGGTTTTGGCGGCGGCTAGGGTTATGAAGTCAAAAAATCGGACTAGTCGGTGGTCGGTCGAACTGGTCCGGACTACCGGACCACTGCGGACTAGTGTGCAGCGTGCGGACTGGTCCATATAACCATGGACTAGTCCGTGGTCACCAAAACAGATTTAATTAGCCCATTCGTATATATTCGAAGGTTCATATAGATAAAAGAGGGGCCAAAACAATCAAGTAATCTTGATGAATATGATCAGTAAGCATACAACAATCAAGCAATGACCATATTTCACCAAGATCAAGTAACTGAAATAGTTTTTCAGAGAAAATTGAGAGAGATGATTTTCACAACACAATCAACATATTTTGAAGAATCCACACAGGTATGCAAGTTTTCAAGCCACATTCCGAGCATCAAGGATGTTTAGTTCATTTAGGAGCTCGTAAAAGTGTTTTTCATCAAGTGGCTTGGTAAATATATCGGCTAGTTGTTTTTCGGTGTTGACATGGGAAATGGCTATGTCTCCTTTCATTGAGTGGTCTCTCAAATAGTGGTGTCGGATGTCTATATGTTTGGTCCTAGAGTGCTCAACGGGGTTATGGGTAATCTTAATGGCACTGTATTGTCACAAAGGAGTGGAATACGACTCATATTGTAACCGTAATCCCATAGAGTTTGTCGCATCCAAAAGAGATGTGCAAAACAACTCATGGCTGCAACATACTCCGCTTCGTATGTTCTTGATCTTCAATGAGAACTCATTTTGGGCACGCTTGAAGAACTTCTTGAGGGTTCTATGAGTTTCTGTCTTATCATGCAAAAATAAAACCCAAGTGATGCACGAAAAGTCATCAACAATTACTAAGCCATATTTTTTACCGCCGATGCTTATGTAAGTGATTGGACCGAAAAGGTCCATGTGAAGTAGCTCGAGCGGTCTTGTTGTTGTCGTGACGTTCTTCGCGGGATGGGGTGCTCCTACTTGCTTCCCGGCTTGGCACGCGCTATAAGGCATGTCTTTCTCAAAAACAAAATCCTTTAAACCTCGAATGTGATCGCTCTTAAGGAGTTTTTGAAGATTCGTCATATGAACATGTGCTAGCCGTCTATGCCACAACCAACTCATGTTGGTCTTTGCAATCAAGCATGTGTCAAGTTCGGCTTTATCTTTGCTGAAGTCAACATGATAAATCTTTCCCTTCAACACACCCTTGAATGCAACCGAGTCATCACTCCTTCTAGATACGGTCACACCCTCATTAGTAAACAAGCAATTATAACATTTGTCACATAATTGAGATATGGACAACAGGTTATAATCTAAGGAATCGACATGTAAAACGTGAGAAAGAGTATGTTGAGATGATATTGCAATTTTACCAGTACCGAGCACCCTTCCTTTACTATTTTCTCCAAAATAGATGCCCTCGCTTGGATCCTCATTTTTTTATACTAAACGAACATCATTCTTTCTTCGGTCATATGATTGGTGCATCCACTTCTAGCACCCATTTCGATCCACTAGAGTAATAAGCCTGCAAAATCAAATCATGCCTTGGTTTTAGGTACCCAAGCTTGCTTGGGTTCTTTGAGGTTAGTTACAAGAGATTTGGGCACCCACACATGAGACTTGGTGTTCCCATGGTGTGGCCCATTGTAATGAGCATAAACTTTACCAAAACTTTTCATAAGAACATATGATGCATCGGAAGTTCTAAATAACAGTTATTGTTGTTCATGAACAGAACTAGTCTGGGAAACCAGACTTGTCTGGTGTTCATATGTGTTAACTATCTTGGACTTATTAACATCATTAGTATTTCTAGCTTGAGAGGAGTTTCCCTTCAGAAAGGCAATGTGCTCCTTATTGTTCTTATGGTTTTTAGCATTTTGTTTTTCACCATAGGAATACCCAATGCTGTATTTCTCATTAGGAGGTCTTGTGGCCAAGTATGCACTACATGCATATTTGACCTTCTCCTTGTCAAATATGCCACTTTGGGAAGGATTCTTGTCCTTTGTAGAGGTCGACTTGTTTTTCAAGCTAGTGTCAATTTTACCACATGCACAAGCAAAAGTAGTTTCAGTTTTAAGGGGTTGAGAAGGTGAGCTTGAAGAGGATGAAGGGTCACTTTGTTTAAGTGACTCAACTTGCACTTCAAGGATCTTGTTGACTTTGGTTAAGTTAACAAGTTCTTCCTTGATGATTTCATTTGAGTCGCTTAACTTCAAACAAGCTTTCTTGCTTGAAGCTAACTCAAGTTCAAGTGATTTGCTTCGCTCCTTTTCAAGTTCAAGGAGCTCATTGATCTTGAGATACCCCTCGTTTTGGAGGATGATCATATCTTCTTGATGATCAATCAGCCCCTCCTTATCAACAAGCTTATCCATCAATTTCATTTTGGTGGCAGTTTTCTTGTCTAAGCCAACTAGCATATCCTCACCATCACTATAGTTGTCACTATCACTATCAAAAGAATGCGAAGAGGTATACTTTGTTGTTACCTTTCGTTTACCTTCGTTTACCATAAGGCAAGTGTCGTTGCCCTTCCATGTGCAGAGAGTTGGGAAGAGGGTGGACTTCTTAGTTGTCTTCTCGATGGCTATGCTAGCCATCTCTTCTTCCTCTTCAGATGAGGACTCATCATTTGAGTCCCACTCATTTCCTAATTGCACTTGTCCAGCTTGCTTCTTCTTCTTGAAGAATTTCTTGTGTTGAGGCTTTAATTCCTTGGTCTTCTTCTTGTTTTCTTCATACGGACAATCAACTATAAAGTGGTCAAATTCACCACTGTTATAGCATGTTCGCCTTAGCTTTGGTCTTGATTTTTCTTTGTGTTTTCCTTCACTTGATTTCCCCCTTGTCTTCTCTTCATCATTCTCTTGATTCTCTTCATAAAGAGGATCATGTCCTCTTCGTCAATATCGCTGCTCTCGTCATCGCTGTCTTCTTCTTGATGAGCTTCTCGAGATTCTTTTGACAAGGGCTTTTAAGTGGACTTCAAGGTGACCCCTTTCTACTTTGCCAAGGTGAGGTCGGCAATCTCCTTGACATGTTTAGCTTGCTTCTCCATCACCTCGAAGTCGATGATCCTTCCATGCAGTTCATCCAGTGTCATCTTCTTGTACCCGGAGCTTTCTCTAATCATCAAACATAGGGTGACATTGCGAGGCATGAAAGCTGTAAGGATGAGCTTTACCACCTCATGATCGTTCCACTTTTTACATTCATATGCTTTAACCTTGTTTATGAGCGTCTTAAATTGGTTGTACATGTCTCGCGGTGACTCATCTTCTTCTATGGCGAATCTTGTCAATTCGCCTTCGATCATTTTGATCTTCGCCTCTTGCACATGACGATCTTCTTGTGCAGTTTGCAATGTGTCCTATATTTCCATTGCAATCTCGAGTCCATCCACCTTGGTGAACTAATCCGGACTTAGTGAAGATGTGATGACTGCTGCAGCTTGAGCATTTCGATGAATTGCTTGCTCTTGGCTTGGTGTAAGCTCTTCATCGTCGTCCGGGATATCTATTCCTGTACACACAATATGCCACAAGCTAGGATTGAGTGAGATTAAGTGCATTTTCATGTTTTGCCTCCACATTGAGTAATCATTGCCGTCAACGTGTGGGGCTTTTCCTAAAGGAATAGACAAATAATAGCTATTGTTAGAATTTAGACGATCTTAGTTGAAAGGATATCGAGAGTAGTCGGTGTGACTACTCCCCTTCTTCTTGTCCTCAATCTTCACTTTCCCTTTGGAGAGGGCTTTCTTCCTTAGGAGCACCTTGAGTTCAAGCGTCTCCTCATAGTCATCCTCGAAGTCCTGAATGGCGTCGAGGAGCTTCTCCAATTTTTGAGCTTTTTCATCTTCAACCTTCTCTTGGTTGAGACTCTTGTGCACATCCTTCATGTCCGACATGTTCTCTTCGAGCGATTAGTCTCTTGTGAAGAGTCTTGATCCGATACCAATTTAATGTGGCCTAGTGGGGGGTGAATAGGCCTTTTTGATTTCTAGTCGAAACCTGCAACACTTAGCAACTTGATCAAATACTAGGAAATCGGACTAGTCCGATGGAGTGTGGACTAGTCCGGTGCGTATAGACTAGATTGATCAAGTTAGATCAATGATTTCAATACAAGCACAATACAAAACGGAGTATAGTATGTAACTTGAAAGTATTGAGTTAGTCAAATTAAGTGTAGCACAAACTAACTTTGATTTCAAAGTTTTAACATAAGATGGACAAGATCAAGTAAACCCTAGAATATGATATGAAAAACTTAAGAACAAGTTTGACACGAGATTTTATCCTGTGGTTTGGTTCCCACAAAGGCAACCTATGTCCACGTTGAGGAGCCCACAAAAAGACCGGGTCATCACTCACCCTAACCTCGTCGAATTGCCACGAAGGCTAATTCTCTTCCACTATCAAAAAGGGTAAATCACCAAGTTCAAGGGGCCTTCTCACAAGTTGAGGGCTCCCCAATATTACAAATCAAATACCACCAAGAACACACTCTTAAGATGAACAATGAAACAATAAGAGTGTGTTATAGAATCAAACTGTAAAATCCCAGTCTTTCCCTTAATATAAAGTTCAACTATCAGTTTGTTTTTGTCGAAGTGTTTGATACGACACTTCCTTTGGACCTGCTAAGAAGAAGCCCGTGGAGGTTCTTTTGTGGTTGGGACGCACAAAGATCAATATCAAGATGGTGACCTCAGATATTTACGTGGTTCGGACTGCTTGAGCGTAACACCCTACTCCACGGGGTTTCTGAAGTTTGTATTGAGCGAGTAAGCTCGCTAGAATCAGGTCGAATCAGCTCGTCCCCTGAGTTCGTACGGTACAACCCTTTTATAGTTCTAAGGACTGACTGTTACAAAGCTTGCCTGGCCTGACATGTGGCCCTGACGTTCTTAATGACCTAATAGACTGTCTAGAGAGTATTAAGTATAATTAATAGTGTAATAACGTGCCTTCATGGCAGCATTACCTATATTAACGGTGCACTGATCGTGTGTCATTAATACGGCATTAGTGACACATTATCAGGCCTTGCAACTGCTGCTTTAACCGTTCTTCAATGTTTGTAATGGACGTGATTGCCTTCTTGTATTTCTGTTGGAGATGAAGGTCCGGAGGCTTCACATGTAACAGATCCGGAGCTTTCCCTTGCGGTAGGGTAGGTCCGGGGTCGGTGTATACGTGTCGGCACCGGAGCTCCTCTCTGCGGGGGCTAGGTATGGAGCTTTTAAAAACGTGTAGTCACCGGAGCTTCCCTTGTTGGGAGTTTAGTTTCGGTCTTATATTACACGTGTTAGCCTGGGAGCCAGCCTTGCAAGGGGAGCGGGTCCGGTGCAGCGTGACATGTGGGACCTGCAGGGGCCTTAGACTCTGACGGGTGGAACTTTCTTGTGCTTCTCGCGGTATCGTGGGGTACCTGGTACGTAGGGTACCAATATTGGCCCCTAGGCCCACTTCTGGGAGAAACCCTTTGGGTTAAGGTATTCTGCGGGAGGTAGGGCCATTCTCGATTCACGCGCTTCGATTTTCAAAAGTCCCCTGATGCGCCGATAGAGTGACGGTCCGGGAGTGAACCTTCGACGCGTGGCATGTTATGAATACGACATATGAGATCTTTGAGTGCGGATCTCAAGCAATTAAAGGTCGCTGGTTCCCAATATGAAAATCTTATCGGTTTCGCGCGCCCTGTCAGAGCGCCGACTTTGGGTTTCCCGCCGTTCATCATGACAACGGTTCGCCTCTGGTAAGAACCTCGATCTTTACATCGAGGTGGCCCCAGGCCCACTCGTCATTGACGGGGTAGATTTTTGAAGAGTGCCTTCGATCTCACAGCAGTTTCCATCTAAGCATCGCAGAGGCTTAGTTATGAAGGAAAGTGCACACAGTTTGAGGACTCTTTATGCCTTCAATCATCTGTGCGCTTAGAGCCTCCCAAACTCCACCTAACTTCCCTTCCTTTGCTCCACTTTGTTGCGATGGAGTTTGGTCTCCCCAAGAGCCGCCTCAAGAGTGATGATGACCTATAGAAGGTCCAGACCAACATGGGGTGGTCCAACGACTCCTTCAACCATTTGGTCTGCGCTGGCAAGCTCCCGTTCAAGAAGGAGCGCAGTGGCGATATGGTGTACTTCACAGCGTACGCCATGGTGGGATTCATTCCACCTTTCTCTTCTTTTCTTTTGATGCTGCTAGACTTTTATGCTCTGCAGCTATATCACCTTGGCTCCCATTCTCTTCTTCTCGTGGCGACATTCGTCCACTTTTGCGAGATGTGGGTGGGTATCCCCCCCCCCCCCCCCGCGTCGAGCTTTTCCGCACCTTCTTCACCATCCACACCACCGGCAAGGGGTCCGAGTTCCTTGGCTTCTATTATTTTGTGAAGTGCAAGAACTGCCCCTACAAATACTTAAAGTCATTTCCTTCTGGCAAGTGGGATGACTGGAAGAAGGATTGGATCATCATTATGGCGGAGGATCATGAGAAATTGGAGCTACCCGAAGGTCTCCCCAATGTTGACACTGACGCTTGGAGTGTGGTTCCCGTGCTGTCAGATGGCTTCAACCCTGTTTTGACCAAGATCCGCGAGTGTGTGGAAGGTGGAGGCCCCCCAGATGGTCTTCTGCAACTTCTTGGTCAACAGGTGGGCTGCGCTGAAGAAGAGGGAGAAGCTATGTGGGCCCTCTACAGCATTATGGATGACGACCAGATTAAAACCAGTCTGAAACCCAACTTGGATGATGAATCCTTGGAGTTTCATTTGAAGAAATTCCAGCATGGGATTAACGTCAATGGAGATGACTTGGTTCCGCTAGCAGCCTTCCTCCCCCTGAACATGGAGGCACAGTTCAGTAGGGAGCTCCGGAAAAGCATGTCGGTGCTTGACGACCTTGGCGAGGTAGAGAGGCATCCGACCACCAGATTGGCGATCCTCAGAGCTTCTGGGGGTGGTCCTTCCTCTGCCTCGAGCCGAGAGACTGAAGACACCGGAAAGGGCAAGGGCAAAGAACCAGCTGAGCCCTCCAACCGGAAGAGAAAGTTGAAGCATGCTGACGGGAGGTCCGTCAGACCTGCCCCTTCCACGACGGCTGCTTCACCCCGGCAGGGGAGGTCATCTGTAGCTACTGCTGCTCCGGTGCAAGCGTCTTCAAGAGGCGTAAGCTCCGGGCAGGCGACCCCGGCCTCAGTGCTGGCTAGAAGTTCTGAGTTCGAGGGTTCTTCCCGGCGAAGAGAAGCTCTGGCCGAAAGCACTCCGACAACTGCGAGTGTTCCTCAATTAAGGTCTGAAGCAGCTGTCTCACCAGATTTGGTGGGCTCTAGCTCCGGGCCTCAGAAAAAGAGGTTCTGAGGTGACTGGGGTGGTAGCATCCCGAGGTAAGCATTGATTGCTCACCCTAAAATGCTAGTCTTGTTTTTAATGTGTTCTTAATCTTCTCTTCCCTTTATTTCTAGGGTGTCAAAGAAGGGGCCGGGAGCTTCAGCGCCTGTTGCAGCGGCCAAGGCTGCGCCTGCTGAAGCTCCGGCTTCAAGCACTGAGCCTCCTCGTCAAGCGGAGGCTGAAGTCGCGATAGCTCCGGCGCCAACTGTCGTGAGATTGGACTCAGAGTCCTCACCCGAAGCTCCTCTGGTAGTGCCGGACCACATGAGAGAAGTTGAAGATGTACCCCTAGCGGCGGAGGCTGATGCTTTAGCACCGGCTATGCCAGAAGTTCTAGCTTCCGAGCCAGAAGTTGCCGAAGCCCTGGCTGCTGAGCCAGAAGTAGCTGAAGCCCTGGCTATTGAGCCAGAAATTTCCCAAGCTCCGACCCTTGTGCCAGAAATGGTTGAAGATCCGGCAGCTAAGCCGAAAGTAGTAGAGGGTCCGGTGGCTGAGTCGGGGGTGGTTGAAGGTCCGTTGGTTAACCCGGAAGTAGTCGTTGTGCCGGAACCTAAGCCAGCGGTGGTTGAGAACCCAGTCAAAGCTACGGCTGCTGCTCCAGAGGCGGTGGTCCCGGAGGTACCAGGGCTGGAGCCAGAGTAGCCCGAAGAAGTGGCGGCAGGTCCTCCGACTTTGGAGCCATCAACTGAAGAACCTGAAGCGGCGCCTTCAGCTGCTCCGGAGGTGGAATTTCCCCCAGTGGGTTCTTCTACTGCCGCTGAAGGGTTCTAAGAGAGCAGGCCTAGCACTACAGGAGTACAGGGGACCACTATTGTAGAGTGGGACCCATTTTTTGTGACGGAAAACCCTTTTGAGCCTGCGGAAATGGTCCCAGCAGGCCCAAAACCTATCCCTCTGACATTGTCCATAGACAACGCCTGCTCAAGCCTCCAGCACGTCCAGCTTGCCTTCGATCATGAGAGCAAAGCCTTGGAGGAGGAGCGCAACACCTTGAGGCGTTGGCACAACAGACTTCATTTTGAGACCGGGCTTGCCCAGACGAGGCTAGCTGACCAGAAGGTGTGGATTAAGAGGGAGAAAGACCAGATAGAATACTGTGATAAGTTGATGGAAGAGAAGGAGGCCGCTATCTGGGCGCTCGACGCTAACTCCAGGGAAATCTTGGAGCAAGCCAAGGAGAAGCATGACACTGTGGATGAGCATTACGATAAACTCACTAAACTGAATGAGGTTCTCATGAAGCGCCGGGCGGACCTGGAGGAGAGAGAGGAAAGACTCCAGGAGCAGCAGGAGGATGTGGTGAGGAGAGAGGTTGAGGTCACCCAGATGTTGACTCTGGGTGAGAAAAATTTGATGAATCACAGCAAAAAGCTGGATCTATGGAAGGAGGAAGAGAGGAAGAAGAACTGGAAGGTGGGTCAAGAGCTCTCGAAAAGACAGTCTGACGTTGCCGCTAGGGAGGAGAGAGTTAAAGGCATGGAGAAAGACCTTGTTGAAAGGAAGAACCGCATCCACCACCGGGAGACGAAGCTGGCCGACCGGGAAAAGCAAGTTGCTGACAGCATGCAGTAGCATGCTAAGTTGGCTGAGCGCCTTGCCCGTGAAGGTTCGGAGCTTGCGACTGCCCGGAAGTCGCTGGAGGAGCTGCAAAGCCTGAAGAAGATTGAAGCTATTCAAGTGTGGGACTTCTTAGGGCGAGCGAATGACACGCTGACACCGTGGACTTCCATTTTGTATGTCCGGACAACCTGGAACTGGACTTGGACTGGGCGCTGGTGGCCCTCAACGGTGCTGGCAGCAAACTTGACGCAATGGGCGACGTCATCGAGGATCAGCTGGAGACATAGGGGAAGTATTTGGCTACAAATGTCGCAGAATTCGTGCTGACGTGTTATGTGAGCCGAGATCCCCAATTCCCATTGGACCCGGTGCTCGAAGGTCCCATCGCTAAAGAGGAAGACGCCGCCAAAGCCAGCGTCCAGGAAGTTCCCAAAAAGTAGCTTCATTCTTCCACAGGCCTTAGGTTCTCCAGTAGCTTAGGACTTTCTTTCTTTTGCCTTCTGCTATACTCTCCTCATTTTGTAATCCAATATCTGAAATTAATGAAAACCTCCTTTCTCCCTTCAATTTCACTTTGTCTTCAATATACTGTGTCGTATCTTGTTGGCCCCTAGTACATGTGTACAATTGAAGTGTGTACATGTACCAAAGGTTGTGCTAGTATGTTGATGACTTGAATACTTCACACTTGCAGATTTTAGGTCCGAAGTCTTCAATTTTGAGGCATCGGAGACAGGCCCCCTGAGATAGTCAGAGTTTGTTAGCTCCTATGTCTTTCACTGTCAACATATTAGACGTTAACGGCAGACCCCCCTCGGAGGGATTCGAAGGTTAGTAGCTCCGGCGTCATCCACCATCGCTATGAATTTTTGCTTTTCCTACACATTAAAGGCAAGAGAAAAAGTAAAATCTGTCCTCTTGTCTATAAATTGGTTGTGATCATCGTTCTTATTTGGACTTTAGATCCGAAGAAACTCAACTTGATAACGAGCATTTTGATAAGCTTTCTAGATCTGCATGCCTTTTTAGTACTCACCCTACTGAGGCCTGCCGGGTTGTAGGTAGAGCCGCATACTTAGGGTGCAAGACCAGGCTAAGACGATAGCACACTTCGGACCTATGTTGGCTTGGCATTTAGGCAAGTAGACTATGTAGCAATGTTAAGATCCAAAAAGACTATCAATAAGGCTTGTAATGCATGTGAATTACTTGGAACAAAGCTCAAAAATTTTTGCACAACTTGATTATAGACAAGTGGGGTAAAAATAATTTGATATATTGAGCCTTGCATAAATGGTAAAAGCACGTGGAGTCTATTTTCACACAGCAATGCCTTTCATTATAGGTCCGGATTATAGGGGAGACAAGGACACACTTAGGGTGCTGGACCAAGCTAAATGTGCTATACATCTTGTGCTAGTCCACAGCAAGTAGTTACACTTTTAGTGCTGTGACTGTCTCAAGTGTTACTTGAACTTCCAGGGCCCTCCTGGGGGGTCCGGATGTTCTCCCGGAGGACTTGCCCGTCTCTGTATAATGACTCTTCAACATGTATTGTGTGTAATTACAGAATGACCTCCGTGATTCTAAGCATAAAACTTATGGAGGTGCTGGATGTTCAAAGGATTTGGGAGCAGGCTCCCATCCTCAGTTGCCAAGCGAACACATCCTGGTCAGGATAATTTAATTACTCGGAAGGGACCCTCCCAGCCGGGGGAAAGTTTGATTATCCCTTCTCGACTTAGTATCTTCCGAAGTACCAGGTCGCCTTCTTCAAGCTATCGGTTGCGCACATGCCTTTGATGACAGTGTTGGAGCACTCGACGATAACGTGCGTTCCAAACAGCTGCTTGGCCCCTTCCCTCGTCAACGAGGTCAAGGTCTTCACGCCGAAGCTGGTCCTGCGTGGCTTCATCAAAGGTCCGGACCCGTAAGGACCCCAAGTTGATCTCCGGAGGAAGGACTACTTCAGCTCTGTACACCAGGAAGAATGCAGTCTCCCCAGTTGACCGGTTGGTTGTTGTCCGGTTCACCCATAATGTGGACGGAAGCTCCTCAATCCAATTATCTCCGTGCTTTTTTAAGCACTCATATGTCCGTGTCTTGAGTCCTTTTAAGATTTCCGCATTTGCTCTCTCGGCTTGGCCATTGCTTGCTGGATGAGCTACTGAGGCGTGGCTAAGTTGAATGCCGAGGTCTTCGCAATATTCTTTGAATGTAGCACTTGTAAATTGAGTTCCATTGTCAGTTATGACTTTGTTTGAACCTCCAAATCAGCATATAATGGACTTCAAGAACTTGATTGTTGATTGTTTATTGATTGTTACTACTGGAGTTGCTTCCGACCACTTGGTGAACTTGTCGATGGCGACATACAGGAACCTGTAACCTCTGACGGCTTCTGGGAAAGGACACAAGATGTCCATACAGCGAATGTCCGTGTAGGAGGTATCATTTGTAGTGATTGAGCCGGTGTGTGAACTTGTTTGGCATGGAACTGACGTGCTTCGCATTATTTCACTAGCTCAACTGCATCCTGAAGTGCTATAGGCTAGTAAAAGCCATGCCGGAAGGCTTTACCGACCAGGGTGCGAGAAGAAGCATGGTTCCTGCACTCGCCTCCATGGATTTCCGCGAGAAGGTCACGGCCTTCTCCCCGTGTAATGCACCGCATTAGTACGCCATTGGCACCACGTATGTAGAGATCCCCTTCTACCAACGTGTATCTTTTAGCTAATCTGACAATCCGGTCAGCAGATACACTGTATTCAGGAAGGATGTTGTCTTTCAAATAGCTCTGGATCTCCGAGATCCATGCAGAACTAACTTGAGCTTCTGAGTCTTTCGTATTGGGTTGCTCAGAGCTTCCGACCACACCTACGACTCTTGGTGGACGCCGTGGTAGCAGGGCCACCGGGACCGCCAGCTTCGAGGTGCTGGTCTCGCCCCCTTCGCTCAGTTCGGAAGGCTGAGCTGTTGGTTTTGATAACTTTCAGACGAAGATCCCGTCAGGAGACGGAGCTCTGGTTGAGGCTTTCGTCGAGAGTTCGTCGGCTTCGGAGTTATGAAGACGTTGAACATGATGGTGGTCCAGGACTTCGAAGTCCTTCTGAAGCCTCTGGACTTCAAGGAGATATGCAGCTAATTGAGAGTTGTTGCAGGAACATTCACCTTTCACTTGTTTGATAATGAGTTGGGAATCTCCCTTTACCCACAGCTGTTTAACACCATAAGATAGTGCCACCTTGAGTCCATAGATGATGGCTTCATACTCCGCCATATTGTTGGTTGCCTTGAAATCAAGGTGTACCATGTACTTGACCTTCTCTCCGGTCGGAGTGTAACACCCTCAATTTTCGCATCATGCATTGCATACATGTTCATGTATTAAATATTAATAGAATAAAAGAAAAATGATAAAACATACATATACGGTGTAGCAAAAAGAAGAAAGAGAAAATAATAATTATAGCCTAAAACTTGTAATAGGGAATAAGTATAAAAATAATAATAAAAAACTATATATAAATATATATAAATAATATATATAATAACTGTATATACAAAGAAAATAAATAAATAATATAAAGAATAAATAAATAATAATATATTTATAAAAAAAAGTGAAAAAAAAACAAAAACCAACCGCCGGCCTCACCCACCCGACAGCTCGCCCAACCCGCGCGCCCGACTCCCGACGCGCCACGCCACCCGACCGCGACCCCGCGCCTGGGCCCCGCTCTCCACCTGGCCCCGCGCGACCCCGCCGCACGCGCCGCCTGGGCCCCGCACCGCAGCCAGCACGCCTGCCGCGCACGACGCTCGGCCGCACCGCACGCGCCCGCCCATGCTGGGCCCCACCCCGCCGCTCGCCCTAATCCGCCCGCTCGCCCCGACCGAATTGCGCACTCACGCGCCATGGGCCCCACACCGCCCGACTCCCACCCGATCCCCCTGCCGCGCGCGCTCGGCCAAACCGCGCCCGACCCCGACTCCAGAGACCGAGCCGGTCTCTGATCGCTGCTGCCGCCTATAAAAGAGACCGTAGGTCTCCGTAAATTTTCCCGATCACAAAAACACCGCCGCCTAGATCCAAAAACAGCCCTAGCCGCCAGTACAGTGAAAAAGGAGATCAGAGGCTGCGCCGCCAGGTAAGAAAAGAGAGGAGAAAAGAGGAGGAAGAGGAAGAAAAAGAAAGGAGGGCGCCGCCGTCCGCCGGAGATCGTCGTCGCCATCGCGTCGCCGTCGTCGTGCCGCCGGAGGACCTTGCGCATCTACTTCGTCCACGCGTCGCCATCATCCCTCCATCTTCGAAGCCGTCGCATCTACGGTAGGATTCGTTTTTCCGATGCGAATTTTAGTGACGTATTAGATCTAATAGACGTAAATTGATTTTTGTTGCATTGTCTTTTTATTTTCAATGACATTAATTCTTGCTAAAACCCCCGTAAACTCATATGAACACGTATGAACTAGTTGCATCTAATTAATAAACAACCATAGTTAATTAATGATTGATCTTTGCATGCACGCATATCATCGCATGTTGATTAATGTGTGTGCATCATGTTGATTTGTATGTATATTCTTGTATGTGTGATCACGAGTAGAGGGAAGTGCTCAAGAGGTCGTGTATGAGGATTTCTAGAACCAAGACTTTGAAGCGTTTGAGCAACCCTATCCACCGGAGCAAGGCAAGTGTCCTTGAAGCATATTGATCCTGTTTTTAAAATAAATGTTTTGATTGTAAAACTGCATGCTTGTGTCAATTTTGATGGGAATCCTATGGTAGGAAGTTTACTAGACTTGCTAAACCACCCTTGTCACCTGGAATATATGGTAGAGAGTCGGGAAGGGTTTTTACCTTTTTGCTGCGCTTAATCAACTGGGATGGGAAGTAACTATACCACTCAACTTAATTATGCAAGGATGAGATTATGGTTAGCATGAACTGGTTAAATATGGTATGGTAATGGGCGATCTAAGCAAGCCTGGTATGTGGATGGGTTGGATGTTATGGTGGTTTGCTTGCTTTAGATCTAAGGACTGGTTCATGCGAGAATAAGCCAGGACTACAGTGCCACCACGAGGCCAAGTATGGGTGCGGCCTAGCTGATTAATTAGGGCTTCGCCAGTGCTATTTGGACCATTAAGGATGCTCGGGGAAGGGGTAGTCGGATTAGGTTGTTGATGATTGGTGGGACTACCCTGGGATCCGAATGGCTCAAGGGGGCCCTTGGTTGAATATGTGCTCAGTTGGAGACATCGCCACCGGTGAAACCTCAATGGGGTCTGAATAGACTAGTAATCCCTTTGTAAAGGCTATTTTGTGATCTCTTGGCCACACACCCACGGAAGTGTGTAATGTGACCGACGGGTCATGGGCATAAGGGAGGTTCTTAGTCACCGAAGGGTGATGAAATCACGAACACGTGGGTAAAGAGGTACAAATTCTGCAGAGTTAATTAAAACTATCATGATAGCCATGCTCCCGGTTATGAGCACCTGGACAACTTCCGTGATTAGAGGGAAATTGGGATTTGGGATGGTTATGGTTTGGTAATGGTTATGGTTGATATTATGATTATGGTTATGGTTATGGGATGGAATTATGGATTTATTTCTGGTATTGAATATGGTTATTGGCAATGGTGGAATCTGGTTTAATGATGATGGATATGAAATATGGATATCTAATAATCATTGTGGGATATGATGGGTTTACTTCACATACTTATGATATATTTCTTTTCAAATGTTTTAATGTACTTTTCAGCACTTTGCCATTATTATTGTCGTCATTTGAATCAGCCACATGTCATACTTTCCACACTTGCTGAGTACGACATGTACTCACTCTTGCAATCCCCCCCAACAGTTGCAGGTCAGGATTGTGAGTTTAATGGCGATAATGTGGAGATCTAGGCCGTGTCTACTGTCAGCTTTGCCTGTGGTGTTGCATGGAGCTGCGCTATCCCTTTTGCTTAGTTTGCTTAGTTGCTTAATTAGTCTATTTCCGCTGCATTAGTTGAACTTGTCATTAATATTCATTAGAGCTTGTATTCGAGGATAATATGGTTTGTGTAATAAAATTTGATAATTAATCTTGTTCTGTGGTAATTTTCTCTATACTCTTTTGTGATTGCACTCGTGTATGTGTGTTAAACATCCTGGGCACACATATGCGTTAGCTTGGTTCATTTTTTGGAACTGGGCTTCACAGATTGATATCAGAGCCACAGGTTGACCGTAGGATGCAACCTAGATAGAATGGACACATTAGATCACATAGGAGCACTCATGAATCGATGTGTTTTTGCTTAGTGTGCTGTTTGCTATATATATATATATTGTTTGCTTGTGTGCTTAATAGAGGATTTTGGGATGCTTTAGCATTGCCATGTCCACCTAGGCTAGTATAACTAGTTGGTTAGCTTCATATCCCTTGATGCATATAGTTGGGGATGTTTTCTAATTCTTACCTATTGCTTTTCTTCAGATGGTGAGGACTCGCAACCACAGGGATGGCAATGATGAGGAGGAGAACCATGGAGTACCTCAGAACAACGTTGGACAAGGATCTACTCAGGGAGCTATCAACATTGAGCAGCTACTGGCTATGCAAAACCAGCTCATGCAGACCATGATACAAACAATGGGACAGCTGCAGGCTGGCAATATCAACAATCAGCCCCACATGCCTCCACTGCCACCCCCACTTCCTCATAACCGATTGGGAGAGTTTATGAGGACTAGGCCGCCGACCTTTGCTCAAGCTGCTGACCCTATGGATGCGGAGGATTGGCTCAAGTCCGTGGAGAAGAAGCTAGCCATTGTCCAATGCAGTGACCGGGAGAAGGTCCTGTTCGCTTCTCACCAACTAGTTGGAGCAGCTGCGGATTGGTGGGATGCTTATTGCAATGCTCATGAGAATCAAGAGAGGATCACCTGGGCGGAATTCAAGGACAGTTTCCGTTCTCATTATGTGCCCGAGGGTGTTATGATTTTGATGAGGTAAGAATTTGAGAATTTGAGGCAAGGGAGATCAAGCGTGAGTAAATATCTCAATAAATTCACTCAACTCTCAAGGTATGCGCCTGAGGATGTTAGTCGGGACAGCAACAAGCAATATTTGTTCATGAGGGGCTTGAACAATGAGATCCAAGTGCAATTGCTCAACTGTGATTATGCCAATTTTCAGAAGCTTGTGGATAAAGCAATTGTGGTTGAGAACAAGATCCATGAGATGGAGCAAGAAATCAAGAGGAAGGCGCCATATCAAGGAGAGCAACAAGGAAGTAATGTGCGCCCTCGCCTTGCACCACCCAATGCACCCTATTACAGCTCCTCTATTCCTGCTCAGCGCCCTGGTTATGCACCGTGCCCAACTCAGTTTGTGCAGCAGCGCCCTGTTATGCAAGCACCTAGGCCTCCAATGCCTTATGCACCTCGTGCTGATTTTCCTGGAGCCAATGTTCAAAACCAAGCTCGTCCCAATAATTCTGTTGGAGTTAAGAAGTGTTATACTTGTGGAGAAGCTGGACACTTTGCACATCAATGTCCTAAGTCAGGCCTTGGTCAAGGGAGCAATGCACCGAGGCAAAACATGAGACCCAATGGAGGAGCGCCACAAGGAAGCCGTGGACAGCAGAATTTTGCTCGTGGCAACGTGAACCATGTCTCTACGGAGGATGCTCAACAAGCGGACGACGTGGTCATTGGTATGTTTCTCGCCAACTCCAACCCCGCGACTATGTTATTTGATTCTGGAGCATCGCATTCATTCATTGCATCGAAGTATGTTGCCAAGTATAGTTTGCCTATCTCTCATATGAAGTTTACCCTGCTGGTTAAGTCTCCTGGAGGAGAGATGAGGACAAATATAGTATGTCCAAAAGTAAGCCTTAGAATAAGGGGGTAGACTTCTCCGCCAACCTCATTGTTTTAGATTCTCAAGGGTTGGATATTATACTTGGTATGGACTGGTTGAGGAAGCACAATGGAGTTATTGAGTGTGCCACAAAGACGGTGAAGTTGACTAATGAGGAAGGGATCACCGTAGAATTTGAAGCATCTCAAACCGCACCGAAGCAACTGGAGCTGAATCATATGGACGGTGCCGCAATTGAGGAGATTCCGGTAGTGTGTGAATTTTTGGATGTGTTTCCAGATGAGTTGCCAGGTATGCCACCTGATCGAGACATTGAGTTTGTTATTGATTTAATACCTGGAACTGCACCTATAGCTAAGAGGCCGTATAGTATGCCTCCTATGGAATTAGCGGAGCTCAAGAAGCAAATTCAAGAGCAATTAGGGAAATGTTTTATTCGCCCTAGTTCTTCACCTTGTGGAGCGCCTGTGCTGTTTCTGGACAAGAAGGATGGATCCCAAAGGATGTGCGTGGATTACCGAGCTCTCAACGAGGTAACAATCAAAAACAAGTATACCTTGCCACGTATAGAAGACTTGTTTGATCAGATGAAGGGTGCTTATGTCTTCTCTAAGATTGGTTTGAGGTCGGGATACTTTCAAATAAATATTAGACCATCGGACATACCCAAGACAGCTTTTAGGACACGGTATGGATCTTATGAGTACACCGTGATGTCTTTTGGATTGACAAATGCCCCTACCTACTTTATGTACCTCATGAATAAAGTCTTCATGGAGTACTTGGACAAGTTCGTTGTGGGGTTTATTGATGATATTATGATCTACTCGAAGGATGAGAAGGAACATGAGGAACACTTGAGGCTTACGTTGCAAAAATTGAGGGAGCATCAATTGTATGCCAAGTTCATCAAGTGTCAGTTTTGGTTGAAAGAGGTGCCATTTTTGGGTCATATCATCTCAGGAGGAGGAGTATCGGTTGACCCTGGTAAAGTGAGTGATGTGTTGAAGTGGGAACCACCGCAAAATGTAAAGGAAATAAGGAGTTTTCTTGGAATGGCTGGATATTACCGTCGATTCATCAAGGACTTCTCCAAGATAGCCAAGCTAATGACGGAATTGCTAATGAAGGGAAAGGCTTTCCGATGGACTCAAGCTTGTGAAAACAGTTTTGAGGAGTTGAAGAAGAGGTTAACAACAGCCCCAGTTTTGGTATTGCCGGATGTAAGCAAGAGTTATGATATTTATTGTGACGCATCAAGACAAGGACTCGGATGCGTGCTTATGCAAGAAGGTCAAGTAGTC
The DNA here is from genome assembly GCA_036927565.1 of Tuctoria greenei. Taxonomy (NCBI): domain Eukaryota; kingdom Viridiplantae; phylum Streptophyta; class Magnoliopsida; order Poales; family Poaceae; genus Tuctoria; species Tuctoria greenei. The sequence continues at coordinate 45,543,186 of JAYESD010000012.1, forward strand.
GCCTACGCGTCCAGACAATTGAAGAAACATGAGCAGAATTACCCAACACATGATTTAGAACTTGCAGCCGTGGTACATGCATTGAAGATTTGGGGACACTATATTCTTGGACATAGGTGTGAAATTTACACGGATCATAAGAGTTTGAAAAATATTTTCACACAAACGGATCTGAACTTGAGGCAATGAAGATGGTTGGAGCTCATCAAAGATTATGATTTGGGGATCAACTATCATCCGGGAAAAGCCAATGTGGTGGCCGATGCTTTTAGTAGAAAAGGAGTAAGTCATCAACTCACGGTTCGAGAGTTACCATTCGAGTTATGTAAGGAGTTTGAACGGTTGAACCTCGGGTTTGTAAATGAGATGGGATGATGGAGTTAAACCCAACCTTGGAGCAAGAAATTCGAGAAGCACAAACCACGGATGAGGAGATCAAGGAAATAAGGAAAGGATCGAGGAAGGGAGAGAATTCAGATTTGATGAAGACGAACATGGTACCTTATGGCTTGGAAAGAGGATCGTTGTGCCGAATGTAAAGCATATTCGGGAGACAATATTAAAGGAGGCACATGACTCGCCTTACTCAATTCACCCTGGTTGTACAAAGATGTACAAAGACTTGAAGACTTGCTATTGGTGGGATAGCATGAAGAAGGACATAGCTGAATACGTAGCATTGTGTGATGTGTGCCAACGAGTCAAGGCGGAACATCAAAGGCCAGCCGGATTATTGCAACCATTGAAGATTCCGGAATGGAAGTGGAAGAAATTGGAATGGACTTCATAGTTGGGTTACCACGTACTCAGTCCGGGTATGACTCAATTTGGGTAATTGTGGATTGCTTAACCAAGTCAGCTCATTTTGTCCCTGTGAAGACCAAGTATACAGCTGCACGATTAGCCAAAATATACATGGAGCATATTGTGTGTCGACACGGAGTACCGAAGAAGATAGTCTCGGATAGAGGTTCTCAATTTACCTCCAGATTTTGGCAAAAATTGCATGAAGCTTTGGGAACGAGGTTGAATTTTAGTTCAGCATATCATCCTCAAACGGATGGACAAACCGAGAGGACCAATCAGATTTTGGAGGACATGTTAAGAGCTTGTGCTTTAAAGCATGGGAAAAGTTGGGACAAAAGCTTGCCATACGTGGAATTTTCATACAACAATAGTTACCAAGCAAGTTTGAAGATGTCACCATATGAAGTGCTTTATGGGAGGAAGTGTAGGACACCTTTATTCTGGAATGAGGCAGGAGAAACTCAAGTATTTGGTCCGGTTGTGTTGCCAGAAGCCGAAAAGCAAGTCCAGATAATTCGTGAAAACTTGAGGGCTGCCCAATCAAGACAAAAAGGCTATGCGGACAATAGGAGAAGGAAATTAGCCTTTGAAATAGGAGATTTTTGTTTACCTCAAGGTGTCACCTATGAGAGGTCATAAGAGGTTTAACATAAGAGGCAAGCTCGCACCACGTTACATTGGACCATACAATATTTTGGACAAACGAGGAGAAGTGACATATCGACTTGAGCTGCCGACGTATCTCTCCGATGTACACGACGTATTTCACGTCTCTCAACTCAAGAAGTGTCTCAGGGTACCGGAAGAACAAGTGCCAATGGACGAGTTATAACTTCAAGAGGATTTGTCTTATGTCGAGCAACCTATCAAGATCTTGGACGTAAAGGAAAGAGTCACAAGAAATAAGAGGACCCGTTGGTGCAAAGTGCAATAGAAACACCATACAGAAGCCGAAGCTACGTGGGAGCGTGAAGAAGACCTAAAGGCAGAATTCCTGCATCTTTTCTCCACGCTATCGAATCTCGAGGGCGAGATTCACTTTAAGGGGGTAGGTTTGTAACACCCTCAATTTTTGCATCATGCATTCCATACATGTTCATGTATTAAATATTAATAGAATAAAAGAAAAATGATAAAACATACATATATGGTGTAGCAAAAAGAAGAAAGAGAAAATAATAATTATAGCCTAAAACTTGTAATAGGGAATAAGTATAAAAATAATAATAAAAAACTATATATAAATATATATATAAATAAATATATAAATAATATATATAATAACTGTATATAAAAAGAAAATAAATAAATAATATAAAGAATAAATAAATAATAATATATTTATAAAGAAAAAAGAGAAAAAAAACAAAACAAAAACCAACCGCCGGCCTCACCCACCCGACGCGCTCGCCCAACCCGCGCGCCCGACTCCCGACGCGCCACGCCACCCGACCGCGACCCCGGGCCTGGGCCCCGCTTGCCACTAGGCCCTGCGCGACCCCGCCGCATGCGCCGCTTGGGCCCCGCACCGCAGCCAGCGCGCCTGCCGCGCGCGACGCCCGACCGCACCGTACGAGCCCGCCCGCGCTGGGCCCCACCCCGTCGCTCGCCCCGATCCGCCCGCTCGCGCCGACCGAGTCGCGCACTCGCGTGCCCTGGGCCCCGCACCGCCCGACTCCCGCCCGACGCCCCTACCGCGCGCGCCGGGCCAAACCGCGCTGGACCCCGACTCAAGAGACCGAGCCAGTCTCTGATCGCTGCCGCCGCCTATAAAAGAGACCGTAGGTCTCCGTAAATTTTCCCTATCCCAGAAACGCCGCCGCCTAGATCCAAAAACAGCCCTAGCCGCCAGTACAGAGAAAAAGGAGATCAGAGGCTATGCCGCCAGGGAAGAAAAGAGAGGAGAAAAGAGGAGGAAGAGGAAGAAAAAGAAAGGAGGGCGCCGCCGTCCGCCGGAGATCGTCGTCGCCATCGCATCACCGTCGTCGTGCCGCCGGAGGACCTTGCGCATCTACTTCGTCTACGCATCGCCATCATCCCTCGATCTTCGAAGCCATCACATCTATGGTAGGATTTGTTTTTCCGATGTGAATTTTAGCGACATATTAGATCTAATAGACGTAAATTGATTTTTGTTGCATCGTCTTTTATTTTTAGCAACATTAATTCTCGCTAAAACCCCCGTAAACTCATATGAACACGTATGAACTAGTTGCATCTAATTAATAAACAACCATAGTTAATTAATGATTGATCTTTGCATGCATGCATATCATCGCATGTTGATTAATGTGTGTGCATCATGTTGATTTGTATGTATATTCTTGTATGTGTGATCACGAGTAGAGGGAAGTGCTCAAGAGGTCGTGTACGAAGATTTCCAGAACCAAGACTTTGAAGCGCTTGAGCAAACCTATCCGCCGGAGCAAGGCAAGTGTCCTTGAAGCATATTGATCCTGTTTTTAAAATAAATGTTTTGTTTGTAAAACTGCATGCTTGTGTCAATTTTGATGGGAATCCTATGGTAGGAAGTTTACTAGACTTGCTAAACCACCCTTGTCACCTGGAATATATGGTAGAGAGTCGGGAAGGGTTTTTACCTTTTTGCTGCGCTTAATCAACTGGGATGGGAAGTAATTATACCACTCAACTTAATTATGCATGGATGAGATTATGGTTAGCATGAACTGGTTAAATATGGTATGGTAATGGGCGATCTAAGAAAGCCTGGTATGTGGATGGGTTGGATGTTATGGTGGTTTGCTTGCTTTAGATCTAAGGACCGATTCATGCGAGAATAAGCCAGGACTACAGTGCCACCACGAGGCCAAGTATGGGTGCGGCGTAGCTGATTAATTAGGGCTTTGCCAGTGCTATTTGGACCATTAAGGATGCTCGGGGAAGGGGTAGTCGGATTGGGTTGTTGATGATTGGTGGGACTACCCTGGGATCCGATTGGCTCAAGAGGGGGCCCTTGGTTGAAGATGTGCTCAGTTGGAGACATCGCCACAGGTGAAATCTCAGTAGGGTCTGAATAGACTAGTAATCCCTTTGTAAAGGCTATTTTGTGATCTCTTAGCCACACACCCACGGAAGTGTGTAATGTGACCGACGGGTCATGGGCATAAGGGAGGTTCTTAGTCATCGAAGGGTGATGAAATCACGAACACGTGGGTAAAGAGGTACAAACTCTGTAGAGTTAATTAAAACTATCATGATAGCCGTGCTCCCGGTTATGAGCACCTGGACAACTTCCATGATTAGAGGGAAATTGGGATTTGGGATGGTTATGGTTTGGTAATGGTTATGGTTGATATTATGATTATGGTTATGGTTATGGGATGGAATTATGGATTTATTTCTGGTATTGAATATGGTTATTGGCAATGGTGGAATCTGGTTTAATGATGATGGATATGAAATATGGATATCTAATAATCATTGTGGGATATGATGGGTTTACTTCACATACTTATGATATTTTGCTTTTCAAATGTTTTAATGTACTTTTCAGCACTTTGCCATTATTATCATCGTCATTTGAATCAGCCACATGTCATACTTTCCACACTTGCTGAGTATGACATGTACTCACTCTTGCAATCCCCCCCAACAGATGCAGGTCAGGATTGTGAGTTTAATGGCGATAATGTGGAGATCTAGGCCGTGTCTACCGTCAGCTTTGCCTGTGGTGTTGCATGGAGCTGCGCTATCCCTTTGCTTAGTTGCTTAATTAGTTTATTTCTGCTGCATTAGTTGAACTTGTCATTAATATTCATTAGAGCTTGTATTCGAGGATAATATGGTTTGTGTAATAAAATTTGATAATTAATCTTGTTCTGTGGTAATTTTCTGTATACTCTTTTGTGATTGTGTTGAACATCCTGGGCACACATATGCGTTAGCTTGGTTCATTTTTCGGAAATGGGCGTCACACGGAGCCAGGAGAAGGATTCCAGCTCCGGCCCCCTGCTTCTGCACGGAGCCGTCGAAGTAGAGGGTCCAGTGAGGCTCTGTGAATATCGGAACTTTAAGTTATGGTTTCTGCTCACTATGGCCCCCAGGTTTTGATGTAGAGGGGGTCCACTCCGCCATAAGTCATCCAATGCTTGACTTTTAATTGCTTGTCTTGACACAAACTCTAGATCAAATTTGGTGATTTCCGCTGCCCACTTTGCAATGTTCCCAGTAGAATTTGGGTTATGCAAAATTGCACGTAGTGGAAAAGAAGTTACCACTGATATTTTGTGGGCTTTAAAGTAGTGACGAAGCTTCCTTGAGGCAATAAGAACCGCATAAAGCAGTTTATGCACCTCAATGTATCTTGACTTGGCATCATGGAGTACTTCACTGATGAAGTACAGAGGGTGTTGGATGGTCCGGACCCTTTCAGAAGGACTCGGAGCTTCCTCTCCATCGACCCGAACCCTGTCGGAGGGTCCTGGACCTTCAGGTTGTTCTTCTTGGACCCTCCCGGAGGTGTCCAAAACTCTTTCTTGTTCAACCCAAATCTCACTAGGATGATCTAGATTATCTTGCTTAGCCTGGTGAACCTCTTCAGGCGAAAGAGATAGATCTCCTAGCACCTTGTTTTGAGGTTCCGTGTCTGGGAGCTGGGACCCAGTCACGTCTTTAGGTGACTCCGGACCCTCTCGGAGTGGCCTAGACTCCTGGACTGAATGTGGTTCCGGTCTTTCCGCAACCAGGACCATACTAACAACTTCGATAGTTGCTGAAATGTAAAGCAGCAAAGGCTCACCAGGGTTAGGAGCTACCAATATTGGTAGTGTGGTGAGGACTTGTTTCAACTCTTGGAACGCCTTTTCTACTTCTTTGGACCAAAGAAATGGTCCAAACTTCCTCAAGAGTTTGAAGAAGGGTAGTGCCCGTTCTGCCAGTCTTGATATAAACCGGCTGAGCGCAGCTAGACATCCAGTCAACTTTTGGACATCTTTAATACGGGCTGGTGGCCGCATTTCTTCTATAGCCTTGATCTTCGCCGGATTTGCTTCGATTCCTTGGTGAGTAACCAAGAACCCCAGAAGCTTTCCGGAGCTAACCCCCAAAACACACTTGTCCGGGTTCAGCTTGGTGCGCGTAGTGCGCAGCTTGTCAAAGACGGCTTGTAAGTTGTCAAGGAGTGACTCCTTGTTTTTGATCTTCACGACGATGTCATCAACATACACCTCCACCAAGTCTCTAATTAGCTCTCCAAATGTTTTGTACATAGCTTGCACAAATGTTGAAGCAGCATTTTTAAGACCAAATGGCATGGCAGTATAACAATACAATCCATCTACTAATATGAAGGCAGTGTGCTCTTCGTCTTCCTTGGACATTTGGATTTGATTGTATCCAGAATATGCATCTAAGAAACACAGTAGCTCACACCCGGAGGTGGAGTCCACTATCTGGTCTATTCTAGGTAGTGGAAAAGGATCTTTTGGACATGCCTTATTTAAGGTGGTGTAGTCGATACACTTCTGAAGCTTCCCACCGGCCTTGGGTACAACAACTGGGTTTGCCAGCCATTTTGGATGGAAGACTACCCGGATGAATCCATCTTCGAGCAACTTGCTGATTTCCTGTCGGATGAAGTTTTGTCGCTCTATTGACTGCTTCTGGGGCTTCCGGTGTACAGGCCGAGCGTCTGGGTAAATCTTCAGATTGTGCTCAATCACCTCCCTAGGGATCCCAGGCATTTGTGACGGTTGCCAGGCAAACACGTCGACATTATCCTGGAGGAAAGTGATGAGCGTGAGTTACTATTTGTTGTTCAGACCTCCCGATATACGGGTAGTCTGTGCAGCATTGGAACCAATTTGAACGACTTTGACGGGAATGTCGGCGTCGCCGCTTGATTGCACACGAGGTGCGGAGGTAGAGCCTTTGTGACGAATGCTTGGAGGATTCGAAGCTGGCTCCTTACTCGATGCTTCCTCTTGCGCTGTGGTAAGCGCATAGAGTGCTTCCAATGCAGTAACTCCTGCGGTACAGTCTCCGCGGATCCGGAGAACGCCTGTGGGTGTTGGCATTTTAAACACCGAATAACCATAATGGGCAGCAGCCATAAACTTGTATAAAGCTGGTCTACCCAAATTGCAATGAAGGGCAGACTGATCTACGCAACGTCGAAAACTAGTTTCTCAAATCTGTAGTTTTCTCGAGTCCCGAAGGTCACCGGGAGTGTAATGGAACCAAGAGGAGTAACGGTTCTCGGACCTACTCCGGATAAAGGTCGGGATGGGCGAAGGTACGAAGGCCGGAGCTGAAGCTTAATGAAACTTTGAAGCTTATGAGGTTTATCTCGGAACCCCCATCCACCATTACATGGTGGATTTGAATATTGTTAGTGGTGGGTGACACCATCAACGGGAATTGACCAGCCCCGATCATGTTTCGGGGACAGTCTGAAGCATCGAAAATGATGGGTGTATCCATCAACTTCCGATGTGTTTCCGCCATAGCAGCGGAAGCTACCATGGCCATGTCCCGCCGCATTGTCTCGAGGATGCGGCGAGAGGTTATGTCGCAAGAACCTCCATAGATGGTGTTCAAGGTCTTCCGACGTTCGTTGTCAGAAACGTCGGAGTCGTCGACAGTGTTGTAGACGGCTATCAAGACCTTTTTGAGATCCTGGAAACCTAGCTCCTCTTCAGTCGGAGCTTCGTCAACTTTTTGTCTTCCTTCCCTTTGACAGAAAGGAGCTTCCTCCCGCCGCTTGTTACAGCGCTCGACAAAGTTTTGGACCTTTCGGCATTCTTCCAAGCTGTGTTGGTTAGTCTTTGGAATCGGACACCATGCCTTGGAATTGTTGTCGTCCTCTGATGAAGGACGAGGTTGCTTCTCGGGGCATGGCCCCCGGCTTCCAGAAGCTGCAGCAGCAGCTGGAGCGCCGGCCGACGTCTTCTTTTTGCTGTTGGGCTTCTTTTTCTTCTTGCCACTACCGGAGGTAGCAGCTTCAGTTTTGGAGAACTTCTGGTTGGCCTTTGGAGTAGGCTTGGAGTGCATTTCACGGCCCTCGCAGCCCTAGCACATTTGTCGGCTACGCTGAAGAGTTCTGTGACACTGGTAACTTCTTTAATAGCCAGCTTCTCTAGCATCTTCTTATCTCGAACACCATGTCTGAATGCAATGATAACAGAGGAGCTCGAGATTGAGGGAATGGTATTTCATACTTGAGAGAACCACTGGATGAAGGACTGTAGAGATTCCCTCGATGTTTGCTTTACGGCAAACAAGTCCAATTCAGTGCTGAGCCGGGTGTAGGAGCTCCCGAAGTTGGCAATGAATTGCTGGCATAGTTCCGCCCAACTATTAATGGATTCGGGTGGAAGACTCATGAAACAGGACCTTGCAGTCCTAGTTAAAGCCACCGGGTAGTAGTTGGCCATTACAGCCTCATCACCCCCCGCTGCCAGTATGGCAGTAGAGTAGATTTGAAGAAATTCAGCAGGGTTGACAGTCCCGTTGAATTTCTCCGGTAAGTGCGGCCAGAACTTCTGTGGCCACCTGACCATACGTAAGTGCATGGCCAGGGCAGAATTGCCTCCTCCTACTCCTTGAGGAGCGGGGTTGTCCCGAGCTTCTCGCCTCTCACGAGCGCGCTCAATGTGGACACGACCGTCCCGCTGCCAGTAACGGCGATCCAGTTTCGACCGCAGGTCATGAGTCGGAATCCTGGTAATTGTGTGAGTGTGTCGTGCCCCGGGAGGCAATGAAGTCAGTTGTTGGGAGGAAGCACGTCTCCTCTGTTGTGAGCCTTGCAGACCAAGTGTGCCGGACAAGGTCTATCATTGTGAAGGTGCTCGCCCCGAAGGGGGAGGAACTTGGTTGCTGATGCCTGTAGCCGCAGCTGCAACCAGATGGTCAACATCAGCCCTCCACCGCTCCATAGCACCCTGGGGTGCACCTGGAGGTGGTGGGTGTTGTAGAAGAGCTCGCGCAGCAATGAGCGCGTGCTTAGGGTTGTTGTTTGTCGATGCAGTGATCGACGCAGATGCTCCATCTTGTTGGACAACATTGTTTGCTGGAACAGATGGTGGCTGTGGTGCCGCAGCACCTGTTGGAACAACGACACCTGCTGGTTGTTGGACGTTGGAGGGATTGCCTCCGGCAGGTTGTCCAACATGGTTGCCATTGGAGGATCCAGCAGCTGAATTCGCCATTTTGTGATATCGGGATTTAGTGCCCCTATCTGGCGTGCCAAATGTCAAAGTGTTTGACACGACACTTCCTCTGGACCTGCTAAGAAGCAGCCCGCAGAGGTTCTTTTGTAGTTGGGACGCACAGAGACCAAGATCAAGATGGTGACCTCAAAGATTTACGTGGTTCGGGCCGCCTGAGCGTCACACCCTACACCACGGGGGTTGTGTAGTTGTATTGAGCGAGTACGTTTGCTAGGATCAAGTCGAATCAGCTCGTCCCCTGAGTTCATACGGTACAACCCTTTTATAGTTCTAAGGACTGACCGTTACAAAGCTTGCCTGGCCCAACATGTGGCCCTAGCGTTCTTAATGACCTAATACATTGTATAGAGAGTATTACATATAATTTATAGTCTAATAACATGCCTTCATGGCAGCGTTACCCCTATTAACGGTGCACTGATCGTGTGTCATTAATACGGCATTAATGACACATTATCAGGCCTTGTAACTGCTGCTTTAACCTTTCTTGAATGTTTGTAATGGACGTGATCACCTGCTTGTATTTCTATTGGCGATGAAGGTCCGAAGGCTTCACACACAACAGATCCGGAGCTTTCCCTTGCGAGAGGGTAGGTCCGGGGTCGCTGTATACGTGTCGGCACCAGAGCTCCTCTCTGGCGGGGGCTAGGTTCGGTGCTGTTGTACACGTGTAGTCACCAGAGCTTCCCTTGGTTGGGAGTTTAGTTCCGGGAGCCAGCCTTGTGTGGGGAGCGGGTCTGGTGCAGCGTGACATGTGGGACCTACAAGGGCCTTCGACTCTGACGTGTGGAACTTTCTTGCGCTTCTCGCAGTATCGTGGGGTACCCGATACGTAGGGTACCGACAGTTTTCAACCATAGTGGAGATCAAATGTGGTTGTGCATTTGAACTTGAGATCATTAAGAATTTTTCTTTCACCCATTCTTAAATTTTATTAACATAAGGGATGAACTTCACCAATGACCTTAGAATAATTTAAGTGACCTTACTACAAGTTTTGGAATTTCTAGGGCATATTACTATGCAGTACAAAATATATTCAAATTCATTTGAATATAGCACTGTACAATTAGGCCCTGCCAAAATATTCAAATCTGAGGCCATAAATTTTTCGCTGGCCTCATAATATTCCAAATAGACTTCCTGCAAAATTTCAAGAGTTTTGAAGTCCATTAGCTATTTTATTTGAGACGCTTAGCAAATTCAAGCCATATTTAGAGTTCAAATTTTGAATTCTGTTCAAACATCAAGATTTGAACACACCATCATGGTCAGCATGACTTGCTTGAATTATTCTTAAAGTTTCACAATTATTGAAACTCTTTTGCTATTTAATTCAGTGACCCCATTGAATTTCATTCAATTTCAAATTCAAATTTGAAATTCAACTGAAACTTGTTCCAATTCGAAATCCAATTTCACAATCAAGTTCCAGATATTTAATTGAGCCTCTCCACAGAAATCTGGAATTTTTGGATGAAGTTTGGTAGGAGAATTGATGTTGCAGAGAAGAGAAGAGGATAAGGGGAGGTGAGACCCACTGTCAGCCTCGCAAACTCGGTTGAACCGACGGAATGCTCTATATCCGGCTGTCCCCGACGATCGACGCCGGGGACGCTCGACACCGCGACGCGGCATGCAAGCCACCGAGCTGCCTGCTTGCTTGCGCCGTGGCATGCTCCCCTCGTCCCTCTATGCCTATTTATACCCCCCCCCCCGGCCGTCGGCGTCGAGCTCCGTCTCTATTTCGCGCCATAGTCGCCGCCCTCTGTTCGTCGAGTTTTGGACAGAGATTGAAGCTGTTTCTCACCGAGCTGTAAGTAGATAAAAGTCTCGTCACAGCCTCCGCTACGTGTTCTATTTGGTCATTGATCGTGACACAGCTTCTACTGGAGGTATTTTGAAGTTTTCCGGTCGCCGTCGAGGAAGCCGCCGGGAACCTTCACTGCCTCACCATCAAGCTCCGATTCTAGGCTGTTTCCAGGCTCGATCCTTTAACCAAAAAGGTTCGCAATCCTGTCTAGTTTATGCTCAACAAATTTAAGCCCATGACATGAACTGTAGCCCGAGTTATTATTAGATAACCGAGTCGTTGTTCGATAGAACAGCAAGGCTTCGTGGTAAAATTCATTTCATTCTTGCAATCATTCTAGTTAGCAGATAGCTCCTATATATCCTAGCGCAACTCCCTGCCCAAGGGCCCCAAAAGTTATCAACCGAGCACCTTAGATTTCGAGATTTCGCGGCCTCCGGTTGAAAAACAGTACTTCACCGTCGAGCTCATATCTCGCGGTTGTTTCCTCTCTTCCCTAGTCCAGATCCTTGATCCTTGAGGTCCCAGAAAGCTTCTATAGAAGTTCCCGAGTTGTTTGAGCTTGAGTTGGGTGAGTTCAAGCATGTCCGAGCTCTCGCCGCCGCCGCCATCGCACACATTTTTCCGGTCCATTTCAGCCGATGCCGACCTCACCGACGTGCTCGGCGCCCCCGAAAAACCCCAGGCGGTGATTCTTGACGAGTTTAGCGCAGCGGTTTGGTCAGCGGCGAGATCGCCGGCGAGCTACCGCCGCGGGCGCCGCGCGCGGGCGCCCGCCCAAGGTTGAAGAAAACCTGTGGAGCCCACGTATCAGTCGCTGCGGGATCCGGTTGTGCCCAGGGATCTGGTGTGGCTGCGCGGGTTAACCCTGTGGCCCCCGGTGCGGACCTGCTGCGATTGGTTGGTTTTAAACCAGTGGGCCCGGCTGATTTTTTAAGTGTTTCCCTTTGGAAAATAATTCCAGGATTTAACCAAACATGGAAAATCTATAACTCCTAGTAGAATTATCCAAAAATTCCCAAATAAATTTTTTTAGAACCAGCATGAAGAATACTTTCCAATGGTGCACTTGTTTTTGTATGAAAGTCCATATAGATATCTCCATAATTTAAATAATAAAAATGCTCATATAATTCATTCCTACAGTTCTGTTAATTGGAAAATTCCCAATTTTGGTCAGAACACTATTATTAATACACTTGATATCCAGTAAAAATTTTATGTTCATTGGACTTCAATTACTGGGTTGATCAGTGTTTCAAATCTCTATGTAGTTATAAATTGAGAAAAATGGAAAATCAATTTCAGAAATTTCCCCAAACTTGTAAAATCAGTTCCTCCCTGTAGGAAGCTTAGAAAATAGTGAAACAAATTTTAATAGAAGCAGTGAGACCCCCTCTACATGGTAAAACCAGTGGTAGCCATGATAGGTCTCAAAAAATTCAACCAAAATTTAGAGATGTTTCTTGCTTACCATCATTTTTAGGAACAACAAACTTCCTTGATCATCTCCTGTTCTTTGCAAGAGTATTCACTATAGTCACTAGTATCTACCTTAAAAGTACCAAGGGCAACTAAGAGCATTATCTTATTTTGATCATAAGATATTAGCATATAACCTTAAGCATATTGATTATTTTCAAAGTCATTCATATATAGTATATGCATATCGTGTAGTAGCTGAAGTCGAGGAGCAGCCGAAAGCTTTGGAAGTCCAACTACCAGAAAATAACATAGACTCAGACTCGCATTCAGGCAAGCCCCGGTTTGCATTTAAGTTCCTTACAGTGTTTTTGCAGTTTTCATTTACCTTATGTCTTCAGATATTTGTGCATTATGTTTAAGGTGTTTGACATCCACTTGCATGGCCCACAAATCCCATGGAGTCTTGGGTAGGTCTACAACCCGTTGAGTAGAAACTGCTATGCATATGCTCATAGGAATTTGGTAGAAGTCGAGTAGTTGGAATCTACTCGCGAGATAGGAATTTCATCACACGGGATAAATTGGATCAAGAAATGGTTTATGAATATGAGATTAAGACCGAGCAGAGGGTAGGATGCAGCGAGACGTGGTCTCACGTGCGTAGCCCTGCTTGTGTTGATTGAGGACCACTTCATGTGTGGCCCTGCTAGGTAAGCTTGAATTGTACCGGTGACATACTGGAGAAATGGGCTCCAGTAAACTGACGTAGCTTGATACTAGTTTGTCGAGGCATTCCGTTCCGTTTTATAGGCGTGGGTTGAGGGCAGCAAGGTGTAAATCAGCTGGTGGGCACGTTAGAGTACGCCCCACACAGTGACCTCCTGCTCGTGATGGATCGAGCTTTTCGACATTCGAGTGTTTAGTGAAAGGTGGCCATATACGACTAGTACTGAAGTGTTACGTAGGTACTGCTATAAGTACTCACTGACATTTTTGAAAGTGCGTATGTGTCATGTTGTTCCAGGTATGTCCTGATTGCAATCACCGTCCCTCGCAGTAATAGAGTACCACTTCTTCACTGTGTTGGGACATAGTAAATACTGAAGAAGTCAAGAGAATACAATGTATTGAATTACAATTGCTTTGCAACCTTGTATGGCTTAGAGATAGTACAACTAAAAGTTTACAGTTTCCCCATACTTTACCAGTAATAGCATTATGTGCTTTGTGCATGTCATATCATCAGCAAAGCACTTCTCGTTTGATTGTGGAGTCTATGATGTGCCGTGCCTGAAGAATGTCATGTGCTACTTCAAATATGAATATAATGATCCACTTGTAGGCGAGTCATTTATGCTATTCCTTACCTATGCTTAGTATTCACCCTACATATGTCTAGTGAGACGGGTTACTCCTGCTGAGCCTTAAGCTCACGTTTGCAGTTAACAAGTTTTTGCAGATTATACGACTGATGACGGGTTCGATGACGAGGTTGCACCCCCTCCAGGGTTTACAGCCGGGTGGGAACCCTCCACGGCACCGTATGTTGGGTGTTGCTAGTGCAATGGATCCATGGCATGGATGACTTTGCTTTTGCATAGCTAGTGCCGAGAGCGTAGCTATGATGTATAGTTCTCTTTTCTTTTGTTTAGTATTATAAAATTTCCGATGTGCTTTTAAATAAAGACTTGGTATTGTAATTTGTTCTCGTTCTTTTCTTGAATACTGTTGGGTGTCGCATCGCACGACACCACCCAATGAGAGCCTTGGAGGTCGGGATTCCGATCCCCGCACAAACCCAAGAACTCAAACGTGTGGAATCGTGTCTCTCCTTTGATCCAAAGTGAATCCTCAAGGATTTGATCTTTCTTGCGTTGAATTGTAGGGAGAGTTGTGTTTTCTAAGCTCTTGGAGGGTGTTACGGCGCAGGGGGTCGAGAGTTGAAAGTAGGGTCGTGCACATCTATTTATAGGGTGTTTCCAAAAGTTACCGTTAGGGTTTCGAGGGTCCGGACTAGTCCGTGGTGGAGTCTGGACTAGTCCGGTGTGCGGCGTGTAGGAAACCCTAAGTTTTCAGGAATATCAGACTTCTCTGGCCTTGGGCGGACTAGTCCGATTTAGGCTCTGGAGAAGTTTGGACTAGTCCGCTCACTATCAGACTAGTCCGGCTGTGGTGAACCCCTTAGTGAATTGGGGACAAGTCCACATTTGGAGGACTTGTCCGATTTTATTCAGAGAGGTTATCAGACTAGTCCAGATATTATCAGACTTGTCCGATGTCGTGCAAAGTTGTGAAGTGTTGAGGACTAGTCTGCATTGGGGAGGACTAGTCCGATCTTAGTCAGAAAGATATCGGACTAGTCCGTGGTGATATCGAACTAGTCCGGTCTGTGTAAACCTGGACTGTGTAGACAAGTCCGCACTAGGAGGACTGTCCGAATTTGAATAGAGGGATTATCGGACTAGTCCGGGGTATATCGCACTAGTCCGGTTGAAAGTGCATCTAGGACTCCCTTGTGGGGTTTGTATGATTTATGACAAGCAATTGGGATCCTAATCCTTTTGTTGAGATGAATGCAGGCAAATAATGAAAAATGAGCAAAATGCCAAAAAGAAGGGAAATGAGAAGCAAAGTGAATTTGAGCTCAAGCAAATAGTAGATTATTATGTATGGAGTGTGCTAAGGAAACACACCCAAGAGCTCAATCACTTTCAGGCACACACACACAATGCACAAAGTTATACGGGACCGGACTAGTCCGATATCAGCCGGACTAGTCCGATATCACTTTCTGCACTAGATCGGACAAGTCCGATATCCACCGGACTAGTCCGATATCTTTCTGATCCACTTCGGACTAGTCCTCCCCAATGCGGACTAGTCCTCAACACAATGCACAAGTCACACAAAATTGGACAAGTCCGTTGTGATCCGGACTAGTCCGATATTCTTTCTGATCCACTTCGGACAAGTCCGGTGTCTACACGGACTAGTCCGATATACACACTAATCTAAATCGGACAATTCCTCCAAGTGCGGACTTGTCATACTAAACACTTAGGGTTTCATATGTCCGGACAAGTCCGATGGCAATCGGACTAGTCCGAAGATTTCCAGTAGTGAAATCGGACAAGTCCGTTTTCAACCGGACTTGTCCGATATTCCTGGACACTTAGGGTTTGCTACACACAGCGCACCGGACTAGTCCGGTGACCACCACGGACTAGTCCGATCTTTCTGAACACTAACGGTCACTTTTAGAAACCCCATATAAATAGAGGTGCACGGTCCACTTTTACACCCTCTCGAACCCTAGCGCCGTCACAGCTCCCAAGAGACTCAAAAACCACCTCTCTCCACGAAATTAAGTGCAAAATCGATCAATCTATTGAAGATCACTTCTAGATCATTAGAGAGACACTTGGCACACATCATTGAGCTCTTGGTTTGATTCTCTAACACACTCTTGCGTTTCAATTTGTAATTTTCGAGTGTTTTATTGGTGGCTTTGTAAGTTGTAATCAAGGGAGCTCTCAACGTGTGAGAACGCCCCTTCAACTTGGTTATTTACCCTTTGTGATTAGTGGAAGAGGATTGGCCTTCGTGGCGATCCGACGAGGGAAGGGTTGGAGAAGACCCGGTCCTTTTGTGGGCTCCTCAACGTGGACGTAGGTTGCCTTCGTGGTAGCCGAACCACGGGATAAATCGTGTGTCTTGTCCTTTTGCGTTCTTCATCTTAATTGATCAACTTAATCTAGGGTTTGATTCACTTTGTTCAATTTGAGTTAAATTGTTGAACAAGAGCCTTAATAGTAATAGAATTTGACATACAACTATTAAACTGTCATTCAAGTTTATATTTCCGCTGCAAACATTAACGAATCAATCAAATTGACTGAACTTGATCAACTTAGCCCGTGAAAACCGGACTAGTACGCACTTTACCGGACTAGTCCGATATCTCTGGTATTGACTTTGTTGTTGAGTGTTACAGGAACCGAGAAAATTCAAGAAGGCATATTCACCCCCCCCCCTCTAGGCCTACATTCAATTGGTATCTGAGCAGGTTCTTCAAGAAAGAGTGCAACCACTCGAAGAGATCATGTCGAACATGAAGGAAGTTCAGAAAATCAACAACCAGGAAGAAGTGAACAACGACAAGAACCAAAAGCTGGAAAAGTATCTCGAAGCAATTCAAGACTTCGATGATGATGAAGAGGAGACGCTGGAGCTGAAAGCACTCCTCAGAAAGAAAGCACTTTCCAAAGGGAAAGCTAAAGTTGAAGAAAAGAAGAAGGGGAGTAGTCACACCGACTACTCCCGATATCCTTTTAACTATGATCGTTTAAATTCAAACAACAGCCATTACCTATCTATTCCTCTTGGAAAAGCCCCACACTTCGATGGGAGTGATTACTCCATGTGGAGGCAAAATATGAAGATGCACTTGATTTCCCTTAACCCAAGTTTATGGCATATTGTGTGCACAGGAATAGACATCCCAGATGACGACGAAGAGCTCACCCCAAGTCAAGAGCAAGCCATCCACAGAAACGCTCAAGCCGCAGCCGTAATCACCTCCTCTCTAAGTCGAGATGAATTCACAAAGGTGGACGGACTGGAGATTGCCAAGGAAATATGGGACACACTACAAATAGCCCATGAAGGTGACTGGGATGTGCGGGAGGCGAAAATTGAAATGATCGAAGGCGAACTAGGAAGGTTCGCAATTGAGGAAGACGAGTCTCCCCAGGACATGTACAACCGATTGAAGACACTTGTAAACAAGGTTCGATCATATGGGAGCAAGAAGTGGAATGACCACGAGGTTGTAAAGCTCATCCTTAGAGCCTTTATGCCTCGCAATGTCACACTATGCTCTATGATCAATGAAAGTCCCGGGTACAAGAGGATGACTCCAGATGAATTGCTTGGAAAAATCATCAACTCTGAAATGATGGAGAAACAAGCCAAGCACGTCAAAGAAATAGCCGACCTCACATCGGCCAAGAAGAAGGGAGTTGCCTTAAAGTCCACACTCAAGCCTCTATCCAAAGAAGCAAGAGAAGCACAGCTTGAGGAGGACAGCGATGATGAAAGCAGTGAGCTGGACGAAGAGGATATGATTTTGTTCATGAAAAAGTTCAAAAGAATAATGAAGAAAAGACAAGGAACAAAATCAAGTGAAGGCAAGTACAAGGAGAGGACAAAGCCGGAGATGAGGCGGGCGTGCTATAATTGTGGTGAGTATAACCACTTTATAGTCGATTGCCCGTATGAGGACAACAAGAAGAAGAATAAAGAAGCCAAGCCTCAACCGAAGAAATTCTTCAAGAAGAAGAAACAAGCTGAACAAGCACACATTGGAAAGGAGTGGGACTCAAACGATGAGTCCTCCTCATCCGATGAAGAAGAGATGGCTAGCATAGCCATTGAAAGCACGTCCAAGAAACCCACACTCTTCCCCACGCTCGGTACAAAGAAGAGAAATGGCACTTGCCTCATGGCAAAGGAAGGTAAACACAAGGTAAACATCAAAACTCCTTCCATGCATTCCTACTCAAGTAATGATGAACTAGATAGTGATGATGAAGATATGTTAATTGGATTAGATAGAAAAACTGCTGCTAAAATGAAATTTTTACTTGACCAACTTGTTGAGAAGGAATGGCTAATTGATCGTCAAGAGGACATGATTATCTCCCAAAAGGAGAAGTATGTCGAACTTGACAATCTTCTAGTTCTTGAAAAGGAGAAAAACAGCTCACTAGAGCTTTAGCTAGCTTCAAGCAAGAAAACATGCTTGGAGTTAACCAACTCAAACGTTGCAATCAAGGATCAAGTTGATGACCTGATCAAGGTTAACAAGATCCTTGAAGTGCAAGTTGAGTCACTCAAGCTAAGTGAATCTTCCTCCTCTTCATGTCTACCTTCTCAACCCACTTCAACTAATCATGTTCATATGTGCAAATGTGGTAAAATCAACACCAGTTTGAATGAAAAGTCTACGTCCACAAAGGATAAAAATCCTACCCAATGTGGAATATTTGACAAGGAGAGGATCAACTATGCACGTAGTGCATACTTGGTCCAAAGACCTCCAAATGTCAAGTATGGCATTGGTTACTCTTATGATGGAAAGCAAAATGCTGGAAGTCATAAGAATAACAAGGGAAGGATTACCTTTGTGAAGGGAGGACCCTCACAACCTGGTAACTCGAAAATTAAGAACCCGAACTCTCATGAACACCGGACTAGTCCGGTTGTGGTCCGGACAAGTCCGGTCACCCAGACTAGTCCGATCCATAAACAACAGCAACTTTTGTTCAAAACCTTTGATGCCTCTTATGTATTAATGAGAAACAATCTTGGTAAGGTTTATGCTTATTATGCTGGGACGCGCCATGGGAACACAAAATCCTATGTGTGGGTGCCAAAATGTATTGTAACTAACCTCCAAGGACCCAAGCAAGCTTGGGTACCTAAAACCAAGGCATAATTTGTTTCTGCAGGCCTATTCCTCCGGTGGATCCAAATGGGTGTTAGACAGTGGATGCACCAACCACATGACCGGAGAAAGGAGGATGTTCGTGGAATATGAAGAAAACGAGGACCCAAATGAAGGCATCTACTCCGGAGATAATAGTCAAGGAAGGGTGCTCGGTACCGGTAAAATAGCAATATCCTCTGAACACACTCTTTCTCATGTTTTACATGTTGAATCTTTAGATTATAACCTGCTGTCCATATCTCAATTATGTGACAAAGGTTATAATTGCTTGTTCACTAACGAGGGTGTGACCGTCTCAAGGAGGAGTGATGGTTCCGTTGCATTCAAGGGTATGTTGAAGGGAAAGCTTTACCTTGTTGACTTCAACAAGGATAAAGCCGAACTCGACACATGCTTGATTGCAAAAACCAACATGGGTTGGCTGTGGCATAGACGGCTAGCACATGTTGGTATGAGAAATCTTCAAAAACTCCTCAAGGGCGATCACATCCGAGGTTTGAAAGATGTTGTTTTTGAGAAAGACAGACCTTGTAGCGCGTGCCAAGCCGGGAAGCAAGTTGGATCACATCATACTGCAAAGAACATCATGACTACGACAAGACCGCTCGAACTACTTCATATGGACTTGTTTGGTCCAATTGCTTACATAAGCATCGGCGGTAATAAATGCGGTTTAGTCATTATTGATGATTTTTCCCGCTTCACTTGGGTGTTCTTTTTGCATGACAAGTCAGAAACACAAGGGACACTCAGGAAATTCTTCAAGCGAGCGCAAAACGAGTTCTCACTATCGATCAAGAGTATTCGGAGCGACAACGGCACGGAGTTCAAGAACATACAAGTGGAGGAGTACCTTGATGAGGAGGGAATCAAGCACGAATTTTCAGCACCATACTCTCCACAACAAAACGGAGTTGCCGAAAGGAAGAACCGAACGATCATAGAGATGGCAAGAACAGTGCTCGATGAATACAAGACTTCAGATCGATTTTGGGCAGAAGCAATTAACACCGCTTGCCACGCCACAAATCGACTCTACCTTCATCGGCTACTCAAGAAGACTCCTTGTGAGCTACTCACCGGTAACAAACCAAACATTTCATATTTTCGAGTTTTCGGCTCTCCATGTTATATCTTGAACAAGAAGCCCAGGACTTCAATGTTCGCTTCGAAGTCCGATGAAGGTTTCTTGCTTGGTTATGATTCGAACACTTACGCCTATCATGTTTTCAACAAGGCCTCCGGACTTGTTGTAGTGGCACGTGACGTAGTGTTCGATGAAACTAATGGCTCCCAAAAGGAGCAAGTTCATCAATGTGAATTAGGTAAATAAGAAGCTCCTTATCAAGCATTGAAGAGAATGGCTCTAGGCAAAGTTCGACCACAAGAGTCATCGTCACAAATACAAGAGGAATGTGAACCACAAGAGGAGATCAACAATCAAGGGGGAGCTTCGATACAAGATCAATCACAAGAATATGAAGATGATCAACAAATCAACGAGGGCAACCACTCAGGGGGAGAAGAAAATGATCACCAACACACAACTCTCCAAGTGCCACACCCAAGAGTACACCAATGCATTCAAAGGGATCACCCAATCGACAACATCATCGGTGAAATCCAAAAGGGAGTAACCACTAGATCTCGTATAGCTAATTTTGGTGAGCATTACTCGTTTGTCTCCTTTTTGGAACCACACAGGACTGAGGATGCATTGAAGGGTCCGGACTGGGTGGTGGCAATGCAAGAAGAGTTGAACAACTTCAAGAGAAACGAGGTTTGGGAACTTGTGGCAAGACCCAATGCAAATATAGTGGGCACCAAGTGGGTCTTCCGCAACAAGCAAGACGAACACGGAGTGGTGACAAGAAACAAGGCACGACTTGTGGCCAAAGGTTACTCACAAGTCGAAGGTTTGGATTTCGATGAGACTTTTGCTCCAGTAGCTAGACTTGAATCAATTAGAATATTACTTGCATATGCTACTCACCATGATTTCATGCTGTATCAAATGGACGTGAAAAGCGCCTTCCTCAACGGAGCGATCAAGGAAGAGTTGTACGTGGAGCAACCACCCAGGTTTGAAGACGAAGAGTTCCCCGACCACGTATATAAACTGCGTAAGGCTCTCTATGGCCTCAAACAAGCTCCTAGAGCTTGGTATGAGTGTCTTAGGGATTTCTTAATTGATAATGGTTTTCAAATTGGCAAAGTAGATTATACATTATTCACAAAGAATCTAGATAATGATCTTTTTATTTGCCAAATCTATGTTGATGATATAATTTTTGGGTCAACTAAACAATCTTTCTGTGAAGAATTTAGTAGAATTATGACAGACAGGTTTGAAATGTCAATGATGGGAGAATTGAAATACTTCTTGGGATTCCAAGTGCAGCAACAAAGGGATGGAAAATTCATAAGCCAAACCAAGTACACGCAGGACATACTCAAGAAGTTTGGCATGGACAAGGCAAAGCCCATAAAGACTCCCATGGCTACGAATGGCCACTTGGATCTCAATGAAGATGGACCGAGCGTCGACCAAAAGGTATATCGCTCCATGATTGGATCTTTACTCTACTTATGTGCATCTAGGCCAGATATTATGTTGAGTGTATGTTTGTGTGCAAGATTTCAAGCCAACCCTAAGGAATGTCACTTGACAGCCGTAAAAAGAATCTTGAGATATTTAGTTCATACACCCAACATTGGTCTTTGGTACCCAAAAGGCTCCAAATTCAATCTCATTGGTTACTCCGATGCAGATTATGCCGGGTGCAAAGTTGATAGAAAAAGCACCTCTGGCACATGCCAATTCCTAGGAAGATCTTTGGTTTCTTGGTCATCTAAGAAACAAAATTCCATTGCATTATCCACAGCCGAAGCAGAGTATGTTGCAGCCGGGAGTTGTTGAGCACAACTCCTTTGGATGCGACAAACTCTAAGGGATTACGGTTACAATATGAACCGTATTCCTCTCCTTTGTGATAATGAGAGTGCCATTAAAATAGCCCACAATCCAGTTGATCACTCTAGGACTAAACACATAGACATAAGACATCATTTCTTGAGAGACCATTCCATGAAAGGAGACATAACCATCTCACATGTCAACACCCAAAAACAATTGGCCGACATATTCACCAAGCCACTTGATGAAAAGCGTTTTTGCGAACTCCGAAATGAGCTAAATATTCTTGATTCTCGGAGTGTGGCTTGAAAAGTTGCATACCTGTATGATTGCTTCAAAAATGTTGATTGAATTGTGAAAATCATCCCTCTCCATTTTTCTCTCGAAAAACTATGTCAATTATTAGATCTTGATGAATTTTGATCATTGTATGATTGTTGTATGCTTACTGGTCAAATTCATCAAGATTACTTGAATTGTTTTGCCTCTCTATTCTCTATTATTGAACCTTCAAATATATATGAATGGGCTATGCAATTCTTTCCTGGTGACCACGGACTAGTCCGTGGTTACCCGGACTAGTTCGCCCATGCAGACTAGTCCGCAGAGTGCCGGTTAGGCCGGACTAGTCCGATAGACCACGGACTAGTCCGATATAGGTCTCTGGATGACTTCGGACTAGTCCGGTCATGTCCGGACTTGTCCGATTTTTCGTGTCCATAACCCTAGCCGCCACCAAACCCTAATCTCCTCACCCTCACATTCGCTCTAGGCTTCCTCTCTCTTGCGCTCGAGCTCCCAAGGCGATCTTTTGCATCCTCCTTCGAAAAGCCACTCATTTGGGCGGAGATCTAGCTTGAAGACTTGGGGATTGAAGCTAGCAGACTAGTCCGGCCTCCAACCCCCAAACCTTCGAGCCTCCATCGATTTCTTTGGTAAAAATCTTCAAAATCCTAGAAATCGTGTTTTTCTCAATTGTTGATCGTTTGGCCTAGCACCATTCACCTAATTCCTTAATTCCTTAATGCCATCCATTGCTATCTTGTTTTATCTATGCCTTGTATAACTTGTCATTATTCTTGCTCAATCATTCTCAGATCATGTCGAGCTCCGACAACGAGATCTCCGACTTTTAGGCCGAGTTGGACCACGAGGTGGCACCTCGGTCCTCGGCGGGTCTTGGCAAGAAACGCCAAGAAAGACCTTCCGAGCCTGCTACCTCCCCTCCCCAGGTTCGGAGGATGGTCTGTGTCAAGAAGCCCGCCTCGAAGGCTGCTATGTCTTCAAACGGCCTTCGTCAAGCAAAGGGAAAGGGCAAGGGAGTCGCAATGGGGCCAGTTGGGCCCTTGAAGCTTCATGCTCCCAGAGAAGGGGTCCGGGACCCCAATGAAGAGAAATTCAATGGGAAAGGCAGCGATGTGGCAGCCAAGCTAAGAAGCATTGATTGCTATGGAAGGCCAAAGCAGGCAGCTGATGGAAGGTTTTGGTCAAACTTCCATGCAGATTTCTACAGGCTGGTTTACCTACCGATGAAGACTCCGGTGGTGCGCAGTCAGTGGATTGACTGGGCCCACCTAGAGAAGAAGAAGTGCTCAGCTTTTGATGAGGTCATTGCTGCAGCAGAAAGGCATGGTCTGAAGGATCTGTTTGCCTTCAGACACAATTGGAATGATGAAGTGATTGCACAATTCTATGCAACGTGCCACTTCTCGAGTGAAGATGAAGAGAGTGTGACTTGGATGACCCATGGATCCAAGTACTCCATCACTCAGGAGGATTTTGCAAGCTTGCTCCATTTAGACTCTGCTGGACATGACCACCTGATCATCCACAACATAGGGGTCATTGAGAGGGACAGAATGAAGTTCATGTATGAGCCCAACTCTAAATATGTTCCTCCCTCCACAAAGAACATGAAGCCCTTCTTTGTGGTTCTGAACAGAGTTCTCCGAAAGACCATTGCCCCCAAGGATGGGGATGCAGGGAGTGTACAGGGCTACCTCCGGACTCTAATGAGGGTCATAAGCAAGAGGAGACAGTTTGATGTTGCATATTACATATGGAATGACATGGTCAACATCTCAATCACCCCCAACCGGTCCTGTGGCTATGCTCCCTACTTGATGTTCATGATTGAGAAGGTCACAGGAATAGAATTCGTGAAGGATGTAGAGCACACTCCCCTGAGGCCTCAGAAGCCTCAGTCTGTGAGTGTCCAGGCTGCTCCCTCGCCGGCCTCAAGTCCTGAGGCACCGGCAAGAGAAAGAGATGCTGCTAGGGCTCCTCCCCCCTCCAGGGAAGCCCCTCGGAGAGGATCCGCCAGTGGGATCTTCAAATACTTGTCCGCGATATTCTCCTCCTGCAAGAAGACTGAAGTAAAGCTTCATAAACTCAATCAGAAGAGGAAGGAGGACATGAGATATATCAAAGCCAATGTGAAGCAACTGACTAAAAAGCTAGAGATCAACCCCATTGGATCTCCATAAATTTCTGAAGATTCTGATCTTGACATCTCCGAGCTCGGGCCCTTGTCCCCCTCCGAGCTTGCCTATTTTGGCATTGAGGGCTCGAGCAGCTCCGCTCCTCCTCCTCCCTCTCCTCCTCGTCAAGCGGAGAGCGAAGAAGACGAAGAAGATGACGAGAGGACAGACAGCGAAGAGTGAAGAACCTAGGACCTTCCCCTCTCTCTTTTTGGTGTCTTGATGCCAAAGGGGGAGAGATTGAGGGGGAGTCAAGTCTTAGCTTTAGCTGTAATAGGATGCGAGGAGAGAGCCTTCTCTGTACTTTTATTTGTGATTGTAATAGTTTAACACTGTTTTCATATTAAGTTTGGTCTTGTGATGAATTGCTCAATTTATTTGCGAGTATGTGATGAAAACTGCATTTTTGCTCCTGGAATGTCATATACACTTGGTATCGGTTGATTAATGTAAATTCTGTCATTCTCGATGTATTCATGCACTTAGTATGCATCCCACCATAAAGAATGAACATATGGATAATTCTCTTGTTGCTTTATGTATTTTTGAGTTATATGTGCATACTTTATGAAAATCTCATTTTTTGCCTTATTTTGTGAAATCTCAATTGGTTGTCATCAATCACCAAAAAGGGGGAGATTGAAAGTGCATATAGGACTGCCTTATGGGTTTTGGATGATTTATGACAAGCAATTGGGATCCTAATCCTTTTGTTGAGATGAATGTAGGCAAATAATGAAAAATGAGCAAAATGCCAAAAAGAAGGGAAATGAGAAGCAAAGTGAATTTGAGCTCAAGGAGAAGAAAATAGTAGATTATTATGTATGGAGTGTGTTAAGGAAACACACCCAAGAGCTCAATCACTTTCAAGCACACACACACAATGCACAAAGTTATACAGGACCGGACTAGTCCGATATCAGCCGGACTAGTCCGATATCACTTTCTGCACTAGATCGGACAAGTCCGGTATCCACCGGACTAGTCCGATATCTTTCTGATCCACTTCGGACTAGTCCTCCCCAATGCGGACTAGTCCTCAACACAATGCACAAGTCACACAAAATTGGACAAGTCCGTTGTGATCCGGACTAGTCCGATATTCTTTCTGATCCACTTCGGACAAGTCCGGTGTCTACACGGACTAGTCCGATATACACACTGATCTAGATCAGACAAGTCCTCCAAGTGCGGACTTGTAATCCTAAACACTTAGGGTTTCATATGTCCGGACAAGTCCGATGGCAATCGGACTAGTCCGAAGATTTCCAGTAGTGAAATCGGACAAGTCTGTTTTCAACCGGACTAGTCCGATATTCCTGGACACTTAGGGTTTGCTACACATAGCACACCGGACTAGTCCGGTGACCACCACGGACTAGTCCGATCTTTCTGAACCCTAATGGTCACTTTTAGAAACCCCATATAAATAGAGGTGCACGGTCCACTTTTACACCCTCTCGAACCCTAGCGTCGTCACAGCTCCCAAGAGACTCAAAAACCACCTCTCTCCACGAAATTAAGTGCAAAATCGATCAATCTATTGAAGATCACTTCTAGATCATTGGAGAGACACTTGGCACACATCATTGAGCTCTTGGTTTGATTCTCTAACACACTCTTGCGTTTCAATTTGAAATTTTTGAGTGTGTTATTGGTGGCTTTGTAAGTTGTAATCAAGGGAGCTCTCAACGTGTGAGAACGCCCCTTCAACTTGGTTATTTACCCTTTGTGATTAGTGGAAGAGGATTGGCCTTTGTGGCGATCCGACGAGGGAAGGGTTGGAGAAGACCCAATCCTTTTGTGGGCTCCTCAACGTGGACGTAGGTTGCCTTCGTGGTAGACGAACCACGGGATAAATCGTGTGTCTTGTCCTTTTGCGTTCTTCATCTTAATTGATCAACTTAATCTAGGGTTTGATTCACTTTGTTCAATTTGAGTTAAATTATTGAACAAGAGCCTTAATTATATTAGAATTTGACATACAACTATTAAACTGTCATTCAAGTTTATATTTCCGCTGCAAACATTAACGAATCAATCAAATTGACTGAACTTGATCAACTTAGCCCGTGAAAACCGGACTAGTCCGCACTTTACCGGACTAGTCCGATATCTCTGGTATTGACTTTGTTGTTGAGTGTTACAGGAACCGAGAAAATTCAAGAAGGCCTATTCACCCCCCCTCTAGGCCTACATTCACCGGTCCTGTGTAAATATGTGCAGAGAATGAGTTTTCTTCTGCTTGAGCTCTTGGGGTGTGTTTCTCTATGACGCCCGGTTCCGAAAATGAACCAAGCTAACGGATATGTGTGCCCAGGATGTTCATCACACATACACGAGTACAATCACAAAAGAGTATACAGAAAATTACCACAAGACAAGATTAATTATCAAATTTTATTACACAAACCAGATTATCCTCAAATACAAGCTCTAATGAATATTAATGACAAGTTCAACTAATGCAGCGGAAATAAACTAATTAAGCAAACTAAGCAACTATGCAGCATAAGCGACAGGGTATGTATGCGCAGCTCCAATCAACACCACAGGCAAAGCTGACGGTAGACACGGCCTAGAACTCCGCATTATCACCATTAAACTCCCAATCCTGACCTGCAACTGTTGGGGTGGGGGATTGCAAGAGTGAGTACATGTCGTACTCAGCAAGTGTGGAAAGTATGACATGTGGCTGATTCAAATGACGACAATAATAATGGCAAAGTGCTGAAAAGTACAGTAGAACATTTGAAAAGCAACATATTATATGTATGTGAAATAACCCATCATAATCATAAATAATACCATAATACCAACTGAATTCATTACCATCATCAATAATTCCAGATTTCACCATCGTCAATAACCATATTCAATACCAGAAATTTATCCATAACCATCCATAACCATTACCAAACCATAACCATCCCAAATTCCCATTTCCTCTAATCATGTAGGTCATCCAGGCGCTCATAACCGGGAGCACGGCTATCATGATAGTTTTAATACTCTACAGAGTTTGTACCTCTTTACCCACGTGTTTGTGATTTCATCACCCGTCGGCGACTAAAGAACCTCCCTCATGCCAATTACACTTCCTTTGGTGTATGGCCAAGAGATCACAAAATAGCCTTTACAAAGGGATTACTATCCTATTTAGACCCCACTGAGGTTTCACCGGTGGCGATGCCTCCAACTGAGCACATCTTCAACCAAGGGCCCCCTCTTGAGCCATTCGGATCCCAGGGTAGTCCCACCAATCATCAACAAACCCAATCCGACTACCCCTTCCCGAGCATCCACAATGGTCCAAATAGCACTAGCAAAGCCCTAATTAATCAGCTACACCGCACCCATACTTGGCCTCGTGGTGGCACTGTAGTCCTGACTTATTCTCGCATGAACCGGTCCTTAGATCTAAAGCAAGCAAACCACCATAACATCCAACCCATCCACATACCAGGCTTGCTTAGATCACCCATCGTATTGACCAGTTCACATTAACCAGAATATCATTGATGCATAATTAAATGTGTAGTGTTGTTTGTCATCCCAATTAATTAAGCGAAGCAAAAAGGTAAAAACCCTTCCCGACTCTCTACCATAAATTCCAGGTGACAAGGGTGGTCAAACAAAACTAGTAAACTTCCTACCATAGGATTCCCATCAATTTGACACAAGCATGCAGTTTGCAAACAAAACATTTATTTTAAAAACAGGATCAATATGCTTCAAGGACACTTGCCTTGCTCTTGCTGTTGATTAGGGTCAAAGCCTTCAAACTCCTGGTGCTGTAGATCCCCCGCTGCACTTTCTAGCGCAAATCTGTCTAATCCACACAATAAACATACAAGACAAGAAACACAATCAAAGAGTGCACAAATATTACTCATTATGACATGGCATGCATGATTGATGCAAATGCAAGGTAGAACTTGTTACTAGATTGCTTTTAATGATCACTAACTAGCTCTAATATATTTTAACAAGTTTATACAGGTTTGGAGTTGATTAGATCAAATTTTAGAATTAATTCTACACAATTTAACCAGGAAGATCGGACTAGTCCGCTAGGACCGGACAAGTCCGCACTCCGCGAGGTCAGTAGATTGGGGTTTTCTAGATCGACGTAAATTTGGAGATTAGGGGTTGAATTCACGTAAGGACAAGAGAATAGAAGGTATACCAGGTGTTTAGGACTCCAATGAATCAAGAAACTTGGAGGTAGCACTTGGATCTTGATGATCTAGGGTTGGTGATGAACTTGGAGATGAATTGGTGGTGAAGGACGAAACTTGGTGGAGATCTTGATCCTCTTTCGTTTCCTCCTCTTCTTCCTCTTGCTTGGGATCTTCTCCTCCCTCCTTGATGATGGCTCTCCACGAACTAGGGTTTGGGTGGGTGGAAAAGTGGCAAATAGATGTCAAACCAAGGGGTTGGGCTGTTTATATAGAGGTGGAGGCTAGGGTTAGATGGATTTCGAGTTTGGGATGAGTAGAGGCCGGTTTAGAGTCCCACATGGGCTCTAAAAGAGTTATGCACGACGTCCCTAGGCCCACTTAACGTGAAACCCAAGAAACAAGTCGTAAAACAAAAGGTCAATCTCGGAGTCACGAAATATCGGACAAGTCCGGACAGGACCGGACTAGTCCAAAGTTGTCCAGAGAGAAAATCGGACAAGTCTGGCCAAACATCAGACAAGTCCGAATTTAATCAGAAAGGAAAACGGACAAGTCCGTTGGAACACCGGACTAGTCCGGAAAAGTCTAGGGACTTAGCAAGTTTTCAAGGATTCATGGAATACCGGACTAGTCCGCACAAGATCGGACAAGTCCGAAGTTGTCCAGAGGCAAATATCGGACTAATCCGCAGAAAAAACGGACAAGTCCGTTTTTAGACAGAGAGAAATCGGACTAGTCCTCAGCAAAACCGGACTAGTCCGCACTTTCCTACATTTTTAAGTGCGGTTTTGCTCCAATCAATTTTAAACTTGTTCCTCTTGTTATGGGTTAATGTTAAACATGTATATGAATGCATGTAGGGCATGATGCATGAAAATGAGGGTGTTACAAACCTACCCCCCTTAAAATGAATCTCGCCCTTGAGATTCGATGCGGAGGAGAAGAGATAGGTAAATTCCTTCTTGAGATCATCCTCCAATTCTCACGTCGCTTCTTTTTCGGTGTGGTGCTTCCATTGATCTTTACACCATCTAATGACCTTGTTCCTTGTGACCCTTTCCTTAGTTTCCAAGACTTTGACTGGTTGCTCGGCACACGTCAAATCTTCCTCTAGTTGCAATTCTTCCATTGTTACTTGTTCTTCTGGTACTCTGAGACACTTCTTGAGTTGGGAAACATGAAACACATCATGTATGTCTGAAAGATGAGCTGGCATCTCCAACTTATACGCTACTTCTCCTCTTTTGTCCAAAATCTTGAATGGTCCAATATAGCGAGGTGCGAGCTTACCCCTTATGTTAAACCTCTTATGACCTCTTATTGGTGACACCTTGAGGTAAAAAATCTCCTATTTCAAAGGCTAATTTCCTTCTCCTATTGTCCGCATAGCCTTTTTGTCTTGATTGGGCAGCCCTCAAATTTTCACGAATCATTTGGACTTGCTTTTCGGCTTCTTGCAACACGTCCGGACCAAATACTTGAGTTTCTCCTGCCTCGTTCCAGAATAAAGGTGTCCTACACTTCCTCCCATAAAGCGCTTCATATGGTGACATTTTCAAGCTTGCTTGGTAACTATTGTTGTATGAAAACTCCGCGTATGGCAAGCTTTTGTCCCAACTTTTCCCATGCTTTAAAGCACAAGCTCTTAAAATGTCCTCCAAAATCTGATTGGTCCTCTCGGTTTGTCCATCCGTTTGAGGATGATATGCTGAACTAAAATTCAACCTTGTTCCCAAAGCTTCATGCAACTTTTGCCAAAACCTGGAAGTAAATTGAGAACCTCTATCCGAGACTATCTTCTTCGGTACTCCATGTCGGCACACAATATGCTCCATATACAATTCTGCTAGCTTTGCGGTGGTATATGTGGTCTTGACAGGAATAAAGTGAGCTAATTTTGTCAACCGATCTACAATGACCCATATTGAATCATAGCCATACTGGGTTCGCGGTAATCCAACTATAAAGTCCATACCAATCTCTTCCCACTTCCACTCTGGAATCTTCAAAGGCTGCAATAACCCTGCTGGCCTTTGATGTTCCACCTTGACTCGTTGGCACACGTCACACAATGCAACATATTCGGCTATGTCCTTCTTCATGCTGTCCCACCAATAGCGAGTCTTCAAGTCTTTGTACATCTTCGTACAACCTGGGTGAATCGAGTAAGGCGAATCATGTGCCTCCTTTAATATTGTCTCCCGAATATGCTTTACATTAGGCACAACGATCCTCTTTCCAAGCCATAAGGTACCATGTTCATCCTCGTCAAATCTGAATTCTCTCCCTTCTTCGGTTCTTTCCTTGATTTCCTTGATCTCCTCATCTGTGGTTTGTGCCTCTCGAATTTCTTGCTCCAAGGTTGGGTTTAATTCCATCATCTCCATCTCATTTACAAACCCGAGGTTCAACCGTTCAAACTCCTTACATAACTTGAATGGTAACTCTTGAACTGTGAGTTGATGACTTACTCCTTTTCTACTCAAAGCATCGGCCACTACATTGGCTTTTCCTGGATGATAGTTGATCCCCTAATCATAATCTTTGATGAGCTCCAACCATCTTCGTTGCCTCAAGTTCAGATCCGTTTGTGTGAAAATATACTTCAAACTCTTATGATCCGTGTAAATTTCACACCTATGTCCAAGAATATAGTGTCTCCAAATCTTCAATGCATGTACCACGGCCGCGAGTTCCAAATCGTGCGTGGGGTAATTTTGTTCATGTTTCTTCAATTGTCTTGATGCATAGGCGACCACTTGACCTTCTTGCATCAATACACATCCAAGCCCTTGTCTTGATGCGTCACAATAAATATCAAAACTCTTGCTTACATCCGGCAATACAAAAACTGGGGCTGTTGTTAACCTCTTCTTCAACTCCTCAAAACTGTTTTGACAAGCTTCAGTCCATTGGAACGCCTTTCCCTTCATTAGCAACTCCGTCATAGGCTTGGCTATCTTGGAAAAGTCGTTGATGAATCTACGGTAATATCCAGCCATCCCAAGAAAACTCCTTATTTCCTTGAAATTTTGCGGCGGTTCCCACTTCAACACGTCCCTCACTTTACCAGGGTCAACCGATACTCCTCCTCCTGAGATGATATGACCCAAAAATGGCACCTCTTTCAACCAAAACTGACACTTGTTGAACTTGGCATACAACTGATGCTCCCTCAATTTCTGCAACGTAAGCCTCAAGTGTTCCTCATGTTCCTTCTCATCCTTCGAGTAGATCATAATGTCATCAATAAACACCACAACGAACTTATCTAAGTACTCCATGAAGGCCTTATTCATGAGGTACATAAAGTAGGTAGGTGCATTTGTCAATCCAAAAGACATCACAGTGTACTCATAAGATCCATACCGTGTCCTAAAAGCTGTCTTGGATATGTCCGATGGTCTAATCTTCATTTGAAAGTATCCCGACCTCAAATCAATCTTAGAGAAGACACAAGCACCCTTCATCTGATCAAACAAGTCTTCTATGCGGGGCAAGGTGTACTTGTTCTTGATTGTTACCTCGTTAAGAGCTCGGTAATCCACGCACATCCTTTGGGATCCATCCTTCTTGTCCACAAACAGCACGGGCGCTCCCCAACGTGAAGAGCTTGGGCGAATAAAACCCTTCTCTAATTGCTCTTGAATCTGCTTCTTGAGCTCCGCTAATTCCATAGGAGGCATCCGATACGGCCTCTTAGCTACAGGTGCAGTTCCAGGTATTAAATCAATAACAAACTCAATGTCTCAATCGGGTGGCATACCTGGCAATTCGTCCGGAAAAATATCCAAAAATTCATACACCACAGGAATCTCCTCAATTGCGGCACCGTCCATATGATTCAACTACAATTGCTTCGGTGCGGTTTGAGATGCTTCAAATTCTACGGTGATCCCTTCCTCATTAGTCAACTTCACCGTCTTTGTGGCACACTCAATAACTCCATTGTGCTTCCTTAACCAGTCCATACCAAGTATAATGTGCAATCCTTGAGAATCCAAAACTATGAGGTTGGCGGAGAAGTCTACCCCCTTATTCTAAGGCTTACTTTTGGACATACTATATTTGTCCTCATCTCTCCTCCAGGAGACTTAACCAACAGAGTAAACTTCATATGAGAGATAGGCAAACTATACTTGGCAACATACTTTGATGCAATGAATGAATGTGATGCTCCGGAATCAAATAACATAGTCGTGGGGTTGGAGTTGGCGAGAAACATACCAATGACCACATCATCCGCTTGTTGAGAATCCTCCGTTGAGACATGGTTCACGTTGCCACGAGCAAAATTCTGCTGCCCATGGTTCCCTTGTGGTTGTCCTCCATTAGGTCTTGGGTTTTGCCTCAGTGCATTGCTTCCCTGACCAAGGCCCGACTTAGGACATTGGTGCGCAAAGTGTCCAGCTTCTCCACAAGTGTAGCACCTCTTAACTCCACCAGAATTATTGGGACGAGCTTGGTTTTGAGCATTTGCAGCAGGAAAATCAGCACGAGGTGCATAAGGCATTGGAGGCCTAGGTGCTTGCATAACAGGGCGCTGCTGCACAAACTGAGTTGGGTGCGGTGCATAACCAGGTCGCTGAGCAGGAGTAGAGGAGCTGTAATGAGGCGTATTGGACAGCGCAAAGCGAGGGCGCACATTACTTCCTTGTTGCTGTCCTTGATATGGCGCCTTCCTCTTGTTGTCTTGCTCCATCTCACGAATCTTATTCTCAACCACAATTGCTTTGTCCACAAGCTTCTGGATATTTTCACAGTCACAGTTGAGTAGTTGAACTTGGATATCATTGTTCAAGCCCCTCATGAACAAGTATTGCTTCCGGCTGTCCCGACTAACATCCTCAGGCGGATACCTTGAGAGTTGGGTGAATTTATTGAGATATTCACTCACGCTTGATCTTCCTTGCCTTAAATTCTCAAATTCTTGCCTCTTCAAGAGCATAACACCTTCCGACACATAATGAGAACGAAAATTCTCCTTGAATTCGGCCCAAGTGATTCTTTCTTGGTTCTCATGAGCATTGCAATAAGAATCCCACCAATCCGCAGCTGCTCCAACTAGTTGATGAGAAGCAAATAGCATCTTCTCCCGGTCACTACATTGGACAATAGCTAGCTTCTTCTCCACGGACTTGAGCCAATCGTCTGCATCCATAGGGTTTGCGGCTTGAGCAAAGGTTGGCAGCCTAGTCCTCATAAACTCTCCCAATCAGTTATGAGGAGGCGGGGGTGGCGGTGGAGGCATGTGGGGCTGATTGTTGATATTGCCAGCCTGCAGCTGTCCCATAGTCTGTATCATGGTCTGCATGAGCTGGTTTTGCATGGCTAATAGCTGCTCGATGTTGATACCTCCCGGAGTAGATCCTTGCCCATTGTTGTTTTGAGGCTCTCCATTGTTCTCCTCCTCATCATTGACATCCCTCTGGTTGCGAGTCCTCACCATCTGAAGAAAAGCAATAGGTAAGAATTAGAAAACGTCCCCAACTATATGCATCAAGGGATATGAAACTAAACAGCTAGCTACACTAGCCTAGGTGGACATGGCAATGCTAAAGCATCCCAAAATCCTCTATTAAGCGCGCAAGCAAACAATATATATAGCAAACAGCAAGCCAACAAAATCAAATCGATTCCTGAGTGCTCCTATGTGCTCTAAAGTATCCATTCTATCTAGGCTGCATCCTACGGTCAACCTGTGGCTCTGATACCAATCTGTGACGCCCGGTTCCGAAAATGAACCAAGCTAACGCATATGTGTGCCCAGGATGTTCATCACACATACACGAGTGCAATCACAAAAGAGTATACAGAAAATAACCACAAGACAAGATTAATTATCAAATTTTATTACACAATACAGATTATCCTCGAATACAAGCTCTAATGAACATTAATGACAAGTTCAACTAATGCAGCGGAAATAAACTAATTAAGCAAACTAAGCAACTATGCAGCATAAGCGACAGGGTATGTATGCGCAGCTCCAATCAACACCACAGGCAAAGCTGACGGTAGACACGGCCTAGAACTCCGCATTATCACCATTAAACTCCCAATCCTGACCTGCAACTGTTGGGGTGGGGGATTGCAAGAGTGAGTACATGTCGTACTCAGCAAGTGTGGAAAGTATGACATGTGGCTGATTCAAATGACGACAATAATAATGGCAAAGTGCTGAAAAGTACAGTAGAACATTTGAAAAGCAACATATTATATGTATGTGAAATAACCCATCATAATCATAAATAATACCATAATACCAACTGAATTCATTACCATCATCAATAATTCCAGATTTCACCATCGTCAATAACCATATTCAATACCAGAAATTTATCCATAACCATCCATAACCATTACCAAACCATAACCATCCCAAATTCCCATTTCCTCTAATCATGTAGGTCATCCAGGCGCTCATAACCGGGAGCACGGCTATCATGATAGTTTTAATACTCTACGGAGTTTGTACCTCTTTACCCACGTGTTTGTGATTTCATCACCCGTCGGTGACTAAAGAACCTCCCTCATGCCAATTACACTTCCTTTGGTGTATGGCCAAGAGATCACAAAATAGCCTTTACAAAGGGATTACTAGCCTATTTAGACCCCACTGAGGTTTCACCGGTGGCGATGCCTCCAACTGAGCACATCTTCAACCAAGGGCCCCCTCTTGAGCCATTCGGATCCCAGGGTAGTCCCACCAATCATCAACAAACCCAATCCGACTACCCCTTCCCTGAGCATCCACAATGGTCCAAACAGCACTAGCAAAGCCCTAATTAATCAGCTACGCCGCACCCATACTTGGCCTCGTGGTGGCACTATAGTCCTGGCTTATTCTCGCATGAACCGGTCCTTAGATCTAAAGCAAGCAAACCACCATAACATCCAACCCATCCACATACCAGGCTTGCTTAGATCACCCATCGTATTGACCAGTTCACATTAACCAGAATATCATTGATGCATAATTAAATGTGTAGTGTTGTTTGCCATCCCAATTAATTAAGCGAAGCAAAAAGGTAAAAACCCTTCCCGACTCTCTACCATAAATTCCAGGTGACAAGGGTGGTCAAACAAAACTAGTAAACTTCCTACCATAGGATTCCCATCAATTTTACACAAGCATGCAGTTTGCAAACAAAACATTTATTTTAAAAACAGGATCAATATGCTTCAAGGACACTTGCCTTGCTCTTGCTGTTGATTAGGGTCAAAGCCTTCAAACTCCTGGTGTTGTAGATCCTCCGCGGCACTTTCTAGCGCAAATCCATCTAATCCACACAATAAACATACAAGACAAGAAACACTATCAAAGAGAGCACAAATATTACTCAATATGACATGACATGCATGATTGATGCAAACGCAAGGTAGAACTTGTTACTAGATTGCTTTTAATGATCACTAACTAGCTCTAATAGATTTTAACAAGTTTATACAGGTTTGGAGTTGATTAGATCAAATTTTAGAATTAATTCTACATAATTTAACCAGGAAGATCGGACTAGTCCGCTAGGGACCGGACAAGATCGCACTCCGCGAGGTCAACAGATTAGGGTTTTCTAGATTGACGTAAATTTGGAGATTAGGGGTTGAATTCACGTAAGGACAAGAGAATAGAAGGTATACAAGGTGTTTAGGAATCCAATGAATCAAGAAACTTTGAGGTAGCACTTGGATCTTGATGATCTAGGGTTGGTGATGAACTTGGAGATGAATTGGTGGTGAAGGACGAAACTTGGTGGAGATCTTGATCCTCTTTCGTTTCCTCCTCCTCTTCCTCTTGCTTGGGATCTTCTCCTCCCTCCTTGATGGTGGCTCTCCACGAACTAGGGTTTGGGTGGTGGAAAAGTGGCAAATAGATGTCAAACCAAGGGGTTGGGCTGTTTATATAGAGGTGGAGGCTAGGGTTAGATGGATTTCGAGTTTGGGATGAGTAGAGGCCGGTTTAGAGTCCCACATGGGCTCTAAAAGAGTTAGGCACGACGTCCCTAGGCCCACTTAACGTGAAACCCAAGAAACAAGTCATAAAACAAAAGGTCAATCTCGGGGTCACGAAATATCGGACAAGTTCGGACAGGACCGGACTAGTCCGAAGTCGTCCAGAGAGAAAATCGGACAAGTCTGACCAAACATCGGACAAGTCCGAATTTAGTCAGAAAGGAAAACGGACAAGTCCGCTGGAACACTGGAATAGTCCGGAAAAGTCCAGGGACCTAGCAAGTTTTCAAGGATTCATGGAATACCGGACCAGTCTGCACAAGATTGGACAAGTCTGAAGTTGTCCAGATGCAAATATCGGACTAATCCGCCGCAAAAACGGACAAGTCCGTTTTTAGACAGAGAGAAACTGGACTAGTCCTCAGCAAAACCGGACTAGTCCGCAGTTTCCTACATTTTTAGGTGCGGTTTTGCTCCAATCAATTTTAAACTTGTTCCTCTTGTTATGGGTTAATGTTAAACATGTATATGAATGCATGTAGGGCATGATGCATGAAAATGAGGGTGTTACATTCTCCAATACACTCCATACACACTGATCTAATCTATTCAGCTCTTGAGCTCTTTTCCATATAAATCCTCATTCTCCTGTCTTTGTGCGCTTTCTTTATAGTTTCATTAAAACCTGCGCTCATCTCAACAATTTGGTTAGGATCTCATTTGTTTGTCATAAATCAACCAAAACCCACAAGGGATGCCTAGATGCACTTTCAAAACAACCATAACATCCAACCCATCCACAAACAAGGCTTGCCACCCATCGCTATATCATAATAACCAGTTCATGTTACCCATACTCTCATAAGTGCATAATTAAGTTATGTGGTATAGTTGTCTTCCCATCCCAATTAATTAAGCGAAGTAAAATGGTAAAAAGCCCATCCCCACTCTCTACCATGAATTCCGGGTGACAAGGGTGGTTAAACAAAGCTAGTAAACTTCCTACCATAGGATTCCCATCAAATTGACTCAAGCATGCAGTTTGCAAACAAAACATTTATTTTAAAAACAGGATCAATATGCTTCAAGGACACTTGCCTTGCTCTTGAGCTTGGTTAGGATCAGAGACTCTAAACTCCTGGTGCTGGAGATCCTCCGCAACGCTCTCTAGCATAAATCCGTATAATCTGCTCAATAAACATACAAGACAAGAAACAATCTCAATAGATGCACATATATTACTTAATATGACATGACATGCATGATTAATGCAAATGCGAAACAAAACTAGTTAATAAGTTGATTTTAATGATCACTTACTAGTTCTAATAGCTTTTAACAAGTTTATACAGGTTTGGAGTTGATTCAAAACAATTCTAGAATTAATTCAACATAATTTAACCAGAAAAATTGGACTATTTCGCTAGGGACCGGACAAGTCCGCGCTGCGTAGGAACAACAGATTAGGGTTTTCTAAATCAACATGAATTTGGAGATTTGGGATTGAATTCACGTAAGGAAAAGAGAATAGAAGGTATACCAGATGTTTAGGGCTCTAATGAATCAAGGATCTTGGAGGCAACATTTGGATCTTGACGATCTAGGGTTGATGAAGAACTTGGGAGATAAATTGGTGATGTAGAACGAAACTTGATGGAGATCTTGATCCTCTTTCATTTCCTCCTCTTATTATTCTTGTTCTAGATCTCTTTCTCCCTCCTTGGTGGCGGCTACTGATGAGCTAGGGTTTGGGTGAGGTGGAAAAGTGGCAAATAGTTGTCAAGTCAAGGGGTGGGGTTGTTTATATAGAGGTGGAGGCTAGGGTTGGGTGGATTTCGAGTTTGAGATGAGTAGGCGCCGGTTTAGAGTCCCACATGGGCTCTAAAAGAGTTAGGAACGGTGTCCCTAGGGCCACTTAAAGTAAAACCCAAGAAACAAGTCGTGAAACAAAAGATCAACTCGGAGTCACGATTTATTGGACACATCCGCAAAAGGAACAGACTAGTCCGAAGTTGGACAGATAGAAATCGGACAAGTCCGGGCTGGATATTGGACAAGTCCAAACATATCCAGAGGGGAAAAACAGACAAGTCTGGTCATAAATTGGACAAGTCTGAGTTTCGTCGAAGGAAAAACGGACAAGTCCGCTAGAATACCAGACTAGTCCGGACAAGTCCAGGGACTTAGCAAATTTTCAAGAAATTTGTGTTACTGGACTAGTCTGCTACGGGGCGGACAAGTCCAAAAATGTACAGAGGAAAAAAAAGACTAGTCCGCAACAAAACGGACAAGTCCATTTGAAGTTAGAGAGAAATCGGACTAGTCCGCACCAAAATCGGACTAGTTCGCACCTCCCAAAATTCTTAAGTGTGGTTTTGTTTCTAATTCATTTTAAACTTGTTCCTTTTTATTTTGCTTAATGTTAGACATGTATTATAATGTATGCAATGCATGATGGATGAAAATGAGGGTGTGACAGGCACTTAAGGACCATCAACAAACTCCCCCACACTTAGTCCTTTGCTCATCCTTGAGTGAAGGCAAGAAAAGAACAAGGGTGCTGTCATAAATTTTTTATATGTTAGAAAAAGAGAATACTAGATATTTCAACTCATACCTCAATTCACGAATTCCCTCTGTGGAATGTGGTTACCACATCAATCTTGGGTGTTTGAAGAGTGGAATGGTTAGAATGTAGTTCTCTTGGATCTTCCCCTGCTGAAATGATCTGACGATTTGCTATATTCGGAAGGTCAAACAAACAATTGCCCTTATCTATCATTTGCAATCTCTCAAGTCTCTTAAAGTGTTTTCATCCTCACCTTGGCATGTTGTGCCAATTTTGTCCCTATGTTAAATATGGCTATATCTGGAGCTTGGTAGGGACAAATATGGCTCACATTGCAATTCATATATTACTAAGTCAAAAACTTGATCCTATGAGAGACTTATGCAACAAAAAAATCGACAATGAAAATCCTTGTACACATGAATGGAATGGATAAAGGTGGACCCCAATGCTTTTCTCTCTTTAAGGATGAAACAAGGCTACTTTCTTTTCTTCTCATTTTTTTGGCATACTTCCTCTTTTTTGAAGAGTAGATGCTTTTCTTTTTTCTGTCTCTTTTTTTTGTAGCTATGTCTTCTACTCCTTTTTATTTTACTAGAGAGAAATTGATGACTAAAATGTATGGAGTTTCTTTATTAGGTGGATGAATGATGGATGCAAATTCTCAATGTGAGAAATTTTGCATGAGTAAGGTTCACAAGAATTTCTAAGTCAAAAGGTTCATGCATGTCACTCAATCAGGTCATGAGTTTGAAAAAGTTCAATGAAAGGCAGAGTGCCATATGCATGTGCTTTTTAAGAATTTATATCATATGGTTGTGGTGGGTAATTAAATGTCCAATGAGAGAATCAGGCAAAGTTCAAGACTCCAAATTGTGCAAACATCAAAACCAATTTCAAGCAAAGAGATATCTCCTCGAATAACTCTTTTATCATATCACACTAGTCAAATACTTAGATGATGTGTCTTGCTTATTTTGCTTGTGGGAATCATAAACAAGGCTATAAAGCATTCAATTTTTCAGCTCAAGCAAATTTTGACTACCAAGTTTTAAATTTTAACTGTTGAGTTGAATTGATTTCACATATTCAATATTAAATATTAAATCAACTCAAACAGTAACGTAGCATGCATATTCAGGGATAAGAGATCCAAACCAAATTTGAGGAGCGAAACGGAGTCGTGTGGGGCC
This sequence comes from Tuctoria greenei, assembly GCA_036927565.1. Taxonomy (NCBI): domain Eukaryota; kingdom Viridiplantae; phylum Streptophyta; class Magnoliopsida; order Poales; family Poaceae; genus Tuctoria; species Tuctoria greenei. Next base: position 45,583,227 of record JAYESD010000012.1, read on the forward strand.
CACACCAGGTCGGTCAACCAGGGGGTTTGGCCGACCCCCTTAGGGCCTCTCTATTGTTTTGTTCCGATGTGTCGAGTCATATGTTCGGTTGTGACATGTTTTGAGATGCAATTTTAGTTTTGCAAGTCGGCATTTCGCGAAATTTGGGGTTCCTCCCCCACACTTGTTCCCTGAATTCTTTATTCACCACAAATAAACTAAAGGGAGAACTTTATCGGGTTAGATGAACCGGTAAGTTCACTTTATTGAACTCAAAATATAGGGATGCTTACGTTATTCGATCTAAATTTAATGAAATAAAAAATTGGAATAAAACTAAACTAAGCTAGTAAGCATCCTATGCGGTCAGGACATCTAAACTATGGAGCGTTGTAGATGTCGGGCTTCCCGACGACATTGCATATGCGCCTCAGCTTGGCGCCTATGCCGCGGTGAACACCATCAATCTCCTTCTTGAGGGATATGAGTTCATCCTTCAGTTCCGCCCTCTCAATGCGCCCTTCAGCCACTAAGTCTGATAACTTCTTGTTCAGAGAGAAGCTAAATCCTTAGAAAGTTGTGCCACTTTAGGGGCACTAGGAGATTTCTCGTTGCTGTCCTCAAATTTTCCAGGTGGCCCTCTGATGGCAGGTGGTGAGAGGTGACGCCTAATCTTGGAGGGTGACGAGCCCGTCGATTCCTCCATTGCCAAATTATCCATTTGCTTGAGAAAGCCGTTTGCATAGCACCCTTCAGGCTATTATTTTACTATGTTTTTTATGCATTTTGGCTAATCATGGTGGTTAATGTTTTGCTATGGTTTGCAACATGCTTATGTGAGGCGCTCACGTAAGGTGTTGTAGGTTCAGAACTAACGTGAGTCAGCTAGAGGACTTGTGCTCGGAAGTATTTGTTGTTTATTCATGTGCAGGTGTTGCTTGTGTTCAAGACGTGCTGACGGGATCCATTGAACTAGTCTTAGGGAGAAGATGAGGTTCAACAACCAAGTTCGGGAGGAATTGTGGTTTAGTTGACCGGGAGGTCGCGCGGCATGTTTAAATCAAGAACAAAGCATATGAAGCTATCGTGGATGTCGTTTGAAGGTGTTTGCACATGTGCAAAGTGTGCATGGATGTGGCTACATAGTGCTGAGGCGTGATGAAGAGATGTGGGCATAAAGAATTGGTTGGAAAGGTCCAATTGACTAGGTTATACACTGCTACAATAAGCCTCATCTCAGGCGGCTCCAAACGTATTATCACACGGAGTTTCTAAAACCGCCTGAAATGAAGAGTTTGTGATAATCTGCAATTTCACAGGCGGAGAAGTGAAACCGCCTATGATAATGGTATTATCACAGGTGGTTCTTTACTTACAACTAGCCGCCTGTGAAGACACATTATCACAGGCGGGTCGTGCAACATATATAACCTTAACCTATGAAAAGCCGCCTGTGGAGACAGTTTATCCCAGTCGGTTTGTACCATAGCAATAGCCGCCTGTGATAATTAGGTTATCACATATGGTTCTTTGCCTATATCTAGCCGCCTGTGATAATGATATTTCACAGGCAGGTCTAGTCGTAGGTAAATAACCGCGTGTGATTAGGTATACCCTATACAGTACTACCTGCTGTTATTTCTAATTTCCAGGTCAATTCAATATAATCACAGAAGTCAACAATATAATCACAGAAGTAGACAATATAATCACAGAAGTCATCTCACAAAAGTCAATTTCACTAAAACAATATACATATGTACAAGTTACACATACAAGTCATCTCATAGTTTACAAGTCTCACTAAAAACTATTTGTATTGTCATAGTCGCAATGTTCTGGCACATCAGCTATTGCACCATTCTCATCAATGAACACCCCTCTTTTGTGCAAAATTTCATGACACACGAATTGACACAAATCACCGGCAATCTTGTCGGCTCCTCCACGAGGAATACTTCTGCAAACCGGCCATTCTTTGTTCACATTCTTCGTGTGCTACAATGAAACACATAACAAGGTTTAGAATGTGTTAATTTGAACATTCTAAAAGTATATATCAAAGTCAGAGTATACAAGAATTTATTTGGTATTTTTGGAGCAGTTGTAGTATGAGCAACTGAATTTCGAAGTTGGAATCAAAATCTGAAAATAATGTTTCTGGTAATATTGAACATCAGAGAATATAAGTATTAAAATATGCTAGTTATAATGAAAATGAAATTCATGTAAGAAAATAAGATATCAACATTAAGGATAACTTACATCATCATGATTCACTCTATATTCGGTGGCAGTCCGAAGATGCTCGCATACACAATACCTGCATAAGACACTCTCAACAGGCTGCTTCGGACAAGGATAATATGTGTTAATGTCCAATGCATTCTTATTAGGAGGTCTCTTACCGCCAAGCGCTGTAATACATGAAATGTCATATAAAACATGTCAACACATTCTAAACGTGTGTAAATTAAAAGTATTGAATAAACGTACAATTACAAAATGGAAAGGAAATCTTTGTAACGATCTGGTGGGTAATCGGCTGAGTCCAAGTCTATTGCCAAACTTTGCGTTGGCTTGATGAAGATCATTATGTAGTGTTTACTGCACACGTACAAACACACATGTTAAAAATAAGCAATAATTGCTATTTATATGTCATGTGTCGAACTTACTCGAAGTGGTACGAAGCCTTTACGAGGTCCTTGCCATCTCTGACAAAGTTAAAAATTACATGTCCTATGTAAGCTGCAACTTCTGACCTTCTATCCTTCTTAAGTTTTGCGATTGATTTTTTAATTTTTTTTTCACGTGCTTGTACTGTACTGAGCCTCGATCCGCCTTAATGTCTAATAGTGTCTTTGCAATCCATGTAGGGTCAAGAATACCTATCTTGTGTTTCATCTTTTCATTATCATGTATTGCATCCTATTGAAGAAGTCCATAATTGTTATAATCTCATGAAATGTGTAGGCGTGTAGTAAGAAAAGCAAATGCAAAATATTAGAGGCACTTACAAGCACCAGACGAGTAGCAGGTTGATTTCGAGCATGCCCCGACGGAAAAAGGTATGCAAATATTCAAATAAAATTACTCTTTTATCTGCTCCAGTGCTCCAAAATGCAACTTTTGGAAGACAAAATGTGATGCAGGAAAGTTCATATTTTGTGCTGGCAGTGATGTACCACTCTGCATTCTTTTGAGCGAGACAAGTTGTTCGCTATGTTGTACGGATGTCATGAACAGCTTCCCATTCTCAAATTCAGGAGGAACATCCTCAAGCTTGTATATTACAACTCCTGGTTTAGCTAAAGTCGTCCGCCGATTATACATGACATCATCTTCTTTCCACTCCTTGATATCTTCTAATGCTGGCTCATGAGAAGAACGAGATGCACTCGATTTTGTAATATTTTAGTTCATATTTTCCAAATACTTTGACACTTCTGATGAAGGTTTCTTAATTTTGTATGAGCTAACTTTTATAGGCACTGATGATTGAGTAGTCGTCGGATGTTGGACACTGGCTTGTTGTTGAACCTGTTGTTCAACTGACTGCTCTTTACTCCCAGCAGCTGGCTCTAGTACTACTTCAAGATGTTGCTCAACTTGTTGCTCTTTACTAGCAACAGCTTGCTCTAGTACTGCTTGAAGATGTTGTCCAACTTGTTGCTCTTGGTTATCTTTACTAGCAAGGTTACTATCATCCTTGCTAAGACAAAGGGGGAGTGGTTCTTCCTAGACTGGGAGAGGATCTTCCTGGACTTTCTCCTTAAAATATGGGGTTGCAGTATTTTGAGATGCGATGGGGCTAGAAATTGGCTCATCGTCCAACACGATATCGCATCGTTGTCAAAGTATTAATTGGTTTACATCCTGCCCCAGAGTCGCGAACCCCTCATGTGTGATGTGGTCTATTTCATAATCTTCATAATCATTACCAATGATCTGAAGAACATGCGCCACATCATAATACAACGAAAGTGGATTGCCGTTGAAGTCACAATCAGGCTTTGCCATAGCAGTGGCAACCTGTTTTGTTTTGTTCCCTGCTCTACCGATCGGGACAAGAAGACGACAAGATTTGTCCTCAGAAATATCATCGACAGCGAACTTATGGGTTGACCTTGAGCCTGGCATAGAACCTACGCTACTAGGGTAGGCTGTTGGAGATACCAAATGCTCATTTGGCACGAGAACCATCGCTGTACTCAGTGCCACTAATTGTCCCGATTGTCTAAGTTGTTCAATTATTTATTGCACATTTTCCTTGACCTTTTGAGCAATCGTTTCATCAAGTGTTTTATTGAACTTCTCACGTCTTCTATATGTCTCTTTATCTTTCTGGAAACCATCTAGCCAAGACATTTGAGCAGAGATTGCTCAAACCCGTCCACTATTTTCAGGGTTTCCTAGGATAGCGGTAAGTTGGTCATTCTCCCTCTTCGGCTTGAAGAGGCCCTTCTATTGCTTTTCAAGTACTTCTTTCATTTTGTGCTCTACTTCATTCACAGAGTCGGGCTTTTCAAGTTTGCCCTCGCTAGTAAAACCTGACCGAGCAAAGACCAACCGCTGAGTTCTCTCATGCAGCCTTCTAACGGGTGAGGATTGCCCTTATTGGTAATTTCGTTTAATATCTCATTCCATCTCTGGACTTTGGGGGCATATCCGGCACACCCCAAGCGATGATGGTATTTGTTCTTTTTGGCAAGCTCTGACCTAGTTGCACTTAGGCCTTTAGCATCAGATGTGGTCTTTGGACGAACAAATTCTTGCTACTTTGCTTGTGTGATTTTTCCCATTTTCCTCAGGCTAGGGACCTTATCGGACTTAACATAAGCATTCATTTCACTCTTCCAGCCATGAAACTTCTTGCCGAATGAGACCAATGTTGCTTTCTTTACAGCTTCATCTATGCCTTTCGGGAACTTGAATTGTTTCTTTATCCTTTCCCACAACTCGGTCTTGGTCTCCTCACGTAATTTTCTCCAATTCTCGGTTGTGATCGGCACGAGCTCTCTAACAAGAAAACCGTATGCATTTTGGTACTTGGTAATTGAATCTAGTGGTTCTTTGGGAAGCCCACCTGTACCAACCCTTGTTATGTACATAATGCGGTCCAATGGACCCTTATTGGGACCTTGTTGCCCTCGTTTCCGCTTGAGTGAACCTGAGGATTCATCCATTGGAGAACCTTCTGCGAATTTAGGAGCCGAAGTCACCTAGTTGTGATTGCGATTAATCTAGGTAGAAAAGAATTATAAGACTTCGTATACTTGACAACAAACATTAACTTGAACTGCTGAAGTTAAGATTCGTGATCCATACCTCGTCGGCAGGATCATGTTCCGGGTCGAGATCCTCTGAAGTCTTTTTAATTTTTATACGATGGACTGTGAAAGGAGCCTTAAGTACTGGAGTCACAAAACTCCATATTGCCTTCTTTATTGTTACTACCATCAACAGTCTTCTTAGGTCTTTCCATGCTAAAACAAATAAGACAAAAGATATGCCTCACTTCAATGAAAGCTACAAAAATAAATGCTCTCAAAATCCTGAATTTCTCAAAAAGGTGGAAGAGATCTGGTCTGAGCCAACCAGAGATCGAGAGGCTTTGAGTAGATTCATGTTCATATTAAGAAAAATTAAAAAATCAATATGCAGATGCCCAATAGAAATATAATGAATGGCATATTAACTCTACATGAAGTGTTGCATGAAAGAAAAGGATGGAAGAATTCTAGGGTTTGATAAGGCATTCTAGGGTTTAAGGCGACTGACCAAGGTGACTGATTAATCATCAATTAAACAATAACAATAACAATTGATTAAATCCAATTATAATTTAAGACATTCTAGGGTTTGATAAGGCATTCTCATTGATTAAATCAACAATTAAACAATAACAATTACAATCCACAATTTATGCTCAGGTTATAACAATTCAGTCTTCAAGTTCAGATCTTCAAACATTCTTCTCTAATGTTGCATAGTAAACACCATTACACCAACTTTGTTATTCTGCCATTCTTCCAACACAAGTACTAATTCTAAACCAGCTGAGAAATACATATAACTTATGAAGGGGGAAGCTACATGACTACATATTTATCACTTCTGATAAATTGCCATTAGATTTCCCAGTACCACAGAATGGCCTGCTCTGAATGTTCAAAGTAAAGAGGATACTTCTACGAATTCAAGATCAGGATCATCACCACCCTCGTGTACATGGGGGACATCCAAAACAAACCATACATTGGAGAACCTTACAATTGAACATTTTAGCCCAGCGCAAGCGACAGTGAGGCCGGGTGGGGAGGAGGTCGGGGGCCCTCGGGCAGCACCAGACCATCGACGGCTAGGGTTTGGAGTGGGCAGACTAGGGTTATGAAAGAACCATACATTGAAGAACCATACATGGCAGCAGCAAGTGCGGGCGCGGCGGCGGGCGAGGGCAAAGCTCGGCATACCTGTACAGAAAGGAAGGAAGCGACGAGGGTGAAGCTTGGCGGTGAGATCGAAGCCTGGCAATGACGGCGAAGCTTGGCGGCGAGGGCAGTGAAGCTCGACGGCGAGGAAGGTGAAGACTTGGCGGCAAACGGAATTTTGGTAGCCTCACAGCGTCTAAGTGATTTCACCCGGGTTAGGTTTTTCCAACGCAGCCGAGGGCTATATATAGACGCCAATCTTCGCAGGCGGTTATTAAGTACCGACCGCCTGAGAAGATGATTATCGCAGACGGTTGGTAATTACCACTCTCCTGAGAAGATTCATTTATCTTAGGCGGTTGATAAGTAATAATCATCTGCGATAAGCTTCTTCTCAGGCGGTTATTCAGTACCAACCGCCTGAAAAGATCTTTATGTAAGATTAATTAATATTCTTAATTATATGTGGGGCCTTTCAAAAGCCCAAATTCCAATTTATTGTAATATGATTGTGTATTAAAGGTTACCATTAAATTTCACTTCATAAAGCCTTTGAAATTGGTCATAACATAAAAAACAAATAACAATTGCTATTTGTCATTTTCTATCTTGGTGAATATAATGATTTTTTCATTTGGTTTTTCAATGTACCTTTTTAGTCATTATACCAGCCTGTATGAATTTTTTCAGATTGTTTAAATATTTTTGAATCAATGTGTGTTCAAAAGATGATGAATGCCTCATATGTATATGAGCATTTGGTTAGAATGATGGATAATTTGAATTTTGACATGTTGGAATGCTTTAAAAAAATTAAGAAAATTCATACATGTATAAATAATACAAATATGTTCATACAAACCAATTTCAGTGAAGGATCCCTTTTTTCAGGAGATACACAAATGTGAATAATATGTGAGTATAAATTAATTTGATATTTACCAAAACATTACAATGTTAGCTATACAGAGTTTTAAGATATTTGGTCCAGGTGGTAGATGTTAATTTTTGAAAAATATAGCAGAAAGAATCATAGAATATGAACTCAATTTGCAGAATCTATACATGTTTGGTATTTATATTGGAATCTAAATAAAAAAGAAGCAAGGGAAAAAAACTGAAGAATAGGCTCGGGCAATTATCCCACGCGGTTCGTAAGTAATAACCACCTGAGAAAAGCTTCTTCGCAGGCGGTTATTCAGTACCAACCGCCTGAAAAGATCTTTACGTAATATGAATTAATATTCTTGACTAAATGTGGGCCTTTCAAGAGCCCAAAGTTTACTTTCTTGTAATATAAATGAGTATTAAAAGTTACCATTAAATTTCACTTCATAAAGACTTCGAAATTGGATAGAGCATAAAAAACAAATAACAAATGTTATTTGTCATTTTTCTATCTTGATCAATATAATGATTTTTTCATTTAGTTTTTCAATGGACCTTTTTAGTCATCATACCAACCTCTATGAATTTTTTTCAGATTTTTTTGAATCAATGTGTGTTCAAAATTTGATGAACGCCTCATATGTATAGGAGCATTTGGTTAGAATGATGGATAATTTGAATGTTGACATGTTGGAATGCTTTAAAAAAAATTAACAAAATTTATACATGTATAAATAATACAAATATGTTCATACAAACCAATTTCAGTGAAGGATTCCTTTTTTTAGGAGATACACAAATGTGAATAATATGTGAGTAAAAATTAATTTGATATTTACCAAAACATTACAATGTTAGCTATATAGAGTTTTAAATAATTTAGTCCAGGTGGTAGATGTTAATTTTTGAAAAATATAGCATAAATAATCATAGAAAATGACTAAATTTGCAGAATCTATACATGTCTGAGTATTTATATTGGAATCTAAATAAAAAAGAAGCAAGGGAATAAAACTAAAGAACAGGCTCGAACAATTATCCCAGGCAGTAGGTAAGTAATAACCACCTGAGATAAACTTCTTCGCAGACGGTTATTCAGTACCAACCGCTGAAAAGATCTTTATGTAATCTTAATTAATATTCTTGATTAAATGTGGGGCCTTTCAAGAGCCCAAATTTTACTTTCTTGTAATATAATTGAGTATTAAATATTACCATTAAATTTCACTTCATAAAGCCTTTGAAAACTATCAGAGCATAAGAAAACAAATAACAAATGCTATTTTTCATTTTTCTATCTTGATGAATATAATGATGTTTTCATTTAGTTTTTCAATGGACCTTTTTAGTCATCATACCAACCTCTATGATTTTTTTCAGATTTTTTTGAGTCAATGTGTGTTCAAAATTTGATGAATGCCTCATATGTATAGGAGCGTTTCGTTAGAATGATGTTTAATTTGAACTTTGACATGTTGGAATGCTTTAAAAAAATTAACAAAATTTATACATGTATAAATAATACAAATATGTTCATACAAACCAAATTCAGTGAAGGATCCCTTTTTTTAGGAGATACGAAAATTTGAATAATATGTGAGTATAAATTAATTTGATATGTACCAAAATATTACAATGTTAGTTATACAAAGTTTAAAATATTTGGTCCAAGTGGTAGACGTTAACTTTTGAAAAATATAGAAGAAAGTATTATCGAATTTGGACTCAATTTGCATAATTTATACATGTTTGAGTATTTATATTGGAATCTAAATAAGAAAGAAGCAAGGGAAAAGAAAACTGAAGAACAAGCTCGGGCAATTATCCCAGATGGTTGGTAATTAATATACGCCTTAGATAAGGTTCTTCTCAGGCGGTTATTCAGTACCAACCGCCTGTGAAACAGTTAAAAACCACTTGAAACAACCGCACTAACTTTATTAATTTTTATCACAGACGGTTGTTTAGTTAATAACTGCTTGTGAAAACCGATGCCTATATAATGACCACTGGGGCATCACAGAAAACCTAACCCTGGAGATTTTTTATCGATGCCGCTAGACTGCCCAAATTGTCCATCATGCGCGGGCTGGTAATGCATTCATCAGTTGATCAAGATTTGAACAGAGAAAAGGTTAGAAGACACTTTTTCTTCAATGTCATGTTTTCAATTTGTTCTGTTTTCAGTTTCCTTTTGTTGAGTTTGCATATGGCCCCAGCCCCCCCCCCCCCCCCCCCCCACCAATTGAGATTTGTAGTAGATTTGAAGGATTAAAAGTTGAAAGATGTAGTTGAGTCTCCCCTTGAGCTCACCCATGAATTTTACAGAACAAGAAGTATATTTGAAGGATTAAAGGTTGAAGATGAATACAAGCACATCACATGTTCGATGAAATGTTTTAATGAATAAGCCTAACTTCAAAAATCCATTATCGCCACTGGGAAGCTGAGAAAGTTATGAAACAAATATCCTTGGAACCCTTATGAACAGACCTACATGATATCAGTATTCACTCATATGATACAGGCTTGTTTTGTTTCTGTAAATTCATTTTATAGAAGACCTTTAGGGAATATATGTGGCCAAATTTTGTTAATCTTACAAAAAATCTGTTATTGAAGCATGGACCGTCGAGCGTGGATGTATAACATGCTAAGACCCAATCCTGTGTACAATCATAATGTTGCAAATTTTATTGAAGCATCCAAGAGACATGTGAAGTTTCAAAAGATAGATGACATATATGTCCATGTATCGACTGCGAAAATAAGATTGCTTGGATAGACACTATAGTAATCCAATCTCATTTGGTGAAAAGAGGTTTCAAAAAATACTACACAATATGGACAGAGCATGGTGAGTTATATACACATGAAGTGGATAAAGATGATGAGAGAGGTTCAGAGGAAGATAATGTTTACACCGATGATGGTAGTGACAATCAGGATGGTGATGATGGTGATAAGTTCGATTGTGAGGAGATATTGTCTCACATTGAACCATATGTATTGACTTCTATGGGAGCAAGTAAAGGTTTAAGTAAAATGGAGACATTGCAGAATGCGGCGACGAAGCTTTTATATGATGAATGAAATGATTGTGATAAAGAGTATACTACATTGCGTGCAGTCCTAGAACTCCTAAAGTTGAAGTCCACACACAGATGGTCTGATTGTAGTTTCTCTGATCTTCTGAATTTTTTGGTAAAAATTCTTCCAAATCCAAATAAATTGCCCAAAAGCACTTATAAAGCAAAGAAACTTCTTTGCATGATGGCACTAGCTGTGACAAAAATACACGCTTGTGTGAACCATTGCATTCTGTATCCCAAAGAGCATGAGCTCGCAACTAGATGCCCCATCTGTGGTGTTAGTAGTTATAAGAAGGACTACAATAACCAATATGTTACCAACATGAAAAAGTCTCAGAAGAATAGGAAGTTTATTATTGGCCCTGAAGGTGATGATGACGATACTTCTGGCGATGCAAACGAGAAGAATAAGAGAAAAATTCCTGCCTTGGTGATGTGGTACCTTCTGGTAATTGATCGCTTGAAGCGTTTGTTCTTAAACCCTAGGTAGGCTTAACTTATGCATTGGCATTCCGAGCAGCGCAAGAAGAATGAAAAACATATTCAACACCCTGGTGATGCATCACAGTGGAAAAATTTTGATATTCAGTATCCAGAATTTGCAAAGGACACTACGTAATAAAGGCTCATACGAGACGGGCCCGAACGAAGAAGGGAGACGAACAAACTGTGTGTCTCCGTCATTGTGTCTCGCATTACGGTGGCATCAGAGATGGGCTTCAAGGCGTGTCGCCGATCGAACTAGGTGCGAGACACGCTCAAAAGAAGTGTGTATCCTTTCTTTTTGTCATAATGGACGATATTTACAGTGTCATTGGAGACGCCGCTGGCACGTGTCGCCCACCAGCTTACAATCGTGACAGGCCTTACAAAGCACGTCACAGATATATTGACTATCCGAGACACTCTATTATGTACCGCGTCGCAGATTCATTAACTTATGTGAGAAGGTCTTTATTGAAGCTTGTCTCTTTTATGTAGGTTATCCGAGACGCTCTCTGCTACAGGTCGTCGCGGATTGTTTACACGCACTAATATTAGGAGCTAGCCAGGATTTGACAGCCGTATTACCAGTGTCAGCAACATACTGTTCATGAACATATGTATAGCAAACATTATCACACGTTAAATTATAATGACCAATCAAATATTACCAAACTGTCAATCGTGGTTATCAAGTATACTAATTACACAACAAAGACTGTTCTTCCTGATTATAATGTAACTAATTACACACATCATAAATGTCATCATCTAATCCTGTATACCGTAATGAAAATTCTCCCGATCAATGACTTCATTGACAATGAACCTTCATAGCCTCTAATGCTCCGACTGAGGCATCCTAAAGTTCAACTGTAATAAACACAAGAACAAATTGGTATACAATTGTAATAAACATAGAAATTGTTAGTGAATGGAGAACAGAGCTTAGATGTAGCACATGCAGTTGGTGAGCATCTACGACGCATCGATAAATTGTTCTCATTGTATAGGACATGGTAATGAGCTGGTGTGCTTGTCCCCTAAAAAAACAAACAATTTACATTCCACTGATGCTTTTATAGCCTGATATCAAAAACTCGTGAGAGAAACACCAACTATCGCATAGGTACCTTGATTCCAGCATGGTTGCAGAGGTAGAAATCAAACTCAGTTGGATGGCAAATGCTAGTGTCATCCACAGTTTCTGCAGTTTCAAGGGTTTGCGAATCAGAATTTATTATACATTGATAGTCCAAACAAATACATTACTTCTGCATTGGATATAAACAAGGAAGATGAATCTATACCAAAATGAATATTCTCCCTTTGGATATATGACTTCATTAACGATGATACTTTATTGGACATCCTCAAATTCAATAAAATCACTGGAATGCACGCTCCGAGCGCAGGGTCGAGGCGGCGGCGTGCTCCAAGGACAGTGGACGTGGCGGCATGCTCCAGGACGAGCTGGCGGAGGCGTCGGAGTGGCGTTCCTCAACTCTTTGATGACAACAGGATGGTGTGCTCTGGGGACAGGGAGAACATTTCCACTTATGTGAAGGTGGCGGCGTGCTCATATCGATTACCGAGGTCAGGGTCGAGGCGACGGCGTGCTCCGGGGACAAGGGACAAGGCGGCGTGTTCCAGCATGCTCAACTCTTTGATGACGAAGGTTGGGGTTGACGGCGGGGTAGGGGTCGACGCTAGCAGCGTGACAATAATGAAGAGCGAGTTGAGAAAGAGAGACGACGGCGGCGTGCTGCGGGGACATGGGATGAGGCAGCGTGCTCCAGCGTGCTCAACTCTCTTATGACGCGAAGGTCGGGGTCGACGGCGGCGGCGTGCACAGGATCTGCGTTTTATAGGTTGAGAGAGCACGCGACTGCTAAAAATTTTCTCCAAATGTTGGGAGAGAGCGCGCGATGGACAAAAATTTTCAGCATAAATTTGAGATGCACAAATTTAAGGCGCGTCTCTCATTATTTTGATGCCTCGGACACGCTGGAGTACCCTAGATGTGCCACATTATGCTGAAGCCAGAACAACATCCAGGACATTCCAGCGTTCCCAGCTGGTAACAGTGAGCAATGCCTTATACAATCGTTGCAACGTGCTCAGCTTTACAAGGTGGTACAAAAGATCCTCGGAACAAATCAGAGACGAGCTCGTGTAAGGTTCGTCTCCCTTTTGCCAGATATCAGGTATCTGAGACGCGCCTTTCTAAAGTTCGTGTCTCATGCACTCTTCACATTGCCACTCGCATGACATCGTGAACTGTTGCAGGGATAAACAAACGCAATGACATTGCTATTCATGGATTAATTGGAATTCAGAGATAAGCAAATGCAATGACATAGCAATTCAGAGATAATTTGCAACTCAATGAACTTCATAGTTCATACATTGCATGCCCTCTAAACTAATTTTGAATATAAACTTATTCCTAAAGCTCCCATCGATCAATCTAAACTGTATTGTCCATCTTGCTCCCAAACACGTCTCTTATATTGCTTGGATACTGAAAATATTGACATTCTTTAAATTGACAAATGTCGAAGGAGGAATGAATAACCTACGTTGGTCACTAACACAAAGTGTCTAACCTCGATAAGTAGATTATAGAAATCATTTTCAACATGGGGCGCATTTTGCTGATGCAGCAAACGCTGAACTTCAAGTAGTATGTTTTGATTCTAAAACCAGTGCACCACCCCTATGAAATATCAATTTAAACAACATAATAAACCAGTTCCAATAAGTTCGGCAATAATTACTAATTACATGAGAAAAATAGGTCTATCTTATAGTCTCTTGATCAAGAATCCCAATGCATAGTGCTCCTGAGTGATGGACATTTGGGTGGAAGAAACCACTTGCAAAGGCGCATCTTGGAGGTAACAATGGATAGTCCTATAAGAAAGAGATTGTCAGGGGGTAGTAACCACCTTCCCAGTCAGTCTACAAAGGAAATTCATTAATAGGAGGATGATGGTTAAACTCATATTGTGCTTGTTACTCATGACTTACCCCTTCTTTACTGGGGATAATGCACTGCCACTTCAATAAATCTCCCAATTCAGGCTTCACAGAGAAACCCTACGCAGATGGAAAAAAAACTAAAGTTAAGTTCATCAGTCCATTGCAGATAAACATATATACAACTATGCGACTGATGTGCCATATGTACAGGCATGGGGATGATTCTTGTGCCACGCCAAGCGCTCCTTCTTCAGTCGGCTAGGCGCCAAGCCGATACCAGCCATGAACAGTGAGGATGACGTGGAGGACGATGACAGCAACGACGACGATGGCGACGATGACAACGACAAGGACGGCAACGATGACGACGACGAGGACAGCGACAACGATGAAAACGGTGATGGCGAATAGATGAGGCGGTCGCACTGGAGTTGGTCGATTAGTAATAAAGGAGCACCGGAGGCAAAGAAGAGACGAGAGAGATAAATGCGAGATGAGCGATAAGTTAAAGAGCGTCATCCATTGTTGAAGAGATGAAGAGACGAGGGAGATAAATGCGAGACACGCTATAACAAAAAGAGACCCATGTTAATCTAAAGCGCGTCTTCCATAGTCCAAATAGTGACACGAGGCACGAGGTATGTGGAGAACTTTATTTCAGCGGCGTGGTGCAGAGACACGTGTGATGTCCGTGCGCGACCTTTCATTTTCCCGAGGCGGTATCGATTGTCCCATCGTTCCATCAATGCATGGGAAACAAACCGTCCCCTCGACGACTCCGTGCGGACCTTATTTAAGACGCGCCATCACCAGTGAGTTCTCCACAAGCGCGTCGCTCACTTTGAATCCTCTTCTTTTCTTCTTCTTCTCCGCCCCAATGACCCACCACCACCATGGCCGACCTTCCGCCGCCAAGCCCTTCGAGGGAGCCACCGTGCAAGAAACTGTGTTGCAGCTCCCCCGAGAGGTTCAAAACCAAGCAGCACCTCCTTATGGCGCAAGAGTTGTACAACAATATGTCTCGCACCATGAGTTTCTTGGGTCTGGGTACCCTTCCCCAGTTTACTAGAATGGGTACCATCAGCCACTACCTCTTTGCCCTCACAGGTGTTGCCGATCGTCTCGACATTCTGTTCGAGATGATGGCCCAGGTGCTTGGCCCCGAGGGCCGCAGAAACCTGGTGGAGGCGACGGAGAGTAACCTCGTTCACGGGGTTGCACCATTGGAGCAGCCGGCGCAGCCGGAGCATCCAGTATAGGCTCTCGTTGCACCAGCGCTGGAGTCGCCGCCAGAGGACGACGAGGACGAGGAGGAGGAGGAGGAGGAGAAGGAGGAGGAGGAGGAGGAGGAGGAGGAGATGGAGGAAGAGGAGGAGGAGGAGGAATAGGAGTAGGATTTAGTTTTTCTTTGTTGTTTTTAGTAGCTTCTATTTTGTAAATATTGTTAATGAATGAATTCTATCTTTTTTATCTATGTGATTGAATATTATCTTGTGTGTTCTTCAACTGTGTGAATGAATGAATGAGTGGTGTGTTCATGGTGTTCCTCGGGTATCATAGGGAAGGATTGATTTTATTTACATATCAATTGAGATTGTGCTCTAAGTTCAGTGATGTGTGATATCAATAGTGAACTGAAGCAAAATGTAGAAATCACGAAGCTAAAGGTGACGTGAGGAATTGAAGACGCGCTTTCAATTAGAGTGCTCACTCTTTTAGCAGAGGAGAGGGAGATGTCGGTCATAGGAGACGTGTTGTGTTTTATGCGTGTCTCCTGCTTTTCAGAGAGGATAGCGTGTCTCGGATACCAATTTAACTAAGACGGACTTTGTTTTAACGCGTCTCCTTGTACTTCCAGCCGAGCCATGTCAGATCCTCACTGAAGCGGGCTCGTCTCACTTAACATTACTAGAGACGCCGCCTTTGAGCGCGTCGCCCATCTTTGTCTCCTATTTGGGTTTCTTACGTATTGGGAAATCAGATATGTAAGGTTTGCCTTAAGTACAGATGGAATTAATCCGTTTGGTGAAAAAAGGAGCATACACAGCACATGGCCCGTGGTCTTAACGATGTCAACCTACCGACGTGGTTGTGTCACAAAAGGGAATATATCTTGTTATCTGTTCTTATCCAAGGCCCGAAACAACCTGGTATCAAAATTAATGTGTTCTTGGAACCTTTAATGGAAGATACGGCAAAATTGTGGAATGAAGGGGCATGTACATGGGATAAGTACAAGCAGGAGCATTTCACGCTAAGAGCAATGACATTCGTTATCATGCATGATTATCCCGGACTATTTACATTATTGGTACAAATGAAAGGGAAGAAAGGTTGTGTAAGGTGCGTGGATAAAACTGGATTTCTGTACCTCACTTCATCCAGAAAGACAGTGTACATGAGACACCATCGGTTCTTGACAGATACACACAAATATAGGAAGATGAAAGAACATTATGATAACAAAATCGAAAAGATACTACACCAAAACCTTACAGTGGAAAACTCGTGTTCGAAATGGTAAAGAGCTTTCATATTGCTTTCAGTAAGGGGAAAAATGTAAAGGAACAAATAGAAAGAAAAGTACATCTTCGGGTGATACAACTGACATGGCTTTCAAGAAACAATCAATTTTTTCATGTATCTTCCGTATTGGAAGAATCTGTAATTTTGCCATAGTATTGATTTGATGCACGTTACAAAGAATGTATTTGACATCATCCTTGGGACCCTGCTAGACATGTCTATGAAAACAAAGGACAGATTAAATTCACGTATGGACCTAGTAAATCTTGATATGAGACTAGATCTTCATCCAGTAAAAAAGGCCTACGGGAAGCATTACCTTCCCCCAGCCAGCTACAACTTGACACTAGAAGATAAAAAAGCAATTTGTAAATGCTTGTGTGGGATCAATGTGCCAACGAGTTTCTCACCCAATATCCGCAAACTAGTCTCGATGAATGACTTGTCTTTATTCAGCTATAATTCTCACGACTGTCACATGATGATGACAATGTTCCTTGCCATTGCAATAAGAGTCATTAAACCTGAGCATATAAAATTTGCCGTCACACGTTTGTGTTACTTCATCAATGTAGTATCGCAAAAGGTGATAGCACATGAAGATTTAGACTATCTGAAAACATACATCGTCGAGCATCGTCGAGACTATGTGCAAGCTTGAGATGTGTTTCCCACCATCCTTTTTTGATATTCAAGTACACCTAATCATACATCTTGTTGATCAGATAAAAGCATTCGGGCCACTATATTTACATCATATGTTTTCGTTGGAGAGATATTTAGGAGTCTCAAAAGGTTATGTGTGGAACCGTGCTCACCCAGACGGTTCAATTATGGAAGGATACACCACTGAAGAAGTGACAGAGGGTTGCGATGATTACATCAAAGATGGAAAACCGATAGGTGTGCCTATATCAATACATGAGGGTAGACTATGTGGGAGAGTCAAAGTCGGTAAGAAAACTTTTATCATTGAAGATTACAAGAATGTACACCATGCAAATTTTGGTGTACTACAACAACTCGCAATAGCTGAGTCGTACATCGAGGAACACCAAATTGAGCTTTGCCCAAAAAACCAAGACCGCACAGAGGACTGGATCATGAAAGAGCGCAAAAGATGTTTCACTGAATGGTTAATGGACAAAAATATGCCATACGGAAACTATATAGAAGAGGCAACATCGAAGAAGTTAGCTTCTGGTGACATCATGGCAAGCATATGACATCAATTGTTACACATTTCACACTAAAGAAAAAGATGGTAAGTGTGTTGCACAAAATAGTGGTCTTCATATTGAGGCTTATGATTCACAAGAGTAGAAGACCACATACTTCGGGTTCATAGAGGAAATATGGGAGCTCAATTATGTCGAAAGAATGGTAATGCCCGTATTTAAGTGCCAATGGGTCAAAAATCCTGATGGTGTGAAAGTGGACAATTACGGGCAAACACTGTTAGACTTGAACAAAGTGGTTTATAAATATGACCTGTGGGTTCTCGCCGATCGTGTTGCACAAGTTTTTTATGTACAAGATTCAGAAACTGAGAAGATGTGCGTAGTTGTTTCTGGGAAGCAAAATATTGTTGGGGTTGAGAATGTGGGAGATAATGAAGAGGAATATAATAAGTATGAAAAGATGTACCTTTTCATTGAACCAGAAAACATCAAGCGCGTAGAGAGAAGCATTAAAAAGGATTTGAAACCCTATATGTGAGAAGATGTCAATGCTAGAAAAATTGTATGATATATATTGTATGTATTTGTATCCTCCAAGATCAACTTAGAACAGTGCTCCATTTCAGCTTCAGATAGCATGCTAAGTACATTATTAAATTTAGCTTCTGTAGAGAATACTAATTTGGACAAGTGATCCATTTTGGCTTGTTGACTATCATATTTATCACCTTCACCTGTTCCATAAGTATCAAATTGTATGTGTATATAAATTTCTTCTGACCTATGATGATCAGGCTTGCCTTCCAACAGCTTGGTTCCAAACAACATCTAGAAGCACAACTCTTGAAGCTCCTGTCAAGCTAATCTCTTCACAGCAAGCTCTTGTAGATGCAAGTAACACCTGAGACTCATAATTTGGATTGTTAAAAGCTTCAATTGAAGTCTGACGATACTTCCCATCCATTTGAGGGCTTGTTTGGATAG
Organism: Tuctoria greenei; assembly: GCA_036927565.1. Lineage (NCBI taxonomy): Eukaryota > Viridiplantae > Streptophyta > Magnoliopsida > Poales > Poaceae > Tuctoria > Tuctoria greenei. Next base: position 45,601,779 of record JAYESD010000012.1, read on the forward strand.
GAGTGGATCCACTTCAACATAAGTGGATTGAGGATAAAATTAGTTCATTCTTCACTTCAATCCATTTCAATCAAATTAGATTGAGTCCACCCAAACAAGCCCTGAAAGATTTCTTTCTCTTCTCTCCATTTTGAAAACTTACGAAGATGCTACTTTATCAGTTCTAATAGCTGAATATATTGACTACAAATCAGTACCATCTCTCTTAGTGCTTCACACAGGCGACGAAGCGAACAACTTTAATCACAAATCCTATTTTTATCCTTTTCATAGGAATTTGACCTTAATCTTTCAACCATAGATTTATCAATAAGTGAAGCTTCCTCATCAGACATGTTAATGGCAGTTACAAGTGAAGGGTGCGTCGAAGCTAACAAAATCTCAACAGGACTAAAGATAAAGAGATGTTGCATATGAGGGACAATGTCCAGGTTAGACAACATGAAGCTATAATGGAAGCCATCAAAAACATGAAAAGTGATGCCAAGGTTATGCTTGCATCAACCAAGGCATGTTGTAAGGTCATAACACTTGCTGGAGCATCACAGTTATGCTTGCCCCAACAAGTGTTATACCCTCACAACATGCCTTGGTTGATGCAAGCATAACCTTAACATCACTTTTCATGTTGTTGAAGGTTTCCATCATAGCTTCACGCTGTCTAACCTGGACATTGCCACTCATATGCAGGATCTCTTTATCTTAATCCAATTCAGATTTCGTTAGGTTCGGCACATCCTTTGCTTATAACCGCCATTAACATGTGTGATAAGGAAGCTTCACTTATTGATAAATCTATGCTTGGAAGATTAAGGTCAAATATGTGTGAAAGGGTAAAAACAAGATTTGTGATTGAAGTTGTTCGCTTCCTCGCTTGTGTGAAGCACTAAGAGAGTAGGTACTGATTTTTAGTCAATATATTTAGGCATTAAAACTAAGAAAGGAGCATCTTCCTAAGTTTTCAAATGGACACGGGGGAAGAAATCTTTCAAATGGATGGGAAAATCCTTCCAAGGATCGTCAGTCTTCAATTTGATGCTTTCAACAATCCAAATGATGAGACACAAGTGTTACTTGCATCTACAAGAGCTTGCAGTGCAGGGATTAGCTTGACAGGAGCTTATCAGCATCACAGGCGGTTCTTAACTAACAAGCAGCCTGTGAAAACAATGACTTTCCCCAGGAGGTTCTTCAACAATAACCGCTTGTGATGATTGAACCAGTACATACAGTTCTTAAACAGTGACCGCTCGTGAAAATCATGTATTTACCCAGGCGGTGGTTAATTAAGAACCGCTTGTGAAGTTTGCTATAGTACAGGTGGTTCTTAATTAATAGCTGCCTAAGAAAATCATGTATTTACACAGGTGGTTGGTTTTTAAAATTCGTTTATGATGTTCTGTCATCAAAGGCGGTTACTGTATCATTCGTCATCACAGTCGCATTTTTTTTACGGTCCGCCTGTGTTTGAGAAATCGAGGCGCCTGTGAAAATTCTTTTTCTAGTAGTAATAGACTCAGGCTGCGGCTGAGTTGGGTTTGACTCAAATATGGAAAGATTTGTGTTGGTTATGATAGGATTGCATGTGGTTCACAAAGTTTCATTGTTTTAGGAATGTGGATACGTTACTAAGGTGTTTGGAAGTCTGAAGATTGCTTCTATCTGGGTATGGAAGAGTCTTGAGTAGTTATGGAAAGTTTCGGTTGAATCTGCGTAGGATTTGAGTTCTAGTTAGGATTGGGTTTGCCTAAGGGCTTGTTATATAAGCAAGAGAGGCCAGAGCTCGTGGTGCACAACTTTGGGGCTGTTCATCTTGTGGTTTGATCAATAAAATTCATAGTTTAAAGTAACTTTTGTGCCTTGTTCGTCCGACTTGTTTCTGACAATTTTTTCTCGTCGAGTTTCTGCATGGCACTACCTTGCTTCGGTGGTTTTATCATAACTCGAGTTTTACAGATCCAATTGACGTGATTATTTTTGGGTTGCCTTCACAACTTTATTATCTATCATCTATAAAAATTTCACGGTCATTGGATTTGGGGTTTTGGGTCTACACGAGTGTCATTGCAGTGTTGCAGATTTGGTTTTTTTCCGGTAGAACAGATTGACCTTAGTTCAATCTTTAAATCGTAACTTGAGTTTTTATCAAAGGTTTTTGGTGATTCTTGTTGTCCTGTATTCGTGAATTGATTCTCCATAATATATACTGGTTTTGTCATGATTGATCACGTTTAGATTAGTCGCACACACAATTTCTTAACAGATATATTTTCTACTGAGGGATTTTTGTTGCTTCCGCTGAAAAAGTTTTAAATCCACCATTCACACCCCCCTCTGGTAGCGTTTCACGTGCTCTTCGATCCTACAATTGGTATCAAAGCCATGGTGCTCTAATCTTTGTTATTTGCATGTGTGTTTCACTAATCATCATGGAGACAAAACCTTGTGTATTTAGTGGCATTGATTTTCAGGTTTGGAAGGCACATATAGAGGCTTTCATCCAGGGGAAAGGCTTTGCAATATGGGAAAAAGTGTACAAGACTTACGACATGCCGCCAAACGATCAAGTCACCGCTACGAATATGAAGATGTCGACAACAACAACAAGGCGCGGAACTTGATCATACAAGGATTGACTCAAAATGACTACGATCGAGTTGCACAACTCCGATCTGCATACGACGTTTGGAAAGCTCTATGGTATTATCATGAAGGATCCAACACTATCAAGGAGGTGAGACAATATATGCTAAAAAAATAATACATGCGCTTCAAGACGCAACCCGGTGAGTCAATCGATGACCTCTTTGCTCGCTTTAATAAAATTCTCAGCAACATGCATAGTGTCAATGTTAATTTTTCGGATGCCAAGAATGCTATGCAATTACTAAGTGCATTAGACATGGAAATTTGGGAGATGAAAGTTACACCTATTCGTGAAACTACTGTCATGAGTACACTTACTTTAGATGTTCTATATTCTAAATTGAAAACTCATGAAATTGACATAATCTCACGTAAGAACCCCAGCAAGTCTCTTGCATTTGTTTCTCAATGTGACATGCCTAGCTCCGGCCAATCGTCATCTTGTGGAACACTTGCTTTGTTGTCCTTTCTAACCCTTGAACAGATTGAAGAGTTTCCAGAGGAAGGACTTGCACTCATCTTGACTCGGTTCTCAAAAGCATTGCAAAATATGAGAACTGGAAGGAGAGGGAGTGTCGGACCTCAACGATGCTTTGAATGTGGTAAGCATTGCCCTAAGCTTTTGTAAAAGCCCTAAATTAATAATGCAAAGTTCAGATGGGAGATATTGAAATTTGGAGGGGAAAAAGAAATGAAATTGGAATCTGAAAATTCAAACCAATTTAAACCCCAATTGAGAGAATTCAAAACTTCAAATTTAGCTCCTGTTCAAACTTTACCAAAATAAAAATCTGAGCTCACTATTAAATCCCAAATATTCCAAATAGCCCCTCTGCAATGTTTCAAAATTTTTGAAGCTTCTTTGCTATATAATTCAGTGGCTCCATTGAATTCTATTCAAATTCAATTTTGAATTCGAATTGTATCTGAAATTTATCCGAATTTGAAATCCAATTTAAGAATCATAACCTCTATATTTAAATTGGCCTCTCCACAAAAATCTAGGATTTCTGGATCAAGATTGGTGTGAGAATTTAAGGAGCAGAGGAGATAGGCTTAAGGGGGGCAGTGGGACCCACTGGTCAGTGGGACATCTACGGTAGTGCTCTGCACGCCGTTTTTCCGGCGCTGCCCCGCTCGACACCGCACGACATGCAAATACACGGAGCTGCTTGCTTGGTTGCTTCATGGCGTGCCCTCTACTCCTCCCCGAGCCTTATCTTCACTCCTCTGGTCAAAGTGGATACACAACCACGAACTCTCCTCTGTTTTTCCTCTCCCGCTGCTGCACCGCATCGCCACCGCGATTCTCGACGTGCCAGCCAAACGACGCAAGGATTTGCAGTGCGCCCAACAGAAAAAGGTGGCTTAACTTGTTGCTCTTCCTTCCCATCCACTCTCTTGCTTAGTCATATGAGTGGTATTTTGAAGTCTCGCCGGCGCTGTTAAAGTAGAGCCCGATGATCACCTCTGTCTCTGCATCGCGCCAATGATACAATCCATATCGTGCCTGGCCATCAACAGAAAAGTGGTGCGTATTTGCTCACTGAGGATGGCTGCAAAATTTGGCAGCTTGTCTTAGCGTATACCATCAGTATTTCTTGTTTTCCCGACGTCAAGTTCGTAACAAGGGTACTAGGTCTTCACTTTGATTCTGTTTCTAGGTAGAACTGGACCTTAATCCAGTGAGGTAGTATGCTCACCATCTCCTAGCGCACCCCTCTGCCAAGAATCAGTGGAAACCATCGAGTAAAGGCCGAGCTATTCAAGTTTTCTCCGCCACCACGAACGTCGGTCCACCGTCAAAGTCGACATCGCCGGCGATTTCATCCCTTTTTTCTCCCCATGGTTATCTTCCTCATGCTTCCAGGAACGTTCCCAGCCTTTCCCCAAGCTTCTTGCGCCATTTCCGGGCGAGTTCGACATAGCCGAAACCCTAGCCGCCGCCGCCGTCGTCGCGCCGCCATCTCCTGCCGTAGTTGCCACGATTGGACCCCACCATCGTATTGTGCAGTCGATTTTAGGGTTAGGCGGTCAAGACGGGGCTGAGAGGAGGTCGACGCAGCAATCCCGGCGAGCTCGCCGGCACTGCGCTGCCGCGGCCGAGCGGCGCGTCACGAGGTTGAAGAAGCCTCGCGGGGCCCGCAGGTCAGTGGCTGTTTCCCCTCCCCTAGGATCTGCTGTGGCCGCGGGTCGACTGCGGCTGCGCGGGTTGATCCCTATGGCCCATGTGTGGCCCATCTGCGATTTAGTCATTTTAAACAGTGGGACCCAGTTGATAAATTCAAACATTTCCTTTTCCCATTTAATTCCAGATTTCATTCAAACTTCTAAAATCCATTTATCCTAGTAGATTTTCTCAAAATTTTCCAAGTAAATTCTGGTAGACTCATCTTGATCCCATGTTTGCAGTGGTGCAATTTGTTGGACATTAAAGTCCCAGAATTTGCATAATTAATTCCTTTGAGCAAACCGCTTGGGAAATTAATCACTTCTGTTATGTTAATTGTAAAATTCCCAATTTTGGCCATAACACTCATAAAAATATACTTGATGTGCAGTAAAAATTGCAAGTTCATTGGACTTCAATTACTTGACTAAACAATGTTCAAATCACCTATGTCAATTGAAAAATGGAAAATGTCCAGAAACCTTTTCCACATTTTCCCCGAACTTGTAAAATCAGTTTCTCCTTGTAGAAAGCTCAGAAAAATGTGAAACAAAATTTCCCAGAACCAGAAGAACATCCTCTAACAAGATAATCAACCATGACAAAGCTCCAGAATTGAAACCAAAATTCAGAGAAGCCTTTTATTTGTTGTAATTTTAGAGACAACAAGCCTCCTTTAACATCTCCAATTTTTGGTCCAGATCTTCCTGATAGATCCTAGTGTCCATTTTAAAAATCGAAAAGACAATTAAAATCAGTTACATACCAGATCAGTAGTTATAAGATCTTTTCTATAGTTTCTATATCACTCATGTACTTTATACATTACATATCATATAGTGACCGAGATCGAGGAGGACCAGGATCCCTTGGAGACTAAACTTCCAGAAGCTAACTTACCCTCTGACTCGCAGCCAGGCAAGCCCCGGTTTGCATTTAAGTACTATTTAAAATTTTCTATTTGTCTCACTTATGTCTAGGATGAGTTTTGTGCATTAGGGCAAAGGTGCTTGTTACTCCACTTGCATGACCCACAAATCCTATGGAGTATTGGATGGGTCTAGAGCTTGACGAGTAGACAATTCTATGCTAATGTTTAAGGGATCCGGTAGAAGTTGAGTAGTTGGAATCTACTCGCGAGATAGGATTTTATCACACGGTATAAATTGAATCAAAGAATGGTTTAGAACTGTGAAATTGAGACCGAGCAACACGTAGGATGCAGCGAGACGTGGTCTCACGTGCGTAGCCCTGCTTGTGTCGATTGAGGACCGATCCGTGTGAGGCTCTACTGGACAAGTTTGAATAGTACCGGATGCATACTGGGCATATGGAACCCAGGAAACCGATGTAACTTGATAACTTGGATGTCGAGGCATAGCCCATTGTCGATAGGGGTAGGCTAAGTGTAGTAAGGTGTAAATTCGTTGGTGGGCACAGACATGCTCCATGCGGGAACCTTATGCCCGCGATGTTGGGACCGGTTTGGCATTCGAGTTCTCTTGTGAAAGGTGGCTGCGTATGACGTGGTGAGGAGCACGGCACACTCCTTAGACACGGGTGTACATGACGTGTTATTCGGGTGTGTCCTGATTGCAATCACCGTCCCTTGCGGTTATTTAAGTACCGCTTGTTCAATGTGTTGTGACATAGTAAATACTGAAGAAGTCAGGAGAATACGATGTATTGAAATATAATTGTTTTGCCACTATGATTGATATGTATTAGGCTCATTAAAGTTACTGTTATTGAACATTTAAGCTGTTGCTGTTAACTTGTAAAATGATGATGAATTTATATGCGAGTCATTTACTGCTATATCCATCCATATGTTAAGTATCCCTGCATGTAGAGTTTTATGTTTAGGTGAGACGGTTCAGTCTTGCTGAGCCTTTGTGCTCATGGTTGCTATATTAAGTTGTCTGCAGGTGAGACTTATGAGGAACGGCCCGGGGATGAGGCGATGCTTCTGTTGGGGTATACCGCCGAGTGGGAGCCCTGCACGCCGCCGTAAATTTGTGTGTGGCTAGTGTGCAGTGTTCGTGGGATGGACGGCTGTACTTTTGCATAGCTAGGCTTAGAGTTTAGCTATGAATATTATCTTCCACTGTATATTAAGTATTGTAAAATACTTCCGCTGTTTATATAATAAAACTTTGTATTTGTCGTATACTTTTTGCATGCGCTGTTGGGTGCCGCATCGCACGGCACCACCCTCTACGATTCCTGGAATGTGTGGACCTCGGTCCTCACAACCTGGTATCAGAGCCGCATCAGGAATACCACACCCGAAAAGAGCGTATTTTGGAAAACTTAAGAGTAGTCGAGTGAGGATTAGTACTATGCCCACATAAGGTCTATTATAGTATTAGTTACTTAAGGTGGCAAGCTAACTTATGTGTTATTATATTCTGTAATGACGCTCATACGTCAGGTAAGAGGTAAGGTACGCCACCGCAAGCGGATCAATTGTGGTAAGCTTACCATGCGAGAGGTAGCATGTGGTTGTTTCGGTGGCTTGGCAAGGAAATGTTAATATGAGTCTCTGAAACTTTCTGTCGGTGGTTTTGATCCGACAGATCTCCTGACACTACTAAAGTGTTAGAGGAGTTTGAGGTTCGGTGTGGGCGCACGGAGATTCAAGAAGGTGAAGTGTAAATGACACAGTAGACACAAAGATTTACGTGGTTCGGGCCGCCTGAGCGTAATACCCTATTCCACGGGATGTGTTGGTGTTGTATTTGTTGTATGAGCTCAACGTGAGTTGAGAGTGTAGGGTGAGCGCGTAGTCCGTGTGTCCTCTATGTATCGTCGGCCTGTCCTTTTATAGTACAAGGGCAGGCCATTACAAGTTAGCCTGGCTCGACATGTGGCCCTGGCGGTTACACATTTGATGCGCTTAATTACCCTTAATAACCGAATTACGGGATTTGATAGCACCGTTACTAGTAATTAAGGTCGTCCGATTGTGTGTCATTAATATAGTATTAATGACACTTAATCGGGTCTTGAAGTCCTTGATTCCCTTTAAAGATCCGGAGTCGTTGTGGAGTCTTCCGGAGGTTAGAGGTTGAAGGTCTGATGGTTGGACATGTGGCAGCTCCGGAGCATACTGTGGGGAATAGGTAGGTCCGGTGCTACTTAACACGTGTCAGTTCCGGAGCTTCCCTCGGTCTGGGGTTAGGTCCGAAGGTGCCGCTATGGTACATAGCCCGGAGCTTCCCCCTTGTGGGCGGTAGCTCCGGTTTGATAGTACACGTGGCGACCCTGGGACTAACCAAGTTGGGGAAGCGGGTCCGGTTATGTCTACATGTGGGCCTCCGAAGGTCTTCAGATCGAGTAGATGATATTCCCTTGAGATCTTTGCAATCCCAAGAGGTATACGGTATCCAGGGTACCGACAGTGGCCCTCTGGGCCCACCTCTGGGGAAGACTCCTTGTGTGAAGTCATTCTGCTGGAGGTGGGTCCATCCTTTGACTTTTGAACTGAGTCTTCAAAGGTCTTCGGATGTGCAGTTGGCGAAGGTTTGGAGTTAAATCTTCGCCGCGTGGCATATCTCGTGTGCGGCATATGAGATCTTTGGCGTGCGGATCTCACGCAATTGAAGGTCGCCGATTCCTGATGCGAAAATCGTATTGGTTCCGTGCGCCTTGTCAGGCCACCGCCTTCGGGCTTCCCGCCTCATGATGACAACCGTTCGCCTGGGTAAGAACCTCGACTTGATCGTCCGGGTGGTCCCGGGCCCTCTTGTCATTGGCTGGGTGAAATTTTTGAGTAGTACCTTCGACTTCCTTGCTGTTTCCATCCAAGCGTTGCGAGGGCTTACTTAAGAAGGAAAGCGTGCACCGTCTAGGGTTCTTTACGCCTCTCATCTGATATTGCGCTCAAACTCCCAACATGTGCTCGCTTTTCCTCTCTTGCCTTGCTGTGCCGCGATGGAATTGGGTCTCTGTGAGAGTCGTTTGAAGACCGACGGTGACCTGAAGAAGCTCCGGGCCCTCATGGGATGGTCCCCGAACTTCTTCAACCGCCTGGTCCGCGCCAGGGGAGAGCTCCCGTTCGAGAAGGAGCACGTCAGCGAAATGGTGTACTTCTCTTCGTACACCATGGTGGGGTTGATCCCACCTTTTCCCTCCTTTTTCTTGATGCTGCTAGACTTCTATGGTCTGCATCTGTACCACCTTGGCCCCCACTCCATTCTTCTTGTGTCCGTCTTCGTCCACTTCTGTGAGATGTGGGTGGGCATCCCCCCTGCATTGAACTCTTCCGGACCTTCTTCACCGTCCATACTACCGGTACGAGCAATGAGTACCTTGGCTTCTACTACTTCGTGAAGCGCAAGAAGTGCCCATTCAAGTACCTCCGGTCATTTGCCTCTAGGAAATGGGATGATTGGAAGAAGGACTGGATAGTCATCCGGGTGGAGGAGCACGAGAAGCTGGAGCTGCCCGAAGGCCTCCCCAACATCGACACTACAGTCTGGAGTGAAGCTCCGGTGCTGGCGGATGCCTTCAACCCTGCTCTGACCAGGATCCGCCAGTGCGTGGAGGGAGGATTAACTCCTCAGGCGGTGTTTTGAAACTTCCTGGTCAACAGGTGGGCACCACTGAAGAGGAGAGAAAAACTCGTTTGGGCCCTCAACAGTGTGATGGACGATGACCGGGTCGAGACCGGGCTGAAGTCCAACATGACGGGGACAACCTTGGAGTTTCATATCAAGAATTTCCAGCACGGCATCGACGTCGCGGGTGACGACTTGACTACGCCATCAGCTTTTGTTCCTCTGAATGTGGAAGTAGAGTTTAGTAGGGAGCTCTGGCGGAAGATGCCTGTGCTTGACGACCTTGGTGTCGTCGAGAGAAGATCGACCTCCAGGGTGGTGATCCCTGGGGCTTCCGAAGGTGGCTCCGAGCCTGCCCCGAAGCCAAGGATCGAAATCGTCAGCAAGGGCAAGGAGCCGGCAGATGAACCCTTGAGCCGGAAGAGGAAGCTGCAGCATGCCGACGGAAGGTCCGTCAGGCCTACAACCTCTGCATCAGCTCCTTCTCCCCGGAGGGGGAGGTCTTCTACAACCGCAGCGACTGTACCCGCAGCGGCGTCCTCCTGAGGTGCTAGCTCCGGGCATGCGACTCCAGCACCAGGGCCGGTTGAGGCCTCTAGGTCCGGAGGTTCTTCCTGATCGAGGGGGGCCTCGACTAGGGAAATGCCCGTGGCTGCAATGATTCCGGGGGGGGGGGGGGGGGGGGGGCTTCTGGAGCTTCCACGCCGGCGGCGGCTATGGTAAGCCCAGAATACCCAGGAAAGAGATTCCGCGCAAGCTGGTGTAGAAGCCTCCCAAGGTAATTATTAATCTTTAGCTCAGACAGTTGTTTTGTTGTAGTAACTGTTTTTTAAGTTTCTTCATCCATCATATGCAGTGTTCCCAATAAGAGGAGTGAGGGTCCACCCTTAGCCACAGCAGCTAAAGCTGTGAGGGCGGAAGCTTCTGCTCCTGTCCATGCGCCGCCCCAAGTGGTGGCTAAAGTTGCGACAGCTCCGGCGCAAGCTGTCGTAGTCATGGACCTCGACTCATCCCCACAAACTCCTGTGGTAGCGCCGGACCGCGGGAGAGAAGATGCGCCAGCGGCACCTGCCCCGAAGGTTGAAGCTCCGGGTCTTGGTGCAGAAATGATGGAAGCTCCAGCCGTTGAGCCAGAGGAAGCAGTAATTCCGGCCCCAGATCCGGAAATTGTCGACGTCCCGGCAGTTGAGCCAAAGGTAATTGAAGTCCCGGCGTGCACACCGGATGTTGAGGAATTCCCGTCGGTTGGGCCGGCTACCTCTGAAGCACCGGGCGCAGAGCCGGTCGTTGTTGGAGCTCCGGCCGCAGGGCCGGTTGATGTTGAAGACCTTCCAGCTCCCGAGCCGGTTGCTGCGGAGGCGTCGGCGCTCGAGCTCCCAGTAGAGGAGGTGCCCAGGCCGGAGCCAGAAGCAGCCCCTACTCCGGGAGTGACGACACTGGAGGTGCCCGCGGCTGAGCCGGAGTGCCCAGACGAAGCTGCTGGCCCCCTGCCTGAGGGGGCAAATGAAGACCTGGTGGCGGGGCCTTCGGAACCACTTCCGGAGTTCAGAACTTCATCAGCGGGACCTTCCTCGATGGCGACTGAGGCCATCCCGGAGGACAGCCCTAGTGCCATAGAGGCTAAGGGGACCACTCTTGTGGAGTGGGACCCAATTTTTGTAACTGAAAACCCGCTAGAACCAGCGGAGGAGACCCCAGCAGGTCCGAAACCTATCCCGTTGTCATTGTCTATTGACAACGCCTGCTCCAGTCTGCGTCAAGTTCAGCTGGCATTCTTCCACGACAGCAAGGCTCTTGAAGAAGAGCGTCAAACCCTTAGGCGGTGGCGTAACCGGCTCTACATTGAGACCAAGCTGGCGCAGTCGAGGCTAGCAGATGACAAAGAGTGGATTAAGAGGGAGAAGGTATGCCTGGAATACTGGGGTAAATTATTGGATGACAGGGAGAGCATGACTCGCGCCCTCGATGCTCAACCCCGGGCTATTTATGAGCAGACCAAAGCAGCTAATAGTGCAGCTAATGAACGCCAAGAAAGGTTGGAAGCCATTAACACTACTCACATCAAGCGCCGGGAGGCACATGAGGAGAGGGAGAAGAGGCTCGAAGATGAAGAGCAGAAACTCCTTGAGCTGCAGGATGACGTCCTGAAGAGGGAGGAGGAGCTCGCCGAAAAGGTGGCTCTGGCTGACAGGGGCCTCGAGGAGCGCGCCAAGAAATTGGAAGAGCACTGCGCTGAGGAGGAGGAGAAGGCCTGAGTGCGGGGGTAGGAACTCTACGAGCAAGAGTGTGCCATCGCTGCCAAGGAGAAGAAAGTGAGGGGCAGGGAGAAGGAACTGGTTGACCACTGGAACAAGATCTATCTCCGGGAGGAGGAGCTCGGAAAACTCAAGAAGCAGGTTGCTGAAAAGATTCAACAAAATGCCAAAGAGGTCGAGTGCCTCGCTCGTGAGAATTCTGAACTGGCGGCGACCAGAAGATCCTTGGAAGAATTGAAGGTCTTGAGGGCTGCAGACTCCCTACAGGTTTGGGAGTTCCTGAGCAAATTCAATGACGCGCTGACACCAATGGGCTTCAGTCCTGTGCGTCTGGATGATCCGGAGCCGGAGCCGGACCTGGCGTTGCAGGCATTGAGCTCGGCAGGTAGCAAACTCTCCAAGGTGGGCGACGTCATCGTGGACCAATTGGAGGTTGAGGGGCAATCCCTGGCGAAGAACGTCGCAGAGTATGTGCTGACGTGCTACACCAGCCGGGATCCCCAATTCCCCCTGGACCCAGTGCTTGAAGGTCCCGTTGAAGGAGAAGGTGAAGCCACCCGAGCCAACGTGTCGGAGGTTGCTCAGAAGGTCGCCCAGTTCTTCCATAGGGTCTAGGACCATCTCTGTAGCTCCCACTTGTATTCTCTCTTTTTCTTCCCCAATTTTTGTAATCCCATGTCTCCAGATGAATGAAATCCAAATTTTTGCGAATTTCATTTTTTGTCTTCAACACTTTTGTCTTCACTTGGCCCCCTGGTAGATGTACACAATTTGATTGTGAACATGTACCAAGAGGATATTGTGTTTTGTTGAAGACTCGTTTGCTTCGAACTTGTAGAATATAGGTCTGAAGTCTTCGATAGTGAAGGCCCCCTGGGGTTGTCGGAGCTTAGAAGCTCCGGTATTGACTATCTTAGGAGCTTAGAAGCTCCGGCAATAGTCCCTATCAATGGGTAGAGCATCGATAGTTAGCCCTCCGTGGTGTCGGAGCTTAGTAGCTTCGGCAGTGACCTTTGCCAACGCGTAGTTTGTCGGCAGCAGACTCCATTTGTGGAATCCTCTGACCATCTTTTATTCTGCGTCGACAGCTGGCCCCCCTAGCTTTACTGGAGCTTGGTTGCTCTGGTGATGCTCGTTTTCAATGTTTAACATCGATTATAAGCCACCTAAGGGGAGTCGGAGCTTCATTAGCTCCAGCTTTTTTCCATCAACGTGGATTCTTTATTTTTCCTGCACACTGAAGCCAAGAAAAATAGTAAAATTCGCTCCTTGCCTATAACTTTGTCGTGACTTACGATTCTCAAGAAAGTATTAGGTCAAATATGGTTCTGAATGCGACCGAACGCATTGCCTTCTTTCTTCCGGATCCAATTGTACTTGGACCCGCCTTACTTCGGCCTGTCGGGGTGTAGGTAGAGTGGCGTACTTAGGGTGCTTGACCAGGCTAAGTCGATAGCACACTCCGGCCCTAGATTGGCTTGGCGACATTCAGGCGAGTGGTCCATGAACAATATTTGAATCCAGAAGATTTGATAATACAGCTCGAATCGTATATAAACCAGTCGAACTAAAATTTCTTAAGAATTGCACGTCTTTGTTATAGACAAGAAAGAGAAAAATAAAAAATGTTGAGCCTGTACAAAGTAAATGCACGTGGATTCTGTTTCACATGAAGATGTCTTTCATTATAGGTCCGGGGTACAGGGGAAACAAGTACACTCTTAGGGTACGGAACCAGGCTAAGAGTGTTTTATTTCTCGTTTGACCCAGGGTAGCTAGCCACACTTTTAGTCCTGAGACTGTGACAAGCGTTGCATGAACTTTGCGGACCTTCCGAGAAAGGTCTGGCTGTTCTCCTGGAGGAACTACCCGACTCTGTACAATGACTCTATAACATACATCTCAAGTTACTACAGACTCACCTCCGTGATATTAGGTGTAGAACTTACGGAGGTGCTCAATGTTCCAAGGATTTGGGAGAGGTGTCCCATCCTTGGTTGCCAAGTGAACGCTTCCGGGACGGGATACTTTAATCACACGGAAGGGTCCTTCCCAGTTGGGGGAGAGTTTGTTTAACCCTTATCTGGATTGTATTCTTCGTAGCACCAGATCGCCTTCCTCGAGCTGTCGGTTGTCTACATGCCGCTGATGATAGCGCCGAAGGGCTTGGCGGTATCGGGCATTCCGAACAGCTGCTTGGCACCTTTCCTCCTCGAGGAGGTCTAGGTCTTCACGCCGGAGCTGATCCTGCATGGCTTCGTCGAAGGTCCGGACCCGGAGTGACCCCAAGGTGATTTCCGGAGGAAGGATTGCTTCAGCTCCGTACACCAGGAAGAAGGGTGTCTCTCCAGTTGACCGGTTTGGAGTTGTCCTGTTGGCCCGTAGAGTGGGCGGAAGCTCTTCAATCTAGTTGGCGCCATGTTTTTTCAAGCGCTCATAGGTGCGCGTTTTATGTCCTTTAAGGATTTCAGCATTTGCTCTCTTGACTTGGCCATTGCTTGCCGGGTGAGCTACGGAAGCATAGCAAACTTGAATGCCAAGGTCTTCGCAATATCCTTGAAATGCTGAGCTTGTGAATTGGGTCCCATTATCAGTGATGATTTTGTTTGGGACTCCAAATCTGCATACAATGGACTACAAAAAGTTGATAGCAGATTGCTTGTTGATTGTCACAACTGGAGTTGCTTCCGGCCACTTGGTGAACTTGTCAATGGCGACGTACAGGAACTTTTGACCTCCGACGGCTCTTGGGAAAGGTCCCAAGATATCCATCCCCCACACAGCGAAGGGCCATGTAGGAGGTATCATTCGTAGAGGCTGAGCCGGTGTGTGAATTTGCTTTGCATGAAATTGACATGCTCCGCATTTCTTCACCAGCTCAGTTGCATCCTGGAGTGCTGTAGGCCAGTAGAAGCCATGCCGAAAGGCTTTACCAACCAGCATGCGGGAAGACACGTGGTTCCCACACTCGCCTCCATGGATATCTACGAGGAGCTCGTAGCCTTCTTCCCTTGTGATGCACCGCATTAGGATGTCGTTGGCACCGCGCCGGTGGAGATCCCCTTCTACCAACGTTTATCTTTTAGCCAATCTGACTACCCGGTCAGCGGATACATCATCGTCAGGAAGGATGTTGTCTTTCAAGTAGTTCCGGATCTCCGAGATCCATGCATCGGAACTAACTTGAGCATTTGAGTATTGCGTGCTGGCTTGCTCGGAGCTTCCGGCAGCACCTACGACCCTTGATGGCTGCCATGGTAACAGGGCCATTGGGACCGTCAGCTTCGGGATGCTGATCTTGCCCCCTTCGTTCAGTTCGGCAGGCTGAGCTGTGGGTTTTGACAATCTCCGGACAAAAATTCCGTCAGGAGCCGGAGCTCCGGTTGACGCTTTTGTCGAGAGGTCATCAGCTTCAGCGTTGTGGGCACGCTGGACATGGTGGAGATCTAGGACTTCGAAGTCCTTTTGAAGCTTCTGGACTTCAAGGAGGTAAGCAGCTAGCCGGAGATTGTTACAGGAGCATTCACCCTTCACTTGCTTAATGATGAGCTGTGAATCTCCCTTGACCAGTAGCTGCTTGACACCGTATGATAGTGCCACCTTTAGTCCGTAGATGAGTGCTTCGTACTCCGCCATGTTGTTGGTCGCCTTGAAGTCAAGGTGTACCATGTATTTTACCTTCTCCCCGGTTGGTGCGAGGAGAAGGATTCCAGCTCCAGCCCCCTGCTTTTGCATGGAGCCGTTGAAGTAGAGGGTCCAATGAGGCTCGATGAAGACCGGAGCTTTGTGTTCCAGCTTATGCTCACTGGGGCCCCCAGGGTTTGATGGAGAGGGCGTCCATTCCGCCACCAAGTCTACCAATTCTTGACTCTTGATTGCTTGCCTTGAAATGAATTCGAGATCGAATTCGGCCAATTCTGCTGCCCACTTTGCAATATTCCAAGTTGAGTTGGGATTATGCAAGATTGCTCGAAGTGGGTAAGAAGTCACCACTGAGATTTTGTGAGCTTGGAAGTAATGGCAAAGCTTCTTAGAGGCAATAAGAACTGCATAGAGCAGCTTATGCACCTCTAGGTATCGAGTCTTGGCATCATGTAGTACTTCACTGATGAAGTACACTGGGCGCTGAATGGTCCGGACCCTCCCGGAGGGGCCTGAAGCTTCCTCTTCACTGACCCGTATCCTCCCGGAGGGATCCGGACCTTTTTTGGGGACCTCCGGGTCCTGGATGGTGGGACTCGAAGCTTCTTCAGAAGCGACCGGGACCCTCCCGGAGGGGTCTGGGTCTTCTGAATTAACTTCTTGTGGAATCAAGTCTGGGAGCTGGGACCCAGACTCGCTTTCAGGAACCTCCGGACCCTCCCGAAGGGGTCTGGACTCCTGAGTATAGGGTAGTTCTGGTCTCTCCGCAACCAGGACCATACTGACGACTTCGTCAGTGGCTGAAATGTAAAGAAAAAAAGGCTCACCAGGGTTCGGAGCTACCAAAGTTGGTAGGGTGGTGAGGAAGTATTTTAGCTCCTGGAACGCCTTTTCTGCTTCTTCAGACCATTGGAATGGTCCGGACTTCCTCAATAACTTGAAGAAGGGAAGTGCCCATTCCGCCAGTCTTGAAATGAACCGGCTGAGGGCTGCTAGACATCCAGTTAGCTTTTGGACATCTTTGATGCGGGCTGGTGGCCGCATGTCTTCAATGGCTTTGATCTTCGCCGGATTAGCTTCTATGCCCCGGTGACTTACCAGGAAACCAAGAAGTTTCCCAGAGCTAACCCCGAAGACACACTTGTCTGGGTTTAGCTTTGTGCACCTGACCCGCAACTTGTCGAAGACAGCCTGTAAGGTGTCAAGGAGTGACTCCTTGTTCTTGACCTTAACCATGATGTCATCGACGTACACTTCCACTATGTCTCTATTGAGTTCTTCAAAAGTTTTGTACATAGCTCGTACAAAGGTTGAAGCTGCATTCTTGAGACCAAATGGCATGGCTGTATAATAGTGTAGGATCGAAGAGCACGTGAAAAGCTACCAGAGGGGGGTGAATGGTAGATTTAAAAATCTTACGCAGCGGAAACAATTAAACCCCAAACCCTTTCGGCAGAAAAACGATCTCTTAAAGAAATCTTGTGTGAGACTAATCTAAATGTGTTTCACCGTGACAAAAGTGATAGATATCAGAGAGAATCAAGTCACGAAGACAACACAAAAAGAATCACTCAAATCCGTCGAGAAAAACTCAAGTTATGATCGAAAGATCAAACAATGGTCAATCTGCCCTACCCGAGAAAAAAACAGTTCTGGAACGCTGCAAAGAAACTCGTGTAGATCATAGACCACAAATCCAATGACTGTGCAATTTTGACATATGATAGGAAATCAAGTTGTGAAGATAACCCAAAAGGAATCACATCAATTGGATCTGTAAAACTCGAGTTATTATAAAACCACCGACGAAAGGTAGTGCTGTCCAGAAACTCGATGAGTAAAACTTGTTTGGAACAAGTCGGACGAACAAGGCACAAAAGTTCCTTCAACCTACGAATTTTATTCGATATAACACAAGAGGAACAGCCCCAAAGTCATCTTCCACCAGCTCTGGGCTCCCTTTCTTATATAACTAGCCCTTAGGCCAACCCAATATCAACTAGGACTCCAATCCTACTCAGATCACGAATGCTAACTTTCCATAACTGCTCAAGATTCTTCTATACGCAGATGGAAGCAATCTTAAGACTTCCAAACACCTTAGGAACGTATCCCACATTCCTAAACAACTCAAATTCGTGACACACACGAAATCCTAACATAACCAACTCGATACTTTCCATACCGAGCCATAACCGACTCCGCCGCAGCCAAAGTCATCAACCGGTACGATCCGATCCTTCCGACCAGATCTTTCCTTCCTTATCCCATCTTCAGAACCATGTTGCCACATCATGCACCGCATGAATACATGCGAACACCTTCCTTCGACGTTCAGTAACCTTCATATGCACTGCCCTTGATTCAATCATCCCGTGCGACCTCCTGATCAGCTCAACACCAGTTCCTCCCAATTTTGGTTGTTGGAACCTCATCTCCTCCCTGAGACTAGTCCAATGGATCCCGTCACCAGCCATGACTTGAACTCAAGTAACACCCGTCCAATCCATGCGAGCCCAAGTCCTCGACTTGACTCAAGTTAGTTTCGAACACAACACCTTACGTGAGAACCTCACATAAGCATGTTGCAAAACCACAGTAACACGATATCATCCATATCAACCAAAACGCACCAAAAACATAGCAAATGAAAACTAAGCAATCTTTCCAACAATGTAAAGCAAGTACGAAACATTGCAAATGAAAAGCAGAAACACTGCGGTCAAGTTCCGGACCTTGCCAGAGCAAGCCGGAGCTTGAGCTGGAGCTAAAAAAAGCTAGTAGAACCTAGCGTCTGAGCTTACCAAACTAGTACAACCAAGCTCCTGCCGGAGCTTACAAAACTAGCAGGACCTAGCGCCAGAGCTTACCAAAAACTAGTCAAAACTAGTCAACCCAAAACCAGAGGTAGACAAAGTACGTCGGAGCTTAGCAAAAGCATGCTGGAGCTATCAAATATATGCCAGAGCTATCAAAGATATGGCGGAGCTAACAAAGACATGTCAGAGCTAAAGATAAAGCTCACCGGAGCTAACCAAAGCTAGTCGGACCTTGATAAGTGTATTCACTACAAGCCAATGTATTCAGCACACATAGGTCTTACAAACAGTACAATCCATCTACTTTGATAAAAGAGGTATGCTCTTCATCTTCCTTAAACATTCTGACTCGATGATATCCGAAATATGCGTCTAGGAAACACAGTAATTCACACCCGGAGGTGGAATCCACTATCTGATCTATTCTAGGTAGTGGGAATGGATCTTTCGGGCATGCCTTATTTAATGTTGTGTAGTCGATACACATCCGAAGCTTCCCACCGGCCTTGGGCACAACGACTGGGTTTGCCAGCCATTTTGGATGGAAGACTTCTCGGATGAATCCAGCTTCGAGCAACTTCTTCACTTCTTGTCGAATGAAGTTCTGTCGCTCCACGGATTGCTTCCGAGGCTTCTGGTGCACGGGCCGAGCGTCAGGGTAGATCTTCAAATTGTGCTCAATCACTTCCCTAGGGATCCCAGGCATTTGTGACGGTTGCCAGGCAAACACGTCGACATTAGCCCGGAGGAAAGTGATGAGCGCGAGTTCCTATTTGTCATTCAGTCTTCCCGATATACGGGTGGTCTGAGCGGCATCAGAACCTATTTGGACGACATTGACGGGAATGTCGGTGTCGCCGCTTGGCTGCACACGAGGTGCAGAAGTCAAGCCTCGCTGACGGATGCTCGGGGGTTTTGGAGCTTGTTCCTGCCTGGAGTCCTCCTCTTGCGCCGTAGTAAGCGCATGAAGTTCTTCCAGAGCAGTTACTCCGGCTGTACGATCTCCACGGATTCGGAGAACGCCTACTGGTGTTGGCATCTTTAACACCAGGTAGCCATAATGAGCAGCTGCCATGAATTTGTACAAAGCAGGCCTACCCAAGATGGCATTGAAGGGTAAGTTGATCTGAGCAACGTCAAAGACCAACTTCTCAGTGCAATACTTCTCCCGAGTCCTGAAGGTAATGGGGAGGGTAATAGCACCAAGTGGGGTAATGGCTCCCGGACCTACTTCAGAGAAAGGTCGGGAGGGATGGAGATCCGAAGGTCGAAGCGGAAGCTTGGTAAAAGCATCGAAGCTTATGAGGTTCAACCCCGAACCTTCGTCTATCAGAACATGGTGGAGCTGGATGTTATTGATGGTAGGAGATACCATCAAAGGTAATTGGCCTGCTCCAACCATGCTTCGAGGGCAGTCCGAAGCATCAAAAGTGATGGTTGTTTCCATCCACTTTCGATGAGGCTCCGCCCTAGCTGTAGGAGCTAAACAGCCATGTCCCGACGCATAGTCTTGATGACGCGGCGGGAGGTGATGTCCCATGATCAACCAAAAATGGTATTCATGGTCTTCCGACGCTCGTTGTTAGAGACGTCAGAATCATCGTCGACAACCAAACTCCTCTTCAACCGGAGCTTCGTCAACTTTTTGATTTCCTTCCCTTTGACGGAAAGGAGCTTCTTCCCGGCGCTTGTTGTAGCGCTCGGCATGGTTTTGGACCTCCCGGCAGTCTTCCAAACTGTGGCTGTCCGTTTTGTGAATTGGACACCACACTTTGGGTTTGCCACCGTCTTCAAAAGACGGTTGAGGTCGCTTCTCGGGGTGTGGCCCCCGGCCACCCGGAGCTACAGCAGCTGCAACATTGGATGCAACGGCCGACGGCTTCTTCTTGCCGTTGATCTTTTTCTTCTTCTTGCCACTCCCGGAAGTAGTGGCTTCGCCTTTGGAGGAACTTTTGTGATCCTCCGGAGGTTGTTTGGAGTGCATTTCACGGCCCTCCGCAGCTCTGGCACATTTGTCAGCCAAGCTGAAGAGTTCCGTGACACTGGTGATCTCCTTGATCGCCAGTTTCTCCAACATCTTCTTATCCCGTCACCCTGTCTAAATGCCACGATGACAGAAGCGCTAGAGATAGATGGGATAGTGTTTCGTACCTGAGAGAATCTCTGGATGAATGATCGCAGGGATTCTCCTCCTTTTTGCACAACTGCAAAAAGGTCCAGTTTGGTGCCTGGTCGGGTGTAAGAACTCCCGAAGTTGGCGGTGAACTGCCGGCACAACTCCTCCCAACTGCTGATGGAGTTGGGTGGAAGGCTCATAAACCAGGACCTGGCGGTCCCAGTTAAAGCCATTGGGAAATAATTGGCCATTACGGCCTCATTTCCTCCAGCTGCCAAGATAGCAGTGGAGTAAATCTGAAGAAATTCGACAGGATTAACGGTCCCGTCGAACTTCTCCGGCAGGTGAGGCCGGAACTTCTGTGGCCACCTGACCATACGCAGATGCATGGCCAGGGCTGAACAGCCTCCTCCTACTCCTTCAGGAGCAGGAATGTCATGAGCTTCTCGTCTTTCACGAGCACGCTCAATATGGACTCGACCGTCTTGTTGACGGTATCGGCGATCAAGCTCCGCCCGGAGGTCATGAGTTGAAAGCCTTGACACCGTGTGAGTGCGCCGTGCCCCAGAGGGTAACGATGTCACTTGCTGTGACGCATCACGTCTCCTGTTGTTGGAGACGTGCGGACCAAGTCTGCCAGACAAGGTCCTTCGCTGCGACGGGGCCCGTCCTAAAGGAGGAGGACCCTGGTTGCTGATGCGGTCGGCTGCGGCTGCAACCAAGTGTTCCACATTGGCCTTCCACGTCTCTATTGCATCCCGGGATGCGTCCGGAGGTGGTGGGCGCCGAAGAAGAGCACGTGCTGCATGGAGCGCGTGTTCTGGGTTGTCATGATTTGCCGACGCAGTGATTGACGCCGGTGCACCATCGCGATGCTCAGCTTGATTTGCTGGTGGAGGCGATGGTGGTGGTAGCGTGACTCCTGCTGGAACTGAGGCTCCTGCTAGTGGCTGCATATTGGAGGGATTTCCCCCAACAGCTTGAACAGCGGGATGACCATTGGATGATCCAGTGGCTGAGTTCACCATTCTTTAAATATCATGCGCCCCTTCCTGATGCTCCAATTGTCAGTGGTTTTGATCCGGCAGATCTCCCGACACTACTAAAGTGTTAGAGGAGTTTGAGGTTCAGTGTGGGCGCACGAAGATTCAAGAAGGTGAAGTGTAAATGACAGAGTGGACACAAAGATTTATGTGGTTCGCGCCACCTGAGCGTAATACCCTACTCCACGGGATGCGTTGGTGTTGTATTGGTTGTATGAGCTCAACGTGAGTTGAGAGTGTAGGGTGAGCGTGTAGTCCGTGTGTCCTCTATGTATCGTCGGCCTGCCTTTTATAGTACAAGGGCAGGCCATTAATAGTCAGCCTGGCCCGACATGTGGCCCTGGCAGTTACACATTTTATGCGCTTAATTACCCTTAATAACCGAATTACGGGCTTTGATAGCACTGTTACTGGTAATTAAGGTCGTCCGATTGTGTGTCATTAATATAGTATTAATGACACTTAATCGGTTCTTGAAGTCCTTTATTCCCTTTGAAGATGCGGAGTCGTTGTGGAGTCTTCCGGAGGTTAGAGGTTGAAGGTCTGACGGTTGGACACGTGGCAGCTCCGGAGCATACTGTGGGGAACAGGTAGGTCCGGTGCTACTTAACACGTGTCAGTTCCAAAGCTTCCCTCGGTCTGGGGTTAGGTCCGGAGGTGCCGCTATGGTACATAGCCCGGAGCTTCCCCCTTGTGGGCGGTAGCTCCGGTTTGATAGTACACGTGGCGACCCTGGGACTAACCAAGTTGGGGAAGCGGGTCCGGTTATGTCTGACATGTGGGCCTCTGAAGGTCTTCAGATCGAGTAGATGATATTCCCTTGAGATCTTTGCAATCCCAAGGGGTATACGGTACCCAGGGTATTGACACTTTCCATGTTTCTGAGAACATTTGACACGCGGTACCCCAGCGTTCTACAAAATTAGTGGTTGCCCCCATCGGGTGGGACATAACCTGATGCGCCCTTTACTGGTGCAGCACTATGCGAAGACGTGGGACCCTGTCAGGTAGTAGAAAACCCGGTCATGCACCTCGAGACGTTTCTTAACTTAGGGCGGCCCGTATGGAAAGATACATGACGAATGTTTTTAATTTCAAATATATTATTGTGAACTGTTCGCCCGTGCAGGCTGTGCCGTACGGCACCATATGATTGATCTATCATTTGTGTGTACATGCAGTACACTAACCACGTTTAAGTAGCTTGAGTAGAAAACGTTTGTGAGTGAACGTCATTACTACCACCGTTGAGACGTACGCCGGAATACCGGCTTAGGATTTTCTTTGGTGAGGGCGTGGTACCTACATTGCTTTCGAGTTTCATCAGGCACATTGACGATGCTATCTGTGCTGGTGTTGTGACTCGACAACAAGTAAAAATTCCCAACTTAAGACTAAGGTTGAATTTGTAATCTCTGTTTTGGAGCTTGCTTGTCAGATTTAAAATTGATCGTGTGGCCGCTTGGATAAGCGGGCATGTGGTTTGGGAACTTTAGGGAGTCATCCACAAGTTTCATTTTGAGCTCCAAGAAAGATTTCAAGATTTAAAACCTGAAAACTTCATTTGAACTTAAGCTGCCCAGTCCCTGGTTCAAACTGTGAACTGGGCAGAAAAATTGACTAAGTTTGGAGCAGCATAACTTCCTGTATATTTCACCCCTATAGGTCTACCATACATGTTTGGAAAGTTTATAGAGTCCTATAAAACTCTTATGTTCAACTCCAGATCAGAACCCCCCTGTAAACTAATAAAAAATTCAAATTTCCAATCCCTGTTAAATCTGGACTGAGACTGGACAGTTTCTGTACCCTGTTGCTGTCTTGATCATATATATTTGTAGAATCAACGAATGACTTCATAAAATCCATCTATTTAATCCTGAGTATGTATAAAACAATGTTGTAATTTATGATTTTTGCATATATTGATGTTTTGTATCTGGAAAAATGTGGACAAAATCAGCCTTAAACAGAGGAGGTGCTGTCAAAAATTTTCCAGAAACACTGTCAACTTGCAAAAATCATATCTCATCATACAAAAATTATCTGGGGGCAAATAAATACATTATGGAAATATATTTGAGTATAATAAAACTTTGTAGTTGAACTCAAGTTCTTAATGTGCCTCTAACTGGATGAAAACTTAGAATTTCTCCAGACTGGTCAGAAGGAACAAAAACTGTGACAGCATTCCAGTTATATGTTTCATTTGGCAATTGAATTTGAATTCACTTTCATAATTCAATTTTCACATCCATGATATGTTTATCAACAATGTTTGTTGAATTTGAGTATTTTACTCCTTCATGTACTTCTTTTATAGATGACGGATGTGATGCTATTACCGGACGGATGGGTGTTCTCCATGTCCGCTAACCGTCCGGGCTCCCCGAGCATGTTGCGGGAGGTGCTGCAACAGTTTGGCTTCATCGAGATGCCATGCTATTGGGGTCAAGAGGCGGTTGACAGATACGTACTGTCATGTACCGTCCTGGTCGACATCCCGGCGAGTCCGCGTTTTTATGGATGGGCTCCTTTTTCGGTCACAATCCAGGGAGCTCGTTTGGAGGACACATGGGCCATTGCAGCGGGTGAAGCGCTTATGAAGCTTTGCGAGCTTCATCAAGATGCCATGGATGGGACACAATTTGATTCTCCCGGTCCGTGGTGCTGCTGGTTTTGAGTGGCAACGTCGTATGGTTGCGACCTATCGACCATATGGTGACACAACCTCGACAACACTTGGGACTTATGCCACCGCATCCAGCACGGTGGTTCTCGCACAGGGTGCAATTCTTCAAGAGCAGATCGAAGCCTTGAGGCAAGCGAAGGAACGGGGTGACACTCTTGATTATATCAATGAGAACCTTCGTTCGTTCCTGGCTCCGACGAATCACCGGCTGAATCAATGCCAGGATCAGCTGAATCACACTCGCACTAGACTTCGGAAAGCTCGCGCCGAACTGAGGCAAACTCGCATGGAACTGCAGCAAACTCGTGATGGACTGCAGGCGAGTCAGTTGGAGGTGCAACAACAGCAAGATCAGCTGTTGGTAGTCACCGAGTCACGAGATGAAGCCATCGAAGAAGCTCAGAATTGGGAGTACAAGGCAGAGCAACTTCAGGATAATTTGATTGAGGCTGAAGCACAATTGCAACCAGTTGTGTATCCACCGGCTCATGACATATCGCTGAATATGGGCGAGCAGGTGCTCTCAGATTCTGAGGAGGAAGAAGATCCAGAGATACTCGAGTACGCTGATGACGATGCATCGGAGTAGGATGGGGCAGCACTACTGCCATCACGGGGCCACGTATAGTTAGTGGTTGCTCGTATTTATTTTGTAGCCATGTTCGTGTCATATTATAAATAGTAGTGGCTGTGTATGAGATGACAAGATGTGTATGACATCTCATGGAGACCAAGTATAGTTGAGATGTACTTCCCTAGTGGGAGTCCGTGATTTTGGAAATCACTATTGTATAATTGGTCATGAGATAATATATCTTGTATAAAGTTTGTACTTTATCAACATACGTAAATTTTATGAAATTATCACATTGTCAATACTTGCACTACTATGTTATAAAATGGATGAAGAAAACAAACATGTTGCTGATTTAAATCGTGTGGATGCAGAATGGTGCGTGCGCGTTCGATGCCCGAGATGGGAGGATCTAGCCGTGATCATGAGGATGTATCTCCGACCCGGGAGCAAACCGAGACACCACAACAACAAGCTCCTCCACCGCCACCTGAACCTCCGAGAACGCTCGCGGAGATTCTGGCCGCAGTACTCGGCTCGCGCAACGAGCAAACCGAGTTACTGCATATGTTGGTGCAGAATTTGTCCCGTCAAGGGGGACGACAAGACAATGGGCAACGCCAGCCCCACCAAAGCTCGTATTAGGATTTATTGGCGATCATCCACCGGTCTTCATGGAGGCCGGGGGGCCTCTGAAAGCGGACAACTTTTTCTACACTCTTGAGGAGAGGTTCGTTTTGCTGCGATGCACCAAACAGCAGAAGGTGCTGTTTGCAACGCAACAGCTTCATGGATCCACTGGTGCTTGGTGGGTGAATTTCATCGCCTCACTGCCGGCCGGTCATGCGGTCACCTGGACCGAATTCCGGGAGGCGTTCCGAGCCTACCATATACCTCCCGGAATAATGAAGAGGAAGCTTCAAGAATTTTTGGAGCTAAAGCAAGGCGGGAGGAGTGCCCACGAATACTCCGGCGCATTCAATCACTTGGTGCAGTACGTGCCAGAGTATGTTGGGACGCAGGACAGGAAGCGAGATATTTTCTTCCGGGGTTTGAATCCGAAGATGAAAGTCCAACTCGCACAATGCAACCGCGTCACCTTCAATGACATCGTCAATGCCGCGATTGTACAGGAGGACGCTCAGCGCGAGCTCATTTCTATTAAGAGGAAATGGAGTGCACCGTCAAGCAGCAGCGGGGGTGGTCCGCAGAAGTACCATGTGGTGTATCGCTCACCATCCGGTCAGCGATGGCTGCCACCGGCGGCACCGCAACAATTCCGCGGTCGTTCTTTCAACGCGCCGTGTTTTCAACCGCCATATCCACAACAGCAGCAGCAGCAGCAAAGGATGGTCCCGCGTGCATATCCACCTCCACCACGTGTACCAGGATTCCGTCCGCAGATTGGAGGGAACCCGACACAGTACACGTGCTATATGTGTGGCCGTGCCAGGCATTTTGCGAAGGACTGCCCCGAGCAGCATCAAGGCAGCGGGCAAGCACCATATCGGGTGCCATTCAACCCAGCAACCAGCCCAAGAAACCAGCACCAAAACCCAGCAACTTCCACCACTTAGATCTCGAAGACGTGCCGGAAGGCGAACCCATTCTCGCGGTACGTTTTCTCTACTCCAAAATCCTGTAGTCATACTTTTTGACTCCGGTCCACCCATAATTTCAATAGCCAATCTTATGTTTTCAAGCATCAATTACCTATCAGTCCCACAGAAAGTCCATATTTGATTTGCTCTCCAGGTGGGAAAATAGCAGCGGACATGAAAGTCCATAAAGCACAACTTAAGATGGGTGGGAATATCTATCCGACTTCTCTAATTATATTAGAGGGTCAAAAGCTCGATGTCATCTTAGGAATGTCGTGGCTGCACCGTCATGGTGCTGTTCTCGACATTGTACCACATGTGGTCCATTTGAAATCTCCACTATATGAACCACACACTCTCATTCTAGACCACCTTATCCAAAAAGTTCCAGCCACATACAACACAGAAGCCACAAAGCTTGAGGACATTCGTGTGGTCCGTGAATATCCGGACGTGTTTCCTGACGACCTTACGGGTATGCCACCGGATAGGGACATCATTTTCAAAATTGAACTTATTCCGGGAACCACGCCTATTTCTGGAAGGCTGTACAAGATGACATTAAATGAATTGGCGGAATTAAAGGAGCATTTGAAGGACCTGCTGGACAGAGGTCTCATCTGCCCAAGTTCATCACCTTGGGGCTGCTCCGCATTATTTGTGAAGAAAAAAAGAAGACGTTACGTCTATGTGTGGACTATCGTCCACTCAACGCCGTGACGATCAAGAACAAGTATCCACTACCACACATCAATATTTTATTCGATCAATTAGTGGTTGCTAAAGTATTCTTGAAGATGGATCTTCAGTCCGGATATCATCAAATTAAAATCCGTCCGGAGGATATACCGAAGACGGCATTCTCAACGAGATACGGGCTCTATGAAAATCTCATCATGTCGTTCGGGCTTACCAACGCGCCGGCTAACTTCATGTACCTCATGAATTCTGTTTTCATGCCGGATTTGGACAAGTTTGTCGTGGTCTTCATTGATGACATTTTGGTTTATTCAAAATCAGAGGAAGAACACGCCAAACACTTGCATATCGTGCTCCAACGATTGCGAGATCACAAGCTTTATGCAAAATTCAGCAAGTGTGAGTTTTGGATCAGTCATGTACCATTTCTGTGTCTTATTATTTCAGTGGAGGGCATCACTGTTGATCCAAACAAAATCGTACAAGTGCTGAAATGGGAGTCTCCAAAGTCTGTCCACGAAGTTCGCAGTTTCCTCGGGTGAGCGGGATATTATCAGAGGTTCATTCCGAGCTTCTAAAAAATCGCTAAACCAATGACGGAGCTGCTGAAAAAGGAGACTAAATATATTTGGAGCAAGGCATGTGAAGATGCATTTCAAGCTTTGGTGAAACAACTCTCAACAGCCCCGGTGCTAGCTCAGCCGGATACGACCAAATCTTTTGACATTTATTGTGATGCATCTGGCATTGGTGTCGGCTGCGTATTAATGCAAGAAGGCTGCGTGATCGCATATGTCTCACGGAAGATCCGGAATCATGACAAGAATAATCAAACTCATGACCTTCAACTCGCTGCCGTGGTACTCGCTTTGAAAATGTGGAGGCATTAATTACTTGTAAATTTAGTGCACCTCTACACCGATCACAAGAGTCTGAAATATATCTTCACTCAAAAGGAACTGAATATGCGAAAGCGAAGATGGTTGGAATTGATCAAATATTATGAGATTGAAATTCACTACCATCCCGGCAAAGGCAAATGTGGTTGCCGATGCGGTGAGCCGCAAGTATCACATTAATAATCTGTCCATCACTCCAATGGAAGAAGACGAGCCGAGTTTATACTTGGTTCCATATGGAGCGCTATATAATCTTGCCCTCATCCCTACCATACGAGGGGAGATTATGGAGGCTCAAAAGAAAGATGTGGGTATGTCGCACATTCGGAGGAGAATGAAGAATGTGGAAATGATGTGCTTCCAAAGTGATGAACATGGTACCCTGTGGTTAAAGACCGTATAGTGCTACCCCATGACATGACACTTCGGAAGAAAATCATGGACGAAGCTCACTTGTCCAAGTATTCCATTCATCCGGGCAGCAACAAGATGTACCAAGATTTAGAAACCAGATTTTGGTGGACACGGATGAAAAGAGAGATTGCAAAGTACATATCCGAGTGTGATACGTGTCGGCGGGTGAAAGCCGACCATATGAGAAAAGGCGGACAGGTGCAACCATTAGAAATCCCGGTGTGGAAATGGGAGGATATTAGTATGGATTATATTGTCGGATTGCCTCTCACCTTCCACAAACATGATTCGATTCGGGTTTGTCGGTACCCTGGGAACCATACACCCCTTGAGATTACAAAGATCTCAAGGGAAAGTAATCTACTAGATTTGAAGACCTTCGGAGGCCCACATGTCAGACATAACAGGACCCGCTTCTCAAACATGGTTAGTCCCAGGGTCGCCACGTGTACTATCAAACCGGAGCAACCGCCCACAAGGGGGAAGCTCCGGGCTATGTACCGAAATGGCACCCCCGGACCTAACCCCAGACCGAGGGAAGCTCCAGAACTGACACGTGTCAGGTAGCTCCGGACCTATCTGTTTCCCACAGTATGCTCCGGAGCTGCCACGTGTCCAACCGTCGGATCTTCAGCCTCTAACCTCCGGAAGACTCCACAACAGCTCCGGATCTTCAAAGGGGAATCAAGGACTTCAAGACCCGATCGAGTGTCATTAATACTATATTAATGACACACGATCGGACGACCTTAATTACAAGTAACTGTGCTGTCAAAACCCATAACTCAGTCATTAAGGGTAATTAAACGTGTTGAATGTGTATCAATATGAGTAACCGTCGGGGCCACATGTCGGGCCAGGCTAACTTGTAACGGCCTACCCTTGTACTATAAAAGGACGGGCCGACGATACATAGGACAAGCTGGATACACGCTGGATACACTCCACGCTCACTCTGCACCCTGAACTCACTTTGAGCTCATACATCCAATACAACATCAACACACCCTGTGGAGTAGGGTATTACGCTCAGGCGGCCCGAACCACGTAAATCTTCGTGTCTACTGTGTCATTTACACTTCACCTTATTGAATCTCCGCGCGCCCACACTGAACCTCAAACTCCTCTAACACTTTAGTAGTGTCAGGAGATCTGCCGGATCAAAACCACCGACAGTTGGCGCGCCAGGTAGGGGGCGCCTGAGGTTTCAAGAATGGTGAACTCAACTGTTGGATCATCCAACGGTCGTCCCGCTGTTCAAGCTGTTGGGGGCAATCCCTCCAATATGCAGCCACCAGCAGGAGCCTCAGCGCCAGCAGGAGTCACACTACCACCACCGTCGCCTCCACCAGCAAATCAAGCTGGACAACGCGATGGTGCACCGGCGTCAATCACTGCGTCGGCAAATCATGACAACCCGGAACATGCGCTTCATGCAACACGTGCTCTTCTCCAACGCCCACCACCTCCGGATGCATCCCGGGATGCACTGGAGCAGTGGAGGGCCGATGTGCAACACTTGGTTGCAGCAGCAGTCGACCGCATCAGCAACCAGGGTCCTCCTCCTTCAGGACGGGCCCTGTCGCAGCGATGGACCTTGTCAGGCAGACTTGGTCCGCACGTTTCCAACAACAGGAGACGTGTTGCATCACAGCAGGTGACGTCATTGCCCTCCGGGGCACGGCGCACTCACACGGTATCAAGGCTTTCAACTCACGACCTCCGGGCGGAGCTTGACCGCCGATACAGCCAACAAGACGGCCGAGTCCATATTGAGCGTGCTCGTGAAAGACGAGAAGCTCAAGACGTTCTTGCTCCTGAAGGAGTAGGAGGAGGGTGTTCAGCCCTGTCCATGCATCTACGTATGGTCAGGTGGCCACGGAAGTTCTGGCCTCACCTGCTGGAGAATTTCGACGGGACCGTTAATCCTGTCAAATTTCTTCAGATTTACTCCACTGCTATCTTGGCAGCTGGAGGAAATGAGGCCGTAATGGCCAATTATTTCCTAGTGGCTTTAACTGGGACTGCCAGGTCTTGGTTTATGAGCCTTCCACTAAACTCCATCAACAATTCAGAGGAGCTGTGCCGGCAGTTCACCGCCAACTTCGGGAGTTCGTACACCCAACCAGGCACTGAACTGGACCTTTTTGCAGTCGTGCAAAAAGGGGGAGAATCCCTGCGATCAATCATCCAGAGATTTTCTCAGGTACAAAACACTATCCCTTCTATCTCAGGCGCCTCTCTCATTGTGGCATTCAGACAGGGTGTACGGGATAAGAAGATGTTGGAGAAACTTGCGATCAAGGAGATCACCAGTGTCACGGAACTCTTCAGTTTGGCTGACAAATGTGCCAGAGCTGCGGATGGCTGTGAAATGCATTCCAAACCAACTCCAGAAGATCACAAGAAATCCTCCAAAGGATAAGCCGCTACCTCTGGGAGTGGCAAGAAGAAGAAAAAGACCAATGGCAAGAAGAAGCCGTCGGCCGGTGCATCCAATGTTGCAGCTGCTGCAGCTCCGGGTGGCCGGGGGCCACGCCCCGAGAAGCGACCTCGACCGTCTTCTGAAGACGGTGGCAAACCCAAAGTGTGGTGTCCAATTCACAATACGAACAGCCACAGTTTGGAAGACTGCCGGGAGGTCCAAAACCTTGCCGAGCGCTACAACAAGCGCCGGGAAGAAGTTCCTTTCCGACAGAGGGAAGGAAAACAAAAAGTTGACGAAGCTCCGGCTGAAAAGGAGTTAGGTTTTCAGGATCCCTAAAAGGTCCTGAAGGCCGTCTACACCTCCATCGACGACGATTTCGACGTCTCCGACAACGAGCGTCGGAAGACCATGAACACCATTTTTTGTGGGTTATGCGACATCACCTCCCGCCGCGTCATCAAGACTATGCGTCGGGACATGGCTGTTGTAGCTCCTACTGCCAGGGCTCATCGGAAGTGGATGGACACAGCCATCACTTTTGATGCTTCGGACTGCCCTCGAAGCATGGTTGGAGCCGGGCAGCTACCTTTGATGGTATCTCCTACCATCAATAACATCCAGCTCCACCATGTCATGGTAGACGGAGGTTCGGGGCTTAACCTCATAAGCTTCAAAGCTTTTACCAAGCTTCAGCTCCGACCTTCGGATCTCCACCCCTACCGACCTTTCTCCGGAGTAGGTCCGGGGGCCATTACCCCACTCGGAGCTACTACCCTCCCCGTTACCTTCGGGACCTGGGAGAAGTATCGCACCGAGAAGTTGGTCTTTGACGTTGCTCAGATCAACTTACCCTTCAACGCCATTTTGGGTAGGCCTGCCTTGTACAAATTCATGGCAGCTGCTCATTATGGCTACCTGGTGTTAAAGATGCCAACACCAGTAGGCGTTCTTCGGATCTGAGGAGATTGTACCGCCGGAGTAACTGCTCTGGAAGAACTCCATGCGCTTACTACGGTGCAAGAAGAGGACTCCAGGCAGGAGCAAGCTCCAAAACCCCTAAGCATTCGTCAGCGAGGCTCGACTTCTGCACCTCGTGTGCAGCCAAGCGGCGACACTGACATTCCCGTCAAAGTCGTCCAAATCGGTTCCAATGCCGCTCAGACCACCCGTATATCAGGAGGATTGAACGACAAATAGGAACTCACGCTCATTGCTTTCCTCCGGGCTAATGTCGACGTGTTTGCCTGGCAACCGTCACAAATGCCTGGGATCCCCAGGGAAGTGATTGAGCACAATCTGAAGATCTACCCCGGCGCCCGGCCTGTGCATCAGAAGCCTCAGAAGCAATCCGTAGAGCGACAGAACTTCATTCGACAAGAAGTGAAGAAGTTGCTCGAAGCTGGATTCATCCGAGAAGTCATCCATCCAAAATGGCTGGCAAACCCAGTTGTTGTGCCCAAGGCCGGCGGGAAGCTTCGGATGTGTATCGACTACACAACACTAAATAAGGCATGTCCAAAAGATCCATTTCCACTACCTAGAATAGATCAGATAGTGGATTCCACCTCCAGGTGTGAATTACTGTGTTTCCTAGATGCATATTCTGGGTATCATCAAATCAGAATGTCTAGGGAAGATGAAGAGCATACCTCTTTCATCACAGTAGATGGATTGTACTGTTATACAGCCATGCCAATTGGTCTCAAGAATGCAGCTTCAACCTTTGTACGAGCTATGTACAAAACCTTTGAAGAACTCATTAGAGACATAGTAGAAGTGTACGTCGATGGCATCGTGGTCAAGGTCAAGAATAAGGAGTCACTCCTTGACACCTTGCAGGCTGTCTTCGATAAGCTGCGGGTCACTTGCACAATGCTAAACCCAGACAAGTGTGTCTTCGGGGTTAGCTCCGGAAAACTTCTTGGTTTCCTGGTAAGTCACCGGGGCATAGAAGCTAATCCGGTGAAGATAAAGGCCATTGAAGACATGCGGCCACCAACCCGCATCAAAGATGTCCAAAAACTAACTGGATGTCTAGCAGCCCTCCGCCGGTTCATTTCAAGACTGGCGGAACGGGCACTCCCCTTCTTCAAGATATTGAGGAAGTCCGAACCATTCCAATGGTCTGAAGAAGTAGAAAAGGCATTCCAGGAGCTAAAACAGTTCCTCACCACATTACCAATTCTAGTAGCTCCGAACCCTGGTGAGCCTTTGTAGCTTTACATTTCAGCAACTGACGAAGTCGTCAGTATCGTCCTGGTTGCGGAGAGACCAGAACTACCCCATACTCAGGAATCTAGACCCCTTCGGGAGGGTCCGGAGGTTCCTAAAATTGGAGATATTGCTAATTAAGAAATCCATGGAGGCGAGTGTGGGAACCACGCGTCTTCCCGCACGCTGGTTGGTAAAGCCTTTCGGCATGGCTTCTACTGGCCTACAACACTCCATGATGCAACTGAGCTGGTGAAGAAATGCGAAGCATGTCAATTTCATGCGAAGCAAATTCACACACCGGCTCAGCCCCTACAAATGATACCTCCTACATGGCCCTTCGCTGTGTGGGGGATGGACATCTTGGGACCTTTCCCAAGAGCTGTTGGAGGTTACAAGTTCCTATACGTTGCCATTGACAAGTTCACCAAGTGGCCGGAAGCAACTCCAGTTGTGACAATCAACAAGCAATCTGCTATCAATTTTTTGCAATCCATTGTATGCAGATTTAGAGTCCCAAACAAAATCATCACTGATAATGGGACCCAATTCATAAGATCTGCATTTCAAGGATATTGCGAAGACCTCGGCATTCAAGTTTGCTACGCCTCCGTAGCTCACCCATCAAGTAATGGCCAAGCCGAGAGAGCAAATGCTGAAATCCTTAAAGGACTCAAAACGCGCACTTATGAGCGCTTGAAAAAACATGGAGCCAACTGGATTGAAGAGCATACGCCCACTTTATGGGCCAACAGGACAACTCCAAACCGGTCAACTGGAGAGACACCCTTCTTCCTGGTGTATGGAGCTAAAGCAATCCTTCCTCCGGAAATCACCTTGAGGTCACTCCGGGTCCGGACCTTCGACGAAGCCACGCAGGACCAGCTCTGGCGTGAAGACCTAGACCTCCTTGAGGAGGGAAGGTGCCAAGCAACTGTTCGGAATGCCCGATACCGCCAAGCCCTTCGGCGCTATCATCAGCGGCATGTACACAACCGACAACTCAAGGAAGGCGATCTGGTGCTACGGAGAATACAATCCAGAGAAGGGTTAAACAAACTCTCCCCCAGCTGGGAGGGACCCTTCCGAGTAATTAAAGTATCCCATCTCGGAAGCGTTCACTTGGCTACCGAGGATGGGACACCTCTCCCAAATACTTGGAACATTGTGCACCTCCGTAAGTTCTACACTTAATATCACGGAGGTGAGTCTGTAGTAACTTGAGGTGTATGTTATAGAGTCATTGTACAGAGTCGGGTAGTTCCCCCGGGAG
Organism: Tuctoria greenei; assembly: GCA_036927565.1. NCBI lineage: Eukaryota > Viridiplantae > Streptophyta > Magnoliopsida > Poales > Poaceae > Tuctoria > Tuctoria greenei. The sequence goes on from JAYESD010000012.1 coordinate 45,635,823, forward strand.
AACAGTCGGACCTTTCCCGGAATGTCCGCAAAGTTCATGCAACACTTGTCACAGTCTCAGGACTAAAAGTGTGCCTAGCTACCCTGGGTTAAACGAGAAATGAAACACGCTTAGCCTGGTTCTGTACCCTAAGAGTGTACTTGTTTCCCCTGTACCCCGAACCTATAATGAAAGACATCTTCATGTGAAAAAGACTCCACGTGCATTTATTTTGTACAGGCTCAACATTTTTTATTTTTCTCTTTCTTGTCTATAACAAAGACGTGCAATTCTTAAGAAATTTTAGTTCGACCGGATCATATACGATTCGAGTTGTATTGTTGATTCTTTTGGATTCAAATATTGTTCATGGCCCACTCGCCTGAATGCCGCCAAGCCAATCTAGGGCTGGAGTGTGCTATCGACTTAGCCTGGTCAAGCACCCTAAGTACGTCACTCTACCTACACCCCAGCAGGCCGAAGTAAGGCAGGTCCAAGTACAATTGGATCTGGAAGAAAAGACAACGCATTCGGTTGTATTTAGAATAACATTTGACCTAAAATTTTCTTGAGAATCGTAAGCCACAACGAAGTTATAGGCAAGAAACGAATTTTACTATTTTTCTTGGCTTCAGTGTGCAGGAAAAATAAAAAATCTACGTTGATGGAGAAAAGCCAGAGCTAACAAAGCTCCGACTCCCTTAGGTAGCTTGTAATCGATGTTAAGCATTGAAAACGAGCATCACCGGAGCAACCAAGCTCCGGTAGAGCTAGGGGGGTCAGCCGTCGACGCTAAATAAAAGATGGTGAGAAGACCCCAAAACGCAGTCTGCTGCCGACAAACTACGTGTTGGCAAAGGTCACTGCCGGAGCTACTAGCTCTGACACACCGGAGGACTGACTGTCGATGCTCTACGCGTTGATAGGGACTATTGCCGGAGCTACTAAGCTCTAACGATAGACAATGCCGGAGCTTCTAAGCTTCAGCAACCTCAGGGGGCCTTCACTATCAAAGACTTCAGACCTACACTCTACATGTTCGAAGCAAATGAGTCTTCAACAAAACACAATATTCTCTTGGTACATGTTCACAATCAAATTGTGTACATCTATCAGGGGGCCATGTGAAGACAAAAGTGTTGAAGACAAAAAGTGAAATTCACAAAAATTTGGGGATTTCATTCATCTAGAGACAAGGGATTACAAAATTGAGGAAGAAAAAGAGAGAATACAAGTGGGAGCTACGGAGATGGTCCTAGACCCTATGGAAGAACTGGGCGACCTTCTGGGAAACCTCCGACACGTTGGCTCGAGCAGCTTCATCTTCTCCTTCAACGGGACTTTCAAGCACCGGGTCTAGAGGAAATTGGGGATTCCAGCTGGTGTAGCACGTCAGCACATACTCTGCGACGTTCTTCGCCAGGGATTGCCCCTCAACCTCCAATTGGTCCGCGATGACGTCGCCCACCTTGGAGAGTTTGCTACCTGCCGAGCTCAACGCCTGCAATGCCAGGTCCGGCTCCGGCTCCGGATCATCCGGACGCACGGGACTAAAGCCCATCGGTGTCAGCGCGTCGTTGGCCTTGCCCAGGAACTCCCAAATCTGTATGGAGTCCGCAGTCCTCAAGCCCTTCAATTCTTCAAAGGATCTTCTGGCCGCCACCAGTTCAGAATTCTCGCGAGCGAGGTGCTCAACTTCTTTAGCGTTTTGCTGAATATTTTCAGCAACTCGCTTCTCGAGTTTTCCGAGCTCCTCCTCCCGGAGGTGGATCTTGTTCCGGTGGTCAACAGGTCCTTCTCCCTGCCCCTCACTTTCTTCTCCCTAGCTGCGATGGCACACTCTTGCTCGTAGAGTTCCTGCCCCCGCACCCAGGCCTTCTCCTCCTCCTCAGTGCAGCGCTCTTCCAATTTTTTGGCGCGCTCCTCGAGGCCCTTGTCAGCCAGAGCCACCTTTTCGGTGAGCTCCTCCTCCCTCCTCAAAACATCATCTCGCAGCTCAAGGAGTTTCTGCTCTTCATCTTCGAGCATTTTCTCCCTCTCCTCAAGTGCCTCCCGGCGCTTGATGAGAGTAGTGTTAATGGCTTCCAACCTTTCTTGGCGTTCATTAGCCGCACTATTAGCTGCTTTGGCCTGCTCATAAATTGCCCGGGATTGAGCGTCGAGGGCATGAGTCATACTCTCCCTGTCATCCAATAATTTGCCCCAGTATTCCAGGCGGACCTTCTCCCGCTTGATCCATTCTTTGTCATCTGCTAGCCTCGACTGTGCCAGCTTGGTCTCGAAGTAGAGCCGGTTACGCCACCGCCTAAGGGTTTGGCGCTCCTCTTCAAGAGCCTTGCTGTCGTGGAAGAATGCCAGCTAAACTTGACGCAGACTGGAGCAGGCGTTGTCAATAGACAATGACAACGGGATAGGTTTCGGACCTTCTGGGGTCTCATCCGCTGGTTCCAGTGGGTCTTCAGTGACAAAAATTGGGTACCACTCCACAAGAGTGGTCCCCTGTGCCTCTGTGGCACTAGGGTTGTCCTCCGGGATGGCCTCAGTCACAATCGAGGAAGGTCCCGCCGATGATGTTCCGACCTCCGGAAGTGGTTCCGAAAGCCCCGCCGCAAGGTCTTCATTTGCCCCCTCAGGCAGGGGGCCAACAACCTCTTCTGAGCACTCCGGCTCAGCCGCGGGTACCTCCGTTGTCGTCACTCCCGGAGCAGGAGCTGCTTCTGGCTCCGGCCTGAGCACCTCCTCTACTAGGGGCTCGAGCGCTGATGCCTCTGCAACAACCGGCTCGGGAGCCGGAAGATCTTCAATATCAACCGGCCCTGCGGCCGGAGCTCCAACAACGACCGGCTCTGCGGCCGGTGCTTCTGAGGTAGCCGGCCTAGCCGCCGGGACTTCCTCAACATTCGGTGCGCACGCCGGGACTTCAATTACCTCCGGCTCAACCGCTGGAACTTCTACATTTTCCGGCTCTGGGGCCGGAATTACTGCTTCCTCCGGCTCAACCGCTGGAGCTTCCATCATCTCTGCACCAGGACCCGGAGCTTCAACCTCCGGGGCAGGTGCCGCTGGCGCATCTTGTCTCCAGTGGTCCGGCGCTACCACGGGAGTCTCTGGGGATGAGTCGAGGTCCATGACCACGACAGCTGGCGCCGGAGCTGTCGCAGCTTCAGCCACCACTTGGGGCGGCACCGGAACAGGAGCAGAAGCTTCCGCCCTCACAGCTTCAGCTGCTGTGACTGAGGATGGAGCCTCACTCCTCTTCTTGGGAACGCTGCAGATGATGGATGAAGAAACTTAAAAAACAGTTGCTACAACAAAACAACTGTCCAAGGTAAATATAAAAAATTACCTTGGGAGGCTTCCGCACCAGCTTGCGCGGAACCTCTTTCTCGGGCGTTCTTGGCTGGTCATAGCCGCCGCCGGCGGGGAAGCTCCGGAGGGCCCCCCGGAACTCGTTGCAGCCACGGGCATTTCCCTAGTCGAGGCCCCCCTCGATCGGGAAGAACCTCCAGACCTAGAGGCCTCAACCGGCCCTGGTGCTGGAGTCGCATGCCCGGAGCTGGCACCCCGGGAGGACGTCGCTGCGGGTATAGTCGCCGTGGTTGTAGAAGACCTCCCCCTCTGGGGAGAAGGAGCCGATGCAGAGGTGCCAGGCCTCACAGACCTTCTGTCGGCATGCTGCAGCTTCCTCTTCCGGCTCAAGAGTTCGTCCGCCGGCTCCTTGCCCTTGCCGACGACCTCGGCCCTTGGCTTCGGGGCAGGGTCGGAACCACCTTCAGAAACCCCAGGGATCGCCACCCTGGAGATCGATCTTCTCTCGACGACACCAAGGTCGTCAAGCACAGGCATCTTCCGCCGGAGCTCCTTGCTGAACTCTACTTCCACGTTCAGAGGGACAAAAGCTGATGGCGGAGTCAAGTCATCACCCGTGACGTCAATGCCGTGCTGGAACTTCTTGAGATGAAACTCCAAGGTTGTCCCCACCATGTTGGACTTCAGCCCGGTCTCGACCCAGTCGTCGTCCATCACGCTGTTGAGGGCCCAAGCGAGTTTTTCTCTCCTCTTTAGCGGTGCCCACCTGTTGACCAGGAAGTTACAAAAAAACCGCCTGAGGCGTTAATCTTCCCTCCACGCACTGGCGGATCCTGGTCAGAGCAGGGCTGAAGGCATCCGCCAACACCGGAGCTTCACTCCAGACTGTTGTGTCGATGTTGGGGAGGCCTTCGGGCAGCTCCAGCCTCTCGTGCTCCTCCACCCGGATGACTATGCAGTCCTTCTTCCAATCATCCCACTTCCCAGAGGGAAACGACCGGAGGTACTTGATTGGGCACTTCTTGCGCTTCACCAAGTAGTAGAAGCCAAGGTACTCATTACTCCTACCGGTGGTATGGACGGTGAAGAAGGTCCAGAAGAGTTCAATGCAGGGGGGATGCCCACCCACATCTCACAGAAGTGGACGGAGATAGAAACAAGAAGGATGGAGTGGGGGCCAAGGTGGTATAGCTGCAGACCATAAAAGTCTAGCAGCATCAAGAAAAAGGAGGAAAAAGGTGGGATCAACCCCACCATGGCGTACGAAGAGAAGTACACCATTTCGCCGGCGTGCTCCTTCTCAAATGGGAGCTCTCCTCCGGCGCGGACCAGGCGGTTGAAGAAGTCCCAGGACCATCCCATGAGGGTCCGGACCTTCTTCAGGTCACCGTCGGTCTTCAAACGGCTTTCGCGGAGACCCAACTCCATCGCAGCATAGCAAGGCAAAAGAGGAAAAGCGAGCACAAGTTGGGAGTTCGAGCGTAAGATCAGATGAGAGGCGTAAAGAACTCCAGACGGTGCGTGCCTTCCTTCTTAAGTAAGCCCTCGCAACGCTTGGATGGAAACCGCAAGGAAGTCAAGGATACTACTCAAAAACCCTACCCCGCCGATGACAAGAGGGCCCGGGACCACTCTGATGATCAAGTCGAGGTTCTTACCCAGGCGAACGGTTGTCATCATGAGGCGGGAAGCCCGAAGGCAGCGGCCTGACAAGGCGCGCGGAACCGATACGATTTTCGTATCGGGAACCGGCGACCTTCAATTGCGTGAGATCCGCACGCCAAAGATCTCATCTGCCGCACACGGGATACGCCACACGGCGAGGATTTAACTCCAAACCATCGCCAACGGCACATCCGAAGACCTTTGAAGACTCAGTTCAAAAGTCGCGAGGATGGACCCACCTCCGGCGGAATGATTTCACCCAAGGGGTCTTCCCCAGAGGTGGGCCCAGGGGGCCACTTTTGGTACCCTGGGAACCGTACACCCCTTGAGATTACAAAGATCTCAAGGGAAAGTCATCTACTAGATTTGAAGACCTTCGGAGGCCCACATGTCAGACATAACTGGACCCACTTCTCCAACATGGTTAGTCCCAGGGTCACCACGTGTACTATCAAACCGGAGCTACCGCCCACAAGGGGGAAGCTCCGGGCTATATACCGAAATGGCACTGCCGGACCTAACCCCAGACTGAGGGAAGCTCCGGAACTGACACATGTCAGGTAGCTCCGGACCTATCTGTTTCCCACAGTATGCTCCGGAGCTGCCACGTGTCCAACCGTCAGATCATCAGCCTCTAACCTCCGGAAGACTCCACAACGGCTCCGGATCTTCAAAGGGGAATCAAGGACTTCAAGACCCGATCGAGTGTCATTAATACTATATTAATGACACACGATCGGACGACCTTAATTACCAGTAACGGTGCTATCAAAGCCCATAACTCGGTCATTAAGGGTAATTAAATGTGTTGAATGTGTATCAATATGAGTAACCGCCGGGGCCACATGTTGGGCCAGGCTAACTTGTAACAGCCTGCCCTTGTACTATAAAAGGACAGGCCGACGATACATAGGACAAGCTGGATACACGCTGGATACACTCCACGCTCACTCTGCACCCTGAACTCACTTTGAGCTCATACATCCAATACAACATCAACACACCCCGTGGAGTAGGGTATTATGCTCAGGCGGCCCGAACCACGTAAATCTTTGTGTCTACTGTGTCATTTACACTTCACCTTCTTGAATCTCCGCACGCCCACACCGAACCTCAAACTCCTCTAACACTTTAGTAGTGTCGGGAGATCTGCCGGATCAAAACCACCGACAGGGTGATAGTCGATCGACTAACCAAATCAACTCATTTTATCCAGTACATACAAAATACATTGCCAAGAAATATGCGGAGTTATATATTGCAAGAATCATGTGCTTGCACGGAGTTCCTCGGATGATTATTTCAGATCCCGGTGCGCTGTTCGTTGCTCGTTTTTAGGAGCAGCTGCACTTGTCATTGGGGATGAAACTGATCCGAAGCTCCGTATATAACCTGCAGACCGATGGTCACACAACGGGTGAATCAAGTTTTGGAAGATATTCTATGCGCTTGTGCCATCCACCACGGTAAAAATTGGGATGATCATTTAACATTGGCGGAGTTCTCATATGACAATTGCTATCAAGCTAGCATCAAGATGGCGCCGTATGAAGCTCTCTACGGCCAGAAATGTCGCACACCACCCAACTTGTGTGGATCCGGCGAGCGAGTCATATACGGAATTGATCTTGTAAATGAAGTCGAAGAACGAGTGCGAGTAATTCAAGCCAATCTCAAGGCTGCTCAATCTCATCATAAAAACTATGCAGATAAAAGACGTCAACCTCTCCACTTCGACATCGGAGACCACATTTATCTCCGTGTCTCTCCAATGAAATTGATTCATCGTTTCGGAGTGAAGGGAAAACTTGCTCAACGATTCATCGGTCCATTCGCTGTCATTGAAAAATGCGGACCCGTGGCCTATCGTTTGGAGTTACCGATGTCACCCTCTGGATTTCATAATGTATTCCACATTTCTCAGCTGCGGAAATGTCTTAAATATTCAGCTGAAATCCGCACCGAAGGCATTGAGGATCTCCAACCGGATCTCACTTATTCTGAGCATCCAATCCGGATTATCGATGAAAAGACTCGCACCACAAGAAACCGGACTTTGTACTTCTAAAAAGTCTTCTGGAGCAACCATACCGCCAAGGAAGCGACATGGGAAATAGAGGACTATCTCCGATAAAACTATCCGGAGTTATTATCATCGCATATCCGGTGATTTTTTTACCTCTGCCTCATTTATTTGTAATCTCGGGACGAGATTCTTTTAAAGGGGGGGGAATGTAAAATCCATAAATTAAAAATTCAAACTTCAGATGGGAGATATTAAAATTTGGACGGGAAAAAGAAATCAAATTGGAATCTGAAAAATTCAAACCAATTCAAAATTCAAATTTAGCTCCTGTTCAAACTTTACAAAAATAAAAATCTGAGCTCACCATTAAATCCCAAATATTCCAAATAGCCTCTCTGCAAAGTTTCAAAATTTTTGAAGCTCATTTGCTATTTAATTCAGTGGCTCCATTAAATTCTATTCAAAATCAAATTTTAATTTGAATTGTATCTGAAATTTATCCAAATTTGAAATCCAATTTCAGAATCATAATCTCTATATTTAAATTGGCCTCTCCAAAAAAATCTAGGATTTTTTGATCAAAATTGGTGGCAGAATATAAGGAGCAGAGGAGATAGGATTAAGGGGGGCAGTGGGACCCACTCGTCAGTGGGACATCTACGGTAGTGCTCTGCATGCCGTTTTTCCGGCGCTGCCCCGCTCTACACCGCACGACATGCAAATCCATGGAGCTGCTTGCTTGGTTGCTTCATGGCGTGCCCTCTACTTCTCCCCAAGCCTTATCTTCATTCCTCTGGTCGAAGTGGATACACAACCATGAGCTCTCCTCGGTTTTTCCTCTCCCGCCGCTGCACCGCATCGCCAAACGACACAAGGATTCGCAGTCCACCCAACAGGAAAAGGTGGCTTAACTTGTTGTTCTTCCTTCCCATCCACTCTCTTGCTTAGTTCTCTGCTTATATGAGTGGTATTTTGAAGTCTCGTCGCCGCCGTTAAAGTAGAGCCCAAGGATCGCCTCTGTCTCTGCATCGCGCCGACGATACAGGCCATATCGTGCCTGGCCATCAACAGAAAAGTGGTGCATATTTGCTCACTAAGGATGCCTGCAAAATTTGGCAGCTTGTCTCAGCGTATAATGTCGGTATTTCCGGTTCTCCCGATGTCAAGTTCGTAACAAGGATACTAGGTCTTAACTTCGATTCTGTTTCTAGGTAGAACCGGACATTAATCCAGTGAGGTAGTATTCTCAGCATCCCCTAGAGCACCCCTCTGCCAAGACTCAGTGGAAACCGTCAAGTAAAGACCGATCTATTCAAGTTTTCCCCGCCGCCATGAAGAATTCCCTTGGTCCACCGTCGAAGTCGATTTTGCCAACGATTTCATCCATTTTTTCTCCCCATGGTTATCTTCCTCAAGCTTCCAGGAACGTTCCCAGCCTTTCCTCGAGCTTCTTGTGCCATTTCCGGGCGAGTTCGACATAGCCAAAACCCTAGCCACCGCCGCCGTCGTCGCGCCGCCATCTCCGGCCGTCGTCGCCAAGATTGGACCCAACCATCATATTGCGTGGTCGATTTGAGGGTTAGGCGGTCAAGACTGGGCTGAGAGGAGGTTGACGCAGCCATCCCTGCGAGCTCGCCGGCGCTGCGCCGACGCGGCCGAGCGGTGTTTCGCGAGGTTGAAGAAACCTCGCGGAACCGGCAGGTCAGTGGCTGTTTCCCCTCCCCTAGGATCTGCTGTGGCCACTGGATCGTCTGCGGCTGCGCCGGTTGGTCCCTATGGCCCATTTGTGGCCCAGTTGCGATCGGGTCATTTTAAACAGTGGGACCCAGTTAATTAATTTAAACATTTCCTTTTCCCATTTAATTCCAGATTTAATTCAAACTTCTAAAATCCAGTTATCCTAGTATATTTGCTCAAAAAATTCCAAATAAATTCCGGTAGACTCATCTTGATCCCATGTTTCCAGTGGTGCAATTTATTGGACATGAAAGTCACAGAATTTTCGTATTAATTCATCTGATCTAACTGTTTGGGAAATTAATTACTTCTCTTATGTTAATTGGAAAATTCCCAATTTCTGTTAGGACACTCAAAAAATACACTTGATCTCCAGTAAAAATTTCAAGTTCATTGGACGTCAATTACTGGACCAAACAGTGTTCAAATCACCTATGTCAATTGAAAAATGGAAAATGTCCAGAAACCTTTTCCACATTTTCCCCAAAATTATAAAATGAGTTTCTCCTTGTAGAAAGATCAGAAAAATGTAAAACAAATTTTCCCGGAACCAAAAGAACCTCCTCTACCATGATCATCCACTGTTAACCATGACAAAGCTCTAGAATTAAAACCAAAATTCAGAGATGCCTTTTACTTGTTGTAAGTTTAGAGACAACATCCTTCCTTTAACATCTCCAATTTTTTGTCCAGATCTTTCTCATAGGTCCTAGTGTCCACTGTAAAAATCCCAAAGCCAATTAAAATCATTTACATACCTGATCTGTACTTATAAGATCTTTTCTATAGTTTCTATATCACTCATGTACTTTATATATTGCATATCATATAGTGACCGAGATCGTGGAGGACCCGGAGTCCTTGGAGACTCTACTTCCAGAAGCTAACTTCCCCTCTGACTCACAGCCAGGCAAGCTCCGATTTGCATTTAAGTACTATTTCAAATCTTCTATTTGTCTCACTTATGTCTAGGATGAGTTTTGTGCATTAGGGCTAAGGTGCTTGTTACTCCACTTGCATGACCCACAAATCCCATGGAGTATTGGGTAGGTCTAGAGATTGATGAGTAGACAATGTTATGCTAATGTTTATAGGGGTCCGGTAGAAGTCGAGTAGCTGGAATCTACTCGCGAGATAGGATTTTATCACATGGTATGAATTGAATCAAAGAACGGTTTAGAATTGTGAAATTGAGACCGAGTAGCGCTAGGATGCAGCAAGACGTGGTCTCACGTGCATAGCCCTGCTTGTGTCGATTGAGGGCCGATCCGTGTGCAGCCCTTCTGGACAAGTTTGAACAGTACCGAATGCATACTGGGCATATGGAACCCAGGAAACTGATGTAACTTGATAACTTGGATGTCGAGGCATAGCCCATTGCCGATAGGGGTGGGCTGAGTGTAGTAAGGTGTAAATTCGCCGGCGGGCACAGGCACGCTTCGTGCGGGAACCTTATGACCGCGATTGTGGGACCGGTTCGGTGTTCGAGTTCTCTTGTGAAAGGTGGCTGCATATGACGTGGTGAGGAGCACGACACGCTCCTTAGGCACGGGTGTACGTGACATGTTATTCGGGTGTGTCCACATTGCAATCACTGTCCCTCACGATTATTTGTGTACCGCTTGTTCATTGCACTGTGACATAGTAAATATTGAAGAAGTTGGGAGAATACAATGTATTGAAATATAATTGTTTTGCCACTATGATTGCTATAAATTAGGCTCATTAAAGTTAATGTTATTGAACATTTAAGCTGCTGCTATTAACTTGTAAAATGATGATCAATTTATATGCGAGTCATTTACTGCTATATCCATCCCTATGTTCAATATCCCTGCATGTAGAGTTTTATATTTAGGTGATACATTTAAGTCTTGCTAAGCCTTCGTGCTCACGGTTGCTATATTAAGTTGTTTGCAGGTGAGACATATGAGGAAGGGCCCGTGGATGAGGCGATGCCCCCGTTGGGGTATACCACCGAGTGGGAGCCCTGCATGCCGCCGTAAATTTGTGTGCGGGGGACGGCCTTACTGTTGCATAGCTAGGCTGAGAGTTTAGCTATGAATATTATCTTCCACTGTATATTAAGTATTGTAAAAGACTTCCGCTATTTATATAAATAAAACCTTGTATTTTGTCATATTCTTTTCATGTGAGCTGTTGGGTGCCGCATCACACGGCACCACTCTCTGCGATTCCTGGAATGTGTGGACCCCAATTGTCAAAGTGTAGCAACGAAACTTCCACCAGTACTACCAAATGTAGCTCGCGGAGGTTCTTGTTTCGGTTGGGGCACGCAGAGATCAGGATCAAGATGGTGACACCAGAGATTTGCGTGGTTCGAGACGCCTGAGCATAAAACCCTACTCCATGGGGTGTGTGTTGTTGTATTGAGATTCACTAGGAAGCATAGTGTTTGGAAAAGCTTGGCCTCCTCCCTGTATCGTGTGACTTTGTCCTTTTATAGTCCAAAGACTGAGCGTTACATCAGTTGCCCGACCTGACATGTGGCCCTGGCATATTTAATAACCTAATACATTGTCTATGAGTATTAAGCATGGATAATAGTGTGATAATGTGCCTTAATGGTTGTGTTACCTCTATTAACAGTGCTCTGATCGTGTGTCATTAATACAACATTAACGACACGTAATCAGGTTTTGTAACTGCCGCTTTAACTATCCCTTGAATGTCCGTGCTAAAGGAGATCCTCCAATGTATTCGTTGGTCATGAAGGTCCGAAGGCTCCACACGTGGCAGCATAGGAGCTTCCCCTTGCGGGGAGGTAGCTCCGGAATCGCTATACACGTGTCGACACCGGAGCTTCCCTCTGTTGGGGGTTATGTCCGGGGTCGTTATACAAGTGTAGATCGCGGAGCTTCCCTGTGTTGGGAGTTTAACTCCGGATTTACATTACACGTGTCAACCCCCGGAGCTACCCATACGAGGGATGCGGGTCAGGTGTAATATGACATGTGGGGCTTGAGGAAAAATTGAACTTTTACAGGTAGAACTCTCTTGCACTTCTTGCGGTACCGTGGGGTACCCGGTACGAAGGGTACCGACAGTGGCCCCCATGCCCACCTCTGGGAGAAACCCTTTGAGTTAAGTTATTCTACCAAAGGTGGGGCCATCCTTGATTCCTGCGCTTCGACTTCAAAAGTCTCCTAATGTGTTGTTGGGGCGATGGTCCGAGGTTAAACCATCGTCGTGTGGCTTGTTATGATTCGGCAAATGAGATCTTTGAGTTCGGATCTCACACAATTGAAGGTCGCCAGTTCCCAATAAAAAAATTGTATCGGTTCCGAGCGCCTTGTTAGGGTGCCGCCTTTGGGTCTCCCGGCGCCCATCATGACAACGGTTCGCTTGGGGTAATAATCTCGATCTCTTCGTCGGGGTGGCCCCAGACCCATTCATCATGGACGGGGTAGATTTTTGAAATGTGACCCCACTCTTGTTGTGGTTTCCATCCAAGCATCACGGAGCCTTACTTAAGAAGGAAAGTATGCGTGGTTTGAGGACTCTTTACGCCTTCGATCAAACTTGTGCTCAGAGCCTCCCAAACTTTGCCTATCTTTCTCTTCCTTCGCTCCACATTGCCGCGATGGAGTTGGGTCTTCCGAAGAGCCGCCTCAAGAGCAGGGACGATTTGATGAAGATCCTGACCTATACGGGGTGGTCCAGTGACTCCTTCAGCCACCTGATCCGCACCGACGAGCTCCCATTTAAGAAAGAGCGTAATGGCGACATGGTGTACTTCTCTGCGTACACCATGGTGGGATTGATCCCACATTTTTCAACCCTTCTTTTAATGCTACTGGACTTTTACGGTCTCCAGCTGTATCATCTTGGCCCCCATTCTCTTCTGCTAGTGGCAACCTTTGTCCACTTCTGCGATATGTGGGTGGGTGTTCCCCCCTGCATTGAGTTGTTTCATACCTTCTTCACAGTCCACACCACCGGCAAGGAGACAGAGCTTATTGGCTTCTACTATTTCATGAAGCGCAAGAACTACCCCTTCAAGTACTTGAAGTCATTCCCTTCTGGCAAATGGGATGATTGGAAGAAGGATTGTGTCATCATTGCAGTGGACGAGCACGATAGGTTGGAGCTGCCCCCAAGGACTCCCCAACATTGATACCGATGCTTGGAGTGTAGTTCCGGAGCTGTCAGATGCCTTCAACCCCGTCCTGACCAGGATACAACAATGCGTGGAGGGTGGAGTGACCCCTCCGATTGTCTTCTGCAATTTCCTGGTGAACAGATGGGCTCCGCTAAGGAAGAGGGAGAAGCTCACCTGGACCCACAACAGCATGATGGATGACAACTAGATTGAAACTGGTCTGAAATCCAACTTGGATGACGAAGCTCTGAAGCTTCATCTCAAGAAATTCCAGCATGGGATAAACATTGACGGCGATGACTTGGTTCCGCCGGCTGCTTTCCTTCCTTTGAACATGGAGCCAGAGTTCGGCAGAGAGCTCCGGAGGAAGATGCCGGCGCTTGATGACCTTGGTGAGGTGGAGAGGTGTCTGACCTATGGGGACCGGAATCCCGATCGCCAAGGATCTCATTGGGTGGTGACGTGTGATGCGACACCCAACAGTATACAAGAACAGAACGAGAACAAATTTACAATACCAAGTCTTTATTGACAAGCACAGCGGAAGTTTTAAAAGTACTAGCAGAAGGAAAGAGAACTATACATCATAGCTACGCTCTCAACACTAGCTATGCAAAAGCAAAGTCATGCATGTCCTGGATACTTTGCACTAGTAACACGCAATTCATGGCAGCATGCAGGGTTCCCACTCGGCTGTAAACCCCGAAGGGGGTGCATCCTCGTCATTAAACCCGTCATAAGTCGTATAATCTGCAAAAACTCGTTAATTGCAAACTTGAGCATGAGGCTCAGCAAGACTAACCCGTCTCACTAGACATATGCAAGGATGAGTACTAAACATAGGTAAGTAAAGCATAAGGATTCGCCTATAAGTGGATCCTTATAGTCATGTTTTATTTAGCACCTAACATTCTTCAGGCACGACACATCATAGACTCCACAATCAAACAAGAAACACTTTACCGATGATATGACGTGCACAAGGCACATAATGCTATTACAGCTAAAGTATGGGAAAACTGTAAAATTTTAATTGTACTATCTCTAAGCCAAACAAGGTTGTTCAAGCAATTTGTAACCAATACATCATATTCGTCTGACTTCTTTAGGATTTACTACGTCACGATACAGTGAACAAGTGGTACTCCATTACCGCGAGGGACGGTCATTGCAATCAGTACATACCCGGAACAACACGACACATACACACTTTCGGAAAAGCCAGCGAGTACTTTCAGTAGTACATACATAACAGTTCAGTACTAGTCGTATATGGCCACCTTTCACTAAACACTCGAATGTCGAACCGGTCGGTCCGTCACAAACACGAGGTCACTGTGTGGGGCGTACTCTGACGTGCCCACCAGCTGATTTACACCTTGCTGCCCTCAACCCACACCTATAAAATGGAACAGAATGCCTCGACAAACCAGTATCAAGCCACGTCAGTTTACTGGAGCCCATTCCTCCAGTATGTCGCCGGTACAATTCAAGATTGTCCAGCAGGACCGCACACGAAACGGTCCTCAATCGAAACAAGCAGGGCTACGCACGTGAGACCACGTCTCACTACATCCTATCCACTGCTCGGTCTCAATTTCATATTCGTATACCATTTTCTTATTCTAAAATCTCCCATGTGATAAATTCTTATCTCGCGAGTAGATTCCAACTACTCGACTTCTACTGAATTCCTATGAGCATAAGCATAGCAGTGTCTACTCAACAGGCCGTAGACCTACCCAAGACTCCATAGGATTTGTGGGCCATGCAAGTGGATGTCAAACACCTTAAACGTAATGCACAATCATCTGAAGACGTAAGGTGAATGAAGACTATGAAATATTTTAAGGGACTTAAATGCAAACCGAGGCTTGCCCGAAAGCGAGTTTGAGTCTATGTTAGTTTCTGGCAGCTGGACCTCCAAGGCTTCCGGCTGCTCCTCGACATCACCTACTACACGATATGCATATACTAGGTATAAATGATTTTGTGAATAACTAATATGCTTAAGGTGGGGTGTGTTTATTAAGATACAATAAGACAATTACCTTAATTGAATTTGGGATTTTTATGGTGTATACTAGATATTATGGGGAAGACTCTTGCAAAGAACAGTAGATGATAAAGGATGTTTGCTATTCTTAACAATTATGGTAAGTAATAAGCTTCCTTAAATTTTTGTTGAAATTTTGGAGATGTATTATGTCTACCAAGGGTTGTATCATGTAGAGGGGGTCTCACTGGTTCTGGGAAATTTTTTTCACAATTTTCTGAGTTTTCTACAGGAAGAAACTGATTTTTAAAGTTTGGGTAAATTTCTGGAAATTCGTTGTTCCATTTTTCTCAATTTATAGCTACATAGAGGTTTGGGACATAGATCAACCCAGTATTTTAAGTCCAAAGAACTTGAAATTTTTACTGGAGATCTCATGTATCAATTATAGGTTTCTGACCAAAATTGGGAATTTTCCAATTAACAGAACTGTAGGAATGAATTCTTTAAGAATTTTGATTATCTGAATTTTGGAGAAATTTCTATGGCTTTTCATACAAATCCAAGTGCACCACTGGACAGTATTCTTCATGCTGGTTCTAACAAAATTTATTTGGGAATTTTTGGATAATTCTACTGGAAGTTATGGATTTTCTAAGTTGGGATTGAATCTGGATTTAATTTCCTATTGGAAATTTCAAATAAAAGGGGCTGGTCCCACTTCATCTGAATTCGACCAATCGGATTGGAGCCACAACGGGGTTCACGGGGTTTAACCGCGCAGCCACACCGGATCCTATCCGTAACTGATCCCACGTGAGAGGGTTACGCTGATCGGTGGGGCCCGCATCTTCGTCTACCTCCCGACGCGGTGGCGCTCCTCGCCGGAAACTGCGGCGGTGCCTCGCCGGAACTGGTGCGCCGACCTCCTCTCGGCCTCGCCGTGACCGCACCACCCAAAAATCGACTACTCAAGACGATGGTGAGGTCCAATCATGACAGCGATGGCCGGAGACGGCGACGCGACGGCGACGGCGGAACTAGGGAGCGGTCTTCGTCGGAATTGCTTGGGAATGGCTCAATCGACTCGGGAAAAGCTCGGGAAGGTTCCTGGAACTCCAGGATGATGATTTGGGGGTCAGATTGGGGAGAAATCGTCGGCAAAATTGAACTCGACGGCGAGGTACGAGTTTTCAATCCGCGGCCATGAAAACTCAAAATCCGACCTCGTTTATCGATGGCTTTCTCTCAATTTTTGAGAGGTGATGCGCATGGAGGTCTAGGAGATAATACCTTACTGGATTGACAATTAATAGTATGTAGAAACCGAATTTAAACGGCAATCTATTGACATCGGTATGAACTGTTTTGGGGAAAACTGGAGATAAAGGAGCTAGGAAGCATGACAGTGTCTGGAACTTCACAAGAAGCATATAGGTACCTTTGCGCACCTTATTGCTTCAAAGAGGAAGATGGAAACGGCTTGGATTGGTCTGTCCTCGTGGAACAGGAAGTTTCCCTTCGCGACTTCACCCGCGAGCATTGAGGAACATCAAAATACCACACATATAAGCAGTGAATCAAACAAGCGATTGGACAGGAAGGAAGAGTAACTAGTTGAACAACCTTTTGCTGTTGGAAGAACTGCGATTCTTTGACTTGTTTGGCTGGCAAGTCGAGAATGGCGGCGGCGGTGCGGTGCAGTGGCGGAAGAAAGAAAACAGAGGCGAGTGCTCGGGGTGGTGTCCACTGCGACCGGGGGAGAGTATTTATAGGCCGGGGAGGAGTAGGGGGGCGCCATGAAGCAGGCAGGCGAGCAGCTCCATGGGGGTTTGCATGCTGCACGGTATCGAGCGGAGGAACGCCGGAAAAACGGCATGCAGAGCCGCTTCGAGTGAGTCCTACTGACTGGTGGGTCCCACGACCCTTATCCATGTCCCTCCTCTGCAGACTTCAATTCTCCTACCAAATGGTGTCCAAAAATTCTAGATTTTTGTGGGAAGGCTCAAATAAATATTAACAATTTGATACTGCAATTGGATTTTTAATTGGAGCAAGTTTCAATTGGATTTGAAATTCAAATTTGAATTTGGATGGAATTCAATGGTGCCACTGTTTTAAATAGCAATTTAGTTCCAAAAATTGTGAAACTATGGGAAAAAGTCAAGCAACATATGCTGAACATGAGTGTGTGTTCAAATCTTGATGTTCAATTTATTTGAACAGAATTCATAATTTGAATTCAAAACATGGTTTGAATTTGCTAAGCGTCTCAATTAAAATAGCAAATGAAGTTCAAAATTTATGAAACTTTGCAGGAAGTCTGTTTGGAATATTAGAAAACCATAGAAAAATTTATGGCCTCTGAATTGAATAATTTTGACAGGGCCAAATATACAGTAGTATATATTCAATTTATATTAATTTGAATATCTATTTGGTACTGCATATTAAATTGGCCTAGATATCTTTCTTCAAAGAATTCCAAACATTGAAGAGAGGTCAAAAGAATTAATCTAAGTTCATTGGTGAAGTTTATTCCTCATGCTAATAAATTTAAACATGAGTAGAAGAAAAGATTTGATGAGATCAAGTTCATAAACATGGCTATAATTGGTCTCCATTAGGGTTAACAAAAATATACATCTGAACCTCATATGAAGGAAAATGTGGGATTTTACACGACCTTGAGGGTGGTAATCCCCAGAGCTTCCGAAGGAGGGTCTGCCTCCGCCCCAAGTCGGAGGGTTGAAGACATCGGCAAGGGCAAGGGCAAAGAGCCAGCCGAACCCTCTAGCCGGATGAGGAAGCTGAAGCATGCTGATGGGAGGTCCGTCAGGGCTGCTCCCTCTACAATGGCTCCTTCTCCCCGGCGATGGAGGTCTTCTGTGGCTGCACCTTGTTCGGTGCAGGCGTCTTCGAGAGGCGCTAGCTCCAGGCAGTCAAACCCGGCCTCAGTGCCGGCTAAGAGCTCCAGGCCTGGGAGTTCTTCCCGACCAAGAGAAGCTCCGGCCGAGAGGACACCGGCTGCTGCAGGTTGTCCTCAGCTGAGGCCCGAAGTCGTTGTCTCACCAGAGTTGGTGGGATCTGGCTCCGGGCCTCAGAAGAAGAGGTTCCAAGGTGACTGGGGCGGTAGCATCCCTAGGTAAGCATTGAGTGCTCGCCTTAAAATGCTAGTCTTATTTTTGTTGTGTCTTTAATCTTCTCATCCTTTTATTTCTAGGGTGTCAAAGAAAGGGTTAGAACTTCGGCATCTATTGCAGCGACCGTGGCTGCGCATGCCGAAGCTCCGGCTTGGACCACCAAGCCTCCTCCTCAAGTGGTGGCAGAATTCATGGCAGCTCCGACACCAGCTGTCGTGGACTTGGATTCAGAGTCCTCGCCAGAAGCTCCCGTTGTAGCGCCGGACCACAAGGGAGAAGGCGAAGATGTACCTCTGGCAACATTTCCTGAGGCTGATGCTCCAATACTGGAGATGTTAGAAGCTTCGGCCTTTGATCCGAAAGTCAATGAAGCCATGGTTGTTGAGCCAAAGGCAATTGAAGCCCCGGCCATTGAGCCGGAGATGGTTGAAGCTCCGTCCCTTGGGACAGAAGTTTCTGAAGGTCTGGTGGCTGAGCCACAGATGCTTGAAGCTTCGGTGGCTGAATCGGAAGTGACTGATGCGTCGGCGTCTGAGCCGGAGGTGGTAGGGGCACCGGATGAATCTCTAGCCGCTGCCCTGGAGATAGCTGCCCCAGAGGTCTCTGGACCAGAGCCGGAGCAGCCTAAAGAGGTGGCGACAGTTCCTCCTGCCTTGGAGCTAGTAACTGAAGACCCGAAAGCAGTGCCTTCAACTTCCGGTCCAGAGGTGGGAGTTCCCCAAGTGGGTTCTTCCTCTGCAACTACTGAAGGGCTTCTAGAGAGCGGCCCTAGTGTTGCAGGAGCTCAGGGGACCACCCTTGTAGAGTGGGACCATATTTTTGTGAAGGAAAATCCTCTGGAGCCTGCGGAGTTGGTCCCAGTAGGTCCGGAGCCTATCCCTTTGGCGTTGTCCATAGATAATGCCTGCTCGAGCCTCTGACAAGTCTATCTCACCTTCAATCATGAGAGCAAAGCCCTGGAGGAGGATCGCAACACCTTAAGGCGTTGGCGCAATAGACTCCACTTTGAGACCAGGCTTGCACAAACAAGGTTGGTAATCAAAAGGAGTGGATCAAGAGGGAGAAGGCCCGGTTGGAATATTGGGATAAGCTGCTGGAGGAGAAGGAAGCTGCCATCAGGGCGCTCGATGCTAACTCCAGACAGATCCTTGAGCAAGCCAAGGAGAGGCGTGATGCTGCTAATGAACGTCATGAAAACCTCAATGAATTGAACGAGGTCCTCCTAACGCGCCGAGCAGACCTTGAGGCAATGGAAGAGAAGCTCCTGGAGAAGCAAGAGGATATTGTGAAGAGGGAGGCGGAGGTCACATAGAAATTGACTCTGGGTGAACAGAATTTGGCAGATCGCAGCAAAAAGTTGGATCTATGGAGCAAAGAGGAGAAGGAGAAGTACTGGAAACTGGGGCAGGAGCCCTCGAAAAGGGAAGCTGATGTTGCCACCAGGGAAGCGAAAGTAAGAGGTAGGGAAATGGATTTGGCGAAAAGGGGAACCGCATCCACCTCCAGGAGACGGAGCTGACCGATCGTGAGAAGCATGTTGCTGAGAAGCATCATGTCAAAATTGTCGAGCGCCTCGCTCGGGAGGGTTCAGAGCTTAAGCCCGGAAGTCACTACAGGAGTTGTGGAGCTGGAAGGAGACTGAGTCCATCCAAGTATGGGACTTCTTGGGATGATCCAACAACGTGCTGACGCCACTTGGCTTCAGTCCTGTACGTCCAAACAATCCAGAGCTGGACATGAACCGAGCGCTAGTGGCCCTCAATGCTGCTGGCAACAAACTTGATGCGATGGGCGACGTCATTGCAGACCAGTGGAAGACAGACGGAAAATCTCTGGCTACAAATGTCGCAAAGTATGTGATGACGTCTTATGTGAGCCGAGATCCCCAATTTTCTTTGGACCCGATGCTCATAGGTCCTGTTGCTGAAGAGGAGGACGTCGTCAAGGCCAGTTTCCAAGAAGTTGCCAAGAAAGTCGCCACATTCTTCCGCAAGACTTAGATCCTCCAGTAGCTAGGACTTCTTCATTTTGCCTTCTGCTGTAATCCCAATTTTGTAATCCAGTGCTTTGATTTAATGAAATCCACTTTCCCATGAACTTCATTTTATTGTTGTTTTTTCTTCAATATAATGTGCTCTGTCTTATTGGGCCCCTGGTATATGTGCACAATTGAAGTGTGTACTTGTACCAAAGGATTTGACAGTATATTGATGACTTGAATGCTTCGCACTTGTAGATTTTAGGTCTGAAGTCTTCATTTCTAACGCGTCGACGATAGGCCCCCTGGGATTGGCGGTATAAAACGTTAATGGCAGGCCCCCTAGGATTTATCAGAGCTTAGTAGCTTCTGATGTCGCCGCACGAATAGTTGAAGGTAGGCCAAGCTCGAACATTGCCCACTATCAACATATTAAATATCAAAGGCGGGCCCCCTTGGAGGATGTCAGAACTTAGTAGATCCATCGTCGTCCACCATCGCTATGAATTTCTGTTTATCTTTTGAATTTTTTGATGATGAGTTGTGAGTCACCCTTCACCAACAGTTGTTTGACACCATAAGATAGTGCCACCTTGAGTCCGTAGATGAGAGCTTCATACTCCGCCATGTTGTTGGTCGCCTTAAATCAAGGTGAACCATGTATTTGACCTTCTCCCTCCCTAGTCGGAGCAAGGAGAAGTATTCCAGCTCCGGCCCCTTGCTTCTGCACGGAGCCGTCAAAATAGAGAGTCCAGTGAGGCTCGGTGAATACCGGGGCCTTGGGTTCCAGTTTCTGCTCACTATGGCCACCGGGGTCTGATGGAGAGGGAGTCTATTCCGCCACGATGTCAGCCAAGGCTTGACTTTTGATTGCTTGTCGTGACACAAATTCGAGATCGAACTCTGCTAGTTCCGCTGCCCACTTTGCAATGTTCCCAATAGAATTAGGGTTATGCAAAATAGCACGCAGTGGAAAAGAAGTTACCACTAATATTTTGTGGGCTTGGAAGTAGTGATGAAGCTTCATTGAGGCAATAAGAACTGCATAAAGCAGCTTATGCACCTCAATATATCTCATCTTGGCATTGTGGAGTACTTCGCTGATGAAGTACACTGGGCGCTGGACGGTCCGAACCCTCTCAGAGGGGCCAGAATCTTCTTATCCATCAATACGGACCCTCCCGGAGGGGTCTGGACCTTTTTGCTGAGTTTCTTGGACCCTCCCGGAGGGTTCCAAAACTTCTTCTTGTTCGATCCAGAACTTGTTAGAAGTGTCCGAATCATCTTGGTCGGCCAGGTGAACCCCCTCAGGTGAATGATGTTGATCTCCTAGCATTTTGTATTGATGTTCCGTGTCTGGGGACTGGGACCCGGACACGCCTTCAAGTAACTCCAGACCCTCCCGGAGGGGTCTAGGTTCCTAGACTGGATATGGCTCCGGTCTTTCTGGGACCAGGACCATACTGTCAACTTCGGTGGTTGCTGAAATGTAAAGCAATAAAGGCTCACTAGGATTCGGAGCTACCAAGATCGGTAGTGTGGTGAGGAATTGTTTCAACTCTTAAAAAGCCTTTTCTGCTTCTTCAGACCAATGAAATGGTACAGACTTCCTTAACAGTTTGAAGAAGGGAAGTTTCCTGCTCTGCCAGTCTTGAGATGAACCGGCTGAGCGAAGCTAGACATCCAGTTAACTTCTGGACATCCTTGATGTGGGCTGGGGGCCGCATATCTTCTATGGCCTTGACCTTCGTCGGATTAGCTTCAATTCCTCGGTGAGTCACCAAGAAAACTAGAAGCTTCCCGGAGCTAACCCCGGAGACACATTTGTCCGGGTTCAACATGGTACGCTTGGTGCGTAGGTTGTCGAAGACAGCTTGTAAATTGTCAAGGAGTGACTCCTTGTTCTTGATCTTCCTGACGATGTCATCAACGTGCACCTCCACTAAGTCTCTAATTAGCTCTCCAAATGTTTTGTACATAGCTCGCACAAATGTTGAAGCAACATTTTTAAGACCAAATGGAATGGCAGAATAACAGTACAATCCATCTACTATTATGAAGGCAGTATGCTCTTCATCTTCCTTAGACATTTGGAATTGATGATATCCAGAATATGCATCTAAGAAACACTATACTCACACCCGGAGGTGCAGTCCACTATCTGATCTATTATAGGTAGTGGAAATGGATCCTTTGGACATGCCTTATTTAAGGTGGTGTAGTCGATACACATCTGAAGCTTCCCGCCAGCCTTGGGCACCACGACTGGGTTTGCCATCCATTTAGGATGAAAAACCTCCCGGATGAAACCAACTTCGAGCAACTTCTTGATCTCCTGTTGGATTAAGTTTTGCCGCTTGATTGATTGCTTCCGGGCCTTCTGGTGTACAGGCCGTGCGTCAGGGTAAATCTTCAGATTGTGCTCAAACACATCGACATTAGCTCCGAGGAAAGTGATGAGCACGAGTTCCTATTTGTTGTTCAGACCTCCCGATATACGGGTAGTCTGAGCAGCATCGGAACCAATTTGGACAACTTTGACGGGAACGTCGATGTCGCCACTTGGTTGCACACGAGGTGCAAAGCTAGAGCCTTTATGACGAATGCTGGGGGGTTCGGAACTGGCTCCTTACCGGATGCTTCCTCCAGCGCTTTGGTAAGCGCATAGAGTTCTTCTAAAGCAGTTAATCCTGCGGTGCGATCTCTGCGGATCCGGAGAACACCCGCAGGTGTTGGCATCTTCAACACTAAGTAACAATAATGAGCGGCAGCCATGAACTTGTACAAGGCTGGTCTGCCCAAAATGGCGTTGAACGGCAGACTGATCTGCGCAACATCGAAGACCAACTTCTTAGTTCTATAGTTCTCCCGAGTCCCGAAGATCAATGGGAGTGTGATGGAACTGAGAGGAGTAATGGTCCCCGGACCTACCCCAGAGAAAGGTCGAGATGGGCGAAGGTCCGAAGGCCGGCGCTGGATGTTAACGAAAGCTTGAGCTTATGAGGTTCATCCGTGAACCTCCGTCCACCATTACATGGTGGAGTTGAATATTGTTAATGGTGGGTGACACCATCAACGGGAGTTGGCCAACTCCGATCAAATTGCGGGGGCAGTCCGAAGCATAAAAAAATTATGGGACTGTCCATCCACTTGCGATGAGGCTTCGCCCTAGCAGCGGAAGCTTCCACGGGCATGTCCCACCACTTTGTTTTATGGATGCGGCAAGTGGTGATGTCCCAAGAACCACCATAAATGGTGTTCAGGGTCTTCCGGCGCTCGTTGTCAGAGATGTCATAATCATTGTCGATGGTGCTGTAAACTGCTTTCAGGACCTTCTTGGGGTCCTGGAAACCTAGCTCCTCTTCAGCCGGAGCTTTGTCGACTTTTTGTTTTCCTTCCCGCTGAAGGAAAGGAGCTTATGCCCGGCGCTTGTTATAGCGCTCGGTAAGATTCTGGACCTCCCGACGTTCTTCCAGACTGTGTCTGTTCGTCTTGTGGATCGGACACCAAGCTTTGGAACTGTTGCCATCTTCTGATGAAGGACGAGGTTGTTTCTTGGGGCGTGGCCCGGCCACCTGGAGCTGCAGCAGCCGCAGCGGTAGGTGCGCCGGCCGACTCCTACTTCTTGCCGTGAGGCTTCTTTTTCTTTTTGCCACCTCCGGATGTAGTGGCTTCAATCTTGATGGAGTTCTTGTTGGCCTCCGAAGGTGGTTTAGAATGCATTTCAAGTCCCTCCACGGCTTTGGCACATTTGTCTGACAAGCTCAAGAGTTCCATCACACTGGTGACTTATTTGGTCGCCAGTTTCTTCAGCATCTTCTTATCTCGAACACCCTGTCTGAATGCAACGACAACAAAAGAGCTCGAGATTGAAGGGATAGTATTCTGTACCTGAGAAAATCGCTGGATGAAGGATCACAATGATTCCCCCGTTGTTTTCTTTATAGCAAACAAATCCACTTCGGTGCCAGGCCGGGTGTAAGAATCCCAAATTTGGCAGTGAATTGTTGACATAGCTCCGCCCAACTATTAATGGAGTCGGGTGGAAGACTCATGAACCAGGACCTTGCAGTACCAGTTAGAGCCATTGGGAAGTAATTGGCCATCACAGCCTCATAACCCCCGCCGCCAGTATAGCAGTGGAGTAGATTTTAAGGAACTCGATAGGGTTTACAATCCCGTCAAATTTTTCCGACAAGTGAGGCCGGAACTTCTGTGGCCATCTGACCTTGCATAAATGCATGGCCAAGGCAGAACAGCCTCCCCCTATTCCTCGTGGAGCAGGGTTGTCATGAGCTTCTTGTCTCTCGCGAGCACACTCGATATGGACGTGGTCGTCCTGCTATCGGTAACGGCGATCAAGTTCCGACCGCAGGTCGTGAGTTAGAATCCTGGTGATGGTAAGGGTGCGTCGTGCCCCGGGAAGCAGTAAAGTCACCCGCTGGGATGCAGCATGTCTCCTCTGCTGCGAGGCTTGTGGACCATGTCAGCACGACAAGGTCCGTCATTGTGATGGTGCTCACCCCAAAGGGTGAGGACCTTGATTGCTGATGCTAGCGGTTGCAGCTACAACCACATGGTCAACATCAGCTCTCCACTGTTCTATAGCACCCTGGGGTGCCCCTGGAGGCGGTGGGTGTTGTAGGATAGCTCGTGCGGCAATGAGCGCGTGCTCAGGGTTGTTGTTTGTCGATGCAATGATCAACGCAGATGCCCCATCTTATCGTCCGACATTGTTTGTCAGAACGAATGGCGGCTGTGGTGCCATAGTACCTGCCGAAACAATGGCACCCACTGGCTTCTGCACGTTTAAGGGATTGCCTCCAGCAGGCTGTTTAGCATGATTGCCGTTGGAAGATCCGGCGGTGGAATTCACCATCTTGATATCTCGGGCCCCCCTTCATGTCGCACCAAATGTCGAATTGTAGCAACGACACTTCCCCGGGTACTACCAAATGTAGCCCGCGGGGGTTCTTGTTTCAGTTGGGGCACGCAGAGATCAGGATCAAGATGGTGACACCAGTGATTTACGTGGTTCGGGCCGCCTGAGCGTAATACCCTACTGCACGGGGTGTGTGTTGTTGTATTGAGATTCACTAGGAAGCATAGTGTCTGGCACAGCTTGGCCTCCTCCCTGTATCGTGCGACTCAGTCCTTTTATAGTCCAAAGACTAACTGTTACATCATTTGCCTGGCCAGACATGTGGCCCTAGCGTATTTAACAGCCTAATACACTATCTATTAGTATTAAGCATGGTTAATAGTGTGATAATGTGCCTTATGGTTGCGTTACCTCTATTAATAGTGCTTTGATCGTGTGTAATTAATACATCATTAACGACACGTAATTTGGTCTTGTAACTGCCTCTTTAACTGCCCCTTGAATGTCCGTGTTGAAGGAGATCCGCCAATGTATTCGTTGGTGATGATGGTCCGGAGGCTCCACACGTGGCAGCTTAGGAGCTTCCCCTTACGGAGAGGTAGGACCAGAACCGCTATACACATGACGGCACCAGAGCTTCCCTCTGCTAGGGGTTAGGTCCGGGGTCGTTATACACTTGTAGATCGCGGAGCTTCCCTGTGTTGGAAGTTTAGCTCTGGATTTACATTACATGTGTCAATCCCTGGAGCTACCCATATGAGGGATGCAGGTCCGGTGTAATATGACATGCGGGACCTGAGGAAACTTTCAACTTTGTCAAGTATAACTCACTTGCACTTCTTGCGGTACCGTGGGATACCCGGTACACAGGGTACCGACACCGGTCCTTACAGCTTTCAGGTACTACTTCCCGTGATGAAAAGCAAACAAGGATGAAGCACTCCTCTATAAACAACAACAAGAAAAAGAAGGGTTTTACAGGACTCCAATTGGTGAATAGCTTTATCTTCGCGCTTCAGGAACTTGGCTCGAGCGATGTGGACATCGGAAGTGACAAAGATGAAAATGATTTGGCAAACTTGTGCTTCATGGCAGGCAAGTCAAGATCAAGTATGGAGGAGGCAGAACACAACAGCGACAATGAAGAGGTATGTCCTACTTGTGAAGAAATGTGTGATGCTATTTCTCGTGCTACTGTTATAGTTAAGATAAAGGACAAAAAGCTTAGGGATAATATTGTTAAAATTGAGTCACTAGAATATGAAATTAATCGTTTGAAATCTTTGATTCCTAGTGATGATTCTTGTTCCTCATGTGATTTAATATCTGAACAATTGTCTTCTCTAAGAAGTGCACACACCTCCACACTTGATAAACTTGAGTTAGAGATTGAAAAGAACAGAGAGCTTGCCGCACTTAATGATAAAACCTTGAAAGATGCTAGTTGTTCTACAATTGATTGACATTGTTCTAATTGTGCTGATCTTGATAAGAAACTACATGATGCTATGGATGAAATCTATATTTTGAACAATGCTTTATGTGCTCATGAAGTTAAAAATTATTCTAATTGCAAATTAAAAGGAAAAACTTCATGTGAAAATTGCTTTGATCTGTCCAATAAACTTAATGACATGCGTAGGACATTAGATCGGTTTTGTAATGCGAATAAGAACCTAAATTTGCTGCTAAATTCTTCCAAGTCTTGCAATGATAAAAATGGTTTAGTTTTTTATTCTCATGCTAATTCAAAGGCACATCCACCTAAAATTGTAATGTCGTTAGGAAGTGGTTTAATTCGAATAGTTCCTAAACAAAAAGAAGTGGTATTAAAATCTGCAGGATTGTTGTCTCATTCGGTTGTAAATAAACATGTTTCTTGCTCATCTAGACATGAACACAAAGTTAAATTTCATTGTATCTACTGTGATAAATATGGTCATGTCATAGATTTTTTTATAGACTAGATAAATAGCATAAAAAGGAAAGAATGCAAGCTAGATCTCATAGCTCTCATGCAAAACTTGCTGCACATGCTGAACCGAATGTTAGGAACTTGCAACCTGCTGTAATGAGTCAAAAACATGCAAATGTAATAAGTCAAAAACATGCAAAGATTGCTCCCAAACATACTTTTTCTCGTGTTACACATGTAACACCTCATAGGTCAGCAGTTGGGTACAAGAATTCTCAAAATTTGGCTTATAAACCTACTGTTTTATCTCAGCTTTCGCGTGTCATTCCTGCTGGACGTCGTGTGACTCAGTACTGGATTCCTAAATACCTTTTGACTAACCCCAGTATTGAGTTATCGACGTATTGTGCTTCTATGTATCTTACACGCTTGAGCAAGGAGAACATTTGGATTGTGGATTTAGGTTGATCACGCCACATGACCGGTAACAAAGAATGGTTATCCTCCCTCTCTTTTGTGTCACGTGTAGAGAATGTTACTTTTTCCGATAATTATTCAACTCCTATAATTGCTAAGGGTTCGGTTATGGTAAATGATCGCTACACTTTGAAAGATGTGGCACTTGTCAAAAATTTGAAATACAACTTGCTTTCTGTATTACAATTGCTAGATGAAAATATGGAAACTATTTTCACTGAAAAATGTTGCATGGTTGTTGATTCAAACAGTAAGCTTATTTTTAACATGTGATGAGGACATCACTTCTATAGATAAAAACAACACTCCATTGAACATACAAGATGCAATCAATAGAGTTCATACACAACAATTAATTTCAGAGGTGAACTCATTCTTATATATTTCCTTATATGTTTTTCAGCATAGATTGCTACTTAATGATTTAATTGTGATTAGGATCCATGGAGAGGTTCAAGGAGTACTTGGAGGAAGTATTAGGGACGTGGAAGACCAGAGAATTCGTTCAAAGAAGATGGAAACCGAACCAAACTCCAAATCGTATCCAACTCGGAGTCCAGGAGCAGTACGCACTAAAACGGACGCCCATGATGCATACAAACTCCTCTTTGGACGTTCTACATATGCACGGAAAGCGGAGAGGATAAACTTTCCAATGGCGCCGGTCCCATGTCAAAATACCTACAGAGTCGACGGGAATAGTTGAAACAAAATCAAGTACAGAGTCTGTCAGGATGCTGCGCCACCGTATTGGGCCATTGAGCCATGTATCAAGTCTAAGTCCATTATTTTTGTATCTTAGGGTTACGTCACGACCCCAACACCCCCTTGGACGTCCTCCCACCTATATATACTCCATAGTAGCCGCCATGAACAATGGGGTTTTGCTTAGATCAATAATATCGCCGTTTTACGGTTTGTGAGACCCCAACTTCGCGATTTCAGATCGTGTCTTCTACGTTCCTGCTCGTGTTCTCGGTTGCACTTGCAGGGATTAGCCTTCTTGGCGAGGTCAATCGTGTGAAGCACGGTTGATAACCAACGGAGCGGTGGTGTAGTGATTGCAGGGGCTGTTTGTGTTCTACTCGAGAGCCTCGGATCATCAACGTCGAGTTCTCCACTCCAATCGACTTATCCATTACCTTTCGGAAGATTGGGAATCATCTTTTTCCTATCAATTGGTATCAGATTTTCAGGTTGCCCTTTAGGTAATTCATCTATCCATTACATTAGTTTTGTTTTTCATACCTAGAGTCCACAAAAAAGCCACAAAAGAACTTGCAGTTTAGTAGATCTGTTCATTACTTTGTCCAAACCACGTTTGAGACTTTGCAACTTTGTTATTCAGTTTGGTTTTGTTGAGTTTGTGTCCGTGGTTGAGTCATATTGCTGGTTTAGTACGTGTTTTTGGTCTTACTTTGAGTTTTGCATTGTGTGATTCATCCTTTTGAATCACGTCATCACGTCCAAATTAGATTCACCTCTGTCCAGTTTGGTATTTTCATCATATCTCGCACATACAAACTCGGATTCTGGTGTTCTTGTACTTTCTGGAAATCTTAAGAAGTGCTCTATAACTTTTATATTCATCATTTTCCCAGAAAATATAGTTATCGACGTATAAATTGCATTAGATCCGAATCTATTATTGACCTAAAAATTCTGAACAGTCTGTATTTCGGGTGCAATATCTCCTATTGTTCTTTTCCAAAATAGGTCTTCCATATATTGAAATTAAAGAGGAGAGATATATCTACAATCTTGCTGTTGTTAGTTTTTCTATTTGGAGCCTCTAAGTATGCCTATTTGTCCTTGGACGGTTGATTAGAAAATCTATGATAGAGCCACGAGATATCTTTGATTGATTTTCAATGTGTTCTTCCCTTGCAGCACATTCTGAAAAAAAAGAGAAGAAAAAAAAAGAAAAGGGCAAGTGCAAAACAAGAGACAAAAGCCTCACAAAAAAAGAAAAAAAATAACAAAAAAAAACATAAGTGCTTGCATTCTTTGTGTCATCTAGTTTTGTCTCATGTCTTGCTAGCTTGAACTACTAGGAACACATTTAGGCCAGCAACTTTGACAAATACTTTGGACACTTATTCAACTTTACTATCTGATTCCATTGTTGCTAATCCTTGCTACA
The DNA here is from genome assembly GCA_036927565.1 of Tuctoria greenei. NCBI lineage: Eukaryota > Viridiplantae > Streptophyta > Magnoliopsida > Poales > Poaceae > Tuctoria > Tuctoria greenei. Next base: position 45,665,196 of record JAYESD010000012.1, read on the forward strand.
TATAATTGCCATCCAAGCTACACCTTACTCTTGAGCAGAATCGATACACCTTTGCAATCATCCCACGCTTCTTTGGTTTCTTCATAACGGACACCGTTTGCCACCTGCAGTGTCGGTAAGAACACTTGTAAGAGCGTGGTAAGACGCTTGAGAGTGTGAGATTCCACTTCCACATTGCCATTATCATTTGTAGTTGATAGGTATAACATATTATTTTTGTTGTCTTTTGTTTGTTACTAACAATGTCAGGTAAAAGCAAGAATCATGCATTATATGCTGAGATGATTGACATGATGAAGACGACAATGGAGTTGCTCACTAAAAATCAAACATCAACCAAGGTTGCACATGACGTTCAGACCACCTTTACAACTCCTTCAACAATAAGTAATTACATTCTCCCATCTTTTCCTTCTTTTGATGGTCTTGGTTATGATGAATATATTGCTTGGGAAATAGAGTTGGATAAAATTTTTGGAAAATGTCATATGTGTGAGAGGAGGAAGATTAGAAATGTTTCAAGTGCATTAGTAGGTTGTGCATTAACTTGGTGGAACAATTTAAATGATTTAGAAAAACCTCGAACATGAAAAGATATGAAAATTCTTATGCGAGAAACATTTACTAGTGTATCCAATTGCAAAGATGAAATACATGAGCTTGAAAAGAATTTTCTTGTTGTACCTCCTCCTATGCCTAACCTTTTGCAGGAACAAGAACCAATAATTGTAGAAAATACAAAAGGAATGAGGTGTTCAACAACTCCTGTGAAAATTCATATCTATCAATTCATATTTCACCCACAATTACTGCTGAAAATGAGAATAAAAGTAACGAATATCACAACACACTTGTTGAAGGTGAGAAGTTTTTGGATGTTCTGAATTTTTTCACCAATCATGCTATTGCCAAGGAGCGACTAGTGGAATCTTTTATTGATACACCATTGCCACATGTTGATTTTCCTACTGATCCTTCTGTTAAAATGAGTTGTGTGCTAATAATTATATTGTACCTATGCTAGAACAACTGAATGAATTTGATACTTTATCACCCATATGTGCTGAAATTAAGAATTTGATTCCAATTACTTGTGAAAGGGATGAGCTGAAATTGTTATCTTCTCTAAATACTTTGGGCTATATTGAATTTGACACTCTTTGTGATCTAGATATCATAGAGAAGATAATATTTTCTCAATCTAAATTGCCTTTGTTAAGTAGAAATATTTTTCATGCTATAGGCAAATATGAACATAGTGGTATGTTTATGGTGCATAAAGTTTACATATGTTCAAATGAGGAAGCTCCTTTTGTGCTGCAACAACATGGTCAAGTAATTGAATATACTAACGCTAATAATATCTTGTCAAGTTTTTCTAGTATTTTTTCCTTGCAGCAGGGACAACAAAAGCATTACTCACTGCGGTTGTGCAATATGGACAGTGCTCACTCTATCCCCAAAAGCCTCTTTGCTGGACATACAAGCAAGCCGATGACGGCTTGTCATAAAGAAGGGGAGAATGATGAGATCATGCACGTTATCATTGCATCTACAAACATGACACAATGTTTATTTTTTTGGGATCCTATCTCAAGTGAATGTGCACTCTTATTTGATGGACAAGATCAAGATGGAGCACTATGTCGTCCACCACCTTGGCCTCCTCCATTCACGCATACAAGAAGATTTGATGTCGTTGCACATTTAGACCAACACATGAGAGGAGATGAACTTGAGTCGAGGACGACTCCAATTCAAGAAGGGGAGGATGATGAGGACATCACTTCTATAGATACAAACAACACTCCATTGAACATACAAGATGCAATCAATAGAGTTCATACAAAACAATTAATTTCAGAGGTGAACTGGTTCTTATATATTTCCTTATATGTTTCTGAGCATAGATTGCTACTTAACGATTTAATTGTGATTAGTATCCATGGAGAGGTTCAAGGAGTACTTGGAGGAAGTATTAGGGACGTGGAAGACCAGAGAATTCGTTCAAAGAAGATGGAAACCGAACCAAACTCCAAATTGTATCCAACTCGTAGTCCAGGAGCAGTACGCACTAAAACGGACGCCCAGGATGCATATGAATTCCGTTTTGGATGTTCTACATATGTACGTAAAGGGGAGAGGATAAACTTTCCAATGGAGCCGGTCCCATGTCAAAATACCTTCGGAGTAGACGGAAATCGTCGAAACAAAATCAAGTACAGAATCTGTCAGGGTGCTGCGCCACCGTATTGGGCCATTGGGCCATGTATCAAGTCTAAGTCCATTATTTTTGTATCTTAGGGTTTGGTCACGACCCCAACACCCCCTTGGACGTCCTCCCACCTATATATACTCCATAGTAGCCACCATGAACAATGGGGTTTTGCTTAGATCAATAATATCGCCGTTCTACAGTTTGCGAGACCCCAACTTCGCGATTTCAGATCGTGTCTTCTACGTTCTTGCTCGTGTTCTCAGTTGCACTTGCAGGGATTAGCCTTCTTGGCAAGGTCAATCGTGTGAAGCACGGTTGATAACCAACGGAGCGGTAGTGTAGTGATTGCAGGGGCTGTTTGTGTTCTACTCGAGAGCCTCGGATCATCAACGTCGAGTTCTCCACTCCAATCGACTTATCCATTACCTTTCGGAAGATCGGGACTCACTTTTACTCATCAACATGTCTCGGTTTGGAAGAGTTTTTAAAGCTGATTTTGATATGTGATCCTCTAAGCATAGCTGTCTAGTTGCAAATGAACCAAAGGACATATATTTTTGGCTTCATAGACTTGGTCATGTAGGCTTTGACCATCTAACACGTGTTAGTTCTCATGATTGCATACGTGGGCAGCCTAAGCTTAAAGGGGAAAAAAATCGTGTGCTCTTCTTGTAGACATGCTAAGATGGTTGCAGGTTCACATGCTCCTCTCACAATGTCCATGATAACTGAACCAGGTCAACTTTTGCACCTTGACACCATAGGACCTTCACGTGTTCAATCCTTTGGAGGTAAATGATCCATATCCGCAGGAAGAGAGTATTTTTATCGAAGAAGACGAAGAAGTGGTGCTGCTGCCCTAAAATTCGGAAGCAAATGACGTCGATCAAGCTGTTGATTTTGCACCAGAACCAGCACTAACAACAACTGCAGCTGGTACAGATCATCCTCAAGACACAAGTTCTTCGATCTATGATGAACATGAAGAACAAGGAGCTTGTGAAGTGTCTATTCCCCTTCGAATCCTCAAAAGTCATCCTCCACAACAAATCATTGGGAGCTTGTACGAACGAGTCACACAGTCCAGGTTTTGCGATCCAAACTCTCACGCTCATTCTTCTTTCGTTGCTTCCTTTGAACCCAAAGATATATCACACACACACTCACTAATGAATCTTGGATTATTGCCATGCATAAAGAGTTAGAAAATTTGAAAGAAATAATGTTTGGAAACCTGTACCTCAACCTCAAGGTCACACTTTGATTGGAACTAAATGGGTGTTTAAAAATAAACAAAATGAGGATGGGGTTGTGGTTGTGGTTAGGAATAAGGCTAGGTTGGTTTGTCAAGGTTTCATACAAATCAAAGGTCTAGATTTTGATTGAACTTTTGCTCCTGTTGATATATTAGAAGCCATAAGAATTTTGTTAGCTTTTACTGCAACTAAAGGTTTAAAGTTATATCAAATGGATGTTAAAAGTAATTTTCATAATGGCTATATAGATAAGGAGTTTTAGGTCAAGCGACAACCGGGTTTTGAAAATCCAGATTTTCCTAGTCATGTTTACAAACTGTCCAAAGCCTTGTATGGTCTCAAACAAGCCCCTAGAGCATGGTATGATAGGTTTAAAACATTCTTACTTGAAAAGGGATTTACCATGGGCAAGGTTGATAAAATTCTTTTTGTGCTTAAGCATGGCAATGACTCATTATTCGTTCAAGTGTATGTGAATGATATTATCTTTGGTGGTGCTTCTCGTGATCTCGTGTCCAAGTTTTCAGCTATGATGAGTTCAGAATTTGAGATGAGTATGATGGGAGAACTCATGTACTTTTTGGGGCGGCAAATCAAGAAAACCAAGGAAGGTACCTTTGTCCATCAAACGAAGTATACAAGAAACCTTCTCAAGCGCTTCAACATGGAAAAAAGCAAGCCTCTTCGGACACCAATGAGTACAACAATGACACTTGAACTTGATGAAGATGGTGAACACGTGGATCAAAAAGAACATAGAAGCATGATCAGATCACTTTTGTACCTCACGACATCAAGACCAAACATACAATTCAGCGTATGTCTTTGTGCATGGTTTCAAGCTTCCCCACATAATTCACAGCGTCAAACCGTCAAAAGAATTCTCAAGTACTTACATGGAACTTGAGTTTTCTTCCTTCTTCCTCAACCGTTACTTTGAAAGATTTTTCGGATGCTAATTTTGGGGGTTGTAGGATTAATAGGAAAAGTACTTCAGGTGCATGTCATTTTCTTGGTAATTCACTTGTCGCTTGGTCCTCTAGAAAACAAAGCTCAGTTGCACAATCCACAGCCGAATCTGAATATGTAGCTGCTGCTAGCACTTGCTCACAAATTCTTTGGATTGTTCAAACACTTAAGGACTATGGGGTTGATCTAGATAGTGTTCCACTATTTTTTGATAACACTAGTGCCATTTGCATTGATAAAAACCCTGAGCAACATTGTAGAACTAAGCACATTGATACTAGGTATCACTTTCTCCGTGATGATGTTGAAAAAGAATACATTGTGTTTCACCATGTAGATACCGAACAACATTTGGCTGACATTTTTACAAAACCTTTGGATTTCACTCGTTTTTGTTTCATTCGTAGTGAAATAGGGGTTATGCATCCTCATGGCTTAAATTGTGGTGGAGTTTTTGAAACATGGGAAGTCTATGTGTGAATTTGGAATTAAAATAATATGAGCATAATATTTCATACATATATGACTTTGTGATTCCTTTTACATGATGAATGTTCTTACTACTTACTCGTGTTATAGATTTTGTAGTTTTTGCCATGACTAGTAATTGGAAAAATTATGTACACTAAATCTGGTCATGATCAAACTTTCTTGCTGTTTTGAATTTGGTGCACGCTCACATGTGCTTTTAATAATGAGTAATTAATCAAGTAATTAACTGAAATGTTGAGCTTTTATAATCAAATAAAAAGTGAGAAAAGATCAAGAGAATATGCACGCATCGCACTTCTTCTTTTGAGGTGGCTTATCATTGCACTTAGATATGAACTTGGAAGAAGTTGTGTATGTGTCCTTAAGCATCTGATTGTCAAATGACATAGGCTTGGCTTGGTCAGTTAGAATAAGGCAGATGTGGCATATAATCTCTTGCAATTGTCATATGATCAAAATTTGTACTTTAACAAGTGTCATGCTTTTAGGTTTTGAAATAGTTAAGTTTGTGAGATCAAGACTTGTTTAAATTAAGAATTACATTTGATCTCTAGCATTGCTTACAATACTTTATGTATTTCACTGATGTGATAGTGTAAATTACTTGATAGTATGACTTGGATGTGCTTTGTTTTATATGTATATTGTATAATATGCTCATAACAAATTAAATTTCTCTTTTGTACCTTGCTAAATACATTGTCAAAGGGGGAGAAATTGATAACACATTGCACACATTCACAAGTGTTTTGGCACAATTACTCTCATTTTATTTCTGATTTACAAAGGGGGACAAATATGTATTGGGGGAGAAATATTTGTTTTGAAATTTCTTTCTCATTTGATTGTTTTCAAAACTTTTCATATGAATAAGCCAATGTTCAAATTATAAGTGGTGTTGCCAATGCATTCATCAAGGGGGAGATTGTGAGACCCATGTGTGCTGAATACATTGGCTATGACGATAAAAGTTTTGAATACTGCCAAAACACCCTCTTCAACAAGGTCCGACTCTAGGTTCGAGCTTCAGCAAGGTCCGACAATAGGTCTGACTTGTTTTGGGTAGCTCCGACAAGATCCAATATAAGGTTCGACTTATTTTGGCTAGGTCAGACTTATTTTCGCTAGGTCAAGCTAGCTTTGGTTAGGTCTGGCGCTAGGTTTGACTAGATTTGGTTAGGTCCGGCGCTGGATCCGACTAGTTTTGGTTAGCTCCAGCGCTAGGTCCGACTAGCTTTGGTTAGCTCCAGCGCTAGGTCCTGCTAGCTTTGGTAAGCTCCGGTTTAAGGTCCGGTTAGCTTTGACAAGGTCCGGTGCTAGATTGCAATGGTTCTACTTTTAACTTGCAATGTTTCAAACTTGCTTTATACTTATGAAAACATTGCATAGTATTCATTTATTAAGTTTTTGATGTCTTTTGGCTGAACAAGGTGGTTAATGTTTTGCTATGGTTCGCAATATTTTTATGTGAGGCGCTCACGTAAGGTGTTGTAGTTTCAGAACTAACGTGAGTCGAGTCGAGGACTTGTGATCGGAAGTATTGGTTGTTTATTCATGTGCAGGTGTTGCGTGGCTGGTGACGGGATCCATTGAACTAGTCTTAGGGAGAAGATGAGGTTCAACAACCAAGTTCGGGAGGAATTGTGGTTGAGTTGATCGGGAGATCGCACATCATGTTTGTATTAAGAAACATAGCATATGAAGGTATCATGGACATCGTTGGAAGGTGTTTGCACGTGTGCAAGGAGTGCATGGACGTGGCTACATGGTTTTGAGGCGTGATGAAGAGATGTGGACGTAAACAATTGGCCGGAAAGGTCCAACCGACTAGGTTATGGACTCAGGCTGCGGCTGAGTCAGGTTTGTCTCCAATATGAAAAGATTTGAGTTGGTTACGATAGGATTTTGTGTGGATCATGAAGTTTGATTCTTTTAGAAATTTGGATACGTTCCTAAGGTGTTTGGAAGTCTTAAGATTGCTTCTATGTGCATATGGAAAAGTCTTGAGTAGTTATAGAAAGTTTCGGTTGAATCTGAGTAGGATTTGAGTTCTAGTTAGGATTGGGTTGGCCTAAAGGTTGGTTATATAAGCAAGGGAGGCCAGAGCTCGTGGTGCACAACTTTGGGGTTGTTCCTCTTTTGGTTTGATCAATAAAATTCACAGTTTAAAGTAACTTTTGTTCCTTAATTGTCCAACTTGTTTCAGACAAGTTTTTCTCATCGAGTTTCTGCACAACACTACCTTGCTTTGGTGGTTTTATCATAACTCGAGTTTCATTGCAGTGTTGCTGATCTGGTTTTTCTCGGGTAAAACAGATTGACCCTCATTCAATCGTTCGATGGTAACATGAGCTTTTCTCAATGGTTTTTCGTCGTGTCTTCATGACTTGATTCTCCACTTTTTATACTGGTTTTATCATGATTTATCACATTTAGATTTGTCGAACACACAATTTCTTAACAGATTGAATTTCCACCGAGGGGTTTTGGTTGCTTCCGCTAAGAAAGTTTTAAATCTACCATTCACCCCCCTCTAGTAGCTTTTCACGTGCTCTTCAATCCTACATATAGAAGTGGTTAAGCTTGGCTAACACCTTACACACCGCATTGTCAAAGTAGCACCAAAACATAACAGGCAGAAGTCTTTCCATAATTATGTGATAATCATGACTCTTCTACCGTCTTCACATTCATGGGTTGTCTCAGACTAGGTGCGTACCATGTGGGAATTTCAAAATTTGCAACCATTCGAGAACTTCTTTCTTTTCTTCAGATCAAAGACAGAAAGAAGCACGTTGTTTACCTCCACTTTCGGAGAGCTCAAGAGTTGGATGGTTACAAAGCTCAGTTAGATCCTTTCGAGCCTTTAAATTGAATTTAGTTTTGCTCGTTATGTCCATGCATGTGATTATGATACATTCTCCCATGTTACGCTCTTGATGCATGCATCAATGTTGTGCATTAGAATCAATGACTTCACATACGGTAGCTCCCAAAATCCACATATTTGAGTCCAATTATGTTCATCTCTCTAACCTACAAAATATGCAGGACGACCTTCACTTGGCACCAATTTGTCCAAGATATCATCATTGCTCTTTTGCCTAAACATGTTATTCATAGGAAGCCAACGTTTGTGACAATTGAAGTAGCTTATCTTGCCTGCATGAGTATGTCAAAAGCAATCTGTGTGTCGGGCACATATCAGACACGTCAAACTAATGTGATGTGGGGACCAGAATCCCGACCTCCAAGGATCTCATTGGGTGGTTGTCGGTACCCTGCGTACTGGATACCCTTTGGGACTGCAGAAAGAGCTAAGGAACTCCACATACCTGAGTTGAAGATCTCTGAAGGACCCACGTGTCATACGGAACCGGACATGCCTCCCTTCTATGGTTAGTCCCAGTACCGCTACGTGTATCATAAAACTGGAGCTACATTCCGTACATGGAAAAGCTCCGGACTAGATACCCGTGTGGCACTCCCGGACCTAACCCACGACAGAGGGAAGCTCTGGTATTGACACGTGTACAACAGAGCCGGACCTACTTTTCCAAAACAGTAAGCTTCGGAGCTGCCACGCGTCCAACCGCCGAACCTTAAACTTCAACAAGCAGACTGGTGGACCTCCAATGGCTCGGACCTTCAAGGGACAACTAAAGACTTCAAGACTCGATTAAGTGCCATTAATGCTATCTTAATGGCACACGATCGGAGGGCTCTAATAGCAGTAACGCCACTATCAAGGCGTGTTACCACAATATTAAGGGTAATTAAGCTCATTAATTGTGTATTAAGCATCAGTAACTGCCAGAGCCACATGTCTGGCCAGGCTAATGATGTAACGACCAATCCTTGTACTACAAAAGGACTGGTTGAGCGATACACAGGAGAGACTTCTTCCAGACTGCCACACTCTGCTCTAACACACGCCCACAAGCGCTCAGACGCTCATTACAGTAACTACACACCCCGTGGAGTAGGGTATTATGCTTAGGCGGCCCAAACCATGTAAATTCTCGTGTCAACTTGCCATCATGTTCTGAATCTCTGCGCGCCCACAACCGAACTACAAACTTCGTGGGCTACCAACGGTGGTACCGGGATAATTGTCGGAATCACACTCCAACAGTTGGCGCGCCAGGTAGGGGCTGTCCAAGATTTAAGTATGGTGAACTCTGCTGCTGGATCGTCGAACGGCAACCCTACTGCGCAACCTGCTAGAGGCAACCCCTCCAACATGCAGCAGCCAGTAGGTGTTGTGGCTCTAGTAGGAGTCATGCCACCACCGCCACCATCTACACTGACGAATCAAGCTGGACAGCGAGATGGGGCATCCACGTCGATCACTGCATCGGCGAACAACAATCCCGAACACGCGCTCCATGCTGCGCGTGCTCTTCTCCAATGTCCACCACCTCCAGGAGCATCCCAGGGTGCAATGGAGCAGTGGAGAGCTGATGTGGAACATTTGGTTGCAGCAGCAGCCAATCGCATTAGCAACCAAGGTCCTCCCCCCTCGAGGCGGGCCCCATCGCAGCATCGGACCGTGTTGGGTAGACTTGGTCCACACGCTTCACAGCACAGGAGGCGTGTTTCGTCTCAACAAGTGATGTCGCTGCCTTCCGGGGCGCGACATACCCACACGATAACCAGGATTTCGACTCACGACCTCCGGGCGGAGCTTGATCGCTGTTACCGTCAACAAGACGGTCGCGTCCATATCGAGTGTGCTCGTGAGAGGCGAGAGGCTCGGGACAGCCCTGCTCCCGAGGGAGTAGGAGGAGGCTGTTCTTCCGTGGCCATGAACCTACGCATGGTCAGATGGCCGCAGAAGTTCCGGCCTCACCTACCGGAGATATTTGATAGGACTGTCAATCCTGCCGAATTTCTCCAAATCTATTCCACCGCTATCCTTGCGGTGGCGGCAACGAGCCCGTAATGGCCAACTATTTGCCCGTGGCTTTAACTGGGACTGCCAGGTCTTGGTTCATGAGCCTCCCGCCCGACTCCATCAATAGTTGGGCGGAACTGTGCCAACAGTTCACTGCCAAATTCGGGAGCTCATATACCCAACCAGGCACAGAACTGGACCTTTTTGCTGTCAAGCAAAAAGGGAGAGAGTCCCTGCGATCCTTCATCCATAGGTTCTCCCAGGTACGAAACACCGTTCCTTCTATCTCGGTGCTTCTATTATTGTGGCATTCAGACAGGGCGCGCGAGATAAGAAGATGCTGGAGAAGCTGGCGGCCAAGGAAGTCACCAGTGTTACGGAACTCTTCAGCTTGGCAGACAAATGTGGCAAAGCTGCGGAAGGCCGTGAAATGCACTCCCAACCACATCCGGAGGACAACAAAAAGTCCTCCAAGGGTGAAGCCACTACCTTCGGGGGTGGTAAGAAGAAGAAAAAGTCCAACGGCAAGAAAAAGTCGTCGGCCGGCACACCTACTGCTGCAGCTGCTGCGGCTCCTGGTGGTCGGGGGCCACGCCCTGAGAAACAACCTCGGTCATCTTCTGAAGACGGTGGCAGCTCCAAGATGTGGTGTCCCATACATAAGACGAATTGCCACAACCTGAAAGGCTGTCGAGAGGTCCAGAACCTCGCTGAGCGCTATAATAAGCGCCGGGAAGAAGATCCTTTTCGTCAAAGGGAAGGAAAACAAAAAAGTCGACGAAGCTCCAGCTGAAGAGGAATTAGGCTTTCAGGATCCTAAAAAGGACTTGAAGGTTGTCTACACCTCCATTGACGATGACTCCGACATCATCGACAACGAGGGTCGGAAGACCATGAACACCATCTTTGGTGGTTTGTGGGACATCACCTCCCGCCGTGTCCTCAAGACCATGCGGTGGGACATGGCCTCAGTAGCTCCCACTACCAGGGCGGAGCCACACTGGAAGTGGATGGACACTGCCATCACCTTCGATGCTTCGGACTGCCCGTGGAACATGATCGGAGCTGGCCAACTCCCATTGATGGTATCTTCGACCATCAATAATATCCAACTCCACCATGTAATTGTGGACGGATGTTCGGGGCTGAACCTCATAAGCTTCGAGGCCTTCGTCAAGCTTCAGCTGCGACCTTCGGATCTTCGCCCCTCCCGACCTTTATCCAGAGTAGGTCCGGGGGCCATAACTCCACTCGGTGCTATTACTCTCCCAGTAACCTTCGGGACACGGCAGAATTACCGCACTGAGAAGTTGGTCTTCTATGTGGCGCAAATCAACTTACCATTCAACGCCATCTTGGGTAGGCCAACCTCGTACAAATTCATGGCTGCTGCTCATTATGGCTATCTGGTGTTGAAGATGCCATCACCAGCAGGTGTTCCCCGGATCCGCGAAGATCGCACTGTCGGAGTTACAGCTCTGGAAGAACTCCACGCGCTTGCCACAGTGCAGGAGGAAGAATCCAGAAAGGAGCATGCTCTGAAACCTCTGAGCATTCATCATCAAGGCTCAACCTCCGCACCTCGTGTGCAACCAAGCGGCGACACCGACATTCCCATCAAAGTCGTCCAAATTGGTTCCGGCGCCGCTCAGACCACCCGTATATCGGGAGGTTTGAACGACAAATAGGAACTCGCGCTCATCACTTTCCTCTGGGCTAATATCGACGTGTTTGCCTGGCAACCGTCACAAATGCCTGGGATCCCTGGGAAGTGATTGAGCACAATCTGAAGATTTATCCCGATGCTAGGGTTGTACATCAGAAGCCTCGGAAGCAGTCAGTAAAGTGACAAAACTTCATACGTCAAGAAGTAAAGAAGTTGCTCAAAGCTGGGTTCATTTGAGAAGTCTTCCACCCAAAACGGCTGGCAAACCCAATGGTTGTACCTAAGGCCGGCGGGAAGCTTCGGATGTGTATCGACTACACTACACTGAATAAGGCATGTCCAAAGGACCTAGACGCATATTCTAGGTATCATCAAATCAGAATGTCTAGGGAAGATGAAGAACATACTTCCTTCATCACAGTAGATGGATTATAATGTTACACTGCCATGCCGTTTGGTCTCAAAAACGCTACTTCAAAGTTCGTACGAGCTATGTACAAAACATTTGGAGAGCTCGTCAGAGATGTAGTGGAAGTGTACGTCAATGACATCGTCATCAAGATGAAGAACAAGGAGTCATTCCTTGATACCTTGCAAGCTGTCTTCGACATGTTGCGAATCACACACACGAAGCTGAACCCAGACAAGTTTGTCTTTAGGGTTAGCTCCGGAAAGCTTCTTGGATTCTTGGTGAACCACCGAGGAATAGAGGCAAATCCGGTGAAGATTAAAGCTATTGAAGACATGCGGCCACCAGCCCGCATCAAGGACGTCCAGAAGATGATTGGATGTCTAACTACCCTCAGCCGGTTCATCTCAAGACTGGCGGAATGGGCGCTACCCTTCTTCAAGTTATTGAGGAAGTCCGGACCATTCCAATGGTCTGAAGAAGCAGAAAAGGCATTCCAATAGCTAAAGAAGCTCCTCACCACTCTGCCAACTTTGGTAGCTCCGAATCCTGGTGAGCCACTTCTTCTTTGCATTTAGGAAACTAACGAAGTTGTCAGCATGGTCCTGGTTGCGGAAAGACTAGAATGATACCCACTTCAGGAGTCCAGACCCCCCGGGAGGGTCCGGAGCTACCTCAAGGCGAGTCTAGGTCCGCTCCTAGACCCGGATCCTCAAGGCGAGATGCTAGAGGAGACACCTCCTTCAAGCGGAGGAGTTACTGTTGCTGAACAAGAAGATTCGGACCCGTCCGGGAAGGTCCGGGTCACTCTAGAAGAAGCTCCGGGTTCTTCAAGCAAGAACCTGGAGGTCCCCGAACAAGGTCCGGACCCCTTCGGAAGGGTCCGGGTTGATGAGGAGGAAGCTCCGGGCCCCTCCGGGAGGGTCCAGACAGTACATCGCCCAGTGTACTTCATTAGCAAAGTACTCCATGACACCATGACTCGGTACCTGGAGGTGCATTAGCTGCTCTACGCAGTTCTTATTGCCTCTAGGAAGCTTCAGCACTACTTCCAAGCTCAAAAGATTTCATTGGTAACCTCTTATCCACTGCGAGCAATCTTGCAGAACCCTAACTCCACTGGGAACATTGCAAAGTGGGAAGCGGAACTGACCGAGTTCGATCTTTAATTCGTCCCAAGACAAGCAATCAAGAGTCAAGCATTGGCGGACTTCATGGCGGAATGGACCCCTTCTCCATCATATCCTGGGGGCCCCAGTGAGCAAAAGCAGGAACCCAAGGTTCCGGTCTTCACCGAGCCTCACTGGACTCTCTACTTCGACGGCTCCATGCAGAAGCTGGGGGCCAGAGCTGGAGTCCTTCTCCTCGCTCCGACCGGGGAGAAGGTCAAATACATGGTTCACCTTGACTTCAAGGCGACCAACAATATGGCGGAGTATGAAGCACTAATCTATGGGCTCAAATTGGCACTGTCATATGGTGTCAAACAGCTGTTGGTAAAGCGTGATTCGCAGCTCGTCATAAAGCAAGTCAAAGGTGAATGCTGCTGCAACAATCCTCAACTAGATGCATACCTACTTGAAGTCCAGAAGCTTTAGAAGGACTTTGACGTCCTGGATCTTTGCCATGTTCAGCATCTCAACAACGCTGAAGACGACGAACCCTCGACGAAAGCTTCAACCGGAGCTCCAGCCCCCGACGGAACCTTCATCCGGAGATTGTCAAGACCAACAGCTCAGCCTGCCGAACTGAGCGAAGGTGGCGAGACTAGCACCTCGAAGCTGGCGGTCCCGATGGCCCTATTACCATGGCGTCCATCAAGGGTCGTAGGTGCCGCAGGAAGCTCCGAGCAACCCAGCACACAAGACTCAAATACTCAAGTTAGCTCCGATGCATGGATCTCAAAGATCCGGAGCTACTTGAAAGGCAACTTCCTTCCTGAAGATAATGTATCTGCTGAACGGATAGTCAGATTGGCTAAAAGATACACACTGGTAGAAGGGGATCTCTACCGGCGTGGTGCCAACAGCGTCCTAATGCGGTGCATTACAAGGGCAGAAGGTTTCGAGCTCCTCACAGAAATCCATGGAGGCGAGTGTGGGAACCATGCGTCTTCTCGCACGCTGGTCGGTAAACATCTTCCAATGATGTCCATGATACATTCATAATTGAAGAAAGTTGTGCAACTCTAAAGAAACTTTAGCTCGAGTAATTCATGTATAATTCGTAGGATCGAAGAGCACGTGAAAAGCTACCAGAGGGGGGTGAATGGTAGATTTAAAAATCTTACGCAGCGGAAACAATTAAACCCCAACCCCTTCGGCTGAAAAACGATCTCTTAAAGAAATCGTGTGTGAGACTAATCTAAATGTGTTTCACCGTGACAAAAGTGACGGATATTAGAGAGAATCAAGTCACGAAGACAACACAAAAGGAATCACTCAAATCCGTCGAGAAAAACTCAAGCTATGATCGAATGATCAAACAAGGTCAATCTGCCCTACCCGAGAAAAAACAGTTCTAGAATGCTGCAAAGAAACTCGTGTAGATCAGAAAACACAAATCCAATGACCGTGAAATTTTGACAGATTATAGATAATCAAGTTTTGAAGACAACCCAAAAAGAATCACGTCAATTGGATCTGTAAAACTCGAGTTATGATAAAACCACCGATGAAAGGTAGTGCTGTCCAGAAACTCGACGAGTAAAACTTGTCTGGAACAAGTCGGACGAACAAGGCACAAAAGTTCCTTCAAACTACGAATTTTATTCAATAGAACACAAGAGGAATAGTCCCAAAGTCGTGCACCACGAGCTCTGGGCTCTCTTGCTTATATAACCAGCCCTTAGGCCAACCCAATATCAACTAGGACTCCAATCCTACTCAGATCACGAATCGTAACTTTCCATAACTGCTTAGGATTCTTCTATACGCAGATAGAAGCAATCTTAAGACTTCCAAACACCATAGAAACGTATCCCACATTCCTAAACAACTCAAATTCGTGACCCACACGAAATCCTTTCATAACAAACTCAATTCTTTCCATAATTGAGTCAAACCCGACTCAGCCGCAGCTTGAGTCCATAACCTAGTCGGTTGGACCTTTCCGACAACCTCTTTACGTCCACATCTCTTCATCACGTCTCGGAACCATGTAGCCACGTCCATGCACTCCTTGCACACGTGCAAACATCTTCAAGTGACGTCCACGATACCTTCATATGCATTGTTCTTGATTCAATCATGCTGCGCAACCTCCTGATTAGCTCAACCACAATTCCTCCTGAATTTGGTTGTTGGAACCTCATCTCCTCCCTGAGACTAGTCCAATGGATCCCGTCACCAGCCATGTCTTGAACTCAAGCAACACCTGCACATGAATAAACAACCAATCCATATGAGCCCAAGTCCTCGACTTGACTCATGTTAGTTCCGAACACAACACCCTACGTGAGAACCTCACATAAGCATGTTGCAAAACCACAGTAACACAATATCATCCATATCAACCAAAACGCACCAAAAACTTAGCAAATGAATACTAAGCAATCTTTCCAACAATGTAAAGCAAGTACAAAACATTGCAAATGAAAAGCAGAAGCACTACGGTCAAGTTTCGGACCTTGCCAGAGCAACCCGAACCTTGATCCGGAGCTAACAAAAGCTAGTAGAACCTAGCGCCGGAGCTTACCAAAACTAGTACAACCAAGCTCCCGCCAGAGCTTACAAAACTAGCAAGACCTAGCGCCAGAGCTAACCAGAACTAGTCAGAACTAGTAAACCCAAAAGCCGGAGCTAGAAAAATCAACTCAGAGCTTAGCAAAAACATGTCGGAGCTATCAAAAATATGCCGGAGCTAAAGACAAGACTTCACCGGAGCTGACCAAAGCTAGTCGGACCTAGCATTGAACGTAACCGGAGCTACCCAAAACAAGCCGGACCTACCATCGGACCTTACTGTAGCTCAGAGCTAGAGTTGGACCTTGATAAAAAGGTGTTTTGGTGATATTTAAAACTTTTATCATCAAAGCCAAGTGTATTCACTACAAGCCAATGTATTAAGCACACATTGGTCTTACATAATTCAAGTTGCATTGTTAATTCTTCTTGGTCTAAACATTGTTGAATGGCCTACTCGCCTGAATGCCGCCAAGCCAATCTATGTCCGGAGTGTGCTATCAACTTAGCCTGGTCCTGCACCCTAAGTACGCCACTCTACCTACACCCCGGCAGGCCGAAGTAAGGCGAGTCCAGAAACGATCGGACCTGGAGAAAACAAGCCAATGCACTTGATTGTATATAGAATTGCATTCGACCTAAAAATTTCTTTCGGGAATAGTAAGCCGCAATTGAGTTATAGATATACTATTACTCTTGACTTTAGTGTGCAGGAAAAAAAAATCTCATGATGATGGTGGATGAAGCTGGATCTATCAAAGCTCCGACACCCCCTAAGGTGATCCGCTGTCGATGTTTTAAACATTGATAGTAGGCGTCGCAGGAGCTACCAAGTTCCGGCAAATCTAGGGGGCCAGCTGTTAGCGTGAAGAAAAGATGGTGGGAAGACTTCCTAGTGGGGTCTGCTATCAACGCACCGCGTGTTGACAGTGGCCGCTGCCGGAGCTATCAAGCTCCGACAACCCCAGAGGACTAACTGTCGACGCTCTACGTGTTGACAAGGGTCACTGCCAGAGCTACTAAGCTCTGACAAGCTTAGGGGGCCCCTACTATCGACGACTTCGGACGTACAAACTACAAGTTCAAAGCACACAAGTCTTCAACAAAATGCTACATCCTCTTGGTACATGTTCACAATCAAATTGTGTACATCTACTAGGGGGCCAAGTGGGACAAAGCTGTTGAAGACAAAAAAAATGAAATTCATAAAATTCTTGGATTTCATTAATCTGGAGACAAGAGATTACAAAAATGGAGAAAAGAAGAGAAGATACAAGCAGGAGCTACATGAAGAAAGTCCTAAATCCTACGGAAGAATGAGGCAACCTTCTGGGCAACCTCCGACATGGTGGCCTTGGCGGAATCTCCCTCTCTATCGATGGGGCCTTCAAGCACTGGGTCCAGTGGGAAGTGAGGGTCTCGGCTTGTGTAGCACGTCAGCATGTACTCTGCGACATTCTTCGCTAGGGATTGCCCTTCTATCTCCAACTGGTCCATGATTACATCGCCCATCTTGTTGAGCTTGTTGCCCGCCAAGCTCAACGTCTGCAACGCCTGGTCCAGCTCCGGCTCCGGATCATCCGGGCGCACCGGATTGAAGCCCAGTGGCGTTTGCGCGTCATTGGCTTTGCCCAAGAAGTCCCATACTTGTTGGGACTCCGCAGCCCTTGAGCCTTGCACCTCCTCCAAGGATCTCTTGGTCGCCGCAAGCTCCGAATCCTCCCGAGCAAGGCGCTCGACCTCTTTGGCGTTCTTTTGAATCATTTCAGCAACTTTCCTTTCGAGTTTACTAAGATCCTATATCCGCAAATGGATCTTGTTCCGGCGGTTGACCAGGTCTTTCTCCCGGCCCACACTTTCTTCTCCTTGGTAGCAATTTCATTTTCCCTCTTGGTGAGGTCATGTCCTCGTTGCGAGGACTTCTTCTCCTATTTCTCACAGCGCTCCTCCAGCTTCTTGGTGCACTTCCTGAGACTTGTCACCCAGAGTCAGCCTCTGAGTAAGATCCTCCTTCCTTTTCAGGAGGTCATCACGCAGCTCCAGGAGTTTTTGCTCTTCATCTTCGAGCTTTTTCTCCCGCTCCTCAAGAGCCTCCCGGCGCTTGATGAGGCTGTCGTGGATGGTGTTGAGCTTCTCTTGGCGGTCATTCGCTGCTTCATTAGCAGCCACATCCTGATCGCCGATGGCCTGGGACTGGTTGTGAAGGGATCGCGTCATGCTTTCTCTCTCATCCAGCAGTTGACCACAGTACTCCAACCGGACCTTCTCCCTTTTCACCCACTCCTTTTCGTCGGCCAGCCTCGTCTGCGCCAGCTTGGTCTCGAATTGGAGCTGGTTGTGACACCTCCTAAGGGTTTGGCGCTCCTCCTCGAGGGTCTTGGTGTCGTGGTAAAAGGCCAGCTGGACCTGACGAAGGTTGGAGCAGGCTTTGTCGATAGACAGCGACAAAGGGATTGGTTCCGGACCTGCCAGGGTCTTCTCCGCTAGCTCCAGCGGGTTCTCCGTAACAAAAATCAGGTCCCACCCTACAAGAGCGGTCCCCTGAGCTTCCACGGCACTAGGGCCGCCCTCTGGGATAGCCTCGGCTGTCGTCGAGGAAGGTCCTGCAACAGAAGTTCCTACCTCTAGAGTCGGCTCCGAAGATCCTGCCGCCAGGTCATCAGGGCCTGGTCCCTCAAGTGGGGGACCAACGGCTTCGTCTTGGAACCCTGGCTCAGGAGCGGGTACCTCCGGAACCACCACTTCCGGGGCATGCCTTGAAGATTCGGCCGGAGCTGAGGCCAATTCCGACTCCGGTGCTGGCGCCTCCTCCGCCGTCAGTTAAGGCGCTGGCGCTTCGACCTCCACTAGCTCGGGCGCCGGCACTTCTGTGACAACCGATTCAGGCGCTGGAACTTCATCAACATCCGGCTCCGCCGCCGGGGCTTCAACAACATCCAGCTCTAGGGTCGGAACTGCAGCTACCTCCGGCTGTGAGGCCGGAGCGTCCATCATCTCAGCATCCAAAACTGGAGCTTCAACCTCCGGAGCTGGTGCCGCGGGTACATCTTCATTCTCGTGGTCCAGCGCTACCACGGGAGCTCCAGGGGATGACTCGAGATCAAGGACCACGACAGCTGGCGCCGGAGCTGCCGCGACCTAAGCCGCCTCTTGGGGCGGCGCTAGAACTGAAGTCGCAGCCTCCGTCTGCGCAGCATCAGTTGCTGCTGCAAGAACCGGAGCTTCAGCCCCTTTCTTGAGTACCCTGTGGATGAAGGACAAAGAAACTCAAAATAAGGTTAAAACAAAAAACAATCAACTAAGGTAAAAAAATCAAATATACCTCAGAAGGCTTCCGCTCTAGCTAGCGCGGAATCTCTTCACCGGACGCTCATGACCGGACCCGGTCGCCACTGGCATAGTAGCTCCGGAAGGCTCCCCGGAGCTTGCTTCCGCTGTCAGCGTCGTCTTGGTTGAGGCCCCCCTCTACTGAGAAGGACCCTCGGACCTAGAGCCCTCAGCTGGCCCTGGTACCGGAGTCACATAGCCGAAGCTAGCGTCCCGGGGAGATGCCAATGCTGGAGTGGTTGCCACCGTCGAAGACCTCCTCCGCCGGGGAGAAGGAGCTGTCGTGGAAGGAGCAGGTCTGACGGACCTCCCATCAGAATGCTTCAACTTCCTCTTGCGGCTCGAGGTCTCAGCCAACTCCTTGACCTTGCCTATGACTTCAGCTCTTGGCTTCGAGGCAGGAGCGGAGCCACCTTCAGAAGCTCCGGGGATCGCCACCTCGGAGGTTGATCGCCTCTCCATCAGGCCCAAGTCATCCAACAGCGGCATCTTCCTCCAGAGCTCTCTGCACTCCTGTGGTATCATATTCAGATGAAGGAAGGCCGCCGATGGAGACACGTCACCAGGGCCGATGTTCCCAGGCAGGAAATTCTTAAGATGGGTCTTCAAGGCTTCACCGTTCAAGTTGGTGCCCAAACTACCTCAATGCGGTTGGTATCCATCTCACTGTTGAATGCCCAGGCAGGTTGCTGCCTAGCCCTCAACAGGGCCCACCTATTCGTCAAGAAGTTGTTGAAGACCATCTGAGGGGTCACCCCACCATCGACACACTCCTGGATTATGTCCATAATGGGCCTGTACTCCCTCGATAGCTCTGGCACGTCACTCCAAATGTCAGTGTCAATGTGGAAGAGGCCTTCAGGCAGTTCCAGCCTCTCATGTCCCTCGACGGTGATGACCACCCAATCTTTCTTCCAGTCATCCACTTGCCGGAAGGAAAAGACCTCAAGTACTTGAGGGGGGAGTTTTTCCGCTTCACGAAGTAGTAGAAGCCGATGAACTCACCACTCTTCCCGGTGGGGTGGATAGTGAAGAAAGTCCAGAACAACTCCACGCAAGGGGGCACTACCACCCACATCTCGCGAAAGTGGACGAAATCGCCACCAGCAAGATTGAGTGGGGGCCAAGATGGTGGAGCTGCAGACCATAGAAATCTAGCAGCATCAGAAAGAAAGTGGAGAAAGGCGGGATCAAACCCGCCATGGCGTACCCAAGGAATTACACCATATCTCCGGCTCGCTCCTTCTCGAAGGGAAGCTTGCCACAGCGAATGTCATTGTCGAAGGAGTCACTGGACCAACCCATGTAGGTCTGGACCCTGGATAACTCCTTCTTGCTCCCAATGTGGCTCTTGGGGAGTCCCAACTTCATCGCAGCACAATAGGGCGAGAGATGAAAAGTAGGCGAAAGTTTGAGGATTTGAGTGCAAGTTCAAATGAAGGCGTAAAGAATCCTCAAACAATGCGCGTTTTCCTTCTTAAGTAAGCCCTCACAACGCTTGGATGGAAACCGCAGAGGAGCCGACGATACAATTCAAAAACTTCACCCTGCCAATGACAAGGGGGCCTGGGGCCACCCTGACGATCAAGTCGAGGTCCTTACCCCAAGCGAACAGTCGTCATCATGAGAGGCGGGAAGCCCGTGGGTGGCATCCTGACAGGGCACGCGGAACCAATACGATTTTCGTATCGGGGAACCAGCGACCTTCAATTGCGTGAGATCCGCACGCTCAGATCTCACCTGCCGCATCCTGGATATGCCACGCGGTGATGGTTTAACTGCGAACTACCGCCAATAGCACATCCAAAGACCCTTGAAGACACGACTCAAAACCGAAGGATGGACTCACCTCCAGCAGAACGACTTCATCCAAAAGGTCTCTCTCATAGGTGGGCCCGGGGGGCCACTGTCGGTACACTGCGTACCGGATACCCTTTGGGACTGCAGAAAGAGCTAAGGAACTCCACATACCTGAGTTGAAGACCTCCGAAGGACCCACATGTCATACGGAACCGGACCTGCCTCCCTTCTATGGTTAATCCCAATACCGCCACGTGTCTCATAAAATTGGAGCTACATTCCTTACATGGGAAAGCTCCGGACTAGATACCCATGTGGCACTCTCAGACCTAACCCACGACAGAGGGAAGCTCCAGTATTGACACGTGTACAACAGCGCTAGACCTACTCTTCCAAAACAGTAAGCTCCGGAACTGCCACGCGTCCAACCGCCAGACCCTAAACTTCAACAAGCAGACTGGTGGACCTCCAGTGGCTAGCACCTTCAACGGACAACTATAGACTTCAAGACCCGATTAAGTGCCATTAATGCTATCTTAATGGCACACGATCGGAGGGCCCTTAATACCAGTAACGCCACTATCAAGGCACGTTACCACTCTATTCAGGGTAATTAAGCTCATTAATTGAGTATTAAGCATCAGTAATTGCCAGGGCCACATGTCGGGCTACGCTAACGATGTAACGACCAGTCCTTGTACTATAAAAGGACTGGTCGAGCGATACACAGGAGAGACTTCTTCCAGACTACCAGACTCTGCTCTGACACACGCCCACAAGCGCTCAGATGCTCAATACAACAACTACGCACCCCGTGGGGTAGGGTATTATGCTTAGGCGGCCCGAACCACGTAAATACTCGTGTCAACTTGCCATCGTGTTCTGAATCTCTGCGCGCCCACAACCGAACTACAAACTCCGCGGGATACCAACAGTGGTACCGGGAGAATTGTCGGAATCACACTCCGACAGTGGTGCCGTGCGATGCGACACCCAATAGTATACAAGAAAAGAACGAGAACAATTTACAATAGCAAGTATTTATTGATAAACACAGCGGAAGTTTTAAAATACTAACGAAAGGAAAGAGAAATACACATCATAGCTACGCTCTCAGCACTAGCTATGCAAAAGCAAAGTCATCCATGTCCTGGATACTTCGCACTAGCAACACACAACTCACGGCGGCGTGCAGGGTTCCCACTCGGCTGTAAACCTTGGAGGGGGTGCAGCCTCGCCATCAAACCTGTCATTAGTCATATTATCTGCAAAAACTTTTTAAATGCAAACGTGAGCATAAGGCTCAGCAAGGCTAACCCGTCTCACTAGACATATGCAAGGGTGAATACTAAGCATAGGTAAGGTAAAGCATAAAGGACTCTCCTACAAGTGGATCCTTATAATCATGTTTTAACTTGCACATGACATTCTTCAGGCACGACACATCATAGACTCCACAATCAAACAAGAAACGTTTTGCTGATGATATGACGTGCACAAAGCTCATAATGCTTTTACTGGTAAAGTATGGGGAAACTGTAAACTTTTAATTGTACTATTTCTAAGCCAAACAAGGTTGTCCAAGCAATTTGTAATCCAATATATCATATTCACCTGACTTCTTTAGTATTTACTACGTCACAGCGCAGTGAACAAGTGGTACTCTATTACCGCGAGGGACTTGCAATCAGGATACACCCGGAACAACACGTCACATATGCACTTTTGGAAGTGTCAGTGAGTACTTACAGCAGTATCTACATAACATTTCAGTACTAGTCGTATATGGCCACCGTTCACTAAACACTCGAATGTCGAACCGGTCGATCCGTCACGAGCAGGAGGTCACTGCGTGGGGCATACTTTGACATGCCCACCAGCTGATTTACACCTTGCTACCCTCAACCCATGCCTATAAAATGGAACGGAGTGCCTCGACAAACTAGTATCAAGCTACGTCAGTTTACTGGAGCCCATTTCTCCAGTATGTCAACGGTACAATTCAAGCTTGTCCAGCAGGGCCGCACACAAAACGGTCCTCAATCGACACAAGCAGGGCTACGCATGTGAGACCACGTCTCGCTGCATCCTACCCACTGCTCGGTCTCAATTTTATATTCATAAACCATTTTCTGATTCCAGAACCCCCCGTGTGATAAAATTCCTATCTCGCGAGTAGATTCCAACTACTCGACTTCTACTGAATTCCTATGAGCATAAGCATAGCAGTTTCTACTCAACGGGCCGTAGACCTACCCAAGACTCCATAGGATTTGTGGGCCATGCAAGTGAATGTCAAACACCTTAAACGTAATGCACAATCATCTGAAGACATAAGATGAAATAAAAACTGCAAAACGCTGTAAGGAACTTAAATGCAAACCGGGGCTTGCCTGAATGCAGGTCTGAACCTATGTTAGTTTCTGACAGCTAGACCTCCAAAGCTTCCGGCTGCTCCTCAATTTCAGCTACTACACGATATGCATATACTAGGTATGAATGACTTTGAAAATAACTATTATGCTTGGGGTGGTGTGAATATCCTAGGATAAAATATGATAATTATGTTAATTGGCTTTGGGATTTTTATGATAGATACTAGTGACTATAGAGAAGATTCTTGCAAATAATAGGAGATGATCAAGGAAGTTTGTTGTTCTTAAAAATTATGGTAAGAAATAACCTTCTCTAAATTTTGGTTGAAATTTTGGAGACCTATCATAAATACCAGGGGTTGTATCATGTACAGGGGGTCTCACTGGTTATAGGAAATGTTGTTTCACTATTTTCTAAGCTTCCTACAGGGAGAAACTGATTTTCAAGTTTGGGGAAATTTCTGGAAATTGATTTTCCCATTTTTCTAAATTTATAACTACATAGAGATTTGGAATATTGATCAACCCAGTATTTTAAGTCCAAAGAACTTGAAATTTTTACTGAAGGTCAAGTGTATTAACAATAGTGTTCTGACCAAAATTGAGAATTTTCCAATTAACAGAACTATAGGAATGACTTCTTTAAACATTTTGCTTATCTGAATTATAGTGAAATTTCTATGGGTTTTCATACAAATCCAAGTGCACCACTGGACAGTATTCTTCATGCTGGTTCTAACAAAATTTATTTGGGAATTTTTAGATAATTCTACTGGAAGTTATGGGTTTTCCAAGTTTGGATTGAATATGGATTTATTTTCCTATTGAAAATTTCAAATAATGGGGACGGTTCCACCTCATTTGAATCGGGCCAATCAGAACTGAGCCACACCAGGAGCCATGGGGTTAACCCGCGCAGCCACACTGGATCCACATTCATAGCTGATCCCATGCGAGAGGGCGTCGTTGACAGGTGGGACCCGCACCCTTTGCCTACCTCCCGACGCGGCGGCATCTCTCGCCGGAACCGCGGCGGCGCTTCGACGGACTTAGTTGCGTTGACCTCCTTACGGCCTCGCCTTGACCGCTCAACCATAAAATCGACCGCGCAAGCCGATGGTGGTGTCCAATCAAGTTGGCGATGGCCGGAGACGGCGGTGCGACGGTGAGGGCGGAGCTAGGGTTTCGGCGTTCGTCGGAAACACTCGGCAATGGCGTAATAGGCTCGGGAAAAGGTCGAGAATGTTACTGGGAGCACCAGGATGATGATTTGGGGTATAGAATGGGGTGACATCACCAGCAAAGTTGAGTTCGACGGTGAAGTACGGTTTTTCAACCGGCGGCCGCAAAATCTCAAAATCTAAGGTGCTCGGTTGATAACTTTTAAGGTTTTTGGGCAGGGAGCTTCGTTAGGACATACGGAAGCTATCTGCTAACCAGATTAAAGGATGACTGCAAGAATGAAATGAATTTAAGTGGGAAGTCTTGCTGTTCTATTGAGAAATCGTTCAGTTATCGAACAAGAACTTGGGCTACAATTCATGTCATAGGCTTAGATTCTGTGAGCATAAACTAGAGAGGATTGCGAACCTTTTTGCTTAAAGGATCGAGGTTGGAGACGGCCTAGAACTGGGGCTCGACTTGAGACAGTGAAGGTTCTCACTGGCTTACTCGACGGAGACCGGAAAACTTCAAAATATCCAAAGCGGAAGTTTTGTCACGATCAATGACCAAATAGAATATGTAGAGGAGGTTGTGAGAAGCCTTTTATCTACTTACAGCTCGGGGAGAAACGGCTTCAATCGTTGGCGAAAGCTCGATTGAACAGATGCGGCGAAAATGGCGTGAACCGAGGTGGAGCTCAACGGCGACGATCGGGTGGGGGGGTATTTCTAGGGACGGAGGGGTGAGGGGAGCGTGCCACGGCGCAAGCAAGCAGGCAGCTCGGTGGATGCATGCCGCGTCGCGGTGTCGCGCGCTGCCGGCGTCTATCGGCAGGGAGAGCTGGATACAGAGTACCCCGTGGGTTGCACTCGAGTGGGTTAGACTGACAGTGGGTCCCACCTCCTCTTATCCACTTCCCCTCTCTGCAACTTCAATTCTCCTACCAAACTTGATCCAAAAATTCTAGATTTTTGTGGGGAGGCTAAAATAAATATCTAGAATTTGATTCTGCAATTGTATTTCGACTTGGAGCAAGTTTCATTTGAATTTCAAATTTGAATTTGAAATTGGATGAAATTCAATGGTGTCACTGAATTAAATAGCAACTAAGTTCCAAAAATTGTGAAAATTTGAGGATAAGTCAAGCAAGTCATGCTGACCATGATGGTGTGTTCAAATCCTGATGTTCAAATAAGTTGAACAGAATTCAGAATTTGAATTCCTAATATGGTTCGAATTTGCTAAGCGTCTCAAATAAAATAGCAAATGGAGTTCAAAATTTATGAAACTTTGCAGGAAGTCTATATGGAATATTAGTAAACAATAGAAAAAATTTATGGCCTCAGAATTGAATAATTTTGACAGGGCCAAATGTACAGTAGCATATTCAATTTGTAATTAATTTGAATATATATTGGGTACTGCATATTAATTTGACCTAGGATCCTCCATTCAAATGATTCCAAACTTTGAAGGGAGGTAAAAAGAATTTATCTAAGATTATTGGTGAAGTCCATTCCTCATGTCAATAAAATTTAAGCATGAGTGGAAGAAAATATTTGATGAGATCAATTTCATAAGCCTAGCTATAATTGGTCTCCATTAGAGTTGATAGCCAACTTACAACTGAACCTCATATGAAGGAAACTGTGGGATTTTACACGTGAGTTCTCCATCTAGAAAACATGTCGTATGCCAGGAAATCATGGACGGATCACAAATAAGCAGCTCGAAGGTTGAATTTCTGCTTCGTGTAACAGTCGTACGATTCGACTCCTATCCACAACATTTTCAATTCCTCGATCAACGGTTTCAACATCACGTTGAGACGTGACTTAGGATGATCCGGCCCAGGTACAATGAGGCTAAGAAACATGAACTCATACTTCATGCAAAAAGACTAATGGTAGGTTGTATGAAATGACAACAACATGCCAACATGACTATCGTGTGGCATTTGTGCTGAACGACGAGAATCCATCTGTCGCTTCCCTCTGCTGGGGGTTAGGTCCGGGGTCATTATACAAATGTAGATCGCGGAGCTTCCCTGTGTTGGGAGTTTTGCTCCGGATTTACATTACACGTGTCAACACCTGGAGCTACCCATACGAGGGATGCGGGTCAGGTGTAATATGACATGTGGGGCTGAGGAAACTTTCAACTTTTACAGGTAGAACTCTCTTGCACTTGTTACAGTACCGTGGGGTACCCGGTACGAAGGGTACCGACAGTGGCCCCCGGGTCCACCTCTGGGAGAAATCCTTTGGGTTAAGTTATTCTACCAAAGGTGGTGCCATCCTTGATTCCCGCACTTCGACTGCAGAAGTCTCCTAATGTGCCGTTGGGGCGATGGTCCGAGGTTGAACCATCGTCGTGTGGCTTGTTATGAATGCGGCAAATGAGATCTTTGAGTGTGGATCTCACGCAATTGAAGGTCGCCAGTTCCCAATACAAAAACTGTATCGGTTCTGAGCGCCTTGTGAGGGTGCTGCCTTTGGGTCTCCCACAGCCCATCATGACAACAATTCGCTTGGGGTAATAACCTCGATATCCTCGTCAGGGTGGCCCCGGACACATTGATCATGGACAGGGTAGATTTTTGAAATGTGACCCCACTCTTGTTGCGGTTTGAATGTTGGCCTAGAGGGGGGGTGAATAGGCCTTCTTGAATTTTATCGGTTCCTGTAACACTTCAACAACGAGATCAAAAAACAGATATAACGGACTAGTCCGGTGAAGTGCGGACTAGTCCGGATTTTACGGGCTAGGTTGATCAAGTTAGGTCAATTTGATTGTTTGTTGACTTTTGCAGCGGAAATATAAACTTTGTGATCAGTTCAATAGTTGTGTAACAGATTCTATTAAGAATATGACTTTATTTCAACTATTAACTTTGTATTCAACAAATCTAATCAAACCCTAGATAATGTTGATCAACTAGAATAAAGAACACAAATGAAAGACACAAGATTTATCCCGTGGTTCGGTTACCACGAAGGCAGCCTACGTCCACGTTGAGGAGCCCACAAAAGGGCCGGGTCTTCACTAACCCTTCCCTCGTTCGGATCGCCACGAAGGCCAATCCTCTTCCACTAATCACACAGGGGTAAATCACCGAGTTTAAGGGGCAATCTCACAAGTTGAGCGCTCCCTTGATTACAAGATTCAAGACCACCAATAACACACTTCAAAATATACAAACTGAGATGCAAGAGTGTGTTAGAGATTCAAACCAAGAGCTCAATCGCGTATCAAGTGCCCTCTCCAATGATCTACAAGTGATCTTCAATGTAGTGATCAATTTAGCACTTGGTTTTGTGGAGAGAGGTAGTTTTTGAGGCTCTTGGGAGGTGTGACGGCGCTAGGGTTCGAGAGAGTTTGAAAGTGGGCCGTGCACCTCTATTTATAAGGGGTTTCTGGAAGTTACCGTTAGGGTTCAGAAAATTCGGACTAGTCCGTGGTGGTGACCGGACTAGTCCGGTGTGCTGTGAGAAGCAAACCCTAAGTGTCCAGGAATATCGGACTAGTCCGTTTGAAAACGGACTTGTCCGATTTCACTGCTGGAAAACTTCGGACTAGTCCGATTGTCATCGGACTGGTCCGGACCTGTGAAACCTTTAGTGTTTAGGATGACAAGTCCGCACTTGGAGGACTTGTCCGATTTAGATCAGTGTGTATATCGGACTAGTCCGTGTAAACACCGGACTTGTCCGAAGTGGATCAGAAAGGTTATCGGACTAGTCCGGTGGAGACCGGACTTGTCCGATCTAGTGACTTGTGCATTGTGTTGAGGACTAGTCCGCACTGGGGAGGACTAGTCCGAAGTGGAACAGAAGAATTATCGGACTAGTCCGGTGATGACCGGACTTGTCCGATCTTGTGCAGAATGTGATATCGGACTAGTCCGGTGGACATCGGACTAGTCCGGTCCTGTATAGCTTTGTGCATGTGTGTGTGTGATTAAATGAGATTGAGCTCTTGGGTGTGTTTCCTTAACACACTCCACACATACTAAACTACTAGTTTCTTCTCCTTGAGCTCAAATCCATTTTCCTTCTCAATTTCCTCTTTTTGGCACTTTGCTCATCTTTCATCATTTTTCTGCATTCATCTCAACAAAAGAATTAGGATCCCAATTGCTTGTCATAAATCATCCAAAACCCACAAGGGAGTCCTAGATGCACTTTCAATCTCCCCCTTTTTGGTGATTGATGACAACCAATTGAGATTTCACAAAATGAGGTATAAAATGAGATTTTTCATAAAGTATGCACATATGACTCAAAAATGCATCAAGCAACAAGAGAATCATTCATATGTGCATTCTTTATGGTGGGATGCATACTAAGAGCATGAATGCATTAAGAATGACAGAATTTGCATTGATCAACTAATATCAAGTGAATATAGCATTTCAGGAGCAAAAATTCAGATTTCATCACACACTTGCAAATTAACTGAGAAATCTAACATAGGACCAAACATGATATGAAAATAGCGTTAAACAATTACAATCACAAATAGAAAATACATGGAGACTCTCTCCTCGCATTCTATGCAGCTAAAGCTAAGTCTAGAAGCTCCCCCTCAATCTCTCCCCCTTTGGCATCAAGACACCAAAAAGAGAGAGAGGGAGGTCCTAGGGCTTCACTCTTCGCTGTCAGTCCTCTCATCGTCTTCATCATCTTCATCGCTTTCTTCTTGGCGAGGTTGAGAGGGAGGAGGAGGAACGGAGCTGCTCGAGCCCCCAATGCCAAAATAGGCAAGCTCGGATGTAGTCAAGGGGCTGAGTTCAGTGACGTCCAGATCAGAGTCTTCAGAAATGACTGGAGACCCTATTGGGTTGATCTCTAGTTTCTCACTCAGCTGCTTCACATTTGCTTTTATGTACCTCATGTCTTCTTTCCTCTTCTGGTTGAGCTTATGAAGCTTCACTTCAGTTTTCTTGCAGGAGGAGAGAAGAGACACCAAGTACTTCAGGATCCCACTGGCGGATCCTTTCTTAGGGGCTTCCCTGGAGGGAGGAGGAGCCCTAGCAGCTTCTTCTTGTCTTGCCGGTGCCTCGGGGCTTGAGGCCGGCGATGGAGGAGCTTGGACAATTACTGGCTGAGGCTTCTGAGGCCTCAGTGGAGTGTGCTCCACATCCTTCACGAACTCGATCCCTGTGACCTTCTCGATCATAAACATCAAGTAGGGGGCATAGCCACAGGATCGGTTGGGGGTGCTTGAGATATTGACCATATCATTCCAGATATAGTCAGCCACATCAAACTTTCTGTCCTTGCTTATGACCCTCATCAGGGTCCGGAGGTAGCCTTGTACACTCCCTGCATCCCCATCCTTGGGGGCTATTGTCTTCCGGAGGACTCTATTGAGCACAACAAAGAAAGGCTTCATATTCTTGGTAGAGGGAGGGACATACTTGGAGTTGGGCTCATACATGAACTTCATCCTGTCCCTCTCAATGACCCCTATGTTGTGGATAATGAGGTGGTCATGTCCTCCAGACTCAAGGTGCAGCAAACTGGCAAACTCTTCTTGAGTAATTGAGTACTTGGATCCATGAGTCATCCAAGTCACACTTTCCTCGTCTTCACTGGAGAAGTGGCACGTTGCATAAAACTGTGCAATCACTTCATCATTCCAGTTATATCTGAAGGCAAACAAGTCCTTCAGTCCGTGTTTCTCAGCAGCTGCAATAACCTCATCAAAGGCTGCACACTTCTTCTTCTCCAGGTGGGCCCAGTCAATCCATTGACTGCGCACCACTGGGGTCTTCATAGGCAAATAGACCAATTTGTAGAAGTCCGAGTGGAAATTGGACCAAAATCTGCCATCTGCTGCTTGCTTGGATCTTGCATAGCAGTCTACCCCTCTCAGCTTAGCAGCCACCTCGCTGCCCTTGCCAGTGAACTTCTCTTCATTTGGGTCCCGGGCCCCTTCTCTGGGGGCATGCAGCTTGAGGGGCCCAACTGGCCCTGTGGCAACTCCTTTGCCCTTTCCTTTGGTTTGTCGAAGGCCACTTGAGGAGGTGCCGGCCTTCGATGCAGCTTTCTTCACACACACTTTCCTTCTGACTTGGGGAGGTGAGGGAGCTGGCTCGGAGGGTTTCTCTTGGCGTTTCTTGCCAAGACCCGCCGAGGGCCGAGGTGCCACTTCGGACTCAAAATCGGACATTTCGTAGTCAGAGCTCGACATGATCTGAGAATGAGTGATCAAGGTAAAATACAGGTTATACAAGGTATTGGTGAGATAATATGGCAATGGAAGGCATTAGGGAATGAAGGAATTAGGTTTTGGTTCAGAAACAACGGACTTGTCCGGTGCACAGGCACGGACTAGTCCGGTGGACCGGACTTGTCCGTACCTGGACCGGACTAGTCCGGTGTTCATCCGCAAAAACCTAACGGATTGGGTAAAATTTGATCCCTAAGCCAAAAATAGTCTAGCATACACGTAGTACATCTATTGGACATGTAACTAGTGAAGAATGCTAGGCCAAACGATAAGCAATGGAGAAATTTGCGATTTCTTAGGGTTTGAAGAAAATTTACCAAGAAATCGAAGGAGGCTTGAGATTTTGGGGGTTGGAGGCCGGACTTGTCCGCTAACTTCAATCCCCGAGTCTTCAAGCTTGATCTCCGCCCAAGTTTGAGGCTTTTCGACGGAGGAATCGAGTATTTGCCTTGGGAGCTCGAGCGCAAGAGAGAGAATGCTTGGGGCGAGTGTGAGAGTGAATGAATTAGGGTTTGGTGGCGGCTAGGGTTAAGGACACGAAAAATCGGACAAGTCCGGACATGACCGGACTAGTCCGAAGTCGTCCAGAGACTTATATCGGACTAGTCCGTGGTCTGTCGGACTAGTCCGGCCTAACCGGCACTCTGCGGACAAGTCTGCAATGGGCGGACTAGTCCGGGTAACCACGGACTTGTCCGTGGTCACCAGGAGAGAAATGCATAGCCCATTCATATATATTTGAAGGTTCAATATTAGAGATTAGAGAGACAAAACAATTCAAATAATCTTGATGAATTTGACCAGTAAGCAAACAACAATCATACTATGATCAAAATTCATCAAGATCTAATAATTGACATAGTTTTCGAGAGAAAAGTGAAGAGGGATGATTTTCACAATTCAATCAAAATTTTGAAGAAACATACAGGTATGCAACTTTTCAAGCCACACTCCGAGAATCAAGAACATTTAGCTCATTTCGGAGTTCACAAAAGCGTTTTTCATCAAGTGGCTTGGTGAATATGTCGGCTAATTGTTTTTGGGTGTTGACATGAGAGATGGATATGTCTCCTTTCATGGAATGGTCTCTCAAGAAGTGGTGTCTTATGTCTATATGTTTTGTTCTAGAGTGCTCAACTGGATTGTGTGCTATTTTAATGGCACTCTCATTATCACAAAGGAGAGGAATATGGTTCATATTGTAACCATAATCCCTTAGAGTTTGTCGCATCCAAAGAAGTTGTGCACAACAACTCCCGGCTGCAACATACTCCGCTTCGGCTGTGGATAATGCAATGGAATTCTGTTTCTTGGATGACCAAGAAACTAAGGATCTTCCTAGAAATTGGCAAGTGCCGGAAGTACTTTTTCTATCTACTTTGCACCCGGCATAATCTGCATCGGAATACCCAATGAGATTGAATTTTGAGCCTTTTGGGTACCAAAGACCAAGGTTGGGTGTATGAACTAAATATCTTAAGATTCTCTTAACGGCTGTCAAATGACATTCCTTGGGGTTGGCTTGAAATCTTGCACACAAGCAAACACTCAACATGATGTCTGGCCTAGATGCACATAAATATAGTAAAGATCCAATCATGGAGCGATATACCTTTTGGTCGACGCTCGTTCCATCTTCATTGAGGTCCAAGTGCCCATTCGTTGCCATGGGAGTCTTTATCGGCTTTGCTTTGTCCATGCCAAACTTCTTGAGGATGTCCTGCGTGTACTTGGTTTGGCTTATAAAAGTTCCTTCCCTTTGTTGTCGCACTTGGAATCCCAAGAAGTACTTCAATTCTCCCATCATCGACATTTCGAATCTCTCTGTCATAATTTTGCTAAACTCTTCACAGAAGGATTGGTTAGTTGACCCAAAAATTATATCATCAACATATATTTGGCAAATAAAAAGATCATTATCCAGATTTTTTGTGAATAACGTATAGTCTACTTTGCCAATTTGAAAACCATTATCTATTAAAAAATCTCTAAGGCACTCATACCAAGCTCTAGGAGCTTGTTTGAGGCCATAGAG
The DNA here is from genome assembly GCA_036927565.1 of Tuctoria greenei. NCBI lineage: Eukaryota > Viridiplantae > Streptophyta > Magnoliopsida > Poales > Poaceae > Tuctoria > Tuctoria greenei. Next base: position 45,697,724 of record JAYESD010000012.1, read on the forward strand.
AGCCTTACGCAGTTTATACACGTGATCGGGGAACTCTTCGTCTTCAAACCCGGGTGGTTGCTCCACGTACACCTCCTCCTTGATCGGTCCGTTGAGGAAGGCGCTTTTCACGTCCATTTGATACAGCTTGAAATCATGGTGAGTAGCATATGCAAGTAATATTCTAATTGATTCAAGCCTAGCTACTGGAGCAAAAGTTTCATCGAAATCCAAACCTTCGACTTGTGAGTAACCTTTGGCCACAAGTCGTGCCTTGTTTCTTGTTACCACACCGTGTTCGTCTTGCTTGTTGCGGAAGACCCACTTGGTGCCTACAACATTTGCATTGGGTCTTGCCACAAGTTCCCAGACCTCGTTTCTCTTGAAATTGTTCAACTCTTCTTGCATCGCCACTACCCAGTCCGGATCCTTCAATGCATCCTCAGTCCTGCGGGGTTCCAAAAAGGAGACAAACGAGTAATGTTCACAAAAATTTGCTATGCGAGATCTAGTGGTTACTCCCTTTTGGATGTCGCCGATGATGTTGTCGATCGGGTGATCCCTTTGAATGCATTGGTGTACTCTTGGGTGTGGTACTTGGGGAGTCGTGTGTTGGTGATCATCTTCTTCTCCCCCTGAGTTGTTGTCCTCGTTGATTTGTTCATTACGTTCGTACTCCTGTGGTTGATCTTGTATTGAGGCTCCCCCTTGATGGTTGATTTCATCTTGTGGTTCACTTTCATCTTGTATTTGTGACGTTGACTCTTGTGGTCGTACTTCGCCTAGAGCCATTCTCTTCAATGCTTGATAGGGGGCTTCTTCTTTACCTAATTCACATTGATCAACTTGCTCCTTTTGGGAGCCATTAGTTTCATCGAACACTACGTCACGTGCCACTTCAACAAGTCCGGAGGACTTGTTGAAGACACGATAGGCGTAAGTGTTCGAATCATAGCCAAGCAAGAAACCTTCATCGGACTTCGAAGCGAACTTTGAAGTCCTGGGCTTCTTGTTTAAAATATAGCAAGGAGAACCAAAAACTCGAAAATATGAAATGTTCGGTTTGTTACCGGTGAGTAGCTCATAGGGGGTCTTCTTTAGTAGTCGATGAAGATAGAGGCGATTTGTGGCGTGGCAAGCTGTGTTGATTGCTTCCGCCCAAAATCGGTCCGAAGTCTTGTATTCATCGAGCATAGTTCTTGCCATTTCTATGAGCGTGCGGTTCTTCCTTTCGGCAACTCCATTTTGTTGTGGGGAGTATGGTGCTGAAAATTCGTGCTTGATTCCTTCTTCATCAAGGTACTCCTCCACTTGTATGTTTTTGAACTCCGTGCCATTGTCACTCCGAATACTCTTGATTTGTAATGAAAATTCGTTTTGTGCTCGCTTGAAGAACTTCTTGAGTGTCCCTTGTGTTTCTGATTTTTCATGCAAAAAGAACACCCAAGTGAAGCGGGAAAAATCATCAACAACAACTAAACCATACTTGTTACCGCCGATGCTTATATAAGCAATTGGACCAAACAAGTCCATATGAAGTAGTTCGAGCGGTCTTGTTGTGGTCATGATGTTCTTCGCAGGATGCTGTGCTCCAACTTGTTTCCCTGCTTGGCACGCGCTACATGGCCTGTTTTTCTCAAACACAACATCTTTCAAACCTCGGATGTGATCGCCCTTGAGGAGTTTTTGAAGGTTCCTCATACCAACATGTGCCAGCCGTCTATGCCACAGCCAACCCATGTTGGTCTTTGCAATCAAGCATGTGTCGAGTTCGGCTTTATCCTTGTTGAAGTCAACAAGGTAAAGCTTTCCCTTCAACATACCCTTGAATGCAATAGAACCATCGCTCCTTCTTGAGACGATCACACCCTCGTTAGTAAACAGGCAATTATAACCCTTGTCGCACAATTGAGATATGGACAGCAGGTTATAATCTAAAGATTCAACGTGCAAAACATGTGAAAGAGTATGTTCAGAGGATATGGCTATTTTACCGGTACCGAGGACCCTCCCTTGACTGTTGTCTCCAAAGTAGATCCCTTCATTTGGGTCCTCGTTCACTTCATACTCCACAAACATCCTCCTTTCTCCGGTCATGTGGTTTGTGCATCCACTGTCTAGCACCCATTTGGATCCACCGGAGGAGTAGGCCTGCAGAAACAAGTTACGCCTTGGTTTTAGGTACCCAAGCTTGCTTGGGTCCTTGGAGGTTAGTGACAATACATTTGGGCACCCACACATGGGATTTTGTGTTCCCATGGCGTGGCCCAGCATAATAAGCATACACTTTACCAATATTGTTTCTCATTAATACATATGAAGCATCGAAGGTTTTAAACAGGAGTTGTTGCTGATTATTGGTCGGACTAGTCTGTGTGACCGGACTTGTCCGGATGACCGGACTTGTCCGGACCACAACCGGACTAGTCCGGTTTTCATGAGAGTTCAGATTTTTAGATTTCGTGCTGCCGGGTTGTGAGGGTCCTCCTTTCACAAAGGTAATCTTTCCCTTGTTATTCTTATGATTTCCAGCTCTTTGCTTTCCATCATAGGAATAACCAATGCCATACTTGACATTTGGAGGTCTTTGGACCAAATATGCACTACGTGCATAGTTGATCCTTTTCTTGTCAAATATTACACATTGGGTAGGGTTTTTGTCCTTTGTGGAGGTGGACTTTTCTTTCAACCTGGTGTTTATCTTTTCACATTTGCAGATATGAGTATTATTACTTGAAGTGGATTGAGAAGGTAGGCTTGAAGAGGAGGAGGGTTCACTAAGCTTGAGTGACTCAATTTGCACTTCAAGGATCTTGTTGACCTCGATCAGGTCATCAAGTTGGTCCTTGATTGCTACATTTGAGTTGGTTAGCTCCAAGCAAGTTTTCTTGCTTGAAGCTAGCTCAAGCTCTAGTGAGTGGCTTCTTTCCTTTTCATGAACTAGAAGATTGTCAAGTTCCACATGCTTCTCCTTTTGGGAGATAATCATGTCTTCTTGACGATCGATTAGCTCTTCCTTCTCAACAAGTTGGTTAAGCAAGAATTTCATTTTTGCAGCAGTTTTTCTATCTAAGCCAGCTAGCATATCTTCATCACTATCTAAATCATCATCACTTGAATAAGAATGTAAGGAAGGAGTTTTGATATTTACCTTGCGTTTACCTTCCTTAGCCATGAGGCAAGTCCCATTTGCCTTCTTTGCACCGAGCGTGGGAAAGAGTGTGGGTTTCTTGGACACGCTCTCGATGGCTATGCTAGCCAATTCTTCTTCATCGGACGATGAAGACTCATCGTTTGAGTCCCATTCCTTTCCAATGTGTGCTTGTTCAGCTTGTTTCTTCTTCTTGAAGAACTTCTTTGCTTGAGGCTTGGACTCTTTGTTCTTCTTCTTATTGTCCTCATACGGGCAGTCGACTATAAAGTGGTTGTATTCACCACAGTTATAGCACGCCCGCCTCATCTTTGGCTTCGTCCTTTCTTTGTATTTTGCTTCATTTGATTTTGTTCCTTGTCTTTTCTTCATAATTCTCTTAAACTTCTTCATGAACAAAATCATATCTTCTTCATCTAGCTCGCTGCTTTCATCATCGCTGTCCTCCTCAAGCTGTGCTTCTCTTGCTTCTTTGGATAAAGGCTTGAGTGAGGACTTTAGGGCAACTCCCTTCTTCTTGGCCGATGTGAGGTCGGCTATTTCTTTTACGTGCTTGGCTTGCTTCTCCATCATCTCAAAGTTAATGATCTTGCCAAGCAGTTCATCAGGAGTCATTTTCTTGTACCCCGGACTCTCTCGGATCATAGAGCAAAGTGTAACATTGCGAGGCATGAAAGCTCTAAGGATGAGCTTTACAACCTCGTGATCATTCCACTTTCTGCTCCCATATGATCGAACCTTGTTCACGAGAGTCTTCAGTCTGTTGTACATGTCCTGGGGTGACTCATCTTCCTCAATCGCGAACCTTCCTAGTTCGCCCTCAATCATTTCAATCTTGGCTTCCCTCACATGTCTGTCACCTTCATGCGCTGTTTGTAGGGTATCCCAGATTTCTTTGGCAATTTCTAATCCGTCCACCTTTGTGAATTCATCTCGACTTAGAGATGAGGTGATGACGGCTGCGGCTTGTGCATTCCTGTGGATGGCTTGCTCTTGACTTGGCGTGAGCTCTTCGTCGTCATCTGGGATATTGATTCCTGTGCACACAATATGCCATAAACTTGGGTTAAGGGAAATCAAGTGCATCTTCATGTTTTGCCTCCACATAGAGTAGTCACTCCCATCGAAGTGTGGGGCTTTTCCAAGGGGAATGGATAGATAGTGATTGCTGTTAGAATTTAAACGGTCATAATTAAAAGGATATCGGGAGTAGTCGGTGTGACTACTCCCCTTCTTCTTTTCTTCAACTTTGGCTTTCCCTTTGGAAAGCGCTTTCTTTCTAAGGAGAGCTTTCAGCTCCAATGTCTCCTCATCATCATCGTCAAAGTCTTGAATGGCTTCAAGATACTTCTCAAGCTTTTGATGCTTGTCATTGTTCATCTCTTCCTGGTTGTTGATCTTTTGGACTTCCTTCATGTCCGACATGATCTCTTCGAGCGGTTGCACTCTTTCTTGAAGAACCTTGCTCTGATACCAATTGAATGTTGGCCTAGAGGGGGGGGTGAATAGGCCTTCTTGAATTTTATCGGTTCCTGTAACACTTCAACAACGAGATCAAAAAACAGATATAACGGACTAGTCCGGTGAAGTGCGGACTAGTCCGGATTTTACGGGCTAGGTTGATCAAGTTAGGTCAATTTGATTGTTTGTTGACTTTTGCAGCGGAAATATAAACTTTGTGATCAGTTCAATAGTTGTGTAACAGATTCTATTAAGAATATGACTTTATTTCAACTATTAACTTTGTATTCAACAAATCTAATCAAACCCTAGATAATGTTGATCAACTAGAATAAAGAACACAAATGAAAGACACAAGATTTATCCCGTGGTTCGGTTACCACGAAGGCAGCCTACGTCCACGTTGAGGAGCCCACAAAAGGGCCGGGTCTTCACTAACCCTTCCCTCGTTCGGATCGCCACGAAGGCCAATCCTCTTCCACTAATCACACAGGGGTAAATCACCGAGTTTAAGGGGCAATCTCACAAGTTGAGCGCTCCCTTGATTACAAGATTCAAGACCACCAATAACACACTTCAAAATATACAAACTGAGATGCAAGAGTGTGTTAGAGATTCAAACCAAGAGCTCAATCGCGTATCAAGTGCCCTCTCCAATGATCTACAAGTGATCTTCAATGTAGTGATCAATTTAGCACTTGGTTTTGTGGAGAGAGGTAGTTTTTGAGGCTCTTGGGAGGTGTGACGGCGCTAGGGTTCGAGAGAGTTTGAAAGTGGGCCGTGCACCTCTATTTATAAGGGGTTTCTGGAAGTTACCGTTAGGGTTCAGAAAATTCGGACTAGTCCGTGGTGGTGACCGGACTAGTCCGGTGTGCTGTGAGAAGCAAACCCTAAGTGTCCAGGAATATCGGACTAGTCCGTTTGAAAACGGACTTGTCCGATTTCACTGCTGGAAAACTTCGGACTAGTCCGATTGTCATCGGACTGGTCCGGACCTGTGAAACCTTTAGTGTTTAGGATGACAAGTCCGCACTTGGAGGACTTGTCCGATTTAGATCAGTGTGTATATCGGACTAGTCCGTGTAAACACCGGACTTGTCCGAAGTGGATCAGAAAGGTTATCGGACTAGTCCGGTGGAGACCGGACTTGTCCGATCTAGTGACTTGTGCATTGTGTTGAGGACTAGTCCGCACTGGGGAGGACTAGTCCGAAGTGGAACAGAAGAATTATCGGACTAGTCCGGTGATGACCGGACTTGTCCGATCTTGTGCAGAATGTGATATCGGACTAGTCCGGTGGACATCGGACTAGTCCGGTCCTGTATAGCTTTGTGCATGTGTGTGTGTGATTAAATGAGATTGAGCTCTTGGGTGTGTTTCCTTAACACACTCCACACATACTAAACTACTAGTTTCTTCTCCTTGAGCTCAAATCCATTTTCCTTCTCAATTTCCTCTTTTTGGCACTTTGCTCATCTTTCATCATTTTTCTGCATTCATCTCAACAAAAGAATTAGGATCCCAATTGCTTGTCATAAATCATCCAAAACCCACAAGGGAGTCCTAGATGCACTTTCACGGTTTCCATCCAAGCATCGCGGAGGCTTACTTAAGAAGGAAAGTATGCATGGCTTGAGGACTCTTTAATCCTTCGATCAAACTTGTGCTCAGAGCCTCCCAAACTTCGCTTATCTTTCTCTTCCTTCGCTCCACTTTGTCGCGATGGAGTTGGGTCTTCCCCAGAGCCGCCTCAAGAGTAGGGACAATTTGATGAAGGTCCGGACCTATATGGGGTGGTCCAGTGACTCCTCCAGCCACCTGATCCGCGCCGACGAGCTCCCATTCAAGAAGGAGCATAATGGCGACATGGTGTACTTCTCTGCGTAGACCAAGGTGGGATTGATCCCACCTTTTTCAACCATTCTTTTAATGCTACTGGACTTTTTACGGTCTCCCGCTGTATCATCTTGGCCCCCATTCTCTTCTGCTAGTGGCAACCTTCATCCACTTCTGCGAGATGTGGGTGGGTGATCTCCCCTGCATCGAGCTGTTTCGTACCTTCTTCACAGTCGACACCACCGGCAAGGGGATTGAGCTTCTTGTCTTCTACTATTTCGTGAAGCGCAAGAACTACCCCTTCAAGTACTTGAAGTCATTACCTTCTGGCAAATGGGACGATTGGAAGAAGGATTGGGTCATCATTGCACTAGAGGAGCACAAGAGATTGGAGCTACCCCAGGGACTCCCCAACGTTGATACCGACGCTTGGAGTGTAGTTTCGGAGCAGTCATATGCCTTCAACCCTGTCCTGACCAGGATCCAAGAATGCGTGGAGGGTGGAGTGACCCCTCAGATTGTCTTCTGCAATTTCTTGGTCAACAGATGGGCTCCACTAAGGAAGAGGGAGAAGCTCGCCTGGGCCCTCAATAGCGTGATGGATGACAACCGGATTGAAACTGGTCTGAAATCCAACTTGGATGACAAAGCTCTGAAGCTTCATCTCAATAAATTCCAGCATGGGATAAATGATGACGGCAATGACTTGGTTCCGCCGACTGCTTTCCTTCCTTTGAACATGGAGCCAGAGTTCAGCAGAGAGATCCAAAGGAAGATGCCGGCGCTTCATGACCTTGGTGAGGTGGAGAGGCGTCTGACCTTGAGGGTGATAATCCCCAGAGCTTCCGAAGGAAGGTCTGCCTCCACCCCAAGTTGGAGGGTTGAAGACATCGGGAAGGGCAAGGGCAAAGAGCCAGCTGAACACTCTAGCCGAAAGAGGAAGCTGAAGCATGCTGATGGGAGGTTCGTCAGGGCTGCTCCCTCCACAACGGCTCCTTCTCCCCGGCGAAGGAGGTCTTATGTGGATGCACCTTCTTCGGTGCAGGCTTCTTCGAGAGGCGCTAGCTCCGGGCAGTCAAACCCGGCCTCAGTGCCAACTAAGAGCTCCAGGCCTGGGAGTTCTTCCCGACCATGAGAAGCTCCGGCCAAGAGGACACCGACTGTTGGAAGTTGTCCTCAGCTAAGGCCTGAAGTCGTTGTCTCACCAAACTTGGTGGGCTCTGGCTCTAGGCGTGAGAAGAAGAGGTTCCAAGGCGACTGGGGTGGTAGCATCCATAGATAAGCATCGAGTGCTCGTCTTAAAATGCTAGTCTTGTTTTTGTTGTGTCTTTAATCTTCTCATCGCTTTATTTCTAGGGTGTCGAAGAAATGGTTAGGAACTTCAGCATCTGTTGTAGCGACCGTGGCTGCGCATGTCGAAGCTCTGGCTTGGACCACCGAGCCTCCTACTCAAGTGGTGGCAGAAGTCACGGCAGCTCTGGCGCCAGCTATCGTGGACTTGGATTTAGAGTCCTCGCCGGAAGCTCCCATGGTAGCGCCGGACCACAGGGGAGAAGTCGAAGATGTACCGCTGGCAACATTGCCTGAGGCTGATGCTCCAATACCGGAGATGTCAGAGGCTCCGGCCTTTGAGCCAAAAGTCATCGAAGCCCTGGTTGTTGAGCCAGAGGCAATTGACGCCCCGACTATTGAGACGAAGATGGTTGAAGCTCTTACCCTTGGGCCAGAATTTGTTGAAGGTCCGGCAGCTGAGCCAGAGATGCTTGAAGCTTCGGTCGCTGAGCCGGAAGTGACTGACGCGTCGCCGTGTGAGCCGGAGGTGGTAGGGGCACCGGATGAATCTCTAGCCGCTGTGTGGGTACCGGAGTCCACACATCCGAGGATCTCATTGGGTGGTACCGTGCGATGCGGCATCTAACAGCACACACGAAAAGCATACCAAAACATATAAAGTTTTCATTTCATAATAAGAAGAGTTTACAAAAGAGTGTACAACAGGGGTACACACGCAGCGGAAAATACATACTCATAATCTCACCTAACTAAGCAGGAGAGAAGACGTCCATGCCCTAGGACGCTTCTCGCTAGCAACAAGAAGAACATTCAGCAGTGGCATGGTTCACATGAGATTTATCTCGATACCTCGAGATCTCATGTACAACCTGAACAGCAGGAATAAACCTAATACCTGCAAAAATCGTTAAAGCGCAAACGTGAGCATAAGGCTCAGCAAGACTAACCCGTCTCACTAGACATATGCAAGGCTGAGTACTAAACATAGGTAAGGAATAGCATAAATAGACTCACCTACAAGTAAATCCTTATAATCATGTTTTAAGTAGCAAATGACATTCTTTGAGAATGGCACATCATAGACTCCATAATCAAACAAGAAACGCTTTCCCGATGATATGACATGCTCAAAGCACATAATGCTATGACAGCTAAAGTATGGGGAAACTCTAAACATTAGTTTTTTTATCTCTAAGTCATACAAGGTTGCAAAGCAATTATAATTCAATACAATATATTTTTCTGGCTTCTTTAGTATTTACTACGTCACGACAGCGATGGACAAGTGGTACTCTACTACCGCGAGGGACGGTGATTGCAATCAGGACACACCCGGACTGCACGACACGCACACCCGCGTGGGAGACACATACGTGCTCTCCTCCCCGCATCATACATGGCCACCTTTCACCCAAGACCCCAATGTCGACAAACCTCTTCATCCCGAGCAAAAGGTCCCCTACACGGACACGTCAAAACGTTCCGCTAAGAGATTTACAACTTTCTGCCTTCGCATCTCCATTCAAGGACAACCGAGGAGTCTCCACACTACAGTCTAGAGTTACATCAGTTCAATGGGCCCATATACTATTATGCAACCGGTACAGTTCAAGCTTGCCCAACGGTGCCGCATACGGCACGGTCCTCAAGTGACACAAGCAGGGCTATGCGGCCGAGACTCCATCTCGTCGACTCCTGTTCCCCCTGCCCGGTCACGTGTTCATTGCATAAGCCATTTTTAATGTTCCACCCTCATGTGAACTATTATTCTATCTCGCGAGTAGATTCCAACTACTCGACTTCTACCGGATTTCCTATACATTAGCAAAGCAGTTACTACAGGTCAAACTGTAACTCGTTCCAACCAAACCCTGGGATTTGTGGTCATGCATGTGGAGTATCAAACACCTTATACGTAATGTACAATATCAACTGAAGACGTAAGTGAATAATACTGCAAAACTTTGAAAATCTTTTAAATGCAAACCGGGGCTTGCCTTAGTTTGCGACTCGATTAAATGTCAATTGTTAAGGGTCCTTCTCTGAAGGCTCCGCCAAGGACTTCAAGTGGACACCCTGGCCTTCTCCTCCAAGTGACACTTCTCGTCAATATCGATCACTACACGACATGCATATATGAATGCTAATAAATTATAATGTACATATAGTTCATAAGCTTCTAACTATGGTTATAGTGAGTGAATGATATTGTTTGGCTTTGGTATTTTTATGGTAGATGTTAGGGACTACAATAATTACTCTTGCAAAGAACAGGAGATGATCAAAGTAGGTTGTTGTCTCAAAAATTATGGTAAGCAATAAACTTCCCATAATGTTAGAGAAGAAACTATAGCTTGAACATAGCTGCCAGTTGATGATCATGATAGAGGATGTTGTTCTGGTTCTATAAAAATTGGTTTCATAAATTTATAAGCCTTGGTGAAGGAGATATTGAATTTCAAAGTTGGCAAGAATTTCTGGAATTATTTTATAACTGAATTTTAGCTTTTCAATTAACATTCAGTTGGCAACAGAATTAGGACCAGGAGACTAAGTCAATTAAATCTCAAATTTTTACAGGAGTTAGTATATGACTGAAGAAGTGTCCAGTTCAAATTTGGGACATAACAAAGCAACTGAACAGCTTTAATAATTCAAGGACTGAAAGAGGTAATTGAATTATACAGAGGGTTATACAAATGCAATGGCTCTCAAAGCTTTTCTGGAATTCAAGAATAGGATCATGTATTTTATGTGAATTTCGGGCATGTTTCCAGTGGAAAGTTATCTGGGAAAAATACATTTGTATCTGGAAAGATGGCTTCCTACAGAATTGAAAAATGAATTTCATGGATCCTAATTGGTATTGACAGAAACTAGAGCTGAAGGGCTTTAAAAAAAATTTTGTTTGAAGATTTTTGGAGCAGTCTATAGAATGATATGCATTTTTGAAGTTTGCACAATTTTCGGGAAATGGAAAAATGGTTGAATGGCTGACTGTGGGGCCCACTCTCAGCACCTTCTTCAACCTCCAGCTGCGCCCTTCAGTTCGCGCCCAGTGCACATATACTGCACGAATGGCATTTGGCGTTCCCGCTCCTAGAAGTATCAAAAGACCACAACCACAAAATAACAGTTGTTCCCGGTATCCTGGAACACGCAGTGGACATGGTTTCCCGGTGCCAATGTCAACAAAATAGTGCCAGCAACGGCGGCAGCGGTGGTGAGCTCGGCGGCCATGTCAAGAAGGTCCACCCCAGCCTTAAACCGATGCATAATGATGTCTAGAAGTATCCTAGGTGTTGAAGGAACATTATAGAGTACTCAAATCGTGGACGAAATCGCATGAAATAGGATCTCGACAGTGAACCGCGCCATTTTTGTAGGCGGTGGGGAAATCTCGTAGAACTCGACCGTTACTCGATGGATGCTACTGAAACTTGGCAGAAGTGTGCTCCATGAGGTGGTGCACAACATTCATGAACAAATTGGAAAATGGTTGCACGTAGAAACGAAATTAAACCAACGACCTAGTGACCTAGTTATGAACTAGCTCCGGTAAAACTTGAAATAAGCGAGCTAGGAGCTAAGTCCTGGGCTGAAACTTTGTGGGTAGACTCTATTTGGTATGGTGCACCTTTTTGCTTTTGGAGAGTAGTTGAGAACGGGAGTGTATCGACCTGTCCACGATGGAGTAGACGCGGCAGTTTGAAGCCTGCACCGCAAGCTCCGGAAACACTGGAACAAGGAGGAAGGTCCTGCACAGGCTGAGAGAACAAAGAGCAGAGGAATGTTTGCTCTCCAGTCCAGGGAGAAAGAGAGAGAGGGAACTCAGAGGGAAAGCACGGATGAAGAGAGAGAGTAGAATGGATAGGCTTGGACTACTTGAGGTAAAGATCAAGCCCTGCTGGAGGAAAAAAATTGCATGTGCTGGCTGCATGTATCACGGTGGCAGGCTCACAACAATCAGAGGAGTCGGTAACTGCAATTGTGTGGCTTCCATGTGGGCCCTACTTTGATTTTCATTCCTATCCTCTCTGCTACTTTTAATTTCTCCTCAAAATTTGTTCAAAAATTTCCAAATTTGGTGTGAGGTCTAAGAAAAATGTGGGGAATCCAAATGTGAAATCAAATTTCAGTTCCGACAAAGTTTGAGCCAGATTTAATTTCAAATTTGAATTCAAATAGTATTTAATTTCCTCAGGTGAATAATTAGTATATGAGGCTCAAAAATCTTGAAACTTTGAATTTAGCCTTTTGGAACCATGAGGGCCATCTAGAAAAATTGGGACTTCATTTCGACAAAGTTAAGTACACGTCAACCTTTTGAGTCGACGTTGAATTAAACTCTCAGTGCGTGTCCAATTAATGGAGACTTGCTTCAAAAATCTTGAAACCTTACCGAGAGTCTAATTAGAATATTAGGAGGCTATAGAAAAATTTATAGCCTCAGATTTGAATATTTTTGACAGGGCCAAATGTACAGTAGTATATTCAATTTGCAATTAATTTGAATATATATTGGGTACTTCATATTAATTTGACCTAGGATCCTCCATTCAAATAATTCCAAACTTTGAAGAGAGGTCAAAGAATTAATCTAAGATTATTGGTGAAGTCCATTCCTCATGTTAGTAAAATTTAAGCATGAGTGGAAGAAATTATTTGATGAGATCAAGTTCATAAGCATAATTATAATTGGTCTCCATTAGGGTTGATAACCAACTTACAACTGAACCTCATATGAAGGAAAATGTGGGATTTTACATTCCTCCCCCCTTAAAAGAATATCGTCCCGAGATTACAACAAGAAGGATAAAAGGAAAAAAGATCTAATGCACATATGCTGCTAACAAGTCCGCATAGTTCGATTTAAGAAAATCCTCGCTTTCCCAAGTTGCTTCTTTGGCGGTATGGTTATTCCACAAGACTTTGTAAAAGTGCAAGGTGCTGCTTCTTGTGGTACGAGTCTTCTCATCGATGATCTTGACCGGATGCTCAGAATAAGTGAGATCAGGTTGTAGAGCTACAAGATCTTCCGTGCGGACTTCAGCTAGGGATTTAAGACACTTCCACAACTGAGAGATGTGGAATACATTATGAATTCCAGAGAGAGACGTCGGTAACTCCAGACGATAGGCCACAGGTCCGCATTTCTCAGTGATAGCGAACGGCCCCGATGAATCGTGGAGCCATCTTTCCCTTCACCCCAAAACGATGAATCCCTTTCATTGGAGATACACGAAGGTAAATGTGATCCCCAATGTCGAAGTTAAGAGGTCGATGTCTTTTATCTGCATAACTCTTCTGTCGAGATTGAGCAGCCTTGAGATTGGCTTGGATTACTCGCACTCGTTCCTCTGCTTCATTGACCAGATCAATACCATATGTCACTCTTTCACCAGACTCACACCAATTCAATGGTGTGCGACATTTCCTGCCATAGAGAGCTTCATATGGCGCCATTTGGATACTAGCTTGATAGCCATTGTTATATGAAAACTCCGCCAATGGTAGATGATCATCCCAATTTTTACCCTGGTGGATGGCACAAGCTCGTAGCATGTCCTCAAGGACTTGATTTAATCGCTCCGTCTGACCATCAGTCTGCGGATGATAAGAAGAACTTCGAATCAACTTGGTACCCAATGATGCGTGGAGCTGCTCCCAAAAGCGAGCAACAAATAAGGCTCCACGATCTGAAATGATAGTGCGGTGTACTACATGTGGGCACATGATCCATGTGATATATACCTCTGCATACTTGGGACCTCGATAGTTGGTGTTGACAGGGATAAAATGCGCTGACTTGGTGAACCGATCAACTATCACCCAAATCAAATCATGTTTACGGAAAGTGAGAGGTAACCCTACAATGAAATCCATGCTGATGTCTCCCCACTTCCATGCCGGTATGTTTAAGGGTTGTAACTGTCCGGCTTGCCTCAAATGGTCGGCTTTCACTCGCCGACATGTATCACATTCGGATACATACTTCGCTATCTATCGCTTCATCCGTGACCACCAGAATTTCTTCTTCAGATCTTGGTACATCTTGTTGCTACCTGGATGAATAGAGTACTTGGATAAGTGTGCTTCATCCAAGACCTTCTTTCAGAGCTCCATGTCATGGGGTACGACTATACGGTCTTTAAACCAAATAGTATCGTGATCATAACATCGAAAGCATTTCATCTCCCCCTTCTTCATTCTTCGTCGGATGTGCGACATTCCCTTGTCTTTCTTCTGAGCCTCTACAATATCTTCCCTAATGGTAAGGATGAGAGCTAGATTGTAGAGCGCTCCATATGGAACCAAGTATAAACTCGGCTCATCCTCTTCCATTCAATTGATCGATAGATGATTGACATGAGACTTGTGGCTCAGCGCATATGCAACCACATTTACTTTGCCACGATGGTAGTGGATCTCAATCTCATAGTCTTTGATCAATTCCAACAATCTTCGCTGTCGCATATTCAAGTCTTTCTGGGTGAAAATGTAATTCAAACTCTTGTGATCAGTGTAGAGATGCACTAGTTTGCCTAATAGATAGCGCCTCCACACCTTTAATGCGAGCACCACGGTAGCGAGCTCAAGATCGTGAGTCGGATAATGTTGTTCATGATTCTGAAGCTGTTGGGATCCATACGTGATCACCCTTCTATCTTGCATGAGTACACAACCAAGACCAATGCCAAATGCATTGCAATAGACATCAAATAGTTTAGTTGTGTCCGGCTGAGCCAACACTGGTACTGTTGTGAGGTGTTTCACCAAAGCTTGAAATGCTTCTTCACATTCTTTAGTCCATACATATCTTGTTCCATTCTTCAGTAGTTCCGTCATTGGTTTAGCTATCTTTGAGAATCTCGGAATAAACCTCCGATAATAGCCAGCCAAGCCAAGGAAACTACGAACTTCATGTACGTACTTGGGAGATTTCCACTTCAGGACTTGTACAATTTTGCTTGAATCAACGGCAGTACCATCAGACGAGATGATGTTCCCTAGAAATGGCACTTGGAGGATCCAAAACTCACACTTGCTGAACTTTGCATACAGTTTGTGATCCCTTAAACGTTGCAAAAAAATATGCAAGTGTTTAGCGTGTTCTTCTTAAGATTTAGAACACACCAAGATGTCATCAATGAATACCACGACAAACTTGTCCAACTCCGGCATAAACACCGAATTCATGAGATACATGAAGTGAGCTGGTGAATTGGTCAACCCAAAGGACATGACGAGATACTCAAATAGCCCATACCTCGTAAAAAATGCGGTTTTTGGAATGTCCTCAGGTCGAATCTTAATCTGATGATAACTTGAACGAAGGTCCATCTTTGAGAATACCTTAGCACCCACTAGTTGATCGAATAAAATATCGATGCGTGGTAGTGGATACTTGTTCTTGATGGTGACCACATTCAGTGGACGATAGTCCACACACAACCTTAAAGTCTCATCCTTCTTCTTCACAAACAACGCGGAACAACCTCAAGGTGATGAACTTGGGCGAATAAATCCCTTGCTCAATAAGTCATTTAGCTGCCCCTTCAATTCCGCAAGTCCCTTCGGTGCCATCCTATACGGTTTCCTTGAGATTGGCATGGTTCCCGGCGCTAGTTCAATCTTGAACTCGACGTCACGTTCTGGTGGCATGCCCGGGAGATCGTCAGGAAGCACGTCTGGATATTCACACACTACGGGGATATCCTCAAGCTTCTTGGAACTTGTGTGATGCACCGATGAGACTCTTGGTGCGGTATTCAAAAGATTTAAAGTGTTGCTCCCATAGAATTTAGAATTCAGTTGGACAGTCCGCAAACTGATATCAAAGATAGCTCCATGATGTGTCAACCACGACATCCCCAAGATGAGGTCTATTTTCTGACCCTCCAAAATGATGAGATTCACCGGATAGATACTTCCACCCATGCACAAAGGTGCTCGAGAAATAACCTCATTAGCTGAAATATTGCCTCCAGGTGAACTGACACAAAAAGGATGTAAGACAGTCACAATTGGCACTTGATGTTTCAGCACAAAAGACTTGCTCACAAAGTTATGAGTAGCTCCAGAGTCAAACAGAACTACTACTGGTTGATCATGTAAATTAAACATGCCTGCTAAAACAGGTTCTCCTTCTGGAATGTCCTCAATCGCAGCATAATTAACACTGGCAGACTTCGATGAGGTCTTCTTTTTAAATTCATGGTGTTGATCAGAATTTTTGGAAAAGGACAATTTGACACGGTCACGTTCCTTCTTGCGATGCTCCTGTGCTAAATGCATTATGTGCTTTCCACTGAATTGGGGTGGACTGACCACATGCACATCTTGCAGAGATTGGGCTGCAAGAGTGAGATCATACTGCTGCGGTGGAGAATCAGGACACACTTGCACGCTTTATTGAGGTGCAATTAAAGTCTCCACTGGATAGGAGTGATACCGAACCTGTTGTGGTTGCTCACTCGACCAAAGCTCTCGACCAGACGGTAAGCAATATACCGCTCGATCCTCCTGAGGAACATCACTGATAATCTTCAGTGATGTCTTCCTCTTCCTCTTCTCCGCCTGATAGCGAAGAGTTGCATCCTCCTGAACCATAGCGGCAACCAAGTCATTGTAGTTGCCGTTATTGAATAACACCAGTCGAGCTTGAAGTTTGACGTTCAGTCCTCGAAAGAAACAATCACACTTCAATGCCTCGATATTCACATACTCAGGCGCATATTGTGCCAAACGATTGAACGCCTTAGAGTATTCATAAGCACTCATTTCTTCTTGTTTCAACTCCACAAACTCCTCCAACTTCGTTTTGATCATCCCTATAGAAATGTGACGTGCACAAAAAGCATCACAGAACTCCGCCCAGGTCACACGATGACCGTCAGAGAGAGTGGTGAGATATTCAGACCACCAAGCTCATGCGGATCCGTGAAGCTGTTGAGCGGCAAATAAGACCTGATACTCATCACACTGAAGTAACTCAAATTTGGCTTCAATCACCCGGAGCCAATGCTCTAACTCCAATGGTTCCCAGGCTTCTGTGAAAACCGGTGGTTGAGTCGCCAAGAAATCCAGATATGTGACTTGAGGTCGATCAAGTGGTCGAGCCTCAGGTTGTACACTCTGCTGTACCAACGTCTGCAGAGAGTCGGCCATCCTTGCTAAGACTTCTGCCAATCCGGTTGATGATGGCACTGGTGGTAGAGTTGAGTCATCTCCAACATGAGTAGAATTACCCGGTTCACCCTCAAAATGAGTGTGATCCATGCTACAACAGTGAGCATTATGGTTAAGATCCAAAGTTGCAATACCAACTGGAGTCATGATAAAGACCGTAATATGCATCACTTAACAATGCAGTATGCTAGGTGTAAATAAAGACTAGAACATGGAACTAGACCCAAATAAGTGATATTGCCCACCAATCACTTAACATGGTGTTTCAACTTTACATTAATCATGTGGAGTAATAACTCCTAGACATGATGAGTGACATAAGAAGGTGAAACTAAAATGATTTGAGTTGATGATATCGCATACTGGTATGCCGTCCAGTTTCTGG
This sequence comes from Tuctoria greenei, assembly GCA_036927565.1. Lineage (NCBI taxonomy): Eukaryota > Viridiplantae > Streptophyta > Magnoliopsida > Poales > Poaceae > Tuctoria > Tuctoria greenei. The sequence goes on from JAYESD010000012.1 coordinate 45,715,021, forward strand.
TCCATCAGACCAGTCTGTAGAAACGTAATTATTTCTCATAGTTAAATGCAGAATTTGGTGTGGAGTTCAACTACAAATTTATAGTAAACTCAAAAACCTTCCCAGAATGTATTACTTTGCCTCCATAGCAATTCTGGAATGGAAGATATATAAGCTTGATTAATGGTTACAAGACAGTTCAAATCTGGAATATGAACTTCAGTTCTGTTCCAGCAGACCATCCTGTATAAATTCGAAACTTGCTCCCAGTAAATGGCAGGAATAGGATTTGGGTTGAATACAAAAGTTTTATAGCACTTCATAACCTTTCCATACTGTACTTGAACACCTCCAGTTGAGCTCTGTATTAAAAGTTATACAGGTCTGAAGTTGACTAAAATTTTCTGGAAATTTTGACAGAACCTCCCCTGTATACGTGGGTTTTTGTCCATAGTTTATACAGGTATACCAAAATAAAAACTTCAGGAAATGACAAATTAAACATGGTACCAAATCATGTTAATATTCCAGAAATAGATTTGGTTCAGGCTTACAAAGTCGTTATACAGGTCAAAGCTCGCAAATTCCAACTATGCACAAATGATTTCTGGCCCTAAACTGTCAGAAAAGCGTTTGCGACAATTGGAATTGGACTCTGGTAATGAAAGATTCAGACCAGGAGTTGAATAGAAAGTTGATAGAGGACTTCCTAAGCTTTCCATAAATGTATACATATGACTATTTCAACTTTAATATTAGGAGATATGACTGTCTAAAGTCGACAGATGAGTTGACTGGTTTTCTGCCAGCAGATCTGCAGTGTACCAGTTTCAACCTGGGATTTTGATTGGTTCAGTGTCGAATTATAAAACACTTCAATTTAAAAAGTTGTAGAGATGCTTCTGCCCTCTCCAGATATGTATCACAATAGGGCAGAAGATTTTTCTACAAGAAGTTATGGTGAAAATACAGAGACTGTGTAATTGGGTAAGACATTTGTAGTAGTTTTTGTGGAGTTCAGTTTACACCAAGGTAGGATCATTTTCAGTCCTAATGACCAAAATAAACTTTGTAGTGGACTTGATGATCTTTCTATCAATATAGCATATCGTTATGTCATTTTTCAAATAACCAAGATTATGACCTGGCGAAGTTGAGCGAACTTCTGCCAGAAATAAAGAATCTTGATTCTTCATGAGTTATGAGTGCTATTCACCTTGCAATGTCCAAAACATACCAGCAACTGGTAGTCGGACCTTCCAAAAATGGAATGCAACCATTCTGACGTTGGGGATGGTCAAGTATCCATGTCGATACTGACGGTACTACGTGCCTCACCAAAGAAAATTCTAACCGGTATATCTGAATACGTTTATAGGTGGTCCTAATATCGTTCACTCGCAAACGTGTGCTACACGGGTTTCTACCGTAGTCAATGATGCAAAAGACAAACAATCCCCGTTCACACATTCACACCTCAAGGGCGGCACGGGGATAAACGACAGGCAGTCACAATAATATACAAAAGTAAATGCACACGACTCTGGTGTGAGTCGCCCTCGAGCAAGGTCATGTCTCAAGGTACATGGCTGTAAATACGTCTGTACAGCAAAGACTCCCGTACGAACCAGCTTATACACGCTCGGGCATACGTGTTTCGCATGCTCCCATATAATATGAATGATTCTATAGAGGCATACTATTGGGTTATACACCACCCGACGGGGGCTCCCACTAACTTTGAAGCACGCTGGGGTACAGCGTGTCATAGGTTCTCAGAAACATGGAAAGTTTCAGAGACTCCTATTAACATTTCCGTGCCAAGCCACAGAAAACTTCCATGCTACCTCTCGCATGGTGAGCTTACCGCAATTGATCCGCATACGGTGGCGTACCTTACCTCTTACCTGATGTCGGAGCGTCGTTACAGAATTAATAACATATAAGTTAGTTTACCACCTTTATAACTTATACTAGTAATAGTCCTTAATGGGCATATAGCTAATCCTCACTCGACTACTTCAGAGTTTTCGAAAATAGGCTCTTTTCGAGCGTGCTATTCCCAATGAAGCTCTGATACCATGTTTGTGGGGACCGGAGTCCACACATCCGAGGATCTCATTGGGTGGTGCCGTGCGATGCGGCACCTAATAACAAACACGAAAAGGATACCAAAACATATAAAGTTCTCACTTCATGATAGGAAGAGTTTACAAAAGAGTGTACAACAGGGGTACACACGCAGCGGAAAATACATACTCATAATCTCACCTAACTAAGCAGGAGAAAAGACGTCCATGCCCTAGGACGCCTCTCACTAGCAACAAGAAGAACATTCAGCAGCGGCATGGTTCACGTGAGATTTATCTTGATACCTCGAGATCTCATGTACAACCTGAACAGCAGAAATAAACCTAATACCCGCAAAATCGTTAAAGCGCAAACGTGAGCATAAGGCTCAGCAAGACTAACCCGTCTCACTAGACATATGCAAGGGTGAGTACTAAACATAGGTAAGGAATAGCACAAATAGACTCGCCTACAAGTAAATCCTTATAATGATGTTTTAAGTAGCAAATGACATTCTTTGAGCACGGCACATCATAGACTCCACAATCAAACAAGAAACGCTTTGCCGATGATATGACGTGCTCAAAGCACATAATGCTATTACAGCTAAAGTATGGGGAAACTGTAAAGTTTAGTTTTTTTATCTCTAAGGCATACAAGATTGCAAAGCAATTATAATTCAATACAATATATTTTTCTGGCTTCTTTAGTATTTACTACGTCACGACAGCGACGGACAAGTGGTACTCTATTACCGCGAGGGACGGTGATTGCAATCAGGACACACCGGGAATGCACGACACGCACACCCGCGTGGGAGGCACATACGTGCTCTCCTCCCTGCGTCATACGTGGCCACCTTTCACCCAAGACCCCAATGTCGACAAACCTCTTCATCCCGAGCAAAAGGTCCCCTACACGGACACGTCAAAACGTTCCGCTAGGAGATTTACACCTTTTTGCCTTCGCATCTCCATTCAAGGACAACCGAGGAGTCTCCACACTACAGTGTAGAGTTACATCAGTTTAATGGGCCCATATACCATTATGCAACCGGTACAGTTCAAGCTTGCCCAACGGTGCCGCATACGGCACGGTCCTCAAGCGACACAAGCAGGGCTATGCGGCCAAGACTCCATCTCGTCGACTCCTGTTCCCCCTGCCCGGTCTCGTGTTCATTGCATAAGCCATTTTTAATGTTCCACCCTCATGTGAACTGTTATTCCTATCTCGCGAGTAGATTCCAACTACTCGACCTCTACCGGATTTCCTATACATTAGCAAAGCAGTTACTACAGGTCAAACAGTACACTACCAGGATTTCGGGTTATTGCGACGAAAAGAATCATTGCAATAGGTCGAAATTCGTTGCGATAGGTTGTTGTTGCAACGAAATAGAACGTCGCAATAGTTTTTCTGACTCATGGCGATAACAGCCGTGGCAATAGGTTATTGCGACGACTTGACATCCGTGGCAAATAGTATGGTATTGCGACGACTCCACGTTGGTGGCAAATAGTATGGTATTGCAACGGTTTAACGTATTGCGACAATTTTACGTATTGCGACGAAAATATCGGTGTTGCACTGATGTCACATTCGTGGCAAAAAGTATGGTACTGCAACGACTCCACATTCGTTGCAAATAGTATGGTATTGCAACAGTTTAACGTATTGCGACGATTCAACGTATTGCAACGAAAATAACGGTATGGCAACAATGCCACATTCGTGGCAAAAAGTATGGTATTGCAATGACTCCACGTTCGTGGCAAATAGTATGGTATTGCAACGTTTTAACGTATTGCGACGATTTAACGTATTGCAACGAAAATAACGGTGTTGCAACGATGCCACATTCGTGGCAAAAAGTATGGTATTGCAACGACTCCACGTTCGTGGCAAATAGTATGCTATTGCAACGGTTTAACATGTTGCGATGATTTAACGTATTGCAACAAATAGTACGTTATTTGGGACGATTTCACATCTGTGGCGATAAGTACGGTATCGCGACGATTTCATACTCATGGCGAATAGTATAGTATCGCGATGTTTTCACATTCGCGGCGAATAGTACGGTGTTGCAACGATTTCACATCCGTAGCGAATAGTACGGTATGACAACGTTTTTAAATTCGTGGCGAATAGTATGGTGTTGCAACAATTTCACATCCGCGGCGAATAGTACGGTATCGCGACGATTTCACACGCGTGGCGAATAATATGGTATCGTGAAATTTTCACATCCGCGGCGAATAGTACAGTATCGCGACGATTTCACACTCGTGGCGAATAATATCGTATCGCGACGTTTTCACATTCGTGGCGAATACTACGGTGTTGCAACGATTTCACTTCCGTGGCGAATAGTACGGTATCACGACGATTTCACACTCGTGGTGAATAATATGGTATCGCGACGATTTCACCGCCGTGGCCAATAATACGGTAATGCAACGATTTCAGGTTCATGGCGAATAGTACGGTATTGCAACGATTTCAAAACCGTGACAACAGTATTGTATTGCATCGATTTCTGATGTGAGGTAATAGGTTTGTAATGCAACATATTCAAATCTGTTGCAACAGGGTCGTAATGCGACGTTCTCTGGGTGGTGGCAATAGCAGTCTAGAGCAACTTTTTTGGTCGTAGCCAAATGTTTGTAGTGCAACGTTTTATAATTTGTGGCAATAGCTAGCTTCCTATTGCAACAGTTTATTTGCGATGCAATAATCTGTTAATGCCACGTTTTATAATTAGCGGCACTAGAATCCTAATGCACCAGGTTTGAAACTTAGTGGCAACAGAATCAATTTATTCACACACGATACGTCTGTCGACTTAACAACAAACATCCAGCAATTGATGCAACGCTCAAGGACCCTTGCATCATTGCGAGACGATGTGTTTACAGTTTTTTCAAGTTGCAACTTTGTACCCATTATAAGAGCACCGCAACGAGTTGTAGTATTAGGAATAGTTTCTCAAAGATCCAGCTTCGACGTGGTGCGAGCAGAAGCCTTTTGTGGAGTTACTCCTAGCCGTTGTTGATTTTGCAAGCTCTCCATCATTCCGCGCATGTCTGCTTGCTCCTTTTCTTGCCGTGCAGAATTGGCGGCCATCTGATCATGTAAAGCGTGGACTTCCTGGTTGAGCTGTTCATTTGCCTGGACGAAGCAATCCATCTGGGAGGTCATATAATCATTTCTTCCTTCCAACTCTTGCACCTGAGAGTTGAGGTCTTCATTTCTATTTTGCAAGGATCACACTTGTTGGCCGAGCTGGTCAGACATCTGGATACACAGTCTTTCAGAAACATTAGGTTTAGCCATATAACCACTCCCCCGAAACTGTGATCCTCCAGAACTGGTTGCGGATATATAAGTAAGCTGGAAGATGTTATTTCTTTCCACATCTGGGATTGGGACTCCCAGCTCAGCTTCCTTGACGTTGATTTGGGCACGTGCCTGGGTCTATATACAAAAAGAAAAGTCACATGTACATTGCAAATATTTACTTAAATGGGGACTGTTTGAAGTGTTTCTCACATGTACAGCTTCTGCCTGCTCGTTTGCCCATTGACCGTTCTTCACATGGCTTGCCTCCCACAGTTCTATGTCATCGGGTTCTTTTCCGGTCTCTGGGTCTCGCTACATCAAATACAAGTAAAATTTGATTGAATGATTGCAGTGCAAAGTAAAAGCATGATCTAGTTTTCATACCTTCTCGTAACTAAGTTGGGCGTAGGATTTCGAGCCAAGCAAGTGTTTTGTCTTTTGAGTACTTCGATTTCGTGAATTGGTTCTGCTTATTGACTGCAATTTTAAGAATTAATTTCACGAATGCGTGTTATCAAATAGTTTTTGTAGGATATGAAGGCATTAGAAAGCTAGCTGACCTTGAATCGCTCAGACCCAAAATAGTCCATAAGCGCCAACCAATCAAAATCTGCTACGTCAACAGGCTTGTTTTGTATACGTTCCTCATCGGTCGAATACTTCTTATAGGTGTCATGCAATGTTGATCGCCGCCCCTTGTAGTGCTCACCAGCAATCTTCAATATTTTTCTTCTGGTATCATCTGTGTCCTCCAAGTCCCAGGCATTCTGTACATTGTATATCACACTGTTATAAACGTATAAGATGGAGGTCGCTAGAAAAAAAATACTTATGTGGGGTGTCACAACACTAACCAGAATGTCTCTCACTATATTGCTCTTCGAAGTATCGCCAACTGTGGGGACCAGAGTCCACACATCCGAGGATCTCATTGGGTGGTGTCGTGCGATGCGGCACCTAACAGCACACACGAAAAGGATACCAAAACATATAAAGTTTTCATTTCATAATAAGAAGAGTTTACAAAAGAGTGTACCACAAGGGTACACACGCAGCAGAAAATACATACTCATAACCTCACCTAACTAAGCAAGAGAGAATACATCCATGCCCTAGGACGCTTCTCACTAGCAACATGAAGAACATTCAGCAGCGGCGTGGTTCACATGAGATTTATCTCGACACCTTGAGTCTCATGTACAACCTGAACAACAGAAATAAAACTAATACCTGCAAAAATCGTTAAAGCGCAAACGTGAGCATAAGGCTCATCAAGACTAACCCGTCTCACTAGACATATGCAGGGTAAAGTCTAATCATAGGTAAGGAATAGCATAAATAGACTCGTCTACAAGTGGATCTTTATAATCATGTTTTAAGTAGCAAATGACATTCTCCAAGCACGACACGTCATGGGCTCCACAATCAAACAAGAAACGCTTTACTGATGATATGACATGCCCATAGCACATAATGCTATTACAGCTAAAGTATGGGGAAACTATAAACTTTAATTTTACTATCTCTAAATCATACAAGGTTGCAAAGAAATTATAATTCAATATTACATCTATTTGCAGATGCTAGATAGCGCAATTTAGCAACCTTAAGTCCTTTAGCAACTCCTCTTCCAAACTTCTTTCCTTCTGTTAGTGTCATTTAAACGGTAAACGTTTAAAGCAAAATTAGCAACTGACCAGGCCTAGTATCATGTACAAATAGTGTGAACGAAGAAGAAGTCTGATGTTTTACCATCTTCGGGACGAGTGCGGCAAATACAAGCGTGGGAACATTGCGTCGCAACAGCATTTTGCTCCATATTGGGTGATGCATCGACTTGTTGACTTCTTTGTTGCTGTTCATACCCTACAATTATGCATCAGGCAGTAGTCAGTGGCGCTACAGCACCCGTAGTACTACAGGGGATTTCCAGTCCAGCTGCGAAGCAGGCAAGACAGTAGCTGGCGATGCTACAGAAAGAGAGGATTCGTCGGGTGCTCATCCTCTGCAGTACTGCCGGTTCGGTCAGACCGACATCAGTAGGAGCGCGTCTCGAGGCGAATTGGTGGCAGGGTGAGTCATGGACGTCAGCGGTATTAGCAGGTAGAGGATGCAATACAGATGAGGCGGGCAGCTTGCGACGTTTAACAAGGCTAGGGTTCGGTCTGGCAGTGCAGTGACCACATTTAAGTCAGAGGATTGACGTCCAGATCACACCGGTGATCTCACGTGACTTACGTTTTTACTGCAGGCGATGCAGTAAAGATCCAACGGTGTGATTCCGTTGGATCTTTACTGCATCGTGTGCAGTAAAAACGTATAAGTCAGGTGATCTGCGTCCATTGATATCACCCGGAGCAAGTCTTGAGGCTAGGAGGACAGTGTGGCGGATCTAGGAATTAAATTTAGGTGGATTGCATACAGATATTTTGCTCTGCGTGTTAGCATCTCGCCCTAATGTGCTACTAGAACGGATACATGAATATAATCTTGCGTTAATTACCAGACATCAACAACGCATTTGGCAATGTAAAAAACAGAATTGAGATCATATAAGCAGCAATGAACCCTCATGTACATGCATCTCTAAAATATATGATGCTAACATTTCTTAGTGGACAGGGGTTAATGATATTGGACTATTTTTTCCAGAGTATGCCATGTCATATAGGGCATAGCATGTAGGTACGCCGTAATGGCCAGGGGTTTGCGCGCGGCGAGGTCATCATGGCACGCGAACGATGGGATGTGGAGATGGAGGGAGACGCGTCGGGGAGGACAGTGAAGGGACCACTAGCAGGGCGTGGGCGCCGGCCGGTGCCGGAGTGACCGGCGGTGACATGGGTTTGCGGGCGGCGGGGTCATCATGACACGCGAAGGATGGGACGTGGCGATGGTCGAGGGAGATGCGTTTCTGAGGACACTGAAGTGAGCAGCAGTAGGGCATGGTTGCCGGTGCCGGAGTGGCAGCGGCGAGAGAGCCCAACGTGCACGTGTAGGCTTCAATAAATCATGCCATCACATATACTAACCAGCAGGGCGTGGGCGCCGGCCGGTGCCGGAGTGACCGGCGGCGACAGGGGTTTGCGGGCGGCAGGGTCATCATGACACGCGCAGGATGGGACGTGGCGATGGTGGAGGGAGACGCGTCGGGGAGGACACTAAAGTGAGCAGCAGCAGGGTGTGGTCGCCGGTGCCGGATTGGCCGGCGGCGAGAGAGCCCATCGTGCGTGTGTACGCATCAATTAATCACGCCATCACATATACTGATTAACTGTTAACTGGGACTAGGAAACTACAATCGCAATGCTAAAATATTTAGTAGAGCCCGGTACATATTTATACTCGTAGTACCCGCATGGGATGACGAATATCGGGGTTCCTGAGCATCAGGTGCTGCAATATTCTCTGCATACAATGCAAAGGAATTAACGTGTTATAAATATGTGTATTTTGATAGTAAACACATTTATAGTTATACCAGGTGCTTGTTGCCCATCACGATTACTTGTAGACAACATGACAGTTTGGTGTCTTCTTCCTAAAGTAAAGAGTATATATAGTAAGTAACAGTTATAACGTCAGATTACATGAGGATGTGTATTTTAGATCGGGCGGTGTGGTTGCTATGAACTGAAAATGTTTGTTTTGAATGGAGGAATTAGAAATGAAGGAGTAGGAAAAAAAAACCGTAAATCCGAGAAAGTAAAACAAGAAAAATGTGTATAAACCGTGGGAACTGAAAATCATAGGAATACAAGTTTGGAACACAGGAATGAGAGTACAACATTGGGAGTGGTTGATAAGATAACCCTGGCGTCATTTACTTCTAAATCAAGAAATTACATAGTACGTGCAGTTTTTAATAGTTATATTTCCTCACATGGAAATGTACTAGAAATACACTACCATAAACTGTCGGAGCGACATTAATTCAGGGAAGAGGTGTAGTGTATTTTATATATGGGAAAAAGTAGAATGCAATCAGATGCTAGGGTAAAATAAAAAGATGAATCGACTGTAGGATGCAGATCTAATGATTGAGGATAGTTGATTGAACAATTGCACCATTAATCAGATTTTATACTAGACATTCATGAAACATAAGAGCATATAAGAAGGAGTTGGGACGACAACTAGGAATGAACTAGCTGCAGCTGTTGGGACGACAACTAAAGCGATAAGGAGGGAGTGGCTCTATAAAAAGACGGCATGGATCGTGTAGAACTTACATAGCACAAAACTGGAGTCCGGGATGTCGCAGGGCGGGGTCGGCGACGAAGAGGTTCGGTAGAGCCCGTCAAACTTGGTCGCTCGATGTTGTACCCACAGTCACCACCACCACTCACACGGGAATTTCTTAGGAATACAAGTTTGGAACACAACACTAAGAGGAGAACATGTGCGCCGGGAACGGAAGCCACTGCGGGATTAGAGGGAGACACACATTTATATTCGTCGTGGCTAGCTACAAATGGGCGGGAATGGAAATTTGGGCACACGGAGTGAAGTTTCAATTGTGAAAATCTCAATTGTGCGCGCTAAGAAGAACGAAAAATTTTTCGAGGGACTGCTACCTGCCATTCATCTTTGTTTTCATGGAGATGTAAAAGCAGCCATGTGGTAGTGGGACATTCCAAAAAAAATACGAACAAAAATATTAATCGCCAAATGTATCATTGTGCTAATGCAAACGACATGCAAATACAAAGAACACCCAAGTCCACGAAAGGAGGAAGGCAAATCCATGGTCTAGTAAAAGGTAAACAATCAGCATTTTATATATAACATTCGTCGCAATGAAATGATAACATATACAGAGTATATACTACTACTACAAAAAAAAACATTTTTCCCTGTGATGTCTAATCTTTAGGATGTCGATCCAAAGCCGCCTGTGATACGAGTATCACAGGTACATATGATATATATATCAACAATGTCATCGGATATTAGTTACAACGGATAAAGTACTTTTCATGCACCTGTTGCATCAGGCGATGGACTAGTTAGCAATTTAGATGACGTAATTTCCTAATCAAGTTAATTATGCATCATGTCTGTTGTTAGTTCTATTACTTGTAAGGATAATGTTTAACGGATTTCATTCATTTAGCCACAAGAAATATAGACGGTCCCAAGTTACAAACATATAGGAGATGTTTTCGATAAAAGAAGTTTTTCAATACTGCATATATAGAACACATTGTTCATGAACATAAATACATATTTCATTAACAAACAAGTAATAGGAAAACACGTAGTAGACAGCAAGAACAAGATAAACTACACCTAATACTACTCTACTCAGAGATCACAAAATAGATAAACCACTCCTAATACTACTCTACTGGGAGAAAACCACATCCACCTCCTCCGCCGCTGCCGCCTCCTCCGCCTCCGCAGCCGGTGCCGCCTCCTCCTCCTCCTCCTCCACCGCTGCCGCTGCTGCTGCCGCCTCCGCCTCCGCCTCCGCCTCCGCCGCCGCTGCCGCCTCCTCCTGCTCCTCCTCCGCCGCTGCCGCCATCTCCATAGCCGTGTCCACCTCCGCCTGAAGAGACGCCTCCTGCTCCGCCTCCTCCGCTGCCGCCGCTGCCCAAGCCGCCTCATACTCCTCAACCTCCGTCGCAGTCTGAAGCTTCCCGGCGACACGGCGCATAATCTTCAGGAGGCCCTCTACCCCAGCAACCTCCGCGATCGTCTCGTGGAGGTCGTCGAGACGACCGGCCACAGTCATCAACCCGTAACAGTTGTGGCCCGCGGTGTCCATGCTCGTGTGGAGGGAAAGGGTCCCAAGAACCAGACGGCGACACGAGCGATTTGTGTTGGAAAAGACCTTCCGCGCCACTGCGTTGAGCGCTAGTGCGCTATGAGCGGCGACTGACTTGGCGTCGGTGGCCACCTTAAGGCACCGATCGACTTCATCGATATGGTCGGTGAGGAGTCTGAGAGTCTGTTCAACCCAACCGGGATGAGGAAGTGCAGGCACCGCGGGCAGAGATGCGAACGCTGCCATTAGTTCCACCGGCATTGCCGGCGGTGATGGAAACGGAGAAGGAGGTTCGGAGGACATCGATGGCCTAGAGTGCTTCAGCGCGGGGCTACCCATTTGTGTGGCGATGGAGGTGCAGAGAAAGAGCGAGAGGTGGTCGACGGTGGCGGGGGGAGAAGTTTAGAGGCTAGGATCTAAGGAGTGGTGCGGCGGAGAAGCAAGAGGACGGTGAGCCTTCATAGCGGGTCGTCGTCTAAGCGGGCGTGTCGAGATGATCGGACGCTAGAGGAAACCGCGCTTAATTATGAACTGGCCCTGGTTTCCTCGAAACCACGGTTTGCATCCTCTCGGTCCCAACGGCTCGACATGTCCCATTAGGAGTAAATTTACACGCGGGGAAAAACAATTTTTCGTTATATAAAATAAATCCGTTCGTACACGCCTAAGCCAACTTCGTGACCGCGTCCGTGCCAGGGGACGCCTTGCAGTGAACATGGGCCTAGTCCTGCACACATTACCGAGGTTTGAGGTATATATATATGCATGCATGTTAGTGTTGTTAGTCATGACTGAGGTGTTTTATTTGTAGCTATGTCTAACATGCACGGACCGCAAACATGATAAACCAATTACACTATGTATGATACCCAAATAGGAGACAACGATGGGCGATAGATCGGATGTCCATCGATCACAAAGTGATGCGAGACGCGCTTAAAGTCATTGTTTGCCTCCTTTAGCTTTGCAATTACAAATCGAGATGAGCTTCAAACCCTAAGATCTTTTGTTTTTGTCCAATTTGCTCGGTTCACTTGTGACAGATTAACACATCACTAAACTTAGAGTGCATTCACTTGATTGAAATTCAGAAATTCTAACACACCAGTATTCATTGACACGAATGAACACATATATATTACAGAATACAAGAAATATGTACAAGAACAGAATTGAAGCTAAACATGTACAAGAACTCCTAAAACTACAAAAGAAATATGTACAATAACTCCTAAAACTACTATGCTGGCCCCGCCTCCTCCGCCCTCTCCCCCAACTTCTCAAACCACGACAAGCGGTCCTCCTCATCCTCGTCGTCGTCGTCGTCGTCATCGTGGTGGTTGTGGTCACCGTCGTCGTCGCTGTCGTCATCGTCATCATCGTCGCCGTCGTCGTCATCATCATCATTGTCGTCGTCGTCGTCCTCCTCCTCCTCCTCCTCCTCCTCCGGCGACGATGCAGCAGGAGAGTGGGCCTGCTGCTCCGGTTGAGCCGATTGCTCTGGGTGCACCGGTGGCTCCGGCTGCACCGGCGGTGGAACCCCGCCGCGATGGAAGTTCCTCTTCGTGGCCACAACGAGGGCACTACGGCCCTCGGCGCCGAGCTCCTGGGCCATCGTCCTGGACAAGATGTCCAGGCGATCGGCCACACCCGTGAGGGCGTAGAGGTAGCGGCCGGTGGTATCCATTCCCGGAAACTCGAGAAGGGTACCAAGACCCAAGACGTCCAAGGCCCGAGAAGTACTGTTGTACGCCGCTCGCGCCATAATGAGGCACTGGTCGTCGTTCACCCTCTCGGGGGAGCTGCAGCATATCCGCTTGCAGGGTGGCTGCCTCGGCGGGCTAGGAGGCGGAAGGTTGGCCATGGCTGTGGTGGTTCGTCGGTGCCGGGCTAGGAGGTGGAACGATGGAAGAAGAAGAAAGGAGTGCAAAAGTTCTGTGCTTGTACATAACCGACGACGCACCTATATGGTCTGTGCGGAGTAGACGAGGGAGCGGTTCGTTTCCCGCGCATTGAACTCTTTGCAGACCTTGTGCGGCGCAATTAAACCAATGTGGAAGACGATCTTCAGAGATCCTTCCGTCTCTCGTGGGCCCTATGCTATGTGGGACCCACATGTCAGTGACTTCTAATACACCTGCAGTACTGCAGGGGATTTTAGTATCCATGTGGAACATCGCGCACGCATCCCTGCACCACGGCTTCTTAACTTCTCCGCAAACCTCGTGCGGCGCGTTAGTTACTTGGCGCACTGGAAAGGCCAGCGGCGAGATCTCCGGGTCCGGCGAGCCCCGCCACGGCGGCGCCGCGCGCGCGCCCTCGTCACGAGGAAGAAAGGGTCTGTGATGTTGGTTTTCTTGTTTCGTGATGTTTTTTTTTCTTGTTTTGTAGTAGTATTGTTTTATGTTAATGAACTCAATGTCATTGTTCCTCTGTGAAGACCTTTCACCGTAGCCGGTTTCTACCATAACAGTAACCGCCTGAGATAATTAGGTTATCACGGATGGTTCTTTACTTGTATCTAGCCGTCTTTGATAATTGTTTTTCACAGACATGCCAAGCCGTTGGTTAATAACCACCTATAATAAGGTATAACCTATGCAGTACTACTGCTGTTATTTTTAATTTCCAGGTCAATTCAATATAATCACAGAACAAAAATCAATAATATCATCACAGAACAAAAGTCAACAATATTATCATCACAGAAGTCAATTTCACTAAAACAATATACATATGTACAAGTTACAGATACAATTCATCTCAAAGTTTACAAGTTTTCACTAAAAACTGTTTCTATTAACATAGTCGCAAAGTTCTGGCACATCAGCTGCTGCACCATCCTCATCAAAGAACTCCCCTCTTTTGTGCAAAATTTCATGACGAATTAATTGATAGAGTTCAGCAGCAATCCTGTCGGCTCCTCCACTAGGAATACTTCTACAAACCGGCCATTCTTCGTTCAGATTCTTCGTGTGCTGCAATATAACACATAACAAGGTTTAGAATGTATTGGTTTGAACAATCTCAAAGTATAGATCAAAGTGAGAGTATATAGGAATTTATTTGGTATTTTTGGAGCAGTTGTACTATGAGCAATTGAATTTTTAAGTTGGAATCAAAATATTAAAATAATGTTTCTAGTAATATTGAATAGCAGAGAATATAAGTATTAAACTATGCTAGTTACAATGAAAATGAAACACAAAAGTAAGAAAATAAGGTATCGACATTCAGGATAACTTACATCCTCACGATTCACTCTATAGACGCTAGCGGTCCAAAGATGCTCGCATACATAATACCCGCATAAGACACTCCCAGCAGGCTGCTTCGACAAGCATAATACGTTTTAATGTCCAATGCATTCGTATTGGAAGGTCTCTCACCGCCAAGCCGTTCCGCGTAAAACCACCAAGCGTTGTAATACAAGAAATGTCATATAAAATTTTTCAACACATTCTAAATGTGTGTAAATTAAAATTATTGAATAAACGTACGATTTCAAAATGGAAAGGGAAATCTTTGTAACGATCTGGTTAGAAATCGGCTGAGTCCAAGACTGTTGCCATTCTCTGCATTGGCTTGATGAAGATCATTATGTAGTGATTACTGCAAACATACAAATACACGTGTTAACAATTACCAATAATTGCTATTTCAATGTCATGTGTCGAACTTACTCGATGTGGTATGGAGCCTTTACGAGGTCCTTGCCGTCTCTAACAAAGTTAAACATCACATGTCCTATGTAAGCTGCAACTTCTGTCCTTTTATCCTTCTTAAGTTTTGCGATTGCTTTTTCAAAATCTTTTCTTTTCATGTGTTTGAACTGTGCTGAGTCTTGATCCGCCTGGACATCGAATAGCACCTTTGCAATCCTAGTAGGGTCAAGGATACCTGTCTTGCGCTCCAACTTTTCATTATCCATGTATTGCATCCTATTGAAGAAGTCCAAAATTGTTATAATCTCATGAAATGCGTATGCGTGTAGTAAGAAAAGCAAATACAAAATATTAGAGCACTTACAAGCACCAGACGAGCAGCAGGTTGATTTCGAGCATGCCCCGATGGAAAAGGGCATTCAACTCTTCAAATAAAATGACTCGTCTATCCACTCCAGTGTTCCAGAATGCTTCTTTTGGAATACTAAATGTGACGCAATTAAGACCATATTTTGTGCTGGCAAGGATGTACCACTCATGCATTCTTCTGAGCTGGACGGGTTGTTTGCTAAGTTGTACGGATGTCATGAACGGCTTCCCATTCTTAAATTCAGGAGGAACATCCTCAAGCTTGTATATTGGAACTCCTGGTTTAACTAAAGCTGTCTGTCGATTATACATGACCCTGTCTTCTTCCCACTCCTCGATATCTCCTAATGATGGCTCATGAGAAGAACGAGATTCACTCGATTTTATAATATTTTCCTTCATAGTTTCCAAATATTTTGACACTTCTGATGAAGGTTTCTTATTTTTGTATGAGGTAACTTTGATAGGCACTGATGATCGAGGAGTAGTCGTTGAAAGTTGGACACTTGCTTCTTGTTGAACCTGTTTTTCAACTGATTGCTCTTTACTCCCAATAGTTGGCTCTAGTACTACTTCAAGTTGTTGCTCAATTGGTTGCTCTTTACTAGCAACAGCTTGCTGTGGTACTGCTTGAAGCTGTTGTCCAACTTGTTGCTCTTGGATATCATCCTTGCTGAGACATAGGGGGAGTGGATCTTCCTGGACTGGGAGTGGATCTTCATGCACTTTCGCCTTAGAAGATGGGGTTGCAGTATTTGGACATGCGACGGGGCTAGAAATTGGCTCATCGTCCAACATGATATCGCGTTGGTGCAAAAGGATTAATTGGTTGACAGCCTGCCCCAGAGTCGCGATCCCCTCAGGTGTGACATGGTCTATTTCATAATCTTCATAATCATTATCAATGATCTGAAGAACTTGCAACACAACATAATACAACAGAAGTGGATTCCCGTTGAAGTCACGACCAGGCTTTGCCATAGCAGTGGCAACCTGTTTGGTTTTGTTCCCTGCTCTGCCTATCGGGACAACAAGACGACAAGATTTGTCATTAGCAATATCATCGACAGGGAACTTATGGGTTGACCCTGAGCCTGGCACGGAACCAACGCTGCTAGGGTAGGCAGTTGGAGATACTAATTGCTCCTTTTGCACCGAAACCATCACTGTACTCAGTGCCACTAATTGTCCCGATTGTCTAAGTTGTTCCATTATTTCTTGCATATTTTCTTTGACCTTTTGAGCAATCGTTTCATCAAGTGTTTTCTTAAACTTCTCACGTCTTCTATATGTGTCTTTATCTTTAGGGAAACCATCTAGCCAAGACATTTGAGAAGAGACCGCTCGAACCCGTCCGCTGTGTTCAGGGTTTCCTAAGATAGCGGTAAGTTGGTCATTCTCCCTCTTCAGCTTGAAGAGACCCTTCTGTTGCTTTTCAATTACTTCTTTCATTTTATCCTCTACTTCATTCAGAGAGTCGGGCTTTTCAAGTTTGCCCTCACTGGTCAAACCTGACCGAGCAAAGACCCAACGTTGAGTTCACTCATCGCACCCTTCTAATGGGTGAGGATTGCCCTTACTGGTAATTTCGACTAATATCTTATTCCATTTCTGGACTTTGGGGGCATATCCGGCAGACCCCAAGCGATGATGGTATTTGTTCTTTTTTGCAAGCTCTGACCTAGTTGCACTTAGAGCTTTAGCATTAGGTGTTCTCTTTTGACGAACAAACTCTTGCCACTGAGCTTGTGTGATTTTTCCCATCTTCCTCGGGCTAGGGACCTTATCGGCCTTAACATAAGCATTCATTTCACTCTTCCAGCATTGAAACTTCTTGCCGCAAGAGACAATTGTTGCTTTCTTTACAGCTTCTTCTGTGCCTTTCGGTAACTTGAATTGTTTCTTTATCCTTTCCCACAACTCATTCTTGGTCTGCTCGGGTAATTTCCTCCAATTCTCGGTTGTGATCGGCACAACCTCCCTAACAAGAAAACCGCATGCATTACGGTACTTGGTAACTGAATCCAGTGGTTCTTGGGGAAGCCCACCTGGATCGACCCTTGTTATGTACATGATGCGGTCCAATGGACCATTATTGGCACCTCGTTGCCCTCATTTCCGCTTGAGTGAAGTTGAGGATTCATCCATTGGAGAACCTTATGCGGTTTTAGGAGCCGATGTCACCTCATTGTCTTCGCGATTAATCTAGGTAGAAAAAAATTATAAGACTTTGTATACTTGACAACCAACATTAACTTGAACTGCTGAAGTTAAGATTCGTGATCCATACCTCGTTGGCAGGATCATATTCCGGGTCTAGATCCACTGAAGTCTTTTTAATTTTTATATTCAGAAAAGGATCCGATGGACTGTGATAGGAGCTTGAACTGCTGGAGTCAGTAAACTCCATATTGTCTTCTTTATTGTTACTATCAGGACCAGTCTTCTTAGGGCTTTCCATGCTAGAACTAATAAGACAAAAATCTAATAAATGGCATATTAACTCTACATGAAGTGTTGCATGAAGAAAAAGATGGAAGCATTCTAGGATTTGATAAGGCATTCTAGGGTTTAAGGCGACTGACCAAAAGGTTCCTATACATTGCGAGGGTGACAAGCATGTTAAAGTTGCTCACCAGCAATGGCAATTTTATCTTCTTATTCTAAATAGGCTAGCTTCATTCAGAGTGGCGACCACGTTCTTGAGGTTTACTAGGCGGCGCCTAGCTCCGGACTTATAACTGATCAAGCAAGGGACAAAAAGCAAATCCTCCAGCCTTTTTCTAGTATCAAGAATCGCAAAGTGTGGCACTTGGATTTGGATGGTGAGGTGAGGCGAGGCGAGGTAGCTGCAGGCGAGAAGAGACACTCTTTTTCAGCGATGAGGGTGTGCCTGGAAGTGACTAGGGCGAAGCTCGGCGGCCTACCTGGAAGTGACGAGGGCGAACACTTGGCTGCCGAGGGTATATATAAACTCCAATTTTCTCAGACGAATTTTAAGTATCGACCGTCTGAGAAGATGGTTACCTCAGGCGGGTTTTACTTACCAACCGCCTGAGAAGATAAAATTATCTTAGGGGGTTGGTTAGTAACATCCGAGATAAACATCTTCTCAGGCGGTTATTAAGTACCAACCGTCTATGAAGATATTTACTTCTTCTTAATTAATATTCTTGATTAAATGTGGGTCCTTTAAAAAGGCAAAATTCCACTTTCTTGTTATATTATTGATATGTAAAGGTTACCTTTAAATTTCACTTCATAAATCATTTGAAATTGGTCAGAACATAAAAAACATACAACAAATGCTATCTTTCATTTTTCTACCTTGATGAACATAATGCTTTTTTCATTTATTTTTTCAGTGGACATTTTTACTCATCATACCAACCTCTATTAATTTTTTCAGATTTTTTAAATTTATTTGAATCAATGTGTGTTCATAATTTGATGAACGCCTAGATAAAGACCCCTCACCAACCTCCTGTGAAGACGTGTCGATGACCGTGCGCGACCTTTCTTTTCCCTGAGGCGCGACCTTTCAATGCGCGGTAAACCAACTGCTCCATCTTCCACTCCGTGCGGCCTTAAAGACGCGCTATCACCCGTTAGTTCTCCACAAGCGCGTCGCTCACTTTGAATCCTCTTCTTTTCTTCGTCTTCCTCCGCTCCGACGACCCAACACCACTATGTCCGACCTTCCGCCGCCAAGCCCTTCGAAGGAGCCACCTTGCAAGAAACTATGTTGCAGCTCCCCCGAGAGGTTCAACACCCAGCAGCGCCTCCTCATGGCGCGAGAGGCATACAACAATACGTCTCTTGCCATGAGTGCCTTGCGGCTGGGTACCCTTCCAGAGTATACTGGAATGGGTACCATCGGCCACTACCTCTACGCCCTCACGGGGGTGGCTTATCGTCTCGACATTCTGTTCGCGACGATGGCCCAGGTTCTTGGCCCCGAGGGCCGCAGAACGCTGGTGGAGGCGACGGCTAGCAACCTCGAGGTTGCACCGCCGGTGCAGCCGGTGTAGCAGGTGCAACCGGCCCCTATTGCACCGGTGCCGGAGGATGATGAGGAGGAAGAGGAGTAGGAGTAGGAGTAGGATTTAATTAGTTTTTCTTTGTTGTTTTTAGTTGCTTCTGTTTTGTAAATATTGTTAATGAATGAAATCTATCTTTGTTCATCTATATGACTGAATATTACTTGTGTATCTTCTGTTCTTTTGTGAGATGCTTGATTGAATATTGTTAATGAATGAGTATCTTGTGTGTTCTTCAACCGTGTGAATGAATGAATGTGTAGTGTGTTCATCATGTTCCTCAGACTCGGGTATCACAAGGTAATTATCTTAGGCGGTTGGTAATTCAAACTCGTCTTAGAAGAAGATTATCTCAAGCAGTTGGTAAGTAATACCCAACTGAGATAAACATCTCAGAAAGTTATTAAGTACCTACCGTCTGTGAAGATATTTACTTCTTCTTAATTAATATTCTTGATTAAATGTGGGTCCTTTAAAAAGGCAAAATTCCACTTTCTTGTAATATTATTGATAAGTAAAGGTTACCATTAAATTTCACTTCATAAATCTTTTGAAATCGGTCAGAACATAAAAAACATACAACAAATGATATTTTTCATTTTTCTACCTTGATGAATATAATGCCTTTTTCATTTATTTTTCAGTGGACATTTTTACTCATCATACCAACCTCTATGAATTTTTCAGATTTTTTTAAATTTTTTTGAATCAATGTGTGTTCAAAATTTGATGAATGCCTCATATGTATATGAGCATTTAGTTAGAATGATGGATAATTTGAAGTTTGACATGTTGGAATGCTTTTAAAAAAATTAACAAAATTCATACATGTATAAATGATACAAATATGTTCAAACAAACAAATTTGAGTGAAGGATCTTTTTTTTACGAGATACACAAATGTGAATAATATCTGAGTAGAAATTAATTTTTTATTTACCAAAACATTACAATGTCAGCTATACAAGTTTTAAAATTTTTTGTTCAGGTGGTAGATGTCAATTTTATACAAATGTAGAAGAAAGAATCATATAATTTGGACACAATTTGCAGAATCTAAACATGTTTGAGTATTTATATTGGAATCTAAATAAAAAAGAAGCAAGGGATAAGGAAACTGAAGAACAGTATCGGGCATTATCTCAGACGGTTGGTAAGTAATACCCGACTAAGATAAAAATCTTCCTTGACGGTTATTAAGTACCAACCGCCTGTGAAAATATTTACTTCTTCTTAATTAATATTCTTGATTAAATGTGGGTTCTTTAAAAAGGCAAAATTCCACTTTCCTGTAATATTATTGATAAGTAAAGGTTACCATTAAATTTCACTTCATAAATCTTTTGAAATCGGTCAAAACATAAAAAACATACAACAAATGATATTTTTCATTTTTCTATCTTGACTAATATAATGCCTTTTTCATTTATTTTTTCAGTAGACATTTTTACTCATCATACCAACCTCTATGAATTTTTTCAGATTTTTTTAAATTTTTTTGAATCAACGTGTGTTCATAATTTGATGAATGCCTCATATGTATATGAGCATTTAGTTAGAATGATGGATAATTTGAAGTTTGACATGTTGAAATGCTTTTAAAAAAATTAACAAAATTCATACATGTATAAATGATACAAATATGTTCATACAAACAAATTTGAGTGAAGGATCTTTTTTTTACGAGATACACAAATGTGAATAATATGTGAGTAGAAATTAATTTTATATTTACCAAAACATTACAATGTTAGCTATACAAGTTTTAAAATTTTTTGTTCAGGTGGTAGATGTTAATTGTATACAAATGTAGAAGAAAGAATCATATAATTTGGACACAATTTGCATAATCTAAACATGTTTGAGTATCTATATTGGAATCTAAATAAACAAGAAGCAAGGGATAAGGAAACTGAAGAACAGCATTGGGCATTATCTCAGACGGTTGGTAAGTAATACCCGACTGATATAAAAATCTTCCTTGACGGTTATTAAATACCAACCGCCTGTGAAGATATTTACTTCTTCTTAATTAATATTTTTGATTAAATGTGGGTCCTTTAAAAACACATAATTCCACTTTCTTGTAATATTATTGATAAGTAAAGGTTACCATTAAATTTCACTTCATAAATCTTTTGAAATCGGTCAGAACATAAAAACATACAACAAATGATATTTTTTATTTTTCTATCTTGATGAATATAATGCCTTTTTCATTTTTTTTTCAGTGGACATTTTTACTCATCATACCAACCTCTATGAATTTTTTCAGATTTTTTTAAATTTTTTTGAATCAACGTGTGTTCATAATTTGATGAATGCCTCATATGTATATGAGCATTTAGTTAGAATGATGGATATTATGAAGTTTGACATGTTGGAATTCTTTTAAAAAAATTAACAAAATTCATACATGTATAAATGATACAAATATGTTCATACAAACAAATTTGAGTGAAGGATCTTTTTTTTTACGAGATAGACAAATGTGAATAATACGTGAGTAGAAATTAATTTGATATTTACCAAAACATTACAATGTCAGCTATACAAGTTTTAATTTTTTTGTTAAGGTGGTAGATGTTAATTTTACACAAATGTAGAAGAAAGAATCAAATAATTTGGACACAATTTTCAGAATCTAAACATTTTTGAGTATTTATATTGGAATCTAAATAAAAAAGAAGCAAGGGATAAGGAAACTGAAGAACAGTATCGGGCATTATCTCAAACGGTTGGTAAGTACTACCCGACTGAGATAAAAATCTTCCTTGACGGTTATTAAGTACCAACCGTCTGTGAAGGTATTTACTTATTCTTAATTAATATTCTTGATTAAATGTGGGTCCTTTAAAAAGGCAAAATTCCTCCTTGTCCCCAAACCGGTGGAGTTGCCAGGAGATCGCCCGCAGTGGGGCCTGCAAAGCGGTCTGTAAAGTAGTAGTAACAGGAAAATGCAATAGGCCGGTAGCTAGGACTGGAAAGAAAAAAGTGAAGACAATACGAGGAAGAAAATGTTTGAAAAAAGGAAGGACAACCGAAATGTTAAACATGAAATCTTTTCACGGAAATTAATCCAGTTGTAATCCTCCCAAACATAGGCTCCCTTTGAAGGATAGGATTTGTAAAGGATTTTTAGTTTCCATAGGAAACGTAACACATGAGCTAGGACACTTTGGTAGCCATACTAAAAGAGTTGCTTATCCGCCTCATCCACATCCCCACGCCGCCAGTAGAATCTCTTCGGCCGCGGGAAGGTGTCCCCCGAATAGTTCGAGGACACTGAGGAGTGTCTGTCAGAAGAGTCGCCTGATGACGAGGAGGCCGGGGAGTTGGGGTGGACCGGCGGCGTATAGTCGAGGTTGTGATCCAGGTGGATGATGAGCTCCGTCATGAGGCCGCCGGGCCGGACCACTGCGGCATGGTTGAAAGGTTCTGCTGGCGGCCCGCTGTCAGTCCCGGTTCGGCCATCACTTCCTGCAAAGAAGGTGGCCATTTTGGCCCGAGGCAGGAGGCTTTGGTCTTTCATCCACCCAACGACCGTGCACAGGTCAGCATGCTCCCGATGGTAAGTGGAAGCATCGAAGTGATCAAAGAGGAAGACGTCACCCAGAACCTGTCTGATGCCCTCCGCAGACCAGACATGCAGAGGGAGGTTCTCGATGACAACCTGCATGTGGAAGAACCACCCGACGATCGGCACACCGGTGCCAAAGATCCATGGCCGGAAGTAGTGGTTATCATCCGACATGGAGATGATTGTCGTCTTGATGGCGAGCTCCCGATAGTCATCACGGGTGAACCGCACCAGGAACTCACCATCTCCAAACGTGGACACGGTGAAAGCCCAATGCGGGATTTCAAGTTGGTGATGGATGGCCAGGGTGATCTCCATGGGCGTCGCCTCGCTGCGACCTCCTCTGGTTCCCAAAACCGCTGCTTGGCGGTGCAAACGGATAAACTCTGTCGTCATGAGGCGGTTGTTGACCATCGTGCATTGCCCCTCACGAGGGCGCAGGGACGGTGAGCCTGCAGGTACCTGCTCGCGTCTAACATGGTTGCGAGGCATGGCGCTGCGACAACAGAGGCAAAGGACTTCTTAGGCAACACACGGGAGCATGGATGGGAACTTGAGCCTGGAAGCAATAGGGGGGGTGGTTTAAGAAGGCGAGGATGAAGAGGACAAACATCGGAAGCAGCGTCCCTTGAGGATTTCATGAAAATCCGGTGATAGCACCGGACCTTTTGAGGCCTTCGGCTCTGTGCAAGCATCATGAATGCGCGAAGGCCCATCTTGAATATAAAGTGAATCAGCGCAGTTTCAGCCCACAAATAACAAGCGGCCCAGCTTTTTCGTCCTGCCTGCCTGCCTATCCGCGGCGGGAAATTTTTGTCACGCCGAATGAAGAAGGAAAATAAGAAATGAAAATAATATTTTATTATAGTACCCTTCGACCCGCAACACCGGCCCCCTCTCCGCGACGCGGTTGTAGGAGCATCCGCCGGCCGCCACGATTGTAGGAGCATCCGCCGGCCGCCACGCTTGTAGGAGCATCCGCGGGCCGCCACGCTTGGAGGAGCATTCGCCGGCCGCCACGCTTGGAGGAGCATCCGCCGACCTCCACGCTTGGAGAAGCATCCGCCGGCCGCTACGCTTGGAGGAGCATCCGCCGACCGCCACGCTTGTAAGAGCATCCGCCGGCCGCCACTCTTGTAGGAGCATCCACTGGCCGCCAAGCTTGGAGGACCAACCGCCGGCCGCCACGCTTGGAGGAGCATCCGCCGACCGCCACGCTTGTAGGAGAATCCACCGGCCGCAGCGCGTGGATTAACAACAGCTAGGTACAATTGCTCACAAAATGTGTTCTTGTACATCTATCCTCTTACGGATAGGCTGATGGCTGATTGAATTGTAGGAAGCGATGTCAGAAGATAATACATGGATGGGAAAAGAGAGGCATACGAGGGAGTGGCAGGATGGAATGAAGTCATTTTTAAATTTTGCATTTCAGGGCACTCGTGAAGGAGGAACTATGCCTTGTCCTTGCACGAGATGTCGTAATATTTGCCACAAGTCACGCAAGGGAGTTCATTTACACCTGCTCAGAAATGGGATGTTATTGGATTATACTTGTTGGATACACCATGGTGAAATACGAGCTCAGAAAAATATTGCTGAGGAATCAACAAATAATGAGGAGATAATTTCTGATGATGGTGCTATGCAAAATATGTTGTCCAGTCTACTTAGAGGCACTGATCATGGTGGTACTTCAGCAGATGTTGATGATCAAGAAAATGCTATAAACCAGCAGGAGCCAACCGGGGATGCAAAGAAATTCTATGACTTATTAACTGATGCCAAAAAGGAGTTGTATCCAGGTTGTTCGCAGCTGACCCAATTATCCTACATTGTCAGGTTCTACCAGATAAAGTGTTTAACTGGTATGAGCAAAGTAGCTTGTAAGATGTTTCTTGAACTATTCTCATTTGCGCTTCCAAAGGGCCACTGCATTCCTAATACACTTGATAAACTTCAGAAGGTTGTTCGTGACCTCGGGCTGGACTACCAAAAGATCGATGCATGTGTCAATGACTGTGTGTTATTCTGGAAGGACTATTCTCTGCTGAATAGTTGCCCAAAATGTGGTGAATTAAGATGGAAAAATAGTACTGCTGGGGATGCAAGAGAGGCTTTACCTTGTGGAAAATCCAAGAAGCTTGTAGCACGCAAGGTTCTACGTTACTTCCCTCTTAGCCCGCGTCTACAATGGTTTTATATGGGAGAATCAACGGCATCAAACATGCGCTGGCACAAAAAAAGTCATACTGATGATGGAATATTACGCCATCCCGCCGATTCGAAAGCATGGAAGCATTTTGATAGCATTCACCCAAATTTCTCATCTGATCCTCGCAACATAAGACTTGGGCTAGCATCTGATGGTTTCAATCCTTTTGGAGTAATGAATGTTTCTTACAGTACATGGCCTGTGATTCTAATCCCTTATAATCTACCACCTTGGTTGTGTATGAAGTAGTCTTATTGGGTGATGTCAATGATAATTCCTGGGCCAAAGTCACCTGGAACAACATTGATGTGTATCTGCAGCCTTTGATTGATGAGCTACTGAAATTATGGTCTGATGGTGTTGAAACATATGACAGTTTAAAGAAAGAGACATTTGTCATGCGAGCTTCTTTATTGTGGACAATAAATGATTTTCCAGCATATGCAATGCTATGTGGATGGAGCACAAAATGGAAGCTAGCATGTCCATACTGCCATATAAACACTGACGCCTTCTGGTTGAAATATGGACGAAAGCATTGTTACATGGGTCATCGTCGTTTCCTACCTCAGGATCACAGATGGCGTCGAAACAAAGGTTCTTTAAACAACAAGGCAGAGAATGGAGAGGCTCCAACATCACTCTCTCGTGACGAAGTACTCCGACAATACGAGTGTTTTGATCAAGTGAGTTTTGGACCGATGAATAATAAGAGAAAGCACACCGAGGAAAATAGATGGTATAATTGGAAGAAGAAAAGTATATTTTTCGACCTCCCTTATTGGAAGACATTGCTAATAAGGCATAACTTGGATGTCATGCACATTGAGAAAAACATTTGTGATAGCATATTGGGGACATTGCTTGCTATGGATGGTAAAACAAAAGATAGTCTACAATCTCGTATTGATATGAAGGATATGGGTATACGGCCAGATCAACATCCGAAGTTCATAAAGAGCAAGTACACATTCCCACCAGCATTATATACTTTGGGCAAAGATGAGAAGACCACCTTGTGCAAGTTTTTGGGGAATGTGAAGGTGCCCGATGGTTATGCCTCAAACATCAAGAGATGTGTGGACATAAAAGCATGTAAGGTATCGGGTCTAAAAACTCATGACTGCCATATTATATTTCAGAAGCTCCTTCCTATTGCAATACGTAACATATTGTCTGAAAAGGTTGTTGCACCTTTAATTGAGTTTAGCACATTCTTTTCTGGAATTTGTTCTAAAGAATTGGCGGAACCAGATTTGGACAAGATGAGCAAACAAATTCCTGAAACAATTTGTAAGCTTGAGATGTTGTTTCCTCACGCTTTCTTTGATATCATGGTACATCTTCCAACCAATCTTGCCGAAGAAGCACGGTTGGGTGGAACTGTTTCTTATAGATGGATGTATCTAATTGAGAAGTACCTTGGTACATTGAAGAGGTATGTACGTAACAAAGCTCACCCGGAGGGTTCTATAGCTGACGGATATATTGCCGAAGAGTGTATGACTTTTTGTAGTCAGTTTTTGGATAACATGAGCACCAAGCGTAATAGGCCAGAACGTCATGAAGCTGCAGCTACAAATGAACCTTCTGTTGATAATTCCAACATATTTACAAAAGTTGATAATTCTAAAAAAGGGTATAAATGGGACCAACTTACTATGGTGGAACTACATAACATCAGGCATTATCTTATTACAAACGTTGAAGAGGCCGCTCCATGGATCAAGTAATAACGTATAACTCAGATGTTGTATACTATATATATGGCTTATTGTAGATGGCTAATTTAATTTTGTACCCTTTTCAGTGAGCATATTGAAGAGCCGAAAAAGATTCATTCTCGTGATGTTGATAAACGCCATAGAGATGAGTTTGTTGATTGGTTTCAGAAACGAGTAAGTACATGCAATTTTGCACTTTGATGAAATATTGACCAAATATGTGTTCTGAAATTGGTTTGTCGTCGATAACCCCTGTTATACTAATGTACAGATTACGACATTACACAAAGAAGGCAAAGCAACCGATTATCTGTATGTATTATCTAGAGGACCTGATCGTCGGGCATGTTTTTTTAGTCGGTTATTCATCAATGGCTTCTTCTTTCGAACTGCAGATGTGGAAAAAGTTTTACGGACCCAAAACAGTGGTATTGTTGTTCGGGGTACTGATCATGATTGGTTTGGAGTAATCAAGAAAATCATTGATGTTGATTTTGAAAAAAAATCATGAGGTTCTATTATTTCAGTGTGAATGGATTGATCGGCCTTTTGGAAGCAGTCAGAACCAAAGCAGAGGCTACAAAAAAGATCAATACGGAATGATAGATGTTGACACTACTCTGTTTCGATTCCAGTATGAGCCTTACATTCTAGCCATCCAAGCGGAACAAGTTTTTTATGTTCCAAGTGTGAAGCATCCTAAATGGGCTACAGTTGTTAAAACGAAGCCACGAAACCTTTTTGCCATGCCTCCTGGAGACAGTGAAAATAATGTGACTGAGATGATGGAGGCTGAGACATTTCATGATGATCTGCTTACTGATGATATCAATAATGAGGATACGACCGCATGGGCTAGGAATGTCATTGAGGGAGCTAGCGGCAATGCTTCCACTCTTATAATGACAACGTCAGGTGATCGGTTTTAGGTAGATGGAGTTGCATCAGAAAATGAAGACGACGACGACGATACATATACCAATTATGGTCATGTAGATCCATTGTGGGGGGACGACAGAAAAGATGATGATTTTTAGTATAATTAAGTACGTGACATGTAGCTCCACAATGAATTCATCCGCCTGAACCCGACATTTATTTTTCATTATTTATATTTGCTACCCGAAAAGTACCCGATACCCGATATTTTGGTCTTTTCAGTCCCGTTCTCGGTTTTATCGATTTCGGTTTTTCGGTCTCGGTTTATTTGCCCACCCCTAATTTACGTAGTAGTAGCATATATATGGGATATAAAGTATAAAACTTTTGCAAAGGGAAGTCTTAGGTTTCGTCAAATCTATCTTTCAGATTTACACAATTTTGATCTGTTTTAACAATACAAGAATTGTACTTTTAGATTCACCATGAAAAATATTTCCATAATATACAATCTGGTACTACATGTTATTCAAGTTAATAAATTCCATATAAATCATTTGTCAGAGGTAATTAGTTCGACCAAAATAGAAATAGAGTTGAGTTGGGGCGGAGGAAGTATAATGTGTTGCCGTTTGCCGCATAAGGTTTCGTCCTTCGTTCAAGCCGTAGCCATTTGTACAGGCGGCTGATGCGATCGGGTGCACCGAGCTTACGTGCGCGCCAGTCATCGAGGCGCCTTAGACGCGCGCAACGCATGCGTTGAAATCACCTGCGGTACTTTTAAATCTGCACGTTGGTATTCTCTCCCTCATATTTGTTGATGCGTTAATACCTGATGTTTTACATCATTGAGTATGTTACGGATCATCAACGTCGTTAGTCCAGCACTGAGTCGTCAGGAGGCAAAAAGTAATGAACATCATTGATCAGCACTGCGCCGAGGAGAATGCGAAAATTGTTTGCTGATTCGTGGCAACAGATCCTAATGCAACGACTGTGTTCCATGGCAATCAAGCTGTAACGCCACGAACCTATATTTCGTGGCAACACATCCTAATACAACGGTTCTGTTTCATTGCATTACGGTCCAAATGCAACTGTTTGCTTATTCGTGGCAACAGATCCTAATGGAACGACCGTGTTCCATGGCAATAAAGCTGTAACGCCACGAACCAGTAATTTGTGGCAACAGGTCCTAATGCAACGACTGTGTTCCGTGGCAATAAAGCTGTAACGCCACTAACCAGTAATTCGTAGCAACAGATCCTAATGCAGCGACTGTGTTCCATGGCAATAAAGCTGTAACGCCACGAACCAGTATTTCATGGCAACACATCATAATGCAACGATTCTGTTTCGTTGCATTACGGTCCAAATGCAACTGTTTGCTGATTCGTGGCAACAGATCCTAATGCAACGACTGTGTTCCGTGGCAATAAAGCTATAACGCCACGACAATGGTGTAGCTAGCTGGGTTGCCAGGTATGCTTGTGCATACCTAGAATTTGTAGGATCCAATGAAGATTTTTGTATGTCTAAATGTCACATAGGTTAGTACTTTAAGTAATGCGTAGGTGTGCATACCCTGTATGAATAATCTAGCTACGCCACTGCGCCACGAACCAGTATTTCGTGGCAACAGATCCTAATGCAACGACTGTGTTCCATGGCAATAAAGCTGTAACGCCATGAACCAGTAATTCGTGGCAACAGATCCTAATGCAACGATTGTGTTCCGTGGCAATAAAGCTGTAACACCACGAACCAGTATTTTGTGGCAACACATCCTAATGCAACGATTCTGTTTTGTTGCATTACGGTCCAAATGCAACTGTTTGCTGACTCGTGGCAACAGATCCTAATGCAACGACTGTGTTCCGTGGCAATAAAGCTGTAACGCCACGAACCAGTATTTCGTGGCAAAAGATCCTAATGCAACGACAGTGTTCCGTGGCAATAAAGCTGTAACGCCATGAACCAGTAATTCGTGGCAACAGATCCTAATGCAACGATTGTGTTCCGTGGCAATAAAGCTGTAACGCCACGAACCAGAGTATCGTGGCAACACATCCTAATGCAACGATTCTGTTTCGTTGCATTATGGTCCAAATGCAACTGTTTGCTGATTTGTGGCAACAGATACTAATGCAACGACTGTGTTCCGTGGCAATAAAGCTGTAACGCCACTAACCAGTAATTCGTGGCAACAGATCCTAATGCAATGAATGTGTTCCGTGGCAATAAAGCTATAACGCCACGAACCAGTATTTTGTGGCAACAGATCCTAATGCAACGACTGTGTTCTGTGGCAATAAAGCTGTAACGCCACGAACCAGTAATTCGTGGCAACAGATCCTAATGCCACGACTGTTTTCCATGGCAATAAAGCTGTAACGCTAAGAACCAGTATTTCGTGGCAACAAATCCTAATGCAACGATTGTGATCCGTTGCATTAGCATCCTGACACCACGAACTAGTGAATCATGGCAACAGATCCTAATGCAATGATTGTGTTCCGTGGCGATAGATCCTAGTGCCACGAACAAGTGAATCGTGGCAAAAAGCCATGCTTACTGCAACGATTTAGTATTCGTTGCAGTACAATCGTTGCAACAGGTCGGAATCCTTGTAGTGGTAACTCGTTCCAACCAAACCCTGGGATTTGTGGTCATGCATGTGGAGTATCAAACACCTTATACGTAATGCACAATATCAACTGAAGACGTAAGTGAATAATACTGCAAAACTTTGAAAAGCTCTTAAATGCAAACTGGGGCTTGCCTTAGTTTGCGACTCGATTAAATATCAATTGTTAAGGGTCCTTCTCTGAAGGCTCCGCCAAGGACTTCAAGTGGACACCCTGGCCTTCTCCTCCAAGCGACACTTCTCGTCAATATCGATCACTACACGACATGCATATATGAATGCTAATAAATTATAATGTACATATAGTTCATAAGCTTCTAACTATGGTTATAGTCAGTGAATGATCTTATTTGGCTTGGGTATTTTTATGGTAGATGTTAAGGACTACAATAATTACTCTTGCAGAGAACAGGAGATGATCAAAGTAGGTTGTTGTCTCAAAAATTATGGTAAGCAATAAACTTCCCAGAATGTTAGAGAAGAAATTGTAGCTTGAACATAGCTGCCAGTTGATGATCATGATAGAGGATGTTGTTCTGGTTCTATGAAAATTGGTTTAATAAATTTATAAGCCTTGGTGAAGGAGATATTGAATTTCAAAGTTGGCAAGAATTTCTGGAATTATTTTATAACTGAATTTTAGCTTTTCAATTAACATTCAGTTGGCAACGGAATTAGGACCAGGAGACTAAGTCAATTAAATCTCAAATTTTTACACGAGTTAGTATATTACTGAAGGAGTGTCCAGTTCAAATTTGGGACATAACAAAGAAACTGAACAGCTTTAATAATTCAATGACTGAAATAGGTAATTGAATTATAAAGAGGGTTATATAGGTGCAATGGCTCCCAAATTTTTTCTGGAAATCAAGAATAGGATCATGCATTTTATGGGAAATTCGGGGATGTTACCAGTGGAAAGTTTATCTGGGAAAAATACATTTGTATCTGGAAAGATGGCTTTCTACAGAATTGAAAAATGAATTTCATAGATCCTAATTGGTATTGACAGAAACTAGAGCTCAATGGCTTTCAAAAAAATTTTGTTGGAAGATTTTTGGAGCAGTCTATAGAATGATATGCATTTTTGAAGTTTGCACAATTTTCTGGAAATGGAAAAATGGTTGAATGGCTGACACTGGGGCCCACTCTCAGCACCTTCTTCAACCTCCAGCTGCACCCTTCAGTTCGCGCCCAGTGCACATATACTGCACGAATGGAATTCGGCGTTCCCGCTCCTGGAGGCATCAGAAGACCACAACCCCAAAATAAAAGTTGTTCCCGGTATCCTGGAACACGCAGTGGACATGGTTTCGCGGTGCCAATGTCGCCAAAATGGTGCCAGCAACGGCGGCAGCGGCGGTGAGCTCGGCGGCCATGTCAAGAAGGTCCACCCCAGCCTTAAACCGATGCATAATGATGTCTAGAAGTATCCTAGGTGTTGAAGGAACATTATAGAGTACTCAAAACGTGGAGGAAATCGCTTGAAATAGGATCTCGACGATGGACCGCGCCATTTTTGTAGGCGGTGGGGAAAACTCGTGGAACTCGACCGTTACTCGAGGGCTGCTACTGAAACTTGGCAGAAGTGTGCTCCATGAGGTGGTGTACAACATTCATGAATGAATTGGAAAATGGTTGCACGTAGAAACAAAATTAAACCGACGACCTAGTGACCAAGTTATAAACTAGCTCCGCTAAAACTTGAAATAAGCGAGCTAGGAGCTAAGTCCTGGGCTGAAACTTTGTGGGTAGACTCTATGTGGTATGGTGCACCTTTTTGCTTTTGGAGAGTAGTTGAGAACGGGAGTGTATCGTCCTGTCCACGATGGAGTAGACGCGGCAGTTTGAAGTCTGCACCGTAAGCTCCGGAAACACTGCAACAAGGAGGAAGGTCCTGCACAGGCTGAGAGAACAAAGAGCAGAGGAACATTTGCTCTCCAGTCCAGGGAGAAATAGAGAGAGAGGGAAGTCAGAGGGAAAGCACGGAGGAAGAGAGAGAGTAGAATGGATAGGCTTGGACTACTTGAGGTAAAGATCAAGCCCAGCTGGATGAAAAAAATTGCATATGCTGGCTGCATGTATCACGGTGGCAGGCTCACAGCAATCAGAGGAGTCGGTAACTGCATTTGTGTGGCTTCCACGTGGGCCCTACTTTGATTTTCATCCCTATCCTCTCTGCTACTTTTAATTTCTCCTCAAACTTTGTTCAAAAATTTCCAAATTTGGCGTGAGGTCTAAGAAAAATGTGGGGAATCCAAATGTGAAATCAAATTTCAGTTCCGACAAAGTTTGAGCCAGATTTAATTTCAAATTTGAATTCAAATAGTTTTTAATTTGCTCAGGTGAATAATTAGTATATGAGGCTCAAAAATCATGAAACTTTGAATTTAGCCTTTTGGAACCATGTGGGCCATCTAGAAAAATTGGGACTTCATTTCTACAAAGTTAAGTACACGTCAACCTTTTGAGTCGACGTTGAATTAAACTCTCAGTGCGTGTCCAAGTTAATGGAGACTTGCTTCAAAAATCTTGAAACCTTACCGAGAGTATAATTAGAATATTAGAAGGCTATAGAAAAATTTATAGCCTCAGATTTGAATATTTTTGACAGGGCCAAATGTACAGTAGTATATTCAATCTGCAATTAATTTGAATATATATTGGGTATTGCATATTAATTTGACCTAGGATCCCCCATTCAAATAATTCCAAACTTTGAAGAGGGGTCAAAGAATTAATCTATGATTATTGGTGAAGTCCATTCCTCTTGTTAGTAAAATTTAAGAATGAGTGGAAGAAATTATTTGATGAGATCAAGTTCATAAGCATAGTTATAATTGGTCTCCATTAGGGTTGATAACCAACTTACAACTGAACCACATATGAAGGAAAATGTGGGATTTTACACGCTGCCCCGGAGATAGCTGCCCCGGAGGTGTCTGGACCAGAGCCGGAGCAGCCTGAAGAGGTGGCGACAGATCCTCCAGCCTCGGAGCCGGTAATTGAAGACCCGAAAGTAGCACCTTCAACTTATAGTCCAGAGGTGGGAGTTCCCCCAGTGGGTTCTTCCTCTGCAGCTGCTGAAGGGCTTCCAAAGAGTGGCCCTAGTGTTGCAGGAGCTCAGGGGACCACCCTTGTAGAGTGGGACCCAATTTTTGTGATGGAAAATCCTCTAGAGCCCGCGGAGTTGGTCCCAGCAGGTCCGGAGCCTATCCCTTTGGAGTTGTCCATAGACAACGCCTGCTCGAGCCTCCGATAAGTCTAGCTCGCCTTCGATCATGAGAGCAAAGCCCTGGAGGAGGAGCACAACACCTTAAGGCGTTGGCGCAACAGACTCCACTTCGAGACCATGCTTGCACAAACAAGGCTGGCTGATCAAAAGGAGTGGATCAAGAGGGAGAAAGCCCGGTTGGAATACTGGGATAAGCTGCTGGAGGAGAAGGAAGCTGCCATCAGGGCGCTCGACGCTAACTCCAGGGAGATCTTTGAGCAAGCCAAGGAGAGGCGTGATGCTGCTGATGAGCATCACGAAAACCTCAATGAATTGAACGAGGTCCTCCTAAAGCGCCGAGCAGACCTTGAGGCAAGGGAAGAGATGCTCTCGGAGCAGTAGGAGGATATTGTGAAGAGGGAGGCGGAGGTCACCCAGAAATTGACTCTGGGTGAACAGAATTTGGCAGATCACAGCAAAAAGCTGGATCTATGGAGCAAATAGGAGAAGGAGAAGTACTGGAAACTGGGGCAGGAGCTCTCGAAAAAGAGAAGCTGATGTTGCCACCGGGGAATGGAAACTAAGAGGCAGGGAAAAGGATTTGCAGAAAGGCGGAACCGCA
Organism: Tuctoria greenei; assembly: GCA_036927565.1. Lineage (NCBI taxonomy): Eukaryota > Viridiplantae > Streptophyta > Magnoliopsida > Poales > Poaceae > Tuctoria > Tuctoria greenei. The sequence continues at coordinate 45,749,137 of JAYESD010000012.1, forward strand.
TCCACATCCGGGAGATGGAGCTGACCGATCATGACAAGCATGTTGCTGAGAATATGCAGCAGCATGTCAAATTGGTCGAGCGCCTCGCTCGGGAGGGTTCAGAGCTTACGGTCGCCCAGAAGTCACTGGAGGAGCTGTGGAGCTTGAAGGAGACTGAGTCCATCCAAGTATGGGACTTATTGGGATGAGCCAACGAAGCGCTGACGCCACTAGGCTTCAGTCCTTTACGTCCAAACAATCCGGAGCTAGACATGAATCGAGCGCTAGTGGCCCTCAATGCTGCTGGTGGCAAACTCGATGCGATGGGCGACGTCATTGCGGACCAGCGGGAGACAGAGGGGAAATCTCTGGCTACAAACGTTGCAGAGTATGTGATGACGTGTTATGTGAGCTGAGATCCCAAATTTTCTTTGGACTCGATGCTCATAGGTCCCGTTACTGAAGAGAAGGACGCTGCCAAGGACAGTGTCCAAGAAGTTGCCAAGAAAGTCGCCACATTCTTCCGCAGGACTTAGATCCTCCAGTAGCTAGGACTTCTTCATTTTGCCTTCTGCTGTAATCCCAATTTTGTAATCCAGTGCTTCGATTTAATGAAATCCACTTTGCCATGAACTACATTTATTGTTGTTTTGTCTTCAATATAATGTGCTCTGTCTTATTGGGCCCCTGGTATATGTGCACAATTGAAGTGTGTACATATAACAAATGATATGACAGTATATAGATGACTTGAATGCTTCGCACTTGTAGATTTTAGGTCCAAAGTCTTTATTTCCTACGCGTCAACGGCAGGCCCCGTGGGATTGGCGGAGCTTGGTAGCTCCGGCGGTACCCACCATCAACGTATAAAATGTTAATGGCGGGCCCCCTAGGATTTATCGGAGCTTAGTAGCTCCAGATGTCACCACACGAATAGTTGAAGGTAGGCCAAGCTCGAACATTGCCCACTATCAACATATTAAATATCAACGGCGGGCCCCCTTGAAGGATGTCAGAACTTAGTAGCTCCATCGTGTCCACCATCGCTATGAATTTATGTTTTTCCTTTGACTTGTTTGATGATGAGTTGTGAGTCACCCTTCACCAACAGTTGTTTGACACCATAAGATAGTGCCACCATGAGTCCGTAGATGAGAGCTTCATACTCCGCCATGTTGTTGGTTGCCTTAAAATCAAGGTGAACCATGTATTTGACCTTCTCCCTAGTCGGAGCAAGGAGAAGTATTCCAGCTTTGGCCCCCTGCTTCTGCACGGAGCCGCCAAAATAGAGAGTCAGTGAGGCTCGGTGAATACAGGGACCTTGGGTTCCAGTTTCTGCTCACTATGGCCACCGGGGTCTGACGGAGAGGGAGTCTATTCCGCCACGAAGTCATCCAAGGCTTGACTTTTGATTGCTTGTCGTGACACGTATTTGAGATCAAACTCGGCCAGTTCCGCTGCCCACTTTACAATGTTTCCAGTAGAATTAGGGTTATGCAAAATAGCACACAGTGTAAAAGAAGTTACCACTGATATTTTGTGGGCTTGGAAGTAGTGATGAAGCTTCCTTGAGGCAATAAGAACTGCATAAAGCAGCTTATGCACCTCAATATATCTCGTCTTGTCTTCGTGGTGTACTTCACTGATGAAGTACACTGGGCGCTGGACGATCTGGACCCTCTCAGAGGGGACAGAAGCTTCTTCTCCATCGACCTGGACCCTCCCGGAGGGGTCCGGAACTTTTCGCTGAGTTTCTTGGACCCTCCCGGAGGGGTCCAAAACTTCTTCTTGTTCGATCTGGACCTTGTTAGAAGGGTCCGAATCATCTTGGTCGGCCAGGTGAGCCACCACAAGTGAATGAGGTTGATCTCCTAGCATTTTGTATTGATGTTTCGTGTCTGGGGGCTGGGACCCGGACACGCCTTCAAGTGACTCCGGACCCTCCCGGAGGGGTCTGGGTTCTTGGACTGGACATGGCTCCAGTCTTTCCGCGACCAAGACCATACTGTCAACTTCGGTGGTTACTGAAATGTAAAGCAATAAAGGCTCACTAGGATTTAGAGCTACATTGTTTCATCTCTTGAAACGCCATTTCCGCTTCATCAGACCAATTAAATGGTCCAGACTTCCTCAAGAGTTTGAAGAAGGGAACTGCCTGCTCTGCCAGTCTTGAGATGAACCGACTGAGCGCAGCTAGACATCTAGTTAACTTCTAGACATCCTTGATGCGGGCTAGGGGCCGCATATCTTCTATAGCCTTGATCTTCGCCGGATTTGCTTCAATTCCTCGGTGAGTCACCAAGAAACCTAGAATATTCCCGGAGCTAACCACGAAGACACATTTGTCCGGGTTCAGCTTTGTGCGCTTGGTGCGTAGCTTGTCCAAGTATCTAATTAGCTCTCCAAATGTTTTGTACATAGCTCGCACAAATGTTGAAGCAACATTTTCAAGACCAAATGGCATGGCAGTATAACAGTACAATCCATCTACTGTTATGAAGGAAGTATGCGTTTCATCTTCCTTAGACATTTGGATTTGATGATATCCAGAATATGCATCTAAGAAACACAATACTCACACCCAGAGGTGGAGTCCACTATCTGATCTGTTATAGGTAGTGGAAATGGAACCTTTGGACATGCCTTAGTTAAGGTGGTGTAGTCGATACACATCCGAAGCTTCCCACCAGCCTGGGGCACCACGAATGGGTTTGCCATCTATTTAGGATGAAACACCTCCTGGATGAAACCAGCTTCGAGCAACTTCTTGATCTCTTATCGGATGAAGTTTTGCTGCTCGATGATTGCTTCCGGGCCTTCGCGTGTACAGGCCGTGCGTAAGGGTAAATCTTTAGATTGTGCTCAAACACGTCGACATTAGCCGGGAGGAAAGTGATGAGCATGAGTTCCTATTTGTTGTTCAGACCTCCCGATATATGGGTAGTCTGAGCAGCATTGGAACCAATTTGGACGACTTTGACAGGAACATCAGTGTTGCTACTTGGTTGCACACGAGGTGCGGAGGTAGAGTCTTTATGATGAATGCTCAGGGGGTTCGGAGCTGGCTCCTTACCGGATGCTTCCTCCTGCGCTGTGGTAAGCACATAGAGTTCTTCTAAAGTAGTGACTCATGCGGTGCGATCTCCGCGGATCCGAAGAACACCCGCAGGTGTTGGCATCTTCAACACTAAGTAACCATAATGAGTAGTGGCCATGAACTTGTACAAGGCTGGCCTGCCAAAAATGGTGTTGAACGGCAGACTGATCTGCGCAACATCGAATACCAACTTCTTAGTTCTGTAGTTCTCCAGAGTCCCAAAGGTCAATGGGAGTGTGATGGAACTGAGAGGAGTAATGGTCCCCGGACCTACCCCAGAGAAAGGTTGAGATGGGTGAAGCTCCGAAGGCCGGAGCTGGAGCTTAACGAAAGCTTCAAATCTTATGAGGTTCAGCCGTGAACCTCCGTCCACCATTACATGGTGGAGTTGAATATTGTTAATGGTGGGTGACACCATCAACGGGAGTTGGCCAGCTCTGATCATGTTGCGGGGGCAGTCCAAAGCATTGAAAATGATGGGAGTGTCCATCCACTTCTGATGAGGCTCCGCCCTAGCAGCGGGAGAGGTGATGTCCCGCCACATTGTTTTGAGGATGCGGCGAGAGGTGATGTCCCAAGAACCACCATAAACGGTGTTCAGGGTCTTCCGGCGCTCGTTGTCAGAGATGTCGGAATCATCATAGATGGTGTTGTAAACTGCTTTCAGAACCTTCTTGGGGTCCTGGAAACCTAGCTCCTCTTCAGCCGGAGCTTCGTGAACTTTTTGTTTTCCTTCCTGCTGATGGAAAGGAGCTTCCTTCCTGCTGATGGAAAGGAGCTTCTTCTCGACGCTTGTTATAGTGCTTGGAAAGGTTCTGTACCTCCCGACATTCTTCCAGACTGTGTCTGTCCGTCTTGTGGATCGGACACCAGGCTTTGGAACTGTTGCCGTCTTCTGACGAAAGACGAGGTCGTTTCTTGGGGCGTGGCCCCCGGCCACCTGGAGCTGCAGCAGCCGCAGCGGTAGGTGCGCCGGCCGACTGCTTCTTCTTACCGTTAGGATTCCTTTTCTTTTTGCCACCTCCGGATGTAGTGTCTTCAATCATGATGGATTTCTTGTTGGCCTCCGGAGGTGGTTTATAATGCATTTCACGTCCCTCCGCGGCTTTGGCACATTTGTTTGACAAGCTGAAGAGTTCTGTGACACTATGACTTATTTGGTCGCCAATTTCTCCACCATCTTCTTACCTCGAACACCCTGTCTGAATGCAACGATAACATAAGAGCTTGAGATTGAAGGGACAGTATTCTGTACCTGAGAAAATCGCTGATGAAGGATCGCAGCGATTCCCCCGTTGTTTGCTTTACAACAAACAGATCCAGTTCAGTGCCAGGCCGGGTGTAAGAACTCCTGAAGTTGGCAGTAAATTGTTGACATAGCTCCGCCCAACAATTAATAGAGTCGGGTGGAAGACTAATGAACCAGGACCTTGCAGTCCCAGTTAGAGCCACTAGGAAGTAATTGGCCATCACAACCTCATTACCCCCCCTGCCAGTATAGCAGTGGAGTAGATTTGAAGGAACTCGGCGAGGTTTACAGTCCCGTCGAATTTTTTCGACAAGTGAGGCCGAAACTTCTTTGGCCATCCGACCATGCGTAAATGCATGGCCAGGGCTGTGACACCCAGTCCCCAAAATGAACCATGTGAACGCATATGTGTGCCCAGGATGTTCAACACACACACACGAGTGCATTCACAAAAGAGTATACAAAAAATTACCACAAAACAAGATTAATTACGAAAATTTTATTAAAAATTCAGAGTATTCTCGATTACAAACTCTAATGAATATTAATGACAAGTTCAACTAATGCAGTGGAGATAAACTAAATAAGCAAACTAAATAGCTAGGCAGCATAAGCAATAGGGTAGCGCAGCTCCAAAACACCACAGGCAAGCTAACCGTAGACACGGCCTAGAACTCCGCATTATCGCCATTAAACTCCCAATTCTGACCTGCAACTGTTAGGGGGGATCGCAAGAGTGAGTACATGTCGTACTCAGCAAGTGTGGAAAGTATGACATGTGGCTGATTCAAATGACGAATATAATAATGGTAGAGTGCTGAAAAGTACGTTAAAGCATTTGAAAAGCAATATATTACATGTATGTGAAATAAACCCATCATAAACCATAATTAATAACGTAGCACCAATCCATATTCCATATCCATCACCATCATACATTAACCATATTCAATGTCATAGTTTAATCCATATCCAACTATAACCAGTACCAACCCATAACAATCCCAAATACCATCCAAATATTGAGTTCCCTCTAATCATGTAAGGGTCCAGGTTGCTCATAACCGGGAGCACGGCTTCATGATAGTTTTCGACACACTCTGTAGAGGTTGTACTGCTTTACCCATGTGTTTGTGATTTCATCACCTTTCGATGATTAGAACCTCTATTATGCCGTCTCACACTTCCGTCGGTGTGTGGCCAAGAGATCACAAAATAGCCTTTACAAAGGGATTACTAGCCTATTTAGTCCCCACGAAGGTTTCACCGGTGGCGATGTCTCCAACTGAGCACATCTTCAACCAAGGGCCCCTCTTGAGCCATTCGGATCCAAGGGTAGTCCCACCAATCATCAACAAACCCAATCCAACTACCCCTTCCCCGAGCATCCTTAATGGTCAAATAGCACAGGCAAAGCCCTAATTAATCAGCTACGCCGCACCCATACTTGGCCTCGTGGTGGCACTTTAAATCCTGGATGGTCGCTCCATGAACCGGTCCTTAGATCTAAAGCAAGCAAAACCACCATAACATCCAACCCATCCACATACCAGGCTTCCTTAGATCACCCATTACCATATCATATTAACCAGTTCTTGTTAACCATAATCTCATCCATGCATAGTTAAATTGAGCGGTATAGTTGTTTTCCCATCCCAGTTGATTAAACGAAGCAAAAGGTAAAAAGCCCTTCCCGACTCTCTACCATATATTCCAGGTGACAAGGGTGGTCAACAAAACTAGTAAACTTCCTACCATAGGATTTCCCATCAATTGACACAAGCATGCAGTTTGCAAACAAAACATTTGTTTCAAAACAGGATCAATATGTTTGAAGGACACTTGCCTTGCTCTTGCGGTTGATTAGGATCAAAGCCTTCAAACTATTGGTGTTGTAGATCCTCCGTGGCACTCTATAGCGCAAATCCGTCTAATCCGCACAATAAACATACAATATAAGAAATGCAATCAAAGAGTGCACAAATATTACTCAATATGACATGACATGCATGATTAATACAAATGCAAGGTAGAGCTTGTTAATAGATTGCATTTAATGATCACTAACTAGTTATAATAGATTTTTACAAGTTTATACAAGTTTGGATGTGATTAGAACAAATTTTAGAATCAATTCAACACAATTTAACCAGGAAAATTGGACTAGTCTGCAGAAGGCCGGACTAGTCCGCACTTCGCATAACTAGCAAACTAGGGTTTTCTAGATCGACATAAATTTGGAGATTAGGGGTTGAATTCTCATAAGGAAAAGAGAATAGAAGGTATACCAGGTGTTCAGAACTCCAATGAATCAAGAAACTTGGAGGTAACACTTGGATCATGATGATCTCGGGTTGGGGATGAACTTGGAGATGAATTGGTGATGAAGAACGAAAGCTTGGTGGAGGTCTTGATCCTCTTTCGTTTCCTCCTCTTCTTCTTCTTGCTTGGGATCTCCTCCTCCCTCCTTGATGGTGGCTCTCCATGAACTAGGGTTTGGGTGGGGTGGAAAAGTGGCAAATCGATGTCAAGCCAAGGGGCGGGGTTATTTATATAGAGGTGGAGGCTAGGGTTAGATGGATTTCAAGTTTTAGAGGAGTAGAGGCCGGATTAGAGTCCCACATGGGCTCTAAAAGAGTTAGGCAGGACGTCCTTAGACCCACTTAATGTGAAACCCAAGAAACAAGCCGTAAAACAAAAGATCAACTCGGAGTCATGAAATATCGGACAAGTCCGAAAAGGACCGGACTAGTCCGAAAATGTCGAGAGAGAAAATCGGACAAGTCTGGCCAAAAATCGGACAAGTCCGACTTTAGTCAGAGAGGAAAACGGACAAGTCCGCTGGAACACCGGACTAGTCCGGAAAAGTCCAGGGACATAGCAAATTTTCAAGGATTCTTGGAATATCGGACTAGTCTGCACAAAATCGGAAAAGTCCGAAAGTGTCCAGAGGCAAAATCGGACTAGTCCGCAGTAAAAACGGACAAGTTCGTTTTTAGTAAGAGAGAAATAGGACTAGTCCTCACTAAAATCGGACTAGTCTGCACTTTTCAGCATTTTAAGTGCGGTTTTGTTCCAAATCAATTTTAAATGTTCCAAATCAATTTTAAACTTGTTCCTCTTTATGTGGATTAATGTTAAACATGTATATGAATGTATGTAGGGCATGATGCATGAAAATGAGGGTGTTACAAACCTACCCCTCCTTAAAATGAATCTCGCCCTCCAGATTCGACGCGGAAGAGAAGAGATAGGGAAATTCCTTCTTGATATCATCCTCCAATTCCCACGTGGCTTCTTTTTCTGTGTGGTGCCTCCATTGAACTTTACACCATCTAATAACATTTTTCCTTGTGACCCTCTCCTTGGTTTCCAAGACTTTGATCGGTTACTCGGCATAAGTCAAATCTTCCTCTAGTTCCAATCCTTCCATGGGCACTTGTTTTTCCGGTACACTTAAGCACTTCTTGAGCTCGGAAACATGAAACACATCATGTACGTCTGAAAGATTAGTTGGCATCTCGAACTTATACGCTACTTCTCCTCTTTTGTCCAAAATCTTGAATGGTCCAATGTAGCGAGGTTCTAGCTTGCCTCTTATGTTAAACCTCTTATGATCTCTCATCGGTGACACCTTGAGGTAAACAAAATCTCCCACTTCAAAGGTTAATTTCCTTCTCCTATTGTCCGCATAGGCCTTTTTTCTTGTTTGGGCAGCCCTCAAGTTTTCACGAATTATTTGGACTTGCTTTTCGGCTTCTTGCAACACATCTGGACCAAATACTTGAGTTTCTCCTACGTCATTCCAGAATAAAGGTGTCCTACACTTCCTTCCATAAAGCGCATCATATGGTGACATCTTCAAACTTGCTTGGTAGCCATTGTTGTATGAAAATTTTGCATACGGCAAGCTCTTGTCCCAACCTTTCCCATGCTTCAAAGCACAAGATATTAACATGTCCTCTAAAATCTGATTTATCCTCTCGGTTTGTCCATCCGTTTGAGGGTGATACGCTGAACTAAAATTCAACCTCGTTCCCAAAGCTTCATGCAGCTTTTGCCAAAACCTGGAAGTGAATTGTGAACCTCTATTCGAGACTATCTTTTTCGGAACTCCATGCAAACATACTATTCTTCCCATATACAGTTCCGCCAATTTCTCTCCATTATAGGTGGTCTTGACGGGGATAGTGAGCTGACTTAGTTAACCGATCCACAATTAACCAAATCGAGTCGTAACCGGACTGAGTACGTGGTAAACCAACTATGAAGTCCATACCAATTTCTTCCCACTTCCATTCCGAAATCTATAATGGTTGTAATAATCCAGCTGGATTTTGATGTTCCGCCTTGACTCGTTGGCACACATCACACAATGCTACGTATTCAGCTATGTCCTTCTTCATGCTATCCCACCAATAACAAGTCTTTAAGTCTTTGTACATCTTCGTACAACCAGGATGAATTGAGTATGGTGAGTCATGTGCCTCTTTTATTATTGTCTCCCGAATATGCTTCACATTAGGCACAACAATCCTCTTACCAAGCCATAGGTTACCATGTTCATCCTCATCAAATCTGAATTCTCTCCCCTCTTGGGTCCTATCGGTACCCAGCGTACTGTATACCCCTTTGTACTACAAAAAGACCAATGGAACTTTGCCTGTCTGAGTTGAAGACTTGCAAAGGCCCCACGTGTCATACAGGACCGGACCTGCCTCCCATCTATGGTTAGTCTTGGTGTTGCCACGTGTATACAGCAACCGGACCTACATCCCATCATGGGAGAGCTCTGGGCTAAACACTTGTGCGGCAGCCCCGGACCTAACCCCCGACAGAGGGAAGCTCCGGTACTGACACGTGTACATCTAAAACAGACCTACCCGTCCCAGACGGAAAGCTCCGATGCTGCCACGTGTCCAACCGTCGGACCTTCAGCCTCAACAATCAGACTGGTGGACCCCCAATGGCTCGAACCTTCAAGGGGCAATCAAAGACTTCCAGAACTGATTAAGTGTCATTAATACCATATTAATGACACACTATGGGAAGGCTCTTAATACCAGTAACAGCACTGTTAAGGCCTGTTACCATGCTATTAAGGGTAATTAAACTCATTAATTGTGTATTAAGCATCAGTAACTGCTATGGCCACATGTCAGGCCAGGCTAACGGTGTAACGACCAGTCCTTGTACTATAAAAGGGCTGGTCGACAATACACAGGGGACGGCTCTTTTGAACTCTGAGACCTCTCCCATACTCAGCGAAGATGCTCAATTCAACAACCACACAACCCGTGGAGTACGGTATTACGCTCAGGCGGCCCGAACCACATAAATCCTTGTGTCCATTTCCCATCATATTTTGAATCTCTGCGCGCCCAATTTCGAACTACAAACTCTGTGGGCTACCAACGGTAGTACCGTGAGAATTGCCGAAACAAAACTATGACAGTTGGCGCGCAGGAAGGGGCGCCCGAGATTCGAAGATGGTGAACTATGCTCCTGGATCGTCCAATGGCAACCCTGTAGTGCAACCTGCTGGAGGCAATCCCTCCAATGTGCAGCAGCCAACAGGTGCCGCAGCTCCACCAGGAGTCATGCCTCCACCACCACCATCCGCACCGGCAAATCAAGCTGGACAGTGGGACGGGGCATCTGCGTCGATCACAGCATCGGCTAACAACAACCCTGAACACGTGCTCCATGCAGCGCGTGCTCTTCTCCAACGCCCGCCACCTCCAGGTGCATCCTAGGGAGCAATGGAGCAGTGGAGGGCTCATGTGGAACATTTGGTTGCAGCAGCAGCTGATCGCATCAGCAACCAAGGTCCTCCCCCCAGGGCGGGCCCCATCGCAGCATAGGACCGTGTCGGGCATACTTGGTCCGCACGCTTCCCAGCATAGGAGGTTTGCTATGTCTCAACAAGCAACGTCGCTGCCTCCCGGGACGCGACGCACCCATACAGTAACCAGGATTTCAACTCACGACCTCCGGGCGGAGCTTGATCGTCGTTACCATCAACAGGACGACCATGTCCATATCGAGCATGCTCGCGAAAGGCGAGAAGCTCGGGACAGTCCTGCTCCTGAGGGAGTAGGAGGGGGCTATTCTGCCCTGGTCATGCACCTATGTATGGTCATATGGCCACAAAAGTTTCGGCCTCACCTGCCGGAGAAATTTGACTGGACTGTCAATCCCGCTGAGTTTCTCCAGATTTACTCCACTGCAATCCTTGCGGCCGGAGGCAACGAGGCCGTAATGGCCAACTATTGCCCAGTGGTTGTGACATGGAATGCCAGGTCCTGGTTCATGAGCCTTCTGCCCAACTCCATCAACAGTTGGGCGGAACTGTGCCAACAGTTCACCGCCAATTTCGGGAGTTCATACACCCTACGAGGCACCCAACTAGACCTTTTTGCTGTCACGCAGGAGGAGGGAGAATCCCTGCGTTCCTTCATTCAGAGATTCTCCTAGGTACGAAACACTATTCCTTCTATCTCCAGCACCTCTGTTATTGTGGCATTTAGACAAGGCGTACGAGACAAGAAGATGCTGGAGAAGCTGGCGATCAAAGAGATGACCAGCATCACGAAGCTCTTCAGCTTGGCAGAACAATGTGCCAAAGCTGTGGAGGGCCGCGAAATGCACTCCAAACCACCTCCGAAGGATAATACAAAAGCCTCCAAGAGTGAATCCACTACCTCCGCGAGTGGCAAAAAGAAGAAAAAGTCCAACGACAAGAAAAAGCCGTCGGCCGGCACACCTACAGTCATTGCTGCCGCAGCTCCGGGTGGCCGGGTGCCACGCCCCGAGAAACGACCTCGGCCGTCGTCTGAAGACGGTGACAGCTTCAAGATGTGGTGTCCTATACATAAGTCAAATAGCCACAACCTGGAAGATTGCCGAGAGGTCCAAAACCTTACCGAGCGCTACAACAAGCGACGGGAAGAAGTTCCTTTCCGTCAAAGGGAAGGAAAACAGAAAGTCGACGAAGCTCCGGCTAAAGAGGAGTTAGGCTTTCAGGACCCTAAAAAGGTCTTGAAGGTTGTTTACACCTCTGTCGACAATGACTCCGATGTCTTCGACAATGAACTCGGAAAACCATGAAAACCATCTTTGGTGGTTCGTGGGACATCACCTCCCACCGTGTCCTCAAGACCATTGGGCGAGACATGGCCTCATTAGCTCCCACCGCCAGGGCAGAGCTGCACCGGAAGTGGATGGATATTGCCATCACCTTCAATGCATCAGACTGCCTGCGGAATATGATCGGAGCTGGCCAACTCCCATTGATGGTATCTCCGACCATCAACAACATCCAACTCCACCATGTAATGGTGGACGGAGGTTCTTGGATGAACCTCATAAGCTTCAAAGCTTTTGTCAAGCTTCAGCTCCGACCTTTGGACATTCGCCCCTCCCGACCTTTCTCCGGTTTAGGGCCGGGGGCCATAACCCCACTTTGTGCAATAACGCTCCTGGTGACCTTCGGGACTCGGGAGAATTACCGCACTGAGAAGTTGGTCTTCGACGTGGTGCAGATCAACATACCTTTCAATGCCATTCTGGGCAGGGCAGCTTTATACAAGTTCATGGCTACTCCTCATTATGGCTACTTGGTGTTGAAGATGCCAACACCAGCTGGTATTTTCCGGATCCGTGGAGATCGCACCGCCAGAGTAATAGCTCTGGAAGAACTCCACACGCTTGCTACAGCGCAGGAAGAAGAATCCGGAAAGGAGCAAGCTCTGAAACCCCCGAGCATTTGTCATCGAGGCTCAACCTCCGCACCTCATGTGCAACCAAGCGGCGACACAGAAAATCCCGTCAAAGTGGTCCAAATCGGTACCGACGCCGCTCAGACCACCCGTATATCGGAAGGTCTGAATGAAAAATAGGAACTTGCGCTCGTCACTTTCCTACGGGCTAACGTCGACGTGTTTTCCTGGCAACCATCACAAATGCCTGGGATTCCTAGAGAAGTGATCGAGCATGATCTGAAGATCTATCCTGACGCTCGGCCTCTACATCAGAAGCCTCAGAAGCAATCAGTAGAGCAACGGAACTTCATACGACAAGAAGTGAAGAAGTTGCTCGAAGCTGGATTCATCTGAGAAGTCTTCCACCCAAAATAGCTAGCAAACCCAGTCATTGTACCCAAGGCTGGCAGGAAGCTTTGGATGTGTATCGACTACACTACACTGAATAAGGCATGTCCAAAAGATCCATTCCCACTACCTAGAATAGATCAGATAGTGGATTCCACCTCCGGGTGCGAATTACTGTGTTTCCTAGATGCATATTCTGGGTACCATCAAATCTGAATGTCTAGGGAAGATGAAGAGCATACCTCCTTCATCACAGTAGATGGATTATATTGTTATACTGCCATGCCATTTGGTCTCAAAAACGCTGCTTCAACATTTGTATGAGCTATGTACAAAACTTTTGGAGAGTTCATCAGAGACATAGTGGAAGTGTATGTCGATGACATCGTTGTCAAGATCGAGAACATGGAGTCATTCCTTGACACCTTGGAAGCTGTCTTCGACAAGTTGCGAGTCACTCACACGAAGCTGAACCTGGACAAGTGCGTCTTCGGGGTTAGCTCCGGAAAACTTCTTGGTTTCTTGGTGAATCACCGAGGAATAGACGCAAATCTAGCGAAGATAAAAGCTATTGAAGACATGCGGCCACCAGCTCGCATCAAGGACGTCCAGAAGCTGACTGGATGTCTAGCTGCGCTTAGCCGGTTCATCTCAAGACTAGCGGCACGGGCGCTACCTTTCTTCAAGCTATTGATGAAGTCCGGACCATTCCAATGGTCCAAAGAAGCAAAAAGGCATTTCAGGAGCTGAAGCAGCTCCTCACCACCTACCGCCCTTGGTAGCTTCGAACCCTAGTGAGCCACTTCTGCTTTACATTTTGGCAACTGACGAAGTTGTCAGCATGGTCCTGGTTACAGAAAGGCCAGGACCATCTCCAGCTCAGGAATCCAGACACCTTCGGGAGGGTCCGGAGCTACCTGAAGTCGAGTCTGGGTCCCAGCTCCCAGACCTGGATCCTCAAGGAGAGACTCCGGAGGATCCCCCTCCTTCAAATGAAGGAGTCACTGTTACTGAACGACAAGATCCGGACCCCTTCGGGAAGGTCTGGGTCACATTAGAAGAAGCTCCGGGTTCCTCCAACCGGAACCCGAATGTCCCCGAACAAGGTCCAGACCCCTCCGGGAGGGTCCGGTTAGATGAGGAGGAAGTTTCGGGCCCCTTCGGGAGAGTTCGGACGGTCCAATGCCCAATTTATTTCATCAGTGAAGTACTCCATGACGCCAAGACTCGATACCTTGAGGTGCATAAGCTGCTCTACGCAGTCCTTATTGCCTCAAGGAAACTCTGACACTACTTCCAAGCTCAAAAGATTTCAGTAGTAACATCTTATCCACTGCGTGCGATCTTGCATAACCCCAATTCCACTAGGAACATTGGAAAGTGGGCAGCGGAGTTAGCCGAGTTTGACCTTGAATTCATTCCAAAACAAGCAATCAAGAGTCAAGCACTGGCGGATTTCATGGCGGTATGGACCTCCTCTCCATCAAATCCTGGGGGCCCTAGTGAGCATAAGACGGAATCCAAGGTTCCGGTCTTCACTGAGCCTCACTGGACTCTCTACCTCGACGGCTTCGTGCAGAAGCAGGGGGCCAGAGCTGGAGTCCTTCTCCTCGCTCCGACCGGGGAGAAGGTTAAATACATGGTGCACCTTGACTTCAAGGTGACCAACAACATGGCGGAGTATGAAGCACTAATTTATGGACTCAAGGTGGCACTATCGTATTGTGTCAAGCAGCTGTTGGTAAAGGGTGATTCACAACTTGTTGTAAAACAAGTCCAAGGTGAATGTTGCTGCAACAACCCTCAACTAGCTGCATACCTACTTGAGGTCCAGAAGCTTCAGAAGGACTTCGACGTCTTGGATCTTTGCCATGTCCAGCGTCTCAACAACGCTGAAGCTGACGAACTCTCGATGAAAGCATCAACCGGGGCTCCGGCTCCCGATGGAACCTTCATCCGGAGGTTTTCAAAACCTACAGCTCAGCCTGCCAAACTAAGCGAAGGGGGCGAGACCAGCACCTCAAAGCTGGCGGTCCCGATGGCCCTGTTACCATGGCGTCCATCAAGAGTCGTAGGTGCTGTAGGAAGCTTCAAGCAACCCAGCACGCAAGACTCAAATGCTCAAGCTAGCTCCGATACATGGATCTTGGAGATCTGGGGCTACTTGAAAGACAACTTCCTTCCTGAAGATAATGTATCCACTGACCGGATGGTCAGATTGGCTAAAAGATACACGCTGGTAGAAGGGGATCTCCACCGGTGCGGTGCCAACGGTGTCCTAATGCGGTGCATTACAAGGGAAGAAGGCTGCGAGCTCCTCGCGGAAATCCATGGAGGCGAGTGTGGGAACCATGCGTCTTCCCGCACGCTGGTCGGTAAAGCCTTCCAGCATGGCTTTTATTGGCCTACAGCGCTCTAGGATGCAACTGAGATGGTGAAGAAATGTGAAGCATGCCAATTCCATGCAAAACAAATTCACACACTGGTTCAGCCTCTACAAATGATACCTCCTACATGGCCTTTCGTTGTGTGCGGGATAGATATCTTGGGACCTTTCCAAAGAGGTGTCGGAGGTTACAAGTTCCTGTATGTTGCCATTGACAAATTCACCAAATGGCCGGAAGCAACTCAAGTTGTGACAATAAACAAGCAATCAACTATCAACTTCTTGCAGTCCATCGTATGCAGATTTGGAGTCCCAAACAAAATCATAACTGATAATGGGACCTACTTCACAAGCTCTGCATTCCAAGGATACTGCAATGACCTCGACATCCAGGTCAGCTACGCTTCCGTAGCTCACCCTACAAGCAATGGCCAAGCCGAGAGTGCAATTGCAGAAATCCAAAAAGGA
Organism: Tuctoria greenei; assembly: GCA_036927565.1. Classification (NCBI taxonomy): domain Eukaryota; kingdom Viridiplantae; phylum Streptophyta; class Magnoliopsida; order Poales; family Poaceae; genus Tuctoria; species Tuctoria greenei. Next base: position 45,764,427 of record JAYESD010000012.1, read on the forward strand.
CTCAAGACGCGCACATATGAGCGCCTGAAAAAACATGGAGCCAACTGGATCGAAGAGCTTCATCCCACACTATGGGCCAACAGGACATCTCCAAACCGGTTAACCGAAGAGACACCCTTCTTCCTGATGTACAGAGCTGAAGCAGTCCTTCCTCCAGAAATCACCTTGGGGTCACTTCGGGTCCAGACCTTCGACGATGCCCCGTAGGACCAGCTCCGACATGAAGACCTTGACCTCCTTGAAGAGGGAAGGTGCCAAGCAGCTGTTCGAAATGACCGATACTGCAAAGCTCTTCGGCGCTATCACCAATGGCATGTTCACAGCCGACAACTCGAGGAAGGCGATCTAGTGCTACGAAGAATACAATCCACAGAAGGGTTAAACAAACTTTCCCCCAGCTGGGAAGGACCTTTCCGAGTGATCAAAGTATCCCATCCCGTATGCGTTCGCTTGGCAACTGAGGATGGGACACCTCTCCCAAATCCTTGGAACATTGAGCACCTCCGTAAGTTCTACGCTTAATATCAAGGAGGTGAGTCTGCAATTACATGTGATATATGTTATAGAGTCATTGTACAGAGTCGGGTAGCTCCTCCGGGAGAATAGACGGACCTTCCCCGGAAGGTCCGCAAAGTTCAGGCAACACTTGTCACAGTCTCAGAACTAAAAGTGTAGCTAGCTACCTTGGGTCAAAGGAGAAACGAAACACACTTAGCCTGGTTCTGTACCCTAAGAGTGTACTTGTTTCCCCTGTACCCCGGACCTATAATGAAAGACATCATTGTGTGAAAACAGACTCCACGTGCATTTATTTTGTACGAGCTCAATATTTTTTATTTTTCTCATTCTTGTCTATAACAAAGTTGTGCAATTTTTAAGAAACATTAGCTCGACTAGTTCATGTACAATTCGAGTTGCATCGTCTATTCTTCCGGGTCCAAACATTGTTAATGGTCTACTCGCCTGAATGCCGCCAAGCCAATCTAGGGCTGGAGTGTGCTATCGACTTAGCCTGGTCATGCACGCTAAGTACGCCACTCTACCTACACCCCGGCGGGATGAAGTAAGATGAGTCCAGAAACGACCGGACCTGAAGGAAACAAGGTAGTGCACTTGATTGTATTTAGAATTGTGTTCGACCTAAAACTTTCTCAGGAATAGTAAGTCGCAATTGAGTTATAGATAGGAAACAGATTTTACTGTTTTTCTTCACTTCAGTGTGCAGGAAAAATAAAGACCACATGATGATGGTGAATGACTGGAGCTACCGAAGCTCTGACATCCCCTAAGGTGTCTTATGTCGATGTTCCAAACATTGATAACGAGCGTCTCTGGAGCTACTCAGCTCCGCTAAATCCAGGGGGCCAACCATCAACGTGAACAAAAGATGGTGCGAGAACTCTACAATGGAGTCTGTTGTCGACACACCGCATGTTGACAGAGGTCACTGCTAGAGCTACAAAGCTCCGACACCCCAGAGGACTAACCGTCGATGCTCTATGCATTGATGGAGACTGCTGCCGGAGCTACTGAGCTCCGACGATAGTCAATGCCGAAGCTACTAAGCTCCGACAACCTCAGGGGGCCTTCACCATAGAAGACTTCGGACCTACGCTCTACAAGTTTGAAGCAAGCAAGTCTTCAACAACTGTTACATCCTCTTGGTACATGTTCAAAATCAAATTGTGTACATCTACCAGGGGGCCAAGTGGACAAAGGTTGAAGACAAAAAATGAAATTCACAAAAAACCTCGATTTCATTCATCTGGAGACAAGAGATTACAAAATTGGAGAAAAAGAAGAGAGAATACAAGCGGGAGCTACAAAGAGATGGTCCTAGACCCTATGGAAGAACGAGGCGACCTTCTGGGCAACCTCCGATACGCTAGCTTGGGCAGCTTCTCCCTCTCCGTCGATGCGGCCTTCAAGTACCGGGTCCAGCGGGAATTGAGGGTCCCGACTTGTGTAGCACGTCAGCACGAATTATGCGACGTTCTTCACTAGGGATTGTCCCTTGGTTTCTAGCTGGTCTGCAATGACATCGCTCATCTTAGTGAGCTTGTTGCCTAAAAAACTCAACGCTTGCAACGCCTGGTCCAGCTCCGGCTCCGGATCATCCGGACGCACGGGACTAAAACCCATTGGCGTCAGCGCATCGTTGGCTTTGCCCAAGAAATCCCAAACTTGTTGGGACTCAGCAACCCTTGTGCCTCGCATCTCCTCCAAGGATCTTCTGGCCGCTGCAAGCTCTGAATTCTCTTGGGCAAGACACTCTACCTCTTTGGCGTTCTGCTGAATCTTTTAGCAACCTGCCTTTCGTGTTTGCTGAGCTCTTCCTCCTGGAGGTGCATCTCGTTCTAGTGGTTAACCAGGTCCTTCTCTCGGCCCCGCACCTTCTTCTCCCTGGCAGCAACGTCATTCTCCCTCTTGTGGAGGTCCTGTCCTCGCTGCCAGGCCTTCTTCTCCTATTTCTTGCAGCACTCATCCAACTTCTTGGTGCACTCTGTGAGACTCTTGTCACCCAGAGTCAGCCTCTGAGTAAGCTCGTCCTCCCTCTTCACGAGGTCATCCGGTAGCTCCAGGAGTTTTCGCTCTTCATCCTTGAGATTTTTCTCCCGCTCCTCAAGGGCCTCCCTGCGCTTGATGAGGCTGTCATGGATAGCATCGAGCCTCTCTTGGCGATCACTCGCTGCATTATGAGTAGCTACAGCCTGTTCATAGATAGCCCGAGACTGGTTGTCAAGGGATCACGTCATGCTTCCCCTCTCGTCCAACAGCTGGCCCCAGTACTCCAACCGGACCTTCTCCCTCTTCACCCACTCCTTGTTGTCAGCCAGCCTCGACTGCGCCAGCTTGGTCTTAAATTCGAGCCGGTTGCGCCACCTCCTAAGAGTTTGGCGCTCCTCCTCGAGGGCCTTGCTGCCGTGTTAGAAAGCCAGCTAGACCTGACGAAGACTAGAGCAGGCGTTGTCAATACACAACGACAAAGAGATTGGGTCCGGACCTGCCGGGGTCCTCTCCGCTGGCTCCAGCGGGTTCTCCGTGACAAAAATTGGGTCCCACTCTACAGGAGCGGTCCCCTGGGCTTCCACGGAACTGTGGGCGTCTTCTGAGATAGCCTCAACCGCCGTCGAGGAAGGACCTGCTACAGAAGTTTGGACCTCCAGAGTTGGCTCCGAAGGTCACGCCGCACGGTCATCACACCGCCAACAGCTTCATCTTGGCACCTTGGCTCAGGCGCGGGCACCTCCGGGACCACTGCCTCTGTGGCAGGCGTTCAAGATTCTGCCAGAGCTGAAGCCACTTCCGGCTCCGACGTGGGCGCCTCCTCCACTGCCAGCTTGGGCGCTGGTGCTTCGACCACCATGAGATCATGCGCTAGTACATCTGCAGCAACCGGCTCAGGCGCCAGAACTTCTTCGACGACCGGCTCGGGTGCCAGAACTTCATCAGCCACCAGCTCTACCGCCGGGACTTCATAAGCCACCAGATGTACCGCCGGGACCTCATCAACCACCGGCTCTACCGCCGGGGCTTCAAAAAAATCCAGCTATAGGGCCGGAATCATAGCTACCTCCGGCTCTGAGGCCAGAGCGTCCATCATTTCAGCATCCAAACCCGGAGCTTCAACCTCTGAAGCAGGTGCCGCTGGTACATCTTCATTCTCGTGGTCTGGCGCTACCACGAGAGGTTCTGGGGATGAGTCGAGGTCCAGGACCACGACAGCCAGTGCTGGAGCTGTCGCAGCCTCAACCGCCTCTTGGGGCGGCGCTGGGATTGGAGCCGGAGCTTCCACCCGCACAGCCTCAGCTGATGCTGCAAGAACCGGAGCTTCATCCCCTTTCTTGGGCACTCTGTGGATGAAGGACGAAGAAACTCAAAACACAGTTACAACAAAAAATAATCACCTGAGGTAAAAAATCAAATTTACCTCAGAAGGCTTCCGCTCCAGCTAGCGCAGAACCTCTTACCCAGAAGCTCAGCGCTGGACCCTATCGCCCCTGGCATCCCAGCTCTGGAAGGTTCCCAATAGCTCGCTGCTGCTGCTGGCATCACTTTGGTTGAGGACCCCCTCGACCGGGAAGGACCCCCGGACCCAGAGCCTTCAGCTAGCTCTGGTATTGGAGCCGCATGGCTGGAGTTAGCACCCCGGGAGATGCCGATGTTGGAGTGGTTGCCGCCATTGAAGACCTTCCCCTCCGGGGAGAAGGAGCCGCTGCGGAAGGAGCAGGTCTGATGGACCTCCAGTCGGAGTGCTTCAGCTTCCTTTTATGGCTCGAGGGCTCAGCCAACTCTTTGCGTTTGCCCACGACTTCAACTCTCTATCTTGGAGCGGAAGGGGGATCACCCTCGAAAGCTCCAGAGATCGCCAACCCGGTGGTCGGACGCCTCTCAACTTCACCAAGGTCGTCGAGCACCGGCATCTTCCGGCGGAGCTCCCTGCTCCACCTCCATGTACAGAGGGAGAAAAGCCGCTGGCGGAGTCAAGTCATCACCCTTTACCTCGATGCCATGCTGGAACTTCTTGAGGTGAAACTCCAAAGTTGCACCCTCCATGTTGGACTTCAAACCGGTCTCGATCCGGTCGTCGTCCATCACACTGTCTAGGGCCCAGGCAAGCTTCTCCCTCTTCTTCAGCGGAGCCCACCTGTTGACCAGGAAGTTGCAGAATACCGCCTGAGGAGTCACCCCTCCTTCCACGCATTGGTGGATCCTGGTCAGAGCAGGGTTGAAGGCGTCCGATAACACCGAAACTTCACTCTAAGCTTCAGTGTCGATGTTGGGGAGGCCTTCAGGAAGCTCCAGCTTCTCATGCTCCTCCACCCTAATGATGATCCAATCTTTCTTCCAGTCGTCCCACTTCCCAGAAGGGAATGACTGCAAGTACTTGTACGGGCACTTCTTGCGCTTCACAGAATAATAGAAGCCAAGATACTCATCACTCTTGCCGTTGGTGTGGATGGTAAAGAAGGTGCAGAAGAGCTCGACGCAGGGGGGGATGCCCACCCACATCTTGCATAAGTGGACAAAGGTCGACACCAGAAGAATGGAGTGGGTGCCAAGGTGGTACAACTGCAGACCACAGAAGTCTAGCAGCATCAAGAAAAAAGTGGAGAAAGGTGGGATCAGTCCTACCATGGCGTACGCGGAGACGTACACCTTGTCGTCGGCGTGTTCCTTCTCGAACGGAAGCTTGCCGGCACGGACCTGGTGGTTGAAGAAGTCACGGGACCACCCCACGAGGGCCCAGACCTTGTTCAAATCACCGTCAGTCTTCAGTCGGCTCTTGCGGAGACCCAACTCCAACGCAGCACAGCGGGGCGAGAGAATGAAAAGCAAGCAAAAGTTTGGAGGATTTGAGCGCACGTTCAGATGAAGGAGTAAGGAATCCCCAAACGGTGCACACTTTCCTTCTTAAGTAAGACCCCGCAATGCTTAGATGGAAACCATAGAGGAGCCGACGATATAATTCAAAAACTTCACCCTGCGAATGACAAGGGGGCCCGGGGCCACCCCGACGATCAAGTCGAGGTCCTTACCCCAGGCGAACGGCTGTCATCATGAAAGGCGGGAAGCCCGAGGGCAGCGGCCTGACAGGGCGCGCGGAACCGATAGGGTTTTCGTATCGGGAACCGGCGACCTTCAATTGCGTGAGATCCGCATGATCAGATCTCACCTGCCGCATCCTGGATATGCCACGCGGTGTTGGTTTAACTGCAAACTACTGCCAACGGCACATCCGAAGACCCTTGAAGACACGGCTCGAAAACCGAAGGATGGACCCACCTCTGGCAGAATGACTTCATCCAAAAGGTCTCTCCCAGAGGTGGGCCCAGGGGGCCAGTGTCGGTACCCTGGGTACCGTATACTCCTTGGGACTACAAAAAGACCAAAGGAATTTCGCTTGTCCTAGTTGAAGACCTGCGAAGGGCCCATGTGTCATACGGGACCGAACCTGCCTCCCATCTATGTTTAGTCCTCGTGTTGCCACGTGTATACAGCAACCGGACCTACATCCCACACATGGGATGGCTCCGGGCTAAACACTTGTGCGGCACCCCCGGACCTAACCCCCGACAGAGGGAAGCTCTGGTACCGACATGTGTACATCTACACCGGACCTACCCGTCCCAGACGGAAAGCTCCGATGCTGCTACGTGTCCAACCATCAGGCCTTCATCCTCAACAATCAGACTGGTGGACCCCCAATGGCTCGGACTTTCAAGGGGCAATCAAAGACTTCAAGAACCGATTAAGTGTCATTAATACCATATTAATGACACACTATCGGAAGGCTCTTAATACCAGTAACGGCACTGTCAAGGCCCGTTACCACGGTATTAAGGGTATTTAACCTCATTAATTGTGTATTAAGCATCAGTAACTGCTAGGGCCACATGTCGGGCCTGGCTAATGGTGTAACGACCAGTCCTTGTACTATAAAAGGACTGGTCGACAATACACAGGGGACGGCTCTTTTGAACTCTGAGACCTCTCCCATACTCAGCGGAGACGCTCAATTCAACAACCACACACCCCGTGGAGTAGCGTATTACGCTCAGGCGGCCTGAACCACGTAAATCCATGTGTCAATTTCCCATCTTCTTTTGAATATCTGCGCGCCCAATACCGAACTACAAACTCCGTGGGCTACCAATGGTAGTACCGGGAGAATTGCCGAAAGAAAACTCCGACGGGTCCTTTCCTTGATTTTGTGAATTTCCTCATCCTTAGTTTGGCCTTCTCGAATTTCTTGCTCTAAGGTTGGGTTTAACTCCATCATCTCCATCTCATTTACAAATCCAAGGTTCAACCATTCAAACTCCTTACATAACTCGGATGGCAACTCACGAATCATAAGCTGATTACTTACTCCTTTTCTACTCAAAGCATCGGCCACTACGTTGGCTTTCCCCTGATGATAGTTGATCCCCAAATCATAATTTTTTATGAGCTCCAACCATCTCTGTTGCCTCAAATTCAGATCTGTTTGTGTGAAAATATACATAAGACTCTTGTGATCCGTATAAATTTCACACCTATGTCCAAGGATGTAGTGTCTCCAAATTTTCAATGCGTGTATCACGGCTGCAAGTTCCAAATCATGTGTTGGATAATTCTGCTCATGTTTCTTCAATTGTCTCGATGCATAGGCGACCACTTGACCTTCTTGCATGAGCACACATCCAAGTCCTTGTCTTGATATGTCGCAATAAATATCAAAACTCTTGCTTACATCCGGCAATACCAAAATTGGGGCTGTAGTTAACCTCTTCTTAAAATCCTCAAAACTTTCTTGACAAGCTTGAGTCCAATGGAAAGCTTTTACCTTCATTAGCAATTCTGTCATTGGCTTGGCTATCTTGGAAAAGTCCTTGATGAACCGATGGTAATATCTAGGCATCCCAAGAAAACTCCATATTTCCTTTACATTTTGCGGCGGTTCCCACTTCAACACGTCTCTCACTTTTTTGGGGTCAACCGATACTCCTCCTCCTGAGATGATATAACCCAAAAACGACACCTCCCTCAACAAAAACTGACACTTGTTGAACTTGGCATACAACTGATGCTCCCTTAATTTCTGCAACGTAAGCCTCAAGTGTTCCTTGTGTTCCTTCTCATCCTTCGAGTATATCATAATGTCATCAATAAACACCACAACGAACTTATCCAAGTACTCCATGCAGACCTTATTCATGAGGTACATAAAGTAGGTAGGCGCATTTATCAAACCAAAAGACATCACGGTGTATTCATAAGATCCATACCGCATCCTAAAAGCTGTCTTAGGTATGTCCGATGGTCTAATCTTCATTTGAAAGTATCCCGACCTCAAATCAATCTTAGAGAAGATACAAGCACCCTTCATCTGATCAAACAAAACTTCTATGTGTGGCAAGGTGTACTTGTTCTTGATTGTTACCTCGTTGAGAGCTCGGTAATCTACGCACATCCTTTGGGATCCATCCTACTCGTCCACAAATAGAATGGGATCTCCACAAGGTGAAGAGCTCGGGCGAATAAAACCCTTCTCTAATTCCTCTTGAATCTGCTTCTTGAGCTCCGCTAATTCCACAGGAGGCATCCTATACGGTCTCTTAGCTATAGGTGCAGTTCCAGGTATTAATTCAATAACAAACTCAATGTCTCGATCAGGTGGCATACCTGGCCACTGGTTCAGAAAAACATCCAAAAATTCACACACCACCAGAATCTCCTCAATTGCGGCACCGTCCATATGATTCAACTCCAATTGCTTCGGTGTGGTTTGAGATGCTTCAAATTATACGGTGACCCCTTCCTCATTAGTCAACTTCACCATCTTCGTGGCACACTCGATAACTCCATTGTGCTTCCTCAACCAGTCCATACCAAGTATAATGTCCAATCCTTGAGAGTCCAAAACAATGAGGTTGGCGGAGAAGTCTATCCCCCTTATTCTAAGGCTTACTTTTGGACATACTATATTTGTCCTCATCTCTCCTCCAGGAGACTTAACCAATAGAGTAAACTTCATATGAGAGATAGGCAAACTATACTTGGCGACATACTTCGATGCAATGAATGAATGTGATGCTCCAAAATCAAATAACATTGTCGCGGGGTTGGAATTAGCAGGAAACATACCAATGACCACGCCATCCGCTTGTTGAGCATCCTCCGTAGAGACATGGTTCACGTTGCCAAGAGAAAAATTCTGCTGTCCGCGGTATCCTTGCGGCTGTCCTCCATTGGGTCTTGGGTTTTGCCTCGGTGCATTGCTTCCTTGACCAAGGTCTGACTTAGGAAATTGATGTGCAAAGTTTCCAGCTTCTCCACAAGTATAGCACTTCTTAACTCCACCAAATTTATTGGGGCGAGCTTGGTTTTGAACATTTGCACCAGGAAAATTAGCACGGGGTGCATAAGGAATTGGAGGCCTAGGTGCTTGCATGACAGGGCGCTGCTGCACAAATTGAGCTGGGCGCGGTGCATAATCAGGGCGCTGTACAGGAGCAGAGGAGCTGTAGTATGGCACATTAGGAGGCGCAAGGCGAGGGCGCACATTACTTCCTTGTTGCTGTCCTCGATATGGCGCCTTCCTCTTATTGTCTTGATCTATCTCACAGACCTTGTTCTCAACCATAATTGCTTTGTCCACAAGCTTCTGGAAGTTGGCATAATCACAATTGAGTAGTTGCACTTGGATTTCATTGTTCAAGCCCCTCAAGAACAAGTATTTTTTTCCGGTTGTCCCGGCTCACATCCTCAGGCGCATACCTTGAGAGTTGAGTGAACTTATTGAGATATTCACCCACGCTCGATCTTCCTTGCCTCAAGTTCTCAAATTCTTGCCTCTTCAAAATCATAAATCCCCCTGGCACATAATGAGAATGGACGCTCTCTTTGAATTCGAACCAAGTAATTCTGTCTTGGTTCTCATGAGCATTGCATAAAGTATCCCACCAATCCGCAGCTGCTCCAACTAGTTGATGAGAAGCGAAAAGCACTTTCTCTCGGTCACTGCATTGGACAATAGCAAGTTTCTTCTCCACAGACTTGAGCCAATCATCCGCATCCATAGGGTCAGCGGCTTGAGCAAAGGTCGGTGGCCTAGTCCTCATAAACTCTCCCAATCGGTTATGAGGAGGTGGGGGTGGCGGTGGAGGAACGTGGGGCTGATTGTTGTTATTGATAGCCTGCAGCTATCCCATAGTCTGTATCATGGTCTGCATGAGCTGGTTCTGTGTAGCCAAAAGCTGCTCAATATTAATAGCTCCTTGGGCAGGTCCTTGTCCATTGTTCTTCCGGTGTGCTCCATGGTTCTCCTCCTCATCATTAGCATCCCTCTGGTTGCGAGTCCTCACCATCTGGAGAAAAGCAATAGGTAAGAATTAGAAAACATCCCCAACTATATGCACCAAGGGATATGAAACTAGAAAACTAACTAGCCTACGTGGACATGGCAATGCTAAAGCATCCTAAAATCCTCTATTAAGCACACAAGCAAGCAATATATATAGCAAACAGCACACCAAGCAAGAACACATCGATTCCTAAGTGCTCCTATGTGCTCTAAAGTGTCCATTCTATCTAGGCTGCGTCCTACGGTCAACCTGTGGCTCTGATACCAATCTGTGACACCTGATCCTGAAAATGAACCATGTGAACGCATATGTGTGCCCAGGACGTTCAACACACATACACGAGTGCATTCACAAAAGAGTATACAGAAAATTACCACAAAATAAGATTAATTAAGAAAATTTTATTAAAAATTCAGAGTATTCTCGATTACAAACTCTAATGAATATTAATGACAAGTTCAACTAATGCAGCGGAAATAAACCAATAAGCAAACTAAACAGCTAGGCAGCATAAGCAATAGGGTAGCGCAGCTCCAAAACACCACAGGCAAGCTAACGGTAGACACGGCCTAGAACTCCGCATTATCGCCATTAAACTCCCAATCCAGACCTCCAACTGTTGGGGGGGGGATTGCAAGAGTGAGTACATGTTGTACTCAGCAAGTGTGGAAAGTATGACATGTGGCTGATTCAAATGACAAATATAATAATGGTTGAGTGCTGAAAAGTACATTAATGCATGTGAAAAGCAATATATTACATGTATGTGAAATAAACCCATCATAAACCGTAATTAATAACGTAGCACCAATCCATATTCCATATCCATCACCATCATACCATTAATCATATTAAATGTCATAGTTTAATCCATATGCAGCCATAACCAGTACCAACCCATAACAATCCCAAATACCATCCCAATATCGAGTTCCCTCTAATTGTAAAACCCCACTTTTATGGCATGTTAAGTTCATATGGGTTTTGTGATCAACTATTTTGGATCTCCAATATAATGGTACACATGAACTATGCCATCCAAAACTTATCTTGCACTCTTTGTTAGATTCTATTATCATAGGTATTAGACTTCACCATGAATCCAAATTATATTCTATTCACCTTTTAAGAATAAGAATTTTTGGATAAGGATTAGTAAGCAATGCACAATGAAGCCCTAATAAGCTCTAAACCAAATATTCAAATTAAGGGCTCTAAATTTTTCCATGAGGTCCTAAATTCCTCAATAGCATGCTTACAAAGTTTCAAGATTTTAGAAACTCATCTACTATTTTTATTGAGGTGCTTAGCAAATTTGAATCAAATTCAAATCTGAATTTTTAATTCTTCTCCAACTTCTTTAAACATAAGAATTGAGTTCACCATTGTGTTCAGAATAATTCATTTGCCATCTCCACAAAATTTCATGATTTTTGGAGTTGATCTTCTATTTTTAAATGAATTAGTAACTGAGCTGTGGGGAGAATCACTGGACAGTGGGCCCCACATGTCAGCTCCCCTTTTAAACGGATCAGCTCAACCCCGACACCTCTGCACCGCCGCGCCCCCGCTCGACACCACGCGCGCGCATGCAGCTCCAGCGAGCTGCCTGCCTGCTCGCCGCGGCCCTATAAAAGGCCGGCCGAAGCCCCCTTTAATCCTCATCCCCGATCACAGCTCCATTGCCTCGCCACAATTCTTCCGCCGCGCGCCATCGCCGCCGCTCGCCACTGCTCCGCGGCGTGCCGCCGTTCCGCGCCGTTTCAAGCCTAGCTCCAAAGAGCAAAAAGGTGCGCCTCATCAAACTCTAGCTCATGGTACAAACCGTTTCCCTTATCGTTGAAGCCTGAGCAAGATATTGTTCGTTTCCTCTACGGCCGAGGGTAGATAGCTAGCTATGATTTCATGTCAAATTCCTTTTCGACAAGCAATCATCCTTTGCAATTACTTAGAGATAGTTTCTATAGGCCCTAGCGATCCTGTCTGAGCAAAAACCTTTAAGGATCATCAAGCAACGACTCTGAATTTCGAGTTTTGCTCGCCGCCGGTGAGAAAACCTCGGTTCACCGTCGAACTCATGATTCCCGGCAACTCACTCCCCTTCTGCGCCCATATCCTTGAACTCCATCATCCCAGGAAGGTTTTGGAGCAATTCCCAAGTGATTTGAGCTACTCTATAGAGAGTTCTATGATGCCCGAGCGCTCATCGCCGCCACCGCCGTCGCACGACCTTTTCCGGCGAGCTTCAAGACCCACTGACCTCACCATCGTGCTCAGCGACCCCAAAAACCCCCAGGCGGCAAGTTTCCGCGAATCTGGTGCGTTGGATTGGCCGGCGGCGAGGCTCGCCGGAGAGCACCGCCGCGGGAGCCCCGCGCGCCGCCCGCGTCGGGAGGTAGAAGACGACGCGGCGGGTCCCGCGTGTCAGCGGCGGTAAATCCCGTCGGATCAGGTGTGGCCACGGGATTTGCTGTGGCTACGCGGTGGGAATGTGTGGCCCCCGTGTGGCTTAAATACTATTGGTTCATTTTAAAACAGTGGGGCCCACGAGTTAAATCAAATTAGGAAATTATTCCAGATTAGACTCCAACTTAGAAAAATCCATAACTTTCTGTAGGATACTCCAAAAATCTTCAAACAAATTTTGTTAGAAAGCTCTTGAGCTCTAGTTTCTGTCAATACCAATTAGGTTCTGTGGAACTCAGAGTTAAATTCTGTAGAAAATGATCTTTCTTAATGCAAATGCAATTTTTCCAGACAAGATATCCATGGGAAAATTCCCCAAAATTCACATTAAATTTATTGTCCTATTCTTGATTATCAGGCAAAGTTTGGGAGCCATAACACATGTTTAACTCTCAGGATAATTCAATTTCCTTTTTCAGTTATTGAATTTTCACAGCTATTAGGTTGCTTTATTAGGTCCCAAAATTTTACTGAGTCTTCCACCAGTCATACCCTAGCTCCTGTTAAAGTCTTGGATTTAATTAACCTACTATACTAGTCCTAAATCAGTTACAAACCAAATATTGATTTAATGTCTCGAAACTCAATTATAAAGTAAATCCAGAAATTCTTGCCGAATTAGAAATACAATAACTCCTTCCCCACAGCTTAGAAAATTATGAAACAAATTTTGCTAAGACCAGAACCACTCCCTCCATCTTGATTATCAACTGTTAGCTAGGTTCAAGCTACAGTTTCCTCTCGGAAATTTTTGGAAGTTGGTTTGCTTGCCATACTTTCGGAGACCACAATCTGCTATGATCATCTCCTGTTCTTTGCAAGAGCTTTGATCATATTCCCCAGTATCTACCATCGAAATTCCAAAGCCAATTAAGGTCCCTGTCATATAGTGATCACCATGAATTAATTTATGGTCTTAAAATAAATAAATTTCAAAGTCATTTATATATCCATGTTATCTGCATATCGTATAGTGACCGAAGTCGAGGAGGAGCCAGAAGCCTTGGAAGAGAACCTTCCAATTTTTAACTCAGAACCTGACCTGCAACAAGGCAAGCCCCGGTTTGCATTTAAGCCGTTTATGAGCTTTTGCTTTATCACTATGATGAATAGTATATGAATTGTGCATTACGTTTAGGGTGAATGATACTCCACTTGCATGACCAAAAATCCCAGGGGTTTATTTGGCACGAGTTACAGTTTGACCTATAGTAACTGCTTTGCTAATGCATAGGAAATCCGGTAGAAGTCGAGTAGTTGGAATCTACTCGCGAGAGATGTATCTCACAGGATTGGTTGAATAGAAAATGGCTTAATATAATGAAATTGAGACCGGGTAGGGAATGGATAGGAAGCGGCAAGAATTGAGTCTCGGTCGCATAGCCCTGCCTGTGTTGATTAAGGCCCGTCCGTATGCGGCCCCGCTGGACAAGCTTGAATTGTACCGGCAATATAATGGACATATGGAATCCAATAAACTGACGTAGCTTGGTCACTTGGGTGTCGAGGCATACCGTTCCGTTTTATAGGTGTGGGTTGAGGGTAGCAAGGTGTAAATCCGCTGGTGGGCACGTCAGAGTACGCCCCACGCAGGGACCTCCTGCCCGTGACGGATCGACCGGTTCGGCATTTGAGTGTCTTGCGAAAGGTTGCCATATACGCCTAGTACTGAAGTGTTATGTAGGTACGGGTGTGCTCGCTGACACTTCCGAACGACGTATGTGTCGTGTTGTCCGGGTGAGTCCTGATTGCAATCACTGTCCCTCGCAGTAATAGAGTACCACTTGTTCACTGTGTCGTGACGTAGTAAATACTAAAGAAGTCGGGAAAGTCATATGATATTGAATTATAATTACTTTGCAACTTTGTTTGGTTTAGAGATAGTATAACTAAAGATTTACAATTTCCCCATACTTTAGCTGTAATAGCATTATGTGCTTTGGGCATGTCATATCATCGGTAAAGCGTTTCTTGTTTGATTGTGGAGCCCATGATGTGCCGTGCTCAGAGAATGTCATTTGCTACTTAAAACTTGGTTATAAGGATCCACTTGTAGGCGAGTTATTTTTGCTATTCCTTACCTATGTTTAGTGTCCCCGTGCATCTGTCTAGTGAGACGGTTAAGCCTTGCTGAGCCTTAAGCTCACGTTTGCAGTTAACGAGTTTTTGCAGGTTACCCTATTGAGGATGGGTTTGACGATGAGGCAACACCCCCTCCAGGGTGTACAGCCGAGTGGGAACCCTGCACGCCGCCATAGTTTGAGTGTTGCTAGTGCAAAGTATCCCTGGCATGGAAAACTTTGCTTTTTGCATAGCTAGTGCTGAGAGCGTAGCTATGGTATGTATATATTTCTTTACATCCGCTAGTATTGTGAAAACTTCCGCTGTGTAGTAAATAAAAGACTTGGTATTGTACTTTATTCTGGTTCTATTCTTGTAAACTGTTGGGTGTCGCATCGCACGACACCACCCAATGAGATCCTCGGATGTGTGGACTCCGGTCCCACCAGACATGGTATCAGAGCTTCGTTGGGAACAGTGTACCGGAAAAGAACATATTTTCAAAAATTAGGAACTTGAGTGAGGAATTAGTTATATGCCGTTATAAGGAGTATTATTAGTATAAGATATAAAGGTGGTAAACTAACTATGTGTTATTATATTCTGTAACGACGCTCCGACATCAGGTAAGAGGTAAGGTACGCCACCGAGAGCGGATCAATCTCGGTAAGCTCAGCATACGAGAGGTGGTATGTGAAATTTCCGTGGCTTGGCACGGAAAGTCAATATGAGTCTTTGAAACTTTCCATGTTTCTAAGAACATATGACACGCGGTACCCCAGCGTGACACAAAGTTAGAGGGAAACCCCGTCGGGTGGTATGTAACCCGATAGTATGTTCTCATATCTATGAGAACATGCGAACACGTATGCCCGAGCGTGTATAAACCGGATCGTACGGGAGTCTTTGCTGTACAGACGTATTTACAGCCATGTACCTCGAGACATGGCCTCGCTCGAGGACGACTCACGCCAGAGTCGTATGTATTTACTTTTAGTTATATATTATTGTGACTGCCTGCCGTGTTTCCCCGTGCCGCCCTTGAGGTGCGAAGGTGTGAAAGGGGATTGTTTGTCTTCTGCAGGTAACCTAACTCCGGTAGCAACCCGTGTAGAAGCCGTTTGCGAGGGAACGATATAGGAACCACCTATAGACGTAACCGGATGTACCGGATAGAATTTCCTTTCGTGAGGCACGTAGCACCGTCAGTATCAAACATGATACTAGACCCTCCCCAACGACAGAATGGTTGCATTGTGTTTTGAGAAAGTCCGACTATCAGATACTGATAATTTCGGGCTCGACTTGATAAGGTGGATAGAACCAAGATTCTTGTTTTCTGGTAGAAGTAGCTCAACTTCGCCAGGTTGTAATCTTGGTTAGCAATTAGATATCATGAGAGTATCCTACATGGATGGAAAGCTCGTGAAGGTCTCTCCAACTTTTCCGTTGACCATAAAGACAGAAAAGCTTGTTAATCTGTTGAAAACTGGGGTTTACTGCAATTACTCCATATGAACCCACCTTTGTACCGTTTCTGTATTCTTGCCATAACTCACTGTAGAAAAATCCACTACCTTATTGGGATATATGTTTGAGAAGGGTAGGTGGAGATTCACGAGTTTGTTTTGGGGAGTCCTTCCTGATTTTAATTGGAGTTTAACCAAATTGGGAAGTCAGCACAGTAAACTGCATGGCTGCTGATGCAAACCAGTCAGCTTTACTGTTGAGTTTGGATAATTATAACCCCTAATCCAGAACAGTGATATGGTTACGCATGTACATTTCTGGAAAGCTTAGGAAGTCATCTATCAACTTTATTTATCACTCCTGACCTGAATCTAGGTGTAGCTATGCCTAATTCCATTTGTCGCAAATTTGGTTCCTGCAGTCCAGAACTTGGAACAGTTTGCACCTAATTGTGAATTGATGCATAATACCTTCATGACAAGGTTGTCGTGGTGGAACTTCTTTAGTTCTGGATTGTTAACACGATGTTACTCAATGTTTATTTTGACACTACCTCAATATCTTATCATGATGAACCTGTATAGAATGTGGAGATAAGCCCATATACAGGGGAGGTTCTGTCAAAATTTTCAGAACCCTTGAGTCAACTTAAAACTGGTATAGATTGTTCATACTAGTTCAACCGTGGCTGTATGAGTACAATCTGGAAAGGTTTTGAAGTGTACTACAATTTTTGTATTCAACATAAAGTTTAGTTCTGACTTCTTCTGTATGAAACTTACGGGTTACTGCAGATAGGTCAGATAAACCAGAACTGTACTCATTTTCAGATTGCAGCTTTGACTGAACCAATTGATTATGGATATTTCTTTTTGTCCCACATCACCAGTGATTGGGTCGAATACTTAAACGGTGTATTGACATTCGGGTATATTTGTCCACAGATGGCAGCACCAAGAATTCAGTTGCCTAATGGATGGGTGTTCTCAACATGCACCGGGCACGCCGGTTTTCCGGACGTGTTTGCACGGTTGCTCGGCCAGTTTGGCTATTTGGTGTTAACTAGCTATTGGGGCAAGAAGTTCCAGGAGGGCGGTATGTGGAGTTGCACCATCTACGTCGATGTGCCTGCCGGTCCACCGCACCTCGGATGGGCTCCATACTCCATCAAGATCAAAGGATTGATATTAGAAGAAACATGGAGCTACGCCGCAAGTGTTGCCATAGGGAGGTTTTGCAAACTCCATTACCGTCATCTGGTGGGTACTCCGTATGAGTTCTTTCCAGTCAACGGTAGAGCTTCTGAAGCCTGGGCAACCCGCTTGCTTGCGGAGGTGGGAGAGCATGGCGAAACATCCGCAACAGCCTTAGCGATGTATGCAGCAGCCTCACATCGCGAAAAGGGTAATCAGAGGACATGCATAAAAGAATTGACAAACAATCTGAAGCAAGCCATGAAGCGAGCAAATCACTTTGAGTGGGCAAATGACGGACTTAGGGATATGATGGCTCCTCTTAATCATCGTTTGAACCTTAGGGAGAATCAATGGCATGACGCTGTTATGGATTTGGCCGCGTCTCGCCAGGAGACTCTAGAGAGAGATATTGATCTGGAGGCAAGCCTACTTTATGGGCACCAACGGGACACACAGTTGAACGTGGTGACTGCAGACAGGGATCAGTCCAGAGTAGAAGCTCAGAGCTGGAAGACCAGCTGTGAACAGGCTCAGCAAGAGAATGAGGCCTGGGGGATGTTTATGATACAGGCAGATTGGCAAGCTATGGCTGCCAAGAAGACGTTGATGTTGAACGATGTATCAACTTCTACTCCAGCACCCGTATCAGAGGTGCCTAGCCCTGAAGATGAAGAAGAAGAAGAAGACCCAGAGGAACTTGAATACGTCGAGTAGAGCGTATTGAAGTTAGATGTGGTAGCACTTCCGCCAACACCGGGCGGCATATAGTTACATGGTTGCTAGTGTTTCTCTTTTGTGACCATGTTTGTGTCATATTAAGAGTAATGGTTGTGGTGTCTAGCTAACTAGATGAGTATGACATGTCAGGAAGGCCAAGTATGGTAGAGATGTGTTTCCATAAAGGGAGTCCATCATTTTGGGTTTACTACTGTAAACTTGGTCTTGAGATGATATATTTTGTATAAAGTTTGTGCTTTATCAATATATGTAAATGTCATGCATCGTCTATTATTGTCTACCGCATTTCTAAGGGAGGATAAACTTGAGGCAATGGGACTTACCGTGTTATTCATTATATTGCAGTATGGTGCGTACTCGTACAGCCTCAGAGGTGGGAGGATCTAGTGGAGGACAGGGGGATGACACACCACCCCCGGGGCAGAATACGCCTCAGACGCAACCACCTCCACCACCTCCAACAACACTCCCCAGGAGTCTCGCGGAGGTTCTCGCTGCAGTGCTCGGCTCGCGCGATGAGCAAACCGAGTTACTGCGGACGTTGGTGCAGCACTCGTCCCGTCAAGGGGGACGACAGGATGATGGACCGCGTCAGCAATTTCAGAGTTCCTACTCTGATTTCTCATCGACACACCCACCGGTATTCAGAGAAGCCGATGAACCGTTGGACGCGGATAACTGGCTCCGCACCATTGAAGGAAAGTTCGGTTTACTCGCGGTAACCGAACAGCAGAAGACATTGTTTGCAGCGCAACAACTGCAGGGGTCTGCCGGTGCGTGGTGGGCCAATTACCTTGCCGCACGCCCCGCAGGCCATGTTGTAATTTGGACCGAATTCCGGGAGGCATTTCGCGCCTACCACATCCCTCCCGGGATTATGAGGAGGAAGCTTCAAGAGTTCTTGGAGCTAAGACAAGGAGGAAGGAGTGCATACGAATACTCCAAATCATTCAACCACTTGGCCCAATATGCTCAGGACCAAGTGAATACCGAAGATCGGAAGCGGGAACGTTTCTACCGGGGTTTGAACCCCAAGTTGAAGGACAAGCTTGTCCTGTTCAACCGCGGCAACTTCAACGACATAGTCAATGCCGCTATCATGGAGGAGGACGCTACGCGCGAGCTGTCCTCCGATAAAAAGAAGAGGGGTGCTCCACAGAGCAGCGGAGGTGGTACTCCTCAGAAGTACCGTATGGTGTATCGATCACCATCCGGCCAGAGGTGGCAGCCGCCATCGCGACCACCAATGTTCCGTGGTCGTCAGTTCAACAACGGTGGATTTCGGCCGCAGCAACAACAGGGGGTGGTTCCACGTGCACTTCCACCTCCACCACGTGCACCGGGATTCCGTCCTCCCCTTCGTATTGGCCAAACCCCGTACACGTGTTTCACGTGTGGACGTACGGGGCACTTCGCCAAGGATTGTCCGCAGAATCGACAAAGCGGAGGGCAATCATCTTACCAGGGGGCCAACCAGCCCCGCAATCAGTTCAAGAAGCCAGCCACCAGACCCGGCAACATCCACCACCTCGCCATCGAGGGCGTTCCGGAAGGCGCACCCGTGCTCACGGGTACGTTCTCTGTCTTAAATCATTCCGTAGTCATACTTTTTGACTCCGGAGCATCACACAATGTCATTAGTAAATCTTTGGTCGTTAAAAGTCAATTGCCTGTTATCTCCACAAAAACTCCATATATGATTTGCACCCCAGCAGGGAGGGTAGTAACATATGAGGTAGCCCATAAAGTGCCTCTTGACCTAGATGGGAACGTCTATCCTACCTCTTTCATTATCCTAGAAACTCAAAAGCTAGATATCATCTTAGGAATGGCATGGTTGCAATACCATGGTGCTATCCTTGATATCGTTCCTCGAAAAATTTATCTAAACTCTCCACTCCATCAGCCCCAGGTTCTCAATCTTGAGAACATCATTCCATTAGACCCATCCACTCACAACACCGAGGTTATAGAACTTAAGAATATTCCGGTAGTATGTGAATACCCCGACGTGTTTCCTGAAGATCTCCCTGGGATGCCACCAGAAAGGGATATAGAGTTCAAGATTGAACTTGCGCATGGAACAGTGCCAGTTTCAAGACCACCCTACAAGATGGCACCCAAGGAACTTGCAGAACCGAAGGAACAATTAACTGAACTTGAGAGCAAAGGTTTTATTCGTCCAAGTTCATCACCATGGGGTTGTTCTGCACTGTTTGTAGAAAAGAAAGATAAGACCTTGAGGCTATGTGTAGACTATCGTCCACTTAATGCTGTCACCATCAAGAACAAGTATCCACTACCGCGCATTGATATTCTTTTCGATCAATTAGTGGGTGCTAAAGTGTTTTCGAAGATGGATCTTCGTTCTGGTTATCATCAAATTAGAATCCGACCAGAAGATATATCCAAGACAGCATTCTCAACAAGGTATGGACTGTATGAGTATCTGGTTATGTCCTTCGGATTAACCAACGCCCCGGCTCATTTCATGTATCTCATGAACTCAGTGTTCATGCTGGAATTGGACAAGTTCGTCGTGGTCTTCATTGACGACATACTTGTGTATTAAAAATCCGAAGAAGAACATGCTCAACACTTGCATATTGTGCTTCAGCGATTACGGGACCATCAGTTGTATGCTAAGTTCAGCAAGTGTGAATTCTGGATCAACCAGGTGCCATTTTTAGGGCACATCATTTCAGCAGAAGGTATTGCAGTTGATCCAAGCAAGATCAGGCAAGTCCTCAAATGGGAGTCTCCAAAGTCTGTACATGAAGTCCGAAGTTTCCTGGGTTTAGCAGGATATTACCGGAGGTTTATACCCAGTTTCTCCAAAATAGCTAAACCAATGACAGAACTTCTGAAGAAAGGACAAAAGTATGTATGGACTGAGGCATGTGAGGCAGGTTTCAAAGCATTGGTGAAACACCTTACAACGGCACCAGTTTTAGCCCAACCAGACACTACCAAAGCATTTGATGTCTATTGCGATGCATCTGGGATTGGTTTAGGTTGTGTGTTAATGCAAGAGCGAAGAGTGATCGCGTATGGATCACGACAGCTTCGGAACCACGAGCAGCACTACCCGACTCATGATCTTGAACTGGCTGCTGTGGTGCTAGCATTGAAGATGTGGAGGCATTATCTACTGGGTAATTTAGTACACCTCTACACTGATCACAAAAGCTTGAAATACATCTTCACCCAGAAGGATTTGAATATGCGACAAAGGCGATGGTTAGAATTGATCAAGGATTATGAGATTGAGATCCACTACCATCTAGGCAAGGCGAATGTAGTCGCCGATGCACTGAGCCGCAAGTCCCATATCAACAATCTTTCCATTACCTCGATGGAGGGAAAAGAAGAACTGAGTCTTTACTTGGTTCCATATGGGGCGCTCTACAATCTCGCTCTCATTCCTACCATCAGAGAGGATATTATGGCAGCTCAGAGGGCGGACAAGGGGATGTCACATATTCAGCAAAGAATAAAGAAGAGGGAGATGAAATGCTTCCGAAGTGACGATGAAGGTACCCTCTGGTTTAACGACCGTATAGTGGTACCCCGAAACATGGAACTTCGGAGGAAGATACTGGATGAAGCTCATTTATCCAAGTATTCCATTCATCCGGGAAGTAACAAAATGTACCAAGATTTAAGAAAGAAGTTCTGGTGGACTCGGATGAAGCGGGAAGTAGCTAAATATGTATCCGAGTGTGATACGTGCCGGCGAGTGAAGGCCGACCATATGAAAGCAGCAGGACAGCTTCAACCTTTAAGCATACCAGCTTGGAAATGGGAGGATATCAGCATGGATTTCATTGTTGGGTTGCCTCCCACTCTCCATAAGCACGACTCAATTTGGGTGATAGTTGACCGACTGACTAAGACGGCGCATTTCATTCCCGTCAATACCAACTATCATTCCTCTAGATACGCGGAGTTATATATTGCCAGAATCGTATGCCTCCACGGAATACCCCGCACCATCATCTCAGATCGTGGGGCTGTATTTGTTTCGCGATTCTGGGAGCATCTCCACGCTGCACTGGGGACCAAGTTAATTAGGAGCTCGGCCTATCATCCTCAGACTGATGGACAAACTGAACAGGTGAATCAAGTGCTTGAGGACATGCTTCGTGCCTGTGCCATCCACCATGGTAAGAATTGGGATGACCATCTACCATTGGCAGAATTCTCGTACAACAACGGTTACCAGGCTAGCATCCAGATGGCGCCATATGAAGCTCTTTATGGCCGCAAGTGTCGCACACCCTTGAACTGGTGCGAATCAGGTGAACGGGCAGTGTACGGCATCGACTTAGTAAATGAAGCCGAGGATCGAGTTCGCACTATTCAGGCGAATCTCAAAGCTGCTCAGTCTCGTCAGAAGAGCTACGCGGACAAACGACGTCGACCTCTTCACTTCGAAGTTGGAGATCAAGTTTATCTCCGAGTATCCCCTATGAAGGGTATCCATCGCTTCGGGGTAAAAGGGAAGCTAGCCCCCCGCTTTATTGGGCCTTTCGCAATAATCGAAAGATGCGGACCTGTGGCATATCAATTGGAGTTACCAACGTCACTTTTCGGAGTCCACAATGTGTTCCACATTTCCCAATTGCGGAAATGCCTTAAGACTCCAGCTGATATCCGCATAGAGGATTTGGAAGCTCTCCAACCAAATCTCACCTATTCCGAGCATCCAACTCAGATCATCGATGAAAAGACTCGCACCACAAGAAGCCGCACCTTGTGTTTCTACAAGATCTTGTGGAGCCACCACAGTGCCGAAGAGGCCACGTGGGAAAGCGAGGAGTATCTTAGAACGAACTATCCGGACTTGTTAGCGGCATATGTTCGATAGATCCTTTTTCCTTTGCCTTCTTTTGTAATCTCGGGACGAGATTCTTTTAAGGGGGGAGGAATGTAAAACCCCACTTTTATGGCATGTTAAGTTCATATGGGTTTTGTGATCAACTATTTTGGATCTCCAATATAAAGGTACACATGAACTATGCCATCCAAAACTTATCTTGCACTCTTTGTTAGATTCTTTTATCATAGGTATTAGACTTCACCATGAATCCAAATTATATTCTATTCACCTTTTAAGAATAAGAATTTTTGGATAAGGATTAGTAAGCAATGCACAATGAAGCCCTAATAAGCTCTAAACCAAATATTCAAATTAAGGGCTCTAAATTTTTCCATGAGGTCCTAAATTCCTCAATAGCATGCTTACAAAGTTTCAAGATTTTAGAAACTCATCTACTATTTTTATTGAGGTGCTTAGCAAATTTGAATCAAATTCAAATCTGAATTTTTAATTCTTCTCCAACTTCTTTAAACATAAGAATTGAGTTCACCATTGTGTTCAGAATAATTCATTTGCCATCTCCACAAAATTTCATGATTTTTGGAGTTGATCTTCTATTTTTAAATGAATTAGTAACTGAGCTGTGGGGAGAATCACTGGACAGTGGGCCCCACATGTCAGCTCCCCTTTTAAACGGATCAGCTCAACCCCGACACCTCTGCACCGCCGCGCCCCCGCTCGACACCGCGCGCGCGCATGCAGCTCCAGCGAGCTGCCTGCCTGCTCGCCGCGGCCCTATAAAAGGCCGGCCGAAGCCCCCTTTAATCCTCATCCCCGATCACAGCTCCATTGCCTCGCCACAATTCTTCCGCCGCGCGCCATCGCCGCCGCTCGCCACTGCTCCGCGGCGTGCCGCCGTTCCGCGCCGTTTCAAGCCTAGCTCCAAAGAGCAAAAAGGTGCGCCTGATCAAACTCTAGCTCATGGTAAAAACCGTTTCCCTTATCGTTGAAGCCTGAGCAAGATATTGTTCGTTTCCTCTACGGCCGAGGGTAGATAGCTAGCTATGATTTCATGTCAAATTCCTTTTCGACAAGCAATCATCCTTTGCAATTACTTAGAGATAGTTTCTATAGGCCCTAGCGATCCTGTCTGAGCAAAAACCTTTAAGGATCATCAAGCAACGGCTCTGAATTTCGAGTTTTGCTCGCCGCCGGTGAGAAAACCTCGGTTCACCGTCGAACTCATGATTCCCGGCAACTCACTCCCCTTCTGCGCCCATATCCTTGAACTCCATCATCCCAGGAAGGTTTTGGAGCAATTCCCAAGTGATTTGAGCTACTCTATAGAGAGTTCTATGATGCCCGAGCGCTCATCGCCGCCACCGCCGTCGCACGACCTTTTCCGGCGAGCTTCAAGACCCACTGACCTCACCATCGTGCTCAGCGACCCCAAAAACCCCCAGGCGGCAAGTTTCCGCGAATCTGGTGCGTTGGATTGGCCGGCGGCGAGGCTCGCCGGAGAGCACCGCCGCGGGAGCCCCGCGCGCCGCCCGCGTCGGGAGGTAGAAGACGACGCGGCGGGTCCCGCGTGTCAGCGGCGGTAAATCCCGTCGGATCAGGTGTGGCCACGGGATTTGCTGTGGCTACGCGGTGGGAATCTGTGGCCCCCGTGTGGCTTAAATACTATTGGTTCATTTTAAAACAGTGGGGCCCACGAGTTAAATCAAATTAGGAAATTATTCCAGATTAGACTCCAACTTAGAAAAATCCATAACTTTCTGTAGGATACTCCAAAAATCTTCAAACAAATTTTGTTCGAAAGCTCTTGAGCTCTAGTTTCTGTCAATACCAATTAGGTTCTGTGGAACTCAGAGTTAAATTCTGTAGAAAATGATCTTTCTTAATGCAAATGCAATTTTTCCAGACAAGATATCCATGGGAAAATTCCCCAAAATTCACATTAAATTTATTGTCCTATTCTTGATTATCAGGCAAAGTTTGGGAGCCATAACACCTGTTTAACTCTCTGGATAATTCAATTTCCTTTTTTAGTTATTGAATTTTCACAGCTATTAGGTTGCTTTATTAGGTCCCAAAATTTTACTGAGTCTTCCATTAGTCATACCCTAGCTCCTGTTAAAGTCTTGGATTTAATTAACCTACTATACTAGTCCTAAATCAGTTACAAACCAAATATTGATTTAATGTCTCGAAACTCAATTATAAAGTAAATCCAGAAATTCTTGCCGAATTAGAAATACAATAACTCCTTCCCCACAGCTTAGAAAATTATGAAACAAATTTTGCTAAGACCAGAACCACTCCCTCCATCTTGATTATCAACTGTTAGCTAGGTTCAAGCTACAGTTTCCTCTCGGAAATTTTTGGAAGTTGGTTTGCTTGCCATACTTTCGGAGACCACAATCTGCTATGATCATCTCCTGTTCTTTGCAAGAGCTTTGATCATATTCCCTAGTATCTACCATCGAAATTCCAAAGCCAATTAAGGTCCCTGTCATATAGTGATCACCATGAATTAATTTATGGTCTTAAAATAAATAAATTTCAAAGTCATTTATATATCCATGTTATCCGCATATCGTATAGTGACCGAAGTCGAGGAGGAGCCAGAAGCCTTGGAAGAGAACCTTCCAATTTTTAACTCAGAACCTGACCTGCAACAAGGCAAGCCCCGGTTTGCATTTAAGCCGTTTATGAGCTTTTGCTTTATCACTATGATGAATAGTATATGAATTGTGCATTACGTTTAGGGTGAATGATACTCCACTTGCATGACCAAAAATCCCAGGGGTTTATTTGGCACGAGTTACAGTTTGACCTATAGTAACTGCTTTGCTAATGCATAGGAAATCCGGTAGAAGTCGAGTAGTTGGAATCTACTCGCGAGAGATGTATCTCACATGATTGGTTGAATAGAAAATGGCTTAATATAATGAAACTGAGACCGGGTAGGGAATGGATAGGAAGCGGCGAGAATTGAGTCTCGGTCGCATAGCCCTGCCTGTGTTGATTAAGGCCCGTCCGTATGCGGCCCCGCTGGACAAGCTTGAATTGTACCGGCAATATAATGGACATATGGAATCCAATAAACTGACGTAGCTTGGTCACTTGGGTGTCGAGGCATACCGTTCCGTTTTATAGGTGTGGGTTGAGGGTAGCAAGGTGTAAATCCGCTGGTGGGCACGTCAGAGTACGCCCCACGCAGGGACCTCCTGCCCGTGACGGATCGACTGGTTCGGCATTTGAGTGTCTTGCGAAAGGTTGCCATATACGCCTAGTACTGAAGTGTTATGTAGGTACGGGTGTGCTCGCTGACACTTCCGAACGACGTATGTGTCGTGTTGTCCGGGTGAGTCCTGATTGCAATCACTGTCCCTCGCAGTAATAGAGTACCACTTGTTCACTGTGTCGTGACGTAGTAAATACTAAAGAAGTCGGGAAAGTCATATGATATTGAATTATAATTACTTTGCAACTTTGTTTGGTTTAGAGATAGTATAACTAAAGATTTACAATTTCCCCATACTTTAGCTGTAATAGCATTATGTGCTTTGGGCATGTCATATCATCGGTAAAGCGTTTCTTGTTTGATTGTGGAGCCCATGATGTGCCGTGCTCAGAGAATGTCATTTGCTACTTAAAACTTGGTTATAAGGATCCACTTGTAGGCGAGTTATTTTTGCTATTCCTTACCTATGTTTAGTGTCCCCGTGCATCTGTCTAGTGAGACGGTTAAGCCTTGCTGAGCCTTAAGCTCACGTTTGCAGTTAACGAGTTTTTGCAGGTTACCCTATTGAGGATGGGTTTGACGATGAGGCAACACCCCCTCCAGGGTGTACAGCCGAGTGGGAACCCTGCACGCCGCCATAGTTTGAGTGTTGCTAGTGCAAAGTATCCCTGGCATGGAAAACTTTGCTTTTTGCATAGCTAGTGCTGAGAGCGTAGCTATGGTATGTATATATTTCTTTACATCCGCTAGTATTGTGAAAACTTCCGCTGTGTAGTAAATAAAAGACTTGGTATTGTACTTTATTCTGGTTCTATTCTTGTAAACTGTTGGGTGTCGCATCGCACGACACCACCCAATGAGATCCTCGGATGTGTGGACTCCGGTCCCCACACTAATCATGTGAGGGTCCAGGTTGCTCATAACTGGGAGCACGACTATCATGATAGTTTTAAACACACTCTGCAGAGGTTGTACCGCTTTACCCACGTGTTTGTGATTTCATCACCTTTCGATGACTAGAACCTCTATTATGCCGTCTCACACTTTCGTCGGTGTGTGGCAAAGAGATCACAAAATAGCCTTTACAAAGGGATTACTAGCCTATTTAGACCCCACTGAGGTTTCACCGGTGGCGATGTCTCCAACTGAGCACATCTTCAACCATGGGCCCACTCTTGAGCCATTCGAATCCCAGGGTAGTCCCACCAATCATCAACAAACCCAATCCGACTACCCCTTCCCCGAGCATCCTTAATGGTCCAAATAGCACTGGCAAAGCCCTCATTAATCAGCTACACCGCACCTATACTTGGCTTCGTGGTGGCACTGTAAATCGTAGATGGTCGCTCCACAAACCGGTCCTTAGATCTATAGCAAGCAAAACCACCATAACATCCAACCCATCCACATACCAGGCTTGCTTATATCACCCATTACCATATCATATTAACCAGTTCATGTCAACCATAATCACATCCATGCATAATTAAATTGAGCGGTACAGTTGTTTTCCCATCCCAGTTGATTAAGCGAAGAAAAAGGTAAAAAGCTCTTCCTGACTCTCTACCATATATTCCTGGTGACAAGGGTGGTCAACAAAACTAGTAAACATCCTACCATAGAATTTCCCATCAAATTGACACAAGCATGCAGTTTGCAAACAAAACATTTATTTCAAAATAGGATCAATATGCTTCAAGGACACTTGCCTTGCTCTTGCGGTTGATTAGGATCAAAGCCTTCAAACTCTTGGTGCTGTAGATCCTTCGCGGAACTCTCTAGCGCAAATCCGTCTAATCCGCACAATAAACATACAAGACAAGAAAAACAATCAAAGAGTGCACACATATTACTCAATATGACATGACATACATGATTAATAAAAATGCAAGGTAGAGCTTGTTAATAGATTGCTTTTAATGATCACTAACTAGATCTAATAGCTTTTTACAAGTTTATACAGGTTTGGATGTGATTAGATCAAATTTTAGAATCAAATCAACACAATTTAACCAGGAAAATCGGACTAGTCTGCAGAAGGCCGGACTAGTCCGCAGTTCGCAGCTAGCGAACTAGGGTTATATAGGTCGACGTAAATATGGAGATTAGGGGTTGAATTCTTGTAAGGATAAGAGAGTAGAAGGTATACCAGGTGTTTAGAACTCCAATGAATCAAGAAACTTGGAGGTAACACTTGGATCTTGATGATCTAGGGTTGGGGATGAACTTGGAGATGAATTGGTGATGAAGAACGAAAGCTTGGTGGAGATCTTGATCCTCTTTCGTTTCCTCCTCTTCTTCTTCTTGCTTGGGATCTCCTCTTCCCTCCTTGATGGTGGCTCTCCACAAACTAGGGTTTGGGTGGGGTGGAAAAGTGGCAAATAGATGTCAAGCCAAGGGGTGGGGTTATTTATATAGAGGTGGAGGCTAGGGTTAGATGGATTTTGAGTTTGAGGTAGTAGAGGCCGGTTTAGAGTCCCACATGGGCTCTAAAAGAGTTAGGCACGACGTCCCTAGGCCCACTTAACGTGAAACCGAAGAAACAAGTCGTAAAACAAAAGATCAACTCGGAGTCGCGAAATATCGGACATGTTCGAAAAGGACCGGGCTAGTCCAAAAATGTACAGAGAGAAAATCGGACAAGTCTGGCAAAAAATCGGACAAGTCCGACTTTAGTCAGAGGGGAAAACCGACAAGTCCGTTGGAACACAGGACTATTCAGGAAAAGTCCAGAGACTTAGCAAATTTTCAAGGATTCTTGGAATATCGGACTACTTCGCACAAAATCGGACAAGTCCGAAAGTGTCTAGAGGCAAAATCAGACTAGTCCGCAGCAAAAACGGACAAGTCCATTTTTAGTCACAGAGAAATCGGAGTAGTCCTCACTAAAATCGAACTAGTCCGCACTTTTCAGCATTTTAAGTGTAGTTTTGTTCCAAATCAGTTTTAGATGTTCCAAATCAATTTAAAACTCATTCCTCTTTATGTGGATTAATGTTAAACATGTATATGAATGTATGTAGGGCATGATACATGAAAATGAGGGTGTTACAAGGGCAGAACAGCCTCCCCCTATTCCTTGTGGAGCAGGGTTGTCATGAGCTTCTTGTCTCTCGTGAGCATGCTCGATATGGATGCAGCCATCCTGCTGTCACTAACAACGATTAAGTTCCAACCGCAGGTCGTGAGTCAGAATCCTGGTGATGGTAAGGGTGCGTCATGCCCTGGGACGCAGTGAAGTCCCTTGCTGGGATGCAGCACGTCTCCTCTGCTGCGAGGCTTGTGGACCAAGTCGGCCCGACAAGGTCCGTCATTGTGATGGTACTCGCCCCAAAGGGGGAGGACCTTGATTGCTGATGCCAGCGGCTGCAGCTGCAACCAGATGGTCAAATCAGCTCTCCACTGTTCCATAGCACCCTGGGTGCCCCTGGAGGGGCTGGGTGTTGTAGGAGAGCTCGCGGGACGATGAGCGCGTGGTCAGGGTTGTTGTTTGTCTATGCTGTGATTGACACAGATGCCCCATCTTGTCGTCCGACATTGTTTTTCAGAACAAATGGCGGCTGTGGTGCCATAGTACCTGCCGAAACAATGGCACCCACTGGATGCTGCACGTTGGAGGGATTGCCTCCAGCAGGTTGTTCAGCGTGATTGCCATTGGAAGATCCTGCGGCGGAATTCAACATCTTGAGATCTCGAGTCCCCCTTCATGGCGCGCCAAATGTCGAAGTGTAGCAATGACACTTCCCCCGGTACTACCAAATGTAGCCCGCGGAGGTTCTTGTTTCGGTAGGGGCACGCAGAGATCAGGATCAAGATGGTGACACCAGAGATTTATGTGCATCGGCCCGCCTGAGCGTAATATCCTACTCCACGGGTGTGTGTTGTGGTATTGAGATTCACTACGAAGCGTAGTGTCTGGCACAGCTTGGCCTCCTCCCTGTATCGTGCGGCTCAGTCCTTTTATGGTCCAAAGACCAACCGTTACATAATTTGCCCGACCCGACATGTGGCCCTGGCGTACTTAATATCCTAATACATTGTCTATGAGTATTAAGCATGGTCAATAGTGTAATAACGTGACTTAATGGTTGCGTAACCTCTATTAACAGTGCTCTAATCGTGTGTCATTAATACATCATTAACGACACGTAATCAGGTCATGTAACTGCCTCTTTAACTGTCCATTGAATGTCCATGCTGAAGGAGATCTGCCAATGTATTCGTTAGTGATGAAGGTACGGAGGCTCCACACGTGGAAGCTTAGGAGCTTCCCCCTGCGGGGAGGTAGCTCCGAAACCACTATAAACATGTCGGCACCAGAGCTTCCCTCTGCTGGGGGTTAGGTCCGGGGTCGTTATACACGTGTAGATCGCGGAGCTTCCCTGTGTTGGAAGTTTAGCTCCGAATTTACATTACACGTGTCAATCCCTGAAGCTACCCATATGAGGGATGCAGGTCCGTTGTAATATGACATGTGGGACCTGAGTCAATTTTTCAACTTTGACATGTAGAACTCTCTTGCACTTCTTGCGGTACCGTGGGGTACCCGGTTCGTAGGGTACCGACACCTGTCCTCACAGCTTTCAGGTACTACTTCGCGTGATGAAAAGCAGACAAGGATGAAGCACTCCTCTGTAAACAACAACAATAAAAAGAAGGATTTTACAGGACACCAATTGGTGAATAGATTTATCTCCGCACTTCAGGAACTTGGCTCGAGCGATGTGGACATCGGAAGTGACGAAGATGAAAATGATTTGGCAAACTTGTGCATCATGGCGGGCAAGTCAAGATCAAGTATGGAGGAGGCAGAACACAACAACGACAATGAAGAGGTATGTCCTACTTGTGAAGAAATGTGTGATGCTATTTCTCATGCTACTATTATAGTTAAGATAAAGGACAAAAAGCTTAGGGATAATATTGTTAAAATTGAGTCACTAGAATCTGAAATTAATCGTTTGAAATCTTTGATTCCTAGTAATGATTCTTGTTCCTCATGTGACTTAATATATGAACAATTGTCCTCTCTAAGAAGTGCACACGCCTCCACACTTTATAAACTTAAGTTAGAGATTGAAAAGAATAGAGAGCTTGGCGCACTTAATGATAAAAACTTAAAAGATGCTAGCGGTTCTACAATTTATTGGCATTGTTCTAATTGTGCTGATCTTTATAAGAAACTACATGATGCTGTTAGTACCCTGGAAACCGTACACCCCTTGAGGATACAAAGATATCAAAGAAAAGTCACCCACTTGATTTGAAGACCTTCGGAGGCCCACATGTCAGATGTAACCGAACCCGCTTCTCCAACATGGTTAATCCTAGGGTCGCCACGTGTACTATCAAACCGGAGCTACCGCCTACAAGGGGGAAGCTCCGGGCCATGTACTGAAATGGCACCTCCGGACTTAACCCCAGACAGAGAGAAGCTCCGGACCTGACACGTGTCAGGTAGCTCCGGAGCTTCCTGTTTCCCACAGTATGCTCCGGAGCTGCCACGTGTCCACCCGTCGGAGCTTCAGCCTCTAACCTCCGGAAGACTTCATAACGGCTCCGGATCTTCAAAGAGGAATCAAGGACTTCAAGACCCGATTAAGTGTCATTAATACCATATTAATGACACACGATCGGATGACCTTAATCACCAGTAACGGTGCTGTCAGAGCGCATTACCCGGTCATTAAGGGCAATTAAACCTGCTGAATGAATATCAAATACTAGTAACCGCCGGGGTCACATGTCGGGCCAGGCTGACTTGTAACGGCCTGCCCTTGTACTATAAAAGGACAGGACGACGACGGACTCCAGAGATTCAGTAGGGCATCATATGCGCCACAGACGCTCAACACAAGCTCATACAGCTAATACAACACCAACACACCCGTGGAGTAGGGTATTACGCTCAGGCGGCCCGAACCACGTAAACTCCCGTGTCTCCTGTGTCATATACTATTCACCTTATCGAATCTCCGCGCGCCCACACTAAACTTCAAACTCCTATAACACTTTAGTAGTGTCGGGAGATCTGCTGGTTCCAAACCACCGACAGTTGGCGCGCCAGGTAGGGGGCGCCTGAGGTTTTGAGAATGGTGAACTCAGCTACTGGATCATCCAACGGTCAACCTGCTGCTCAGGCTGTTGGGGGCAATCCCTCCAATATGCAGCCACCAGCAGGAGCCTCAGCACCAGCAGGAGTCACACTCCCACCACCACCGCCTTCACCAGCAAATCAAGCTGGGCAACGCGATGGTGCGCCGGCGTCAATCACTGCGTCGGCAAATCATGACAACCCAGAACACGCGCTCCATGCAGCGCGTGCTCTTCTCCAATGCCCACCATCTCCGAATGCATCCCGGGATGCACTGGAGTAGTGGAGGGCCGATGTAGAGCATTTGGTTGCAGCAGCAGCCGAACGCCTCAGCAACCAGGGTCCTCCTCCTTCGGGACGAGCACCATCGCAGCGGCAGACTTTGTCTGGTAGACTTGGTCTGCACGTTTCCAACAGCAGGAGACGTGCTGCATCACAACAGGTGAAATCATTGCCCTCCGGGGCATGACGCACTCACACGGTATCCAGGCTTTTGACTCATGACCTCCGGGCAGAGCTTGATCGCCGATATCGCCAGCAGGGCGGCCGAGTCCATATTGAGCGTGCCCGTGAAAGATGGGAAGCTCAGGACCATTCTTCTCCTGAAGGAGTGGGAGGAGGCTGTTCAGCCCTGGCCATGCATCTGCGTATGGTTAGGTGGCCACAGAAGTTCCGGCCTCACCTGCCGGAAAAATTCGACGGGACTGTCAATCCCGCCGAATTTCTTCAGATCTACTCCACTGCAATCTTGGCAGCTGGAGGAAACGAGGCTGTGATGGCCAATTATTTTCCAGTGGCCTTAACAGGGACCGCCAGGTCCTGGTTTATGAGCCTTCCACCCAACTCTATCAACAGTTGGGAGGAGCTGTGCCGACAGTTCACCGCCAACTTCGGGAGTTCATACACCCGACCAGGCACTGAACTGGACCTTTTTGCAGTCGTGCAAAAAGGGGGAGAATCCCTGCGGTCATTCATCCAGAGGTTCTCTTAGGTACGGAATACTATTCCTTCTATCTCTAGCGCCTCTGTCATTGTGGCATTCAGACAGGGTGTACGGGACAAGAAGATGCTGGAGAAACTGGCGATCAAGAAGATCATCAGCGTCACAAAACTCTTCAGCTTGACTGATAAATGTGCCAGAGCTGCGGAGGGCCGTGAGATGCACTCCAAGCCAACCCCGGAGGGTCACAAGAAATCCTTCAAAGAAGAAGCCGCTACCTCCGGGAACGGCAAGAAGAAGAAAAAGACCAACGGCAAGAAGAAGCCGTCGGCAGGTACATCCAATGTTGCAGCTACTGCAGCTCCGGATGGTCGGGGGCCACGACCCGAAAAGCGACCTCGACTGTCTTCTAAAGATGGTGGCAAACCCAAAGTGTGGTGTCCCATTCACAAAACGGGCAGCCACAGTTTGGAAGACTGCCGGGAGGTCCAAAACCTGGCCGAGCGCTACAACAAGCGCCGAGAAGAATCTCCTTTCCGACAGAGGGAAGGAAAGCAAAAAGTCGACGAAGCTCCGGCTGAAGAGAAGTTAGGATTTCAGGATCCCAAAAAGGTCCTGAAGGCCGTTTACACCTCCGTCGATGATGATTCTGACGTCTCTGACAACGAGCGTTGGAAGACCATGAACACCATTTTTGGTGGATCATGGGACATCACCTCCCGCCGCGTCATCAAGACTATGCGTCGGGATATGGCTGCTGTAGCTCCAACAGTCAGGCCGGATCCACATCGGAAGTGGATGGACACAGCCATCACTTTTGATGCTTCGGACTGCCCTCGGAGCATGGTTGGAGCAGGACAGTTACCTTTGATGGTATCTCCTACCATCAACAACATCCAGCTCCACCACGTCATCGTAGATGGAGGTTCGGGGCTTAACCTCATAAGCTTTGAAGCTTTTACTAAGCTTCAACTCCGACCTTCGGATCTTCACCCCTCTCGACCTTTCTCCGGAGTAGGTTCGGG
The DNA here is from genome assembly GCA_036927565.1 of Tuctoria greenei. Taxonomy (NCBI): domain Eukaryota; kingdom Viridiplantae; phylum Streptophyta; class Magnoliopsida; order Poales; family Poaceae; genus Tuctoria; species Tuctoria greenei. Next base: position 45,798,340 of record JAYESD010000012.1, read on the forward strand.
GGCCATTACCCCACTCGGAGCTATTACTCTCCCCGTTACCTTCGAGACACAGGAGAAGTACCGCACCGAGAAGTTGGTCTTCGACGTTGCTCAGATCAACTTACCCTTCAATGCCATCTTGGGTAGGCCTGCCCTGTACAAATTCATGGCAGCTGCCCATTATGGCTATCTGGTGTTGAAGATGCCAACGCCAGTAGGCGTTCTCCGGATCCGCGGAGATCGTACTGCTGGAGTAACTGCTCTGGAAGAGCTCCATGCACTCACCACAGCGCAAGAGGAGGATTCCAGGCAGGAGCAAGCTCCAAAACTCCCGAGCATTCGTCAACGAGGCTCGACTTCTGCACCTCGTGTGCAGCAAAGCGGCGACACCGACATTCCCGTCAAAGTCGTCCAAATTGGTTCTGATGCCGCTCCGACCACCCGTATATCGGGGGGTTGAACGACAAATAGGAACTCGCGCTCATCACTTTCCTCCGGGCTAACGTTGACGTGTTTGCTTGGCAACCGTCACAAATGCCTGGGATCCCCAGGGAAGTGATTGAGCACAATCTGAAGATCTACCCCGATGCCCGACCTGTACATCAGAAACCTCGGAAGCAATCCGTAGAGCGACAGAACTTCATCCGACAAGAAGTGAAGAAGTTTCTCGAAGCTAGATTCATCCGAGAAGTCTTCCATCCAAAATGGCTGGCAAATCCAGTTGTTGTGCCCAAGGCCGGTGGGAAGCTTCGGATGTGCATCGACTACACCACACTAAATAAGGCATGTCCAAAAGATCCATTCCCACTACCTAGAATAGATCAGATAGTGGATTCCACCTCTGGGTGTGAATTACTGTGTTTTCTAGACGCATATTCTGGGTATCATCAAATCCGGATGTCTAGGGAAGATGAAGAGCATACCTCATTCATCACAGTAGATGGATTGTACTGTTATACAGCCATGCCCTTTGGTTTCAAGAATGCAGCTTCAACTTTTGTACGAGCTATGTACAAAACTTTTGAAGAACTCATTAGAGACATAGTGGAAGTGTATGTCGATGACATCGTGGTCAAGGTCAGGGACAAGGAGTCACTCCTTGACACCTTGCAGGCTGTCTTCGACAAGCTGCGGGCCACCCGTACAAAGCTAAACCCAGACAAGTGTGTTTTCGGGGTTAGCTCCGGAAAACTTCTTGGTTTCCTGGTAAGTCACCGAGGCATAGAAGCTAATCCGGCGAAGATTAAGGCCATTGAAGACATGCGGCCACCACCCGCATCAAAGACGTCCAAAAGTTGACTGGATGTCTAGCAGCCCTCAGCCGGTTCATTTCAAGACTGGCGGAACGGGCACTCCCCTTCTCCAAACTATTGAGGAAGTCCAGACCATTTCAATGGTCCGAAGAAGCAGAGAAGGCATTCTAAGAACTGAAACAGTTCCTCACCACCCTACCAATTCTGGTAGCTCCGAACCCTGGTGAGCCTTTGTTGCTTTACATTTCAGCAACTGACGAAGTCGTCAGTATGGTTCTGGTTGCGGAGAGACCAGAGCTACCTCATACTCAGGAATCCAGACCCCTTCAGGAGGGTCCGGAGGTACCTGAAAGCGAGTCTGGGTCCCAGCTCACAGACTCGAATCCACAAGAAGTTACTTCAGGAGACCCAGACCCCTCCGGGAGGGTCCAGGTCGCTTCTGAAGAAGCCCCGGGTTCCTCCAACCAGAACCCGGGTCCCCGAAGAAAATCCGGATTCCTCCGAGAGGATCCGGGTCAGTGAAGAGGAAGCTCCGGACCCCTCCGGGAGTGTCCGGACCATTCAGCGCCCAGTGTACTTCATTAGTGAAGTACTACATGATGCCAAGACTCGATACCTAGAGGGTCATAAGCTGCTCTATGCAGTTCTTATTGCCTCCAGGAAGCTTCACCATTACTTCCAAGCTCACAAAGTATCAGTGGTGACCTCTTATCCACTTCGAGCATTTTTGCATAATCCCAATTCAACTGGGAATATTGCAAAGTGGGTAGCGGAATTGGCCGAATTTGATCTTGAATTTATTTCAAGACAAGCAGTCAAGAGTCAAGCATTGGCAGATTTTGTGGCATAATGGACTCCCTCTCCATCAAACCCTGGGGGCCCCAGTGAGCAGAAGACGGAGCATCAAGCTCCAGCCTTCACCGAGCCTCACTGGACCCTCTACTTCGACGGTTCCATGCAGAAGCAGGGGGCCGGAGCTGGAATCCTTCTCCTTGCACCAACCGGGGAGAAGGTGAAATATATGGTGCACCTTGACTTCAAGGCGACCAACAACATGGCAGAGTATGAAGCACTCATCTACGGACTAAAGGTGGCACTATCATATGGTGTCAAGCAATTGCTGGCCAAGGGAGATTCGCAGCTCATCATTAAGCAGGTGAAGGGTGAATGTTCCTGTAATAATCTCCAGCTAGCTGCTTACCTCCTTGAAGTCCAGAGGCTTCAGAAGGACTTTGAAGTCCTAGATCTCCACCATGTTCAGCGTGCCCACAACACTAAAGCCGACGAACTCTTGACGAAAGCGTCAACCGGAGCTCCGGCTCCTGACGGAACTTTTGTCCGGAGGTTGTCGAAACCCACAGCTCAGCCTGCCAAACTGAGCGATGGGGGTGAGATCAGCATCCCGAAGCTGACGGTCCCGATGGCCCTATTACCATGGCAGCCATCAAGGGTCGTAGGTGCTGCCGGAAGCTCCGAGCAACCCAGCACGCAAGACTCAAATGCTCAAGTTAGTTCCGATGCATGGATCTCGGAGATCCGGAACTACTTGAAAGACAACATCCTTCCTGACGATGATGTATCCGCTGACCGGGTAGTCAGATTGGCTAAAAGATACACGTTGGTAGAAGGGGATCTCTACTGGCGCGGTGCCAATGGCATCCTAATGCGGTGCATCACAAGGGAAGAAGGCTGCGAACTTCTTGCAGAAATCCATGGAGGCGAGTGTGGGAACCACGCGTCTTCCCGCATGCTGGTCGGTAAAAGCCTTTCGGCATGGCTTCTACTGGCCTACAGCACTCCAGGATGCAACTGAGCTGGTGAAAAAATACAAAGCATGTCAATTTCATGCAAAGCAAATTCACACACCGGCTCAGCCCCTACAAATGATACCTCCTACATGGCCTTTCGCTGTGTGGAGGATGGACATCTTGGGACCTTTCCCAAGAGCCCTCGGAGGTTACTAATTCCTGTACGTCGCCATTGATAAGTTCACTATGTGGCCGGAAGCAACTCCAGTTGTGACAATCAACAAGCAATCTGCTATCAACTTTTTGCAGTCCATTGTATGCAGATTTGGAGTCCCAAACAAAATCATCACTGATAATGGGACCCAATTCACAAGCTTTGCATTTCAAGGATATTGCGAAGACCTCGGCATTCAAGTTTGCTACGCCTCTGTAGCTCACCCAGCCAGTAATGGCCAAACCGAGAGAGCAAATGCTGAAATCCTTAAAGGACTCAAGACGCGCACCTATGAGCGCTTGAAAAAGCATGGAGCCAACTGGATCGAAGAGCTTCCGCCCACTCTATGGGCCAATAGGACATCTCCAAACCGGTCAACCGGAGAGACACCTTCTTTTTGGTGTACGGAGCTGAAGCAATCCTTCCTCCGGAAATCACCTTGGGTTCACTCCGGGTCCGGACCTTCGACGAAGCCGCGCAGGACCAGCTCCAGCGCGAAGACCTAGACCTCCTTGAGGAGGGAAGGTGCCAAGCAGCTGTTCGGAATGCCCGATATCGCCAAGCCCTACGGCGTTATCATCAGCGGCATGTACATAACCGATAGTTCGAGGAAGGCGATCTGGTGCTACGGAGAATACAATCCAGAGAAGGGTTAAACAAACTCTCCCCCGGGTGAGAGGGACCCTTCCGAGTGATTAAAGTACCCCGTCCCAGAAGCGTTCGCTTGGCTACCGAGGATGGGACACCACTCCCAAATCCTTGGAACATCGAGCACCTCCGTAAGTTCTACACTTAATGCCACGGAGGTGAGTCTTGAGTAACTTGAGATGTATGTTATAGAGTCATTGTACAGAGTCGGGTAGTTCCTCCGGGAGAGCAGCCGGACCTTTCCCGAAAGGTCCGCAAAGCTCATGCAACACTTGTCACAGTCTCCGGACTAAAAGTGTGGCTAACTACCCTGGGTCAAACGAGAAATGAAACACGCTTAGCCTGGTTCCGTACCCTAAGAGTGTACTTGTTTCCCCTGTACCCCGGATCTATAATGAAAGAAATCCTCATGTGAAACAGACTCCACGTGCATTTATTTTGTACAGGATCAACACTTTTTATTTTTCTCTTTCTTGTCTATAACGAAGACGTGCTGTTCTTATGAAATTTTAGTTCGACCGGTTTATATACAATACGAGTTGTATTGTCAATTCTTTTGGATTCAAATATTGTTCCTGGCCAACTCGCCTAAAAGCCGCCAAGCCAATCTAGGGCCGGAGTGTGCTATCGACTTGGCCTGGTCAAGCACCCTAAGTACGCCACTCGACCTACACCCCGGCAGGCCGAAGTAAGGCGAGTCCAAATACAATTGAATCCGGAAGAAAAGGCAATGTATTCGATTGTATCTAGAATCCCGTTTGACCTAAAACTTTCTTGAGAATCGTATGCCGCGATGAAGTTATAGACGAGAAACAAATTTTACTATTTTTCTTGACTTCAGTGTGCAGGAAAAATAAATACACATTGATGGAGAAAAGCCGGAGCTAACAAAGCTCCGACTCCCCTAGGTGGTTCGTAATTGATGTTATGCATCGAAAACGAGCATCACTGGAGTAATCAAACTCTGGTAAGGCTAGGGGGGTCATCCGTTGACGATGAATAAAAGATGGTGAGAAGACCCCGCAAACGGAGTCTACTGCCAACAAACTAAGTGCTGGCAAAGGTCACTGCCGGAGCTACTAGGCTCCGACATCCCGGAGGACTAACTATCGATGCCCTACGCGTTGATAGAGACTATTGCCGGAGCTACTAAGCTCCAGCGATAGACAATGCCGGAGCTTCTAAGCTCCGACAACCTCAGGGGGCCTTCACTATCGAAGACTCCGAACCTAAGTCCTACAAGTTCGGAGCAAATGAGTCTTCAACAAAACGCAACATCCTCTTGGTACATGTTCACAATCAAATTGTGTACATCTATCAGGGGGCCAAGTGAAGGCAAAATCGTTGAAGACAAAAAGTGAAATTCACAAAAATTCGGGGATTTCATTCATCTGGAGACAAGGAATTACATCTGGAGGCAAGGGATTACAAAATTGAGGAAGAAGAAGAGAAAATACAAGTGAGAACTATAGAGATGGTCCTAAACCCTATGGAAGAATTGGGCGACCTTCTGGGCAACCTCCGATACGTTGGCTCGGGTAGCTTCGCCTTCTCCTTCGACGGGACCTTCAAGCACCGGGTCCAGAGGAAATTGGGAGTTCCGGCTGGTGTAGCACGTCAGCACATATTCTGCGACGTTCTTCGCCAGGGATTGCCCCTCAACCTCCAATTGGTCCGCGATGACATCACCCACCTTGGAGAGCTTGCTACCTGCTGAGCTCAACGCTTGCAGCGCTAGGTCCGGCTCCGACTCCGGATCATCCGAGCGCACGGGGCTGAAACCCATCGGTGTCAGCGCGTCGTTGGCCTTGCCCAGGAACTCCCAAATCTGTAGGGAGTCCGCAGTCCTCAAGCCCTTCATTTCTTCCAGGGATCTCCTGGCCGCCATCAGTTCGGAATTCTCACGGGCGAATAAAGTGAGAAGAAAGTGAGGGGTAGAGAGAAGGACCTGGTGGGACCTCCTTCGCTGGTTCCAGCAGGTTTTAAGATACAAAAATTGGGTCCCACTCCACAAGAGTGGTCCCCTGAGTCTCCATGGCACTAGGGCCATCCTCCGGGATGGCCTCAGTCGCCATCGAGGAAGGCCCCGCCACCAGGTATTCATTCACCCCCTCGGGGAGGGGGCAACGACTTCGCTTGGACACTCCGGCTCGGCCGTGAGTACCTCCGACGTCATTACTTCCGGAGCAGGGCCGCTTCTGGCTCCGGCCTTGGCACCTCCTTCGATGGGGGCTCGAGCTCCATCACCTCTTCAACAACCGGCTCGAGAGCCGGAAGATCCTCAACCTCGACCGGCCCTACGGTCGGAGCTTCAACAATGACCGGCTCTGCGGCCGGTGCTTCGGAGGTAGCCGGCCCAACTGCCGGAACTTCCTCAGCTTCCGGCGCGCGCGCTGGGACTTCAATCACCTCCAGCTCGACCGCTGGAGCTTCGACACTTTCAGGCTCCAAGACCGGAATCACAGCTTCTTCCGGCTCAACGGCCGGAACTTCCGTCATTTCAGCACTAGGACCCAGAGCTTCAACCTCCGGGGCAGGTGCCGCTGGCGCATCTTCTCTCCCATGGCCCGGCGCTAGCACGGGAGCCTCTGGGGATGAGTCGAGGTCCATGACCACGACAGTCGGCACCGGAGGTGTCGCAGCTTCAGCCACCACTTGTGGCGGCACTGGGATCAGAGCAGAAGCTTCCGCCCCCACAGCTTCAGTTGCTACGGCTAAGGGTGGAGCCTCACTCCTCTTCTTGGGAACGCTGCAAATGATGGACGCGGAAACTTAAAAAAGCAATCACTACAACAAAACTATTGTCCAAGGTAACGATTAAAAATTACCTTGGGAGGCTTCCGCACCAGCTTGCGCGGAACCTTTTTCCCGGACGTTCAGGGCTGGTCATAGCCGGCGTGGAAGCTCTGGAAGGCCCCCCAGAACTAGTCGCGGCCACAGGTGTTTCCCGAGTGGAGGCCCTCCTCGACCGGGAAGAACCCCCGGACTTGGAGGCCTCCACGGGCCCAGGTGCTGGAGTCGCATGTCCGGAGCTAACACTCCGGGAAGATCCCACTGCGGGAACAGTCGCACTCCGGGAGGACCCCACTGCGGGAACAGTCGCATCTCGGGAGGACCCCACTGCGGGAATAGTCGCCGCGGTTGTAGAAGACCTTCCCCTCCGGGGAGAAGGAGCCGAGGCGGAAGTAGCGGGCCTGACGGACCTTGTGTCGGCATACTACAGCTTCCTCTTCCGACTCTCGGTTTCATCCGCCAGTTCCTTGCCCTTGCCGAGGGCCTCGACCCTCGGCTTTGGGGCAGGGTCAGAGACATCTTCGGGCATTCCGAGGATCGCCACCCGAGTGGTTGATCTTCTCTCGACGACACCAAGGTCGTCAAGCATGGGCATCTTCCGCCGGAGCTCCCTGCTGAACTCCACTTCCACGTTCAGAGGGAGAAAGGCTGATGGTGGAGTCAAGTCATCACCATCGACGTCGATGCTGTGCTGGAACTTCTTGAGGTGGAACTCCAAGGTTTTCCCCATCATGTTGGACTTCAACCCGGTCTCGACCCGGTCGTCGTCCATCACGCTGTTGAGGGCCCATGCAAGTTTCTCCCTCTTCTTCAGCGGCACCCACCTGTTGACCAGGAAGTTGCAAAATACCGCCTAAGGGGTTAATCCCCCTCCACGCACTCGCAAATCCTAGTCATAACAGGGTCGAAGGCGTCCGCCAGCACCGGAGCTTCACTCCAGATCATCGTGTCAATGTTGGGGAGGCCTTCGGGCAGCTCCAGCCTCTCGTGCTTCACGAAGTTGGGGAGGACTATCCAGTCCATCTTCCAGTCATCCCACTTCCTAGAAGGGAATGACCAGAGGTACTTGAATGGGCACTCCTTGCGCTTCACGAAGTAGTAGCAGCCATGGTACTCATTGCTCCTACCGGTGGTGTGGACGGTGAAGAAGGTCCGGAAGAGTTCAACGCAGGGGGGGTGCCCACCCACATCTCACAGAAGTGGACGAAGATAGACACAAGGAGAATGGAGTGAGGGCCAAGGTGGTATAGCTGCAGACCATAGAAGTCCAGCAGCATCAAGAAAAAGGAAGAAAAAGGTGGGATCAACCCCACCATGGCGTACTAGGAGAAGTACACCATTTCGCCGGAGTGCTCCTTCTCGAACAGGAGCTCTCCACCGGCGCGGACCGAGCGGTTGAAGAAGTCTGAGGACCACCCCATGAGGGCCCGGACCTTCTTCAGGTCGCTGTCGGTCTTCAAGCAACTCTCGCGGAGACCCAACTCCATCGCGGCACGGCTAGGCAAGAGAAGAAAGGCGAAGCACAAGTTGGGAGTTTGAGCGCAAGATCAGATGGGAGGCGTGAAGAACTCCCGACGGTGCGGGCTTTCCTCCTTAAGTAAGTCCTCGCAACGCTTGGATGGAAACCGTAAGGAAGTCGAAGATACCATTCAAAAACTCCACCCAGCCGATGACAAGGGGGCCCGGGACCACCCCGGCGATCAAGTCGAGCTTCTTACCCAGGCGAACGGTTGTCATCAAGAGGCGGGAAACCCGAAGTCGGCGGCCAGACAAGGCGCGCAGAACCGATACGGTTTTCGTATCGGGAACCGGCGACCTTCAATTGCGTGAGATCCACAGGCCAAAGATCTCATCTGCCGCACGCGGGACACGCCACGTGGCAAGGATTTAACTCCAAACCCTCGCCAACGATACCTCTGAAGACCTTTGAAGACTCAGTTCAAAAGTCGCGAGGATGGACCCACCTCCGGCGGAATGACTTCACCCCAGTGGTCTTCTCTGAAGGTAGGTCCAGGGGGCCACTGTCGGTACCCTGGAAACCGTACACCCCTTGAGGATACAAAGATATCAAAGAAAAGTCACCCACTTGATCTGAAGACCTTCGGAGGCCCACATGTCAGATGTAATCGGACCCGCTTCTCCAACATGGTTAATCCCAGGGTCGCCACGTGTACTATCAAAGCGGAGCTACCGCCTACAAGGGGGAAGCTCCGGGCCATGTACCGAAATGGCACCTCCGGACTTAACCCCAGACAGAGAGAAGCTCCGGACCTGACACGTGTCAGGTAGCTCCGGAGCTTCTTGTTTCCCACAGTATGCTCCGGAGCTGCCACGTGTCCACCCGTCGGAGCTTCAGCCTCTAACCTTCGGAAGACTTCATAACGGCTCCAGATCTTCAAAGAGGAATCAAGGACTTCAATACCCAATTAAGTGTCATTAATACCATATTAATGACACACGGTCGGATGACCTTAATCACCAGTAACGGTGCTGTCAGAGCCCATTACCCGGTCATTAAGGGCAATTAAACCTGCTGAATGAATATCAAATACTAGTAACCGTCGGGGCCACATGTCGGGCCAGGCTGACTTGTAACGGCCTGCCCTTGTACTATAAAAGGACAGACCGACGACGGACTCCATAGATTCAGTAGGGCATCATACGCGCCACAGACGCTCAACACAAGCTCATACAGCTAATACAACACCAAAACACCCTTGGAGTAGGGTATTACGCTCAGGCGGTCTGAACCACGTAAACTTCTGTGTCTCCTGTGTCATATACTATTCACCTTCTCGAATCTCCGCGCGCCCACACCGAACTTCAAACTCCTATAACACTTTAGTAGTGTCGGGAGATCTGCCGGTTCCAAACCACCGACAGATGATATGTATGAAATCTCTATTTTGAACAATGCTTTACGTGCTCATGAAGTTAAAAATTGTTCTAATTGCAAATTAAAAGGAAAAACTTCATGTGAAAATTGCTTTGATCTGTCCAATAAACTTAATGACATGCGTAGGACATTAGATCAGTTTTGTAATGCGAATAAGAACCTAAATTTGCTGCTAAATTCTTCCAAGTCTTGCAATGATAAAACTGGTTTAGTTTTTTATTCTCATGCTAATGCAAAGGCACATCCACCTAAAATTTTAAAGTCGTCAGGAAGTGGTATAATTCGAATAGTTCCTAAACAAAAAGAAGTGGTATTAAAATCTACAGGATTATTGTCTCATTCGGTTGTTAATAAACATGTTTCTTGCTCAACTAGACATAAACACAAAGTTAAATTTCATTGTAACTACTGTGATAAATATGGTCATGTCATAGATTTTTTAATAGACTAGCTAAACAACATAAAAAGGAATGAATGCAAGCTAGATCTCATAGCTCTCATGCAAAATTTGCTGCACATGCTGAACCGAATGTTAGGAACTTGCAACCTGCTGTAATGAGTCGAAAACATGCAAAGATTGCTCCCAAACTTACTGTTTCTCGTGCTACACATGTAACACCTCGTAGGTCAGCAGTTGGGTACAAGAATTCTCAAAATTTGGCTTATAAACCTACTGTTTTATCTCAGCATTCGCGTGTCATTCCAGTTGGACGTCGTGTGACTTAGTACTGGATTCCTAAATACTTTTTGACTAACCCCAGTATTGAGTCATCGACGTATTGTGCTTCTATGTAGCTTACACGCTTGAGCAAGGAGAACATTTTGATTGTGGATTCAGGTTGCTCACGCCACATGACCAGAAACAAGGAATGGTTATCCTCCCTCTCTTTTGTGTCACGTGTAGAGAATTTTACTTTTTCCGATAATTCTTCAACTGCTATAATTGCTAAGGGTTTGGTTATAGTAAATGATCGCTACACTTTGAAAGATGTGGCACTTGTCAAAAATTTGAAACACAACTTGCTTTCTGTATCACAATTGCTAGATGAAAATATGGAAACTATTTTCACTAAAAACTGCTGCATGGTTGTAGATTCAAACAGTGAGCTTATTTTTAACATGTCTGGTTTGGAAGAGTTTTTAAAGCTGATTTTGATATGTGATCCTCTAAGCATAGGTTTCTAGTTGCAAATGAATCAAAGGACATATATTTTGGCATCGTAGACTTGGTCATGTAGGCTTTGACCATCTAACGTGTGTTAGTGCTCTTGATCGCATACGTGTGCTGCCTAAGCTTAAAAGGTACAAAAAATTGTGTGCTCTTCTTGTAGACATGCTAAGATTGTTCCAGGTTCACATGCTCCTCTCACAATGTCCATGACAACTAAACTGGGTCAACTTTTGCACCTTGACACCATAGGACCTTCACGTGTGAAAGCATCTAGGCCCCCATGAGGTATGGTTTCGGTGATTAATGACAACCGTTAGTGATTACAAATGAGTTTGTGGATGCGAGGTCTCATGTAAAGCAAATCAAACGTAATGAATCATCTCTCATATCATCTACTGCTCATTGGATACAAATGGAGACCCCTCAACGATATATTCTAAGGGGTTATTCGATTTTCATGAAGAATAAATGAAGAACTCATTCAACGACGTTATTCTATCAAAATTGGCAACACAAGAAGATTAACATTCATCAGAAGAACAAGTCTAACAATTGTCAAAGAGGTCACTCGAGAAGATTCCAAAAGATCAACTCAAAACAAATCGAAGCAAACAAGTTTAACTCACCGGATCATCCGATGTCTTGCAAAATGACTACATCGGTCGAGTTTGAGTTTGCAGAAGAAGAAGACCTCAGAGCCAAGTACACACCGGATCATCCGATGTGAAGGAAGTGGCACATCGGTTGAATCCAACAGAAGGGATGATCTTTGAGTAATTCTGGAGAAGTACACACTGGATCATCCGATGATCAATCCAAGTGTACATCGGTCCAATTCAACAGAAGCTATTATTTCTGGACCAAGTCTGAAGATCTACTCACCGGTTCATCCGATGATGAAGAGGATGTTACATCGGTCGATCAACGGTCATATCTGACACAGTGATGTCAGCTAATTGAAATCGACCGATGCTCAATAAAGGGGTGCATCGGATCATCCGATGTTAACAGTAAAGTTAATCAGCCTACTTTTCCAACGGCTAATTCGGGAAGGCTCGCTATTTAAACCCCTCCAACCAGTCATTTCGAAAAGTCTTGATCACCTGAAGCCAACTACACATCCAAGAGCATTCAAGACTATAGAGCATACATTTCCACACTTTTAGATCATTTGTAATAGGCTAGAGAGAAGCTTGTGTGCGTTCTTTCTTTGTGATTGAACTCTCTAGGCTAGTGAGAAGTTGATGAAGATCGTTCCGGAGCTTGCCAAGGTGTGTGTGGAAGTCCGGAACATCAAAGGTTGTACAAGGCTTGAGCTCCACCTTGCCGGACATGGCGAACGGAGAAGATTAGTGAAGACCAAATTGTCTCGGTGACATTGGAAGTGGCAAAACCCTTCGGTGGGTGCCACAACGTGGACGTAGGAAGATCCTTGCGATCTTTCCGAACCACGGGATAAACCTTCGTGTCCCCTAGCATTTGCATTTGTCTCCCTCTCTTTACATTATGCAATATTTACTTCACAAGTTATATCTACGTTGATTGCATAGTTAGAACCGCATTGGGAATTGGGCTTAAGTAGTTCATTTTTAATTGCCTTAAAATTTGAAAGAAAGCCCAATTCACCCCCCCCCCTCTTGGGCGTTTCGATCCTTACAATTGGTATCAAAGCAAGGTTGCTCATAGGATCATTGTAGCTTCACCGCTAGAGAGCAAAAATGGCCAAGGTTGGGGGTTCGGTTCCTATCTTCGAGGGCACGAATTTTGCCTATTGGAAAGCACGCATGCGCGCTTACCTTGAGGCTATTGCCCCCGAAGTTTGGGAAGCGACTCATGCAGGATTTGGAGAACTTAACTATGTGGGTGATCAAGTTAAGTGGGATGCTAAGGCTAGGAATGCTATTTATGAATGCAAAAGTCAAGATGTCTTCTCTAGGATTGCTAGTAAGGAGAAAGCTTGTGAAATTTGGGCTTGCTTGATAGAAATCCATGAGGGCTCATCTCGTGTAAAGGAACTTAAATATCACATGCTCAAAGCTAAATATGATGAATTTAAGATGCTTCCTCATGAAATGTTTTCACGCTTAAATGTTCTTATTGAGGAAATTAATGCTCTTGACATTACGTCTCTTGGCAAGGGACTTATTAACCGCAAGATCCTCATGCTCCTTCCCAAGCTGAAGTACAACATCATCAACTCCATTCTCCAAAAGGAATCACTTGACAACATTGAAGTTTCAGAGCTCATTGGAGAAATACACGCTCATGAGATGAGTGTGCTTGGGATGATGGAGTAATCATCATCAAAAACAATTGCTCTAAAGGCCTCCACCAAGAAGACAAGCTTCAAGAAGAAGAAGGTGGTTGAGCCTAGCTCAAGTGAAGAAGAGCAAGCGTCAAGTGAAGATGACGATGATGAGCTTTCCTTGATGATGAGAAAGTTCTCATGCTTGAACTCCAAGATCACCAAAAAGGGATACACCTTTGATCCCAAGAAGAAGGCATTTCTACCAAGAAGAGACGATCGCAAGATATGCTACAATTGTGGAGATCAAGGCCACATCTCCTATGATTGTCCAAAACCGGACAAAAGGAGAGAGAACTAAAAAGGCAAGCAACGCAAGCTTGAAGAAAGTGATGATGATGAAGAAGAAGCCAAGCCCAAACCAAGAGCCTTTGGGAAGAAGAAGCAAGACAAGGGCAAGAAGGCAAGACTCTTCCCAAAGAGGAGAAGTGGTCCACAAAAGGTGTTTATGTGTGAGGCAAATGAATGGGTCACCGACAAAGAAACAAGTGATGAAGAGAGTGAAGAAGAAGAAGAAAGCTTGGCCGGCCTTGCCATTGGCAACCATGATGACTCACCTCTTCCTACACCACCCATGTGCCTCATGGCTAGAGGTAACACCAAGGTATGTGACGACTCTAGTGATGATGAGCTTTCCCCCGATGATTTAACTTCTTTGATTAATGAATATCATGCTATCATTAAGAGAGAGAAGAGTAAGGTTAAAACTCTTGATGAAATTCGTGCTAAACTTGAGAGTGCTAACCTTGATTTGCTTGACAAGTATGAAAGCATACATAAAGAGCATGACACGCTCAAATCTCATGTCAAGCAAATTGAGGAAGAAAATGCTAAAATCAAGGTAGACAATGATGAGCTCAACATAGCACACCAAACTCTCTTGGAGGAGCACAACAAGCTAACTCAAGAATACCAAACACTTAACATTGCTCATGACATGCTCAAGAGTTAAAAGATGCAAAGAAACAAACTCTTAATGATAAGATATCCATTACTTCACATGTCTCTAATGTCTTGGACAAGTCTTTGTCTTTAAAGCTAATGCTAGGGAGAAGGACTTGTTGGAAGAAATTGAGAGTCTCCGCACTAGTGTGGCTAGACTTTCAAAAGGTGAAGTCAAGCACAAGGAAATCCTCTTCCAACAAGCAAAAGTCTTCAACAAAAGAGGACTTGGATCCTTCCCGGTGCCCAACAAAGGAAAGGTGCCCTCACCAGAGCTTAGAACAAGCGTCATCAAGGAAGTTGGTTCTTATTGCCAACATTGTGAGGTCACCGGTCACCACACAAGGGAGTGTCCTCTTCCTAACCGACCTTCACCTAAATTGCCTACTAACTACAAATCTATTTTCAATGATCGCTATTATCTTCTTAGTAAAGTGAATGGCAAGGTGAAAGCTAGGTTCATTGGCAAAGACATGAAGAGCATGAAGGGGAAGCTCCCCAAGCAACTTTGGGTCCCAAAGACACTTGTATCTCACATACAAGGACCTAAGTTGGCTTGGGTGCCTAAAGTCAAAAATTAACTTCATGTGTGTAGGTGAACTACAAAGCCGGAGGAAAGCATTGGGTACTCGATAGCGGGTGCACTCAACACATGACCGGCAATGATGGTATGTTCACCACAATAGAAAACCCCGGTAATCATGAACAAGTCACTTTTGGTGACAATTCTAAGGGTAAGGTAATAGGATTAGGTAAAATTGCTATCTCTAATGATTTATCCATTTCTAATGTGTTGTATGTTAAGTCGCTTACCTTTAATCTACTTTCCATTGCACAACTTTGTGATCTTGGACTAACATGCACATTTAGAAAAAATGATGTTGTTGTGAGTAGTGAGGTAAGCAAAGAGCTAATCTTCAAAGGGTTTCGGCATGGACATCTCTACTTAGTAGACTTCTCCAACAAGAATGCTAGCCTAACCACTTGTCTTTTCACTAAGACAAGCTTGGGTTGGCTATGGCACCGACGCATATCACACATTGGAATGAGCAAACTCAAGAAGTAATTCAAGCTTGGGATGGTGACCGGCGTGAAGGATGTGACGTTTGAGAAGAACAAGCTTTGTAGCGCTTGTCAAGCCGGGAAGCAAGTTGCTTCACACCACCCAATGAAGACAATGGTGTCAACCTCCAAGCCACTTGAACTACTCCACATGGACCTCTTCGGATCGTCCACATACCAAAGCCTTGGCGGTAACCTCTATTGTCTTGTTATAGTTGATGACTACTCTCGCTATGCTTGGACTCTATTTTTAGGTGACAAGAGTGAAACTCCGAAAGTGTTCAAGACCTTCGCCAACCGTGCTCAAAGGGAATTCCAACTTCCCATTATCAAGGTCCGGAGTGACAACGGCACCGAATTCAAGAACTACAACATTGGGGAGTGGTGTGACCGTGAAGGTGTGAAGCATGAATTCTCCGCCACATACACTCCTCAACAAAACGGTGTCGTTGAGAGGAAGAACAAAACCCTCATCACTCTTGCAAGAGCAATGCTTGATGACTACGGCACGTCGAAGAAGTTTTGGGCCGAAGCAATCAACACGGCGTGCCATGCCGCAAACAGGGTCTATCTTCACCGACTACTCCAAAAGACCCCATATGAGCTTCTCATTGGGAGAAAGCCCAACATATCCTACTTTAGAGTCTTTGGGTGCAAATGCTACATCTACCGCAAGAAAAGGCTCGGTAAGTTTGAAAGAAGATGTGATGTTGGCATTTTTCTTGGTTATGCATCAAACTCAAAAGCATATCGAGTATTCAACGAAACCTCCGGTCTAGTTGAAGAAAGTTGTGATGTTGAGTTTGATGAGACTAATGGCTCCCAAGAGGAGAGTTTTGGTCATGATGAAATAGATCATCAGCCTCTACGAGAAGCCATGAAGAACATGACCATTGGAGACATCAAGCCGGAAGTTGAAGAGGGCCATGATCAAGGGGGAGCTTCAAGTTCCAACAACAACACCTCCATGGCGCCTCAAGTAGACGAAGAGGAGAAAGATGATCCATTGCCAACTCAAGACTCACAAGCAATACAACATAAAGATGAAGAAGAAGTCCATGATCAAGTCCAACCACAAGAGGAGCAACACGCTTCACCACCGCCAAGTGCTTCACAACCACTTATGAGGCATGGACGCATCTCCAAGGCGCATCCAATGGACCAAATCATTGGAAGTCCTTCAAGGGGCGTAAGTACTCGTTCCCGCCACATTGCTTCGTTTTTTGAGCACTACTCGTTTGTTTCGTGTGTAGAACCCACTCATATAGAGGAAGCACTCCAAGATCCAAATTGGGTGATGGCCATGCAAGAAGAACTCAACAACTTCACCCGCAATGAAGTTTGGGTGTTGGAGGACTGACCCAAGGACAAGAACGTCATCGGAACGAAGTGGGTGTACCGCAACGAGTAAGACGAGAATGGCGTTGTGGTCCGCAACAAGGCAAGACTTGTGGCCAAGGGTTTCTCAGAAGTTGAAGGACTAGACTTTGGAGAAACATTCGCTCCGGTCGCTCGGTTAGAAGCTATTCGTATACTCCTTGCTTTTGCTTCGCATCACAATATAATGCTTTATCAAATGGACGTTAAAAGTGCCTTTCTTAATGGTTATATTAACGAGCTTGTTTATGTTGAGCAACCTCCCGGGTTTGAAGATCCGAGGAATCCTAATCATGTGTATAGGTTACACAAGGCGCTCTACAGGCTCAAGCAAGCACCTCGGGCGTGGTATGAACGTCTAAGGGATTTCTTGGTTATGCAAGGATTGAAGATCGGGAGGGTGGACACTACACTCTTCACCAAGGACATCAACGGGGATTTATTTATTTGTCAAATTTATGTCGATGATATTATTTTTGGCTCAACTAACAAATCTCTTAGCCATGAGTTTGGCACCATGATGTCTAGGGAATTCGATATGTTAATGATTGGAGAGATCAACTTCTTCCTTGGATTTCAAATCAAGCAACTTCAAGAGGGGACCTTCATCTACCAAGAGAAGTACACCAAGGACCTCTTGAAGAAATTTGAGATGGGAGATTGTAGCTCAAGAAGTACTCCAATGGCGACAAATTGTCATCTCGACGCGGACTTGGACGGTAAACCTATTGATCAATCTCACTACCGTTCCATGATTGGTTCATTGTTATATCTTACCTCATCTAGGCCCGATATCATGTTAGTGTGTGCTTGTGTGCTCGCTTTTAAGCGGCACCTAAAGAATCGCATCGTAAGGCGGTCTTTAGGATACTTCGGTATCTCAAGCATACCCCAAGTGTAGGTTTGTGGTACCCCAAGAACGCTAGTTTCCATCTCTTGGGTTACTTGGATTCGGACTTTGCCGGATGCCGTGTGGATCGCAAGAGTACCTCTGGTGGGTGCCACTTACTTGGGCGTTCCCTAGTATCTTGGTCGAGCAAAAAGCAAAATTCCGTGGCCTTGTCCACCGCGGAGGCGGAGTATATAGCGGTCGGTGCATGTTGTGCCCAAATTCTATATATGAAGCAAACCCTTTTGGACTTTGGAATTAAATTTGGTAGTGTACCTCTCCTTTGTGACAATGAAAGTGCGGTTAAGATAGCTAGAAACCCCGTTCAACACTCCCGCACTAAGCACATTGATATTCGCCATCACTTCTTGCGGGGTCATGAGGCTAAAGGAGACATCTCTTTGCAAGGTGTTAGGTCCGAAGAACAATTGGCAGATATCCTCACTAAACCACTTGATGAGAAAACTTTTTCTAAACTTAGAAGTGAATTAAATGTGCTAGATGCATCTAACGTCATGTAAGTTGCCATGTTCATGTAAGGATGCATATCATATAGGTCTTGTCTAACTCCCAAAGGATAGGGGCGAGCTAGAAATAGTTTTCCCTGAGGAAGCCTTTGGAAGGTTTAAACTTGGCAAGATAGATTTATTTTATGCCTTGCATGATCCCTACCATATAAACTTGCACTCATTTAATATCTTGCATTAATTGTTTGGCATTGCATACGGTAGATTGTCACAAAGGGGAACCCACATCATGAGAAGAATACTTGTTTAAAATGCAATATCTCAACTCATATGATGTGGAAAGAGCAAAATTCTAAAGGAACATGCTTTAATGAGATAGAAGTTTTCCATACTCTAGCTCACAAAGCATGGGCCTTACATTCCCTTGAGTTTACCCTCCTAACTCTCTTTGTGTGCTCTACTTGCTTAAGGGCTTAGCCAATATGTGGCACTATATTTGAAGCCCTCT
The DNA here is from genome assembly GCA_036927565.1 of Tuctoria greenei. NCBI lineage: Eukaryota > Viridiplantae > Streptophyta > Magnoliopsida > Poales > Poaceae > Tuctoria > Tuctoria greenei. The sequence continues at coordinate 45,816,592 of JAYESD010000012.1, forward strand.
ATTAGAGGTTAGGAGTTGCCCAAAAAGTCCTAGTACTCGCTCTTCTCTTTGTGTGTTTAAGTCCAAGGACATATATGGGCTGTCTTAGAAGTTCTGTAGTCATCGTATTATCCGATGCTAGGGCCAGCAGTTTCATCGGATCAACAGGTGCTTCAGCTCAAAGTTCAGATTAGTCAGAATTCAGAGATCGACCGATGAGTTCATTTCAGAAAACATGAGAGCATCCGGTGTTCAGTTTTCTGGTGCCCTGCAGAAATCGACCGATGATCGACACCTCAACGTCGGATCATCCGGTGTTCAAAGAGAGTTTTTGGAACAACTCTCTGTTGAACTCGACCGATGCATCCTCCGATGCGCATCGGTCCATCCTGTGTTAAGTCTGCGGCTAGGGTTTGCCCGTTCTTTAAAATGGTTCGGCCGCCCCTTCCTCGTCTTTCTCCCGACCTTTCCTCCGCCGCTCGATGAATCTTGCCGCCCTCTCCCAGGCCGCCGCCGGCGACCTCCGCGCCGCTGCCGCCCGTGCCCAAGCGCCGCCACCGCCTCCCAGGCCACCGCCACCGCCTCCCAGGCCGCCGTCTCCGCCTCCCAGCTCGCCACCGCGCCACCACTCCAGCAGCATCCACCGCCGGCCTCCTAGCACCGTCACCTGACCACCGTCTCTCATTTCGCACCCGGCCCCCGCGTGCTCTCTGCCGCTAGGGTTTGCCCGGCCGTGCGTCATCTCTTTCGTCGATTCGCGCCCCTAGTGCTCGTGATCGCTCGTCGCTAAGGTTTTCTCCGTGCCGTGCGACGTCCTTCATTGTTTTTCATCGTTCTTTTTCATCGTCGCTAACCCTAGCTCTCCATTGCATCAGGATGGGTCGCGATCGCAGAGGAAAGGGCAAGGCTATCGAGGAGCCCACCGCGAAGAAGCAGAAGCTGTCTAAGGACGCCCGTCGTGCGGAGTTGGCCGCTCGCGCCTCCGAGGAGCGTGAGCGCGGCCATCGCGGTTCCTTGCGGATCCGCAAGTCTCGGTAGAGGCAGCAGCAGCCTCCAGTTCAGCCGGTGCCACCCGTGGGCTCCGACGAGGAGGAGACCGAGGTGACGCCTCTTGTCCGTCGGTGCACTCCGAGGACTCATGGGGGTGGACAGACCCCTACCGCGAGTCAGCGCCCCTCTGCAGCTGACCGCGCTGAGGACAGAGAGGCCCAGAGGGCCATCTACCAGATGGATACTGCCGTCAGAGTTGCTGAGGATGTCAGATTGTCAGATTACAGGAAGTTCAAGGCAAAGCAGTTGAAGAGGCTCAGATGGACAGCGTTGGTTGAGGAGTGGTTCCCGCAGCCGAGGGACACTCGAGTGGACCCCCGCTTCTGGACCCTGACACAGGCGTCCCTGTACGAGACATACAGGCGTCGGGGCCACAAGCTCTTCCAGCATAACAATATTGATTGGGGTCAACTAGCTGCAGCAGTCGGGCACAGCATCAGACCATACTTTGAGAGATACAGAGGTCTGGTAGAGTTGTTTTCACACCAGCGGAGTGCTTACATCGAGGAGTGGGTCTGAGTCTTCTACGCCACTCTCTACATCTCTGAGGGTCGTCGTTCGATCCACTTCATGTTCTTGGGGCAGCGAAACGACGTGTCTCGAGATCTGTTGACCAGACTGCTTGGTGTGGACACCTCTACTACCTGTCTGCACCAGATCGTGTATGGAGACGCAGACCCACCGAGGAGGCCACTGACTGGAGGAGTGTCACCACCGTTCGACGAGATCAGTGGGCTGTTCACTCCGCCCTTCACTCCAGACCAGCCGAGGGTGCCAGCACTACTCACTCCAGCGGCTCGCACAGTTCACCACATACTGCGCTGCACACTGCTTCCGAGGTCTGGCTACCTTGAGGGTTTCACGAGCCTACAGTAGACTCTCCTGTTCTATGTGATGAACGGGATGGAGTTCGATATCGTGGACATCCTGATCTGCGAGATGGAGGATGTGATCACTGATGGAGTTGGGATGCTTCGACAGTTGGTCTTTGGTCACTGGATCTGTCACCTTCTTCACCAGCTGGTTCCACAGGGTTCTCCAGACACTGCTCCTCTCATAGAACTCCACGTTAGTCGGTTCAGCCACTACCGAGACCCCGCTCTTGGAGACCGCCGCCTTGGCCGTCCAGTCGAGCGCCAGGTCCGGGCTAGACTTTCTGAGGAGGACTGGGCAGACTTGGCCAGGGAGGACGCAGAGCTTGCACAGGCAGAGGCTCAGGGTGGAGACCTACAGCATATCTGGTCAGACAGTGACACCAGCGACAGCGTCGAGGAGTACTTCCCTCCTCCTCCTCCTTCTCCACCGAGACAGCACGACACGGAGGCGGGAGGATCAGCTGCTCCACCACCTACACCACCTCCGGTGTCAGAGGCACAGGTGTCACAGCCTTCTGAGCTCTCGTCCCTACTTCAGCAGATGATCGAGCAGCAGCGTCAGCAGGCCGCACGTCACGAGGAGCTTCAGAGGCAGCAGCAAGAGATGCAGCTGGAGATAGCCCGTCAGAGGCGAGAGGACACCGACAGGTTCACTACCTTTGTTGATCAGATGTCCAGGCGCACTCTCCACCAGCAGCAGCAGACTCAGCAGGCTATGATGGGCATTCTCGGGTTGATCACCAACCTCTACCAGCAGACCGGGATCGCCCTTCCACCTCAGCAGCTGGGACTTGGTCAGACTCCCGGAGCACCTCCTCCGGCACATGCTGCAGCCCCAGTGCCGACCTCGCCTATTCCGAGCATCAATATGTCGCCTCTGCTTGTCTCGACTGCGCCGATTCACTCACTTGTGCTACCACCGACGTCGTTCCAGTTCTCACCTACTCCAGTGGTTAGCACACCCTTACCGACAGTTCCAGCTCCACCGGCGCCAGCAGTCTCAGCGAATCCCCCAGCACCTTCAGTGGCTCCTCCAGCTCCTTCAGCTCCAGCTCCAGCAACCTCCGCCTCGAGCAGCTCCGACGACAGTGCCGCCGACGCCGACCGCTTCACCATCGCCAGGAGCGCGCCAGAGTCGTAGGCACTCAACTTCCCTTTTTGGTGTCTTGATGCCAAAGGGGGAGAAGAGTTAGAGTCAGGGGGAGGTTAGCTCAGTTTTAGGGGGAGTCTTGGTCCTAGGGGGAGCTTTATCTTTTTGGGACTTATTGTTATCCTTGTGTCTACTTGTTATTATCTGCCATTTACTATCTTTTGCCATTTTTTTGTACTCAGTCTGCTACTTTGTGCTCTTGTGCTTTATTGATCATTATTTGAGCCTTCGAGCCTCTTGTGTTGCAAATTTGTACTTGTTATATTCTTTTATGAGCATTTCGTCTTATTTCAATACTTCTATGCTCTACTTGTTGTGTTGTCATCAATCACCAAAAAGGGGGAGATTGAAAGCATCTAGGCCCCCATGAGGTATGGTTTCGGTGATTAATGACAATCGTTAGTGATTACTAATGAGTTTGTGGATGCGAGGTCTCACGTAAAACAAATCAAACGTAATGAATCATCTCTCATATCATCTACTGCTCATTGGATACAAATGGAGACCCCTCAACGATATATTCTAACGGGCAACCTAGAAATCTGGTACCAATTGATAGGAGAATTGGTCCCGATCTTCCGAAAGGTAATGGATAAGTCGATTGATGTGGAGATCTCGATGTTGATGATCCGAGGCTCTCGAGTAGAACACGAACAACCCCTGCAATCACTACACTACCGCTCCGTTGGTTATCAACCGTGCTGCACACAATTGACCTCACCAAGAAGGCTAATCCCTGCAAGTGCAACCGAGAACACAAGCAAGAACATAGAAGACACGATCTGAAATCGCGAAGTTGGAGTTTCACAAACCGTAGAACGGCGATATTATTAATCTAAGCAAAACCCAATTGTCTATGGCGGCTAGAATGGAGTATATATAGGTGGGAGCACGTCCAAGGGGGTGTTAGGGTCGTGACCTAACCCTAAGATACGAAAATAATGGACTTAGACTTGATACAAGGCCCAATAGCCCAATACGGTGGCGCAGCACCCTGACAGATTCTGCACTTAATTTTGTTTCGACGATTCCCGTCGACTCCGAAGGAATTTTGACATGGGACCATCTCCATTGGAAAGTATATCCTCTCCCCTTTCCGAGCATATTTAGAACGTCCAAAACGGAGTTTGTATGCGTCCTGGGCGTCCGTTTTAGTGCGTACTGCTCCTGGACTCCGAGTTGGATACGATTTGGAGTTTGGTTCGGTTTCCATCTTCTTTGAACGAGTTCTCTGGTCTTCCACGTCCCAAATACTTCCTCCAAGTACTCCTTGAACCTCTACATGGATCCTAATCACAATTAAATCATTAAGTAGCAATCTATGCTCAAAAACATATAAGGAAATATATAAGAACGAGTTCACCTCTGAAATTAATTGTTGTGTATGAACTCTATTGATTGCATCTTGTATGTTCAATGGAGTGTTGTTTGTATCCATAGAAGTGATGTCCTCATCACATCAATTGGAACTAAATGGGTGTTTAAAAAAAAAACAAAATGAGGATGGGGTTGTGGTTGTGGTTAGGAATAAGGCAAGGTTGGTTTGTCAAGGTTTCACACAAATTAAAGGTGTAGATTTTGATTAAACGTTTGCTCCTGTTGCTAGATTAGAAGCTTTTTCTGCATCTAAAGGTTTCAAGTTATATCAAATGGATTTTAAAAGTAATTTTCTTAATGGCTATATAGATAAGGAGTTTTAGGTCAAGCAATAACGGGGTTTTGAAAATCTAGATTTTCCTAGTCATGTTTACAAACTGTCCAAAGCCTTGTATGGTCTCAAACAAGCCCCTAGAGCATGGTATGATAGGTTTAAAACATTCTTACTTGAAAAGGGGTTTACCATGGGCAAGGTTGATAAAACTCTTTTTGTGCTTAAGCATGGCAATGACTCATTATTCGTTCAAGTGTATGTGGATGATATTATCTTTGGTGGTGCCTCTCGTGATCTTGTGTCCATGTTTTCAGCTATGATGAGTTCAGAATTTGAGATGAGTATGATGAGAGAACTCACGTACTTTTTGGGGCGGAAAATCAAGCAAACCAAGGAAGGTACCTTTGTCCATCAAACGAAGTATACAAGAGACCTTCTCAAGCGCTTCAACTTGGAAAAAAGCAAGCCTTTTCGGACACCAATGAGTACAACAATGACATTTGAACTTGATGAAGATGCTGAACCCGTGGATCAAAAAGAACATAGAAGCATGATCGGATCACTTTTGTACCTCACGACATCAAGACCTAACATACAATTCAGCGTATGTCTTTGTGCATGGTTTCAAGCTTCTCCACATACTTCACATCGTCAAACCATCAAAAGAATTCTCAAGTACTTACATGAAACTCAAGTTTTCTTCCTTCTTCCTCAAGCATTACATTGCAAGTTTTTTCGGATGCTGATTTCGGGGGTTGTAGGATTGATAGGAAAAGTACTTTAGGTGCATGTCATTTTCTTGGTAATTCACTTGTTGCTTGGTCCTCAAGAAAACAAAACTCAGTTGCACAATCCACAACCAAATCTGAATATGTAGTTGCTGCTAGCACTTGCGCACAAATTCATTGGATTGTTCAAACACTTAAGAACTATGTGGTTGATCTAGATAGTGTTCCACTATTTTGTGATAACACTAGTTCCATTTGCATTGTTAAAAACCCCGTGCAACATTGTAGAACTAAGCACATTGATATTAGGTATCACTTTCTCCGTGATAATGTTGAAAAAGGAAACATTGTGCTTCACCATGTAGATACCGAACAACATTTGGCTGACATTTTTACAAAACCTTTGGATTTCACTCGTTTTTGTTTCATTCGTAGTGAAATAGGGGTTATGCATCCTCATGGCTTAAATTGTGGGGGAGTTTTTGAAACATGGGAAGTCTATGTGTGAATCTGAAATTAAAATAATATGAGCATAATATTTCATACATATATGACTTTGTGATTCCTTTTACATGCTGAATGTTCTTACTACTTACTCGTGTTATAGATTTTGTAGTTTTTGCCATTACTAGTAATTGGAAAAATTATGTACACTAAATCTGGTCATGATCGAACTTTCTTGCTGTTTTGAACTTTGTTGCATGCTCACAAGTGCTTTTAATAATGAGTAATTAATCAAGTAATCAACTGACATGTTGAGTTTTTATGATCAAATAATAAGTGAGAAAAGATCAAGAGAATATGCACGCATCGCACTTCTTCTTTTGAGGTGGCTTATCATTACACTTACATATGAAGTTGGAAGAAGTTGTGTATGTGTCCTTAAGCTTCTGATTGTCAAATGGCATAGGCTTGGCTTGGTTGGTTAGAATAAGTCAGATGCGGCATATAATCTCTTGCAATTGTCATATGATCAAAATTTATGCTTTAACAAGTGTCGAGCTTTCAGGTTTTTAAATAGTTAAGCTTGTGAGATCATGACTTGCTTAAATTAAAAATTACATTTGATCTCTAGCATGGCTTACACTACTTTATGTATTTCACTGATGTGATAGTGTAAATTACTTGATATGATGACTTGGATGAGCTTTGTTTTATATGTATATGTTATAATATGCTCATAACAAATTAAAATTTCTCTTTTGCACCTTGCTGAATACATTGTCAAAGGGGGAGAAATTGATAACACATCACACACATTCACAAGTGTTTTTGGCACAATTCCTCTCATTTTATTTCTGATTTACAAAGGGGGAAAATATGTATGGGGGGAGAGATATTTGTTTTGAAATTTCTTTCTCATTTTAATAGTTTTCAAAACTTTTCATGTGAATAAGACAATGTTCGAATTCTAAGTGGTGTTGCCAATGCGTTCATCAAGGGGGAGATTGTGAGACCTATGTGTGCTGAATACATTGGCTATGAAGATAGAAGTTTTGAATACTGCCAAAACACCCTTTTCAGCAATGTCTGACTCTAGGTTCGAGCTTCAGCGAGGTCCGACAATAGGTCTGACTTATTTTGGGTAGCTCCGACAAGATCCAACGTAAGGTTCGACTTATTTTGGCTAGGTCCGACTTATTTTCGCTAGGTCAAGCTAGCTTCGCTTAGGTCCGACGCTAGGTATGATTAGATCTGGTTAGCTCCGGCTCATGTGCAGGTGTTGCTTGAGTTCAAGATGTGGCTGGTGACGGGATCCATTGAACTAGTCTTAGGGAGAAGGTGAGGTTCAACAACCAAGTTCGGGAGGAATTGTGGTTCAGTTGATCGGCAAATCACGGATCATGTTTGTATCAAGAAACAATGCATATGAAGGCATCGTGGACATCGTTGGAAGGTGTTTGCACATGTGCAAGGATTGCATGGACGTGGCTACATGGTTCTGAGGTGTGATGAAGAGATGTGGACGTAAAGAATTGGTCGGAAATGTCCAACCGACTAGGTTATGGACTCAGGCTGTGGTTGAGTCGGGTTTGACTCAAATATGAAAAGATTTGAGTTGGTTATGATAGGATTTCGTGTTGGTCATGAAGTTTGATTCTTTTAGGAATGTGGATACGTTCCTAAGGTGTTTGGAAGTCTTAAGATTGCTTCTATGTGCATATGGAAAAATCTTGAGTAGTTATAGAAAGTTTCGGTTGAATCTGAGTAGGATTTGAGTCCTAGTTAGGATTTGGTTGGCCTAAGGACTGGTTATGTAAGCAAGGGAGGCCAGAGCTCGTGGTGCACGACTTTGGGGTTGTTCGTCTTTTGTTTTGATCATTAAAATTCGTAGTTTAAAGGAACTTTTGTTCCTTGTTTGTCCAACTTGTTTCAAAAAAGTTTTTCTCGTTGAGTTTTTGGACAGCACTACCTTGCTTTGGTGGTTTTATCATAACTCGAACTTCATTGCAGTTCGTGTAAAACAGATTGACCTCCGTTCAATCTTTCGATCGTAACATGAGATTTTCTTGACGGTTTTTCGTGATTATTGTTGTCGTGTCTTTGTGACTTGATTCTCCACAATGTATATTGGTTTTGTCATGATTTATGACGTTTAGATTAGTCGCAAAAACAATTTCTTAACAGATTGAATTTCTAATGAGGGGTTTTTGTTGCTTCCGCTGAAAAAGTTTTAAATCTACCATTCACCCCCCTCTGGTAGCTTTTCACGTGCTCTTCAGTCCTACATATAGAAGTGGTTAAGCTTGGCTAACACCTTCCACACCGCATTGTCAAAGTAGCACCAAAACATAACAGGCAGAAGTCTTTCCATAATTATGTGATAATCATGACTCTTCTACCGTCTTCACATTCACGGGTTGTCTCAGAATAGCTGCGTGCCATGTGGGAATTTCAAACTTTGCAACCATTCGAGAACTTCTTTCTTTTCATCAGATCAAAGAGAGAAAGAAGCACATTGTTTACCTCCACTTTCGGAGAGCTCAAGAGTTGGACGGTTACAAAGCTCAGCTAGATCCTTTCGAGCCTTTAAATTGTCTTTAGTTTTGCCTTTCATGTCCATGCATGTGATAATAATACATTCTCCCATGTTACGCTCTTGATGCATGCATCAATGTTGTGCATTGGAATCAACGACTTCATATACGGTAGCTCCCAAAGTCCACATATTTGAGTCCAATTATGTTCATATCTCTAACCTACAAAATATGCAGGACGACCTTCACTTGGCACCAATTTGTCAGAGATATCAACATTGCTCTTTTGCCTAAACACGTTATTCAGAGGCAGCCAACATCTGTGACAATCGAAGTAGCTTATTTTGCCTCCATGAGTAAGTCAAAAGCAATCGGTGTGTGAAGCACATATCAGACACGTCAAACTAACATGAGTTCTCCATCCAGAAAACATGTCTTATGCCAGGAAATCATGGACATATCACAAATAAGCAGCTCGAAGGTTGAATTTCTGCTTCTTGTAACAGTCGTACGATTCGACTCCTATCCACAACATTTTCAATTCCTCGATCAACGGTTTCAACATCATGTTGAGATGTGATTTAGGATGATCTGGCCCAGGTACAATGAGGCTAAGAAACATGAACTTATACTTCATGCAAAAAGACCGATGGTAGGTTGTACGAAATGACAACAACATGCCAACATGACTATCGTGTGGCATTCGTGCTGAACGGCGAGAATCCATCTGTCGCCAACACGACGCGAGTGTTTCCCGCTTTACGATCGAAATCTGGATCGAACCAATTAGGCGCCTTCCATGCCTCATCGTCAGACGAGTGCGTCATGACTTTATTGTTCTGACATACACCTTCTTTGTGCCATATCATGTCTTTGGCAGTTTTTTTGAAAAGGAACAACCACTTCAATCGAGGTATCACGGGTAAGTAACAAAGCTGCTTATGTGCGTCTTCTGTCATCACAGTATCATCATCATTATTAACAACTTCGACAAACCTCAGTTGACCACATTTTAGAATTTGTTTTCATTGGCAAACTCTCTCCACAAAAGCATGCAGTTGTCCAAACACACATCAACCTTCTCGTATTTCATACCGAGTCTAGAAAGAATTTACTTCACTTGATACATATCTTCAGGAACATTATGGGACTACGGAAGGAAATCACTGAACAATTTGATGAGGTCATTGTAGCAATTACTAGAAAAGAAGTACATAGAAATAATTGCCATAAGTCTAGTAACAAAAGTGAGGAGTGTCATTTCAATGTGTCCATGCAGCGACTCTTCTGAAGCTTTGAGAAGGTCGAAGAACTTTTCAACCTCCGATGTAGGCGGATCCTCCATAAGCTATGGTTGTTTAGCTTCCAGCATCTCATCCATCATATCAACCCCCGTGTCATCATCATTGTCCGCTTCCACTTCTTGTACAGCTTGAGAAGCTGTCTCGCTGTAGAAGGTCCACAACTCATAATGTGATATGTAACCATTTCGACAAAAGTGTGTCGAAAGTTCCACTTTGTCCAGAAACTCCCCGTTTCAGCATTTCGTACATGGGAACCACGCTTAATTGATATTTGACAACGAAAAAACTCATTCCACAAATGCTTTTATCTTGGTGAACCACTCATTTGAGTGACCACCAGCTCTTCAAACAAATATACATCCAACTGCAGTCTTCACCCATGTTTCACTTTGCAGTTTGAAGCTAGAGAAATTATGGTTACTTTATACATTGTTTAATGTCATGGACCTACATCTATTGGAAAGTATAGATCCTAAACCAACACTAGAGTGCACGAGGGGGCGTGCTTATGATGAGACGTGTGGTCTGGATCCGGACGAAATTTCAGCAGCATAACCCCGCTGTTCTCCAACTGCATGCTTGAAACTGGTGCAGCAGAAAACATCTGGGTTATGCCGTTGAAATCTCGTACAGATTTAGACATGTGTCTCATCACAAGCCACGCCCGCTCGGTCACTCTCAGGTTGTCCAAAAAAAGGACAATTCCGAACCTGCACGCCTCACATGCGTAACACATGTGAGATGGGCGGGTTCGAAATGGGTAACAAAAATTATATAGGTTACACCAATCTTTCAATTTTGAGTCATTTTCGAGAGAGAGAGAGGAAAGAACGAGAGAGGGAGAGAGAGGAGGAAAGAACGGACAAACGTCTTTACGGGTTAGTCGTCGTATTTTATGCTCCATCGGGTCCCGTCGTCCACGCGCGAGAGCATGTCATACTCACCGTCGCTTTTCACCTCCATGCCCATCTATACACATAAATGCCTACTAAATGGGTCGTGTCACGCTATAAATGGGTTATGTCATGCCAAGCCGGCCCGAGGCCAGTATATTTACATATTGATATTAAACACTCAATCAGATAAAATAAGAAATAAACAATAATAATTTAAACAACTAAACTAATCTCATATCAATTAAACCTAAAGAAACATCTAAACAGTCATTGACTCATCTAAATAATGAGACACAATCTAAACAATTAAATAAATATTGCAACAAACATGTAAACCTAACCTAAACAATTCAGCATATTGTAACATAATAAAAAATTATTAACTAAACAATTACGCATAATCTACATAATTAAAACTAGTTAGCATAATTAGAATAATGTAAACAATTAACATAATAAACGTAATGTATAACTAATAGCATAACTAAAAAATTGGTAATTAAAAAAAACGACTAAACAATTAGCATAATTAGGAAACCAATTAGCATAATTACATTCAAACTAAACAATTGCTAATTAAAAAATAGATGGCCTCCTTGGCGGGCAATGAAGGCCGGCGGGGGGGGGGGGGGGGGAGGGGGGGAGGGGGGAGGGAGTCCTTTACCTCTGTGTGGAGGCAGCACGGCGGCCATACGGCGCAAGGTGAGCGGGTGGCGCGGAGGCTCGGTGGGCGACGGCGAGGCACGACAGCTGCACAGCAGCAGCAACGGCGGCGGCTCGGGCATGTAGAGGGAGGCGCGAGGAGAAGGCCCGATTGAATGGGCCACGCGGGCAGCCCGCGCGGTTTAGGAACAATCCCTTCATGTACGTCCGTCGCATTACTTACATCGGCCTAGGTTAGAGGCGACGTATTTAGACCATTAAATTACGTCGGCTCCATAACTTATGTCGGCCTAGGGTTGGCCGACATAATTCATGCACTAAATTATGTCGGTTTTTTATTTACGATGGTCGTGGGCCGGCAGCCGACCGTAACTTTACTAACTCACGTTGGCTAGAGCCGGCTGACATAATATATTTTACTTACATTGGCTGACCCATGTAAATTACTTTGGCCGACGTAATGTTGCAAGTTTCCTGTAGTTACGCTCAGGCTGTAGTTGAGGCGATTATGGTTTGTTTATGGAATGTTTTGAGTAAATTTTAGTTAGATTTTATGTGAGGCCCAAATTTGAGTTGTTTTAGGAATGCATGGAACGTTCCTCAGGTGTTTGGAGGTCTTTGAATTGCTTCTATCTGCGTATGGAAGAGACTAAAGTAGTTATGGAAAGTTTCGCTTGAATCCAAGGAGTAGGAAGTCCTAATTTGATTGGAGTTGCCTAAGGTCTGGTTATATAAGCAAGGGGACCAGGGCTCGCTGAGAGCAAGGCATGTGGCTGTTCCTCTTGTGTTTCATTGAATAAAGTTTGTAGTTTCTAAGAGATTCTGTGACTTGTTTCTAAGACTTATTTTGGCAAGTTTTTGTCCACGGGTTTCTGCGCAGTCTGATGTTGCTTCGATGTTTCAATCATAACTACAATGTTACAAATCCAATTTCTATGTTTCCTTTTGTATTGGGTTCACAACTCAATTATCTATCACCTGTCAAATTTTCACAGTTATTTGTTTAGAAGATTTTAATCTACACGAGTTTCATTGCAACATAGGGTATCTATTTTTCACTCAGGTAGATCAAATTGACCTTTGCTCGGTCTTTTGATCATAACATGAGTTCTACTCATTATTTTCATGTGATTCTTGTTGAATTAGTTTTATGACTTGATTCTCTACAGTGTATGCTGGTTTTGTCATGGTTGAACAAATTAAAAATAGTGGCACACATGTTTTCTTTATCAGATTGATTTTCTGCCAATGGGTTTTTGTAGTTTCCCTATAGAATGTTTTAATCTACCACTTACTCCCCTCTGGTAGCTTTTCACGTGCTCTTAGAACCTGCATATTCACCCCATTTCGCTCGACCCCTATTGCTTTGTCATTGTGGCCAGTGTGATGCGATCTTTATGGTGATTGGCGGCGACTTTCTGGACAGTCTCCCACAGGCTGAATCGGACACCCATCATGCAAATTGCTTCACGCGTCATACGGCAGACATGCGCGCCTTACCAGCACACACAGTGTACCCACGGCACCTCTGCAGAACAGTTCGCATGCCCGATACATATGTGTCATGGTTTATTCAACAGATGACGCAGCCTCTCAATCTCGTGGGTGCTTGGCGCAGCTTTCCTCTCTGAAATACTTGCGACAAGAACAAAAAACTTGTTTGGTGCCTAGCAGGACATGAACAGTTGCGCATTCTGTCATCAGGCATGACATTAACTTTTTCTTGATTTTGATCACCAGTGCCATCTAGCCTTGCCACCCTCGTAAGTCGCAACTTTGACAACTTTTATATTACTTTTGACATTACCACCTGCTGAAAAAATAGACACATGATTCTTGGCTCTGCATGGAATCAGAGGATGTCGTGAAGAGATGTCTGTAGAAGTGGCATTTGAAATACAGATACTTGTGTAAACTGCAAAACGCCTGTAGAAATGCCTATAGAGATGCATGTATAAATTGTCATTTCATTAGTATCATAGTTGGTTGTTGAAAATCATCTCACAAGATGAAGGGGTGAACTAGGTTTTAAACATATATAAATACCTAGTTGTTATACTTGGGTGCAAAGATGTATGGCTGTTGCGGCATCGAGTTCAGCAAATAGTTGAGGACGCTGGGAACACTTGCACTTGGTCTCCAATTGACTTCTAAATTGGTCGTTCATGCTTTCTATGCGCGTTCAACATTTTGATTAATCCATGTCAGTAATTCTAAAAATAAAAATAAACACTCTTTATGGTGCGACTTTAATTCATCATATGTATCAAAGATAATCAAAATATAGAATTGATTCACCTTTTGTCAAAAGTAATTAAAATGGTCATATCCAAGTTCATGATGTCTTCATCAGGATGCCTCCATAAATTATCTTTGTAACGGTGGATAGTTGGTGCATGAAAATAATCTAACACGATCAAGGGTGAACTAAACTTGAAACAAATATGAATACCTAGTTGTTATACTTTGGTACAAAGATTTATAGCCATATTAACTTGAGTTCAACAAAAGGTGCCATTAAGGTCAACTTCTTGGTAATCCTACTAATATTGTAACAAATATAAATGCTCTTGAATCCATTTTTCATACTTTTGCAAAGATATTTGCCTTTAATGTAAACAAAGCCTAGCTAGGACAACACACCATTCATAGCTAATGTCAGGACCCCTTTCACGAGAGTCCACTTTGCATCCTTGTACCATTCTCTGGATCAGTAGTTGGCACAAACAACGGAAAGGATAGAGTTCTATAAATGATGTATTATTACAACACCATTATGGTCTTACAGTAAAATATTTTTGAGTACAATCCTGGTGACTCAACAGGGTGACCTATTACATAAATAGCGAAACGTGAAAGCAACATGGCTCCATTCCTGTAGGCAGCCTTGGGTGTAGGACAAACCCTCCTTTAGTTGCAATGCAGAAAGCAAGAGTTAGTACTTAGGGTACTCCGCGAGCCCTAACACTACTCAAGGGTAGGTGTCTTTATGCATGAGGCTTTAGACAGGGTATGACATGATACTCGTCTCATCTTTCTCGTGTAACCCCTACAATAACACTTCGGCCTGACCAGTGGCTCTCCGATTGTTCACTACCCAGCCAGACCTCAGATCCAATGATCAAATTTTTTTGGTCAATCGTGCCCTCTGTGGCTCCTCCAGGTGCCCCATGTGGCAGACTACAAGAAAAGTTGAGCGAGTCACACCCATACGAGTTCTGTGGTTGTACGTAACCACTGTGATGAGGTCCAATGAATCGGTCCTTATATTGGTGACGCGACTCCGAATAGCCCAGATCACACAGTACCGAATTGATATCGAGCTCTAAGCATCGGTTAGTGATTCACACCAAAACCCTTCACCTTTCCCCGCCTCGAACACGCACCCTCTTCACACCACATAGTTTATTAACTTCCCAGCCGACATCCTCACTCAAACCACCAAACACATTTAACACGATTCACAAATCATTTGTACACCATGTAGTGTTTCGTGATGTAAATATCACAATGGTTTCATAAGCATATAGCTAATCAAGGATTTGCTCTAGGCACCCTTATGATGACAGAGCTCTTAGGCTGACAATGGGGATGTGTAGTTTAAAGTCATGGGGGGTAGTGGTCACATCCTAGAGAGTGACTCAGTGTGACGCATTCAGAGACTATTCATAAAGAAAAACTAACGAACGTCAACATTAACTGTTGTATTTTCCATCAAATGTAACCACGACATTTCAAATGGGCATAACTATGCCAAAATTTTAGAATACCACTCAGCCAGGCATGGTGAAAATAGGCCATGCGAGCATTTCGATAAAACATAGGTTCAACATGATCAAAGAAGTTGGAGCTTGCCTTGAAATTCTTCGGGTGATCCATCTTCGAAGTCAGGGTCTTCCAGGTTCTACACGAAGTCCTCGAGTGCTACAGTATGTACTTAATGTTTTAATACTATAGCGAAGGAAATCATCCAAAAGGAGTTAACACTTTCAAACGTGTGTTGAGTTTTCAGTAGTTTATTAGAGTAAGGTGTATCTCTTTTACTTAACATGATTTTTGGTGATTTATTCCATTTATGAGAGGTTTCAAAAGTTGGTTTATTATTTTCTAAACTTTCTTTTCTTGTTTTGGGGTGTTTTGACTGCAATTAGCTTCTAATAGTCCTATAGTATTTTTAGAAATTTTTCTCGAATTTTTCTGTAAAGGGAAATGTATTTTCCATGTTTCTGGGTACACTCTCAGGTGCACACGGCATTTTTCTAGCACCACAGTGGCTGGCAAGGAGACCGAAGGTGTCAATGACTGTTGGGCCACTTCATCGTGGACTGTGGACTCAGTCCACATACCCACAGGTCACTGTTTGATGTGGACCAGGCTGACCTAGGCTCAAGCGAGGGTGGCTAGGCTGGCGTGGCGCCAGTGCCCCTCGTGGTGTCCACTAGGCGGCCACGTCGGCTAAAGGTGCTGAGGTGGCAGCCAGGTGTGGGTTAGTTCGTGGGCTTCGGTGTGGCTTCAACCGGAGTGGCCCATTTCAAACCTAGGCCCACTAGTCAAGGCTAGGTGAATTTGCAATATATATATAATTCCAGAAACTTGTAAATCTTAGGGAATTCACTACTCTTTGTAAAAACTCCCAAAAATTGTGAAATAAATTTTGTGGAATTCCACATGTAAACTATTTTGTAGTGGTGCAAACTGTTTGGTACATAAGTCCCTGGATGTTCCTAAATAATTCCCACAGGTTCAACCTTTGAGAATTTATTATAGGTGATTCCCTTTATAGGAACTTCTCAAATTTGGCCACATTCCTCCTTTGAACATATTTGATCTCCTTTGAAAACGATTACATAACACCCTTGTTACCAAACCACTGTTGAGTATGTATCCTTGACGACTCCATTACCTTGATTGGTGGATGTTAACTGTTTCTAGTTTGCGAGGATTTCCATATGACTTCTCAACCTCGTCAGAACCTTGCATTCTCTCGACTTGTGAGATTATCGCTTGATTGCCAAGCTAATGGAAATCCTTGACTTATAATGCATGGGATATTGTTTTCTCCAATAACCTTTTAGTCACCATCTATTTAGCGTCTTTGTATTGTGATGACATCAAAAACAAAATATTAAATTCTCTTATGTCAGTGCAAAGTGTTTCATCCTTTGACTCAAAGGTTGAGATACCAGTACGTTGCAAGATAATCATTCCATGCTCAAATGTCGCATTATACCTGGTTTCCTATTCAGGAAAAAACATATGTTAAATCCTTAAGGACCCAGCTAAACAAAGTAAGAATCAAGAATAGTTAGACCTTCGATTTAAGTCATCATTGTGATAAAGAAAATTGAAAAGCAAAAGTGGAACATCGGAGTCAAGATTAGAACAGTAACATCTTCAAGAGAGAACACCAATGACCGAAGCCAAAGACCATAGAGTTGACGCGTCTTCCCTATTGTGAAGTGATACATAATTTACAAGTAAAGAGAAAGGCTTCACAATGCTGATAGAGATTCACATGGAAATAATATAATCTCTACAGATGAATCTTGCCTACATCAATATTTTAATTCAGATCACTGGGACGGAGACTCATTATTTTGACTCAAAGGTTGTTACGGAGTAACCACACTATCAAGAAACCTGCATGGAAAGGCGAAGAGTTTCTTCCATCCAATTATCTGGGATAGTTATTGTCGTATCACTGATAACTCCCCCTACCCTTCTCCATTCACTTGAATCTCGGGACAAGATTCCTTTAGGGGGAAAGGTTTGTAAAAGCCCATATGTGAGAAGAACAAGAATGCAACAATGCGAACTTAAAAGTTTTTAAGTTGAATTGGGAATTCAAGTTCACATGAATTAGTTAATAAATGATGTTAGAAATATGAACTTCTTAAAATTGTAAACATTCTCTGGAGTGTTAGTGTTATTTTCAAGTAAACTGATTTGCAAAAGTAGGATTCCAGACTAATACCAAAAAGCAAAGTTAAATTTAACCTTAAACTTGATTCAAAAGTCAAAGGTCATAATTTTGAATCAAATATTGTCAAATATAACGTTTCACTTTGCCAAAAAAATTATTTATAGGTAAATAGGTGGTCAAGTCCAATGTGCAAATGGAAACAAATTAAAAATAATCATTTGAATACATTTTGAATTAATACTTAAAGTTTGATTCGTATTCAAATTAAATGTGCAAATATAACAATGTGGAAATTAAGTTTTGATGTCACTGTAATAATTATCACATTGAATTCGGTAACCTTGCAAACTTTTGAAAAATATTAAGAGCAACTGCAAAAACGGTGACTTCAAATTTCGAATTTAAATTTCAAACTTAAATCATTCAATCGCAAGTTTTAAACTCACAAACGTTTTTCTAATATTTGAAATTCCATTCTTCAAATTATCACCATTTTAAGGGTCCATCTGCTATTTATAAACGAATATTTAAAATAGCAGGGGTATAAGAGTAAGGGTGGAACCCAATCTCCTAGTGGGCCCCACATTTCAGTTCAAGCAGCAGTCTCTGTTTTGTTCTTTCTCCCACCGAGTGCCGTGGACGCAGCAGCGGTGCCAGCACGTGGTTGCCATTGTATCAAGCTGGACCTCGCCCTTATCCTCCCTTCTCTGCTCCTTCTCATCACACGAAGGTGAACCCTAGCTGCCTTTCACTCCTTTCCTCCTTCCCTTGCTCTCTCTGTTTTGGTCCCGCACAATGCAGAGCACCGGCGTGCTGATCATCTGCACACCGTAGCGCCACTGCGCAGCGCTGCTCTGCTGTTGCTGCAGCCCCACACGAGGCCAGGGATCTGTGCACTCGAACAAGTCACTGTCCTCCCCAACACGTGCCCTACTTGGTTGCCGCAACGTTCATCAAGAACAAAGGAGTTCTTCTTCTCATTGTGGCCGCCCCTCTATTGTAATGTTGACCAACTCATCTCCTTGCTTTGCAGCTTGCTGAGGGTGCCACAAGCATCGCCAAGGCTCCCTCTTCGTCATCTAGGTGTTAACAAGCCATCCCTACGTTCCTCGAGCTGCTCCATAACGGGATTAGCTTCTTCCTATTTGGTCTCGTCCGCCATGGTGCATCTTCAACGCACAGCTGCCTCGAGCAGTTCCCAGCACCAGCAACATGCCAAAAGGTTCCTTACCACCTTGTCCTTCATCCCTAGGCATCACTTTCCATTTCATAGCATTTAGAGATCGTGTTTCTCTACTTTGCACCAGCGAGTTCTATTAACCGCGGCTAGAAATCCAAGCAATTCGGTTCCAACATGTAATTATTTTCGAATCCTGTTAAGTAATAGCTTCATCAGCTTCACACGAACCTCGTGCTTCAACAAGCATCAAAAGCGGTCAACCCTAGGCTCTGGAAGCCATTTTCCCGTTTGGCGGCTTGGAAACCCTAGGTCATCGATGAAGATGTTAATTGCCGCCATTTTCAAGCCGATTAGAATCCTGGTTGGAGTTCTACACGTGCCCAGGGTGCTCTGCAACTTAATCCCGAGTCATTTCATCAAGGGGTTGCCGAGAACGAGCTCGCCAGAATGGAGCCTTCCGCCAGCAGTGTCACTAATGGTGTTTCCACCAAGATTGAGTCCTATTGACCACCTAGGTGAGTTCCTTTATTGATTTAGGCCTTAGCGGCCAATTGGGGGCAAGGAGGAGCACAGGCAAGACCGGTCAGCGAGGAGTGCTGCCGTCGAGCGCTGTCCGCGCCGCCAGACCTGAGTTTGAATGCCACTCGAGTGCGGTCCCACCTGTTAGCGAGTTACCCCCCCCCCCCCCCCCCCCCGCCCTTCGGATCAAAGTGTGAAAGGGCATCTCGGCAATCCCTTGAGGGTTTTGGACGATTAATGACAAGCAAATGAGATCCTAATGAATTTATTGAGATGACTGCAGGATCAACAAAATGAGATAGTTTGGTGCACTCAAAAAGGTGAAAATGAAGTGGTGTACAAAAGAGAAAAGCCCAACTGTCAACTGAAGCGCAAAGTAGATTTAAATGTATAGGATGTGTGTGAGACACACATTCCAAGAGCTCAAGTCTCCGCGTAGGGGTAAGGGCTTAAAAACACCTAACAACTCACTGAGCATCGGACTAGTCTGTTCATGGACCGGACTAGTCTGTTTAACTCTCTGTTGTCCAAATACACTGTGCACCAGACTAGTCTGTCTACGGGTCGGACTAGTCCGTTAACCTTTCTGGAATCCAATAACATAGTGCACCAGACTAGTCCGATCATGGACCAGACTAGTCCATTCAAGTCTCTGTAAATCCTGTTCAGTGTTATCGAAGAGTACAAACGACACATCCCCCGTTACTACTAAATTTCAGCCCGCGGAGGTTCTTGGATCTATTTGGGTGCGCGGAGGGACACAAAGGATTTACGTGGTTTGAGTCGCCTGAGCATAATACCCTACTCCACCGGGTGTGTGTTGTTGTATTCGGGATTCACTGGTTCTTGAGTGTGTATGAGCTTGGGTGTCTGTATCGTGCAACACAGTCCCTTTTATAGACCAAGGGATGGCTGTTACATCAATTGCCTAGCCCGACATGTGGCCCCGGCGGTTATTATTTCCTAATAAACAATTTATGTCTGGTTAATAGGGTGATAACATGCCTTAATGATGGTGTTACCCTTATTAACAGTCTACTGATCATGTGTCATTAGTATGACATTAATGACACATAATCAGGTCTTGTAAATGTCGCTTTAACTGCCTCTCGAATGGTCGTGCTGTTGGAGATCCGCCAGTATTCCCGTTGGTGTCGTAGGTCCGAAGGCTCGCCACGTGATAGCTCCGAAGCTTCCCCTCGCAGGGAGGTAGGTCTGGAGCCACTACACATGTGGTGGCACCGGAGCTTCCCTCTACTGGGGGTTAGGTCTGGGGTCACTAGCCACGTGTCAAGCACTGAGCTTCCCTATGTAGGGAGTTTAGCTCCGATTCTATATCACACGTGGTAGTGCCGGAGCTACCCATATGAAGGACGCGGGTCCAGTGCCGTGTAACACGTGGGGCCTATGGAGATCTTCAACCTGACAAGTGGAACTCTTTAGCTTTTCTTGCGGTATCATGGGTACCCGGTACGCCGGGTACCGACAGTGGCCCTCGAGCCCACCTTCGGGAGAAACCCTTTGGGTTAAGTTATTCTACCGGAGGTCGGGCCATCTTTGATTCCCGCACTGTAGCTTCAAAGGTGCAGTTGGTGAAGGTTCGCTGTTGAACCATCGTCGTGTGGCTTTCTTTGAATGCGGCAACTGATATCCGCGTGGTAGTTCTCATGAAATTGAAGTGTGGTTAATCCCAATACAAAAACTATAGTGGTTCTGAGCGCCATGTCAGGCTGCCACCCTTGGGCTTCCCGCCACCCATCATGACAATGGTTTTCCTGGGGTAATAACCTCGACATTACCGTCGGGTGGTTCCGGGCCCCTTCGTCATTGACGGGGTAGATTTTTTAAAATGTGGCCTTGCTCTTGTTGCGGTTTCCATCCAAGCGTTGCGAAGGCTTACTTAAGAAGGTAAATTCGCAGGGTTTGAAGACTCTTTACACTTTCGATCAAACTCGCGCTCAGAGCCTCCAAACCTTTGCCTAGCTTTCCTTTCTTTCGCTCCACTTTGTCGCAATGGAGTTAGGTCTTCCTGAAAGCCGCATAAAGAGCAAGGATGATCTGACGAAGGTTCGGACCATCATGGGGTGGTCCAGCGAATCATTCCACAACATGATTCGCGTTGACAAGCTCCCCTTCAAGAAGGAGCATCGCAGCAAGATGGTGTATTTCTCAGCGTACGCCATGGTGGGACTGATCCCACCTTTTTCATGTTTCATCTTGATGTTGCTGGACTTCTACGGCCTCCAGCTGCATCATCTCGGCCCTCACTCCCTCCTGCTTGTGTCGACCTTCGTCCACTTCTGCGGGGGTGGGCGTGCCTCCCTGCATCGAGCTGTTATGGACCTTCTTCACGGTACGACCGGCATGGGGACAAAGCTGCTTGGCTTCTACAATTTCGTGAAGCGCAAGAACTGCCCCTTCAAGTACTTGAAGTCATTTCCGTCTGGCAAATGGGGTGACTAGAAGAAGGATTGTGTCATCATCGCAGTGGATGAGCACGATAGGCTGGAGCTGCCCCAGGGACTCCCCAACGTCGGCACCGATTCCTGGAACGTAGTTCCGAAGCTGTCAGATGCGTTCAAGCCTGTCCTGGATAGAATCCAAGAAGGTGTGAAGGGTGGAGTGACCCCCCAGGTGGTCTTTGGGAATTTCTTGGTGAACTGGTGGGCTCCGTTTAAGAGAAGGGAGAGGCTCGCATGGGCTTTCAATAGTGTGATGGATGACGACCGAATTGAAACTAGTTTGAACTCCAACTTGGATGACGGAGCCTTAAAACTCCATCTCAAGAAACTTTAGCATGGGTCCATCACCGATGATGCCTTGACTCCACAAGCTGCTTTCCTGCCTCTAAACATGATTCTAGAGTTCAGCAAGGAGCTGCAGAGGAAGATGCTGGCGCTAGATGGCCTTGGTGAGGTGGAGAAGCGCAAGACCTCCAGGGTTGTAATTCCTGGAGCTTCCTAAGGGGTGGTCTCCCCTACCCCGAGCCAAAGGGTTGATGACATTGGCATGGGCAATGGCAAAGAGCCACCCGAATCTTTCGGTCGGAAGAGGAAGCTGAGGCATGCTGATGGGAGCTCTGTCAGGTCTGTTCCATCTACAACTGCCCCTTCTCCCCGATGGGGGAGATCTTCAGCAGTGACACCTACTCTGGTGCAGATGTCATCAAGAGGTGTTAGCTCTGGACAGATGACTTCGGTCCAAGTGCCAGCTATGGGCTCCAGGTAAGGTAGTCCTTCCCAGCCAAGGAAGGCCTCAGCTGAGGCAATGCCGACGATGGTGATAGACTCCGGGTGACATTCTGGGGCTCCCGCTATGCCAACCACGGCAGGCTCTGGCTCCGAGCGCTCGGTGAAGAAGTTCCGCGCCAATTGGAGTGGTAGCTTTCTAAGGTAAGCTTTGCTTTTTTCACCTTGATTTGCTATTCTCATTTTTGTCAGGTTTTGAATCTTTCGGTTCTTTGTTTCTAGAGCAGCGAGGAAGAGCTCAGAAGCCCCAGCAACTGAGGCTATGCAGGCAGAAGTTTCAGCTCTGACAGCTACTCCTCCCCAAGTGGTGGCTAAGGTCACGACATCTCCAGCGCTGGCTATTGTGGATCTGGATCCCAAAGAGACACCAGAGGCTTCCGTGGTAGCGCTGGACAATAGGGAAGACATTTGTGAAGATGCCTCCAGTAGCGGCATCACTGGCGACTGAAGCTCCGGCACAAGATGCAAAGATGGTGGAAGCTCTGGTATCGGAGCCGAAGGTAACTGAGGCTCTGGTCCCTGTGCCTCATCTTTTTGCAGAGCCGACAGGTGAACCGGTGGCCCTAGAAGCTCCGGCCTCTGAGTCAGAAGTCGTTGATGCCCAGCGACTTAGTCGATGGTGCTCGAAGTTCCAGCCCGTATGATGAAGATAGTTGAAGCTCCGGCTGCTGAGCTGGAGTTGGATAATGTACCGGCGCCTAAGCCGGCGGTGGAAGTGGCTTTGGACGAAGCTCCAATGACCGCTCCAGAGGTAATTGCTTCGGTGGTGTCCATTCCCGAGCCGGAACATCCTGACGAAGCGGCGGCAAGCTCTCCACCAGCGGAGCCAGCAGTTGAAGACCCTGCGGCTGGACCTTCGGTGTCAGCCCCGGAGGTAGAATTTCCCCTAGCAGGATCTTCCTCAGTAGCGGCCGAGGAGCTCCCGGGGGGCGGCCCTAATGCTGTAGAAGTTTAGGGAACCACGCTTGTGGCGTAGGATCCTATTTTTGTTCTTGAAGACCCCCTGGAACCGACGGAGATGATCCGAGCAGGTCCGAAACCTATTCCTTTCGAGTTGTCTATTGAAAATGCCTGCTCGAGCCTCCGACAGGTCCAACTCACCTTCGACCATGACAGCATGGTCCTTGAAGAAGATCTTCACACCTTGAGGCATTGGCGCAACATGCTCCACTTCGAGACCAAGCTTGCATAGACGAGGCTTGTTGATCAGAAAGAGTGGGTCGAGAAGGAGAAGGCCCAGATGGAATATTGGGGCAACTTACTGGAGGAAAAGGAGGCCGCCATCAGTACCCTCGATGCTAATTCTCGGGAGATTCTCGAGCATGCCAAGGAAAGGAATGTTGCTGCTGACGAACGTCACAATAGCCTCAATGCATTAAACGAGATTCTCTTGAAGTGCCGAGCAGACCTCGATGCGAGGTAAGAGTAACTCCTGGAATAGCAGGAGGATGTTTTGAAAAGAGAAGAAGAGCTCGTCCCGAAGCTGACTCTAGGAGAGCAAAACTTGGCAGATCGCACTAAGAAGCTTGATGTGTAAAGCAATGAAGAAGAGAAGAAGTACTAGAAACTAGGGCAGGAGCTCTCAAAAAGAGAAGCTGATGTTGCCACCAGAGAATGGAAAGTAAGAGGCAGGGAGAAGGACTTGGGTGAGCGGAACCGCATCCACCTCCGGGAGATGGAGCTAGCCGACCTCAAAAAGCAAATAGCTGAGAGTATGAAGCAACATGCCAAAGTGGTCGAGCGCCTTGCTTGGGAAGGTTCGGAGCTTGCGGCGGCCGGAAGGTCACTGGAGTGGCTGCGAAGCTCGAGAGCAATTGAGTCTCAGCAGGTGTGGGATTTTATAGGATGTATAGACACCACTTTGGTGCCACCTGGCTTCAGCCCAGTATGTTCGGAGAACCCAACCCCAGAGGTGGACCAGACACTGGTGGCACTTGGCTCTGCTGGCTGCAAACTCGACACGATGGGTGATGTCATCGCCGACCAGCTGGAGACTGAGGGGAAATCTCTGGCCAAGAACGTTGCCAAATATGTCCTGGCGTGTTACAAGAGCCGATACCCTCAACATTCTCTAGATCTGATCTTCGAAGGACTCATTGCCGAAGAGGAGGATGCTGCTAGGGCTAGCATCCAAGAAGCTACGGAGAAGGTTGCATCGTTTTTACGAAGGACTTAAATCCTCCAGTAGCTAGGACCCTTTGCCTTTGCCTTTTACTGTAACCCTCATTTAGTAATCTTGTACTTCGGATATATGAAATCAACTCTTTCCGCAATGAATTGCATTTTGTCCTTGTCTTCAATACATTGTCCTTTATCTTGTTTGCCCCCTGGTAGATGTACACAATTTGATTGCGAACATGTACCAAAAGGATATGATGATGTGTTGATGAGTTGGACGCTTCAAACTTGTAGCTTTTAGGTCCAAAGATTATTTCTGACTTCTCCATGAAGCTTTTGTGGCAATTATGGAATGTCAACAGTGGGCCCCCTGGGTTTGTCAGAGCATGTTAGGTCCGGTGACACCCACTATCAATGCGTGAAACATCAACCGCGGGCCCCCTAGGGGTTGTCGGAGCTTGGTAGGTCCGACGACACCCACTGTCAATGCGTAGAACGTTGACGGCGGGCCCCCTGGGATTGTCGAGGCTTGGTAGTCCGACAACACCCACTATCAATGTGTAGAACGTCGATGGTGGACCCCCATGGGAGTTGTTGGATTTTGTTAGCTCCGACGGCGTCCACTTTCAACATCCGGAACGTCGATGGCGGGCCCCCTTGGAGGTTGTCGGAGCATAATAGCTCTGGCATCGTCCACTATCGCCATGGGTTTCCATTTTTTCTGTGCATCAAAGACAAGAAAAATCATAAAATTCATCCTCTCATCTATAACTATTTTGCGACTTACTGTTCCTATTTGAAATTTATATCCCAAGAAACCCGATATGATAACAAGCACATTGATATAATCTTTCTAGATCCGAATGCTATTATGACCCGCCCTACTGAGGCTTGCCGGAATGTAGGTAGAGTGGCGTATTAGGGTGCAGGACCAGGCTAAGTCGATAGCACACTCCGGACATGTGTTGGCTTGGCGTTCAAGCGAGTAAACCATGTAGCAATGCTAAGATCCAAAGAGGCCACCAATATAACTTGTACAACATATGAATAACTTGGACTAAACCTTAAAAAGAATTGCACAACTCGTTATAGACAAGAAGGAGAAGGATAAATAAAAAAGAATGAGCCTGCACAGAATTAATGCACATGAAGTCTGCTTTTATACAACAATGCATTTCATTATAGGTCCGGATTACTAGGGAGACAAGGACAGGCTTAGGGTACAGAACCAAGCTAAGCATGCTACACATATTGTATAACCCAGAGAAAGTAGCTACACTTTTAGTGCAGGGACTGTGTCGAGTGTTGCTTGAACTTCTCGGACCCTTCCAGCGCGGTCCGGATGTTTTCCAAGAGGACATACCCGACTCTGTTTATAGACTCTATAATTTATATTGCATATAATTATAGACTCACCTCCTTGATACTAACCGTAAAACTTAAGGAGGTCCTCGATGTTCCAAGGATTAGGAAGCAGGGTCCCATCCTCAGTTGCCAAGCGAACGCATCTGGGATGGGATACTTTGATCACCGGGAAAGGACCTTCCCAACTGGGGGAAAGTTTGTTCATCCCTTCATGAGTTAGTATTCTCTGCAGCACTAGATCACCTTCCTCGAGCTGTCGGCTGCACACATGCCTTTGATGATAGTGCCAGAGCACCTGGCGATAATGTGCATTCCAAACCGCTGCTTGGCACATTCCCTCGTCGATGAGGTCAAGGTCTTCACGCCGGAGCTGGTCCTGCGCGGCTTCCTCGTAGGTCCGGACCCAGAGTGACCCCATGGTGATCTCCGTAGGAAGGACTACTTCAGCTCCGAACACCAGGAAGAAGGGTGTCTCTCCAGTAGACCGGTTATGTGTAGTCCTACTTGCCCACAGTGCGGATGGAAGCTCCTCGATCCAGTTGGCTCCATGTTTTTTCAAGCGCTCATAAATGCGCGTCTTTAGTCCTTTTAATATTTCTTCGTTTGCTCTCTCGGCTTGGCCATTACTTGCTAGGTGTGCTACTGATGCATAGCTAACTTGAATGTCGAGGTCTTCACAATACTATTGAAATGTTGCACTTGTAAATTGGGTTTCGTTGTCAGTTATGACTCTGTTCAAAACTCCAAATCTGCAGACTATGGACTTCAAGAACTTGATTGATAACTTATTATTGATAGTCACAACTGGAGTAGCTTCCGGCCACCTAGTGAACTTGTCAATGGCGACATAGAGGAACCTGTAACCTCTGACAACTTTTGGGAAAGGTCCCAAGATGTCCATGCCCCACACAGCGAATGGCCATGTAGGAGGAATCATTTGCAGTGACTGAGCTCGTGTGTGAATTTGTTTTGCGTGGAACTGGCATGCTTCAAACTTTTTCACCAACTCTATTACGTCCTGGAGTGTTGTAGGCCAGTAGAAGCCATGACGAAAGGCTTTGCCAACCAACGTGAGGGAAGATGTCTGGTTCCCACACTCGCCTCCATGGATCTCCGTGAGGAGATCGCAGCCTTCTTCCCTTGCAATGCACCACATTAGGACACCGTTGGCACCACGCCAGTAGAGATCCCCTTTGTACCAGCGTGTATCTTTTAGCCAATCTGACGATCTGGTCAGCGGATACACCATCTTCAGGAAGTTGGTTGTCTTTCAAGGAGCTCTGGATCTTCGATATCCATGCATCGGAGCTAACTTGAGCTTCTGAGTATTGCGTGCCAGGTTGCTCGGAGCTTTCTGCAGCACCTACGACCCTTGGTGGACACCATGGTAACAGGGCCACCGATACTGCTAGCTTCGAGGTGTTGGTCTTGCCCCCTTCTCCCAGTTCGGTAGACTAAGCTGTTGGTCTGACAACCTCCGGACGAAGATTCCGCTGGGAGCCAAAGCTTCGGTTGAGGCCTTCCTAGAGAGTTCATCGGCTTCAACGTTGTGGAGATGCTGAACATGGTGGAGATCCAAGACTTCGAAGTCCTTCTGGAGCCTCTGGACTTCAAGGAGATAAGCGGCTAGTTGGAGGTTGTTGCAGCATCATTCACCTTTGACTTGTTTTATGATGAGCTGCGAATAACCCTTCACCAACAGCTGCTTGACACCATAGGATAGTGCCACCTTGAGCTTGTAGATGAGAGCTTCATACTCTGCCATGTTGTTACTCACCTTGAAATCAAGGTGGATCATGTATTTGACCTTCTCCCCGATCGGAGCGAGGAGAAGGATTCCAGCTCCGGCCCCCTGCTTCTGCACGGAGCCGTTAAAGTAGAGGGTCCAATGAGGCTCAGTGAAGACCGGGACCTTAGGTTCCGACTTCTGCTCCCTCAGCCCCTCAGGATTTGATGGATAAGGAGTCCACTCAGCCACGAAATCAGCCAAAGCTTGAATCTTGATAGCTTGTCAAGGTAAGAATTCTAGATAAAATTCCGCCAGCTCTGCTGCCCACTTGGCGATGTTCCTAGTATAATTAGCATTATGTAATATAGCACGCAGTGGATAGGAAGTTACCACTGGTATCTTGTGGGCATGGAAATAATGTTGAAGCTTCCTTGAGGCAACAAGAACTGCATAATGCAGCTTATGCACCTCGATGTATCTGGTCTTGGCATCATGGAGTACTTCACTGAGGAAGTACACAGGCTGCTGGATGGTCCGGACCCTCTCGGAGAGGCCTGGAGCTTCTTCTCCATCGATGCGAACCCTCCCGGAGGGGTTCGGACCTTGTCGTTGATCTTCCCGGACCCTCCCAATAGTGCCTGGAACTTCTTCTTGGTGAATCCTGATCCTCCCAGAGGGGTTCGGATCTTCCTGATCAGCCGTGAGAACTGACTCAGATGAGAGAGGTTGATCTTCTAGCATTTCACCTTGAAGATCCCTGCCTGGGGGCTAGGACCCATACTCACCTTCAGGTAGCTCCGGACCTTCCCGAAGGGGTCTAGGCTCCTGAACTAGATGTGGCTCCGGTCTTTCCGCGACCAGGACCATGCTGACAACTTCTATAGTTGCAGAAATGTAAAGCAGTAGAGGCTGTCGGTACCCTGCGTACCGGATACCCCTTGGAACTGCAAAGAGTGGAAACGAACTCCACCTATCTGAGCTGAAGACCTCCGAAGGCCCCACTTGTCACTCGGAACCGGACCTGCCTCCCTCCTATGGTTAGTCCCAGTGCCGCCACGTGTATCATAGAACCGGAGCTACATTCCATACATGGGAAAGCTCCGGACTGGATACCTGTGTGGCAGCCCCGGACCTAACCCCGACAGAGGGAAGCTCCGGTACCGACACATGTACAACAGCACCGGATCTCCTAGACGGTAAGCTCCGGAGCTGCCACGCGTCCAATCGCCGGACCTTCAACCTTAACAGGCAGATTGGTGGATCTCCAACGGCTCCGACCTTCAAGGAACATTAAAGACTTCAAGACCTTATTATGTGTCATTACTGCTATCTTAATGACACACAATCAGAGCACCCTTAATACCAGTAACATTACTATCAAGGCGTGTTACCATGTTGTTAAGGGGAATTAAGTACATTAGTTCTGTATTAAGTATTAGTAACTGCCAAGGCCGCATGTCGACCCAGGCTAACGATGTAACGACCAGCCCTTGTACTATAAAAGGACTGGTCGGGCGATACACAGGGGACTCTCTCTCGGATGCGCAATGTAGCGACTCTTGCTGGATTGCACACGGAGACTCTTTTGGGCCTCTCTCTGGCTCACACTCTCATACACCCAATACAAAAACAACAACACACCTGTGGAGTAGGGTATTACGCTCAGGCGGCTCAAACCACATAAATCCTCTTGTCAAATTGCCATCTTGCTCTGAATCTCCGCGCGCCCAAACTGAACTAAGAAACTCCACGGGCTGCCAACGGTAGTACCGGGAGAATAGTCGGAAGCAGACTCCGACAGAGGCTCACAAGGGTTTGGAGCTACCAGGATTGGTAGTGTGGTGAGGAGCGGCTTCAACTTTTGAAATGCCTTTCTGCTTCTTTGGACCAATGAAAAGCCCTAGTCCTCCTCAATAGCTTAAAGAAAGGAAGTGCCCGCTCCGCCAGTCTTGAGATAAACTGGCTAAGCGCAGCTAGACATCCAGTTAGCTTTTGGACATCCTTGATGAGGGCTCGGGGCCACATATCTTCAAAATCCTTGATATTTGTTGGGTTTGCCTCAATTCCCTCTGCGGGTCACCAAGAAACTGAGGAGATTCAAAATTAAGGATCAACATGTAGGCGAGTCATTTACTGCTATATCTATTCCTATGTTAAGTATCCCTGCATGTAGAGTTCCATGTTTAGGTGAGACGGTTAGGTCATGCTGAGCCTCCGTGCTCATGGTTGCTATATTAAGTTGTTTGCAAGTGAGACGTATGAGGAAGGGCCCGAAGATAAGGCGATGCCCCCATCGGGGTATACCGCCGAGTGGGAGCCCTGCACGCCGCCGTGATTGTTGTGCGCTGCTAGTGTGTAGCGTCCCCGGGCTGGACGGCTGCACTTTTGCATAGCTAGGCTGAGAGTTTAGCTATGAATATTACTTCCACTGTATATTAAGTATTGTAAAAGACTTCCGCTGTTTCTATAAATAAAATGTTGTATTTTGTCGTATTCTTTTCATGTGTGCTGTTTGGTACCGCATCGCACGGCACCACCCTCTACGATTCCTGGAATATGTGGACTCGGTCCTCACATATTTGCAGCATAATTAGACCAGGGCAGTTACTACACACCATTATCCTCCAAAAACTAATTCATAAAATGCTATGAATTGCAAGAAATTAAAGCCGTATTAGTGTCAGTCTTCTCTAAAGGAAAAGAGCAGAATTAGTGCGCCAGTCGCCATGTCGCAAGTCACAAGTCACGCGCTAACTCTCGTGAAAATACACGAATACATGCGCGTGAGATTTGTTTGTGACTCTAGCTCATCCTCCTCTCACAAATTTGACACATAGAAAATAGCTTCCTTGTAAATAAGTGCTACTCTCCTCAAATATTCAATGTGGGATATCCTTTACAGCTTTTGGTATTAATAAAGAGTAATTGGGATTAGAGCCTAAATATTCCAACAGTAATCATGCCATAAACATGTGCTAACCTCCACACACGTTCAAACACCACGTGTACATGCCCCAATCCTCCATTGGACATGTTCAAACCTTTCACATGTACCATTCTCTAACCAAACATCTTGTGTGACATCATTGATAATCACAACCACAATTCATTTCCGAACATGGTTACCAAACATCAACTCCTCTTGGAACCTAGTCCACGGTCACGTCATCAACCATGAATTGACCTAAAGCAACACTTGTACTTGAACAATCAACAAATTCCTATGAGCACAAGTCCAAGACTTGACTCATATATATTCCACATATAACACCTCATGTGATCTCCTCACAAAAGTGTGTTGCACACATCTAAATTAACCAAAAGACCTCATATGTTCAACAAATGAGCAACATACCCCACCTGTTCAGCTAAATCATTATAACCTTTCAAAGGTTAACCTCAACGACTCAACCGTACGCGCAGACATTCTCATGTCCTCACAAGTGCTCAAAACTTTTCATTCCAATCACTCATCAACACCCTGATTTGACAATATACTCAACATTTAGGATTCACATATGCATATGATTGCGCATAGGGTAACCCACGAAAAAGGTTTTCATGATATTTCTTTAGGGTGTAGGTGTATGTATATTGATTTCTCACTTCAAGCAACAAAAATCTTTAATATATCTTATCAGTTTAATTTTGAACTCAAAACACTTCTTTTAGGAACCCTTCACCAGAATCCACTATGTTTTCCATTTCAATCCATGCATCTGTAGTTGGTACACATATATACAATTGAACTAGATTCATACAATACATATTTTACAATACCATATATGTCTGCTAATCAATCTCAAATTACATATAAAGGTACTATATTAGAGGGTCACTATAAGAAGCAGAAAGCAGCAGAACGTGCTTGTGCCACGTCCATGGACAGGTTTGAAAATAAGACAAAATCATAAATGTCATCCCCACGTTCTTCAAATTGGTATTCTTTTGGATGTCCATACTATCATGAGGATTTCACAGCAAGTATAATTATAAACAAGACTAGATGGATTGTACATTGATGATCACAACAGTAACATGGAGGCAAGTATTACCCAGGTCCGGGCCCTTTGCGATGAGGTAATGCCCTGCTGCGCTTAATTTCTTTCTCTTGATACGAAAAAATTTAAGATGTTTCCCAAGATCTAGCTTAGACTTAGATTTTTTTGAAGAACATGACCTGTGTAACAGAGACTGAAGTCGAATCTGATACTTTATGGTGTGTCTATAGTTATACCAACCCTATCATCAGGACCACCTAACATCTCATATCAAGTTGAATCTGATACTTTGTGACTCAAAGGTGTCCAATATCTTCACGATCACAGATCTCGGAGATTAAACTTGGCTTCTTTTGGAGAAAATGACTTGTGTCATTAAGAGTCAAGTTGAATTTGATAATTTATGACCTGGTCAGGAGTAGATTTAGTTGACTATTGAAGTAAAATCTTCTTTTTGGTAAAGTTCTTCTGAGTTCTTTGTACTTTTGATTCATAGAGTTTGTTGGATACTCCTTAGATTCAGAGAATATTTAGGAGATGATCTTGGAAAATTTTGAGAGCTGGTAGCCCCTGAATCTTTTATCGACTTGGTTGGAGACTCGTATGTCTTGGTAAAATTAAGGATCGAGTAGCCCTTGAGTTTTCGATCGACTCCACTACGTAAGAAACCCAATAGGAGACAAAGATCGGAGACGAGCTCAAAGGTGTCCGTCTCTGATAAGGAAAAATGAGACATGCCCGAATCAGCGAGGGTTAGAGCTGGCTCGGTTGAGGGTAGAAGGAGACAGTCTACTTTAAGGCGCGTCTCAATTAAGTAAGTATTTGAGACGCGCTCGCTTCTCTGACAAAAGGGAGACGAGCGTAACAAAAGCGCAACTCATATTAATAAAGTAAATGAGATGGGCTTTCCTTGGTGGTCGTCTCCTGTTATCATCCAAGCAGGCGCGTCTCCCATACCCACCGGTCGCACGCGTCTCCTTTTTTCATGGAAGTGGGCTCGTCTCCCATTCCCTCTATAGAGAGACGATCACTAAAAATATTGTATCATATTTCTATTGCCCTTATACCAGATCTACCTTGTTTTTGCCCTGTTCTTTCACTCTTTGGAGGTGCCCTTCTAAAAATCTTGCGGTGATGATCAGTGGCCCTTAAAACAAAGGGTTAGTCCTATCCTCCTCTCATGTTCCTTAGTATTTTTTTAGCCCTTTAGTTCTTTACTATTAGTGGCTTCGAATTTCTTTGATATAGCTCTTCTTTTCTGTATGTAGATATTGTCATATTGAAGTTGGATGTATGGGCCGCGCATTCGAAATGATATATCAAAGATTTAGATGCATTTATCGATTCCGCAAAGAAAGACATGTTGGACAACATTAGAGTGAATATTTGTTGTTATTGCAAACATTTCAAGAACGAGAAGAGATATCACACAGATGAAGTGTTGAGGTCACATTTGATCACACATGGATTCATGGTGGATTATCGATGTTGGAACAAACATGGGGAGGAGGGGCTTAACGAAGTAGAGATGAGAGATTCATATCTAGATATGGAGGTACCTACCAGTGTCGAAGAAGATCACGATGACGATGTGAACGAGCCAGCAGATATATTAGGGTTCACGGATGACGATATTGAGTTTCAGGTGCATAACATAGAGGAGATGGTACGCATTATCGAGAGACATGACGACGATGATCAGTATAGTAATAGTGAACTTGCAAATTACAAGAAGATGATCAAAGAATCGAAGAAGCCATTGTATCATGGTTGTGCCGCTATGTACACAATACTGTTTGCGATGATAAAACTTTCCAGTTGAAGGCGAGCAACAAATGGAGTGATTGTCATTTTAAGGAATTGTTGACGCTCCTTAAGGACATGTTACCCCAAGGCAATGCAATCCCTACGACAGTTTATGAGGCAAAACAGATAATCTATCCACTGGGTTTGGAGATTGAGAAAATCCACGCGTGCAATAATGATTGCATTCTATATCGTGTACATGAGTACGAAAACCTCAAGAAATTCCCTATTTGTGGACTCGACCGATTCAATCATAGGAAACACGACGGTGATGACGAGAACTGCAATAGAAGAAAAAAAGGGCCTAAAAAGGTGCTTTGGTACTTTCCGATCATTCCTCGTTTGAAGCGGCGGTTTGCAAACAAGGAGTCAAAATTATTGCGATGGCACAAAGAGAAGCATAAGCAGGATCCTAGAATGATAAGACATCCTGCTGATGCCACAGATTGGCAAAACATTGATTCATGAAATCCTAATTTTGCCATTTATTCGAGGAATATTAGGATTGCAATGAGCACTAACGGCATGAATCCTTTTTAGAACAGTAGCACAGATAGCACATGGCCAATTGAGCTAACAATTTTGAACCTTCCTCCTTCATTGTGCAGCAAACAGAAATATATTATGATGACTGGATTGGTACCATGGCCACAACAACCTGAGAATGACATCGACACTTATTTCAGGCCCTTGGTTAATGATCTGAAGCAGTTCTAGTACAATGATGGAGTGCAGGTCCGGGATGAGCATAAGCGTGAGTACTTTGGTCTCAAATCCATTTTATTTGTGAGTGTTAGTGATTCTCCAGCGGCACATAACTTGTCCGGACAGAGTAAGAAAGTAGGTTGCGGATGTCCACATTGTTTGAGAGAAACAGACTCACAATATTTGAGCGAGTCATGAAAAATAGAATGGGACATCGACACTACATTCCAATGAAGCACCCGTTTCGGAGTATGAAGGATAATTTCAATGGTAACACTGAGAAGAGCCGTCCTCCACCCCATATCACCGGTCATGAAGTCTATGAAATGGTCAAATATATCCATGTTGTTCTTGGTAAGCGGAAAAGGACTGGCAAAAATACTGGCGAAGGTGACATGTGGAAGAAGCTATCAATTTTTTGGGAGCTACCGTATTGGAAACACTTAGACGTCAGTCATGCGATTGGTGTGATGCACGTTGAGAAGAATGTGTGCGAGAGCCTACTCGGGACATTGCTTAACACGGATGGGAAAACTAGGGACCATGGACATGCACGAGCAGATATGAATAAAATGAGAATTGGGCCTGAGTTGTGGCTCGATGACTCCGTAAAAGGAACAAAACTACCAACATCATGCATCACCCTTTTAAAACATGAGAAAAAGTTTTGTGGGTTCTTGAAAAGTTTGAAAGTACCATCTGGTTACTTGACGAACATCTCAAGGCTTATTTCATTATATATCTAAAAGTAGCTCCCAGTGTGAAGTCTCATGATCACCATGTATTGCTTATGCAGATGATTGCTGTTGGAATTCAAAATATACTACCGGTCAATGTTTGGGAGGCTATAA
This sequence comes from Tuctoria greenei, assembly GCA_036927565.1. Classification (NCBI taxonomy): domain Eukaryota; kingdom Viridiplantae; phylum Streptophyta; class Magnoliopsida; order Poales; family Poaceae; genus Tuctoria; species Tuctoria greenei. The sequence continues at coordinate 45,851,311 of JAYESD010000012.1, forward strand.
TGAACTTTTGATTTTTCATCAATGCAATTGGTAAAAAAGTACTATGTGAAGCAGATCTCAAGTCATTGAAAAAAAGGTACTATGAAACTTTATGCTTCCTTGAGATGTATTTTGTGGGGACCAAAATCCCGACATCCGAGGATCTCATTAGGTGGTGTCGTGCGATGCGACACCCACCAGTATACAAGAAAACAACGAGAATAAAATACAAGATGAAGTCTTTTAGTTAACATACAGCGGAAGTTTTACAATACTAGCGGAAGGAAAGAAACATATATATCATAGCTACGCTCTCAGCACTAGCTATGCAAAAGCAAAGTCATCCATGCCCTGGATACTTCGCACTAGCAACACGCAAGTCACGGCGGCATGTAGGGTTCGCACTTCGCTATACACGCTGGAGGGGGTGCAGCCTCATCATTAAACCCTTCATCAATTGTATAACCTGCAAAAACTCGTTAACTGCAAACATGAGCATAAGGCTTAGCAAGACTAACCTGCCTCACTAGACATATGCAAGGGTGGACACTAAGCATAGGTAAGGTGAAGCATAAACGACTCGCCTACAAGTGGATCCTTATAATAAGGTTTTATGTAGCAAATGACATTCTCCAAGCACGGCACTTCATAGACTCCACAATCAAACAAGAAACGCTTTGCCGATGATATGACATGCCCAAAGCACATAATGCTATTACAGCTAAAGTATGGGGAAATTGTAAACTTTAATTTTACTATCTCTAAGTCATACAAGGTTGCAAAGCAATTATAATTCAATAAAATATATTTTTCTGGCTTCTTTAGTATTTACTACGTCACGGCGCAGTGAACAAGTGGTACCCTATTACCGCGAGGGACGGTTATTGCAATCAGGACACACCCGGACAACACGACACATAGGAAGTGTCAGTGAGTACACCAGTACCTACATAACACTTCAGTACTAGTTGTATATGGCCACCTTTCACAAGAAACCCGAACGCCGAGCCCGTCTCACCTCCGTGAATAGAAGGTCTCCGCACGGAACACCTCTTGTGTCCGCCGACCTATTTACACCTTACTGTCCTCAACCCACCCCTATTGATGGTGAGTCAATGGGCCTCGACATCCCAGTTATCGAGTTACGTCAGTTTACTAGATTCCATATGTCTATTATGTCGCCGGTACAATTCAAGCTTGTCCGAAGGGGCCGCATACAGATGGGCCTTAACTGACCAGTTAGAGCTATGCGACCAAGACCACGTCTTGCCGCTTCCTGTCCATCTCTGACCGTTCTCGGGTTTTAGATGTACTAGTTATTTTCTATAAATGTTATCCCAGTGTAGATGAGTGTAAATTTCTATCTCGCGAGTAGATTCCAACTACTCGACTTCTACCGGATTACCTACTACATTAGCATAGCAATTCTACACGTCAAGTGATCAACCTACCCAATTAACCAAAGGGATTGTGGGTCATGCATCTGGAGTATTCAAGCATCCTAAACGTAATTCACAATTCATATGCTAATCATTATAGTGATAAAGTAAAATTTTTATAAATGACTTAAATGCAAACCGGGGCTTGCCTAGATGCTGGTCAGATTCGGGGTTAGTATCAAGAAGGTGTACTTCCAAGGCTTCTGGTTCCTCCTCGACTTCGGTCATTATACGATATGCATATAATATGTATACGAATGACTTTGAAAAATGATTACTACCAAGACCATAATTTAATTATGGTGATCATTATATGATAAGGACCTAATTGGCATTGGAACTTTGATGGTAGATACTAGGGAATATGATAGAAGATCTTGCAAAGAACAGGAGATGATCAAAGTATTTGTTGTCTCTACAATTATGGCAAGCAATAAACTTCCAAGAATTTTAGAGAAGAAACTGTAGCTTGAACATAGCTGCCAGTTGATAATCATGATAGAGGAAATTTTCCTGGTTCTAGCAATATTTGTTTCATAAATTTCTAAGCCTTGGTGAAGGGGTAATAGAATTTCAAAGTTGGCAAGAATTTCTGGAATTCTTTTATAATTGAATTTTTAGCTTTTCAATTAATATTCAGTTTGCAACTGAATTAAGACTAGGAGATTAGGTCATTTAGATCCATGCTTTTTACAGGAACTAGTGTATGAACAAAGGAAGGCTCTGTCCAAATTTGGGACATAATAAAGCAACTGAACATCTGTAAAAATTCAATAATTGAAAAAGGTAATTGAACTATACAGAGGGTTATACAGGTTCAATGGCTCCCAAACTTTTTCTGGCGGTCAAGAATAGGACAGTGCATTTTATGTGAATTTTGGGGATTTTTCCAGTGGCAAGTTCATCTGGAAAAGTTGTATTTGCTTTTGGAAAGATTGTTTCCTACAGAATTTATATTTGAGTTTCACAGAACCTAATTGCTACTGACAGAAACTAGATCTCAAGGGCCTCCAAACAAAATTTGTTTGAAAATTTTTGGAGCAGTCTACAGAGAGATATTGATTTTTAAACTTTGGAAATGGTTCTGCACAAAATGGGGAATTTCAGCTTTTAAATTTGGTGCCAGGGCCCACTGGATTTAAAATCATCCAGTCAGGGGCTAGCCACACCGGGGGCCATAAATATTCCCACGTGGTGACATTAGATCCCTGGCCACAGATTGATCCGGCGCCTTTGCACTCGCTGGCAAGTGGGACCCGCGTACCCGACCTTCTTCAACCTCGGGCCACGGCTCGGGCGGCGGCGTTCTCTCCGGCGCGCGCCGGCGCTTTCGCCGGCGATAGCTCCAGGCCCACGGGAGGCTTCAGTACTCGCCGCCCCACCATATTTTCGCGCGGGGAACATGCTGGACTAACTCCCGACGGAGGGTGACCGGAAAACAATTCCCGACGGCGGCGGCGGGTGTTAGGGTTTCGGTGATGTGGAGACCCTCGATTCCCTAGCTAAATCTCGCATTTAAAGGCTCAAGAACCATCATGGATGCATGGGAGAGGATTTAGGAGGGTCTAGAGCTCGTGCCATAGCCGGCAACACCGAGGTCTACGGTGAACTGAGCTCCATCAATGGCGGAAGGGGAAAAATGGAATAGCTCGCTAATTAGTCGATGGTTCTTTTTGATTTTTTGGAGGGAAGGTGCGCTAGGTCACGTAGATCATGTCGTCTAACTAGATCAAGGAAATTTTGTGCATACAATCGGAATTAAACCGACAAACTAGCCTCAAAGCTATAAAAGCGCTTCGGGAATTTATGGAATACAGAAGCTAGGATGCACGATAGGAATTCAAACTTAACCAGAAGCTGCACGAGGTCGTTGCGCACCTTTTTGCTATAGACTGCCGAGGATGGTGATGCTTGTATCGACGATGAGGCTGCGCGGCATCGGGCGGCACGGGGGTGATCGCGGCGGCGAGGAAATGGCACGACGCGGTGAAAGGTGAATCGGGGATGGACTCTGGTCGACGGGGGGGGGGGGGGGGGTGATTTTATAGCCTTCACCGCGGTAGATAAGGACGCTGGGGGGCAGCTGGAGGCGACCGATGGCCGACGGCGCGCTGGCGGCATGCAGCGCCGCGGTGTCGCCCGGGGAAAGAAAACAGAGGCGGTTAAACGGTCTCACCGACTGACCTGTGGGCCGCACCACTCTCCCTTATCCCTTCCTCTAAATTCTAGCTCAAACATTGTCCAAAAATTCCCAAAATTTATAGATAGGCTAAGAAAAATATGGTGAATCCAATTCTGCAATCAGATTTCAATTTGGACATAGTTTGTATCAAATTCAAAATCAAGTTTGAATTCAAATATGGGTATAAACCTTATTGAAATAAATAGTAGCTGAGGTCCATAAATCTCCAAACATTGAAACAAAGTCCCCTGAACCATAAAAGGACTTAGGAAAAATTGGGGGTTGATTTGGGAAAAGTTTAGTGCAAAGCTAAATTTGATGTCGACGCGAAATGAATCCCTTGTACGTGTCCAAACAAGTGGAAGATGTACTACAAAAATCTTGAAAATTTTCCGAGAAGCTATTTAAGATATTTAAGAGTCCAAGGAAAAATTTGGAGCCTTGGATTTGAATCTTTTTGGTAGGGCCAAATATGCATAGCAATATAATCAAATTACATTTGTTTTCATTTTTATATTGCTGCAATATAATTTGCCCTAGCCATTTCAATCAATTAAGTTCCAAACTTTGCAAAAAGGTTTAATTAGAATGTTCTAGGGTTAGGGTGATGTCCAATCCTTAGGTTAATAAGATTAAACATGAGTAGAAAGGAAACTTTTTAGTGAGGTCAAGTTCATGTGCACAACTATATTGACCTCCATTAGGTTTGATAAACCACTTGTAGTTGAACTTCACAAGAAAGGAAAAAAGTGGGATTTTACATTCCTCCCCCCTTAAAAGAATCTCGTCCCGAGATTACAAAGGAAGGACAAAAGGTAAAGATCTACTGAACATGTGCTGCTAACAAGTCCGGATAGTTTGTTTTAAGATACTCCTCACTTTCCCACGTGGCTTCTTCAACACTGTAGTTGCTCCACAAGACCTTTTAGAAACGCATGGTGCGTCTCCTTGTGGTGCGAGTTTTCTCATCAATGATCTAGGTTGGATGCTCAGAATATGTAAGATCTTGTTGGAGAGCTTCCAAATCCTCAATACGTATATTCGCTGGGGCTTTGAGACATTTCCGCAACTGAGAAATGTGAAACACACTGTGGAGCCCTGCCAGCGACGACGTAACTCCAATTGATATGCCACAGGTCCGAATATTTTGATTATTGTGAACGGCCCAATGAAACATGGAGCTAGCTTCCCTCTCCCTACGAATCGATGAATTCCTTTCATCGGGGATAATCGGAGATAAACTTGATCCCCAACCTCGAAGTGAAGAGGTCGACGTCGTTTGTCCGCATAGCTCTTCTGACGAGACTGAGACGCTTTGAGATTTGCTTTAATAATTCGTACTTGCTCTTTGGCTTCATTTATCAAGTTGATGCCATATACTACTCGTTCACCATATTCGCCCCAGTTCAAGGGTGTGTGACACTTCCGGCCATAAAGAGCTTCATATGGCGCTTGTTGTATGAAAATTCCGCCAATGGTAGATGGTCATCCCAATTTTTACCATGGTGGTTGGCACAGGCACAAAGCATATCCTCTTGCACTTGATTCACCCATTTGGTTTGTCCATCAGTCTGAGGATGATAAGCTGAGCTTCGAATCAGTTTGGTACCCAATGCATCATGGAGATGCTCCCAAAAGCGAGCAACGAAAATAGATCCACGATCTGAAATGATAGTGCGGGGTACACCATGTAGGCACAAAATTCTGGAGATATAAAGTTCTGCATACCGCTTTACATCATACTTAACACTAACCGGTATGAAATGAGCTGATTTGGTCAACCAGTCAACGATCACCCAAATTGAGTCGTGCTTATGGAGGGTGGGAGGCAACCCAACAATGAAATCCATGCTGATATCCTCCAATTTCCAAGCCGGTATGCTTAAAGGTTGAAGTTGTCCAGCTGCCTTCATATGGTCGGCCTTAACTCGCCGACACGTATCACTTTTGGATACATATTTTGCTACTTCTCTCTTTATCCGAGTCCACCAGAACTTCTTTCTTAAGTCTTGGTACATTTTGTTACTTCCCGGATGAATGGAATACTTGGATAAATGAGCTTCATCCATTATCTTCTTCCAAAGTTCCATGTTTTGGGGTACCACTATGCGATTTTTAAACCAGAGGGTACCTTCATCGTCACATCGGAAACATTTCATCTCCCCCTTCTCCATTCTTTGCCGAATGTGCGACATCCCTTTGTCCTCCTTCTGAGCTGCCATAATATCCTCCCTGATAGTAGGAATGTGAGCTTGGTTGTAGAGTGCCCCATATGGAACCAAGTAGAGACTTGGTTCTTCTTCTCCCATTGAGGTAATGGAAATATTGTTGACATGGGACTTGCGGCTCAGAGCATATGCGACTACATTCGCCTTGCCTGGATGGTAGTGGATCTCAATCTCATAATCCTTGATTAATTCCAACCATCTTCAATGCTAGTACTACATCAGCGAGCTCTGGATCATGAGTTGGATAGTGCTGCTCATGGTTCCGAAGCTGCTGTGATCCATAAGCGATCACTCGTCTGTCCTGCATCAACACACAACCCAAACCAATTCCTGATGCATCACGGTACACGTCGAAAGATTTGGTTGTATCCGGTTGAGCTAAAACTGGTGCCGTTGTGAGGTGTTTTACCAATGCCTGGAAACCTCCCTCACATGCCTCCGTCCATACATACTTCATCCCCTTCTTCAGAAGTTCTGCCATTGGTTTAGCTATTTTGGAGAAACTGGGAATGAACCTCTGGTAATACCCAGCTAAACCTAGGAAACTTCGAACTTCATGTACGGACTTTGGAGACTCCCATTTGAGTACATGCTTTATCTTGCTTGGATCAGCTACAATCCCTTCTGCTGATATGATGTGCCCTAAAATTGGCACTTGGCTGATCCAGAATTCACACTTGCTGAACTTAGCATATAGCTGGTGGTCCCGTAATCGTTGAATCACGATACGCAAGTGTTGAGTATGTTCTCCTTTGGATTTTGAATACACAAGGATGTCGTCAATGAAAACCACGACAAACTTGTCCAATTCTGGCATGAACAACGAGTTCATGAGATACATGAAATGAGCTGGTGCGTTGGTCAATTCGAAGGACATAACAAGGTATTCACACAGTCCATACCTCGTCGAGAATGCTGTCTTTGGTATATCTTCTGGTTGGATTCTAATCTGATGATAACCAGAACGAAGATCCATCTTCGAAAACACTTTAGCACCCACTAATTGATCGAAAAGAATATCAATGCGTGGTAGTGGATACTTGTTTTTGATAGTGACAGAATTGAGTGGACGATAGTCCACACACAGTCTCAAAGTCTTATCTTCCTTCTCTACGAACAATGCAGAACAACCCCATGGTGATGAACTCGGACGAATGAAACCTTTGTTCTCAAGTTCCGTTAACTGCTCCTTCAGTTCTGCAAGTTCCTTGGGTGCCATCTTGTAGGGTTGCCTTGAGATCAGCATTGTTCCCGGTACAAGCTCAATCTTGAACTCTATATCTCTTTCTGGTGGCATACCAGGAAGATCTTCGGGAAACACGTCCGGGTATTCACATACTATCGGAATATCCTTAAGTTCAATAACCTCGGTATTGTGAGTAGATGGATTCACTAGAATGGTTCTCTCAAGATTTAGGACTTGGGAAGGATGAAGTGGAGAATTTAGATAAATTTTTCGAGGAACGATATCTAGAATAGCACCATGGTATTGTAACCATGCCATTCCTAAGATGACATCTAACTTCTGATTCTCTAGTATTAGAAGTGAAGTAAGATATATGGTTCCATCCAGGTTAAGTGGTATCCCAGGAACCAACTCATTCATTACTGTTTTGCCTGCCGGAGTTCAAATCACATACGTAGTTTTTGTGGAGATAATAGGCAATTGACTTTTAATGACAAAGACTTGCTAATGACATTGTGTGAAGCTCCAGAGTCACAGAGTATGACTACGGGGTGATCAAAGATAGAGAACGTACCCGTGAGTATGGGTGCGCCTTCTGGAACGTCCTTAACGGCGAGGTGGTGGACGTTGCCAAGTCTGGGAACTGGCTTCTTGGGCTGGTTGCAGGGTTGGTTGGCGCCCTGGTATGATGACTGTCCTCCGCCCTGCCTACTCAGCGGGCAGTCCTTGGCGAAGTGCCCCGTGCGTCCACATGTGAAACACATGTACGAGGTTTGGCCGGTACGAATGGGAGGACGGAATCCCGGTGCACGCAGTGGAGGGGAAGTGCACGTGGGATCATCCCCTGCATTTGATGCGGTCGAAAACTGGAGTTGCTGAACTGGCGACCACTGAACATCGGTGGTCGTGATGGCGGTTGCCACATCTGGCCAGATGGTCATCGATACACCATTCGGTACTTCTGAGGAGCACCGCCTCCACTGCCCTGTGGAGCACTCCTCTTCTTCTTGTCTGACGACAGCTCTCGAGTAGCGTCCTCTTGCATGATCGCGTTGTTGACAATGTCGTTGAAATTGCCGCGGTTGAACAAGACCAGCTTGTCCTTCATCTTGGGGTTCAACCCCCGGTAGAAGCACTCTCGCTTCCTGTCTTCCATGTTCACTTGGTCCTGTGCATACTGGGCCAAGTGGTTAAAGGTCTTGGAGTACTCGTAAGCACTCCTTCCTCCCTGCTTCAGTTCCAAGAACTCTTGAAGCTTCATCCTCATAATTCCGGGAGGGATATGGTAGGCGCGGAACGCCTCCCGAAATTCTGCCCAGCTCACGACATAGCCTGCGGGGCGTGCGGCGAGGTAGTTTGCCCACCACGCACCAGCAGAACCCTGTAGTTGCTGAGCTGCAAATAGAGTCTTCTGTTGTTCGGTTATCTCGAGTAAACCGAACTTCCCTTCAATGGTGCGGATCCAGTTGTCTGCCTCCAAAGGTTCGTCGGCCTCCCTGAAGACCAGTGGATGCGTCGATGCAAAATCCAAGTAGGAACTCGGATATGACTGACGTGGCCCATAAGCATGTCGTCCCCCTTGACGGGACGAGTGTTGTACAAGGGTCCGCAACAACTCGGTTTGCTCGTTGCGCGAGCCGAGTACTGCTGCGATAACCTCCGCGAGACTTCTGGGAAGTGTAGGTGGAGGTGGTGGAGGTTGCTGCGTCTGGGGCGTATTCTGCCCCGGGGGTGGTGTGTCATCCCCTGTCCCCCACTTGAGCCTCCCACTTCTGGGGCTGTACGTGTACGCACCACGCTGCAATACAACGATTCACACCATAAGTCTCATTGCCTCAAGTTCATCCTTCCATATAAATTGTAATGCGGTAGACCACGATAGATAATATACAACATCAACATATATTGATAAAGTACAAGCTTTATACAAGATATATTATCTCATAACCATGTTTACAGTAGTAAACTCCAAAACGATGGACTCCCATTATGGAAATACATCTCCACTATACTTGGTCTCCATGAGATGTCGTACACATCTTGTCATCTTAGACATAACTACCACTACTCTTAATATGACACAAACATGGTCACAAAAGAAAAACACGAGCAACTATTAAACTATATGTTGCCCCGTGTCGGCAGAAGCGCTGCCACATCCCACTTCAATACGTCCTACTCGACGTATTCAAGTTCATCGGGATCTTCTTCTTCTTCTTCGTCATCCAAAGGCAATTGTTCACCCATAATTAGTGGTATGTTATGGGTCGGTGGATACACCACTGGTTCTAATTGTGCCTCGGCCTCAATTACATTATCCTTCATTTCTCCTGCCTCATACTCCCAATTTTGAGCTGTCTCAATGGTCGTGTCCCGCTCTTCAGTGACTACTAACAGCTGATCTTGCTTTTGTTGCACCTCCAACTGACTTGCCTGCAGGTCACCACGAGCTTGCTGCAGTTCAGTGCGAGTTTGTCGTTGTGCGGCACGAGCTTTCCGTAGCCTAATGCAAGCATAATGCAACTGACTCTCGCACTTATCTAGCCGGTGATTTGCTGGGGCTATGAGCGAACGTAGACCCTCGTTGATATAATCAAGGGTATCACCCCGCTCCGTCGCTTCCCGCAAGGCTTCAACTTGTTCCAAAATAATGGTGCCTTGCGTAGCAACTACCATATTGGAAGCAGCCGCATATGTCCCAAGTGTCGTCGAGGTTGTATCGCCATGCGGTGTATAGGCAGCAATCATACGATGTTGTCACTCAAATCCGGCCATAACACGGACTGGAATAAGGGCAAATTGAGTCCCTGCCATGGCATCTTGATGAAGCTCACAAAGCTTCATAAGTGCTTCGCCTGCAGCGATTGTCCAAGTGTCCTCTAACTGAGCCCCCTCGATGGTAACCGAGAAAGGAGCCTATCCATATCGACGTGGACTAGCCGGGATGTCTACCAAGATAGTGCAACCTCTCTCGATCGTTTCTCTACCCCAATAGCATGGCATCTCGATGAAGCCAAACTGTTGGAGCACTTCCCGTAGCATACTTGGGAAACCCGGATGGCTAGCGCAATTGGAAAATACCCATCCGTCCGGTAGTATCATCCTCACATCTGTCATCTATAAAAAGAATACTGGAACAATGAGAAGGTTTCCAACTCTCAACAGTGTTAAGAAAATTGAAAACTGGAGCTGTAATCACAGTCTGTTCCAGCTGACCTTCCTGTATAAATTCCACAGTTTCTACAGGTAATGTCAGGATAAAAGGTGAAGTTGAATACCAAAGTTGTAGTATACTTTCCAAACTTTCCAGATTATACTCATACAGCTACAAGTTAGCTAGGAAATAGAATCTATACTGGTTTTAAGTTGACCCATATTTTCTGGAAATTTTGACAGAACCTCCCCTGTATATGTAGTGATGTCCAAACTTATACAGGGATATCATGACAATATTTTGAGGGGATGATAAAATAAACTTTGTATAACATCAAGTTAACAATCCAGAAGTAAAAGAGTTACCCCGCAAAAAGTTTGTTATACAGGTATCGCGCGCGAATTCACAAACATGTGCAAACTGTTCCAAGTTCTGGACTGCCAGAACCAAGTTTGCGACAAATGGAATTAGACACCGCTATACCCAGATTCAGATCATGAATGCAAAATAAAGTTGATAGAGGACTTCCTAAGATTTCCAGAAATGTATATATGTGATTAGGTCACTATTCTGTATTAAAAGTTATAACTATCCAAACTAAACAGTTGAACTGACTGGTTTGCACCAGTATTCCTGCAGTCTACTGTTTTGATTTCCAAATTTGATTGGACTCAAAATCGAATTAGGAAAAACTCTAAACATCAAACCTATAGATCTGCCTCAATTTCCAGAAATGTGTCGCAATAAGGCAGAAGATGCTTCTATAGTGAGTTATGGTAATATTTCTGGAAGTGGTACAATGCTTGGGTCATCTGGAGCAGTTTTGAGTATACTCCAGATTTCTACAGATTATCAAACTTTTCTGCTCTGATGGTCAACATAAAAATTGTAGAGGTCTTCACGAGCTTGCCATCCATATATGATACCCTTATGTTATCTATCCGATAACCAAGATTACAACACGGCGAAGTTGATTCAACTTCTGCCAGAAATCAAGAATCTGTATTCTACTTACCCTATCTAGTCGGAGTCCCTTTTTACGGAGTCCAAACCTACCAGCATCTGATATTTGGACTTTCCAGAACATTATGCATCCATTCTGTCGTTGGGGATGGTCTAGTATCATGTTTGATACTGACGGTACTACGTCCCTCACCAAAGAAAATTTTATCCGGTATATCCGGTTACGTCTATAGGTGGTTCCTATATCGTTCTCTCGCAAACGGTTTCTACAAGGTCTTCTACCGTAGTTAATGCTGCAAAAGACAAACAATCCCCTTTCACACCTTCACACCTCAAGGGCGGTACGGGGAAGCACGACAGGCAGTCACAATAATACATATGAAAATAAATGCATACGACTCTGGTGTGAGTCGCCCTCGAGCGAGGTCATGTCTCGAGGTACATGGTTGTAAATACGTCTGTACAGCAAAGACTCCCGTACGATCCAGCTTATACACGCTCGGGTATACGTGTTTCACATGCTCTCATAGAACATGAATGGTTCTAGAGAGGCATACTATCGGGTTATACACCACCCGACGGGGGCTCCCACTAACATTGAAGCACGCTGGAGTACCGCGTGTCATAGGTTCTCAGAAACATTGAAAGCTTCAGAGACTCCTATTAACTTCCCGTGCCAAGCCACAGAAATTTCACATACCACATCTCGTATGCTGAGTTTACCAAGATTGATCCGCTCTCGGTGGCGTACCTTACCTCTTACCTGATGTCGGAGCGTCGTTACAAAATATAATAACACATAGTTAGTTTACCACTTTTATATCTTATACTAATAATACTCCTTACAAGGGCATATAGCTAATTCCTCACTCAAATCCTAAATTTTGAAAATATGTTCTTTTCAAGTACACTGTTCCCAATGATGCTCTGATACCATGTCTGTGGGGACCAGAATCCCGACATCCGAGGATCTCATTGGGTTGTGTCGTGCGATGCGACACCCAACAGTATGCAAGAACAGAACGAGAATACAATACAAGATGAAGTCTTTTAGTTAACATACAACGGAAGTTTTACAATACTAGTGCAAGGAAAGAAACATATATATCATAGCTACGCTCTCAGCACTAGCTTTGGAAAAGCAAAGTCATCCATGCCCTGGATACTTCGCACTAGCAACACGCAAGTCACGGCGGCGTGCAGGGTTCCCACTTGGTTGTACACCCTGGAGGGGGTGTAGCCTCATCATCAAACCCTTCATCAATTGTATAACCTGCAAAAACTCGTTAACTGCAAACATGAGCATAAGGCTCAGCAAGACTAACCCGCCTCACTAGACATATGCAAGGGTGGACACTAAGCATAGGTAAGGTGAAGCATAAACGACTCGCCTATGAGTGGGTCCTTATAATCAGGTTTTAAGTAGCAAATGACATTCTCAAAGCACAGCACATCATAGACTCCACAATCAAACAAGAAACGATTTGCCGATGATATGACATGCCCAGAGCACATAATGCTATTACAGCTAAAGTTTGGGGAAACTGTAAACTTTAATTTTACTATCTCTAAGTCATACAAGGTTGTAAAGCAATTATAATTCAATACAATATATTTTTCTGGCTTCTTTTATTATTTAGTACGTCACGGCGCAATGAACAAGTGGTACTCTATTACCGTGAGGGACGGTGATTGCAATCAGGACACACCCGGACAACACGACACATACGTCGTTCGAAAGTATCAGCGAGTACACCAGTACCTACGTAACACTTCAGTACTAGTTGTTTATGGCCACCTTTCACAAGAAAACCGAATGCCGAGCCCGTCTCACCTCTGCGAACAGAGGGTCTCCGCACGGAACACCTCATGTGTCCGCCGACTGATTTACACCTTACTGTCCTCAACCCACCCCTATCGATTGTGAGTTAATGGGCCTCGACATCCCAGTTATCGAGTTACATCAGTTTACTGGATTCCATATATCTATTATGTCACCGGTACAATTCAAGATTGTCCGAAGGGGCCACATACAGACGGGCCTTAACTGACCAGTCAGAGCTATGCGACCAAGACCACGTCTTGCCGCTTCCTATCCATCTCTGACCGTCCTCGAGTTTTAGATGTAACAGTTATTTTCTATAAATGTTATCCCAGTGTAGATGAGTGTAAATTTCTATCTCGAGAGTAGATTCCAACTACTCGACTTCTACCGGATTACCTACTACATTAGCATAGCAATTCTACACGTCGAATGATTAACCTACCCAATTCCAAACGGATTGTGGGTCATGCATCTGGAGTATTCAAGCATCCTAAACATAATGCACAATTCATATGCTAATCATCATAGTGATAAAGTAAATTTTTTATAAATGACTTAAATGCAAACCGGGGCTTGCCTGGATGCAGGTCAAATTCGGGGTTAGTATCTGGAAGGTGTACTTCCAAGGCTTCTGGTTCCTCCTCGACTTCGATCATTATACGATATGCATATAATATGTATATGAATGACTTTGAAAAAAAATTACTACCAAGACCATAATTTAATCTATGGTGATCATTATATGATAAGGACCTAATTGGCTTTGGAACTTTGATGGTAGATACTAGGGAATATGATAGAAGCTCTTGCAAAGAACAGGAGATGATCAAAGTATTTTGTTGTCTCTACAATTATGGCAAGCAATAAACTTCCAAGAATTTTAGAGAAGAAACTGTAGCTTGAACATAGCTGCAGTTGATAATCATGATAGAGGAAATTGTTCTGGTTCAAGCAATATTTGTTTCATAAATTTCTAAGCCTTGGTGAAGGAGTTATAGAATTTCAAAGTTGGCATGAATTTCTGGAATTCTTTTATAATTGAATTTTTAGCTTTTCAATTAATATACAGTTTGCAACTGAATTAAGACAAGGAGATTAGGTCAATTAAATCCAAGCTTTTTACAGGAACTAGCGTATGACTAAAGGAAGGCTCAGTCCAAATTTGGGACATAAAAAAGCAAGTGAACATCTGTAAAAATTCCATAACAGAAAAAGGTAATTGAACTATACAGAGCGTTATACAGGTGCAATGGCTCCCAAACTTTTTCTGGTGGTCAAGAATAGGACAATGTATTTTATGTGCATTTTGGGGATTTTTCCAGTGGCAAGTTCCTCAATAAAAATTGTATTTGCATTTGGAAAGATTGTTTCCTACAGAATTTATATTTGAGTTTCACAGAACCTAATTGGTACTGACAGAAGTTAGAGCTCAAGGGCTTCCAAACAAAATTTGTTTGAATATTTTTGGAGTAGTCTACAGAGAGATATTGATTTTTAAACTTTGGGAATGGTTCTGCACAAAATGGGGAATTTCAGCTTTTAAATTTGGCGCCAGGGCCCACTGGATTTAAAATCATCCAATCAGGGGCTAGCCACACCGGGGCCCATAAATATTCCCACGCGGTCACATTAGATCCATGGCCACAGATTGATCCGGTGCCTTTGCATTCGCTGGAAAGTGGGACCCGCGTACCCGGCCTTCTTCAACCTCGGGCCACGGCTCGTGCGGCGGCGTTCTCTCCGGCGTGCGGCAGAGCTTTCGCCGGCGATAGCTACAGGACCATGGAAGGCTTCGGTACTCGCCGCCCCAACATATTTTCGCGCGGGGAACACGCTGGACTAACTCCCGACGGCGAGGGGTGACCGGAAAACCATTCCCGACGGCGGCGGCGGGTGTTAGGGTTTCGGTGATGTGGAGACCCTCTATTCCCTAGCTAAATCTCTCGTTTGAAAGCTCAGGAAGCATTATGGATGCATGGGAGAGGTTTTAGTAGGTTCTAGAGCTCGTGCCATAACCGGCAACACCGAGGTCGACGGTGAACCGAGCTCCATCAATGGCAGAAGGGGAAAAATGGAATAGCTCGCTAATTAGTCGATGGTTCTTTCTGATTTTTGTAGGGAAGGTGCGCTAGGTCACGTAGATCATGTCGTCTGACTAGATCAAAGAAATTTCGTGCATACAATCGGAATTAAACCAAAAAACTAGCCTCAAAGCTATAAAAGCGCTTCGGGAATTTACGGAATACAGAAGCTAGGATGCACGATAGGAATTCAAACTTAACCAGAAGCTGCACGAGGTCATTGCGCACCTTTTTGCTATAGACTGCTGAGGATGGTGATTCTTGTATCGACGGCGAGGCTGCGCGGCATCGGGCGGCATGGGGGTGATCGCGGCGGCGAGGAAATGGCGCAGTGCGATGAAAAGTGAATCGAGGATGGACTCTGGTCGACAGGGGGGGTGATTTTATAGCCTTCACCGCGGTAGATAAGAACGCTGGGGGGCAGCTGGAGGCGACCGACAGCCGACGGCGCGCTGGCGGCATGCAGGTTGCAGTGTCGCCCGGGGAAAGAAAACAGAGGCGGTTAAACGGCCTCACCGACTAATATGTGGGCCCACCACTCTCCCTTATCCCTTCCTCTAAATTCTAGCTCAAACATTGTCTAAAAATTCCCAAATTTACAGATAGGCTAAGAAAAATATGGGTAATCCAATTCTGCAATCAGATTTCAATTTGGACATAGTTTGTATCAAATTCAAAATCAAATTTGAATTCAAATATGGGTATAAACCTTATTGAAATAAATAGTAGCTGAGGTTCATAAATCTCCAAACTTTGAAACAAAGTCCCCTGAAACATAAAAGGTCTTAGGAAAAATTGGGGTTTGATTTGGGCAAAGTTTAGTGTAAAGCTAAATTTGATGTCGACGCGAAATGAATCCCTTGTACGTGTCCAAACAAGTGGAAGATGTACTACAAAAACCTTGAAAATTTTCTGAGAAGCTATTTAAGATATTTTAGAGTCCAAGGAAAATTTGGAGCCTTGGATTTGAATCTTTTTGGTAGGGCCAAATATGCATAGCAATATAATCAAATTACATTTGTTTTGATTTTTATATTGCTGCAATATAATTTTCCCTAGCCATTTCAATCAATTAAATTCCCAACATTGCAAAAAGGTTTAATTAGAATGTTCTAGGGTTAGGGTGAAGTCCAGTCCTCAGGTTAATAAGATTAAACATGAGTAGAAAGAAAACTTTTTAGTGAGGTCAAGTTCATGTGCACAACTATATTGTCCTCCATTAGGTTTGATAAACAACTTGTAGTCGAACATCACAAGAAAGGAAGAAGTGGGATTTTACATATTTTCCACCTGCCTTTTTCGACATCAGCTTCCATTTCACAACTCACCTTATTAAGGAGATTAAAGCTACTTAGCCCTATGTTCCTTCACCAGATGTAAGCGTACGAGAGATTCAATGGCATACTGAAGTCCTTCGTTAGAAATCGAGCTTACCCTGAGGGCAGCATGATACAAGGATACTGTACAGAGGAAGCTGTGGAGTGGGCTCTAAACTACACTGACCCGAGTAACCTGATTGGTGTTCCCAAGTCTCGTCATGAGGGGATGCTCAAGGAAAAAGGACCATTGGGAAGAAGTCTATAACTCCAAATCCACATTTATTCTTCTGCGCTCATTTCCACGTGTTGCAGCAAATGTCCATTGTGTCAGACTACTTCGATGAGCACAAGGAGGTGCTGCATAGAGACAATCTTGGCGGAAATGAATCATGGTTAGCAAATGAACACATGAGAAAATTCGTTGGCTGGCTCCGGGATTGGATTTCTCCCTCATCGGATACTCAAACAAGTGAATACTTAAAAAAGTTGTCTTGTGATTCTATATTCACAGTTATTACATATCAAGGGTACGACATAAATGGATACACGTTCTACACTGTAGAACAAGATAAGAAAAGCATGTATCAGGATAGTGGTGTTCGTGTTGATGCTTATGATGCTACGGGCCAAGACAAAAACATGTACTGTGGTGAAATACAAGAGATCTGAGAGATTGACTTTCAAGGATTAAATATTCCTCTTTTCTATTGCAACAGGGTTGATGGAATCAAAAGTGTTGTACAGGACAAGTATGGGTTCACTAGCGTTGATCTTAACTGTCAAGGATACAAGTCGGAGCCTTTCGTTTTAGCAAAACACGTTGCTCAAGTATTCTATGTTCCAGACACAACAAATAAATGACTTAAGGTGGTTATATCTGGATTTGTCCCACCACGAGACATGTTCCTGACACATTCCTTCCACTGGCCCATCTCCGATTCATGCCGTTGTGATTTGCCCTACCACGAGAAGTTGATAAACGACTTCCACAAGTTGAATCTAGAACTTTTTCATTTTTCCCGAAACAGGGCTGTTTCCCATACACATAAATAAGAGACGAGCTTTATAGTGGCGTGTCTCCGATCGATAATCAGACACTTGTTCTGTTTCCCCCTTCGACAATTTGTGTCGTAACTTGTTTGTATAACTTGTTTTAAATGAACTTGAATGCTTTACTACAAACTTGAATGCTTTATTTACGAACTTTAAGTCCTTGTATAACTTGTTTGTCTAACGATCTGTGTCGTGAGCGCATTTGATAGTTGATAACAAAAAGACAACAAACAATTCAATAGTTAATAACAAACATTCATCATCAAGCAAACATTCATTAACATTTCATTAAAATAAGCATTATTACAAACAATAAAAGAAAAAAACAAACGATTGCCTAGTCCTCCGGTGGGTACTCCGCCCCACACTTGTCGGCGATCGCTTCAACCAAACCCCTGCGGCCTTCCACCCCATGCACCTCACCGACCCTCCCTCGCATCGCGTGAAGACGATCGGCCACTACGCTTAACCCGTAGAGGTAGTGGCCGATGTTGGTGTCATGCTCACCCAATCCAATACATTCTGGAAGGCGACCAAGACCCAAAAGACGCATGTCATGAGATGTACTGTTAAATACATCTATCACCATCAGTTAGCGGCAATCTTTAAGGTCGTACTCCTTTTCCATGACAGCGACCAAATACTCCACGTGAGCGATTTTCCCCAGCAGGTATTGTCGCTCTTCCGCCCTGGAAGGTGCCGGAGGTGCGATTGGAGCTAGCGACGTACGGAGGTGCGGTTGGAGCTCGGGACGGAGAAGCGGCCATTGAGCTGGGGACAGGGGAAGAGAAAGAGAAATGCTACAATGCGGCTAGAGGAAGATGAAGGCTACTGTGATGGTGCGAGAAGGGGAAGGCATCCCCTAAATATACAGAGGATCCGCGTGACTTATGACTTGGTCACTGCCATGTGAGGCTGATGTGGCACAGTCCCACATGTCATAGACAATGTCACTATATAATGGTGCGAAGAAGATAGTGAGGTCAAAGCGCTTCGAATTCTGCGCACGATGGTAGCCCAGCGCACGAATTGCATTACGGCAATGGACGCACGATTAATTTCGCGGCTTGATGTGGGCCCCACTCTTTGTGTGGAACCATTGTGGTTTCTGATGTAGAAATAGGAGATGCACCCGAAACAAGATTGTCTCGTATATCAAGAGAAAAGAGATGGGCATGAACCAAACGTGTCTCTGATGTGGGCCCATATACCCGTGGGGCCCAATTGTTCTTTTTGTTGGAGCAAAAGGGAGATGCGCCCAACTAAGGCTCATCTCCGATCAATGTAAAATGCGAGACGATCTCCTCTGAGGCACGTCTCCGATTGTTGCCCTAATGTACTTTTAGCTCTCGCGCGCGCTCTCTTCCAAACACCTAGCAAAAAAATTCGACACTTTAGCTCTCGCGCGCTGATCACTTTTCACCCTAGAAATTGTCGCGCCAGCACCACCACCACCTCGTCCACGGAGCACGTTGTCACGTCGTACCCTTCTCCAGAGCTCGTCACCGCCTCGACACTGCCCTCATGGTCATTGTCGCGCTACCGTCATCGACCTCGACTCCACCTCGACCCCAACCTCCTCCTAGTTATTTTTTATGTATTGGGTGCTGTTAATAAGGTTTGTCGCGTGTTGGTTGGAGTCGAAATGGTCCGTGCTTGATACTCTTTGGTGGTTCAAAGTTTAGTATATTGACATGTCAACGGGTCAATGTTTAGTATATTTCTAGAGTACTATGCTTAGAGTATTACTCTTTGGATAGTACCTATTATTTTAAAAATAGAAGGTCTTGAGGTGTCTTTTTCTTAAGCTATTGCCTTTACCTGTAACTTGTGTGATAGACTTTTTCCGGAGCTATTGTCTTTACCTGTGGAATGTGTCATTAATATAGGGGGTAGATCATTGCTTTGTTGTTCAAATTACTTGTGACACTATATTATTTAATGATTGTTTGGTTGTGTCAGATTGCTTTGGATTATCCTTACACTTGGCACATAGATCTTTTTCTTATTAAGGTACAAACGCCATGAGAGAATTTGCTCCCTTATGTGACTGTTTTTGCGAATGTGACTGAAATTTTATAATGTTTTATAGGATTTTAGTGAACTTTATTGAATTTGAAGATGTCTCAGTCGAAGCATTAGCAACATATTAAATAGGAGGCTCAACAACATACTCCTCAGCAGCTGTAGGCTCAGCAGCAGACTCAGCAGGAGCAGGTTGACTAGCAAATTCAATAGCAGACTCATGAAGAGGGTGCATGTGACACCCGGTTCCGAAAATGAACCAAGTGATGCATATGTGTGCCCAAGACGTTCAACACATATACACGAGTGCATTCACAAAAGGATATACAGAAAATTACCATAGAAAAAGAGTAATTAACCACTTTTATTATAATAATATCCTCGAATACAAGCTCTAATGAATATTAATGACAAGTTTGAACTAATGCATCGGAAATAAACTAAATAAGCAAACTAAGCAAATTGAGCATAAAGGGTAGCGCGGCTCCAAGCAATACCACAGGCAAAGCTGAAGGCAGACACGACCTAGAACTCCTCACTAACATCGTGATACCCGCAACAATTGGTGGGGGAATTGCAAGGGTGAGTACATGTCGTACTCAGCAAATGTGAGAAAGTATGACATGTAGCTGATACAAATGACAACATTAATAAAGGCTAAGTGTTCAAAAGTACATTAAAACATTTAAAAAGCAATATATTGTATGTATTTGTAGTAAACCCATCATAAACCATGTAGTTATCATAATATAAGTCCATACTCCATATCCATCACCATTATACCAGATTTCACCATTAACATAAACCAAATCCAATACCATAGTTCAACCCATAACCACCCATAATCATATTACCAACCATAACCAGCACCAAACCATCCCAAATCCCAAGTTTCCCTCTAATCATGTGAGGGTCCAGTTTGCTCATGACCGGGAGCACGACTATCATGATAGTTTTTAAGACACTCTGCAGAGGTTGTACCACTTTACCCACGTGTTCGTGATTTCATCACCATTCAGTGACTAAGAACCTCTATTATGCCATGTCACAATTCCGTTGGTGTGTGACCAAGAGATCACAAAATAGACTTTGTAAAGGGGTTACTAGCATGTACAGACCCAATGAGGTTTCATCGTTGGCGATGCCTCCAATTGAGCACATCTTTAACCAAGGGCCCTCTCTCGTGCCGTTCGAATCCCAGGGAGTCCCGCCACAAATCCAAACCCAATCTGACTCCCCTTCCCCAGTGCGCCAAATGATCCGCGCAATACTAGCAATACCCTAATTCATCAGCTATGCCGCACCCATACCCAGCCTCGTGGTGGAACTGTAAATCCTGGATGGTGGCTCCACAAACTGGTCCTTAGATCTAAAGCAAGTAACCACCATTTTTTCCAACCCATCCACATACCAGGCTTGCTTAGATCACCCATTACCATATCATATTAACCATAATCTCATTAATGCATAATTAAGTAGTATAGTTGTTTTCCCATCCCAATTAATTAAGCGAAGCAAAAAGATAAAAAGCCCTTCCCGACTCTCTACCATGTATTCCAGGTGACAAGGGTGGTTAAACAAAGCTAGTAAGCTTCCTATCATAGGAATTCCCATCAAATTGACACAAGCATGCAGTTTTGAAAATAAAACATTTATTATAAAAATAGGATCAATATGTTCAAGGACACTTGCCTTGCTCCTGCGCTTCGTTTGGGTCAAAGTCTTTAAATTCCTGGCGCTGGAGGTCCTCCGCAGCACTCTCTAGCGCAAAACCATCTAAACCGCACAATAAACATACAAGACAAGAATTGCAATCAATAAGTGCACATATATTAGTCAATATGTCATGACATACATGATTAAAGCAAATGTGAAGCTAAACTAGTTAATGAGTTGTTAATAATGTTCACTAATCATCTATAATGGTTATTAACAAGTTTTAACCGATTTCGAATTGATTCGAATCAATTTAGATTTAATTCAGCACAAAACAGACAACCAAACCATACTAGTCCACTCGGGACCGGACTAGTCCGCCCTTCGCAGAACCAGTAGAATAGGGTTTTCTAGATCGACGTGAATTTGATGAAACATGGTTGAATTCACGTGAGAAAGAGGAAGCATAAGGTGTACCTAGTGTTTAGAACTCCAATGAATCAAGGGTTTTCGAGGCAACACTTGGATCTTGATGATCTAGGGTTGATGAAGAGAACTTGATGGTGACTTGTTGATGAAGAACGAAAACTTCATGGAGATCTTGATCACTTGATTCTCTTTTGTTTCCACCTCTTCTTCTTCTTGCTTGGGATCTCCTTCTCCCTCCTTGGCGGCGGCTATCCACGAGCTAGGGTTTGGGCATGACTCAAAAGTGGCAAAGAGATGTAAAGTGGGGGTGTTGGGTTGTTTATATAAGGGTGGAGGGCTAGGGTTTGATGGAGTTCGGTTTTAGAGAGGGTGGAGGCTGGTGTGGGGTCCCACATGGGCTCCAAAGGAGTTAGACTCGACATCGTTAGGCCCACTTAAGGTAATACCTAAAAACACATCGTGGAACAAAATATCAACTCAGAATCGCGATCACCGGACAAGTCCGTGTAAGTACGGACTAGTCCGATATTATACAGAGAGAAATCAGACAAGTCCAGACTATATCGGACAAGTACAAACTTAGTTAGAGGGGGAACGGACAAGTCTGAATAAGTTTAGGAACTTGGCGAAATTTCAAGGAATCGGGATACCGGACCAGTCCGCAAAGGACCGGACGAGTCTGAAGGCGGTACATAGAGAAAAATGGACTAGTTCGCAGCAAAAACGGACATGCCTGATGGAGGTCAGAGAGAAATCGTACTAGTCCGCATTAAAAACAGACTAGTCCGCACTCCTCATAACTGTTGAGTGCGGTTTTGCTTTAAATTGAATTTAAACTCATTCCTTTTTATGTGGATTAATGATAAACATGTGTATGAACTTATGCGATGCATGATGCATGAAAATGAGGGTGTTACAATGCATCAGTTGGATCACATTCAAAACCTTCTTCGGGTAAAAGAAATAAAAGATCGTAGATGACATGGCCGACATACGTTATGAGTGTTGATGAGGTCAATGACAAAGGCTAACCCCTGGAGAAGAAAGTGAGTATGAGACTGTACATTGTTTGTGGTTTAGCTACCTAGGAAAGGGTGCCTCTAAACCCGCAAGACTCTGATGAGTTTACCGACAATGAAAAGGATGAACTCTTCCAAAACTTTATTCAAGAATACGTTCAATATCCGGAACAGAAGAAGAAGAAGGGGAAGAAGCTAGCTATGAAGATGATCTCTCATGCTTGGAGGACCGAAAATATAAGATTGTGACTTTTTGGAGGAACCAAGAAACCCCCTTCAATAAGTATAAACATTTGTCAGAAGATGACTGGGTGAGATCTGTTGAAAAGTGCGAATCACAAGACTTTACCAAGAACAGTGAATATATGAAGTGGCTCTGGTTGCATAACGAGCTTGACCACCATCTCGGCAACACCGGTTATGCCAAAAAAAGGAGTTGGGAAGAAGAGGATGAAAGATTGTCCCAGCTAGGTCTTGAGAATCCATACGACAATTTTCATGGAAGGCTGAGACCATTTATGCGTGCTCGTTCTAAGCTGAGTGAGTCAGGCCAGGTCACCTTCTACAGCCAGAGCACCATCGATGTCTCTCAGAGAGCCTTGAGCCTGAGCAGCGAAGACTCAAATGGTGAGAGAGAAAACAGTGCCCTCATCAAGGACCTACAAACCAAGGAGCAACGAGGCCATGTCCGTGACGATTTCAGTAAGTTGACCTAGAAAGAGGGTTTTCCGGAACACAAAACTACGTATCAAAATCCAAAAAAAAACCTCGACACCAAGGGTTGATGTGGAGGAGACGAATAGATAGCTGAGAAGAGAGATCCTAGGAGACTTGAAGCCTATACTGGAGGGAGCAGGTATACAATTCTCTAATGCATTCTTAAGTAACGACGCAGAACGTAGGAGCATCTTAGCTTCTACAGCAGATGGGGTTGGTGATGAGGACATCACAACAGCGGAGACGCGCATTGAACTGCAAGGACCAATCACAAGAGCACGGGCACGGTTATTAAATCAGCAGGTGAATTTGTTCTTAACTTCTTTTGCATGTGAGTTTGAGAATAGATTGCTATGTGATGATTTAATTGTTATTAGGAATAATGGAGAATATCAACAAGTGAAGGAAGGAGGCCTTGGGAGTGTGGAGAACCACCTGGGACGTCCACAAGTAGATGGAAACAGTTTACAACTCGGACTCGAGTTCAACTCGGAGTCCAGGAGCAGTCCACCTTAAAACAGACGCCCAGGAGGCATACGGACTCCGTTTTCGACGTTCTACATATGCACAGAAAGAGGAGAAGATAAAATTTCCAATGGTTCTGGTCCCACCTCAAAATTCCTCAGGAGTCATTCGGAATCATCGAAACAAGTCGAGTCCAGATTTCTGTCCGGTGCTGCGCCACCGAATCGGGCCTTTGGGCCTTGTATCCCGTAAGAGTCCATTAGGGATGCGTCTAATCGTGTTTTGGTCGAACCCTAGCCTATAAATACTGCTGCCGCCGGTCATATTCGGTGGGTTTTGCTTAGATTAATAAAATCGCCGTTCTATGGTTTGTGAGACCCCAATTTCGCGATTTCCGATCGTGTCTTCTACGTTCTTGCTCGTGTTCTCGATTGCATATGCAGGGATTAGCCTTCTTGGCGAGGTCAAGCGTGTGCAGCATGGTTGATAACCAACGGAGCCGTGGTGTAGTGATTGCAGGGGTACTCGAACCGCTCGAGTGCCGCGGATCATCAACGTCGAGTTCTCCACCCCAATCGACATACCTTTTGGAAGATCGGGCCTAAACCTACTCATCAATTGGTATCAGATTTCCAGTTTGCCCGTGAGGTACCTTTGTTTTCCTTCCTTCCATTAGATCGATTTTGTTTCGTACCTAGAGTCCACAGAAAAGCCACAAAAAAAATTAGATTGTTTTTACCGCTTCCCAGACTATAGTGCCTGCAGTTTCGTTTTTCAGTTTGCATTGTTGAGTTTGCATTCGTGTGGTTGAGTCTTGTTGCTGGTTTAGCTTTGTGGTTTTGGGTCCTAGTTATCGTGTTTCGTCCTTGTTTTCTTACTATTCGACACCTATTCCACAATCCCTAAATAACAAACCGATCCGCCACGTTCATCGGTTTGCGTGAACTCCCGCATCGCCAGCCCTATATTAGGTGACAAATCTTTGTGCCATTCATCCTTGAATCATCATAAACCACCTCATTAGTTGCTGTGCAAATTCTCGATCGTTTTCGTATCCGATTGCGAGTTCTGTTCTCAAACCGAGTTGGAATCAACATCTAAAAAATCGTAACTCGGATAGCCTACCTTAAAACGGCCATAACTTTCGCATACGAACTCGAAATCGGGCGAATTTTTTTTTCAAATTCATCTACGCGAAATTTCGCATCTAATTTTCCACGGTACAGCCACGTTCGGAGAAATTAGATTGCCGAAATTCCCCTCGGAAGATAGGCTATCCGGCCTCCGAAGTTTCAGCACGAATTTTAAAGAATCTTCTTGATTTTCTATAGGCCGCATATTACATCCAATTGAGCTGCAAATTTGTGTGCTTCCTATATTTGTTCTACTGAGTAAAGAAAAAATATCAAAAAATATTACAAAAAAGAAAAAAAAATAGTGAAGAGCACGCATATTAAAGCAATTGGCCTATACCACTTGGTGTTGTTCGTTTGGTTATATCATTTTGTCTTTCTTTTGCCTTGATACTTCCTTGTGTTGTGCTAGGATCTAGGGCACTCAGTTGACCAGCAACAGTTTCCTACATTGAATACTTATTCAACTTTGTTTAGCTGTTAACGATTTTTTGCTTATTAGCCACCATATTGTGCCATCGAAGCTCCACATTTCTCTTGAGCATAACAGGTACCTTTGCAATCACCCCACGCTTCATTGGTTCATCTCACCGTCCACACCACCTGCTGTGTCGGTAAGAACACTTGTAAGAGCGTGGTAAGACGCTTGAGCGAGAGAGATTGTTTTCTTCCATCTTCCACATTGTCACTGTAGTTGATAGGGATAACATTTTTTTGTTGTCTTTTGTTTCCTACTAACAATGGCAGGAGAAGAAAATAATGACGAATGTGTTCAACATGTTGAGTTACGTGATATGTTCGCCAAATACAACGCAGCAACGGAGGAGTCATTGGCGAACTTGACTCGCCAACTGGATGACCTTGCTCTTCGGATGAATACTTTTGAGGCTCGGTTGCCTCTCGCTGGAAGACAAGAAGACAATGCTTATGATGAACTGGAAGATCACAGTAATCAGCCTAGACTGCCACTTTATCATCGAGGTATGGGAGGTAATAATCATAACAATTATAACCGCCCTCCTGATGATCCTTTTGCTAAAGTGAAATTTACTATACCCTCTTTTTCTGGTGTTTATGATGCTGAGGCTTATCTTGATTGGGAGATGACAGTAGAGCAAAAATTTAATTCCCATCTTGTTCCTGAACAACATAGAGTTCGTCAAGCCACTAGTGAGTTTAAGGACTTTGCTATCATATGGTGGAATGAACTTGTTAAAACTAGAACTCATCCTCCAACATGGGATAGATTAAAGGAAGCTATGCGTATTCGATTTGTTCCTCCATCTTTTCAGCGAGACCTTCGCAAAAAATTGCAGCGTTTAGACCAAGGTAACATGTCCGTAGAGGAGTATTATCAAGAGTTACAAAAGGGTATGCTGCGTTGTGGGGTAGTAGAGGACATGGATGATAAAATAGCTCGTTTTTATGGGGGGTTGAGGCGTGAAATTCAGGACATTGTTGATTACAAAGAATATGATACTGTTAACAGATTGTTTCAGCTTGCTATGTTGGCAGAAAAAGAATTGCAGGGCTGACAACAACAGCAACAACGCACGAGGAGCAACTTCACGCCGCATGCAGCAACTACACCATCCAAAACAGAACCATCTTCGGCCCCCCATGCAGCGACTACACCACCCAATGGTGGCCAACGAACTATACCTGCTGCTCCACCTTCTCGCTTGCCGGAAGGCAGCAAGGCGACACCATTCAAGCCTTCGTCGTCCACTCCTTCTACGGGTCGTACTTCCGACATTAAGTGTCACCGCTGCCAGGGACTTGGTCATATGATGAGAGATTGCCCGAGCAAACGAGCATACATAGCACGCGACGATGGCGGGTATGATAGTACTTCGGATGTTGAAGATGAATATTCTCTTGCTACTGACTTTACAGATCCAAATGACGAACACACCGAAGAAGAGGTACTTGGTACAGCGGCGATGGAGAACTATAGGAGCATCATTGTGCAGCGTGCCTTGAGCTCCAAAGTGGAGACCGACGACAAGATACAACGACACAACCTCTTCCACATGTTTCTCGTCGTCAAGGACTGCCGTGTACACACTATAATTGATGAAGGTAGCTGCAATAACTTGGTAAACACGGACGTCGTCAAGAAACTCGGTTTGACAACAAGAGCACACCCTCATCCGTACCACATTCAATGGTTCAACAACAGCGGTAAGGAGTTTGAGGATGTGTTTCCCTCCGAGATACCCCCTGGTTTACCACCGATGAGAGGCATTGAACACAAGATCGATTTGATTCCAGGAGCAAGTTTGCCAAATTGTGCAGCATACAGGGCAAATCCACAAGAAACTAAGGAAATTCAGCGACAAGTCCAAGATCTTTTGGACCGCGGGTACATTCGTGAAAGCCTTAGCCCTTGTTTCGTTCCTGTTCTTTTGGTTCCTAAGAAAGATGGTATTTGGCGCATGTGTGTTGATTGTCGAGCGATTAATAACATCACCATTCGATATCGTTTTCCTATTCCTCGATTAGATGACATGCTTGATGAATTGAGTGGTGCTATCATCTTCACAAAAATTGACTTGCGTAGTGGTTACCACCAAATTAGAATGGCACTAGGAGATGAATGGAAAACTGCATTTAAAACCAAGTTTGGACTTTATGAGTGGTTAGTCATGCCTTTTGGTTTAACTAATGCACCCAGCACCTTTATGCGATTAATGAACGAGGTTTTACGTGCTTTCATTGGACAATTTGTGGTGGTTTACTTCGATGATATCCTCATTTACAGCAAGTCATATGATGAACATCTTGATCATATACGTGCTGTTTTTACTGTTTTGAGAGATGCACGTTTGTTTGGTAACCTCGAAAAGTGCGTTTTTTGCACCAATCGAGTCTCGTTTCTTGGCTATGTCGTTTCCTCGTAGGGAATTGAGATGGATGAGGCAAAAATTGAAGCAATCACCAGCTGGCCAGCCCCAACTACCGTCACACAGGTTCGTAGTTTTCTTGGTCTTGCAGGATTTTATCGGTGCTTTGTGCGGGATTTCAGCACCATTGCAGCACCTCTACATGAGTTAGCGAAGAAGGGAGTTCCATTTCGACGGGGCGAACAGCAGCAACAAGCTTTTGATGCTCTCAAATCGAAGCTTACACAAGCACCATTACTACAACTTCCTGATTTTGACAAGACCTTTGAGCTAGAATGCGATGCAAGCGGCATTGGTATTGGAGGCGTTCTCATACAAGGAGGTAAACCCGTTGCTTTCTTTAGTGAAAAACTTCATGGTACTTCTCTGAATTATTCCACTTATGATAAGGAATTGTATGCCTTAGTCCGTGTATTACAAACTTGGCAACATTATCTTTGGTCTAAGAAGTTTGTCATACATTCCGATCATGAATCATTGAAGTATTTTAAGTGTCAAACCAATCTGAATAAACGACATGCTAAATGGATTGAGTTCATAGAGTCGTTTCCATACATCATTAAGCATAAGAAAGGGAAGGAAAATATCATTGCCGATGCATTATCTAGGCGTTATACCATGCTGTCCCAACTTGATCATAAAATCTTTGGTTTGGAAACAATTAAAGCATTATATCCTACTGATTTTGACTTCAAAGATGCTTTTGAAAATTGTAGAGAAGGAAGAACTTGGAATAAATATGTGCTGCGAGAGGGTCTCCTCTATCGTGCTAACAAGCTATGCGTTCCAGCTAGCTCCGTTTGTCTATTGCTTTTGCAGGAAGCACATGGAGGAGGTTTGATGGGACATTTTGCAGTGAAGAAAACTGAAGACGTGCTGTCCACACACTTCTTTTGGCCAAGGATGAGGCGTGATGTCGAGCGCTACGTGTCACGATGCACTACTTGCAACAAAGCTAAGTCTCGCCTTAACCCACATGGTATTTATATGCCTCTTCCTGTTCCTAGTGTACCTTGGGAGGATATTTCTATGGACTTTGTTTTGGGGTTGCCTAGAACTAAGAGGGGGAGGGATCGTATTTTTGTAGTTGTTGATCGTTTTTCCAAAATGGCACACTTTATACCTTGTCATAAGAATGATAATGCCTCACACATTGCTGATTTATTTATGACGGAAATTGTTCGTTTACATGGTGTGCCAAATACCATTGTTTCTGATCGTGATGCAAAATTTTTATGTCATTTTTGGAGAACTTTGTGGTATAAATTGGGAACCAAGTTGCTGTTTTCAACTACATGTCACCCACAAACGGATGGACAGACCAAGGTAGTTAATCGTACTTTATCCACTATGTTACGGGCTGTCTTGAAAACAAATTTGAAGTTGTGGGAGGAGTGTTTACCACATATAGAATTTGCTTACAACAGATCCGTTCACTCCACGACAAAGGTAAGTCCATTCCAGGTAGTGTATGCTTTCAATCCACGTGCTCCTATTGATTTACTACCTTTGCCTCCTTCTGAAACTATAAATTTTGATGCTACACAACGATCTGAATTCATTCTTAAGATGCATGAAACTACAAAGAAAAATATTAAAATGATGAATGAGAAGTATATGATTGCAGGTAGTAAAGGTAGAAAAGAAGTAAAACTTGAACCGGGCGATTTGGTGTGGTTACATTTGAGAAAAGAGCGATTTCCCGACTTGAGAAAATATAAACTTATGCCACGAGCTGCTGGTCCTTTTAACATCGTTGAAAAGATTAATGATAATGCATATAAGCTTGAATTGCCTCCCGATTTTGGGGTTAGTCGTACATTTAACATTTCAGATTTGCGACCGTACTTGGGAGAAGAAGATGAACTTGAGTCAAGGACGACTCCAATTCAAGAGGGGGAGGATGATGAGGACATCACAACAGCGGAGACACGCATTGAACTGCAAGGACCAATCACAAGAGCACGGACACGGTTATTAAATCAGCAGGTGAATTCGTTCTTAACTTCTTTTGCATGTGAGTTTGAGAATAGATTGCTATGTGATGATTTAATTGTTATTAGGAATAATGGAGAAGATCAACAAGTGAAGGAAGGAGGCCTTGGGAGTGTGGAGAACCACCTGGGACGTCCACAAGTAGATGGAAACAGTTCACAACTCGGACTCGAGTTCAACTCGGAGTCCAGGAGCAGTGCACCTTAAAACAGACACCCAGGAGGCATACGGACTACGTTTTCGACGTTCTACATATGCACGGAAAGAGGAGAAGATAAACTTTCCAATGGTTCTGGTCCCACCTCAAAATTCCTCCGGAGTCATTGGGAATCGTCGAAACAAGTCGAGTCCAGATTTCTGTCCGGTGCTGCGCCACCGAATCGGGCCTTTGGGCCTTGTATCCCGTAAGAGTCCATTAGGGACGCGTCTAATCGTGTTTTGGTCGAACCCTAGCCTATATATAATGCAGCCGCCGGTCATATTCGGTGGGTTTTGCTTAGATTAATAAAATCACCGTTCTACGGTTTGTGAGACCCCAATTTCGTGATTTCCGATTGTGTCTTCTACGTTCTTGCTCGTGTTCTCGATTGCACTTGCAGGGATTAGCCTTCTTGGCGAGGTCAAGCGTGTGCAGCACGGTTGATAACCAACGGAGCCGTGGTGTAGTGATTGCAGTGGTACTCGAACCGCTCGAGTGCCGCGGATCATCAACGTCGAGTTCTCCACCCCAATCGACATACCTTTCGGAAGATCGGGCCTAAACCTACTCATCAGTTGGACAACCACATGAGGATCTTTAGGCACCAGCATCTGGACCTTCAGTTAAGCCGGACACGATA
Source organism: Tuctoria greenei (assembly GCA_036927565.1). NCBI lineage: Eukaryota > Viridiplantae > Streptophyta > Magnoliopsida > Poales > Poaceae > Tuctoria > Tuctoria greenei. Next base: position 45,881,904 of record JAYESD010000012.1, read on the forward strand.
GATAACATGGCTCAGCCAACAACATGCAACCTTATGCTGATTGGAGGAAGCATTCGAATAGAGCTCAGGAGTGGGGTAGTGTATCCCGATCTAACCATGCTTGATGTTCCAGGTCGACACAACATCCTATGTTGTGGTCAAGGTGGATATGGTGCATGAAATTACGAAAGACCTGAAGATCGAAGTGCCACTGGATGATACAACGTTGACTATGCGGGATGCAGTTGCTAGAAGGATTATGTGGAGACAGACTTTTATTGTTTTTGGCCCAGCAGCAACAACTTCAGTGTCGATCTCTACTGCTTGGATGTCTCTTGAGGCACATATGATTTTGCCTCCAAAACCAAAGCAGATGGCTCTATCTCCAATTCCAGAGCGATCAGTGCCTCCAGTTATAGAGAAGCAGCAGAAGTCTCTAATTGGAGAGCAGTTGCCTCTAGTAACAGAGAAGCAGCAGAAGTCTCCAATTGGAGAGCATTGCCTTTAGTTACAGAGAAGCTGCATCTGTCTCCAACTCTAGAGCTGCGCATAAGTCTCCACTTGAAAAGCAGTTGCATTGGTCTCCACCTCACATCGGAGGGCCCTGCTCCCTATACCTGATCAACTGTCGGCAAAGCCGACGAAGAATGTACGTGCCAAGAACAAGAGTCGGCCGCAGTGGTGATTGTCAAAGGAAGCTTGCAAGAAACCAGTGAAAGAGTCAAAAGCTAACCCGAGGGCAGCGATTGCTATGATGCATGCTAACCTAATGTTTCAAATGGAAAAGCCGATGTTAACTGGGGGTGCACTCAAACAAGTTGGTAAACCTTGTGTTGACCTTCATAACTACTACGTGGAAAATTACAAAAAATGTCAAGCCTTAATAGGGGGATTCAAGGATAACCACTTTTTGGTGGTTGATGGCTATTTCCTCATTGAATGGTCCGATCTCTACGACCTTTTCAACCTCGGCGCGTTTGATGTCTCTCTATTACACTTATTCGCATTGTAAGTCCTCGAAAACTAGGTTCTTTAATATATATACTCAATATTAGTGTTATATTTGTCTATCAAATTTTGCATTTTGCGTGTAGGCAACAACAACAACTTACTCATCATATAATGGGAAACGAGTCTCCTGCATATCTTGACCTGCAAATACAGTGAGAACTAATATTCAAATGTTGAGCGATTGAAAAGATGTTGTTTTATATTTTGTCAAGGCAATGAAACACTACAATGATGAGGAGCTCCTTGTCGTACTGTTCAACCCGGGTAACTGCCAGTACCCTACAGACTGGTTATCCCCGCGTACAAGCTAGAAGAAGCTCCGGACCCGGCCTCCCCGCTGAGGCGAACTTCGGAGATGCCACACATTCTTCAGCTCCGGGCCCTTGCACCAACCGAGGAGGGCTCCAGGGTTGTCACACGTCCTTTGGCTCCTGGCCCTTGCTCCCACCAAGGAGGGCTCCGAAGCTGCCACGCGTCCTCCAAGTTGGGGCCCTTGCTCCCACTGAGGAGGGCTCTGGAGCTGCCATGAGTCCTTCGGCTCCGGGGCCTTGCTACCACCGAGGAGGACTTCAGAGCTGGCATGTGTCCCACGATCTGCAATGGGCCGTGGGCCCCAAAGATAAAGGGTGATGGGTCCTGTTCAGTTGCGCATTGAAGGCACGCGTCTTCCCTAGGTGCATAGGTGCGGCGCACGCCCTTGTCAGGTGCCGCTGTGTCCAGTCAATTTGAAAGTGCATCTAGGCAATTTCTTGTGGGTTTTGGATGTTTGATGACAAGCAAATGAGATCCTAATGAATTTATTGAGATGACTGCAGGATAAGCGAAATGAGATAGTTTGGTGCACTCAAAAAGGTGAAAAATGAAGTGGTGTACAAAAGAGAAAAGCTCAACTGTCAACTGAAGTGCAAAATAAATTTAAATGTATAGGATGTGTGTGAGAGACACATCCCAAGAGATCATGTATTTGCGTAGGGGTAAGGGCTTAAAAATACCTAAAAACTCACTGTGCACCGGAGTAGTCCGCCCATGGACCGGACTAGTCCGTTTAAATCTCTATTTTACAAATACACTGTGCACCGGACTAGTCCGTCTACGGACCGGACTAGTCCGTTAACCTTTCTGGAATCCAATAACACAGTGCACTGGACTAGTCCGATCATAGACCGGACTAGTCCGTTCAAGTCTCTGTAAATCCTGTTCAGTGCACTCTGGATAAGTCCATCCATGGGACAGGACTAGTCCGTTGAACTCTCTAGAGTCTAATTTCACATAGCGCCGGACAAGTCCATTCTATGATCGGACTAGTCCGTTCAACTCTCTTGAGTTGAATTACGCTGGCACCGGACAAGTCCGAACATACACCAGATTAGTCCGGAATACCTCACACAATTAGGGTTTCTAGTGTGTTGCATTCCACGCCGACATTTACACAACACACCGGACAAGTCCGGTACCCAGTACGGACTTATCCGGCCCTCAGGATTTCTAATGATAACTTTTTAGAAACCCTATAAATAGGAGATCTACGACCCCACAAACATAACTTTCGATTCCTACTGTCAAAATCATAAACCCTAGCGCCGCCACCTATCCCAAGAGCCCAAAAACACATCTCCCCACGCATCTAATGTCCAAAAAGGTAAAAACCAATTGAACACTTATTTTTGGGATTGGGAGATCGTCGTCTACACGTTGAGCTCTTGTGGTTTGATCCATTGACACTCGTACCCTCTGTTTTAATTATTTCAAGTGTATTTGATCATCTTTTCATTGTAATTTTCGTGGGAGCCCTCAACGTGTGAGGTTGCCCCATAAACTCGGTGATTGCACATGATAGTGGATTCAAGTCGGCCTTGTGTGGTGACTTGAAGAGGGAAAGGGTTTAAAGAGACCCAGCTCTGTGTGGGCTTCCTCAATGAGGAGTAGATCTCTTCGGTGAGATCAAACCTCGGTAAAAATCGGTGTCTCGTGTGCTTCTTTACTTTTTCATCTTGATTAGGGAACATAGTGTACAATCCCAAACTTTTGGAAACTTTTGTCTCCAATGTATGGCACATGAAATAATAGTTGTCTCCAATGTATGGCACATGAAATAATAGTTGTAAACATGTACATTGAAGACTAAGGTCGTATGAGAGCCAATAAAGTTCATATGGACATGAGTAAAATTGTTAATGTGAAGCTCTAGATAAAACCTAGGATCCCTTTTTAAATTCAGCTATGCTCAAATTTCCAAAGGTCTTGAATTTTAAATTTAACCTCTAAAATTTTGTGCTTTGCTCACAAGGGAAAAATCAAAAGAAATAAAACAAACATGAGTGAATAAAAGTATATATGGAAATGTCCAAAATATTCATGTCAATGATCAAGGTACAAAAACATATTCTCCATTTGGTCAGGTTAGGCAATTAAAAACATAGGACAATATATACATTAATATTAGGGGAAAGAATTAAATGACATGCATATAGATTAGAAAATTTTAATTTGAATCTAATTCAAATTTAACCAAACATGTTATATGTGGAATAGAAAATATATTCAAATTAAGTGCTCAATTTCAAATCTGCATTTGGACTAATTATTGAGCACATTATTGGAAACCTTGACCATTAAAAAGGCAATAATTGATTAGATTAAAATATATGCATAAAAGTTATGAGTTCAAATTTGAATCTAATTCAAATTCTAATTGGCCAAATTGGATATTCAAATTGTCAAACCATTTAAATGTAGCAGGACCAATTCTCTTCTGAATTTGAGTCCTTATCACATGTAGACTTGAGTAACCAAAAAGAAATAACAGAATGGAGGGGATAAGAGCAGGGTGGGGCCCACCTGTAAGAGGAGCCCAAAGCAAAACCGCTTTGTCTCGCCTCACCCACGCGCGCCAGCACGGAGCAGCAGCGGCAAGCAGCTCTCCACCGCGACCTCCAGCACGATGACTTGCCGCGTGCATGCGCGCCACGGCGAGCCGCGAAGACACCTGCCCCGCTCTGTCGTCATCCTATAAAAGGGGACCGAGCGCTCACTCTTTTTCTTCCGACCGCAGCACTCCACTCGGCCGCCCAAATCACCGTCGCCCCCGCTCGAGCAAAGCCTCGATTAGGTGCACGCTCATACGCCCTAGACATCCTTGAACCGTGGCTGCCGCCAGATCAAGCGTCCCGGAAGGAATCGCGGGTTCTTCCCCCGGCGCGCCAACGACTCTCTTCGGTTACAACCCGAGGTCCTTCCACCTTTGTGAGTAGCTCCGCAATTCCAGCCGCCTCCAGCATCCACAATGACGTGCGAACCTTCCCAAGGCGTTAGATATCCATAGCCCCACTCCGGCTAGCCGGGATTTCAAATCTCGCCGCCGCCTAGAATCTGCTCCACAGTGCCCCCATCCTCCGGCCGATTTCAATCCGATTAGAGTGTTGTACAATGATCAGTGCATCACCACGAAGCTTCCAGAGCAAAAATCAGCTTCTCCCATGCCTTGTACACCGAGAGCACCATCGCCGATCGTCGGGTTCCGCCGGTCGCCAGTGTAGACACCTTTTCGTGGCTTTTCAGTCGAAACGGAGGCTACCAGTGAGTTCCTGAGGGTCGAAAATCCCTGGGTGGCAAGTCCCAGCCACGGGGAGGGTGATTTGGCGTGCTCCGGCGAGTCGCCGGTCGTTCTCCGACCATGGCGCCGCCGCAGGCCGCCGGATTCGGGAGGAAGGAGAAGACACACCCCACAGGATTTTCTGTGGCGCCGGGTGTGCCAACGCGGTTAAATTCTGTGGCCCCGGTGTAGCATCGGCTGGGTGGAAAAATTTAGAGGCCACGTGTCAGCGTATTAAAGGGGTTGTCTTTTCCATTCAAATAATTCCATAGACAATGCCTAAACTTTGAAATACTATAACTTTGGCTAGGATGCTCCAAAATAGATGAAACAAATTTTGTAATTCTCCTTAGGATCTGTACTTTCCAGTGGTCCATCCAAATCTTCAGGAAAATTCCTAGAGAATATTTTATAATTCAATTAGTATAATACATTGTGGAAAATAGAGAAAATAGTATTTTATTCAGATAATTCTGGAAATTTACCCAACCAATTATTTTGTTATGTAGAAGCTCCTGTAAAAGTTTCAAAAATAACAAAGTTGTTTAAGAGGGTTTAATTCAAAGTCTTTGCCTAGGTTAATTATAAATCCAGAAAATAACAAATTAAATCCAGAAATTCATAAGAACTTGTAAATTCAATATCTTATGTAGAAATCTTGAAAAATTGTGAAACCAATTTTGGTAGTTTCCTTTTGATGAGTACTATCTAGCTGTGCCATTTATGGACATGATAAAACCTCAGGTTTTATCTGCAAATTCCTAAATGATGAAAGCTTGATAGGTTTTTGTAGATCATTTTCTCCAATCAAATTTTCTGAAATTTTTATGGGAATTTATTCATCACATCAGTATACCAGAGTTAAATTATCAGAGCCAAAAGAACGCATCTGCATAAGAATGTATTCTGTATAGTTCTTAATATACATGACTATATAGAAATCTCGTATGTACATTCTTAGAATATGAAGTAATATCAAATTAACCTACCCAAATCCAATTCAATACCCAACATTACACTTTATTCATTCTTGAGTTACAAACATACTTCTGTTATGAGTATGACATTGCATCATGTGTGCATATTTATTAGTTAGGTTATTAAAATATGTTATGTGTTATATGCATGTCCATTGCGATAGACGACGTGACGGAAAGGAGTCAAAGAGGACCTGTTCGAGAAGCATCAAGCCACTGACTCTTTGACTTATCGCAAACAAGGCAATCCTTAGGTACTTCCAAGCGGGCGTATGTGTCGTGTATTCCGGGTGTGTCCTAATTGCAATCACTGTCCCTCGCGGAAATAGAGTACCACTTGTTCACTGAGTTGTGATGTAGTAAATAAGAGTATTGGAATGATGATAAATATTGCCGATCTGCTTAATCATTGTATGGCAACCTTGTTTGGCTTAGAGATAGTATAATTAAAAGTTTACAGTTTCCCCATACTTTAGCTGTAATAGCATTATGTGCTTTGGGCATGTCATATCATCGGCAAAGCGTTTCTTGTTTGATTGTGGAGTCTATGATGTGCCGTGCCTGAAGAATGTCATTTGCTACTTAAAATATGAATATAAGGATCCACTTGTAGGCAAGTCCTTTATGCTATTCCTTACCCATGCTTAGTACTTACCCCTGCATATGTCTAGTGAGACGGTTAAGTCTTGCTGAGCCTTATGCTCACGTTTGCGCTCTAACGATTTTTGCAGGTATTAGTTTTATTTCTGCTGTTCAGGTTGTACATGAGACTCGAGGTGTCGAGATAAATCTCATGTGAACCACGCCGCAGCTGAATGATCATCATGTTGCTAGTGAGGAGCATCCTAGGGCATGGACGTTTTCTCTTATGCTTAGGTAGGTGAGAATATGAGTATGTAATTCCGCTGCGTGTGTACTTCTGATGTACACTCTTTTGTAAACTCTTCTTATTATAAAATGAAAACTTTGTATATTTTGGTATTCTCTTCGTGTGTGCTGTTAGGTGCCGCATCGCACAGCACCACCCCAATGAGATCTTTGGAGGTGTGGACCCCGGTCCTCACACATAGTTGATAAATCTTATACTTTTAATTGCTATTTGTTTTTCACGTGCAAGTTCACGACATCAATTGCGAATTCAAGTAATCTTATCTATCATTCACATTTCCGCTGCTTAAAAGAACTTAAATCATGTATAGATACTTAATCAAATCGGCACACACCAGGCACACCGGACTAGTCTTACCACGCAACTGGACAAGTCTGGTCCGTCAAGTTTTTGATTGTTTAATTATGTGTGCAGGAAATATTCAAAGCCTATTCACCCCCTCTAGGCCAAATTCAATTGGTATCAGAGCAGGTTCTCCATCAACGAGACTCACCGCTCGGAGAGATCAATGGCCTCTGAGAAGAACAACGAGATCCCGAAGGTGCTCAACATCGAGGAAGATCAAGAAACTAAAGCCTTCGATGTAATAAGAGAAAACCCACATGATGATGAAGAAGTACGCCAATAGAAGGCACTTCTGAGGAAGAAACTGCTGGCACAAAAAGGAAAGAAGAAGAGAAAACAACGGGGAGTGGTCATCACGACTACTCTCGATATCGTTATAATTACAACTGTCTTAATTCAAATAACCATTACCTTTCTATTCCCATGGGAAAGCCTCCGCAATTTGACAGAAACGACTACACCATGTGGAAATACAATATGAAGATGCATCTAATCTCTTTGAATCCCAGCCTTTGGCGTATTGTGTGCACAGGTGTAGATATCCCGGACACGAACGAATAACTCACTCCGGAACCAGAACAAGAAATTCACCGCAACGCACAAGCCGTTGTAGTGATCACATCATCACTGAGCAGGGAGGAGTTCACCAAGATTGATGGATTGTAAAGCGCAAAACAGATCTGGGATACACTTAAAACAGCCCATGAAGGAAATAGGTAAGTCCGAGAAGCCAAAATTGAGATGCTTGAAGGAGAGTTTGGGAGATTTGCTATCGAGGAAGGTGAATCACCTCAAGACATGTACTACCGGATGAAGGTGCTTATGAACAAAATCCGCGCCTATAAAAGCAAGAAATGGACTGACCATGAGGTGGCTAAAAGAATGATTAGAGCCTTTATGCCAAGAAATGTCACATTATGCTCAATGATCCGAGAAAGCCCGGGTTCCACAAAATGACCCCAAATGAGCCATTGGGCAAGATCATAAACCATGAGATGATGGTAAAGGAAGCCCAATATGTCAAAGATCTGGCTAAGCTCACCTCCTCCAAAAAGAAGGAAGTTGCTCTCAAAGCAACTTGCAAGCCAAAAGGAAGAGAAACTCATGAAGATCAAGACGAAGAAGATACAAGTGATGTGAGCACTGACCTAGATGACGAATAGATGGTACTATTCATCAAGAAGTTCAAGCGCATGATGAAAAGAAGACATGGCAGCAACTCAAATGAAGTGAAGAGCAAGGAGAAAGGAAAATCCAAGGCTCAACGCACTTGCTATTATTGTGGCGAGTATGGTCACTTCATAGTCGACTGCACCTATGAAGAAAATAAGAGGAAGAAAATAATCCAAGCCTCAAGAAAAGAAGATCTTCAGGAAAAGGAGGCAAGCTCATCAAGCGCACATCGGCAAGGAGTGGGAATCAAAAGAACGAGTCCTCCTACGATGAAGAAGATGAGATGGCCACAATTGCCATCAAGAAACCCACCAAGAGATCTACACTCTTCCCAAACATGGGAGGACGGGACACACACAATCACACTTGCCTTATGGCCAAAGAGGGCAATAAAAAGGTTTGACTTACCCCCCTTCGCTAAATTCCTCTATTGATGATTTTGATAGCTCCAGTGAAAATGGGGAGATGTTTTGGGGATTAAGTAAAATTGCACTAAAGAAAATGAAAATGTTGTCGAATGAATTCTTTGAGAAGGAGGAGCTTGTCAACTGACAAGAAGATACTCATCCGTGAAAGGAAGATGTATCAAGAGGTTGAGAAACTCCTTGAGCTCGAAAGAGAGAAGAACAAGTCACTTGAGCATGAGCTAGCCTTGAGTAACAAAACTTACTCAAAGCTAGAAGACTCACACGTTGCAATCAAGGATGAACTTGCTAACTTGTCAAAAGTTAATAAGATTCTTGAGGTGCAAGTTGAGTCACTCAAGCAAAGTGACTCCTCTTCCTCCAAAAGCTCACCTTCCAAATGTGTAAGTTCGACAACTATTGCAACTTGCACATGTTATATTAAGAAAAATCCTGTCAAACATGATTCTTCTACTTCTCATGCAACGCTTCCTTCCCAAAGTGGCATCTTTGACAAGGAAAAGATCAAATATGCACGTAGTGCATATATGGTCACTAGACCTCCTAACGTCAAAGATTGTCTTGGGTTTGACAAGAACAAACACATGTCCACTAATGTCAATGCTAAGAAGAGAATCACTTTTGTTAAGGAAAAATCGCATGAATCTGACCTGCAAATATTGTTTCGTACCTTTGATGCTTCCTATGTTCTTATGAAAGACAAAGTTGGATATGTGTTTGCCAAATATGTAGGGCCACACCACAAGAACTTCTAAAACTTGTGTGTGGGTGCCAAAGAGTCTTGTAACTAACCTGAGAGGATCCAAGCAAGCTTGGGTACCTAAAACCAAGGAATGATTCTGTTTTGCAGGCCTACTCCCCCGGTGGATCAAAATGGGTGCTAGACAGCGGATGCACCAATCATATGACCGGAGAGAGGAATATGTTTGTGGAGTACGAGCACAATGCAGATATAAGTGAGGGCATATACTTTGGAGACAACAACCATGGAAAGGTCCTTGGTAGCGGTAAAATTGAAATATCTTCTCAACATACTCTCTCGAATGTTTTACATGTAGATTCTATAGATTATAACCTTGAAAGTCGCCTAGAGGGGGGTGAATAGGCAACAATACCTGAAATCACTTAATCAAACAAGATTAAATTCCTGTTGCCGGACTAGTCTTCACATGGTCGGACTAGTCCGCTCAGCACAGGGTTGAAACCCAAAAACTTGATTTCTACAAGTTGTTTGCGGAATTAAAATTCACCAAAGATAAAGGAAATGTGTTGTAAACTTGTAAAGCTCAGATTGTGAGGTTTAAACACTTGGATAGCAAGTTTACAATAGTGATCAAAGTGTAGGGCAATAAGATCAAAGTGAAACCTAATAGCAATACTAGTGATCACGAAAAGCGAAAGACAAGTGAAACGAGATTTATCCCGTGGTTCAGCTCCACGAAGAAGCCTACCTCCACGTTGAGAAGTCCACACAAGGACCGGGTCTTACTTGACCCTTCTCTCACCAAGCCACCACGATGGCCGGCTTGGTTTCCACTATATCAATGGGTAATCACCAAGTTTGATGGGTCTGCTCACAACTTGAGGCTCCCAGAAATCAATACAATGAGGAGCACATGAAGCTCAACTCACACAAGCCACACAACACAACACAATGTGCAAGAGATCAAACCGAGAGCCAAAGCGCGATGATCTTCCTTTACTCTCCTCCCCAAACACGAGTAGAAGGCTTTGGAAGGCTCTAGGATGCTTGTGGCGGAGCTAGGGTTCCAGACCTTTTCAAATGAGCCCGGAGGTCTCCTTTTTATAAGGGTCCCGAGCCCCTTTTGCTTACATCAGCAAGGGGGCGGACTAGTCCGGCCTCAGACCCCGAACAAGTCTGGCCCTATGGGACCACTGACCTCTGGTCAGTTCCTAACAACTGCCACACTGAGCAACGATCGTCACGCTACCCGCCAAATTTCCACATTCAAACGGTCACTAGAAAATGGACTATTCTGGTCAACGACAGACTAGTCGTGAAGTGGAACAGAACCACTTGGTCCCTTCCAAAATGGACTCTTCTGGGTTGGCCGGCCCCCTAGGGTTTCTCTCGATCCGTCACACTAAGTCTCAAACGGACAAGTCCGTACCCAAACGGACAAGTCTGAACTATTCCAGAGATCTTTGGTCCGTCCAAAACTGGACAAGTCCGGACTTCTCGGACTTAGCTCCAAATTCACTCAGATTCACTCCAGAGACGTTTGGTCCGTCTCAAAACGGACTTGTCTGCCATGGCCGGACTAGTCCGGACTTGAGGCCCGGACTAGTCCGGCCTCCTATGGTTTTTCTCATTTTAAGCTTCTCACTTGGGTTTTTCTCTAAACCACCACTTTGAGCCCCTTGGTTTGATCTCAATGCACATGATACAACCACCCTCTCTCATGATACGGCTCACATAAACTCAACACCATAGAAACCCTAATTTCTATGCTTGAGTCTTTGACGCCCGTTTTGTCCTTTTTTTTTGAGGATTTTCATCTCATTTTGTAGGATTGAAGAGCACGTGAAAATCTACCACAGGGGGGTGAAAGTTAGATTTAAAAATCTTACGCAGCGAAAACAATTAAATCCCAACACCTTAGGCAGAAACACGATCTGTTAGAGAAATCGTGTATGAAACTAATCTAAATGCGTCTCACAGTGACAACAGTGATATATATCAGAGAGAATCAAGTCACGAAGAAAACACAAAAATAATTACTCAAATCCATCAAGAGAAACTCAAGTTATGATCGAAAGATCGAACAAAGGTCAATCTGTCCTACCCGAGAAAAACAGTTCTGTAACGCTGCAAAGAAACTCGTGTAGATCAGAAACCACAAATCCAATGACTGTGAAATTGTGACAGATGATAGATAATCAAGTGGTGAAGACAACCTAAAAATAATCACGTCAATTGGATCTGTAAAACTCGAGTTATGATAAAACCACCGACGAAAGGTAGTGCTGTCCAGAAACTCGACGAGTAAAACTTGTCTAGAACAAGTCGGAGGAACAAGGCACATAAGTTCCTTCAAACTACGTTTCATTCAATAGAACACAAGAGGAACAGCCCCAAAGTCATGCACCACGAGTTTTGGCCTCCCTTGCTTATATAACCAGCCCTTAGGCCAACCCAATCTCAACTAGGACTCTAATCTTACTTAGATCACGAATCGAAACTTTCCATAACTGCTTAGGACTCTTCTATACGCTGATAGAAGCAATATTAAGACTTCCAAAAAGCTTAGGAACGTAACCCACATTCAAAAAACAACTCAAATTCGTGACCCACACGAAATCCTATCATAACCAAATCGATACTTTCCATACCGAGCCATAACCAACTCCGCCACAGCCAAAGTCATCAACCGATACGATCCGATCCTTCCAACCAGATCTTCCCATCCACAAACTATCTTCGGAAACATGTTGCCACGTCATGCACTGCATGCATACGTGCAAACACCTTCCTTCGACGTCCAATAACCTTCATATGCACTGCCCTTGATTCAATCATCCTGCGCGACCTCCTGACCCGCTCAACCACAATTCCTCCTGAATTTGGTTGTTGGAACCTCATCTCCTCCCTGAGACTAGTCCATAGGATCCTGTCACCAGCCATGGAAAACACGATTTGAGACATAACAAACGGTTGCAATCGTATCAGCCCAAATTTCCTAGGAGTTTGATATTCATCAAGCATAGTCCTAGCCATCTCAACTAAGGTTCTGTTCTTTCTTTCTACAACACCATTTTGTTGAGGTACATATGGTGAACAAAATTGATGATCTATTCCATTTTCAGCACAAAAGTGATCAAAAGATTGATTTCTAAATTCAGTTCTTTTATCACTTCTAATTGCTTTTAAAGATCCTGGGTGATCAATTGATAATCTAAGAAATAAAGTTCTAATGTGACTAAAAGCTTCATTCATAGATGCCATAGAGTAAACCAAAGAGTATCTAAAATAATCATCAACAATCACAAAAACGTACCAATTACCTCCGAAGGATTGAACACGTGACGGTCCTACGGTGTCAAGGTGCAAAAGTTGACCCGGTTCAGTTGTCATGATCATTGTGAGAGGAGTATGTGAACCTGCAACCATCTTAGCATGTGTACAAGAAGAGCACACAATTTCTTTGTCCCCTTTAAGCTTAGGTAGCCCACGTATGCGATCAAGAGAACTAACACGCGTTAGGTGATCAAAGCCTACGTGACCAAGTCTATGATGCCAAAAATATAAGTCCTTTGAATCATTAGCAACTAGACACCTATGCTCAGAGGAAGACATATCAAAATCAGCTTTAAAAACTCTTCCAAACCGAGACATGTTAAAAATAATCTCATTATTTGAACCTACAACTTTGCAGCAGTTTTTATTGAAAATAATTTCCAGATTTTCATCTAACAATTGTGAAACAGAAAGCAAGTTGTATTTCAAATTTTTGACAAGTGCCACATCCTTCAAAGTGTAGTGATCATTTACTCTAACCGAACCCTTAGCAATTATAGGAGTTGAAAAATTATCAGCAAAAGTAACATTCTCTACTCGTGACACAAAAGAAAGGGAGGAGAACCATTCTTTGTTACCGGTCATGTGGCGTGAGCAACCTGAATCCACAATCCAAATGTTCTCCATCCTCAAGCATGTAACCTACATAGAAGCACAATACGTCGATGACTCAATACTGGGGTTAGTCAAAAGGCATTTAGATATCCAGTATTGAGTCACACGACGTGCAGCATGAAAAACACGCGAAAGTTGAGATAAAACAACAGGTCTACGAGTCAAAGTTTGAGGTTTTTTATTCTTAACTACTGACCTATAAGGTGTTACTTGTGTAGCACAAAAATCAGTAGCTCCGGAGGAAAAAACAGAAGGTTCGGAGGTAAACTTTGAATGTTTATGACTCATAACAGCAGGTTGCATGTTCCTGGCATTCGGTTTAATATGTGCAGCAAATTTTGCATGAAAGTTATGAGATCTAGCAACCATTATTTCCCTTTTCTGTTGTTTAGCTAGTCTATAACAAAAATCTATGACATGACCATCTCAACCACAGTAGGTACAATGAAATTTATCTTTGTGTTCATGTCTAGATGAGCAAGCAATATTTTTATTTGAAACCGAATGAGACAACATTCCTGCAGATTTGAAAACCACTTCTTTTTGTTTAGGAACTGTTTGAATCAAATCACTTCCTAACGACTTTACAATTTTAGGTGGATGTGACTTAGCATGAGCATGAGAATCAAAACCTAAACCAATTTTATCTTTACAAGACTTGGAAGAATTCAGCAGCAAGTTTAAGTTCTTATTCCCATTACAAAACCGATCTAATGTCCTATGCATGTGACCAAGTTTATTGGACAAAACAAGACAATTTTCACAAGAAGTTTTTCCTTTTAATTTGCAATTGGAACAATATTTAACTTCATGAGAACGTAAAGCATTATTCAATATTGAAATTTCATTCATAGCATCTTTTAGTTTCTTTTCAAGATCATCACAACTGGAACAATGCAAATCAATTGTAGAACAAGAAGCATCTTTTAAATTTTCAATGTCAAGTGCATCAACCTTTTTGTTCTTTTCAATTTCAAGTTCAAGTCTATCTAGAGTAAAGGAATGTGCAGTTCTTAATGTGGACAATTGTTCAGAGATTAAATCACATGAGTGACAAGAATCATCACTAGGAATCAAGGTTTTCAAACGGTTGAGTTCAGATTCTAGTGATTCAATTTTAGCAGCATTATCCCTAAGCTTTTTGTCCATTTTCTTAACAATAATAGTTTCACAAGAAATTGCATCACACATTTCATTACAGGTAGAACATACCTCATCGTCATCACTGTTATGTTATGCATCCTCCTGACTTGATCTTGCTCTTGTTTTGCCCGCCATGAAGCATAAGTTGGCCAAATCGTCATCATCTTCATCACATTCAAAGTCTACATCACTTGAACCGAGCTCTTGAAGTGTAGTGATGAAGCTGTTAATCATCTTGTGTCCTATGGTACCCTTCTTTTTCTTGTTGGGGTTTCCAGAGGTGGTCTTGACCTTGTTCTGTTTTTCTTCCCGGGTAGTAGGACGTGAAAGGTTAAGGCATTGTTTAAGAAAGTGTTCTGTCTTACAACATTCAAGACAGCGTTGATGTCCGTAGCTTCCTCTCCTTCTAGTTATCACATTTTGCAATGCTTTTGAGAACCTAGTAAAGATTAGTGCTAACTCCTCATCTGGAAATTCCTCAATCTGCTCCAGGGTTAGTGAGGACAACAAAGCAAGAGTATTGCAAGATGATGATTGGTCGGAGCTAGGCATATCATGTTGTGAGACAAATGCAATAGACTTATTTGGGTTCTTACGTGATAAGATGTCAATTTCATGAGTTTTGAGTTTAGAGTAAAGCACATTTAAAGTAGGTGTACTCATGACAGTAGATTCACAGATAGATGTAACTTTCATCTCTCAGATTGACATGTCTAATGCACTAAGAAGTCACCTAGCATTTTCAGCATCAGAAAAATTAACGTTGACACTACGCAAGTTACTGAGAATTTTGTTAAAGCGAGCAAAGAGATCATCGATGGACTCATCGGGTTGCATCTCGAAGCGCATGTATTCTTTCTTGAACATGTCTTGCCTTACTTCCTTGATCGTGTTGGATCCTTCGTGATAGTCACAAAGTGCTCTCCATACATCGTATGCCGATCGGAGATGTGCAACGCGGTCGAAGTAGCTCTGAGTGAGTCCTTGGATGATCAAGTTTTGGGCTTTGTTGTTGGTGTCGACGTCCCGTAGGTTTGTAGCCGTAACTTGATCATTTGGTGGCACTTCGTAAGGCTTGTACACCTTCTCTCATATTGCGAAAGCCTTGCGCCTGGATGAAAGCCTCCATGCGTGCCTTCCAAACCTGAAAATCAATACCAGCAAACACACAAGGTTTGGCGGAGTATTTCTTCGCAATGATTAGTAAAAAACACGTGCAAATCACAATGATTAGAGCACCGTGGCTCTGATACCAATTGTAGGATCGAAGAGCACGTGAAAAGCTACCAGAGGGGGGGTGAATGGTACATTTAAAAATCTTACGCAACAGGAACAATTAAATCCCAACCCCTTTGGCAGAAACATGATCTGTGAGAGAAATCGTGTATGAAACTGATATAAACGTGTTTCACCGTGACAACAGTGATATATATCAGAGAGAATCAAGTCACGAAGAAAACTCAAAAATAATCACTCAAATCCATCGAGAGAAACGCAAGTTATGATCGAAAGATCGAACAAAGGTCAATCTGTCCTACCCGAGAAAAACAGTTCTGGAACGCTGCAAAGAAACTCGTGTAGATCAAAAACCACAAATCCAATGACCGTGAAATTTTTACAGATGATATATAATCAAGTTATGAAGACAACTCAAAAATAATCACGTCAATTGGATCTGTAAAACTCGAGTTATGATAAAATCACAAATGAAAGGTAGTGCTGTCCAGAATCTCGACGAGTAAAACTTGTCTGGAACAAGTCGGACAAACAAAGCACAAAAGTTTATTCAAACTACGAATTTCATTCAATAGAACACAAGGAGAACAGCCCCAAAGCCGTGCACTACGAGCTTTGGCCTCCCTTGCTTATATTACCAGCCCTAAGGCCAACCCAATCTCAACTAGCACTCTAATCCTACTCAGAGCACGAATCAAAACTTTCCATAACTCTTAGGACTCTTCTATACGCAGATATAAGCAATATTAAGACTTCCAAACACCTTAGGAATGTATCCCACATTCCTAAAACAACTCAAATTCGTGACCCACATGAAATCCTATCATAACCAACTCGATACTTTCCATACCGAGCCATAACCGACTCCGCCGCAGCCAAAGTCATCAACCGATATGATCCGATCCTTCCAACCAGATCTTCCCATCCATAAACCATCTTTGGAACCATGTTTCCACGTCATGCACCGCATGCATACGTGCAAACACCTTCCTTCGATGTCCAGTAACCTTCATATGCACTGCCCTTGATTCAATCATCCTGCGCGACCTCCTGACCCGCTCAACCACAATTCCTTCGGAATTTGGTTGTTGGAACCTCATCTCCTCACTGAGACTAGTCCAAAGGATCCCGTCACCAGCCATGTCTTGAACTCAAGCAACACCTGCACATCAAAAAACAACCAATCCGTAAGAGCCCAAGTCCGCGACTTGACTCAAGTCAGTTCCGAACACAACACCTTACGTGAGCACCTAATATAGGCATGTTGCAAAGCATATCAAAATGATATCAGCAATATCAACAAAAACACACAAAAAACTTAGTAAAAGAATACTAAGCAAACTTTCCAACAATGTAAAGCAAGTTCGAAATATTTCACATTAAAAGTCGGAACATTGCGATCAAGCTCCGAACCTAGCCAAAGCTAACCGGAGCTTGAGCCGGAGCTTACCAAAGCTAGTACAAGCTAGCGCTGGAGCTAGCCAAAGCTAGTCGAACCTAGTGCCGGAGCTAACCAAAACTAGTCGGAACTAGTCAACCCAAAAGCCGGAGCTAGTGAAGAACATGTCGGAGCTAACCAACACAAGTCCGACCTAGCAAAACATATCGGAGCTCAACAAAGACATGCTGGAGCTATCAAAGACATGCCAGAGCTATAGACAAAGCTCACCGGAGCTACCCAAAAACATGTCGGACCTAGACAAGGAAGTCGGACCTAGCCAAAGCAAGTCGGACCTTATGTCGGACCTTGCCGGAGCTACCCAAAACAAGCCGGACCTATCGTTAGACCTTGCTGACAAAGGTGTTTTGGTAGTATTCAAAACTTTTATCACCATAGCCTATGTATTCACCACACATAGGTCTCACACATTTCAATCCTTGTACCTGTGCTTAAGATCAACTAATCTCATTATCCTCTTAGTTGTCGTCATCAATGATCCAAAACCCACGGGGATGCCTAGATGCACTTTCAATCTCCCCCTTTTTGGTGAATTGATGACAACACATTAGGACTTCAACAATAAGGATAATAATTTGTTTTAATAGCATGTATTTGTATGAGTGACTCCCCCTCAATGTATGCATCATGAGTAAGAGAGATTGTGAGAGTTCTCATACATATACATGTTATGGTGGGGTGCCTAAGTGACATGTTCATAAAGTGTAATAAGACAATGATTATGCAAAATAGACATTTAAATGAGGCAACACATCACAAATTTAGGAAAGATAGATGAATACATGAATACATAGATTAAGTCTTACAATACAACTTGAAATGAGTTTTAAAAGGTAATAAGTCCAACATAGATCAGTACTCTCACAAATTAATCTATCTAATATCTCCCCCTTCATCTCACTCCCTATATCTCTCCCCCTAGATCTAAGTGCCCATCCAAGCTATCTCGAAAGCAATCTCCCCCCCTTTGGCATCAAGACACCAAAAAGGAAATGAAGAGAGGAAAGGGCCCTTAGGTCTACTCATCGTCGGAGTCAGAGTCATCATCGCCGCCTTGGTGCTCGCTGTCACTCTCTGTGGCCTCCGGGTCAAGATGTGCCTCATCATCATCGGTTGGGGCCGCGGTGGAATTCACAGGTTCTCCAAACTGAGCAAGCTCCTCGACAGTGAACTCTGGAAAGGATGTGAGCTCACCATCGCTCTCCTCGGTGGGGGACATTGGAATGTCCAGCTTGTCACACATCGCTTTGAGATACTTCTCATTGCCACGCTCCATGCGACGTTGCTGAATTTCCATCTTCCAGCAAGAGGAGAAGAGAGCCTTGAAGCATTTGAAGAAGCCACTCCCGCATTGTGTCGTAGGCGGAGGTGGTGGAGGAGAGGGCACAAAGCGAGAGGAAGAAGTGGGACGATCAGCATTCTTCCTCCTAGGAACAGCCGGCTCCGGAGGAGGGAGTTATGGTCGAAGCCTCCGGTGAATAATATATTTCTTGAATGTGAGCTCGGAGATCTTCTCGATCATGTACATAATGTATGGAGTGTAGCCACATGATCGGTTGGGGTGTGAGAGATGTTAAAATGTCATCGAAGATATAGTCCACCACATTGAAGCAGACATCTCCATCGATTAGCACCATCAAGTGCCTCAAGTCGCCTTGTATGATCCCCGCATCTCCATCCTTGGGAGCAATGGTCTTTCTGAGGACCCGGTTGAGAACACTATAGAATGGCTTGATGTTTCTAATGTGCCCGGCCTCATACTGTGCATGACTTGGGTACATATACTCTAAGGTGTCCCGATCAACTGGCTTCAGATTTGAAATGATAATGTCATTATCCAGCTGGTCCTCCAAGTCAAGCAGCTGAGCAAACTCCCAATAGGTGGTGGAGTACTGCTCTCCATTTGTTATCCACGTAATCTTCCTGTCCCCATCGGTGTGGAAGTATAGAGTGGAGTAGAACTGAGTTATGACTTCCACATTCGAGTCGTACTGGAAAGCCATGAACTTCTTCAAGCCATGCCTCTGAATAGCCTCAATCACAACATTGAAGGCTTGATGATCTTTCTGGGTCATATAGTCCCAATCTATCCACTGAGCATTTGTGACAGGGGTCTGCTTGGTCATATAGACCGTCCTGTAGTAGTCACAGTGGAAGTCACACCAGAAGCGGGGATCCACTGTGCTCCTGTCATGCTGATATACATTGATCTTTCTCAACTTGCGTGCCTTCTCAGCCGCCTTGCTCATGATGATGTTGGCGTCGAATGCAGCTACACGGTTTAGGTTCCGTCCAGGAGAGGACATCCTCAAGGGGCCAATGGGTTGAGGGGCACCCTTCTTGACTTTGCTTGCAGCCTTCTTGGCCACACTCACCCTCTTCTTGGGTGCAGCATCAACAGGGGCCTTGCTTTTATATTTTGAGGTCCTCGCCCCCTGAGACTTGGCTTGCTCACCCAAGGTCACAAGCCTCTTTCTTTTCGGGGCAGCCTCGACAGCAGCAGAGTTGTGCTCCTCACGCTGCGTTCTTTGCCCTCTGAGAGGCAAAGTACGCAGCCACCATCTCTTGATCCTCTCTTTTCATCTGGCGAAAGAGAGCTTGCTTCTCCGCTTTGATCTCAGAGTCGGAAGGAGGAACATATTCATTGTCCAACATGGTTGCTGACAAGAGAAGCAAGGGAATGTGTATGAGTCGAAGGAGTCAAGATAAAATGGTAGAATTCACAAAATCAACCTAGGTTAGGTTTTTCACTGTGTAACTCGGACTTGTCCGCTCAGGGGCCGGACTAGTCCGCACTAGGTCGGACTTGTCCGCCCTGGGACCGGACTTGTCCGGTTCACACAGCAAGAACCCTAATCTAGGAAAATTTTGCAAAAACTATGGATCCAACCACAAAAATAGAGGTACATGATCACATTGATGTGCACAACAACATATGTGAAGAAGTTTCTATCAATGGACCCAATAGAATTGAATTTCAAGGATTTTGGAGTTAGGTCAAGAATACCTCTTCAAATCTTTGATTTGATGAAATGTGAGTGAGGAATCGGCCTCTAATGCTTGGGGTAAGGTTCCTAAGAACCTTAGGGCTTCAGTCCACCGATTGGAATCAAGATTTTGTGGAGGGAATCAAAAATCGTCATTTGGGAGACGGTTTTCGAGCGATTTTGGAGAGAGATTGTTTGAATGGAAGTGATGAGGTCGAGGTCTCCCTGGGGAGGTTATGTCCCCAAGGGGCTGGACTAGTACGGTCAGGGACCCGGACTTGTCTGGCCTCTGGACCAGGTCCGGACAACCTGACCACCAGACTAGTTCGGTCCACTGGAGCGGACTAGTCCGGTCCTAAGACCTAAAACTCCTATATATTCAGTTTCGAGTGGATATTTGATCCTTTTGTACTATATTTCACAAAATATCTTTGTAAATATGGTCAGTAAACAATCAACAATCAAACCATGACCATGATTCACAAGGATTCAAAAATCTCAAAATAATTTGTAGAGAAATTGAGGAGGATGAGTTTTTCACAAGCATGTGTGAAGTTTGAATATTACAATCAGATGTGCAATACTTAAGCCACATTTCGAGAATCTAGGATATTTAGCTAACTCCTAAGTTCAAAAAACCTTTTCTCATCTAGGGGCTTGGTAAAGATGTCGGCCAATTGTTTATCGCTTCTCACATGGGAAATTGCAATGTCTCCTTTGATGGAGTGATCTATCAAGAAATGGTGGCGAATATCGATGTGCTTGGTCCTTGAGTGTTCAGCTGGATTGTGGGCTATTTTGATGGCACTCTCATTGTCACATAGGAGAGGGACATGGCGTAAGTTTATGCCATAGTCCCTAATTGTTTCTCGCATCCAAAGAAGTTGTGCACAGTAACTTCCGGCGGCGACATACTCCGCTTCGGTTGTGGAAAGTGCAATGGAGTTTTGTTTCTTAGAGGACCAAGAAACTAGAGATCTACCAAGGAATTGGCAAGTTCCCGGTGTACTCTTCCTATCAACTCTGCCCACCGCATAGTCCGCATCGGAATATCCAATGAGGTTAAACTTAGAGCCTTTGGGGTACCAAAGTCCTAGGCTTGGTGTGTGAACCAAATATCTAATAATTCTCTTAACGGTGGTCAAATGACACAGCTTAGGAGCGGCTTGAAATCTAGCATGCATACACAAACTAAGCATGATATCGGGCCTAGATGCACATAAGTACAGCAATGAGCCTATCATGGAATGATATACCTTTTGGTCCACACTTGGACAATCTTCATTAAGATCGAGAAGCCCGTTGGCTGCCATAGGAGTCTTGATGGGTTTGGCCTTGTCCGTTTCAAACATCTTGAGTATATCTTGTGTGTACTTGGTTTGACTAATGAACGTGCCTTCCTTGAGTTGCTTCACTTGAAAACCTAGAAAGAACTTCAACTCCCCCATCATGGACATCTCAAATCTTTCCGTCATTATCTTGGAAAACTCATCACAAAAAGCTTTGTTAGTAGAACCAAATATAATGCCATCGACATATATTTGGAAAACAAACAAATAATCATCGAAGTGCTTAGTGAATAGAGTATAGTCCGCCTTCCCAATTATGAGACCATTTTGAGTTAAAAAGTCTCTAAGGCACTCATACCAAGATCTAGGAGCTTGTTTGAGTCCATAGAGAGCCTTATGCAATTTGTACACATGGATTGGGAATTCTTCATCTTCGAATCCGGGAGTTTGCTCCACATACACCTCTTCCTTGGTTGGACCATTGAGGAATGCGCTCTTGACATCCATTTGATATAGCTTAAAATCATGGTGAGTAGCAAAGGCAAGTAATATACGAATTGATTCAAGCCAAGCTATGGGAGCAAAGGTTTCTTCGAAATCCAAACCTTCACTTCTGAATACCCTTTGGCCACAAGTCGTGCCTTGTTCCTTGTAACCACCCCGTGTTCATCTTCTTTGCTGCGGAACACCCATTTGGTGCCTACAACATTCGCATTTGGCCTCTTCACGAGCTCCCATACTTGATTTCTCTTGAAGTTGTTGAGCTCTTCTTGCACGGCCATCACCCAATATGGATCTCATAGTGCTTCTTCAACCTTGTGGGGCTCCAAGGAAGAAACAAAAGAGTAATGTTCACAAATGTTTGCAACACGAGATCGAGTAGTTACCTCCTTGGAGTTGTCTCCAAGTACATTGTCAACAGGATGGTCCCATTGGACGCTTTGATGCACTCTTGGGTGAGGCACTTGGGGTCTTGATTCATCATCTTGGTCTTCCTCATCCTCATTGTCTCCCCCTTTGTTGATTCCTCCATTTTCATCTTCTTGGAGCGCATCATGGGGAACTTGATCTTGGTCATTTGAGGAAGAGCTTGCTTGATGTGTAGGATGGTCACTTGCATCTTTAGGTTGTTCTTGTGGTCGTATATCTCCAAGTGCCATCCTTACTGTCACCACTTATGGAGCTTCTTCTTGATCTAGCACATGATGATCAACTTGCTCCACTTGGGATCCATTAGTCTCATCAAACACTACGTCACGTGCTACTTCAACAATCCCGAAGGATTTGTTAAAGACACAATAGGCGTATGTGTTTGAGTCATAGCCAAGCAAGAAACCCTCATCGAACTTAGAAGCAAACTTCAAAGTCCTAGGCTTCTTGTTAGGAATGTAGCATTTGCTCCCAAAAACACGAAAGTAAGAGATGTTGGGCTTGTTACCAGTTAGGAGCTCATATGACGTCTTCTTAAGTATGCGGCGAAGGTACAACCGATTTATGGCATGGCAAGCGGTGTTGACCGCTTCCGCCCAAAACCGGTCTGACGTCTTGTACTCATCAAGCATGGTTCTTGACATCTCAATTAGAGTCCTATTCTTCCTCTCGACCACCCCATTTTGTTGAGGGGAGTAGGGGGCCGAGAACTCTTGCTTGATGCCTTCTTCATCCAAAAATTCTTCAACTTGAGTATTCTTGAATTTGGTGCCATTGTCACTTCTTATGGTCTTGATACTCAAGGAGAACTCATTTTGAGCTCCCTTCAAGTATCTCTTGAGAACACCTTGAGTCTCGCTCTTGTCATGCAAAAAGAATACCCAAGTGAAATGTGAAAAGTCGTCAACAATAACAAGACCATACTTGTTACCACCAATACTAATGTAGGCGATTGGACCGTAGAGATCCATGTGTAGAAGCTCCAATGGTCTTGATGTTGTCATAATGTTCTTGGATGGATGTGGTGCTCCAACATGCTTTCCGGTTTGGCATGCACTACATGGCCTATCCTTTTCAAACACAACATTCTTTAAACCACGGATGTGCTCTCTCTTAAGGAGTTTCTGCAAATTCCTCATCACGATATGGGCTAACCTTCTATGCCAAAGCCATCCCATGTTAGTTTTTGCAATTAAACATGTATCAAGTTGGGCTTTATCCACGGAGAAATCCACAAGATAGAGCTTTTCCTTGAGTACACCCTTAAAGGCAATTGAGCCATTGCTTCTCCTTGTGACGGTCACACCCTCATTAGTGAATAAACAGTTATAACCTTTGTCACATAGTTGTGATATGGAAAAGAGGTTATAATCAAGCGAATCAACATGTAACACATTTGAAAGGGTATGATTAGGGGATATAGCAATTTTACCGGTGCCAAGGATTTTTCCTTGGCTATTTTACCCAAAGTAAATTCCTTCACTTAGATCTTCATCTAGCTCATACTACACAAACATCTTCCTCTCTCCGGTCATATGATTTGGGCACCCACTATCAAGAACCCACTTGGTTCCACCAGAGGAGTATGCCTACAAGAAAGGTTTAAGCCTTGGCTTTAGGTACCCTAGTTGTGTTGGGTCCTTTGATGTTAGTCAAGAGGCACTTTGGCACCCACACAAAAGGGTTGGGACACTTGCGGTGTGGCCCAACATACCTAGCATATGCCTTTCCAAACTTGTTCCTTAATAAAAAATATGAGGCATCAAGATCATGGAATAATGGATGAGGCTTTTTCTTAGGCATTTTAGGTGTAATAGCAATGTTCTTACCTTTATTGTTGTGTGAGCCTCCTTTGACAAAAACAATCAAGTCTTTGCCATTCTTGGGAGTTTTAGCATTTTACCTCATCCTGCTAGAATAACCAAGACCATCCTTGACAAGGAGATGTCTTGTGGTTGTATATGCACTACGTGCATATGCCATCTTCTCCTTGTCAAAGATGCCACCCTTGGGTGCTTGATTGGTTTGTGGCAACTTTAGCTCATCTTTAATCTTTATGATCAAGTTTGAGCATTTACAAAGTTGAGATGCTTCGGATTTAATATTTTTGGAAGGTGAGCTTGTAGAGGAAGAAGGTAGATTGACCTTGAGAGACTTGACTTGCGTCTCAAGGATCTTGTTAGCTTGTGTCAAACTAACGAGTTCATCCTTGAGCACAATTGTAGTGTTCTCAAGGTTTGAGCAAGTTTCCTTTCTAAAAGCGAGTTCATGCTCAAGTGCCTTGCTTCTTTCTCTCTAAAGCTCCAAGAGCTCCCCAACCTCTTGACATCTCTCCTTTTGTTGGATGAGCATGTCCTCTTGACTGTTGATGAGTTCTTCCTTCTCAAATATCTCTTCCATTACCAATCTCAATATCTTCAAGGTGCTTTTGCTCATGTCTTTAAGCATATGTTCATTTTCACTACTACTATCAAAGTCATCATGAGAAGAAATTGAAGAAGAGGATTTAGATTTAACCTTCTTTCTTCCCTCCTTGGCCATGAGAGATGTTGGCCTCGAAGTCTCCAAGTTGGGGAAGAGCTTGTTCTCTATTGTAGTCTTCTTCATAGCAATAGTTGCTACCTCCTCATCTTCATCGGAGGAGGATTCCTCATTTGAATCCCACTGCTTTCCAAGGTGGGCATGTCCGGATTGCTTCTTCTTCTTGAAGTCTCTTTGGACTTGCCCTCCTTCTTCTTCTTGTTTTGTTCATGTGGACAATCCACAATGAAGTGGCCATATTCTCCACAATTGTAGCAAGCCCTTTTTGATCTTGTCTTGGGCTTGTCTTTGCTTCTTCTCTCATTTTGGTAGCTCCCCCTCCTCCTTCTAAGCATCCTCTTAAAGTTGTTAATGAAGAGAGCTTCTTCCTCATCGGTGTCGGGACTCTCTTCATCACTCTCTTCCTTTTCTTGTGATCTTGAGGACGTTGCTTTGAATGCAACATCCCTTTTCTTGGTGGAGGAAAACTTTTGTAGATCATTGTAGAACATCGCTTCTTGCTCCATCATCTCATGGTTGATGATTCTCCCTAGCACTTCTTCGGGAGTCATCTTGTGGAAGCCCGGACATTCATGAATTAGTGAGCAAAGAGTGACGTTTCGAGGCATGAATGCTCGAATCATCCTCTTTACCACTTTGTGGTCGGTCCACCGGGTGCTTCCATAGGACTGACTCTTGTTGATGAGAGTCTTGAGGCGGTCATACATATCTTGGGGAGATTCACCCTCCATGATGGTGAATCTTCCAAGCTCTCCTTCGATCATCTCAATCTTGGCCTCCCTAATGACGTAGTTTCCTTCGTGTGCTGTCTCGAGGGTATGCCAAATCTCCTTGGCAACCTTCAACCCTTCAATGCGGTTGAACTCCTCACGAGTTAATGAGGAGGTAATCACTCCAACGGCTTGAGCATTGCGGTGTAGAAGAACGGCTTTCTCTGGAGTGATGTCTTCCTCATTCTTAGGAAGATGAACACCTGTCATAACAATTTGCCACAAGCTAGGGTTTAAGCAAATGAGGTGCATCTTCATATTATGCTTCCACATAGAATAATCATTTCCGTCAAATTGAGGAGGTTTGCCAATGGGAATAGACAAGTAATGATTGCTTGTGGTAAGTTGCTCATAATTGTAAGGATACCGGGAGTAGTCTTGTGAACTACTCCCGTTGTCGATGTTGACCAGAGCAATTGGCTTGATTTCCTTCTTCGGCACGTTGAGCTTCTCACGAAGCTGTGCCTTGGGCATCCGAACTTCTTCGTCGTCATTCGGATCATCTTGAAGAACATCAATGTTCTTCGTCTTGGTGTCATCGACGACCACCGGAACCTCGTTATCACCCCTTCTGGCCATAACTTCTCCGAGTTGTTATACTCTTGGGGAGAAGCCTACTCTGATACCAATTGAAAGTCACCTAGAGGGGGGTGAATAGGCAACAATACCTAAAATCACTTAATCAGACAGGATTAAATTCTTGTGGCTGGACTAGTCTGCATAGGGCTGGACTAGTCCGCTCAGCACAGGGTTGAAACCCTAAAACTTGATTCCTACAAGTTGTTTGCAGAATTAAAGTTCACCAAAGATATAGGCAATGTGTAGTAAACTCGTAAAGCTCAGATTGTGAGGTTTAAACACTTGGATAGCAAATTTACAATAGTGATCAAAGTGTAGGGCATTAAGATCAAAGTGAAACCTAATAGCAATACTAGTGATCATGAAAAGTGAAAGACAAGTGAAACGAGATTTATCTCGTGGTTCAGCTCCACGAAGAAGCCTACTTCCATGTTGAGAAGTCCACACAAGGACCGGGTCTCACTTGACCCTTCTCTCACCAAGCCACCACGATGGCTGGCTTGGTTTCCACTATATCAATGGGTAATCACCAAGTTTGATGGGGCTGCTCACAACTTGAGGCTCCCATAAATCAATACAGTGAGGAGCACACGAAGCTCAACTCACACAAGCCACGCAACACAACACAATGTGCAAGAGATCAAACCGAGAACCAAAGCGCGATGATCTTCCTTTACTCTCCTCCCCAAACCCTAATCTCTTCAAGATTTGCTCATAGGAGGTTAGTAGGACGAGTATAAGGCTTTGTAAGGCTCTAGGATGCTTGTGGCAGCGCTAGGGTTCCAGACCTTTTCAAATGAGCCTGGGGGTCCCCTTTTTAGAGGGGTCCCGAGCCCCTTTTGCTTACATCAACAAGGGGGTGGACTAGTCCGGCCTCAGACCCCAAACTGGTCCGGCCTTATGGGACCACTGACCTCTGGTCAGTTCTCGACAACTGTCACACTGAGCAACGATCGTCATTCTACCCGCCAAATTTCCACATTCAAACGGTCACTAGACAACGGACTAGTTCGGTCAACAATGGACTAGTCCGAAGTGGAACAGAACCACTTGGTCTGTTCCAAAACAGACTCTTCTGGGTTGGCTGGACTAGTCAGACCACAGGGGTGGACTAGTCCGCCCCCCTAAGGTTTCTCTCGGTCTGTCACACTAAGTCTCAAACAGACATGTCCGTACCCAAACGGACAAGTCTGAACTATTCCAGAGATCTTTGGTCCGTCCAAAACCGGACAAGTCCGGACTTCTCGGACTTAGCTCCAAATTCACTCAGATTCACTCCAGAGACGTTTGGTCCGCCTCAAAACGGACTTGTCTACCATGGCCAGACTAGTCCGGCATTGAGGCCCGGACTAGTCCGGCCTCCTAGGGTTTTTCTAATTTTAGGCTTCTCACTTAGGTTTTTGTCTAAACCACCACTTTGAGCCCCTTGAATTGATCTCAATGCACATGATAGAACCACCCTCTCTCATGATACGGCTCACATAAACTCAACACCATAGAAACCCTAATTTCTATGCTTGAGTCTTTGACGCCCATTTTCTCCTTTTCCATTTTGAGGGTTCTCATCTCATTTCAATCCTTGTACCTGTGCTTAAAATCAACTAAGCTCATTAGCCTCTTAATTGTCATCATCAATCATCCAAAACCCAAGGAGATGCCTAGATGCACTTTCAAACCTTCTGTCAATATCTCATCTATGCGACAAAGGTTACAACTGTTTATTCACTAATGAGGGTGTGACCGTTTTTAGAAGAAGCGTCAGCTCGATTGCATTCAAGGGAATGTTGAAGGGAAAGCTTTATCTTGTTGACTTACAAAGATAAAGTCGAACTCAACACTTGCTTGGTTGCTAAAACTAACATGGGATGTTGTGGCATAGACGGCTAGCCAATGTTGGGATAAGAAATCTGCAGAAACTTCTAAAAGGTGGTCACATCTGAGGTCTAAAGGATGTTGTCTTTGAGAAAGACAGGTCGTACAGCGCTTGCCAGGCGGGAAAACAAGTTTGATCACCGCACCCTGCCAAGAATGTGATGACTACTACAAGACCGCCGGAACTTCTTCACATGGACCTTTTCAATCCAATTGCTTACATAAGCATCGGCGGTAACAAATACGGTTTAGATATTGTTGATGATTTTTCAAGATTCACCTGGGTATTTTTCTTGTATGATAAATAAAAAACTCAGGGAATCCTCAAGAAGTTCCTGAAAAGAGATCAAAACGAATTCTCATCATCCATGAAGAATATTAGAAGTGACAACAGAACAAAATCCAAAAAAAAAACACAAGTTGAGGAATACCTTGATGAACAAGGGATAAACCACGACTTTTCGGCACCCTACTCCCCTCAACAAAACGGGGTGGCCGAAAGGAAAAACAGAACGTTGATTGAAATGGCGAGGACAATGTTGGATGAATACAACACATCGAACCGATTTTGGGCTGAAGTGGTGAACACTGCTTGTCACTTCACAAATCGGTTGTATCTTCACCGACTCTTGAAGAAAACGCATATGAGCTTCTTACCGGTAACAAGCCAAATGTTTCATATTTCAAAGTTTTTGGTTGTAAGTGTTTTATTCTAAACAATAAACTGAGGACTTCGAAGTTCGCTTCAAAATCTGATGAAGGTTTCTAGCTCGGTTATGATTCGAACACCTACGCCTATCGTGTCTTCAACAAACTCTCTGGCCTTGTTGAAGTGGCACGTGACGTAGTGTTCGATGAGACTAACAGCTCCAAAGTAGAGCAAGTTGATAAGTGTGCGCTAGATCAAGAAGAAGCCCCATCTAAAGCGTTGAGAAGAATGGCACTTGGTGATATTTTACCTCAAGAGAAACCACAAGACTCAAGTGCACAAGATGAACCTCAACAAGGAAGCAATAATCAAGGGGGAGCTCATGCACAAGATCGAAATTGGTAAGATCAAGAAGATCCATACAATCACGGAAGCAATGATTTAGGGGGAGACGGTGACAATGAGGACAATGAAGAGATAGCAACTTCAAGAGTCACTCACCCAAGAGTACATCAGAGTGTGCAAAGAGATCATCCTGTCAACAACATCACTGGAGATATTGCTAAGGGAGTAACTACTAGATCTCGCATTGTAAATTTTTGTGAATATTACTCCTTTGTATCTTTTATGGAACCATACAGGGTAGAAGAATCATTAAAGGATCTAGATTGGGTGATGGCAATGCAAGAGGAGTTGAAC
Source organism: Tuctoria greenei (assembly GCA_036927565.1). Classification (NCBI taxonomy): domain Eukaryota; kingdom Viridiplantae; phylum Streptophyta; class Magnoliopsida; order Poales; family Poaceae; genus Tuctoria; species Tuctoria greenei. The sequence continues at coordinate 45,911,103 of JAYESD010000012.1, forward strand.
AACTTCAAGAGAAATGAAGTGTGGGAACTGGTGGAAAGACCAAAGGCGAATATCGTTGGAACCAAATGGGTCTTTCGAAACAAACAAGATGAACATGGAGAGGTAACGAGAAATAAAGCGATACTTGTAGCTAAAGGTTACTCACAAGTCAAAGGTTTGGACTTTGATGAAACTTTCTCTCCCGTAGCTAGACTTGAGTCCATTCGTATTTCATTGGCATATGCTACTCACCATAATTTCATGTTGTATCAAATGGACGTCAAAAGTTCCTTCCTCAACAGTCCGATTAAGGAGGAAGTGTACGTGGAGCAGCCACCAGGATTTGAAGATCAAGAGTACCCAAGCATGTCTATAAACTGCGAAAGGCTCTCTAAGCCTCAAACAAGCTCCTCGAGCTTGGTATGAGTGCCTTTGAGATTTTCTGACTCAAAATGACTTTAAAATTGGAAAATCTGATTATACACTGTTCACAAAACACTTTAATGATCATTTATTTGTATGCCAAATCTATGTTGATGATATTATATTTGGATCTACTAATAAGTCTTTTTGTGAAGAATTTAGCAACATTATGACAGATAGGTTCGAGATGTTGATGATTGGCGAATTGAAGTTCTTTTTGGGATTCCAAGTGGGCACGTTTATAAGTCAAACCAAGTACACACAGGACATCATCAAGAAGTTCAATATGGACAAGGCCAAGCCCATCAAGACACCCATGACGACTAACGGACATCTCGACCTTAATTAAGATGGTTCAAATGTGGATCAAATGGTATATCGGTCTATGATTGGATCATTACTCTAATTATGTGCATCTAGGCCAGATATTATGCTTAGTGTATGCATGTGTGAAAGGTTTCAAGCCACGCCTAAAGAGTTCCACTTAGTAGTTGTAAAAAGAATCTTAAGGTACCTTGTGCACACACCCAACTTGGGCCTTTGGTATCTCAAAGGATCCAAGTTTAACTTGATAGGATATTCTGATGCCGATTATGCAGGATGCAAAGTCGATAGAAAGAGCACGTCGGGGACCTGTCAATTTCTTGGTTGATCCCTAGTTTCATGGTCATCAAAAAAGCAAAACTCCATTGCTCTTTCCACAGCCAAAGCGAAGTATGTTGTAGCCGGAAGTTGTTGTGCACAACTACTTTGGATGCGACAAACTCTAAGGGACTATGGTTACAATCTGAACCATATTCCGCTCCTATGCGATAATGAGAGTGCTATAAAAATTGCACACAACTAAGTAGAGAACTCAAGAACTAAGCACCTATATGTTCGTCACCATTTCCTAAGAGATAATTCATTAAAAGGTGATATTGAAATTTCACATGTTAAGACTGAAAAACAACTTGCAAATATTTTCACCAAACCATTAGATGAGTAAAGGTTTTGTGAGCTGAGAAATGAGCTGAATATACTTGATTCTCGAAATGTGGCTTGAAACACTGCACAACTGATTGTGATTTCAATGTTTACTCATTTTTTTGTAAAAATTTCCCCCTTTTCTCAATTTTCTCTAGAAAACTATTTGAATGAGTAAATCTTGGAGAATTATGGCCATTGTATGGTTGTTGAGTGCTTACTGGTCATGTTCATTGTGGGGACTGGAATCCCGACCTCCACGGATCTCATTGGGTGGTGTTTGCGATGCGACACCCAACAATATACAAGAAAAGAACGAGAATAAATTATAATACCAATTCTCTATTTATGAACACAGCGGAAGTTTTACAATACTGAATGAAAGAAAAGAGAACTACTCCCTCCATCCCTAAAAGGATGTCGTTTTTAACACTAAATTTAGTGTTAAAAACGACATCCTTTTAGGGATGGAGGGAGTATACATCATAGCTACGCTCTCGGCACTAGCTATGCAAAAGCAAAGTCATCCATGTCCTGGATACTTCGCACTAGCAACACCCAACTTACGGCGGCATGCAGGGTTACCACTCGACTGTAAACCCAGGAGGGGGTGCAGCCTCGTCATGGAACCCATCATCAGCCGCATTATCTACAAAAACTTGTTAACTGCAAACGTGAGCTTAAGGCTGAGCAAGACTAACCCGTCTCACTAGACATATGCAGGGGTGAATAGTAAACATAGGTAAGGAATAGCATAAAGGACACGCCTACAAGTGGATCCTTATAGTCATGTTTTAAATAACACATGACATTATTCAGGCATGACACATCATAGACTCCACAATCAAACAAGAAACGCTTTGCTGATGATATGACATGCCCAAAGCACATAATGCTATTACATGTAAAGTATGGGGAAACTGTAAACTTTTAATTGAGCTATCTCTAAGCCATACAATGTTGCAAAACAATTATAATTCAATACATCATATTCTCCTGACTTCTTTAGTATTTACTACGTCAAGACACAGTGAACAAGTGGTACTCTATTACCGCGAGGGACGGTGATTGCAACCAGGACACACCCGGTCAACACGTCACATACACACTTTCGGAAGTGCCAGCGAGTCTTATAGCAATACCTACATAGCACTTCAGTACTAGTCGTATATGGCCACCTTTCACCAAACACTCGAATGTCGAACCAGTCGATCCATCATGAGCAGGAGGTCACTGTGTGGGGTGTACTCTGACGTGCCCACCAGCTGATTTACACCTCGCTACCCTCAACCTACGCCTATAAAACGGAACGGTATGCCTCGACCAACCAGTATCAAGCTACGTCAGTTTGCTGGAGTCCATTTCTCCAGTATGTCACCGGTACAATTCAAGCTTGTCCAGTGGGGCCGCACACGAAACGGTCCTCAATCGACACAAGCAGGGTTACGCACGTGAGACCACGTCTCGCTGCATCCTACCCGCTGCTCAGTCTCAATTTCATATTTATAAACCATTCCTTGATCCCATTCATCACATGTGATAAAATCCTATCTTGCAAGTAGATTCCAACTACTCGACTTATACCAGATTCCTATGAATATAAGCATGGCAGTTACTAAACGAGTCTGTGAGCTATTCTAACCACTTCCTAGGTTCCTTGGTCATGCAAGTGGATGTCAAACACCTTAAACGTAATGCACAAACATCTGAAGATGTAAGGTGAATGAAAATTGCAAAGACATTGTAAGGAACTTAAATGCAAACTGGGACTTACCTGAATGCGAGTTTGAGTCTACGTTAGTTTCTGGCAGCTGGACATCCAAAGCTTCCGGCAGCTCCGCGACTTCAGTCACTACACGTTATGCATATACTGTATATGAATGACTTTGAAAATAATCAATATGCTTAAGGTCATAAGTTAATATCTTTTGATCAAAATAAGATAATGATCTTAATTGGCTTTGGGACTTTTATGGTAGATACTAGTGACCATAGTGAAAACTCTTGCAAATAACAGGAGATGATCAAGGAAGTTCGTTGTTCCTAAAAATTATGGTAAGCAATAACCTTCTCTAATTTTTGGTCGAAATCATGGAGATCTATCATGGCAACCAGTGGTTGTACCATGTATAGGGGGGTCTCACTGGTTTTAGGAAAATTTGTTTCACGATTTTTTAAGCTTCCTACAGGCGGGAAATGATTTTACAAGGTTGGGGAAATTTCAGAAATTGATTTTCTATTTTTCTCAATTTATAACTACATAGATATTTGGAACACTGATCAACCAAGTAAATAATGTCCAATGAACTTGAAAATTCTACTGGAGACCAAGTGAATTTTGGAGAGTGTCCTGCCCAAATTAAGGAATTTTCTAAAAAGCATAACTGTAGGAATGAATTCTATAAACATTTTTCTTATCTGAATTATGGAGAAATTTTTATGGACATCCATACAAATCCAAGTACACCACTGGAATATATTCTTCATGCTGGTTCTAACAAAATTTATTTGGCAATTGTTGGACAATTCTACCAGGAGTTATGGATTTTCCAAGTTGGGGCAAAATCTGGAATAAAATTTCAATTGGAAATTATTTGAATAAAGGGTTGGGCCCACGGATTTGAAATGCGCCAATCGGGTTTAAGACGCACAGGGGCCACAGAATCAACCCGCATAGCAACACTGGATCTGACACGTGGGGCCCGCGGTCTTCGTCTTCCTCGCGACGCGCCGCTCGGCCGCGGTGGCTCTGCGCCCACTCGCCTCGGTACTGACCGCCAAAACCATAAAATCGATCTCACAACACGATGGTGAGGTCCAATCGCCGCGTCGACGGCCGGAGATGGCGGTGCGACGGCGGCGGCGGAGCTAGGGTTTCGGCAATCATTGGAAACGCTCGGAAATGGCGTAATAAGCTCGGGAAAAGGTCGGAAATGTTCCTGGGAGTACCAGGATGATGATTTGGGGGTTAGAAAGGTGTGAAATCGCTGGCAAAACAAAGTTCGACGGTGTGCTGATGGTTCTACATAGCGACTACGAAAACTGGCATAACATAGCCATTCCTCGATGATTCTTTTTGCTTTTTGTTCGTACTGAACCGTAAGGAGGCTAGCAAACTAATATGTAACTGGATTAAATGATAGTTACACTTAGAAAACGAATTGCGAGGTGAACCTAGGAAAATCATATAAAGCATGCCGAAAAGGAAAATATGATTTCGTGCTCGATAAAAGATTAGCTTGGGAATCGTTTCTTCCGTGAGCAAGGTGGTGTCCTGGCGCTCAGTTCGTCTATTGACGTCAAAGCGCCAGATGACCTAGGCTGATGGCACCACGGTGGACAGAGAGTGATGTCCTCGGCGGCCCGTCGATGATGATGGCGGAACTTCAAAATAAGGGCCAAACAAGGGGCAACACAATGAGCCAAAGGTTGAGGATGGTAGAGCACAGTCTGGGCTTCATGGTTTCCGTTTGCATCGAAGTGAAATAAAGCACAGAGGAGGCGCTCACCGGTGGAGAATGGAGGCGACGGTGCTGTGCGACAGCGGCGCGAAGCAGAGCAAAGAGGAAGACGGGAGAGGAGTGGTGTGAGGCGGTGGCGACGGCCAGAGCTTTAAGGCGCGCAACGAGCAGGCAAGCAGGCAGCTCGCTGGAGCTTGCATGCGTGCGGTGTCGAGCGGGGCGGTGTCGAAACTGCGACGTGCAGAGCAGTACTGTAGATGTGCCACTGACTGGTGGGTCCCATTGTTCTTATCTCCTGCACTCCTCTGCAACATCAATTTTCCTACCAAACTTGATCCAAAAATTCCAGATTTTTGTGGAGAGGCTCAAATAAATATCTGGAACCTGATTCTGAAATTGGATTTCGATTTTGGTCAAGTTTCATTAGAGTTTCAAATTTGAATTTGAATTTGGATGAAATTCAATGGGGTCACTGAATTAAATAGCAGTTGAGTTTCAAAAACTGTGAAACTTTGGAAATAAGTCAAGCAAGTCATGCTGACCATGATGGTGGGTTCAAATCTTGATGTTCAAATGAGATGAACAGAATTCAAAATTTGAACTCTAAATACGGCTAGAATTTGCTAAGCGTCTCAAATAAAATAGCAAATGGGATTCAAAAATCTTGAAACTTGGTAGGAAGTCTATTTAAGATATTATGAGGTCATGGCAAATTTATAGCCTCAGATTTGAATAGCTTGGCAGGGCCTAAATATACAGTGCTATATTCAAATTAATTTGAATATATTAATACTGCATAGTAATTTGCCCCAAAATTTTTTATTCAATAGCTTACAAAATTTGTAGAAAGGTAATTTAAATTATTCTAAGGTCATTGATAAAGTTCATTCCTTCTGTTACTGTAGGATCGAATAGCACGTGAAAAGCTACCAGAGGGGGGGTGAATGGTAGATTTAAAAATCTTACGCAGCGGAAAAAATTAAACCCCAAACCCTTTCGGCAGAAAAACGATCTGTTAAAGAAATCGTGTGTGAGACTAATCTAAACGTGTTTCACCTTGACAAAGGTGATAGATATCAGAGAGAATCAAGTCACGAAGACAACACAAAAGGAATCACTCAAATGCGTCGAGAAAAACTCAAGTTATGATTGAAAGATCAAACAATGGTCAATCTGCCCTACCCGAGAAAAACAGTTCTGGAACGCTGCAAAGAAACTCGTGTAGATCAGAAACCACAAATCCAATGACCGTGAAATTTTTACAGATGATAGGTAATCAATTGGTGAAGACAACCAAAAAGGAATCACGTCAGTTGGATATGTAAAACTCGAGTCAGGATAAAACCACCGACAAAATGTAGTGCTGTCCAGAAACTCGACGAGTAAAACTTGTCTGGAACAAGTCGGACGAACAAGGCACAAAAGTTCCCTCAAACTACGAATTTTATTCAATAGAACACAAGAGGAACAGCCCCAAAGTCGTGCACCACGAGCTCTGGGCTCCCTTGCTTATATAACCAGCCCTTAGGCCAACCCAATATCAACTAGGACTCCAATCCTACTCAGATCACGAATCGTAACTTTCCATAGCTGCTCAAGAATCTTCTATACGCAGATAGAAGCAATCTTAAGACTTCCAAACACCTTAGGAACGTATCCCACATTCCTAAACAACTCAAATTCGTGACCGACACGAAATCCTATCATAACCAACTCAAATATTTCCATATTTGAGTCAAACCCGACTCAGCCGCAGCCTGCGTCCATAACCTAGTCGGTTGGACCTTTCTGACCAACTCTTTATGTCCACATCTCTTCATCACGTATCGGAACCATGTAACCATGTCCATGCACTCCTTGCATACGTGCAAACATCTTCCAACGACGTCCACGATACCTTCACATGCATTGTTCTTGATTCAATCATGCTGTGCAACCTCCTGATCAGCTCAACCACAATTCCTCTGAATTTGGTTGTTGGAACCTCATCTCCTCCCTGAGACTAGTCCAATGGATCTCATCACCAGCCATGTCTTGAACTCAAGCAACTCCTGCACATGAATAAACAACCAATCCATACGAGCCCAAGTCCTTGACTTGACACAAGTTAGATCCGAACACAACACCTTACGTGAGAACCTCACATAAGCATGTTGCAAAACCACAGTAACACGATATCATCCATATCAACAAAAATGCACCAAAAAATTAGAAAATGAATACTAAGCAATCTTTCCAACAATGTAAAGCAAGTACAAAACATTGCAAATGAAAAGCAGAAGCACTACGGTCAAGTTCCGGACCTTGCCAGAGCAACCCGGACCTTGAGCCGGAGCTAACAAAAGCTAGTAGAACCTAGTGCCGGAGCTTACCAAACTAGTACAACCAAGCTCCCGCCGGAGCTTGCAAAACTAGTCGGAGCTTAGCAAAAACATGCCGAAGCTATCAAAAACATGTTGGAGCTATCAAAAACATGTCGGAGCTATCAAAGACATGTCGGAGCTAAAGACAAAACTTCACCGGAGCTGACCAAAGCTAGTCGGACCTTGCTGTAGCTCGGAGCTAGAGTCGGACCTTGATAAAAAGGTATTTTGGTGATATTCAAAACTTTTATCATCAAGGCCAAGTGTATTCATGACAAGCCAATGTATTCAGCACACATAGGTCTTACAATCTCCCCCTTGATGAATGCATTGGCAACACCATTTAAAATCTGAACATTGGCTTATTCACATAGAAGTTTTGAAGGCAATTTCTCCCCCTTTGTAAATCAAAAGTAAAATGAGAAGAAAATCCAAAAATTATCCCATATTATCTCTCCCCCTTTATTTTTTCTCCTTATGCACATATTCTCTTTCTCTTCATGCTTATCTCTCCCCCTTTGACAATGTATTCAGCAAGTCATGAGCATATAAACAAATTATCTCCCCCCTTTTAGTTGTTATGAGCATATTATAACATATACATATAAACAAAGTTCATCCAAGTCATACTATCAAGTACCTTACATTATTACATCAATGAAATACATAAAGTAGTATAAGCCATGCTAGATATCAAATGTAATTTTTAATTTAATCAAGTCATGATCTCACAAACTTAACTATTTCAAAACCTGAAGGCATGACACTAGTTGCTGCATTTTATTATTTTTCAAAGCATAAATTTAGATCATATGATATTTGCAAGAGATTATATGCGCATCTGCCTTATTCTAACCAACCAAGCCAAGCCTATGTCATTTGACAATCAGAAACTTAAGGACATGGTTTTAGTCATACACAACTTCTTTCAAGTTCATATCTAAGTGCAATGACAAGCCATCTCAAAAGAAGAAGTGTGATGCATGCATATTCTCTTGATCTTTTCTCAATTTATATTTGTTCATAAAAACTCAACATTTGAGTTGATTACTTGATGAATTCTTAATGATTAAAAGCACTTGTGAACATGTAACAAGTTCAAAACAGCAAGAAAGTTTGACCATGACCAGTTTTATTGTAAGTAATTATTCCAATTACTAGACATAACAAAAACTACAAAATGTATAACACGAGTAATGTAGTAAGAACTTTCAGCATGTAAAAGGAATCACAAAGTCATATATGTATGAAATACTATGCTCATATTATTTTAATTTCAGATTCACACATAGACTTCCCAAGTTTCAAAACTCCCCCTCAATTTAAGCCACAGGATGCATAACCCCTATTTCACTACGAATGTAACAAAAACGAGTGAAATCCAAAGGTTTTGTAAAAATGTCAGCCAATTTTTGTTCGGTATCTACATGGTGAAGCACAATGTTTCCTTTTTCAACGTTATCTCGGAGAAAGTGATACCTAGTGTCAATGTGCTTAGTTCTAGAATGTTGCACAGGGTTTTTAGCAATGCAAATGGCACTAGTGTTATCACAAAACAGTGGAACACTATCTAGATCAACCCCATAGTCTTTAAGTGTTTGAGCAATCCAAAGAATTTGTGAGCAAGCACTAGCAACAGCTACATATTCAGATTCGGCTGTGGATTGTGCAGCTGAATTTTGTTTTCTAGGGAACCAAGCAACAAGAGAGTTACCAAGAAAATGACAAGCACCGGAAGTACTTTTCCTATCAATCCTACAACCCCCAAAATCAGCATCCGAAAAAACTTTCAAAGTAACGGTTGAGGAAGAAGGAAGAAAAATGCAAAATTCCTGAGTTCCATGTAAGTACCTGAGAATTCTTTTGACGGCTTGATGATGTGAAACACGTGGGGAAGCTTGAAACCGTGCACAAAGACATACGCTGAATTGTATGTCCGGTCTTGATGCTGTGGAGTACAAAAGTGATCCAATCATGCTTCTATATTCTTTTTGATTCACAGGTTCACCATCTTCATCAAGTTCAAGTGTTGTTGCTGTTCCCATTGGTGTCCGAAGAGGCTTGCTTTTGTCCATGTTGAAGCACCTTAGGAGGTCTTTGGTATACTTTGTTTGATGCACAAAGGTACCCTCCTTGGTTTGCATGATTTGCAGCCCCAAAAAGTAAGTAAGTTCACCCATCATCTCATTTCAAATTCGGAACTCATCATTGCTGAAAACTTGGACACAAGATCATGAGAAGCATAACCAAAGATAATATCATCCACATACACTTGAACAAATAATGAGTCATTGCCATGCTTAAGCACAAAAAGAGTTTTATCAACCTTGCCCATGGTAAACCCCTTTTCAAGTAAGAATGTTTTTAACCTATCATACCATGCTCTAGGGGTTTGTTTGAGACCATATAAGTCTTTGGACAGTTTGTAAACATGATTAGGAAAATCTAGATTTTCAAAACCTGGTGGTTGTTTGACATAAACCTCCTCATCTATGTAGCCATTAAGAAAAGCACTTTTAACATCCATTTGAAATAGCTTAAAACCTTTAGATGCTGCAAAAGCTAACAAAATTCTTATGGCTTCTAATCTAGCGACAAGAGCAAAAGTTTCATCAAAATCTAGACCTTCAACTTGAGTGAAACCTTGAGCAACCAACCTAGCCTTATTCCTAACCACAACCCCATCCTCACTTTGTTTATTTTTAAATACCCATTTAGTTCCAATTAGAGTGTGACCTTGAGGTGGAGGTACATGTTTCCAAACATTATTTCTTTCAAAATTTTCTAACTCTTCTTGCATGGCAATAATCCAAGATTCATTAGTGAGTGCGTGTGATATATCTTTGGGTTCAAAAGAAGCAACAAAAGCAGAATGAGCATAAGTGTTTGGATCACAAAACCTGGACCGTGTGACTCGTTCGTGTAAGCTTCCAATCATCTGTTGTGGGGGATGATCTTTGTAAAACTGTAGGGGAATAGATGTCTCACGAGCTTCTTCTTCTTCATGTTCATCACAAATCGATGAGCTTGTGGCTTCAGGATGATTTGAATCAGCATTGATGGTTGTCGGTTCTGGTTGATAATTAACATCCGAAGCTAAACCAAAGTCTTTAGCTGCTGAATTTTTTGGCAGCAACTCCAATTCTTCCTCATCTTCAATGAAAATGCTCTCCCCCTGCAGATATGGATCTGGACCTGCAATGTTTGAGCTAGTACCTGTGCTAGATTCATCAAAAGACACTTCACATGTCTCCACAATTTTGTTAATGTCAAGTAAAAGCACACGGTAGCCTCTAGTATGAGATGGATAACCATGAAACATGCCATCAATGGATCTAGGTTCAAATTTATCAAGATTACCATGTTTCTTAACAAATCATTTGCAACCAAAGACCCAAAAGTGTGTAACACTAGGCCTATGTCCAAACCGGAGCTCATATGGTGTTTTACCTAGCTTAGCACGCAAGAAACACGATTTGAGACATAACAAGCGGTTGCTAACGCATCAGCCCAAAATTTCCTAGGAGTTTGATATTCATCAAGCATAGTCCTAGCCATCTCAACTAAGGTTCTGTTCTTTCTTTCTACAACACCGTTTTGTTTAGGTACATATGGGGAAGAAAGTTGATGATCTATTCCATTTTCAGCACAAAAGTGATCAAAAGATTGATTTTTAATTCAGTTCCATTATCACTTCTAATTGCTTTTAATGATCCTGGGTGATCAATTGATAATCTAAGAAATAAAGTCCTAAAGTGACTAAAAGCTTCATTCTTAGACGCCATAAAGTAAACCCAAGAGTATCTAGAATAATCATCAACAATCACAAGAACATACCATTTACCTCCGAAGGATTGAACACGTGAAGGTCCTACGGTGTCAAGATGCAAAAGTTGACATGGTTCAGTTCTCATGATCATTGTGAGAGGAGTATGTGAAGATGCAACCATCTTAGCATGTCTACAAGAAGAGCACACAATTTCTTTGTCCCCTTTGAGCTTAGGCGGCCCACGTATGCGATCAAGAGCACTAACACGCGTTAGGTGATCAAAGCCTACGTGACCAAGTCTACGATGCCAAAAATATAAGTCCTTTGAATCATTAGCAACTAGACATCTATGCTTCGAGGAAGACATATAAAAATCAGCTTTCAAAACTCTTCCAAACCGAGACATGTTAAAAATAAGCTCACTATTTGAACCTACAACTTTGTAGCAGTTTTTATTGAAAATAGTTTCTAGATTTTCATCTAGCAATTGTGCAACAAAAAGCAAGTTGTATTTCAAATTTTTTACAAGTGCCACATTCTTCAAAGTGTAGTGATCATTTACTCTAACCGAACCCTTAGCAATTATAGGAGTTGAAGAATTATCGGCAAAAGTAACATTCTCTACACATGACACAAAAGAGAGGGAGGAGAACTACCGGTCATGTGGCATGAGCAACCTGAATCCACAATCCAAACGTTCTCCTTCCTCAAACGTGTAACCTACATAGAAGCACAATACGTCGATGACTCAATACTGGGGTTAGTCAAAAGGCATTTAGGAATCCAGTACTGAGTCACGCGACGTGCAACAGGAAAAGCACGCGAAAGCTGAGACAAAACGGCAGGTTTATGAGTCAAAGTTTGAGATATTTTATTCTTGACTACTGACCTATAAGGTGTTACTTGTGTAGCACAAAAATAAGTAGCTCCGGAGGCAAAAACAGAAGGTCCGGAGGTAAACTTTGAATGCTTTTGACTCAAAACAGCAGGTTGTACATTCGGTTCAATATGTGCAGCAAATTTTGCATGAAAGTTATGAGATCTAGCAACCATTCTTTCCCTTTTCTGTTGTTTAGCTAGTCTATAACAAAAATTTATGACATGACCATCTCTACCACATAAGGTACAATGAAATTTAACTTTGTGTTCATGTCTAGATGAGCAAACAATATTTTTATTTGAAACCGAATGAGACAACACACCTGCAGATTTGAAAACCACTCCTTTTTGTTTAGCAACTGTTTGAACCAAAACACTTCCTAATGACTTTACAATTTTAGGTGGATGTGCCTTAGCATGAGCATGAGAATCAAAACCTAAACCAGTTTTATCTTTGCAAGACTTGAAAGAATTCAGCAGTAAGTTTAGGTTCTTATTCCCATTACAAAACCGATCTAATGTCCTATGCATGTCATCAAGTTTATTGGACAGATCAAGGCAATTTTCACATGAAGTTTTTCCTTTTAGTTTGCAATTGGAACAAAATTTAACTTCATGAGAACGTAAAGCATTGTTCAACATAGAAATTTCATTCATAGCATCCTATAGTTTCTTATCAAGATCATCACAAGTAGAACAATGCAAATCAATTGTAGAACAGGTAGCATCTTTCAAGTTTTTATCATTAAGTTCAGCAAGCTCTTTGTTCTTTTCAATTTCTAAATCAAGTTTATCAAGTGTGGAGGTGTGCGCACTTCTTAATGAGGACAATTGTTCATATATTAAATCACATGAGGAACATGCATCATCACTACAAATCAAAGTTTTTAAACGGTTGGTTTTAGATTCTAGTGATTCAATTTTAGTAGCACTATCCCTAAGCTTTTTGTCCTTTTTCTTAACAATAATAGTGGCACGAGAAATGGCATCACACATTTCTTCGCAAGTAGGACATACCTCTTCATGGTCGCTGTTGAGTTCTGCCTCCTCCATACTTGATCTTGACTTGCCCGCCATAAAGCACAAGTTTGCCAAATCATCTTCATCACTTCCAATGTCCACGTCGCTTGAACTGAACTCTTGAAACGCGGTGATGAAACTGTTGATCATCTTGCGTCCTATGGTACCTTTCTTCTTCTTGTTGGAATTTCCAGAGGAGGTCTGAACCTTGCTTTGTTTTTCTTCCCGGGTGGTCGGACCTGAAAGGTTAGGGCATTCTGTACGAAAGTGTCCTGTTTTACCACATTCAAAACAGCGTTGAGGTCCGGAGCTTCCTCTCCTTCTAGTTGTCACATTTTGCAATGCTTTTGAGAATCTAGTAGAGATGAGTGCCAACTCCTCTTCTGGAAATTCTTCGATCTGCTCCACGGTTAGTGAGGACAACAAAGCAAGAGTATTGCAAGATGATGATTGGCCAGAGCTAGACATATCACATTGTGAAACAAATGCAATAGACTTATTGGGGTTCTTACGTGAGATTATGTCAATTTCATGAGTTTTTAACTTGGAATATAGCACATCTACTGTAAGTGAACTCATGACAGTAGATTCACGAATAGATGTGACTTTCATCTCCCAAATTGACATATCTAATGCACTTAGCAATTTCCTAGCATTTTCAGCATCTGAAAAATTAACATTGACACTACGCAAGTTGCTGAGAATCTTATTAAAGCGAGGAAAAAGGTCATCAATAGACTCACCCGGTTGCATCTTGAAGCGCATGTATTCTTTCTTGAACATGTCTTGCCTTACCTCTTTGATCGTGTTGGATCCTTCGTGGTAGTCACAAAGTGCTTTCCACACATCGTATGCAGATCGGAGGTGTGCAACACGGTCGAAGTCGCTTTGTGTTAATCCTTGTATGATCAAGTTCCGAGCCTTGTTGTTGTTGTCGACATCTCTCAGATTTGTAGCTGTAACTTGATCGTTTGATGGCACTTCGTAAGGATTGTATACCTTCTCCCATATTGCAAAGCCTTGTGCCTAGATGAAAGCCTCCATGCGTGCCTTCCAAACCTGAAAATCAATACCAGCAAACACACAAGGTTTGGCGGAGTACTTCTCCATGATGATTAGTCAAAAACACGCGCAAATCACAAATATTACAGCACCGTCGCTCTGATACCAATTGTAGGATCGAATAGCACGTGAAAAGCTACCAGAGGGGGGTGAATGGTAGATTTAAAAATCTTACGCAGCGGAAAAAATTAAACCCCAAACCCTTTCGGCAGAAAAACGATCTGTTAAAGAAATCATGTGTGAGACTAATCTAAACGTGTTTCACCGTGACAAAGGTGATAGATATCAGAGAGAATCAAGTCACGAAGACAACACAAAAGGAATCACTCAAATCCGTCGAGAAAAACTCAAGTTATGATTGAAAGATCAAACAATGGTCAATCTGCCCTACCCGAGAAAAACAGTTCTGGAATGCTGCAAAGAAACTTGTGTAGATCAGAAACCACAAATCCAATGACCGTAAAATTTTTACAGATGATAGGTAATCAAGTTGTGAAGACAACCCAAAAGAATCACGTGAATTGGATATGTAAAACTCGAGTTATGATAAAACCACCGATGAAAGGTAGTGCTGTCCAGAAACTCAACGAGTAAAACTTGTCTGGAACAAGTCGGACGAACAAGGCACAAAAGTTCCTTCAAACTACGAATTTTATTCAATAGAACACAAGAGAAACAGCCCCAAAGTCGTGCACCACGAGCTCTGGGCTCCCTTGCTTATATAACCAGCCCTTAGGCCAACCCAATATCAACTAGGACTCCAATCCTACTCAGATCACGAATCGTAACTTTCCATAACTGCTCAAGATTCTTCTATACGCAGATAGAAGCAATCTTAAGACTTCCAAACACCTTAGGAACGTATCCCACATTCCAACACAACTCAAATTCGTGACCCACACGAGATCCTATCATAACCAACTCAAATATTTCCATATTTGAGTCAAACCCGACTAGGCCGCAGCCTGAGTCCATAACCTAGTCGGATGGACCTTTCTGACCAACTCTTTACATCCACATCTCTTCATCACGTCTCAGAACCATGTAGCCACGTCCATGCACTCCTTGCATACGTGCAAACATCTTCCAACGACATCCACGATACCTTCACATGCATTGTTCTTGATTCAATCATGCTGCGCAACCTCCTGATCAGCTCAACCACAATTCCTCCTGAATTTGGTTGTTGGAACCTCATCTCCTCCCTAAGACTAGTCCAATGGATCTCATCACCAGCCATGTCTTGAACTCAAGCAACACCTGCACATGAATAAACAACCAATCCATACGAGCCCAAGTCCTTGACTTGACTCAAGTTAGTTCCGAACACAACACCTTACGTGAGAACCTCACATAAGCATGTTGCAAAACCACGGTAACACGATATCATCCATATCAACCAAAACGCACCAAAAAATTAGCAAATGAATACTAAGCAATCTTTCCAACAATATAAAGCAAGTACGAAACATTGCAAATGAAAAGCAGAAGCACTACGGTCAAGTTTCGGACCTTGCCAGAGCAACCCGGACCTTGAGCCGGAGCTAACAAAAGCTAGTAGAACCTAGCGCCGGAGCTTACCAAACTAGTACAACCAAGCTCCCGCCGGAGCTTGCAAAACTAGTCGGATCTTAGCAAAAACATGCCGAAGCTATCAAAAACATGTCGGAGCTATCAAAAACATGTCAGAGCTATCAAAGACATGTCGGAGCTAAAGACAAAACTTCACCGGAGCTGACCAAAGCTAGTCAGACCTTGCTGTAGCTCGGAGCTAGAGTCGGACCTTGATAAAAAGGTGTTTTGGTGATATTCAAAACTTTTATCATCAAGGCCAAGTGTATTCACGACAAGCCAATGTATTCAGCACACATAGGTCTTACAGTTACTAAATTTCAGTATGAGTGAAAGAAAGATTATTGATGATATCAAGTTTATGTGTACAACCATAATTGATCTTTATTATGGTTGACAACCAACTGGTACTGAACTTTATAATAAGGAAAACTGGGATTTTACATTCCTCCCCCCTTAAAAGAATCTCTTCCCGTTACAAAAGTAAGGATAAAAGAAAAAGACCTAACAAACATATGCCGCTAACAAGTCTGGATATTTTGTTCTAAGATATTCCTCGCTTTCCCATGTTGCATGTTCAGCGGTGTGGTTGCCCCACAAGACCTTGTAGAAATGCAAGGTGCGGCTTCTTGTGGTGCGAGTCTTCTCATGGATTATCTAGGTTGGATACTCAGAGTAAGTAAGATCTGGTTGGAGAGCTTCCAAATCCTCCATACCAACGTCAGGTGGTGCCTTGAGACATTTCCGCAACTGTGAAATGTGAAACACATGGTGGACCCCTGGAAGCGACGCTGGCAGCTCTAGCCGACAGGCCACTAGTCCGCATTGTTCAATTATTGCGAACGGCCCAATGAAACATGGAACTAGCTTCCCTTTTACTCAGAAGCGATGAATCCCTTTCATTGGGGATACACGAACATAAACATGATCCTGACATCAAAGTGAAGGGGTCGACGCTTTTGTCCGCATAGCTTTTCTAACGAGACTGAGCAACTTTGAGGTTGGCTTGAATAACTCGTACTCGTTCTTCGGCTTCATTCACCAAGTCGATACCATATATCACTCGTTCACCGGATTCACACCAGTTCAAGGGTGTGCGACACTTCCGGCCATACTGAGCTTCATATGGTGCCATCTGGATGCTAGCCTGATAACCATTGTTGTATGAAAACTCCGCCCATGGTAGGTGATCATCTCAATTCTTACCATGGTGGATGGCACTGGCGTAGATCATTTCTTCTAGCACTTGGTTTACTCGCTCCGTTTGACCATCAGTCTGAGGATGGTAAGCTAAGCTTTGAATCAACTTGATACACAACGATGCGTGGAGCTGCTCCAAAAATCGAGCAACGAATACGACTCTACGATCTAAAATAATGGTGCGAGGCACTCCATGTAAGCACATGATTCTAGCAATATACAACTCTGTGTACTTTGGGGCATGGTAATTTGCATTGACGGGTATAAAATGAGCTGACTTGGTCAATCAATAACCTATCACCCAAAATGGAATCATGCTTACGGAATGTGAGAGGCAATCCCACGATGGAATCCATGTTGATGTCCTCCCATTTCCAGGCCGGTATGCTTAAAGGTTGTAGCTGTCTGACTGTCTTCAGATGGTCGGCTTTCACCCGCCGACACATATTACATTCGGATACGTACTTCGCTATCTCCCTTTTCATCTGTGTCCACCAAAATTTCTTCTTTAATTCTTGGTACAATTTGTTACTTCACGGATGAATAGAATACTTGGACAAATGAGCTTCGTCCAAAATCTTCTTCCGAAGTCCCACATTGCGGGGCACCACGATGCGGTCTTTGAACCAGATGGTTCTGTCCTCGTCACATCGGAAACACTTCATCTCCCCTTTCTTCATTCTTCGGTGAATATGCGATATGCCCTTGTCTTTCTTCTGAGCATCCACAATTTCTTCCCTTATGGTAGGAATGAGAGCTAGATTATAGAGCGCCCCATATGGAACCATGTAGAGACTCGATTCTTCTTCTTCTATCAAGGTGATAGAATGATTATTGGCATGGGACTTGCGACTTGGCGCAGCTGCAACTACATTCGCCTTGCCAGGATGGTAGTGGATTTCAATCTCGTAGTCCATGATCAACTCCAACCATCTTCGCTATCGCATATTCAAGTCCTTTGGGTGAAGATGTACTTCAAGCTTTTGTGATCGATGTAAAGATGTACTAGATTGCCCAACAAATAGTGTCTCCACATCTTCAATGCAAGTACCATTGCAGCGAGCTCAAGATCATGAGTCGGATAATGCTGCTCGTGGTTCCGAAGTTGCTGTGATCCATAAGCGATCACCCTTCTGTCTTGCATTGATACACAACCCAAACCAATCCCAGATGCATCACAATAAACATCAAATGACTTGGTTGTGTCTGGTTGGGCTAATACCGGCGCTGTTGTGAGGTGTTCCACTAATACTTGAAAACCTTCCTCACATTCCTTTGTCCATACATACATCTTCCCTTTCTTCAGAAGTTCCGTCATTGGTTTAGCTATCCTGGAGAAACTTGGAATGAACCTCCGATAATATCCTGCTAAACCCAGGAAGCTTCGAACATCATGCACTTACTTTGGAGACTCCCATTTGAGTATTTGCTTAATCTTGCTTGGATCAACTGCAGTCCCTTCGGCAGAGAAGATGTGCCCTAGAAATGGCACTTGGCTTATCCAGAACTCACATTTGCTGAACTTGGCGTACAGCTTGTGGTCTTGCAATCGTTTAAGCACGATGTGCAAATGTTGTGCATGTTCTTCTTTGGATTTCGAGTACACAAGGATGTCGTCGATGAAGACCACGACAAAATTGTCCAATTCTGGCATGAACACTGAATTCATGAGATACATGAAATGGGCTGGTGCATTGTTCAATCCAAAGGACA
Source organism: Tuctoria greenei (assembly GCA_036927565.1). Classification (NCBI taxonomy): domain Eukaryota; kingdom Viridiplantae; phylum Streptophyta; class Magnoliopsida; order Poales; family Poaceae; genus Tuctoria; species Tuctoria greenei. The sequence goes on from JAYESD010000012.1 coordinate 45,929,510, forward strand.
TGACAAGGTACAAATACAATCCATACATCGTCGAGAATGTTGTCTTAGTTGTATCCTCTGGTCTGATCTGATGATATCCAGAGCAAAGATCCATCTTTGAAAATACCCTAGCACCCACCAATTGATCGAACAGAATATCAATGCGTTGTAGTGGATACTTATTCTTGATCGTGATAGCATTGAGTGGATGATAGTCCACACATAGTCTCAACGTTTTATCCTTCTTCTCCATGAACAATGCAGAACAACCCCAAGGTGATGAACTTGGACGAATGAAACCCTTGTCCATAAGTTCCTTTAGTTGCTGTTTCAGTCCTACAAGTTCCTTAGGTGCCATCTTATATGGCTTCCTCGAGATCGGCACTATTCCCGGTACATGTTTAATCTTAAACTCGACATCTCTTTCTGGTGGCATACCAGGAAGATCTTTGGGAAATATGTCCGAATACTCACATACCACTAGAATGTCCTCAAGTTTATAAGCATCAGCGTTGTAAGTAGTTGGAGTCACTTGGACATTACTCTCAAGAGTGAGAGCTTGGGGAGGGTGGAGTGGAGAATTCAAATATATTATCCGAGGAATGATGTCTACAATAGCACCATTGTTTTGCAACCATGCCATCCCTAAGATGACATCTAGCTTCTGATGCTCTAGTAATATAAGAGAGGTAGGGTATATGTTCCCATCCAGATTAACAGGTACCCTATGAACCATCTCATTTGCTACTACTCTCCCACCTGGAGAACAAATCATATATGGAGTTTTTGTGTAAATGATAGGCAACTGATATTGAATGACATAAGACTTGCTAATAAAGTTGTTGGAAGCACCAGAGTCAAAAGGATGACTACCGGATGACCAATGAGAGAGAATGTACCCGTGAGTAAGGGTGCGCCTTCCGAAATGTCCTCGATGGCGAGGTGGTGGACATTGTCGGTTCTGATGGCTGGCTTCTTGGGCTGGTTGCGGGGCTGGTTTGCCCCTGCTACGATGACTGTCCTGTGCTCTATGGGCAGTCTTTGGCGAAGTGCCCCGTACGACCACACGTGAAAAACGTGTACGGGGTCTGACCGGCATGGAAGGGAGGACGGAATTCCGGTGCACGCGGTGGAGGTGGAAGTGCACACGGAATCATCCCGTGGTACTGCTGTGGACGAAAGCCGGCGTTGTTTAACGAGCAACCACGAAACATCTGTGGTCGCGATGGCGGCTGCCACCTCGAGCCGGATGGTGATCGATACACCATTCGGTACTTCTGAGGAGCACCCCCCCCCCCCTGCGCTGGCCTACAGAGCACTCCTTTTCTTCTTGTCGGAGAACAGCTCCCTAGTAGCGTCCTCCTGCACAATCGTGGCATTGACCATGTTGTTGAAGTTGCCGCTGTTGAACAAGGCAAGCTTATCCTTCATCTTGGGGTTCAAACCCCGATAGAAGCATTCATGCTTCCGGTCTTCAGTACTCACTTGGTCCTGAGCAGACTTGTCCAAGTGGTTGAATGCCTCGGAGTACTCGTAAGAACTCCTTCCTTGTTGCCTCAGCTGCAAGAACTCTTGAATATTTCTCCTCATAACACCGGGAGGTACGTGATAAGTGCGAAACGCCTCCCGGAGCTCCTCCCAGCTCACAGCATAGTCGGTTGGTCGTGCGGCAAGATAATTTGACCACCACGCACCAGCAGATCCTTGTAACTGTTGGGCCGCGAACAGGGTCTTCTGATGTTCGTTCATTGGTAGCAAACCAAACATTCCTTCGATGGAGCGGAGCCAGTTGTCCACCTCCAACGGTTCATCAGCCTCCATGAAGACCGGCGGGTGCGTTGACATGAAGTCCGAGTATGAACTTCGAGAAGGCTGTCGTGGACCCGCATCTGGTCGCCCCCCTGGACAGGACGAATGCTGAACCAAAGTCCACAGCAACTCGGTTTGCTTGTCGCGCGAGACGAGCACTGCAGCGAGATCCTCCGCTAGACTCCTCGGAAGTTCAGGAGGTGGTGGTGGTGGAACTTGTTGCTGCGGTGTCGCAGCTGGCTCCTGGGTCGGAGATTCGTCATCACGACCACGACTTGAACCTCCCATTTCAGGCGTCGAGCGTGTATGCACCATTTGCATCCATATGACTTAAAATCAGCACATGTTTACTTTTCCTTCATCCATTCCAACTTACAGTAGTGCGAATATTGACAAGGGAATAAGTGCATAACATTTACATATATTGATAAAGTACAAAATTTATACATGATATATTATCTCATGACCAAGTTTACAGTAGTGAACTCCAAAACGACGGACTCCCACTACGGAAGTGCATCTCTACCATACTTGGTCCCCATGAGATGTAATACACACCTTGTCATCTTATACATACCCACTGCTATTCTTAATATGACACAAACATGGCCACAAAATAAACACGAGCAACTACTAAACTTTACGTTGCCCCATGATGGCAGAAGTGCTGCCCCATCCCCCTTCGATATGTCCTATTCAACGTACTCGAGTTCCTCGGGATCTTCTTCTTCCCTTCGTCATTCGAAGGCACTTGTTCACCCATATTCAGTGGTATATCATGGGCCGGTGGATACACCACTGGTTGCAATTGTGCTTCGGTCTCAATCACATTATCCTGAAGTTGTTCTGCCTCATACTCCAAATTTTGAGCTGCCTCAATGGCTGTGTCTCGTTCCTCAGTGACTACCAACAGCTGCTCCTGCTGTTGTTGCACCTCTAATTGACTTGCTTGCAACTCACCACGAGCTTGCTGCAGTTCATTGCGAGTTTGCCGTTGTTCGGCACGAGCTTTCCGTAATCTAATGCGAGCGTAATGCAGCTGACTCTCGCACTTATTCAGCCGGTGATTTGTTGTAGCTAGGAAAGAACATAGATTTTCATTGATATAATCAAGAGTATCTCCCTGTTCAGTCACTTGCCTCAAGGCTTCGACTTGCTCCTGAATAATTGCACCTTGAGTAAGAACCACCATATTGGATGCAGCCGCATACGTTCCAAGTGTCGTTGAGGTTGTGTCGCCATATGGTGTATAGGCTGTTGAATACAAAAGTTGTAGTACACTTTACAACCTTTCCAGATTTTACTCATACAGCTCCAGGGGAGCGAGAAAAATAAAATCTATACAGGTTGAAAGTTGACCCAAGTTTTCTGGAAATTTTGACAGAACCTCCCCTGTATATGTGGTGATCTCCACAATTTATTCAGGTATATGATATCAATATATTGAGGTAATAACAAAATAAACAATGTATAACATCAAGTTAACAATCCAGAAGTAAAAGATTTCGGCCATGAAACATTTCTTATATAGGTATAGCGCGCTAATTCGAAACTATGTGCAAACTGTTTCAAGTTCTGGTCTGCCAGAACCAAGTTTGCGACCATAGGAATTAAACACAGTTACACCAAGATTCAGGCCATGAGTGCAACATAAAGTTGATAGAGGACTTCCTAAGCTTTCCATAAATGTATATATATGACCATGTCACTATTCGGGATCAAAAGCTAGAGCTATCTAAACATAACAGATGAACTGACTGTTGTTCAACAGCAGCCCTGCACTTCCCTGTTTTGAGCTCGAAATTTTAATTGCCTCAAATTCAAATCAGGAAAAACTTTAAATAACAAAAAGGTGGATCTCCTTCTGCCCTTTCCAGATATGTATCACAATAAGGCAGAAGATTTTTCTACAGTGAGTTATTGCAAAAATACAGAGACAGGTACAATGGTAGGGTCATCTGGAACAGTTTAAGCATACCCCAAATTTCAACAGATTATCAAGCTTTTCTGCCTTGATGGTCAACAAAAAAGTTGTAGAGGTTTTCGAGAGATTTCCACCCATATATCATACCCTATGTTTATTCGTAACTAACCAAGATTACAACCTGGCGAAGTTGAGCAAACTTCATCCATAAATCAAGAACCTTGGTTCTAACCCTTTGTTGAGTCGAAACTCATTTTCCGGAGTCCAAACCTACCAGCACCTGATAGTCAGACTTTCCAAAATGTAATGCAACCATTCTGTCGTTAGGGATATTCAAGTATCAAAGTCGATACTGACGGTACTACGTGCCTCACCAAAGAAAATTCTAACCGGTATTTCCAGATACGTTTATAGGTGGCCCTAGTATCGTTCACTTGCAACGTTAGTTTCCTGTATGAAAATTTTGAATTTATACAGGAAGGTCAGCTGGAACAGAACTGTGATGGGGTTCCATGGTGTTGTTTCCTTTTGGAGTTGAATTTTAATTCGTTTTCATAATTCATTTATCCCATCCATGATCTGATTTTCAACATTGTTTGTTGGATTTGAGTATTTGAACCATTCAAAAATTTTATTATAGATGGTGGATGTGATGATGCTATTGCCGGACGGATGGATATTTTCCACTTGCGCTAGCCGTCTGGGCTTCCTGAGTATGCTGCGGGAGGTGCTCCAACAGCTTGGCTTCATCGAGATGCCATGCTATTGGGGTCAACAAACGATTGACAGAGGCATTCTGTAATTCACCATCTTGTTCGACATACATGCTAGTCCACATCATTATGGATGGGCTCCTTTTTTGGTTACTATCGAGGGAGCTTATTTGGAGGACACGTGGGCAATCGCAGCGGGCGAGACTCTTATGAAGCTTTGCGAGATTCATCAAGATGCCATGGCTGGGACTCAATTTGCTCTTCTTCCGGTCCGTGGTGTGGCTGGTTTTGAGTGGCAGCGAAGAATACTCAAGTAAAACGTGAAAAATCACCAACAATAACAAGACCGTATTTGTTACCGCCAATACTTATGTAGGCGATTGAACCAAAGAGATCCATGTGTAGAAGTTCCAATGGTCCAGTTGTCGTCATAATGTTCTTGGATGGATGTGAAGCTCAAAATTAGTTCTCCTTAAGTATCAAGACCATAAGGAGTGACAACGGCACCAAATTCAAGAATACCCAAGATGAAGAGTTTTTGGATGAAGAAGGCATCAAGAATGAGTTCTCGGCCCCCTACTCGCCTCAACAAACTGGGGTGGCTGAGAGGAAGAATAGAACTCTAATTGAGATGTCAAGAACCATTCTTGATGAGTACAAGACGTCGGACCGGTTTTGGGCGGAAGCGGTTAACATTGCTTGCCATGCCATAAACCAGTTATATGTTCACCACATACTTAAGAAGACGCCTTATGACCTCCTAACCGGTAACAAGCACAAAATTTCTTACTTTTATGTTTTTGGGAGCAAATGCTATGACTACTATGAGTATGTGTATCTGAAGATGAAGACCCCAGTTATCGAAAGACAATGGGTAGACATCACACACCTTCAGTCCAAGAGATGTCAAGGCTATCAAGAGGTTCTGGAAGCCTTGGAGCTGCATGGGCTGAAGGATCTAGACTCTTTTTAGTGGGACTAGAACATTGCGTACATCAATCAATTATACTCTACTCTCTATTTTGCTTGTGATGATAGTGACAAGATGATTTGGATGACCCATGGAGCACAGTACAGTGTCACCTATGAGGAGTTTGCAAGAATTCTTCACCTGGAAGATTCTTTGGAGAATGACATCGTTATCCACAATGTAAAACCTCTGGAGAAAGATCAGCTTGACTTTCTCTATGATACAAAGATGCCATTCAAGCCTCCAACTACGAAGTACTTGAAGTCCTTCTTTGCTGTTCTCAACCGGATCCTGAGGAAGACCATTTCTCCCAAAGAGGGAGATGCAGGGACCATCCAGGGCACCCTCTGAACATTGACGAAAGTGATAAGCAGGAAAAGGACCTTCAATGTCTTTGAGTACATATCCAATGACATTGTCAATATCTCCATCACTCCTAACAAGTCCTGTGGCTATGCACCTTACATAATGTGTATGATTGAGAAGGTGACAGGACTGAAATTTGTGAACGATGTGCCTCATACCAGACTTAGGCTCCAAAAGCCTACCATCTACACTGTTCCATCTGCTCCCAGCTCATCGGTAGAGGAAAGAAGATCCATGAGGGCTCAACAGGGAACAAGATCTAGGACTGTTGCTCTTGCTTCTCCACCTCCTAGAGAGTCATCTAGTGGAGTGCCGAAGATGCTATCATCCATCTTTGCCTCTTGTCGCAAAGTGGAAATCAAGAAGCACAAGTAGAGTTTGGCCAACATCAAAGCCATCTTTGGCAAACTAGAGATGGAGCCAGTGGGGTCACTTCAGATTTCAGAGGACTCAGAAGAAGATTTCACAGAAATGCCTCCTCTAACTGAGCAATAATTGGCATCATTTGGACTGGCTGGTACCTATGCTCCTCCTCCTCCTCAAGCACCTGAAGATGAAGAAGAAGATGAAGAGAGGACTGAGAGTGAGAGAGGCAGTGACGATGAGTGATTCCACTCATTTTTTCCCTTTTTGGTGCCTTGATGCCAAAGGGGGAGAGATTGAGACTAGTTATCTGGGATAAGCCATTAAGGACATGTGATCAAGAACATGTACTCATTTTCAAATTATTGTAATTTATTTTTGATGTGCTAAATTTACTCAATGTGTGATGCTTAGTTGATGTTAATGTAATTATAATTGCAACGATTGTCAAATGCTTATCTATTGCCCATCACATTTGTTGACCACACACATGTTAGGCACCCCACCATAAAGAGTGCATATATGTGAGAATGTTTCTGTTATTATTCATTATTCTCATATATGCACACTTTATGAAAATCAAATTTTTACTCTTAATTGTGAAATCTCAATTGGTTGTCATCAATCACAAAAAAGGGGGAGATTGAAAGTACATCTAGGCAATCCCTTGTGGGTTTTTGACGATTGATGACAAGCAAATGAGATCCTAATGAATTTATTGAGATGACTGGAGGATAAAGAGAAATGAGATAGTTTGGTGCACTCAAAAAGATGAAAAATGACGTGGTGTACAAAAGAGAAAAGCCCAACTGTCAATTGAAGCGCAAAGTAGATATATGTGTATAGGATGTGTGTGAGAGACACATCCCAAGAGCTCAAGTATTTGCGTAGGGGTAAGGGCTTATAAACACCTAAAAACTCACTGTACACCGGACTGGTCCGTTCAACTCTCTGTTGTCCAAATACACTGTGCATCGGACTAGTCTGTCTACGGACCGGACTAGTCCGTTAACCTTTCTAGAATCCAATAACATAGTGCACCGGACTAGTCCGATCATGGACCAGACTAGTCCATTCAAGTCTCTGTAAATCCTGTTCAGTGCACTCCGGACAAGTCCGTCCATGGGACAGGACTAGTCCGTTGAACTCTCTGGAGTCCAATTTTACATAGCACCGAACAAGTCCGTTCTAGGATCGACCTAGTTTGTTCAACTCTCTGGAGTTGAATTACACTGGCATCGGACAAGTTCGGACAAACTCCGGATTAGTCCAGTATACCTCACACAATTAGGATTTCTAGCGTGCTGCATTCCACGCCGACTTTAACACGGCACACCAGACAAGTCCGGTACCCAGTACAGACTAGTCCGGCCCTCGGGATTTCTAATGGTAACTTTTTCGAAACCCTCTAAATATGAGATCCATGGCCTCATAAACAAAACTTCTGATTTCTACTATCAAAATCATAAACCCTAGCGCCGCCACCTATCCCAAGAGCCCAAAAACAAATCTCTCCATGCATCTAAAGTACAAAAAGGTAATAACCAATTGAACACTTAGATTTGTGATTGGGAGATCATCGTCTACACATTGTGAGATCTTGGGGTTCGATCTCTTGACACTCATACTCTCTGTTGTAATATTTTCAAGTGTATTTGATCATCTTTCATAAACTCGGTGATTGCCTGTGATAGTGGATTCAAGTCGGCCTTCTGTGGCGACTTGAAGAGGGAAAGGGTTTGAAGAGACCTGACTCTGTGTGGGCTTCCTCAACGAGGAGTAGATCTCTTCGGTGAGATCGAACCTCGGTAAAAATCGGTGTCTCGTGTGCTTCTTTACTTTTGCATCTGAATTGCTAATTGTTTTTCACGTGCAACTTCACGACATCAATTGTGAATTCAGGTAATCTTATTTGTCGTTCACATTCCCATTGCTTAAAAGAACATAAATTCTGTATAAATACTTAATCAAATCAGCACACACACCAGGCACAACGTACTTGTCCGACCACGCAACCGGACAAGTCCGATCCATCAAGTTTTTGACCGTTTAGTTAACTGTGCAGGAAATTTTTAAAGCTTATTCACCCCCCTCTAGGCCACATTCAACATCACAGTGAATGCACCGCAGGGCTACCCCACTCTGCCAAGTGGGTAGATTACAGCAACAAGACAGACGGGACATTCCCTGTCATCATCAACCACTGCACCAAACTTTCTGACGACCGATGTGTCAAGATGGTAGGTCTTCAAGCCACAGTCAGGGGAAGCAGGTGGCCGTTACTCCTTAGATCTTGTACATGATAAGATCATCACAAAGCCACCTATCGGACCCTGGACCCGACTTGTAAGAACTCCAGCCTTGGACTATGAAAGGACCGGTCAGCCACCAACTTAGGAACGTCTTCTCAGACCTTCTCAGGTCACACACTCGCACATGAACTCTCAGACAGACAATTTAGAAACCCTCAAGCAATACAATACACACATACTGTGGACTAGGATATTACGTTTCGGCTGCCCGAACCACGTAAAACCATTGCCTCACCCATAGTTTCTTAGACCACACAACCACAACGGAGATTAAGCCCCCGCCGATCAAAGAACCTCCGCGGGCTGCTCTTTAAGTATTTCTGGGGGAAGTGTCGCAAACCGCCAAGGGGGCCGCCGGCATCACTTCTCCTATATCTAGTGCCTCCCAAGGGGGCCGTCAGCATCACTTCTCTAAGCTTTGGCGCCCCTAGGGGGCCCGTTGGCGTCACTTTTACAGAACAAGATGAAGGTCCCACCTGCGGGATTGTCACCTCTCCTGAGGTGGGCTCGAGGGCCACTGTCGGTACCCTACAGACCGTGTACCCCCGCGTACGAGCTAGAAGAAGCTCTAGAACCGGCCTCCCTGCTGAGGTGGACTTCGGGGCTACCTAGCGCGCCAAATGTGTAAGTGTTCTTGTGACACTCCTCTCATACCTTCTCTGATCACACACACGCACTCGAACTCTTAGACAGACAACTTAGACACCCTCAAGCAATACAACACACACACACACACACACATTGTGGAGTAGGGTATTACGCTCCAGAGGCCCAAACTACGTAAAACCATTATCTCACTCATCTCTCATACACGCAGCCTCACAAGAGGACTAAGCCCCCACCAACCAAGAACCTCTATGGGCTGCTCTCAAAGCAAGTTATTGACGAGTAAGTTCCTTCTTCATTTAGTTTCTGACTGTTTCATCATTGCAAGATAATTTTACATTAACTATGAATCCTTTTTGTTTATGGCTTTTGACACATACGTGTGTAAGGTGCTAGAAGGACAAGTAAAAGGAAAATGCCGACAACTTAAACATCATACTTCATTCAACGTCCCACAACAAGCTTCGGACAACACGTGCGGCTTCCTTGTTTGCTTTCAAATGGTTTTATTTGGAGAGCAACCGAATTGCAATGTTTGTGTAAGTGCATTTATTTTACTTCATTATTAATCTTTTGCGAAATCTTATTTTATCGTGTGGCAGGACTACGGACCCGCCTTCAGGAACGCTAAAGGTTGTACCCTCGAGCACATTGGAGTGATGCTATGCAGGTTCATCATTTCTAAAATCATTAATCGAAAGGGAAAATTTCATTAGTCTGGAGAATTAGATGACAGATATTCTTTGTGTAATTAGTTACTTGTTAAGCAAGATGAACAGGGGCCATTCTTTGTCTAATAGTTACTTGGTATATAAGCAGGATGAACATGGGGCATTCTTTGTGTAAATATTTAATTGGTAACCACGATTGACACCTTGTTAATATTTGATTGTTCAATGTGTGTGATCTCCATTTAGCTATACTTATGTTTCTGCATGTGTATGTTGCTGACCTTAGCAATGCGGCTGCCAAATCCTGACTTGCTCCAGGATGCAGCAGGCAACCATGATAAACAGGAGTGGGGGGCACCTAATAGAGGACGAGCATCTAACAGGATGCGTCTCATGTTAGTGCTGCAGTGATCCTGCTTGTAAAAAATCCACAACGGGCTATCACAAAGAGCGTTTTGGATTTCGTAAATAAAGGAGACGAGCCTTATAAAAGCACGTCTCGGATTAGTCACCCAAAAAGAGACGATCCAACATAAAGAGTGTCTCCCAATTATAACAAAAAGGAGACAATTTCAAAGGAGGCAAGTCTCGGATCAGTCATTAAATCTTCTACAGGCATTCATAAAGCCCGTCTTGGAACTCTAACCGAAAGGAGACGAGCTTTCCTAATGGCCGTCTTGGATTGGTCTTCAAATATGCGGCAGTATATCATAAAGTTCGTCTCAATATCTTACATAAAGGAGAAGGCCTCCTTAAAGCTTGTCTGGGATTACTTAAAAAAGGAGACGGGCCGCCTTAAAGTCCATCTTGGATTTCTCACGAAAAGGAGATGTGCTTTCCTAGAACATGTCTCGCATGTATGTTCATCGGTGATGCGCCCGCCGCACGTCTCTTATTACTCTGTAATGCGAGACGAGACAATGGAGACACTCTTTTTGCTCGTCTCCGTTCTTTGTGCGGGTGCGTCTCGAATAAGCCTTTCTCATGTAGTGCTCGTAGAGTCAGTTGAAGACTTATAAGTGTTAAAAAAAATTCTGATGTCAAGTTGGAGTTTGGAAGCTCCGAATCATTTGACATCAAGTCACCGTCAGAAAATCCCTGAGTCGATCGACATTGAACCGTTGTGGGAAAGCTCTGAGTCAATTGACATCAAGTCAGATTTGAAAAGCTCTTAGTTGATTGCCATCGAGCTAGTTGATATCGAGTCGAAGTAAAAAAGGTGCGAGTCAGAGTCAGAAAATCTTTGAATCTTGAGGAATTGAACCTTATACTTACCTGACTATGTTGGAAATCCGGACCTAAAATCAACTCGAAAATTGTAATATTAATCTAGTTAATCTGGACAGAAGGCACACAGCTGTATATAAAGGCATCTTACAGATAAAAACACCACTAAACCTGTCTAGGACTCCCCCTAAAATACTTGGACTCAAAATCTAACTTGTACCTTATTTGGACTCTCCTACACTATTATATTTTATTAATTCTAGAAAACAAGATTATTTCAACACACCCCCCTAATCTTGTTTTCTAGGACACACTTAGGACAGATACACACCTATCCATCCTACACACTTTGCGGGTGGACACAACTACACCCTTGGGATGGACACGACTACATCCCCAACAGACATAATTTGGAGTGAACACAACTACACCCCCAGGATGGTCACATCTTCACCCTGCACAACTTTGGGATGGACACATCTTCCTCCCCAGGATGGGCACATCTTCACCTCGCAGACAAATTCAGGTTGGATGCATCTTCAACCTCAAGATGGACTCAACTTCATCCTGCACACGATCTTAGGATGGGCACATCTACACCCCGAGCACTTTGGGTTGGGCACATCTTCAACCCTAGGTTAAGCTCATCTTCATCCTGCTCACGAGTTTAGGTTGGGCACATCTTCAACCTGCACTCTACCTCGGATGGGTGCATCTTCATTCTGATCATTTACTCGACATGGTCACATCTTCATCTTGAGCACACTTCTCTTCACGTTAACCCGTTACCGCAAATCACTTCTGCCACATCGTGGGCTCGCATAGCTCAACTGCACCTGATCTCCTCTGACTTCATGACTACATGCCATTACTGGGCGCAACGTTCTAGTCAACTATTGGGCCCCTGGTTCCTATTCTCCTTTGTTGGCATGTTCCTTGCCACGTGTGCATAATAGCCCAGCCCACACAGGAGGGGTCTCCTCAGTTCGATTGTGTCCTCCCACAAACTTTGGCCATCCTCTATCCTGGCTCCTCCGTTCTCTTCATCGATCTTTCACATGACAGTCAACACGCTCATGGCCACACGACCACCGCTCCGATTCCAGCCTCGATAAGCCCCGATCCGTTGAATGCGTCCCCACGATCCGAGTCACCATGGCCCTCATCGGAAGTCGCGGGCTCTGCCGTCGTGGCTCCCACGTCGAGCCGAGCACCAGAGCGCCGCCTGATTTCCATGTTGTATGAGCGCCTTGATCTCCACTCAAATGTCGCGCCGCAAGGATTCAGATCTATGTCTGCTCGGATCCACCGCCAATCGCACAGAGTTCCACCCAGCTCAATTCACCTCAAGCCGGAATTTCCACACCCCGAATCCCAGCCGAATGCCGGTTATCATGAATGTGCCAGTCGATTCGTCTGTTTCTACGAGGCGCAATTTCTCTTCCCCCCCCTGTGCCGCGCCCATCATGCGCGCCCACGATCGAATCCGTCGACGGTTGGCAGCCCCCGGAAGCGCGTCCTTTCTCCGAGGCAACGAGGTTGGATCTCGAACCTATGCTCTGATGCAAGTTGTTGGAAATCCGGACCTAAAATCAATTCGAAAATTGTAATATTAATCTACTTAATCTAGCCTGAAGGCACAAGGCTATATATAAAGGCATCTTACAGATAAAAACACCCCTAAAACTATTTAGTACTCTCCCTAAAGTACTTGGACACAAACTCTATCTCATACCTAATTTGGACTCTCCAACACTATTATCTTTTATTAATTCTAGAAAACAAGATTATTTCAACAGACTATACTTGAAGTGGGTGTGTCTTTTGAACTGTGTTCATCAAATATAGATCTCAAAGCTTAGACCTTGCATCTGTTGGAGAACATGGACTGTGTCTTCTAGACTCAACTCAAATGTGATATTTGACGACCTAGTGGAGGGCATGTTCATTTGACTTTTGAAGTAAAGGCTTCATGTTGAAGTTCTTTTTGACTTCTTTGTACTCACTCTTTTCTCAAAAGTTTGCCCTTTATTAATACAAAAATGAATAAGAAGATGGCAAACTTTCGAGAAAGGAGGGAGTATTTTTTATTGTATAGATGATGGTAGCCCCTGAGTTTTGAGTTGATTCTAGAATTTGATGGAGACTCCTTATACTTGGAGAAAATTCGGGAGCTCGTACTCTTTTAAAAATTCAGAGGTTCGTAGCCCCACAAGTCTTCAATTGACTAGTAAAGTATGCTAGAGAATATAGTTCTCCAAATGGGCCGCCCCACACGAGCACAACACGAGCCCAATATGGTCCGGCACAAACTGGCCCAGTCTGTCATCTGTGTTGGGCTGGGCCATGTCGTCGTGCTCAATATGCGGCCCAGGCATGGCACGGAAGCCGAGGAGGGGTGCAGCCGGCGAGGTAGCAGAGCGGCTGGCGAGCGGCACGAGCGGTTGATGGAGACAGGAGAGCGGGGATACGCTGGTGGGGAGGGCCAGAGGCGGCTAGGTTAAGGTTTGCAATGGAGGCTGGTATTTATAAGCGTATCAGTTGGATCCAACAGTTGAGAATGAACCCAACAATCAACATTCCAAATGTTAGATTTGAGATGTCAGGCCAAAATCGGGCCGGCCTAAAAATCATGTCGGTCTCGTGCTAGCCCAACATGCTGGGATGTTGGCCCAAGCACGGCCCGACTATCGTGCCCGTGCTGGTCCGGCACTGTTTGTTTCGGGTCGGGCTCATGCTTCGACCGTGCTTTTTCGTGCTGGGCCTCGTGCCACCTAATGGGCCCAGCCCATTTGGAGAACTATACTAGAGACTTGTAAGTCTAGGAAACATTCAGGATCGAGTAGCCCCAGAGTCTTTGTAGTCACTGGAGACATCTATGTGTTATTTTAATCATAAACAGTGCCTAAATGGTGGAGGTATTTTTACCATTTTGACTAGTTTAAAATGGTCTAAATTACTGGATTAAATAGTTTGTACCATAGCAGCAAGAAAAACAGTTTTTACTGCACTACTCTGCAAGAAATATTCAAATCAAGTACGAACCCATACAATGTAACTATTGACATTAATATTTTAACTAAAATATTCTGATGAATATGTAACAAGGTAAGCAAATTGTGTCATTCTACATATTTCTAACTGGAGACTATTAGTAATAGTTCTTAGCTTTAACAAAATACTCACCATCAAAATTCAGTCAATCAATATGAACAGATTGATTGATTAGAATAGAGCAATCATAATCAACACATTATCATTTTTTAAAGGCACCAACACATTATTATTGTACCAGTGGAATAAACACTGTGACACCCGGTTCCGAAAATGAACCAAGTGAACGCATATGTGTGCCCAGGACGTTTAACACACATATACGGGTGCATTCACAAAAGGATATACAAAAAATTACCACAGACCAAGATTAATTAATCACTTTTATTACAAAATTCAGAATATCCTCGAATACAAGCTCTAATGATATTAATAACAATTTTGAACTAATGCAGCGAAATAAACTAATAAAGCAAACTAAGCAGCTAAGCAAATAGGGTAGCGCAGCTCCAATCAACACCACAAGCAAGCTGACGGTAGACACGGCCTAGAACTCCGCATTATCAAAGTTATACTCCCAAATCTGACCTACAACTGTTGGTGGGGGAACTGCAATGGTGAGTACATGTTGTACTCAGCAAGTGTGGAAAGGATGAGATGTAGCTGATTCAAATGATGAATATAATAGCGACTAAGTGCTAAAAACTACATTAAAACATTTGAAAACCAATATATTGTATGTATGTGAAGTAAACCCATCATACACCATGTAGTTATCATAATACCAGTCCATATTTCATATCCATCACCATTACCATTGGCCATATCCAACGCCATAATTCACTCTATAACCAGCCATTAACAGTACCAAACCATAACCATAACTAACCATAACTAAACCATCCCAAATCCCAAGTTTATCTCTAATCATGTGAGGGTCCAAGTTGCTCATGACCGGGAGCACGGCTATCATGATAGTTTTATAACACACTTTGCAGAGGTTGAACCACATTACCCATGTGTTTGTGATTTCATCACCTTTGATGACTATAGAATCTCAATTATGTCATCTCACACTTCCTTAGGTGTGTGGCCAAGAGATCACAAAATAGCCTTTACAAATGGATTACTACCATGTACGGACCCACTGAGGTTTCACCGTTGGCGATGTCTCCAACTGAGCACATCTTCAAGCAAGGGCCCCCTCTTGTGCCATTCGGATCCCATGGAGTCCCACCAACCATATCCAAACCCAATCTGATTCCCCTTCTCCGGTGCGCCAAATGATCTGCGCAATACTAGCAAAACCATAATTAATCAGCTACGCCGCACCCATACTTGGCCTCATGGTGGCACTGTAAATTCTGGATGGTCACTCCGCGAATCGGTACGTTGATCTAAAGCAAGCCAAACCACCATAACATCCAATCCATCCACATACCATGCTTGCTTAGGTCACCCATTACCATGTCATATTAACCAGTTCATATTAACCAGTAATCTCATTATTGCATGATAGCATGGTATAGTTGTTTTCCTATCCTGATTAATTAAGCGAAGCAAAAAGGTAAAAGCCCTTCTCAACTCTCTACCATACATCCTAGGTGACAAGGGTGGTCAACAAAACTAGCAAGCTTCCTATCATAGGAGTCCCATCAAATTGACACAAGCATGCAGTTTTGAAAACAAAATATTTATTGTCGTATTAGGATAAATATGTTCAGGGACACTTGCCTTGCTCTTGGGCTTTGTGTGGGTCATAGTCTTCAAAATTCTGGTACTGGAGTTCCTCCGCGGCATTCTCTAGCACAAATCCATCTAAACCGCGCAACAACATACAAGACAAGAATTACAATCAATAAGTGCACATATATTACTCAATATGGCATGATATGAATGATTAATGCAATTGCAAAGTAAAACTTGTTAATGAGTTGTTAATAATGTTTACTAACTAGTTCTCTAATAGTTTTTAACAAGTTTGGACAGGTTTGGAATTGATTCGAATCAATTTAGAATCAATTCAGCAGAAAACAGGCACCAAAATCGGACTAGTCCGCCCTTCGCAGAATCAGCGACTACGGTTTTCTAGATCGACTTGAATTTGGAGAAACGGAGTTGAATTCACGTGAGAAATAGAACGTAGAAGGTATACCAGGTGTTTAGAATTCCAATGAATCAAGGGTTTTGGAGGCAACACATGGATCTTGACGATCTACTGTTGATGAAGAACTTGATGGTGGATTGCTGATGAAGAACGAAACTTGATGGAGATCTTGATCGCTTTATCCTCTTTCGTTTCCTCCTCTTCTTCTTCTTGCTCGGGATCTCCTTCTCCCTTCTTGGTGGCGGCAATCCACGAGCTAGGATTTGGGTGGGGTTCAAAGGTGGCGGAAAGATGTGAAAATAGTGTGTTGGATTGTTTATATAGGGGTTGAGGGATAGGGTTTGATGGATTTCGAGTTTGGGGTGGGTGGTGGCAAGTGTGGGGTCCCACATGGGCTCTAAAAATAGTGATACACGATGTCCTTAGGCCCACTTAAGGTAAAACCCAAAAGCAAGTCGTGGAACAGAAGATCAGCTCAGAATCGCAATTTAGCGGACAAGTCCGCAGAAGGCCGGACTAGTCTGAAGATTGACAGAGGCAAAAATGGACAAGTCCGGACTATATCGGACAAGTACGAACTTGGTCAGGGGAAAATTATACAAGTCCGGCCAAAATCGGACAAGTCTGATTTTAGTAAGTGGGAAACCGCACAAGTCCGTTGGACATCAGACAAATACATGGACTTGGCGAATTTTTCAAGGAATTGGGATACTGGACTAGTCCGCAATGGACCGGACAAACCCGAAACTTTACGGAGAGAAAAACTAAATAGTCCGCACGAAAACGGAAATGTCCGAGCGAGGTCAGAGAGAAATCGGACTAGTCCGCAACAAAACCGGACTAGTCCACACTTCTTAGAACTTTTGAGTGCAGTTTTACTCTAAATTCATTTTAAACTTTTTCCTTTATATGTGGATTAATGTTAAAGATTTATATGAACTTCGGCAATGCATGATGCATGAGAATGAGGGTGTTACAAACGTACCCCCCCCCCTTAATGTGAATCTCACCCTTGAGATTCGACACGAAAGAGAAAACATAGGGAAATTCCTTCTTGAGATCATCCTCCAACTCCCATGTTGCTTCCGATTCTATGTGATGCTTCCATTGAACTTTGAAACATCGAATAACCTTGTTCCTTGTGACTCTCTACTTTGTTTCTATGATTTTGACCCGTTGCTCGGCATAAGTCAAATCTGCCTCTAGTTCCAATTCTTCCATTGACACTTGTTCTTCCGGTACCCTCAAGCACTTCTTGAGTTGTGAAACATGAAACACATCATGGACATCTAAAAGATGAGCTAACATCTCCAACTTATATTTACTTCTCCTCTTTTGTCCAGAATCTTGAATGGTCCAATGTATCAAGGTGCAAGCTTGCCTCTTATGTTAAACCTCTTATGACCTCTCATGGGGTAAACAAAATATCCTATTTCAAAGGCTAGTTTCCTTCTCCTATTGTCCGCATAGCCTTTTTGCCTCGATTGAGCAGCCCTCAAATTCTCACGAATAATCTGGACTTGTTTCTCAGCTTCTTGCAGCATGTCAGGTCCAGACACCTGATTTTCTTCTGTCTCATTCGAGAACAAAGGTGTTCTACACTTCCTCCCATATAATGCTTCATAGGGTGACATTTTCAAGCTTGTTTGGTAACTATTGTTTTATGAAAATTTTGCGTATGGCAAGCTCTTGTCCCAACTTTTCCCATGCTTTAAAGCACAAGCTCTTAACATATCCTCTAAAATCTGATTGGTCCTCCCAGTTTCTCCATCTGTTTGAGGGTGATATGCTGAGCTGAAGTTCAACCTTGTACCCAATGCTTCATGCAATTTCTACCAAAACCTGGAGGTAAATTGAGAACCTCTATCCGACACTGTCTTCTTTGGAACTCCATGCAAACATACTATTCTTCCCATATACAGTTCAGCCAATTTCTCTCCATCAAAGGTGGTCTTGATGGGAATAAAGTGAGCTAACTTAGTTAATCGATCACAATTACCCATATAGAGTCATAACTGGACTGGGTACGCGGTAAACCAACTATAAAGTCCATACTAATTTCTTCCCATTGCCGTTCCGGAATCTTCAATGGTTGCAATAATCCAGCTGGCCTTTGATGTTCAACTTTGACTCATTGGCACACATCACACAACGCTACATATTCAGCTATGTCCTTTTTCATGTGGGCCCACCAATAACATGTCTTCAAGTCTTTGTATAGCCCAGGTGAATCGAGTATGGCGAGTCATTGCCTCATTTGATATTGTCTCTCAAATATGCTTCACATTAGGCACGACAATCCTTTTTCCAAGCCATAAGGTACCATGGTCATCCTCTTCAAATCCGAATTCTCTTCCCTCTTGGGTTCTTTCCTTGATTTCCTAAATTTCTTCATCCTTGGTCTGACCTTCTCGAATTTCTTGCTCCAAGGTCGGATTTAACTCCATTATCCCCATCTCATTCACATATCCAAAGTTCAACCGTTCAAACTCCTTACATAACTCGGATGGCAACTCTCGAACCACGAGTTGATGACTTACTCCCTTCCTACTCAAGGCACCGACCACTACATTAGCCTTTCCTTAATGATAATTGATTCCCACATCATAATCCTTGATAAGCTCCAACCACCTTCGTTGCCTCAAATTCAGATCCGTTTGTGTGAAAATATACTTGAGACTCTTATGATCCGTATAAATTTCACACCTATGTCGAAGGATATAATATATCCAAATCTTCAATGCATGTACCACGGTTGCAAGTTCCAAATCACGCATTGGATAATTCTGCTCATGTTTCTTCAATTGTCTTGATGCATATGCAACCACTCGACCTTCTTGCATCAATACACATCCAAGTCCTTGTCTTGATGCATCAAAATAAATGTCATAGCTCTTGCTCACATCCGGCAAAACTAACAAAGGCGCAGTGGTTAACCTCTTCTTTAGCTCCTCAAAGATGTCTTGACAAGCTTGAGCCCATTAGAATGCTTTCCCTTTCATTAACAGCTCTATCATGGGCTTGGCTATCTTGGAAAAGTCCTTGATGAATCTATGGTAATATCCAGCCATTCCAAGAAAACTCCAATATCCTTCATGTTCTGTCGTGGTTCCCACTTAAACACTTCTTCGATGTGTATTGTGATGTCCAAAAGTTTATGCGGGAATTCAAAGTTTCCTCAAATGTCACATCTTCCACATGGTTTACCATCGTCTTTCCAGTTGTTGACTGAGCCGCCTTGAATTCTAAACGGACTCCCTCGTTAATCTTTCGATTACACTGCCCTTGTCTCCCGTGGAATCATTCCATTATGCTTCCATAGCCAGTCCATTCCAAGGATTATGTCTGATCCTTGTGAGTCCCAAACAATAAGGTTGGCGAAGAATTCTATCCCCCCCCCCCCCCCCCCCTATTTTAAGACTTACTCTTGAACATACTATATTTTTCCTCATCTCTCCTGCAGGAGACTTAACCAATAGAGTAAACATCATATGAGAGATAGGCAAACTATACTTGGCAACATATTTCGATGCAATGAATGAATGTGATGCTCCAGAATCCAATAACATAGTCGTCGGGTTGGAGTTTGTGAGAAACATACCAATCAGCACGTCATCCGCTTGTTGAGCATCATTCGTAGAGACATGGTTCACATTGCCACGAGAAAAATTCTGTGGTCCACGGTTGCCTTATGGCTGTCCTCCATTGGGTCTTGGGTTTTGTCTTTGAACATTGCTTCCTTGACGAAGGCTTGACTTAGGACATTGAACTGCAAAGTGTCTTGCTTCTCCACATGTATAGCACTTCCTTACTGCACCAGAATTTGTACGGACTTGATTCTGCACATTTGCACTAGGAAAGTTGGCACGAGATGCATAAGGAATTGGAGGCCTAGGTGCTTGCATGAAAGGGCGTTGCTGCACAAACTGAGCTAGACACAGTGTATAACCAGGGCGCTATACAGGAGCAGAAGAGCTGAATAAGGCGCATTGTGTGGTGTGAGGCGAGGGTGCACATTACTTTCTTGTTGTTGTCCTTGATATGGCGCCTTCCCCTTGCTATCTAGCTCCATCTCACGAACTTAGTTCTCCACAACAATTGCTTTGTCCACTAGCTTCTGGAAGTTGGCATAATCACAATTCAACAATTGCACTTGGATCTCATTGTTCAAGCCCCTCATGAACAAGTAATGTTTCCGGCTATCCCGGCTCACATCCTGAGCGCATATATTGAGAGTTGAGTGAATTTATTGAGATATTCACTCACACTCGATCTTCCTTGCCTCAAGTTCACAAATTCTTGTCTCTTTAGGATCATCACTCATTCCTGCACATAATGAGAACGGAAGCTCTCCTTGAATTCAGCACAAGTAATCCTCTCATGGTTCTCATTAGCATTTCATAAAGAATCCCACCAATCGGCAGCTGCTCCAACAAGTTGATGGGATGCGAATAGCACCTTCTCCCAGTCACTGCATTGGACTATTGCAAGTTTCTTCTCCATGGACTTGAGCCAACCATCAGCATCCATAGGGTCAGCAACTTTAGCAAAAGTGGGTGGCCTGGTCCTCATAAACTACCCCAATCAATTATCAGGAGGTGGGGGTTGCGGTGGCGGCATGTGAGGTTGATTGTTGTTGTTGTCAGCCTACAGCTGTCCCATTGTCTGTATCATGATCTGCATTAGCTGGTTTTGTATAGCCAATAGTTGCTCAATATTGATAGCTCCCTGGGCAGGTCCTTATCCATTATTGTTCTGAGGTGCTCCATTGTTCACCTCCTCATCATTGTCATCCCTCTGGTCGCGAATACTCTCCATCCGAAGAGAAGCAAGAGATAAGAATTTAGAAGACGTCACCAACTATATGCATCAAGGGATATGAAACTAAGCAACTACCTATACTAGCCTATATGGACCTGGCAATGCTAAAGCATCCAAAATCCTCGACTAAGCACACAAGCAGCAACACATAGCAATCAGCACACCAAAGAAAAACACATTGATTCCTGGGTGCACCTATGTGCTCTAAAGTGTCCATTCTATCTAGGTTGCATCCTACAGTCAACCTGTGGCACAACGGAAGTGTGGTGCACCCATAAACCACGGGTCCCAGGATCAAAACCTGGCTCTAATACAAATTTGTGACACCCGGTTCTGAAAATGAACCAATTGAACACATATGTATGCCCAGGACGTTCAACACACATACACGGGTGCATTCACAAAAGGATATACAGAAAATTACCACAGACAAGATTAATAAAGCACTTTTATTACCAAATTCAGAATATCCTTTAATACAAGCTCTAATGATATTAATAACAAGTTTGAACTAATGCAGCGGAAATAAACTAATAAAGCAAACTAAGCAGCTAAGCAAAGAGGGTAGCGCAACTCCAATCAACGCCACAGGCCAGCTGACGGCAGACACGGCCTGGAACTCTGCATTATCATCGTTATACTCCCAAATCCGACCTACAACTGTTGGTGGGGGAATTGCAAGGGTGAGTACATGACGTACTCAGCATGTGTGGAAAGTATGACATGTAGCTGATTCAAATGACGAATATAATAACGCCTAAGTGTTGAAAAGTACATTAAAACATTTGAAAAGCAATATATTGTATGTATGTGAAGTAAACCCATCATAAACCATGTAGTTATCATAATACCAGTCCATATTTCATATCCATCACCATTACCATTGGCCATATCCAACGCCATAATTCAATCCATAACCAGTCATAACCAGTACCAAGAGATAACCATAACCAACCACAACCAAGCCATCCCAAATCCCAAGGTCCCCTCTAATCATGCGAGGGTCCAGGTTGCTCATGACCAGGAGCACGTCTATCATGATAGTTTTATAACACACTCTGCAGAGGTTGTACCACTTTACCCACGTGTTTGTGATTTCATAACCTTTCAATGACTATAGAATCTCAATTATGTGTCTCACACTTCCTTAGGTGTGTGGCGAAGAGATCACAAAATATCCTTTACAAAGGGATTACTACCATGTACGGACCCATTGAGGTTTCACTGGTGGCGATGTCTCCAACTGAGCACATCTTCAACCAAGGGCCCCTTCTTGTGCCATTCGGATCCCATGGAGTCCCGCCAACCATATACAAACCCAATCCGACATCCCTTCCCCGGGTTGCCAAATGATCCGCGCAATACTAGCAAAACCCTGATTAATCAGCTACGTCGCACCCATACTTGTTCTCGTGGTGGCACTGTAAATCCTAGATGGTTGCTCCATGAACCGGTCCTTAGACATAAAGCATGCCAAACCACCATAACCACCAACCCATCCTCATACCATGCTTGCTTAGATCACCGGTTACCATGTCATATTAACCAGTTCAAATTAACCATAATCTCATTAATGCATAACTAAATGGTATATTTATTTTCCCATCCAATTAATTAAGCGGAGCAAAAAGGTAAAAGCCCTTGGCGACTCTCTACCATACATCCTAGGTGACAAGGGTGGTCAACAAAACTATCAAACTTCCTATCATAGGACTCCCATCAAATTGACACAAGGATGCAATTTTGGAAACAAAACATTTATTGTCGAAATAGGATCAATATGTTCAAAGTCACTTGCCTTGCTCTTGGGATTGGTTTGGGTCAAAGTCTTCAAAATTCTGGTACTAGAGGTCCTCTGTAGCACTCTCTAGCGCAAATCCGTCTAAACTGTGCAACAACATACAAGACAAGAATTACAATCAATAAGTGCACATATATTACTCAATATGGCATGATATGCATGATTAATGCAATTGCGAAGTAAAACTTGTTAATGAGTTGTTAATAATGTTTACTAACAAGTTCTAATAGTTTTTAACAAGTTCGAACAGGTTTGGAATTGATTCGAATCAATTTAGTATTAATTCAGTAGAAAACAGGCACCAAAAGCGGACTAGTCCGCCCTTCGCCGAAACAATGAACTAGGATTTTCTAGATCGACGTGAATTTGGAGAAATGGGGGTTCAATTCATGTGAGAAATAGGAAGTAGAAGATATACCAGGTGTTTAAAACTCCAATGAATCAAGGGTTTTGGAGGCAACACTTGGATCTTGACGATCTAGGGTTGATGAAGAACTTGATGGTGGATTATTGATGAAGAACGAAACTTGATGGAGATCTTGATCGCTTGATCTTCTTTCATTTCGTCCTCTTCTTCTTCTTGCTCGGGATCTCCTTCTCCCTCCTTGGCGGCGTCTATCCACAAGCTAGAGTTTGGGTGGGGTTCAAAGGTTGCAAAAAGATGTGAAAATAGGGTGTTGGGTTGTTTATATAGGGGTGGAGGGCTAGGGTTTGATGGATTTTTAGTTTGGGGTGGGTGGAGGCTGGTGTGGGGTCCCACATGGGCTCCAAAACTAGTTAGACATGACGTCCTTAGGGCCACATAAGGTAAAACCCAAAAACATATCGTGGAACAGAAGATCATCTCGGAATCACGATTTACCGGACAAGTCCGCAGAAGGTCAGACTAGTATGAAGATTTAGAGAGGCGAAAACAGACAAGTCCGGACTATATCAGACATGTCCGAACTTGGTCAGAGGAAAATCAAATAAGTCTGGCCAACACCGAACAAGTCTGATTTTAGTCAGAGGGAAATGGACAAGTTCGCTAGACTTCGGACAAGTCCGAGCAAGTCCAGGGACTTGGCAAAATTTTCAAGGAATTGGGATACCGGACTAGTCCGCAATGGACCGGACAAGTTCGAAACTATATATAGAGAAAAACGGAATAGTCCGCACAAAAACGGACATGTCTGAGCGAGGTCAAAGACAAATCGGACTAGTCCGCACCAAAACCGGACTAGTCCGCACTTCTATGAACTTTTGAATGCGGTTTTACTCTAAATTTATTTTAAACTTGTTTCTTTTTATGTTCATGAATGGTAACATGTTTATGAACTTATGCAATGCATGATGCAAGAGAATGAGGGTGTTACAAACACAAACAACAAAAATGAAGGCATGGGACCCACAATAATCACTCAATACATGCCTCAATGTTGCAAGAAAAAGCATATTCCACAGTTAATCCCCTGTATCATGTAGCCAGATACAAAAACGAAACATAGAAACCCATAATATGCTGCACCGAAATGAATTGTAACCCCAGGCATCGAATCCACATCAAGTGGAGCCAAAATTGAAGCCTAAAATGGAGTGATTTGGTACAAGGGGTTGGGATATTCACTAAAATGCCGTGTGGGGGAAGGAACCGAGGATGGGGCGCGGCAGCTGAAGAGAAGCCCAATTTCTAACTCTAACTTAAATTTTATACTTCACGTAAATGGACTAAAACAACGTTTATAACAACTCAAAATCATTTCATTCAACTCGTTTAGAGAATTTAAATCACCATTATTTACATACCCGTTTAGGTCCTAAACTGTGCAGTACAGTCCCATTTACCATTTAATTTTTTTAAATGCCCGTTTAGACCCGTTTGCAGGAACCACATTGTGCGCTCCACCACTAATTTAAAGCTCTTCATCTTCTAAACCTGCTAAATGGTTGTCAATATGTTAAAGCTTCATAGATATCCTAAAGCTGTGACCTTTTTTCCATGGAACTGTTACACGTAAAGTGGGAGATGACAACACTGTGCTCTTTTCGTCACATGTTTAGAATGATCACTTATTACATTCACAATTCTCCAAACTATATTAATAGGCCAGGAACAAATCCATCTCAGTTCCTCAATTTCTACTGCATAACACAACTGGAGGGTGTAAGACCTATATGTGCTGAATACATTGGCTTGTAGTGAATACACTTGGCTTTGATGATAAAAGTTTTGAATATCACCAAAACACCTTTTTATCAAGGTCCAACCCTAGATTTGAGCTACAGCAAGGTCCGACGGTAGGTCCGGCTTGGTTTGGGTAGCTCCGGTTACGTTCGATGCTAGGTCCGACTAGCTTTGGTCAGCTCCAGTGAAGTTTTGTCTTTAGCTCCGACATGTCTTTGATAGCTCCGACATGTTTTTGATAGCTCCGACATGTTTTTCCTAAGCTTGGTTGTACTAGTTTTGGTAAGCTCCGGCGCTAGGTTCTACTAGCTTTTGTTAGCTCCGACTCAAGGTTCGGGTTGCTCTGGC
The DNA here is from genome assembly GCA_036927565.1 of Tuctoria greenei. Classification (NCBI taxonomy): domain Eukaryota; kingdom Viridiplantae; phylum Streptophyta; class Magnoliopsida; order Poales; family Poaceae; genus Tuctoria; species Tuctoria greenei. Next base: position 45,954,745 of record JAYESD010000012.1, read on the forward strand.
AAGGTCCGGAACTTGACCGTAGTGCTTCTGCTTTTCATTTGCAATGTTTCGTACTTGCTTTACATTGTTGGAAAGTTTTCTTAGTATTCTTTTACTAAGTTTTTGGTGCGTTTTGGATGATATGGCTGATATCGTTTTGCTATACTTTGCAACATGCTTATGTGAGGCTCTCACGTAAGGTGTTGTGTTCGGAACTAACTTGAGTCAAGTCAAGGACATGGGCTCGTATGGATTGGTTGTGTATTCATGTGCAGGTGTTGCTTGAGTTCAAGTCATGGCTGGTGATGGGATCCATTGGACTAGTCTCAGGGAGGAGATGAGGTTCCAACAACCAAGTTCGGGAGGAACTGTGGTTGAGCTGATCAGGAGGTCGCGCAGGATGATTGAATCAAGGGCAGTGCATATGAAGGTTACTGGAAAGTAAGGTGTTCGCACGTATGCATGCGGTGCATGACGTGGCAACATGGTTCCTAAGATGGGATAAGGAAGGGAAGATCTGGTTGGAAGGATCGGATCGTATCGGTTGATGACTTTGGCTGCGGCGGAGTCGGTTATGGCTCGGTATGGAAAGTATCGAGCTGCTTATGTTAGGATTTCGTGTGTGTCACGAATTTGAGTTGTTTAGTAATGTGGGATACGTTCCTAAGGTGTTTGGAAGTCTTAAGATTGCTTCTATCTGCATATAGAAGAATCTTGAGCAGTTATGGAAAGTTAGGATTTGTGATCTGAGTAGGATTGGAGTCCTAGTTGATATTGGGTTGGCCTAAGGGCTGGTTATATAAGCAAGGGAGCCCAGAGCTCGTGGAAGACGACTTTGGGGGCTGTTCCTCTTGTGTTCTATTGAATAAAATTCGTAGGTTGAAGAAACTTTTGTGCCTTGTTCGTCCGACTTGTTCCAGACAAGTTTTACTCGTCAAGTTTCTGGACAGCACTACATTTCGTCGGTGGTTTTATCATAACTCGAGTTTTACAGATCCAATTGACATGATTCTTTTTGGGTTGTCTTCAAAACTTGATTATCTATCATATGTAAAAATTTGACGGTCATTGGATTTGTGGTTTCTGATCTACACGATTTTCTTTGCAGCATTCCAGAACTGTTTTTTTCTCGGGTAGAGCAGATTGACCTTGTTTGATCTTTCGATCATAGCTTGAGTTTTTCTCGACGGATTTGAGTGATTCCTTTTGTGTTGTCTTCGTGACTTGATTCTCTCTGATATCCATCACTTTTGTCACGGTGAAACACAATTAGATTAGTCTCACACACGATTTCTTTAAGAGATCGTTTTCTACCGAAAGGGTTGGGGTTTAATTGTTTCCGCTGCGTAAGATTTTTAAATCTACCATTCACCCCCCCTCTGGTAACTTTTCACATGCTCTTCGATCCTATAATTGGTATCAGAGCCACGTTGCTCTAATCTTTGTGATTTGCGCATGTTTTTGACTAATCATCATGGAGAAGTACTCTGCCAAACCTTGTGTGTTCGCTAGTATTGATTTTCAGGTTTGGAAGGCACGCATGGAGGCTTTCATCCAGGCACAAGGCTTTGCAATATGTGAGAAGGTATACAAGCCTTATGAAGTGCCATTAAACGATCAAGTTACAGCTACAAATCTGAGAGATGTCGACAACAACAACAAGGCTCGGAACTTGATCATACAAGGATTAACACAAAGCGACTTCGACCGTGTTACACACCTCCGATCTGCATACGGTGTGTGGAAAGCACTTTGTGACTACCACGAAGGATCCAACACGATCAAAGAGGTAAGGCAAGACATGTTCAAGAAAGAATACATGCGCTTCGAGATGCAACCCGGTGAGTCTATTGATGACCTTTTTGCTCGCTTTAATAAGATTCTCAGCAACTTGCGTAGTGTCAATGTTAATTTTTCAGATGCTAAAAATGCTAGGAAATTGCTAAGTGATTTAGATATGTCAATTTGGGAGATGAAAGTCACATCTATTCATGAATATACTGTCATGAGTTCACTTACTTTAGACGTGCTATATTCCAAGTTAAAAACTCATGAAATTGACATAATCTCACATAAGAACCCCAATAAGTCTATTGCATTTGTTTCACAATGTGATATGTCTAGCTCCGGCCAATCATCATCTTGCAATACTATCGCTTTGTTGTCCTCACTAACCGTGGAGCAGATCGAAGAATTTCCAGAAGAGGAGTTGGCACTCATCTCTACTAGATTCTCAAAAGCATTGCAAAATGTGAGAACTAGAAGGAGAGGAAGCTCCGGACCTCAACGCTGTTTTGAATGTGGTAAAACAGGACACTTTCGTACAGAATGCCCTATCCTTTCAGGTCCGACCACCTGGGAAGAAAAACAAAGCAAGGTTCGGACCTCCTCTGGAAATTTCAACAACAAGAAGAAAGGTACCATAGGACGCAAGATGATCAACAGTTTCATCACCGCACTTCAAGAGTTCAGTTCAAGCGACGTGGACATTTGAAGTGATGAAGATGAAGATGATTTGGCAAACTTGTGCTTTATGGCGGGCAAGTCAAGATCATGTATGGAGGAGGCAGAACACAACAGCGACAATGAAGAGGTATGTCCTACTTGCGAAGAAATGTGTGATGCCATTTCTCGTGCCACTATTGTTGTTAAGAAAAAGGATAAAAAGCTTAGGGATAGTGCTGCTAAAATTGAATCACTAGAATCTGAAATCAACCGTTTAAAAACTTTGATTCGTAGTGATAATGCATGTTCCTCATGTGATTTAATATATGACCAATTGTCCTCATTAAGAAGTACGCACACCTCCACACTTGATAAACTTGAGTTAGAAATTGAAAAGAACAAAGAGCTTGCTGCACTTAATGATAAAAACTTGAAAGATGCTAGCTGTTCTACAATTGATTTGCATTGTTCTACTTGTGATGATCTTGATAAGAAACTACAGGATGCTATGAATGAAATTTCTATATTAAACAATGCTTTACATTCTCATGAAGTTAAGTTTTGTTCAAATTGCAAACTAAAAGGAAAAACTTCATGTGAAAATTTCCTTGATCTGTCCAATAAACTTGATGACATGCATAGGACATTAGATCGGTTTTGTAATGGGAATAAGAACCTAAACTTACTGCTAAATTCTTCCAAGTCTTGCAATGATAAAACTGGTTTAGGTTTTGATTCTCATGCTCATGCTAAGGCACATCCACCTAAAATTGTAAAGTCATTAGTAAGTGGTTTGATTCAAACAGTTCCTAAACAAAAAGGAGTGGTTTTCAAATCTACAGGAGTGTTGTCTCATTCGGTTTCAAATAAAAATATTGCTTGCTCATCTAGACATGAACACAAAGTTAAATTTCATTGTACCTTCTATGGTAGAGATGGTCATGTCATAGATTTTTGTTATAGACTAGCTAAACAACAGAAAAGGGAAAGAATGGTTGCTAGATCTCATAACTTTCATGCAAAATTTGCTGCACACATTGAACCGAATGTACAACCTGCTGTTTTGAGTAAAAAACATTCAAAGTTTACCTCCGTACCTTCTGTTTTTGCCTCCGGAGCTACTGATTTTTGTGCTACACAAGTAACACCTTATAGGTCAGTAGTTCAGAATAAAAAATCTCAAACTTTGACTCATAAACCTGCTGTTTTGTCTCAGCTTTCGCATGTTTTTCCTACTGCACGTCGCGTGACTCAGTACTGGATTCCTAAATGCCTTTTGACTAACCCCAGTATTGAGTCATCGACGTATTGTGCTTCTATGTAGGTTACACGTTTGAGGAAGGAGAACATTTGGATTGTGGATTCAGGTTGCTCACGCCACATGACCGGTAACAAAGATTGGTTCTCCTCCCTCTCTTTTGTGTCACGTGTAGAGAATGTTACTTTTTCCGATAATTCTTCAACTCCTATAATTGCTAAGGGTTCGGTTAGAGTAAATGATCACTACACTTTGAAGGATGTGGCACTTGTAAAAAATTTGAAATACAACTTGCTTTCTGTTGCACAATTGCTAGATGAAAATCTAGAAACTATTTTCAATAAAAACTGCTGCAAAGTTGTAGGTTCAAATAGTGAGCTTATTTTTAACATGTCTCGGTTTGGAGGAGTTTTTAAAGCTGATTTTGATATGTCTTCCTCTAAGCATAGGTGTCTAGTTGCTAATGATTCAAAGGACTTATATTTTTGGCATCGTAGACTTGGTCATGTAGGCTTTGATCACCGAACGCGTGTTAGTGCTCTTGATCGCATACGTGAGCTGCCTAAGCTTAAAGGGGACAAAGAAATTGTGTGCTCTTCTTGTAGACATGCTAAGATGGTTGCAGGTTCACATACTCCTCTCACAATGATCATGTCAACTGAAACATGTCAACTTTTGCATCTTGACACCGTAGGACCTTCACGTGTTCAATCCTTCGGAGGTAAATGGTATGTTCTTGTTATTGTTGATGATTATTCTAGATACTCTTGGGTTTACTTTATGGCGTCTAGGAATGAAGCTTTTAGTCACTTTAGGATTTTATTTCCTAGATTATCAATTGATCACCCAGGATCTTTAAAGGCAATTAGAAGTGATAACAGAACTGAATTTAAAAATCAATCTTTTGATCACTTTTGTGCTGAAAATGGAATAGATCATCGACTTTATTCCCCATATGTACCTCAACAAAATGGTGTTGTAGAAAGAAAGAACAGAACCTTAGTTGAGATGGCTAGGACTATGCTTGATGAATATCAAACTCCTAGGAAATTTTGGGTTGATGCGTTAGCAACCGCTTGTTATGTCTCAAATCGAGTTTTCTTGCATGCTAAGCTAGGTAAAACACCATATGAGCTTCGGTTTGGACATAGGCCTAGTGTTACACACTTTCGGGTCTTTGGTTGCAAATGCTTTGTTAAGAAACATGGTAATCTTGATAAATTTGAACCTAGATCCATTAATGTCATGTTTCTTGGTTATCCATCTCATACTAGAGGCTACCGTGTGCTTTTACTTGACACTAACAAAATTGTGGAGACTTGTGAAGTGTCTTTTGATGAATCTAGCCCAGGTACTAGCTCAAACATTGCAGGTCCAGATCCATATCCGCAGGGGGAGAGCATTTTCATTGAAGATGAGGAAGAATTGGAGTTGCTGCCAAAAAATTCAGCAGCTAAAGACTTTGGTTTAGCTCAGGATGTTAATTCTCAACCAGCACCGACAACCATCAATGCTGATTCAAATCATCCTCAAGCCACAAGCTCATCGATTTGTGATGAACATGAAGAAGAAGAAGCTTGTGAGACATTTGTTCCCCTACGGTTTTACAAACATCATCCCCCACAACAGATGATTGGAAGCTTGCACGAACGAGTCACACGGTCCAGGTTTTGCGATCCAAACTCTTATGCTCATTCTGCTTTTGTTGCTTCTTTTGAACCCAAAGATATATCACACGCACTCACTAATGAATCTTGGATTATTGCCATGCAAGAAGAGTTAGAAAATTTTGAAAGAAATAATGTTTGGAAACTTGTACCTCCACCTCAAGGTCACACTTTAATTGGAACTAAATGGGTATATAAAAATAAACAAAGTGAGGATGGGGTTGTGGTTAGGAATAAGGCTAGGTTGGTTGCTCAAGGTTTCACTCAAGTTGAAGGTCTAGATTTTGATGAAACTTTTGCTCCTGTCGCTAGATTAGAAGCCATAAGAATTTTGTTAGTTTTTGCAGCATCTAAAGGTTTTAAGCTATTTCAAATGGATGTTAAAAATGCTTTTCTTAATGGCTACATAGATGAGGAGGTTTATGTCTAACAACCACCGGGTTTTGAAAATCCAGATTTTCCTAATCATGTTTACAAACTGTCCAAAGCCTTATACGCTCCCAAACAAGCCTCTGGAGTGTGGTATGATAGGTTAAAAACATTATTACTTGAACAGGGGTTTACCATGGGCAAGGTTGATAAAACACTTTTGTGCTTAAACATGGCAATGACTCATTATTCGTTCAAGTGTATGTGGATGATATTATCTTTGGTTGTGCTTCTCATGATCTTGTGTCCAAGTTTTCAGCAATGATGAGTTCCGAATTTGAAATGAGTATGATGGGTGAACTCACTTACTTTTTGGTGCTGCAAATCAAGCAAACCAAGGAGGGTACCTTTGTGCATCAAATGAAGTATACCAAAGACCTTCTAAGGCGCTTCAACATGGACAAAAGCAAGCCTCCTTGGACACCAGTGGGAACTGCAACAACACTTGAACTTGATGAAGATGTTGAACCTGTGAATCAAAAAGAATATAGAAGCATGATCGGATCACTTTTGTACCTCACGGCATCAAGATCGGACATACAATTCAGCGTATGTCTTTGTGCACGGTTTCAAGCATCCCCACGTGCTTCACATCGTCAAGCCGTCAAAAGGATTATCAGGTACTTACATGGAACACAAGAATTTGGAATTTTTCTTCCTTCTTCCTCAACCGTTACTTTGAAAGCTTTTTCGGATGCTGATTTTGGGGGTTGTAGGATTGATCGGATAAGTACTTCCGGTGCTTGTCATTTTCTTGGTAATTCTCTTGTTGCTTGGTCCTCTAGAAAACAAAATTCAGTTGCTCAATCCACAGCCGAATCTGAATATGTAGCTGCTGCTAGTGCTTGCTCACAAATTCTTTGGATTGTTCAAACACTTAAGGACTATGGGGTTGATCTAGATAGTGTTCCACTATTCTGTGATAACACTAGTGCCATTTGCATTGCTAAAAACCCCGTTCAACATTGTAGAACTAAGCACATTGAGATTAGGTATCACTTTCTCCGAGATAACATTGAAAAAGGAAACATTGTGCTTCACCATGTAGATACCGAACAACAATTGACTGGCATTTTTACAAAACCTTTGGTTTTCACTCGTTTTTGTTACATTCGTAGTGAAATAGGGGTTATGCATCCTCATGGCTTAATTTGAGGGGGAGTTTTTTTTTAAACTTGGGAAGTCTATGTGTGAATCTGAAATTAAAATAATATGAGCATAGTATTTCATACATATATGACTCTGTGATTCCTTTTACATGCTAAAGTTCTTACTACATTACTCGTGTTATAAATTTTGTAGTTTTTGCCATGTCTAGTAATTGGAATAATTACTTACACTAAATCTGGTCATGGTCGAACTTTCTTGCTGTTTTGAACTTGTTGCATGCTCACAAATGCTTTTAATCATAAAGAATTAATCAAGTAATCAACTCACATGTTGAGTTTTTATGAACAAATGTAAATTGAGAAAAGATCAAGAGAATATGCATGCATCGCACTTCTTTTTTTGAGATGGCTTATCATTGCACTTAGATATGAACTTAGAAGAAGTTGTGTATGACTAAAACCATGTCCTTAAGCTTCTGATTGTCAAATGACATAGGCTTGGCTTGGTTTGTTAGAATAAGGCACATGCGCATGTAATATCTTGCAAATATCATATGATCTAATTTTTTGCTTTAAAAAATAATAAAATGCAGCAACTAGTGTCATGCTTTCAGGTTTTGAAATAGTTAAGTTTGTGATATCATGACTTGCTTAAATTGAAAATTACATTTGATCTCTAGCATGGCTTACACTACTTTATGTATTTCATTGATGTGATAATGTAAGGTATTTGATAGTATGACTTGGATGAACTTTGTTTATATGTATATGTTATAATATGCTCATAACAACTTAAGAGGGAGAGATAATTTGTTTATATGCTCATAACTTGCTGAATACATTGTCAAAGGGGGAGAGATAAGCATGAAGAGAAAGAGAATATGTGCATAAGGAGAGATAATAAAAGGGGGAGAGATAATATGGGATAATTTTTCTTCTCATTTTTCTTTTGATTTACAAAGGGGGAGAAATTGCCTTCAAAACTTTTACGTGAATAAGCCAATGTTCGGATTTTAAATGATGTTGTCAATGCATTCATCAAGGGGGAGATTGTAAGACCTATATGTGCTGAATACATTGGCTTGTAGTGAATACACTTGGCTTTGATGATAAAAGTTTTGAATATCACCAAAACACCTTTTTATCAAGGTCCAACCCTAGCTCTGAGCTACAGCAAGGTCCGACGGTAGGTCCGGCTCGGTTTGGGTAGCTCCGGTTACGTTCGATGCTAGGTCCGACTAGCTTTGGTCAGCTCCAGTGAAGTTTTGTCTTTAGCTCCAACATGTCGTTGATAGCTCCGACATGTTTTTGATAGCTCCGACATGTTTTTGCTAAGCTTGGTTGTACTAGTTTTGGTAAGCTCCGGCGCTAGGTTCTACTAGCTTTTGTTAGCTCCGACTCAAGGTTCGGGTTGCTCTGGTAAGGTCCAGAACTTGACCGCAGTGCTTCTGCTTTTCATTTGCAATGTTTCGTACTTGCTTTACATTGTTAGAAAGTTTGCTTAGTAATATTTTACTAAGTTTTTGGTGCGTTTTGGTTGATATGGCTGATATCGTTTTGCTATACTTTGAACAACATGCTTATGTGAGGCTCTCACGTAAGGTGTTGGGTTCGGAACTAACTTGAGTCAAGTCAAGGACTTGGGCTCGTATGGATTGGTTGTGTATTCATGTGCAGGTGTTGCTTGAGTTCAATTCATGGCTGGTTACGGGATCCATTGGACTAGTCTCAGGGAGGAGATGAGGTTCCAACAACCAAGTTCGGGAGGAACTGTGGTTGAGCTGATCAGGAGGTCGCGCAGGATGATTGAATCAAGGGCAGAGCATATGAAGGTTACTGGATGTTGAAGGAAGGTGTTTGGACGTATGCATGCGGTGCATGACGTGGCAACATGGTTCCTAAGATGGGATAAGGAAGGGAAGATCTGGTTGGAAGGACTGCGGCGGAGTCGGTTATGGCTCGATATGAAAAGTATCGAGTTGGTTATGTTAGGATTTCGTGTGTGCCATGAATTTGAGTTGTTTAGGAATGTGGGATACGTTCCTAAGGTGTTTGGAAGTCTTAAGATTGCTTCTATCTTCGTATAGAAGAATCTTGAGCAGTTATGGAAAGTTAGGATTCGTGATCTGAGGAGGATTGGAGTCCTAGTTGATATTGGGTTGGCCTAAGGGCTGGTTATATAAGCAAGGGAGCCCAGAGCTCGTGGAATACGACTTTGGGGGCTGTTCCTCTTGTGTTATATTGAATAAAACTCGTAGGTTGAAGGAACTTTTGTGCCTTGTTCGTCCGACTTGTTCTAGACAAGTTTTACTCGTCAAGTTTCTGGACAGCACTACCTTTCGTTGGTGGTTTTATCATAACTCGAGTTTTACAGATCCAATTGACGTGATTATTTTTGGGATATCTTCACAACTTGATTATATTCATATGTCAAAATTTCACGGTCATTGAATTTGTGGTTTCTGATCTACACGAGTTTCTTTGCAGCATTCCAGAACTGTTTTTTCTCGGGTAGAGCAGATTGGCCTTGTTTGATCTTTCGATCATAGCTTGAGTTTTTCTCGACGGATTTGAGTGATTCCTTTTGTGTTGTCTTCGTGACTTGATTCTCTCTGATATCCATCACTTTTGTCACGGTGAAACACATTTAGATTAGTCTCACACACGATTTCTTTAAGAGATCGTTTTCTACCGAAAGGGTTGGGGTTTAATTGTTTCCGCTGCGTAAGATTTTTAAATCTACCATTCACCCCCCCCCCCTCTAGTAGCTTTTCACGTGCTCTTCGATCCTACAGAGGGCAGTTTCACCTACCACTTTCAGAACAGGAATATCAAGCTTTGCACAGCATCATAATACAACTACAGGTGAATGAGCCCAGGAATGACAGATGACACTATATATGTGGCAACGCTACATACACATCTTCTCCCGATTTTCTATTTCCATTTTCGTTCTGTGACAATTCTTATTTCCTGTTTTTTTTTTCAGGATTATTATTATTATTATTTATTATTTTCTGTGGTGACGGTTCCTATTTCCTATTCCAGGCTCACTATTTTATATTCCCTATTTTAGGCTTACTATTTTCTAATTCCTATTTTTCTTTTCCATATCTTGGCCCAACTTCTACTGATCCTCGCTCACTGACACTTGTTCCTCCCAAATCTCTCATCCTATCCCAACTCTCTTCTATCCAGTGTTTACTTCAATCTCCTATGCTGGATTCGGCGTTGTTGTTTGCCATCCTGATTCATTGCCACCGCCTCCCGTCCACATTAACTGCCACCTCCTCCCATCCCAATTCACTGCCACCTCTAGTCCCAATTAGTCACCTCCCAGCTCATCTTGACCTCCCAACCTGGGTCCCCGTGCAACCAGGAACAACCGAGCAGCAGGGCGAGCGTGGGACGGTGACTGTGGCTAGGCACATGGTGAGCAGATGAGCGATATTGTTCTCCCATCAGTGGGATCAACGGCAACAGCCTGGGAGGGTGGAGGCAGCGTTGGTGTCCTGGAAGCATGGTGCGGGTGCCTTGTGGCAATTTAAGTGAGGAAACCGGCTCTAGCATGATGTCGAGCCACCTAGACACCTAGGCACCGCCAAAACGACATCGTGAAAACACTGATAATAAAAATATGTTTTCCACTAGTCGGAACTTAAACCATCTTAGCATGGTACATCTATTAATGGTCTATTTGGCACAGCTTCGCGGGGCTATTTAGTATACGAAGCTGTATCGAACATTGTTGTTTGTCAAAGTGATTTTTGCAATATAAACACAATAAGCAAAAAGAGATCGACGATCAAAGGAATGACTAGCCAAGTGGCATCATAATACGCCTTGAGATATAAGGAGCTAGAGCGTGGAAAGAACAATCATCTAGAGATAGTCCCACGAAGATAACACAAGACACGAAGTAGGTGACTGCAGTGGATCTAAGTTGGAGTCGAAACAAATTGACTGAAAATATGACCAAAGTACGAGATGTCAGGACGAGAAATAATGAGATAGACTAGACTTCCTACAATATGATGATAACGAGTAGGAACATAAAGCGACACACCATCGGTGGGTCGTAGGTAAATATTGAGCTCCATGAGAGTCTCAGTGCGGTGATCAATAAGAGAAGCCCGATCAAGAAGATCATAAATGTGCTTCTCTTGAGAAAAATGGATTCACTTAGAGGTAGAGGAAACTTCAATCCAAAAAAAAGTAACGAAGAGGACCAAGATTTAACATAAGAAATTGTTCACTAAGACGAGCCTTCATGGAGCTATGTACTCAAGTTCATTTCAAGTGATAATCATATGATCAACATAGAGAAGAAGAAGAGTACAACCACAAGACGAGGTATGCACAAAGAGCGTAGGATCATGAGCACTGGTAGAAAAGCAAGTAGTAGTGATCACTGATGCTAACCGCTAAAACCAAGCACGAGGAGCTTGCTTGAAGCCATAAAGGGAGCGACAAAGGTGATAAACCATACTCTCAAGAAAAGAATACTCAGGTGGCGGCTGCATGTAAACCTACTCATGCAATTCACCGTTAAGAAATGCATTCTTGACATCAAGTTAAGAGATGGACCACTCACGAACAGATATAAAAAAAGAGTGCAAATAGTGCTCATGTGAGCAACAAGAGTAAAGATCTCATCATAGTCATGACCATGTTCCCGTAGGAAAGCCATGAGCGACTAGTCGAGCATTAGGGCCTGTTTATTTCTGTTCGTACCCTATAAACCGGGTCCCCCGCGTACAATGAAGAGAAGATACTGGGTCCCACCTCCAAGAAGGGGAGGTACCTAGGAGCCACCATGAGTCTAGCGGCTCTGGAGCCCGCCTCCCTGATGAGGAGGACTATGGTGCTGCCATGTGTCCAGCGGCTCTGGAGCCCACCTCCCTACTGAGGAGGGCTCCAGTACTACCACGTGTCTAGTGGCTTAGGAGCCTACCTCCCTTCTGAGGAGGGCTATGGTGCTGCCATGTGTCTAGTGGATCCAGATCCCGCCTCCCTGCTGAGGAGGGCTCCAGTGCTGCCATGTGTCCAGTGGCCCTAGAGCCCACGTCCCTGCTAAGGTGGGCGCCAGTGTTGCCACATCTACACCAGCTTTGGAGCCCACCTCCCTTTTGAGGATAGCTCTGGTGCTGCCACATGTCCGACAGCTTTGGACCTTGCCTCCCTACTAAGGAGGGCTCTGGTGCAGACACGTGTCCTGCAGCCCCGGGCCCTGCCTCCCTGTAGAGGGCTCAACTGTTGCCACGTGTCCGACGGATCCGAACTCTTCCTCTCTGCCGAGTAGGGCTCCGGTGCTGCCGCGTGTCCAAGACTGAAGCTAGGCGCCGTGGGTTTTCAACATCACGAAATTGGAAGTTGCTCCTTCAATACGGCGTTAGTGCGTCATTAAAGGCCGCATTACCACCGCACGATCGGTGAGCGTTCAAGACGTATTAATGTGCCCTAAAAGCCACGTTAATACATGTTCAAAGATAGAATTAAGTACCCCAGATCGTGCCTAGGGTACTTAATTACCTGGAGCCACCTGTCAGGCCCCGGCCTCATTGTAAATAGTCGAACCTTGGCATGTAAAAGGCAACTGACACAAGGCTCATACGCACTGTACTCTCATACAAGCTCATATGCTAAAACAAAACACACTCTCCCGTGGACATAGGGTATTACGCTTCGGCGGTTCGAACCACGTAAATCCTTAGAGTTCACCCGTGTTCATCGCTTTTTATAGTTCTCGAGCATTCGTCCCTCCTACAAAAGAACCTTCGCAGGTTGCTTCATAGTGGTACCGGGGGAAGTGTCGTTGCTACACTTCGACATTTGGTGCGCCAGGTAGGGAGGTTTCCTATAGTCAAGTGTCACCAACAATGGTGAACTCTGCTGCTGCTTCATTGGACCCGGCTGCACAAGCCAGAGGACGAAATGAAGTGGTCCACTCCTGTCGCCGTCTTGGTGGCAATCCTGTCCCAGATCCACAGGTCGATGCTGCAGCACATCTGCCTAGAGACAATGTCCCGCAGACCATTAAACCACCTGCTGCAGCTGCAGGTACTGCTTAGCAACAGGATGGTGTACAGGCATCAGTCACCGATTAAGCTAGAAATCCGGAGAATGTGCTGGTTGGAATGTGCGTTCTTCTACAGAATCCTCCAGCACCGGATGCGCCTCTAGCAGCTGTGGCACAATGGTGCAATGACATTGATCGTCTCATCACCACTGCAGCCACCGCTCTCAACTCGCCTCAGCATAGGCGTAGACCTGCGCCAAACCACAACAGGATCGTGTTAGGTCGACTCAGCCCTGTACTTCCACGAGGTGGACGTGCCTCATCATAAGTGGCACTATCACGTTCATCTCTGGTGGCTCATCGCTCTGCCACGAAGTCTGTAGGATAGAAGAGCACATGTAAAGCTACCAGAGGGGGGTGAATGGTAGATTAAAACTTTTCAGCAGAAGCAACGAAAACACCACTTGGAAGAAAGATCTGTTAAAGAAACCATGTGTGCAACTAATCTAAATGTGCTCAACTGTGACAAATCTAGTATAGATTTTAGAGAATCAAGTCACGAAGACGTCGCAACAAGAATCACGAAAATCCATCAAGAGGAACTCAAGTTACAATCGAAAGATCGAACAAAGGTCAATCTGATCTACCCGAGAAACACAGTTCTAGAACACTGCAAATAAACTCGTGTAGATAATAAAGCACAGATCCAATGACAGTGAAATTTTGACAGATGATAGAAAATTAAGTTTTGAAGACAACCCAAAAAGAGTCATGTCAATCGAATCTGTAAAACTCAAGTTATGATAAAACCACCGAACCGAGGTAGTGTTGTGCAAAAACTCGACGAGAAGACTTGAGAGAAACAAGTCGGACGAACAAGGCACAAAAGTTCCTTTAAAATACAATCTTTATTCAATAGAACACAAGAGGAACAGCCCCAAAGTCGTGCACCACGAGCTCTAGCCTCCCTTGCTTATATAACCAGCTCTGAGGCCAACCCAAACCAAACTAGGACTCTAATCCTACTCAATTCACGAATCGGAACGTTCCATAACTGCTCAAGACTCTTCTATATGCAGATAGAAGCAATTTTAAGACTCTCAAATATATTAGGAATGTATCCAACTTTCCTAAAATAACTCGAATTCGTGACCCACACAAAATCCTAACATAAACAGCTCAAATCTTTCCATATTTGAGTCAAACCCGACTCAGCCGCAGCTTGAGTCCATACCCTAGTCGGTTGGACCTTTCCGACAAATTCTTTACATCCACATCTCTTCATCATGCCTCGGAACCATGTAGCCACGTCCATGCACTCCTTGCATACGTGCAAACATCTTCCAACAACATCCACGTTACCTTCATATGCATTGTTCTTGATTCAAACATGCTGTGCAACCTTTCGATCAACTCAACCACAATTCTGATGAGTAGGTTTAGGCCGGATCTTCCGAAAGGTATGTCGATTGGGGTGGAGAACTCGACGTCGATGATCCACGACACTCGAGCGATTCGAGTACCCCTGTAATCACTACACCACGGCTCCGTTGGTTATCAACCGTGCTGCATGTGCTTGACCTCGCCAAGAAGGCTAATCCCTGCAAGTGCAACCGAGAACACGAGCAAGAACGTCGAAGACACAATCTGAAAGCACAAACCGTAGAACGGCGATATTATTGATCTAAGCAAAACCCACTGAATATGACTGCCGGCTGCAGTATTTATAGGCTAGGGTTCGACAAAAACACGATTAGATGCGTCCCTAATGGACTCTTACGGGATACAAGGCCCAAAGGCCCGATTCGGTGGCGCAGCACCGGACAGAAATCTGGACTTGACTTGTTTCGACGATTCCCAATGACCCCGGAAGACTTTTGAGGTAATACCAGAACCATTAGAAAGTTTATCTTATCCTCTTTCCGTGCATATGTAGAACGTCGAAAACGGAGTCCGTATGCCTCCTGGGCGTCCGTTTTAAGGTGGACTGCTCCTGGACTCTGAGTTGAACTCGAGTCCGAGTTGTAAACTGTTTCCATCAACTTGTGGACGTCCGAGCTGGTTCTCTACACTCCCAAAGACTCTTTCCTTCACTTGTTTATCTTCTCCATTATTCCTAATAATAATTAAATCATCACATAGCAATCTATTCTCAAACTCACATGCAAAAGATGTTAGGAACGAATTCACCTGCTGATTTAATAACCGTGCTCGTGCTCTTGTGATTGGTCATTGTAGTTCAATGTGCGTCTCCGCTGTTGTGATGTCCTCATCATCCTCCCCCTCTTGAATTGGAGTCGTCCTCGACTCATGTTCATCTTCTTCTCCCAAGTACGATCGCAAATCTGAAATGTTAAATGTAGGACTAACCCCAAAATCGGGAGGCAATTCAAGCTTATATGCATTATCATTAATCTTTTCAATGATCTTAAAAGGACCAGCAGCTCGTGGCATATGTTTATATTTTTCTCAAGTCGGGAAATTGCTCTTTTCTCAAATGTAACCACACCAAATCACCCGGTTCAAGTTTTACTTCTTTTCTACCTTTACTACCTGCAATCCTATACTTCTCATTCATCATTTCAATATTTTTCTTTGTAGTTTCATGCATCTTAAGAATAAATTCAGATCATTGTGTCACATCCAAATTTATAGTTTCAGAAGGAGGCAAAGGTAGTAAATCAATAGGAGCACGGGGATTGAAACTATACACTACCTGGAATGGACTTACCTTTGTCATGGAGTGAACGGATCTGTTGTAAGAAAATTCTATATGTGGTAAACACTCCTCCCACAACTTCAAATTTGTTTTCAAGACAGCCCGCAACATAGTAGATAAAGTACGATTAACTACCTCGGTTTGTCCATCCGTTTGTGGGTGACATGTAGTTGAAAACAGCAACTTGGTTCCCAATTTATATCACAAAGTTCTCCAAAAAAATGACTTAAAAATTTTGCATCACGATCAGAAACAATGGTATTTGGCACACCATGTAAACGAACAATTTCCATCATAAATAAATCAGCAGTGTGTGAGGCATTATCATTCCTATGACAAGGTATAAAGTGTGCCATTTTAGAAAAATGATCAACAACTACAAAAATACTATCCCTCCCCCTCTTAGTCCTAGGCAATCCCAAAACAATGTCCATAGAAATATCCTCCCAAGGTACGCTAGGAACAGGAAGAGGCATATAAAGACCATGTGGGTTAAGGCGAGACTTAGCTTTGTTGCAAGTAGTGCATCGTGACACGTAGAGCTCGACATCACGCATCATCTTTGGCCAAAAGAAGTGTGTGGACAGCACGTCTTCAGTTTTCTTCACTCCAAAATGTCCCATCAAACCTCCTCCATGTGCTTCCTGCAAAAGTAATAGACGAACGGAGCTAGCTGGAACGCATAGCTTGTTAGCACGATAGAGGAGACCCTCTCGCAGCACATATTTATTCCAAGTTCTTCCTTCTCTACAATTTTCAAAAGCATCTTTGAAGTCGAAATCAGTAGGATATAATGCTTTAATTATTTCCAAACCAGATATTTTATGATCAAGTTGGGACAGCATGGTATAACGCCTAGATAATGCATCAGCAATGATATTTTTCTTCCCTTTCTTATGCTTAATGATGTATGGAAACGACTCTATGAACTCAATCCATTTAGCATGTCGTTTATTCAGATTTGTTTGACACTTATGATACTTCAATGATTCATGATCGGAATGTATGACAAACTCCTTAGACCCAAGATAATGTTGCCAAGTTTGTAATACAAGCACTAAGGCATACAATTCCTTATCATAAGTAGAATAATTCTGAGAAGGACCATGAAGTTTTTCACTAAAGAAAGCAACGGGTTTACCTCCTTGTATGAGAACGCCTCCAATACCAATGCCGCTTGCATCACATTCTAGCAAAAAGGTCTTGTCAAAATCAGGAAGTTGTAGCAATGGTGCTTGTGTAAGCTTCGATTTGAGAGCATCAAAAGCGTGTTTCTGCTGTTCGCCCCATCGATATGGCACTCCCTTCTTCGTTAGCTCATGTAGAGGTGTTGCAATGGTGCTGAAATCCCGCACAAAGCGCCGATAAAAACCTGCAAGACCAAGAAAACTACGAACATGTGTGACGGTTGTTGGGGCTGGCCAGCTGGTGATTGCTTCAATTTTTGCCTCATCCATCTCAATTCCCCATGAGGAAACGACATAGCCAAGAAACAAGACTCGATTGGTGCAAAAGACGCACTTTTCGAGGTTACCAAACAAATGTGCATCTCTCAAAACAGTAAAAACAGCACGTAAATGATCAAGATGTTCATCATATGACTTGCTGTAAATGAGGATATCATTGAAGTAAACCACCACAAATTTTCCAATGAAAGCACGTAAAACCTCATTCATTAATCACATAAAGGTGCTGGGTGCATTAGTTAAACCAAAAGGCATGACTAACCACTCATAAAGTCCAAGCTTTGTTTTAAATGCAGTTTTCCATTCATCTCCTAGTGCCATTCCAATTTGGTGGTAACCACTACGCAAGTCAATTTTTGTGAAGATGATAGCACCACTCAATTCATCAAGCATGTCATCTAATCGATGAATAGGATAACGATATCGAATGGTGATGTTATTAATCGCTCGACAATCAACACACATGCGCCAACTACCACTTTCTTAGGAACCAAAAGAATAGGAATGGAACAAGGGCTAAGGCTTTCACGAATGTGCCCGCGGTCCAAAAGATCATGGACTTGTTGCTGAATTTCCTTAGTTTCTTGTGGATTTGCCGTGTATGCTGCACAATTTGGAAAACTTGCTCCTAGAATCAAATTGATCTTGTGTTCAATGCCTGTCATCGGTGGTAAACCTGGGGGTATCTCGGAGGGAAACACATCCTCAAACTTCTGCAAAAGGTTAGAAACAGCAGGGGGAAATGCAATAGACAATTCATGAAGTGAAAATATGGCTTCTTTGCAAACTAAAGCATAGCACGTCCCCTTAGCATCGAATAAATCAGCAAGGTCAGATTTAGTTGCGAGTAACAATAGTGATTTTAACTTAATAACTTGCTGTTTTTCAGATTCTAATTTTGTTGCTTTGCCATCACGAATTTTACTCTTCTCAAAATGCACAATTTCAGCAGGAGTCATGGGAAGCAAAGTGATTTTCTTTCCCTTATGCATGAGAGTGTATTTATTGGTTCTACCATGATGAATAGCATCTGTATCGAATTCCCAAGGACGACCCAATAAAAGAAAACAAGCATCCATAGGGACAACGTCAAAATCAGCAAAATCATGGTATGAACTAATTGAAAAATGTATTCTCGCTGTTTGTGTTACCCGAACCTTACCGCTGTTGTTGAACCATTGAATGTGGTGCGGATGAGGGTGTGCTCTTGTTGTCAAACCAAGTTTCTTGACGACGTTCGTGTTCACCAAGTTATTGCAGCTACCTCCATGAATTGTAGTGTGTACACAGCAGTCCTTGACAACGAGAAACATGTGGAAGAGGTTGTGTCGTTGTAGCTTGTCATCGGTCTCCACTTTGGATCTCAAGGCACGCTGCACAATGATGCTCCTATAGTTCTCCGTCGCCGCTGTACCAAGTACCTCTTCTTCAGTGTGTTCGTCATTTGGATTTGTAAAGACAGTAGCAAGAGAATATTCATCTTCAACATCCGAAGTACTATCATACCCGCCATCGTCTCGTGCTATGTATGCCTCGTTTTCTCGGGCAATCTCTCATCATATGACCAAGTACCTGGCAGTGGTGACACTTAATTTTGGAAGAATGACCCATAGAAGGAGTGGACGACGAAGGCTTGAATGATGTCGCATTGCTGCCTTCCGGCACGCGAGAAGGTGGAGCAGCAGGTATAGTTCATTGGCCGCCACTGGGTGGTGTAGTCGCTGCACGGGGGGTCGAGGATGGTGCTGTTTTGGATGGTGTAGTCGCTGCACGTGGCGTGGAGTTGCTCCTCGTGCGATGTTGCTGTTGTTGTCGGCCCTGCAATTCTTTTTCTGCCAACATAGCAAGCTGAAACAATCTGTTAACAGTATCACATTCCTTGTAATCAACAATGTCCTGAATTTCACGCCTCAACCCCCCATAAAAACGAGCTATTTTATCATCCATGTCCTCTACTACCCCACAACGCAGCATACCCTTTCGTAACTCTTGATAATACTCCTCTACGGACATGTTACCTTGGTCTAAACGCTGCAATTTTTTGCGAAGGTCCCGCTGAAAAGATGGAGGAACAAATCGAACACGCATAGCTTTCTTTAATCTATCCCATGTTGGAGGATCAGTTCTAGTTTTAACAAGTTCATTCCACCATATGATAGCAAACTCCTTAAACTCACTAGTGGCTTGACGAACTCTATGTTGTTCAAGAACAAGATGAGAATTAAGTTTTTGCTCTACTGTCATCTCCCAATCAAGATAAGCCTCAGTATCATAAGAACTAGAAAAATAGGGTATAGTAAATTTCACTTTAGCAAAAGGATCATCAGGAGGACGATTATAATTGTTATGATTATTACCTCCCATACCTCGACGATAAAGTGGTAGTCTTGGTTGATTATTGTGATCTTCCAGTTCATCATAAACATTGTCTTTTGTCTTCCAGCGAGAGGCAACCAAAAGTATTCATCCGAAGAGCAAGGTCATCAAGTTGGCGAGTCAAGTTCGCCAATGACTCCTCCGTTGTTGCGTTGTATTTGGCGAACATATCTGTCATGGTCTTCATCATATCACGTAACTCAGCATGTTGAACACATTCGTCATCATTGTCTTCTCCTGCCACTGTTAGTAGGAAACAAAAGACAACAACAAAAAAATATGTTATCCCTATCAACTACGGTGACAATGTGGAAGGTGGAAGAAAACGATCTCTCTCGCTCAAGCGTCTTACAACGCTCTTACAAGTGTTCTTACCGACACAACAGGTGGTGTGGACGGTGAGATGAACTAATGAAGTGTGGGGTGATTGCAAAGGTACCTGTTATGCTCAAGAGAAAGGTGCAGCTTGGATGGCACAATATGTTAGCTAATAAGCAGAAAATTGTTAACAGCTAAACAAAGTTGAATAAGTATTCAATGTAGGAAACTGTTGCTGGTCAACCAAGTGCCCTAGATCCTAGCACAACAAAAGGAAGTATCAAGGCAAAAGTAAGACAGAATGATATAGCTAACAAAGCAGCACCAAGTGGTATAGGCCAATTGCTTTAATATGCGTGCTCTTCACTATTTTGTTTCTTTTTTTGTAATATTTTTTTTGATATTTTTTCTTTACTCAGGAGCACAAATATAGGAAGCACACAAATTTGCAGCTCAATTGGATGTAATATGCGGTCTATAGAAAATCAAGAAGATTCTTTAAAATTTGTGCTGAAACTTCGGAGGCTGGATAGCCTATCTTGCGAGGGGAATTTGGGCAATCTAATTTCACCAAACACGGCAATGCGGCGTAAAATTGGATGAAAAATTTCGCGTATATGAATTTCAAAAAAAAAATCGTCCCATTTCGAGTTCATATGCGAAAGTTATGGCTGTTTTAAGGTAGGCTGTCTGAGTTACGTTTTTTTGGATGTTGATTCCAACTCGGTTTGAGAACACAACTCGCAATCGGATATGAAAACGATCGGGAATTTGCACAGCAACTAATGGGGTGGTGTGTGATGATTCAAGGATGAATGGCACAAAGGTTTAACACCTAATATAGGGCTGGCGATGGGGGAGTTCACGCAAGGCGGCTAGCTAGGGCAAACCAATGAACGTGGTAGATCGGTTTGTTACTTAGGGATTGTGGAATAGGTGTCGAATAGCAAGAAAACAAGGACGAAACATGATAACTAGGACCCAAAACACAAAGCTAAACCAGCAACAAGACTCGACCACACGAATGCAAAGTCAACAATGCAAACTGAAAAACGAAACTGCAAGCACTATAGTCTGGGAAGCGGTAAAAACGATCTAAATTTTTTGTGGCTTTTCTGTGGACTCTAGGTACGAAACAAAATCGATCTAATGGAAGGAAAAAAAAAGATACCTCACGGGCAACCTGGAAATCTGATACCAATTAATGAGTAGGTTTAGGCCCGATCTTCTGAAAGGTATGTCGATTGGGGTGGAAAACTCGACGTTGATGATCCGCGACACTCGAGCGGTTCGAGTACCCCTGCAATCACTACACCACGGCTCCGTTGGTTATCAACCGTGCTGCACACGCTTGACCTCGCCAAGAAAGCTAATCCCTGCAAGTACAATAGAGAACACGAGCAAGAACGTCGAAGACACGATCTGAAATTGCGATGTTGGGGTCTCACAAACCGTAGAACGGCGATATTATTGATCTAAGCAAAACCTACAGAATATGACCGGCGGCTGCAGTATTTATAGGCTAGGGTTCAACCAAAACACGATTAGACGCGTCCCTAATGGACTCTTACGGGATACATGGCCCAAAGGCCCGATTCGGTGGTGCAGCATCGGACAGAAATCTGGACTCGACTTGTTTCGATGATTCCCAATTACTCCAGAGGAATTTTGGAGTGGGACCAGAACCATTAGAAAATTTATCTTCTCCTCTTTCTGTGCATATGTAGTACACCGAAAACGGAGTCCGCATGCCTCCTGGGCGTCCGTTTTAAGGTGGACTGCTCATGGACTCCGAGTTGAACTCGAGTCCGAGTTGTAAACAGTTTCCATCAACTTGTGGACGTCCCAGCTGATTCTCTACGCTACCAAGGACTCTTTCCTTCACTTTTTGATCTTCTCCATTATTCCTAATAATAATTAAATCATCACATAGCAATCTATTCTCAAACTTACATGCAAAAAAGTTAGGAACGAATTCACCTGCTGATTTAATAATCGCGCTCGTGCTCTTGTGATTGGTCCTTGCAGTTCAATGTGTGTCTCCGCTGTTGTGATGTCCTCATCAAATTGCTCACGAACTTGGTTGTTTAACCTCATCTTCTCCCTAATAATAGTTTAATGGATCCCGTCACCAGCCATGTCCTGAACTAAAGCAACAAGTGCACATGAATAAACAACCAGTACTTCCGAGCATAAGTCCTCGACTTGACTCACGTTAGTTCCGAAACTACAACATCTTACTTGAGCAACTCACATAAGCATGTTGTAAACCATAGCAAAATGATATCAGCCTTAACCACCAAAACACACCCACAACTTAGTAAAAGAATACTGAGCAAACTTTTCATAAGTGTAACACAAGTTTGAAACATTGCAAGATAAAAGCAGAACCACTGCGATCAAGCTTCAAACCTTGCCAATGCTAACCAAAACATGACGGACCTATCGTCGAATCTTGATAAAAAGATATTTGGTAGTATTAAAACTTTTATTGTCAAAGCCAATGTATTCAACACACATAGGTCTCATAATCTCCCCCTTGATGATTGCATTGGCAACACCATTTAAAATTCCGAACATTTGGCTTATCCACATGAAAAGTTTTGAAAACAATTTCTTTCCTTTTGAAAACTAAATTTGATCGAAACAATTTCTATCCTTTATACATATTTCCCCCCTTGCATACTTGTCACTTGAGAAGAGTCGTGCAATCGTGCCAAAAACACTTGTGAATATGTGCAACGTGTGATCAATTTCTCCCCCTTTAACAATGTATTCAGCAAGGTACAAAAGAGAAATTTTAATTGTTATGAGCATATTATAACATATACATATAAAACAAAGCTCATCCAAGTCATACTATCAAGTAACTTACACTATCACAACAATGAGATACATAACGTAGTGTAAGCCATGCTAGAGATCGAATGTAATTTTCAATTTAAGGAAATCATGATCTCAAAAACTTAACTATTTCAAACATGAAAGCATGACACTTGTTGCTGCAATTTTTTTCTTTAAAGCATACATTTTTAACATATGACATTTGCAAGAGATTATATGCCACATCTGCCTTATTCTGACCAACCAAGCCAAGCCTATGTCATTTGACAATAAGAAGCTTAAGGACATGATTTTAGTCATACACAACTTCTTCCAAGTTCATATCTAAGTGCAATGATAAGTCATCTCAAAAGAAGAAGTGTGATGCATGCTTATTCTCTTGATCTTTTCCCAATTTATATTTGTTCATAAAAACTCAACATTTGAGTTGATTACTTTATTAATTGTTTATGATTAGAAGTACTTGTGGGCATGCAACAAGTTCAAAAAAGCAAGAAAGTTCGACCATGACCAGATTTAGTGTCAGTAATTATTCCAATTACTAAACATGGCAAAAACTACAAAATGTATAACACGAGTAATGTAGTAAGAACTTTCAGCGTGTCAGAGGAATCACAAAGTCATATATGTATGAAATACTATGCTCATATTATTTTCATTTTAGATTCACACATAGACTTATCAAGTTTCAAGACTCCCCCTCAATGTAAGCCGTGAGCATGCATAGCCCATATTTTATTACGAATGAAACAAAAACGAGTGAAATATAAAGGTTTTGTAAATATGTCAGCCATTTGTTGTGAAGCACAATGTTTCCTTTTTCAACATTATCATGAAGAAAGTGATACCTAATTTCAATGTGCTTAGTTCTAGAATGTTGCACGGGATTTTTAGCAATGCAAATGGCACTAGTATTATCACAAAACAATGGAACACTATCTAGATCAACCCCATAGTCCTTAAGTGTTTGAATATTCTAAAGAATTTGTGATCAAGCACTAGCAGCAGCTACATATTCAGATTCAGCTGTGGATTGTGCAACTGAGTTTTGTTTTCTAGAGGACCAAGCAACAAGTGAATTACCAAGAAAGTGACAAGCACTGGAAGTACTTTTCCTATGAATCCTACAACCCCCAAAATCAGCATCCGAAAAAGCTTTCAAAGCAACGGTTGGGGAAGAAGGAAGAAAAATGTCAAATTCTTGAGTTCCATGTAAGTACTTGAGAATCATTTTGAGGGCTTGACGATGTGAAGAACGTGGGGAGGCTTGAAACCGTGCACAAAGACATACGCTGAATTGAATGTGGCCTAGAGGGGGGGGTGCATAGGCCTTTTTGAATTTTAGTCGGAACCTGCAACACTTAGCAACTTGATCAAATACCAAGAAATCAGACTAGTCCGGTAGAGTGCGGACTAGTCCGGTGCGTGCGGACGAGATTGATCTAGTTAGATCAATGATATCAATACCAGCACAGTATGCAACGAAATATTGTATGTAACTTGAAGGTATTGAGTCAATGAAATTAAATGTAGCAGAAACTAACTTTGGTTTCAATGTTTTAACGTAATATATGCAAGATCAATTAAACCCTAGAATGTGATATGAAAAACCAAGAATAAGATTGTAAAAATCTCACATACCCCTTAATATGAGGTTCAGTTGTAAATTGGTTGTTAACCCTAATGGAGACCAATTATAGCCATGCTTATAAACTTGATCTCATCAAATCTTTTCTTCTACTCATGTTTAAATTTATTAACATGAGGAATGAACTTCACCAATAAACATAGATTAATTCTTTTGACTTCTCTTCAAAGTTTGGAATTATTTGAAGAAAGATTGCTAGGCCAATTTAATATTGAGTACCAAATAGATATTCAAATTAATATAAATTGAATATATACTACTGTATATTTGGCCCTGTCAAAATTATTCAATTCATAGGCCATAAATTTTTCTTTGGTTTTCTAATATTCCAAATAGACTTCCTGCAAACTTTCATAAATTTTGAACTCCATTTGCTATTTTAATCGAAATGCTTAGCAAATTCAAACCCTGTTTTGAATTCAAATTTTGTATTTTGTTCAACTAGATTGAACATCAAGATTTGAACACACACTCATTGTCAGCATAACTTGCTTGACTTATCCTCACGGTTTCACAATTTTTGGAACTCAATTGCTATTTAAATCAGTGACACCATTGAATTTCCTCCAAATTCAAATTTGAATTGGAAATTCAATTGAAACTTGCTCCAAATCAAAATCCAATTGCAGAATCAGATTCTAGATATTTATTTGAGCCTCCCCACAAAAATCTAGAATTTATGGACAGAATTTGGTAGGAGAATTGAAGTTACAGAGAAGGGAAGTAGATAAGAGGAGGTGGGGCCCACTGCCAGCCAAAGCACTCGAGTGAAACCTACGGGGGGTGCCCTGTCTCCAGCTCACCCCACCATTCGATTCCGGCAGCGCGCGACACCGCGACGCACATGCATCCACCGAGCTGCTTGCCTGCTTGACGCCGTGGCGCGCTCCCCTCTCCCCTCAATCCCTATAAATACCCCTTGGTCGTCGCCGTTGGACACCATCCCGGTTCACGCCATTTTCGCCGCCCCTGTTCGACCGAGCTCGCGCCGACAATTGCAGCCATTTCTTCCCGAGCTGTAAGTAGATAAAAGGCGTGTCACAAACGTATTCCATTTGGTCATTGATCGTGACATAGCTTCTGCTGGGCATATTTTGAAGTTTCCCAGTCGCCGTCGAGGAAGCCACCGAGAACCTTCACTGTCTCACCGTCGAACACTCGTTCCAGACCATCTCCAGCCTCGATCCTTTAAGCAAAAAGGTTTGCAATACTCTCTAGTTCATGATCACAGAATCTAAGCTTATGACATGAAGTGTAACTTGAGTTCTTGTTCGAGAAACGAACGGTTTCTCAATAGAACAGCAAAACTTCGCGCTTAAACTCATTCCATTCTTGTAAACATAATTAAATCTGGTTAGCAGATAGTTTCTATGTGTCCTAAGGAAGCTCCATGCCCAAAAACCCCGAAAGTTATCAACCGAGCGTCTTAGATTTCAAGTTTTCGAGGCCGCCGGTTGAAAAACCGCACTTCGTCGTCGAACTCAACCTTGTCGGCGATTTTACCCCAATCTGACCCCCAAATCATACTCCTAGTGCTTCCAAGAACCTTCTCGGGTTTTTTCCGAGCCTATTGAGCCATTCCCGAGCATTTCCAACGAAGGTCGAAACCCTAGCTTTGACGTCACCGTCCGTCTCAGGCCATCGCAGGCGTGATTGGACACCACCATCGGCTTGCGCGGTCATTTTTAGGGTTGAGCAGTCACGGTGAGGCCGAGCGGAGGTCGATGCACCTAAGTCCGGAGAAGCACCGCTGCGGTTCCGGCGAGGAGCGCCGTCGCATCGCGAGGTAGACGAAGGCCTATGGGCCCAAGTTGTCAGCGCCTATTCGAATGCCCGGGATCAGCTGCGGCACTAGATCTGGTGCAGCTGCACGGTTGAACCCCGTGGCCCCCGGTGTGGCCCAGATGCGATTGGCCCATTCAAATGAAGTGGGGACGGCCCCTTTTATTTGAAATTTCAAATAGAAAAATAAATCCAGATTCAATCTAAATTTAGAAAATCCATAACTTCCAGTAGAATTATCCAAAAATTCCCAAATAAATTTTGTTAGAACCAGCATGAAGAATACTGTCCAGTGGTGCACCTGTATTTGTATGAAAAGCCATAGACATTTCTCCATAATTCAGATAAGGAAAATGCTTAAAGAATTCATTCCCACAATTCTGTTAATTGGCAATTTTTCCAATTTTGGTCAGAACACTACTGTTAATACCCATGATCTCCAGTAAAAGTTTCAAGCTCTTTGGACTTAAAATACTGGGTTGATCAATGTTTCAAACCTCTATGTAGTTATAAATTAAGAAAAATGGAAAATTAGTTTCCAAAAATTTACCCAAACTTGAAAAATCAATTTCTCCATGTAGGAAGCTCAGAAAATTGTGAAACAAATTTTCCTAGAACCAGTGAGACCCCCTCTACATGATACAACCCTTGGTAGCCATAATACATCTCCAAAAATTTCAACCAAAATTTAGAGATGATTATTGCTTACCATAATTGTTAAGAACAACAAACATCTTTATCATCTCCTGTTCTTTGCAAGATTCTTCTCTATAATCCCTAGTATCCAACATAAAAATCCCAATGTCAATTAAGATAATTATCTTATTTTATCTTAATATACTCACCCCAGCTTAAGCATATTAATTATTCACAAAATAATTTATACCTAGTATATGCATATCGTGTAGTAGCTGAAGTCGAGGAGCAGCCGTAAGCCTTGGAGATCCAGCTGCCAGAAACTAATATAGACTCAAACTCGCATTCAGGTAAGCCCCGGTTTGCATTTAAGTTTCTGACAGTGTTTTGCATTTTTATTTCTTCTTACGTTTTCAGATGATTGTGCGTTACGTTTAAGGTGTTTGACATCCACTTGCATGGCCCACAAATCTTATGGAGTCTTGGGTAGGTCTACGGCCCGTTGAGTAGACACTGCTATGCTTATGCTCATAGGAATTCGGTAGAAGTCGAGTAGTTGGAATCTACTCGCGAGATAGGAATTTTATCACACGAGAGATTCTGGAATAAGAAGATGGTTTATGAATATGAAATTGAGACCGAGCAGTTGAAAGGATGCAGTAAGACGTGGTCTCACGTGCGTAGCCCTGCTTGTGTCGATTGAGGTCCGTTTTGTGAGCAGTCCTGCTGGACAAGCTTGAATTGTACCGGCAACATACTGGAGGAATGGGCTCCAGTAAACTGATGTAGCTTGATACTGGTTTGTCGAGGCATTTCGTTCCGTTTTATAGGCGTGGGTTGAGGGCAGCAAGGTGTAAATCAGCTGGTGGGCACGTCAGAGTACACCCCACGCAGTGACCTCTTGCTCTTGACGGAATCGACCGGTTCGATATTCGAGTGTTTAGTGAAAGGTAGCCATATACGACTAGTACTGAATTTTTATGTAGGTACTACTGAAAGTACTCGCTAGCATTTCCGAAAATGCGTATGTGTCGTGTTGTTCCGGGTATGTCCTGATTGCAATCACCATCCCTCGCGGTAATAGGGTACCACTTGTTCACTGCACCATGACGTAGTAAATACTAAATAAGTCAGGAGAATATGATATATTGGTTTATGAATTGCTTGGACAACCTTGTTTGGCTTAGAGATAGTACAATTAAAAGTTTACAGTCTCCCCATACTTTACCTGTAATAGCATAATGTGCTTTGTGCACGTCATATCATCGGCAAAGCGTTTCTTGTTTGATTGTGGAGTCTACGATGTGTCGTTCCTGAGGAATGTCATGTGCTAATTAAAAAATGACTATAAGGATCCACTTGTAGGCGAGTCCTTTATGCTATTTCTTACCTATGCTTAGTATTCATCCTTGCATATGTCTAGTGAGACGGGTTAGTCTTGCTAAGCCTTGTGCTCACGTTTGCAGTTAATGAGTTTTTGCAGATTATATGACTGATGACGGGTTTAATGACGAGGTTGCACCCCCTCCAGGGTTTAGAGCCGAGTGGGAACCCTGCACGCCGCCGTGAATTGTGTGTTGCTAGTGCAAAGTATCTAGGGCTTGGATGACTTTTGTTATAGACAATAAAGAGAAAAATAAAAAATATTGAGCCTGTACAAAATAAATGCACGTGGAGTCTGTTTTCACACAATGATGTCTTTCATTATAGGTCTGGGGTACAGGGGAAACAAGTACACTCTTAGGGTACGGAACCATACCAAGTGTGTTTCGTTTCTCGTTTGACCCAAGGTAGCTGGCTTCACCTTTAGTTTCGAGTCTGTAACAAGTGTTGCATGGACGTTGCGGACCTTACGGGGTAGGTCCGGCTGTCCTCCCAGAGGAGCTACCCGACTCTGTACAATGACTCTATAACATAGATCACATGTACTTACAGACTCACCTCCGTGATATTAAGCGTAGAACTTACAGAGGTGCTCAATGTTCCAAGGATTTGGGAGAGGTGTCCCATCCTCGGTTGCCAAGCGGACGCATCCAGGACGGGATACTTTGATTACTCGGAAGGGTCCTTCCCAGCTGGGGGAAAGTTTGTTTAACCCTTCTCTGGATTGTATTCTCCGTAGCAACAGATCGCCTTCCTCGAGCTGTCGGCTTTGAACATGCTGTTGGTGATAGCGCCGAAGAGCTTGGCGATATCAGGCATTCCGAACAGCTGCTTGGCACCTTCCCTCTTCAAGGAGGTCAAGGTCTTCACGCCAGAACTGGTCCTGCATGGCTTCATCGAAGGTGCGAACTCGGAGCGACCCCAAGGTGATTTCCGGAGGAAGGACTACTTCAGCTCCGTACACCAGGAAGAAGGGTGTCTCTCCAGTTGACCGGTTTGGAGTTGTCCTGTTGGCCCATAGAGTGGGTGGAAGCTCTTCGATCCAGTTGGCTCCATGTTTTTTCAGGTGCTCCTATGTGCACTTCTTGAGTCCTTTTAGGGTTTCTACATTTGCTCTCTCGCCCTGGCCATTGCTTGTCAGGTGAGCTACGGAAGCGTAGCTGACTTGGATGCCGAGGTCTTCGCAATATCCATGGAATGCAGAGCTTGTGAATTGGGTCCCATTGTCAGTTATGACTTCGTTTGGGACTCCAGATCAGCATACGATGGACTGCAAGAAGTTGATAGATGATTGCTTGTTTATTTTCACAACTGGAGTTGCTTCTGGCCATTTGGTGAATTTTTCAATGGCAACATACAGGAACTTGTAACCTCCGACGGCTCTTGGGAAAGGTCCGAAGATATCCATCCCCCACACAGCGAAAGGCCATGTAGGAGTTATCATTTGTAGAGGCTGAGCTGGTGTATGAATTTGTTTTGCATGAAGCTGGCATGCTTCACATTTCTTCACCAGCTCAGTTGCATCCTGGAGCGCTGTAGGCCAGTAAAAGCCATGCCGAAAGGCTTTACCAACCAACGTACGGGAAGACGCGTGGTTCCCACACTCGCCTCCATGGATTTCTGCGAGGAGCTCGCAGCCTTCTTCCCTTGTGGTGAACCGCATTAGGATGTCGTTGGCACCGTGCCGGTAGAGATCCCCTTCTACCAACATGTATCTTTTAGCCAATCTGACTATTCGGTCAGCGAATACATCATCGTCAGGAAGGATATTGTATTTCAAGTAGCTCCAGATCTCCGAGATCCACGCATCGGAGCTTGCTTGAGCATTTGAGTCTTGCGCACTGGGTTGCTTGGAGCTTCCGGCAGCACCTACGACCCTTGATGGCTGCCATGGTAACAAGGCCATCAGGACCGCCAACTTCGGGATGCTGGTCTCGCCCCCTTCGCTCAGTTCGGTGGGTTGAGCTGTGGGTTTTGACAACCTCCGGACGAAGGTTCCGTCGGGAGCCAGAGCTCCAGTTGACGCTTTCGTCGAGAGTTCGTCAGCTTCAGCATTATGGAGACGCTGGATATGGCGGAGGTCCAGGACTTCGAAGTCCTTCTGAAGCCTCTGGACTTCATGGAGATAAGTAGCTAGTTGGGGATTGTTGCAGGAGCATTCACCCTTCACCTTTTTAATGATGAGATGCGAATCTCCCTTGACCAACAGCTGCTTGACACTGTATGACACTGCCACCTTTAATCCATAAATGAGTGCTTCATACTCCGCCATGTTGTTGGTCGCCTTGAAGTCAAGGTGGACCATGTATTTTACCTTCTCCCCGGTTGGAGCGAGGAGAAGGACTCCAGCTCCGGCCCCCTGCTTTTGCATGGAGCCGTCGAAGTAGAGAGTCCAGTGAGGCTCGGTGAAGACCGGAGCCTTGAGTTCTGTCTTCTGCTCACTAGGGCCCCTAGGGTTTGATGGAGAGGGGGTCCATTCCGCCACGAAGTACGCCAATGCTTGACTCTTGATCGCTTGTCTTGGGACGAATTCTAGTTCAAACTCGGCCAATTCTGCTGCCCACTTTGCAATGTTCCCAGTAGAATTGGGATTATGCAAGATCGCACGCAAAGGATAAGAGGTCACCACTGAGATCTTATGAGCTTGGAAGTAATAGCAAAGCTTCCTGGAGGTGATAAGAAGTGCATAGAGCAGCTTATGCACCTCTAGGTATCGAGTCTTGGCATCATGGAGTACTTTGCTGATGAAGTACACTAGGCGTTGGACTGTCCGGACCCTCCCGAGGGGCCCGGAGCTTCCTCCTCATCGACCCGGACCCTCCCGGAGGGGTCCGGACCTTCTTTGGGGACCTCTGAGTTCCTGCTGAAGGAACCCGAAGCTTCTTCTGGAGTGACCCGGACCCTCCCAAAGGGGTCCGGGTCCTCTTGTTCAACAAGAGTAACTCCTTGTTGACTCAAATCTGGGGGCTAGGACCCAGACTCGCCTTCAGGAACCTCCTGACTCTCCCGGAGGAGTCTAGATTCCTGATCTTGTAACGGTTCTGGTCTCTCCGCGACCAAGACAATGCTGACAACTTCGTCAGTAGCACTAGAGGCTCACCAGGGTTTAGAGCTACCAAGTTTGGTAGGGTGGTGAGGAGCTGCTTTAGCTCCTGGAACCCCATTGTCTGCTTCTTCGGACCATTGGAATGATCCGGACTTCTTCAACAGCTTGAAGAAGGGAAGTGCCCGTTCCACCAGTCTTTAGATGAACTGGCTGAGGGCGGCTAGACATCCAGTCAGCTTCTGGACGTCCTTGATGCAGGCTGGTGGCCGCATATCTTCAATGGCTTTAATCTTTGCCGGATTCTCCTCTATGCCTCGGTGGTTCACCAAGAATCCAAAAAGCTTTGCTAACCCCGAAGACACCCTTGTCTGGGTTCAGCTTTGTGCGGTTGACCCGCAGCTTGTCGAAGACAGCTTGAAAGGTGTCAAGAACTGACTCCTTGTCCTTGATTTTGACGACAATGTCGTCAACCTACACTTCCACTACGTCTCTGATGAGCTCTCCAAAGGTTTTGTTCATAGCTCATACAAATGTTGAGGCTGCATTCTTGAGACCAAATGGCATGGCAGTATAAGAATACAATCCATCTACTGTGATGAAAGTAGTATGTTCTTCATCTCCCCTAGACATTTTTATTTGATGGTACCCAAAATATGCGTCTAGGAAACACAGTAATTCACACTCGGAGGTGGAGTCCACTATCTAATCTATTCTAGGTAGTGGGATTGGTTTTTTTTTGACATGCCTTATTCAGTGTTGTGTAGTCGATACACATCTGAAGCTTCCCGCTAGCCTTGGGTACAACGACTAGGTTTGCCAGCCATTTTGGGTGGAAGACTTCTCGGATGTATCCAGCTTTGAGCAACTTCTTCACTTCTTGTCGTATGAAGTTCTGTCGCTCTACTAATTACTTCCGAGGCTTCTGATGTACAGGCCGAGCGTCAGGATAGATCCTCAGATTATGCTCAATCACTTCCCTAGGGATCCCAGGCATTTGCGACGGTTGCCAAGCAAAAACGTCAACGTTAGCCCAGAGGAAATTGATGAGCGCTAGTTCTTATTTGTCATTCAGACCTCTCGATATACGGGCGGTCTGAGCGGCATCGGAACCGATTTGGACGACTTTGATGGGGATGTCGGTGTCGCCGCTTGGTTGCACGGGAGGTGCGAAGGTTGAGCCTCGTTGATGAATGCTCGGGGGTTTTGGGGTTTGCTCCTACCTGGATTCTTCCTCCTGCGCTGTAGCAAGCGCGTAAAGTTCTTCCAGAGCAGTCACTCTGGTAGTGCGATCTCCGCGGATTCAGAGAACACCAGCTGGTGTTGGCATGTTCAACACCAAGTAGCCATAATGAGTAGCAGCCATGAACTTGTATAAGGC
Source organism: Tuctoria greenei (assembly GCA_036927565.1). Classification (NCBI taxonomy): domain Eukaryota; kingdom Viridiplantae; phylum Streptophyta; class Magnoliopsida; order Poales; family Poaceae; genus Tuctoria; species Tuctoria greenei. The sequence goes on from JAYESD010000012.1 coordinate 45,987,247, forward strand.
TGGCCTGCCCAGAATGGCGTTGAAGGGTAAGTTGATCTGAACAATGTCAAAGACCAACTTCTCAGTGCGATAATTCTCCCGAGTCCCAAAGGTCACAGGGAGAGTAAAAGAACCAAGTGGGGTTATGGCCCCCAGACCCACTCCGGAGAAAGGTCAGGAGGGGTGAATGTCCGAAGGTCGGAGTTGACGCTTGACGACAGCTTCGAAGGTTATGAGGTTCAGCCTCGAACCTTCGTCCACCATTACATGGTGGAGTTGTATGTTGTTGATGGTCGGAGATACCATCAATGGGAGTTGGCCAGCTCCAATCATATTCCGAGGGCAGTCTGATGCATCAAAAGTGATGGCAGTATCCATCCACTTCTGGTGTGGCTCCGCCCTAGCAGTGGGAGCTACTGAGGCCATGTCTCGCCGCATGGTTTTGAGGACACGGCGGGAGGTGATGTCCCACAAACCACCAAAAATGGTGTTCATGGTTTTCCGACGTTCATTGTCAGAGACATCGAAGTCGTCGTTGACGGAAGTGTATACAACCTTCAGGACCTTTTTGGGGTCCTAAAAATCTAACTCCTCTCCAGCCAGAGCTTCGTCGACTTTCTGTTTTCCTTCCCTTTGTCAGAAAGGAACTTCTTCCCGGCGCTTGTTGTAGCGCTCGGCAAGGTCGTGAACCTCCCGGCAGACTTCCAAGTTGTGGTTGTTCGACTTATGGATAGGACACCACATTTTGGAGTTACCGCCATCTTCAGATGAAGGCCGGGGTCGTTTCTCGGGGCGTGGCCCCTAGCCACCTGGAGCTGCAGCAGCTGCAGCAATAGGTGTGCCAACCGACGACTTTTTCTTGCCATTGGACTTTTTCTTCTTTTGGCCACTCCCAGAGGTAGTGGATTCGCCCATGGAGAATTTTTTGTTATCCTCTGGAGGTGGTTTGGAGTGCATTTCACGGCCCTCCGCAGCTTTGGCACACTTGTCTGCCAAGCTGAAGAGCTCCGTGACGCTGGTGATCTCCTTGACCGCCAGCTTCTCCAGCATCTTCTTGTCTCGTACGCCCTGTCTAAATGCCACAATAACAGAGGCGCTGGAGATAGAAGGAATAGTGTTTCGTACCTCGGAGAACCTCTGGATGAAGCAACGCAGGGATTCTCCCCCCTTCCGCGTTACAGCAAAAAGGTCCAGTTCGGTGCCTGGTCGGGTGTATGAACTTCCAAAATTGGCGGTGAACTGTTGGCACAATTCCGCCCAGCTGTTGATAGAGTTGGGCGGAAGGCTCATGAACCAGGACCTGGCGGTCCCAGTTGAAGACACGGGGAAGTAGTTGGCCATTACGGCCTCGTTACCTCCGGCTGAAAGGATTGCAGTGGTGTAAATCTAGAGAAACTTAGCGGGATTGACAGTTCTATCAAATTTCTCTGTCAGGTGAGGCTTGAACTTTTGTGGCCATCTGACCATGCAAAGGTGCCATGCCAGGGTAGAACAGCCTCCTCCTATTCCCTCAGGAACAGGACTGTCTCGAGCTTCTCGCCTTTTGCGAGCACGCTCGATATGGATGCGGCTGTCCTGTTGACGTTAATGGCGATCAAGCTCCGCCCGGAGGTTGAGAGTTGAGAGCCTAGTTACCGTATGGGTGCGTTGCGCCCCGGGAGGCAACGACATCACTTGTTGAGACGCAACACGCCTCCGATTTTGTGAAGCGTGCGGACCAAGTCTGCCTGACAAAGTCCGATGCTGCGATGGGGCCCGTCCCGAGGGGGAGGACCTTGGTTGCTGATGTGATCGACTGCTGCTACAACCAAGTGTTCCACGTCAGCCCTCTACTGCTCCATTGCACCCTGGGATGCACCCAGAGGTGGTGGGCATTGGAGAGAGCACGCGCTGCATGGAGTGTGTGTTCGGGGTTGTTGTTATTCGCCGATGTGTGACCAACCCAGATGCCCCGTCCCGTTGTCAAGCTTGATTTGCTGGTGGAGGCGGTGGCGGCGGAGGCATGACTCCTGCTGGAGCAGCGGCACCCGCTGGTTGTTGCATGTTGGAGGGATTGCCTCCAGCATGTTGCGCAGTGGGGTTGTGTAACACCCTCATTTTCATGCATCATGCCTTGCATACATTCATATACATGTTTAACATTAACCCACATCAAGAGGAACAAGTTTAAAATTGATTTGGAGCAAAACCGCACTTAAAAATGTAGGAAAGTGCGGACTAGTCCGGTTTTGCTGAGGACTAGTTCGATTTTTCTCTGACTAAAAACGGACTTGTCCGTTTTTGCTGCGGACTAGTCCGATTCAGCCATTGGAAACTTTCGGACTTGTCCGATTTTTTGCGGACTAGTCCGATATTCCATGAATCCTTGAAAATTTGCTAAGTCCCTGGACTTTTCCGGACTAGTCCGGTTTTCCAGCGGACTTGTCCGTTTTCCTCTCTGTTCAAATTCGGACTTGTCCGATGTTTGGCCAGACTTGTCCGATTTTCTCTCTGGACGACTTCGGACTAGTCCGGTCCTTTCCGGACATGTCTGATATTTCGCGACTCCGAGTTGATCTTTTGTTTTACGGCTTGTTTCTTGGGTTTCACGTTAAGTGGTCCTAGGTACGTCGTGCCTAACTCTTTTAGAGCCCATGTGGGACTCTAAACCGGCCTCTACTCATCCCAAAACTCGAAATCCATCTAAGCCTAGCCTCCACCTCTATATAAACAGCTCCACCCCTTGGTTTGACATCTATTTGCCACTTTTCCACCCACCCAAACCCTAGTTCGTGGGGAGCCACCATCAAGGAGGGAGGAGAAGATCCCAAGCAAGAGGAAGAAGAGGAGGAAACGAAGGAGGATCAAGATCTCCACCAAGTTTCGTCCTTCACCACCAATTCATCTCCAAGTTCATCACCAACCCTAGATCATCATGATCCAAGTGTTACCTCCAAGTTTCTTAGTTCATTGGAGTTCTAAACACCTGGTATACCTTCTATTCTCTTTTCCTTACGTGAATTCAACCCCTAATCTCCGAAATTACGTCGATCTAGAAAACTCTAATCTGCCGATCTCGTCAAGTGCGGACTTGTCCGGTCCCTAGCGGACTAGTCCGATCTTCCTAGTTAAATTGTGTTGAATTAATTCTAAAATTTGATCTAATCGAATCCAAACCTGTATAAACTTGTTAAAAGCTATTATAACTAGTTAGAGATCATTAAAAGCAATCTAGTAACAAGTTCTACCTTGCATTTGCATCAATCATGCATGTCATGTCATATTGAGTAATATTTGTGCACTCTTTGATTGTGTTTCTTGTCTTGTATGTTTATTGTGTGGACTAGACAGATTTGCGCTAGAGAGTGCCGCGGAGGATCTCCAGCATCGAGAGTTCAAAGGCTTTGATCCTGATCAACAGCAAGAGCAAGGCAAGTGTCCTTGAAGCATATTGATCCTGTTTTTAAAATAAATGTTTTGGTGATCGGTGATCTAAGCAAGCCTGGTATGTGGATGGGTTGGATGTTATGGTGGTTTGCTTGCTTTACATCTAAGGACCGGTTCATGCGAGAATAAGCCAGGACTACAGTGCCACCACGAGGCCAAGTATGGGTGCGGCGTAGCTGATTAATTAGGGCTTTGCTAGTGCTGTTTGGACCATTGTGGATGCTCGGGGAAGGGGTAGTCGGATTGGGTTTGTTGATGATTGGTGGGACTACCCTGGGATCCGAATGGCTCAAGAGGGGGCCCTTGGTTGAAGATGTGCTCAGTTGGAGGCATCGCCACCGGTGAAACCTCAGTGGGGTCTAAATAGGCTAGTAATCCCTTTGTAAAGGCTATTTTGTGATCTCTTGGCCACACACCAACGGAAGTGTGTAATGTGACCGACGGGTCATGGGCATAAGGGAGATTCTTAGTCGCCGAAAGGTGATGAAATCACGAACACGTGGGTAAAGTGGTACAAACTCTGCAGAGTTAACTAAAACTATCATGATAGCCGTGCTCCCGGTTATGAGCGCATGGATGACCTACATGATTAGAGGAAAATTGGAATTTACAGGGTATTTTGTATTGGTGATGGTTATGGATGGTTATGGATTTATTTTTGGTATTGAATATGGTTATTGGCAATGGTGAAATCTGGAATTATGGATGAGGATGGTGAATTGTGGACTGGTATTATGGTATTACTTATGATTATGATGGGTTTATTTCACATACATGTAATATATTGCTTTTCAAATGTTTTACTGTACGTTTCAGCACTTTGCCATTATTATTGTCGTCACTTGAATCAGTCACATGTCATACTTTCCACACTTGCTGAGTACGACATGTACTCACTCTTGCAACCCCCCCCCCCCCAACCGTTGCAGGTCAGGATTGGGAGTTTAATGGCGATAATGCGGAATTCTATGCCGTGCCTACCGTCAGCTTTGCCTGTGGTGTTGCATGGATCTGCGCTATCCCTTTTGCTTAGTTTGCTTAGTTGCTTAATTAGTTTATTTCCGCTACATTAGTTGAACTTGTCGTTAATATTCATTAGTGCTTGTATTCGAGGATAATATGTTTTGTGTAATAAAATTTGGTTAATTAATCTTGTTCTATGGTAATTATCTGTATATCATTTGTGATTGCACTCGTGTCCATGTGTTGAACATCCTGGGCACACATATGCATTAGCTTGGTTCAGTTTTCGGAACCGGGCGTCCCAGGTTGCCTTCGGACGATCCAACAACCGAGTTCACCATTCTTGAAATCTCAGGCGCCCCCCTACCTGGCATGCCAACTATCGGTGGATAAATCCGACAGATATCCAGAAAATACTATTAGTAGTCCGTGGAGTTTATAGTTCGGTAATGGGCGCGCAGAGAGTCAAGAGATGGTGATAAATTGACACAGAGGTTTACGTGGTTCGGGCCGCCTGAGCGTAATACCCTACTCCATGGTGTGTGTAACTATTGTATTGAGCGTCTAAGAGCTTTCAGTGATTGTGTGTGCTTGAGAGCGCGTGTGAGTATTTTTAGCCTCTCCCCTTGTGTATCGCTGACCAGTCCATTTATAGCACAAGGACTGGTCGTTACACTGTTAGCCTGGCCCGACATGTGGCCCTGGCAGTTACTAATCTTTAATAAACAATAAATGAGGTTAATTACCCTTAATATCGTGGTAACAGGCCTTAACAGTGCTGTTACTGGTATTATGGGCATTCCGATCGTATGTTATTGATATGGTATTAATGACACTTAATGGGGTCTTGAAGTCTTTGATTACCCCTTGAAGGTCCGAGCCGTTGGGGCCCCACCAGTTTGATCGTTAAGGTTGAAGGTCCGGCGGTTCGGACACGTGGCAGCTCTGAATCTTACCGTTGTGGACGGGTAGGTCCGATGCTGTTGGACACGTGTCGGTACAAGAGCTTTCCTCTGTCTGGGGTTAGGTCCGGGGGTGCCATACTGGTATCCAGTCTGGAGCTTTCCCATGTGTGGGCGGTAGCTCCGGTCTTATGATACACGTGGCGGCCCTGGGACTAACCATGTCGGGGAAGCAGGTCTGGCTATGGCTGACATGTGGGGCCTTCGGAGGTCTTCAAATCTGGTAGACGGAGTTTTCTTGTGATCTTTGCAATTCCAAGGGGTATCCGGTACGCAGGGTACCGACAGAAACCATGCCGCTGCTATTTGATCATCGTGGCTAGTGAGGAGCATCTGTGGGCTGGACGGCTTCTCTTTTGCATATTAGACTTGAGTGAGAGAGTTGTAATCTTATCATCCGCTGAACTTTATCTTTATATGAACTGTTTGTAAACTAAACATCTTTGTAAATTTCAGCAAATGATTTATGTAATACGTCTTCTTTTACATGTGTGCTGTTGGGTGCCGTATCGCACGGCACCACCCAATGCGATTCCTGGAAAAGTGTGGACCCCGATCCTCACATTTTGGATGGTGGCATGCCAACTTGCTTTGTCGACGAGGTCGACATCTTCGCGCCGGAGCTGGTCTTGCGTGGCTTTGTTGAATGACCGGACTCGGAGGGAGCCCAATGCAATCTTTGGGGGGAGGACAGCCTTGGCCCATACACTAGAAATAAAGACGTTTCTCTCGTGGCCCGGCTGGGTGATGTACGGCTGGCCCACATCGCACATGGGAGATTGTCAACCCACTTGGCACCATGTTTATCCAAGCAGTCATATGTTCGTGTCTTGAGGCCTCTTAGGATCTCAGCGTTGGCTCGTTCAACTTGACCGTTGCTCTTTGGGTGAGCTACGAACGCATAACAAACTTGGATGCCAAGGTCTTCGCAATCGTCTTGGAATGCTGCACTGGTGAACTGGGTCCCATTGTTAGTGATGATCTTGTTCGGGACCCCAAACCTGTAGACGATCGACTTGATGAACCCGACTGTAGATTCCTTGTTGATGTTGATCCCCGGGGCTGCCTCCGGCCACTTGGTGCACTTGTCTAAAGCGACATAGAGGAACCGGTATCCTTTGACTGTCCTGGGAAGGGTCCCAGAATATCCAGCCCCCAGACCGTGAACGAAGAGGAGGGTGGGATCATCTGTAGTGTTTGCGCTGGAGTGTGAATCTGCTTGTCATGGAACTGGCATGCCTTGTATCTTTCGACCAGCTTGATGGCATCTTGGAGTGTCGTTGGCCAGTAGAAGCCATGTCGGAAGGCTTTACTGACCAGTGTGCGGGAACTAGCATGATTCCTGCACTCTCCCTCATGGATCTCTGCGAGCAAGTCGTAGCCCTCCTCCCTAGTTATGCACCGCAATAGGACGCGTTGGCGCCACAGCGGCAGAGGTCTCCTTCCACCACCGTGTAGCGTTTTGCCATACTTACGATCCCCTCAGCGGATACGTGTTCCTCGAGAAGGATGTTGTCTTTCAGGTAGTCCCAGATCTTCGTGATCCATGCATCAAGACTCTCCTGAGCTTCTGGATCTTGGGCACCGGGTAATCTAAGGTCCCCAGTGACCCAAAAGAACCTCGATGGACCCCACGATTACAGAGCCGCTGAGGTCGGCAGTTCCGAGGTGGTGAGCTCGCCTTCTTCGTTAGGCACTGTGGGCCTAGTGATTGGTTGTTGATATTTCCTACGCACTACTGACAATTCATCCCTAGCAGGGGTGCTAGAAATGCTTCTTGGTAGGATTTATATTATACATGTAAATCGGAAAGCGCACGAAAACTATCGATGTAGCATTTCCCCTTTTAAGAGTATTCCAAAAGGGTGTCATTTATATTTTCCCAAAGGAAGGCTGGGTGGAAGCAAAGCAATCATCAAATGGAGAGGCTAGGTTGGTATAGGTAGGGTTCTAACAAGGATGGGTTAATTGATATGTGGAGGTAGTGTGACACACGCAAGAGCATTCTATCCTATGGGGATAAAGTGGTAATAGAGGGACTAGGCTAAGAGTTAGGTAGATACTCCTACTATGCTTCTAATGTACATATACATAGCCTATGTTAGTTACTAATGATTATATTAATTATGAATTCTCATGCTAAGTGGATTAACACATCGGGCACGGGTTTACCCCTAGCAACACTAGGTGACTCCTGCCAAGAGCCTGTGGCATAGACGAACGTGGAGGATTACAAAGGAAAGATAGGGTTGTCACCACCTACTCCCTACCTCTTCAATCCGTGGGTCTACGAGACAATCAACGCTACTCTCTATCCTAGCACCATGCTATCATATTAATTAATTACCTTAAGAGCCTAGGAACAAGCCATCATAAGACAATGAACTAAATCATCGTTGAAGCAATGTTAATTCATAGCACAAGTGATTCATGTTAACATAATCATATCATAGCTAATTAGACTATAGTGGAGGTTTATAGTGTCTATGATGATGTAATGAGCATGGTATAGCACAATCATAAATACTACTCCTACCACATACATGGAATCCACAATCAAACAAGAAATGCTTCATCCAGGTATATGAACAATGGAAGACTAAAAATAACATCTTTATTAAGAATAAAGTCATAAATACAAATAGGAATATGGGAGACATACCTTTCCCAATTGGGAAGAGACTCCTTCTACTCCTCTCCTACTTGGACTATGGACTAGAGGTTCTCCTCTCTACATCATATACTCCTCTAAACCTATGGAGAGTCGTGAATACAAAGGAAGAAAACTCAAGTGGTGTGTGTTGAAGTGAGGGGTGAGGGGTCCTATTTATCGCTTGCTGAAGGGTCGGTTCTCGCCACCATAAGCACGCGAATCAGTCACCCATGACCTCTTCAAGGCGGGTGGAGCCAACACGTGGCGTTTAACCATGTTTGGAGGCAAGGCCTAGTCGGCCGACTAGGGGGTCGGCCGACTTGGTCTTGGCCCTGTTGGGGTTGTGCTTCCTCCAGGTCTCTGCCAGGTGGGTCCCAATCTTTTATATGGGTGCTACACCATTGGATGGCCTCGGATACTTCTATTTGTGGGCATTCGATCCATGTGGTGCCACATGTCATCATTTGATTGGCCGGAATGACATTTTATGTGATCCATCCCCTTATTTCACTTCATTTCTGCATAATACTCCTGCATGTACCATTTTCTCCAAGCACAAGTGGAAATGGGTTAAATAGAAAGGTGATGTGTGCAAGAAATGACAATTCATTTACATAATATAGTTATATTGATGGGTGAAATTGGTATATAACAGCCATCAACAAACTCCCCCAGGCTTATCCTTTGCTAGTCCCGAGCAAAGTCAAGAGTTGCTACAATGTTCTACTTTTTAAAAGTAACATGTGCACAACAAAATACTCTACCTAGTATTGCAAAAATTTGCATGGTACTTCACTCATCTCAGGTCATTATGGGGCTTATATCATTTCCTATTCATGGGTGGTTGAAAGATAGAACAGCAATTTGAGCACACATACCCTAGAATTAAAGTTCCACTCAAATTTTGAAGAGTTCAATTTAGATTTTAAGTATCTCAAATTGATTCTATCAAGTCTCCCCTTTGTGTGTACTGGAAATATGTCCTCACCAAGGCATTGTGCCTAAATTCATCCTACCTCTACATAAGGCTTGTCTGTGGATCTTGGTAGGGAATATACTAGGCATATTTGCAACACATAATATTGCTAAGTTAAAAGAGCAAGCCTTAGGAGAATTCAATTCAAAACAATTTGATTCTAGACTTGTGCATGTGTGATGGAATGGAGTGAATGCAGATCTTGAGATGACTCCTTTTTGAGTGGACTCTCTTATTTCGCAGGGATGAAACATGGCTACTTTTCTTCACATGCTTATGATGTAAGCATGCATTTTCTTTTTCTTTTTCTTGTAGCCATGTCTTCTACTCCCTTTTTATGCAATGCATTTTGGAGAGAGTACTAAGCATGAATGATATGGAGTTTCTCTTTTTATTGTGGAATGTTGGTATGATGGAAATTTGCTTACTTCTAGTGTAGAAGTATAACATGGGCAAGTGAAGTCTTGAATTCAAAAAGTAATGAAAGAAATCTCACATAGGTCTATACTAGTATGACAAAGCTCAATGTGAAGACAAATAGCATATGCATAAGGTTGTAGGATTGAAGAGCATGTGATAAGGTACCAGAGGGAGGGGTGAATGGTAGATTTGGACTTTTTTAGCGGAAACAACGAAAACCCCTTGGCAGAAAAAAAACGATCTGTTAAAAAAATTGTGTGTGCGACTAATATAAACTTTTTCAACAATGAAAAAAGTAGTAGATATTGTAGATAATCATGTCATGAAGACACGAAAATAAGAATCACGAAATTCGTCAAGAAAAGATCAAGTTACGATCAAAAGATCAAGCAAAGGTCATTCTGTTCTACCGAGTAAAAAAACAATATTGCAATACTGTAAAAAAACTTGTGTAGAACCAAAACCACAAATCCAATGACCGTGAATTTTTTTACAGATGATAGAAAATATAGTTGTAAAGACAACCCAAAAATAATCACGTCAATTGGATCTGTAAAACTCGAGTTATGATAAAACCACTGAAGAAAGGTAGTGCTATGCAGAAACTCGACAAGAAAAACTTGTAGACAACAAGTTAGACGAACAAGGCACAAAAGTTCTTTCAACTATGAATTTTATTGATAAAAACGCAAGAGGAACAGCTCAAAAGTCGTACATCAGAAGCTCTGGCTTCCCTTGCTTTTATAACCAGCCCGAAGGCCAACTCAACTCTAACTAGCACTCTAATCCTACTCTGATCATGAATTGCAACTAACCATAACTGCTCAAGATCTTCCTATACGCAGATAGAAACAATCACAATACTTCCTAACAAACTCAAGGAACGTATTCCACATTTCTAAAATAACCTAACTTCGTGTCCCACACGAAAACTATCATAACCAACTCGATAGTTTCCATATTCGATCCATAATCGACTCTGCCGCAGCTGAAGTCAACATCCGATACGATCCGATCCTTCCAACCAGATCTTTCCTTCCATAATCTTGTCTTCAAAACCATGTTGCCACGTCATGCATCTCATGCATATGTGCGAACACCTTCCTTCGACATCCAATTTCCTTCATAAGCACTGCCCTTGATTTAATCACCCTGCGTGACTTCCTCATCAGCTCAACCACAGTTCAGCTCGAACTTGATTGTTGAAACCTCATCTCCTCCCTGATACTAGTCTAATGGATCCCGTCAACAGCTGTGTCTTCAACTCAAGCAACACCTGCACATGAACAAACAACCGATACCTCCGGGCACAAGTATTTAAATTGACTCTCATTAGTTCGGAAACAACAACACCTTACGTGAGCACCTCACATAAGCATGTTGCAAACCACAGTAAAAGTGGACATTTTTATAACAGCCAAAAAGCAACAAAAACTTAGTAAATGAATACTAAGCAACATTTCAGAATGTAAAACAAATTCAGAAAAATTTAGAGAAACAATAAAATTAAGTTCCAAAACTTGCAAAAGCTAACGAGGGCTAAAACAATGTCAGTCGAAATACAGCCAATAGGAGCTTCCCGAAGTTAGTAGAACTAGCATCCGTCGGAGCTTACCAAAACTAGTTAGAACTGGTCAACCCAAAAGCCAGACCTAGAAAAAGCAAGTCAGAGCTTAACAAAGACATGTCCGAGCTGTCAAAGATATGTTGGAGCTAAAGACAAAACTCACCGGAGCTACCCAAAAACATGTCGGACCTAAACAAACAAGTCATACCTTACATCGGACCTTGCCAGAGCTACCCAAAACAAGCCAGACCTATAGTCGGACCATGCTAGAGCTCGGACCTAGATTCAGACCTTGTTAAAAAATGTTTTGGTAGTATTTAAAACTTTTATCGTCAAAGCCAATGTATTCAGCACACATAGGTCTCACAATCTCTCCCTTGATGAATGCATTGGCAACACCACTTAAAATTGAACATTGGCTTATTCGCATGAGAAGTTTTGAAAACAATTTCTCCCCCTTTTTATGAGAACCAATTGAGATAGAAATAAATTTCACCCCTTCCCCATGCATACTTCCCCCCTGAGAAGAAACCGTGCCAAAAACACTTCTGAATATGTGCAATGTGTGATCAATTTCTCCCCCTTTGACAATATATCCAACAAGGTTAAACAAAGAAATTTCAATTGTTATGAGCACATTAGAACATATACATATAAAAAAAGCTCATCCAAGACATACTATCAAGTAACTTACATTATAACAATGAGATACAAAAAGTAGTGTATGCCATGGTAGAGATCAAATGTGATTTTCAATTTAAGCAAGTCATGATCTCACAAACTTAACAATTTGAATACCTGATGCATGACACTTATTGTTGCAATTTTGATCATCATTTAAAGCACAAATTTTGATCATATATCATTTGCAAGAGATTATATGGGCATCTGCCTTATTCTAACAACCAAAGCCAAGCCTATGTCATTTGACAATTAGAAGCTTAAGGACATGGTTTTAGTCATACACAAATTCTTCTAAGTTCATATCTGAGTGCAATGATAAGCCATCACAAAAAATGTGCGATGCATGCATATTCTCTTGATCTTTTCTCAATTTATATTTGAGCATAAAAATCATAACAAGTGAGTTGATTACTTGATTAATTCTTTATGATTAAAAGCACTTGTAAGGATGCAACAAGTTCAAAACAGCAAGAAAGTTCGATCATGACCAGATTTAGTGTAAGTAATTATTCCAATTCCTAGTAATGGTAAAAACTACAAAATGTATAACAAGAGTAATGTAGCAAGAACTCTCAGCCTGAAAAAGGAATCACAAAGTCATATGTGTATGAAATATTATGCTCATATTGTTTTAATTTTGGATTCACATATATACTTCCAAAGTTTCAAAACTCCCCCTCAATTTAAGCCATGGGGATGCATAACCCCTATTTCACTATGAATGAAACAAAAACAAGTGAAATCCAAAGGTTTTGTAAAAATGTCAGCCAATTGTTGTTCGGTACATGGTGAAGCACAATGTTTCCTTTTTCAGCATTATCACAGAGAAAGTGATACTTAATGTCAATGTGCTTTGTTATCGAATGTTGCACGGAGTTTTTAGCAATGCCAATGGCACTAGTGTTATCACAAAATAGTGGAACACTATCTAGATAATCCCCATAGTCCTTAAGTGTTTGAACAATCCAAAGAATTTGTGAACAAGCGCTAACAGCAGCTACATATTCAGATTCGGCTATATATTGTGCAACTGAGTTTTGTTTTCTGGAGGACCAACCAACAAGTGAATTACCAAGAAAATGACAAGCACTCAAAGTACTTTTCCTATCAATCCTACAACTCAGAAAATTAGCATCAGAAAAACCCCCGATGAAATGGTTGAGGAAGACGGAAGAAAAATCCCAAAATCTTGAGTTTCGTGTAAGTACCTGAGAATCCTTTTGGCGGCTTTGACTATGTGAAGCACCTGGGGAAGCTTGAAATCGTGCACAACGACATACGTTGAATTGTATGTCTTGTATTGATGTTGTGAGGTACAAAAGTGACCCGATCATGCTTCTATATTCGTTTTGATCCACGGGTTCATGATCCTCATCAAGTTCAAGTGTCATTGCTGAACCCATTGTTGTCCGAAGAGGCTTGCTTTTGTCCATGTTAAAGTGCTTAAGAAGGTCTCTTGTATACTTCGTTTGATGAACAAAGGTACCTTCCTTGGTTTGCTTGATTTGCAGCCCCAAGAAGTAAGTGAGTTCACCCATCATACTCATTTCAAATTGTGAACTCATCATTACAGAAAACTTGGACGCAAGATCATGAGAAACACAACCAAAGATAATATCATCCACATACACTTGAACGAATAGTGAGTCATTGCCATGCATAAGTACAAAAAGAGTTTTATCTACCTTACACATGGTAAAACATTTTTAAATTAAGGAAGTTTTTAACCTATCGTACCATGCTCTAGTAGCTTGTTTTAGAGCATACAGGGATTTAGTTACTTTGAAAACATGATTAGGAAATTCTGGATTTTCAAAACTAGGTGGTTTCTAACATAAACCACCTCATCTATGTATCCATTAAGAAAAGCTCTTTTTACATCCATTTGATATAACCTGAAACCTTTTGATGCAGCAAACGCTAAAAAAATTCTTATGGCTTCTATTCTAGCAACAGGAGCAAAAGCTTCTTCAAAATCTAAGCCTTCAATTTGTGTGAGACCTTGAGCAACCAATCTAGCTTTATTGCTAATTACTACACCATCCTCACTTTGTTTGTTTTTAAACACCCATTTAGTTCTGATTAAGGTGTGGTTATGAGGTGGAGGTACAAGTTTCCAAACATTATTTCTTTCAAAGTTTTCTAATTCTTCTTGCATGGCAATAATCTAAGATTCATTGTTGAGTGCGTGTGATATATCCTTTGGTTCAAAAGTAGCAACAAAAGCAGAATGAGCATGAGAATTGGGGTCGAAAAACCTGGATCTTGTAACTCGTTCATGAAAGCTTCCAATTATCTGTTGCGGGGGATGATTCTTGCAAATCCATAGGGGAACAGATGTCTCACAAGCTTCTTCTTCATCAGGTTCATCACAGATTGATGATCTTGTGGCTTGTGGACGATCAGGACCAATAGAGGTGGTAGTCAGAGCTTGTGCAAAGTTCGAAGCTGGACACGTCTCAGCTTCGGAACTATCAGGCAGTATCACCAACTCTTTTTCTTCTTCTCCTTCTTCTTCGAAAATACTCCCCCCCCCCTCAGGATATGTATTTGATCCTGCAGTACTGATGGTAGTACCTGGGCTAGCTTCATACAGGTCTCTATAATTTTGTTAGTTTCCAATAAAAGCACACGGTAACCTCTAGTGTGAGATGGATAACCAAAAAACATGCCATCTTCGGATCTAGATTTAAATTTATCAAGATTTCCATGTTTCTTAACAAAGCATTTGCATCCAAAAACCCTAAAGTGTGAAACACAGGGCCTATGTCCAAACTGAAGCTCATAAGGTGTTTTACATAGTTTAGTACGCAAGAAAATACGATTTGAAAACATAACAAGCTTTTGCAATTGCATCTACTTAAAATTTTCTAGGAGTTTGGTATTCATCAAATATGGTCCTAGCCATCTCAACTAAGGTTCTGTTTTTCCTTTCTACAACACCGTTTTGTTGAGCAACATATGGTGAAGAAAATTGATGTTCTATTCCATGTTCAGTAAAAAATGATCAAATGATTGATTTTTAAATTCAGTTCCATTATCACTTCTGATTGCTTTTAACGATCCTGGGTGATCAATTAATAGTCTAAGAAATAAAGTCCTAAAATGAGTAAAAGCTTTATTCTTAGATGTCATAAAATAAACCAAAGAGTATCTGGAATAGTCATCAACAATTACAAGCACATACCATTAACCTCCAAAGGATTGTACACGTGCCGGACCAACGGTGTCGAGGTGTAAAAGTTGACCAGGTTCAATTGTCAGAGTCATCGAGAGAGGAGCATGTGAACCTGCAACACCCTTAGGATGTCTACACGAAGAGCATACCATATCCTTGTCTCCTTTGAGTATAGGCAAACCACGTATGCGATCAAGAGCACTAACACGGGAGAGATGATCAAAGCCCGCGTGACCATGTCTATGATGCTAGAAAAATAAATCTTTTGAGTCATTGGCAACTAGACACCTATGCTCATAAGTTGACATATCAAAATCAGCTTTAAAAACTCTTCCAAAATGAGACATGTTAAACAAAAGCTCACAATTTGAATCTACAACTTTGCACAAATTTTTAGAGAAAATATATCCAAATTTTCATCAAGCAAATTGACAAATAGAGAGCAAATTGTATTTAAAATTTTTAACAAGTGCCACATCTTCTAAATTGAAGAAAATGTTACCGGAGAGGGAGGAGAACCATTCTCTGTTACGGGTCATGTGGCGTGAGCATCCTGAATCCATAATCCATATGTTATCCTTCCTCAAGCATGAAACCTACACAGAAGGACAATACGTCATTGACTCAATACTGGGGTTAGTCAATAATCATTTGGGAATCCAGTACCGAGCCATGTGACGTCCAGTAGGAACAACATGCGAAGGCTGTGACAACCTAGAAGATCTATGAGTCAAGGGTTGAGGTTTTCTATTCTTAACTACCGATTTAAAAGTTTTTACTTGTTTAGCACAAAAACCAGTAGCTCCAGAGTTTAGAGCGGTAGTTCCAAAGGAGAAAGTTGAACCTCCGAATGCCAAGACTAAAGTTCCGAAGGGAACAACAGAAAGTCCATGAGCTCTTGGAGCTATCAGAACTACCGGAGCTGCCTTTGCAAATTTCTTACCAAAAGGTCCAGAAGCTACTTTTTCAAATTTTTGACTCATTAGACCAGGTTGCATGATTCTAATTTTAGATTTAGCATGCATAGAAGATTTAGCATGAAAGTTATGAGATCTAGCAGATACTTTATCATTTTCAATTTGTTTAGCTAGTCTATAACAGAAATCTACAACATGAACATCTTTTTCACAATAAGTACAATGAAATTTCATGTTGTAATCATGTCTAGATGAGCCAGTATTAGAAACAGAATTAGAAAGCACTCCTGCAGATTTAAAAATCACATTCTTTTGTTTAGGGACAGTTTTGATTAAACCTCTTCCAAATGATCTTACAACGTGAGGTGGATGTGTTTTAGAATAAGCATGGGAACAAAAAAACTAAACCGGTTTTATCATTGCAAGGTTTAGAAGAATTTAACAACAAGTTTACATTCTTGTTCCCATTGTAGAAACGCTCTAGTATCTTATTTTTATTGGCAAGTTTCTTTAGATAAAACTAGGCAGTTTTGACATGAAGTTTTTCTTTTACTTTGCAATTGGAACAATATTTAACTTCATTAGAATGTAAAACATTGTTCTGAATGGAAATTTTATTCATTGTTGTTGAAGCGTACGAACGACACTTCCCCCGGTACTACTAAATTGTAGCCCGCAGAGGTTCTTGTATCGGTTTGGGCACGCAGAGATCCTAGACAAGATGATGACACAGATGATTTACGTGGTTTGGACTGCCTGAGCGTAATACCCTACTCCACGGGGTATATATTGTTGTATTAGGGATTCACTGGTGCTTGTGTGCGTATGAGCTTGCTTGTCTTTTATCGTGTAGTACATCCCTTTTATAGACCAAGGAATGGCTGTTACATGAGTTGCCTTGCCCGACATGTGGCCCCAACGGTTATTATTGCATAATACACGATTAAGTGTGTTTGAGCACCCTAATATCGTGATAACGCGCCTTAATGGTGGCGTTACCAGTATTAAGGGTCTTCTGATCGTGCGCCATTAATATTGTATTAACGGCACATAATCAGGCCTTGTAACTGTAGCAATAACTGTCCCTTGATTGTTCGTGCCGTTGGAGATCTGTCATTATTCCCGCTGGTGTCGTAGGTCCAGAGGCTCAACACGTGGCAAATCTGAAGGTTCCCCTCGCGTGGAGGTAGGTCCGGAGCCGCTACACACATGGTGGCACTAGAGCTTCCCTCTATTGGGGGTTAGGTCCGGGATCACTGTACATGTGTCAAGCACGGAGGTCCTCTATGTAGGGAGTTTAGCTCCGGTCTTATATTACATGTGGTAGTGTTAGAGATACCCATATGAAGGAGGCGGGTCCAGCGCCGTGTGACATGTGGGGCCTACGAAGGTCTTAAACTTTGACAGTTGGAACTCCCTTGCACATCTTGCGGTATCATGGGGTACCCAGTACGAAGGGTACCAACAATGGCCCCCGGCCCCAACTCTGGGAGAAACCCTTAGGGTTAAGTTATTCTACCGGAGGTGGGGCCATCCTCGATTCCCACGCTACGACTCCAAAGGTCTTCTGATGTACTGTTGGGCCAATGGTCGGAGGTTGAACCCTTGCCGTGTGGCTTGTTTTGAATGCAGCAGATGAGATATTTGAGTGCGGATCTCACGTAATTGAAGGTCGCTGGTTTCCAATGTGAAAATTGTATCGTTTCAGAGCGCCTTGTCAGGCAGCCGCCCTCAGGCTTCCCGCCGCCCATCATGAAAAAAGTTTGCCTGGTGTAATAACCCCGACTCCTTCATCGAATTGGCCCCTGGCCCATTCATCATTGATGGGGTAGATTCTTTGTAATGTGGCCTTTCTCTCATTGCGGTTTCCATATAAGCGTCGTGGAGGCTTACTTAAGAAGGAAAGTCCGCACAATTTGATGACTTTTTACGCTTTTGATCAAACTCACGCTCAGAGCATCCCAACCTTTGCCTAGCTTTCTCTTCTTTTGCTCCACTTTGCCGCGATGGCGCTAGGTCTTCCCAAAAGCCGCATCCAGAGCAAAGATAATATGATGAAGGTACGAACCTTCATGGGGTGGTCCAGCGACTCCTTCAACCACATGATTTGGGTCGGCAAGCTCCCCTTCAAGAAGGAGCGCCATGGTGAGATGGTTTACTTCTCAGCGTACGACATGGTGGGTCTGATTCTGCCTTTTTCAAGATTCATCTTGATGTTGTTGAACTTCTATGGCCTCCAACTGCATCATCTCAGGCCCCACTCCCTCCTGCTAGTGGCGACTTTTGTCCACTTCAGTGAGATGTGGGTGGGCGTGCCTCCCTGCATCGAGCTGTTCCGGACCTTCTTCACAGCCCACACCACCAGCAAGGGGATAGAGCTGCTTAGCTTCTACTAGTTCGTGAAGCACAAGAATTGCCCCTTCAAGTACTTGATGTCGTTCCCCTCCGGCAAATGGGATCACTGGAAGAAAGACTGGGTCATCATTGCAGTGGAGGAGCACGATAGGCTGGAGCGGCCCCAAGGACTCTCCAACATTGACACCGATGCCTGGGACGTAGTTCCGAAGCTATGTCCTGGCAAGAATCCAAGAATGTGTGGAGGGTGGAGTGACCCCCAAAATGGTTTTTGGGAATTTCTTGGTGAACAGGTGGGCTCCGGTGAAGAGAAGGGAGAAGCTCTCCTGGGCCTTCAATAGTGTGATGGACAACAACCGGATTGAAACCGTCTTGAAATCCAACTTGGATGACGAAGCTTTTAGGCTCCATCGCAAGAAATTTCAGCATGGGACCAATGTTGATGACGCCCTGACTCTGCCGGCTGCTTTCCTGCCTCTGAACATGACTCCAGAGTTCAGCAGAGAGCTTCGAAGGAAGATGCCAGCGTTGGTTGACCTCAGTGAAGTGGAGAAGCGTAGGAATTCTAGAGTTGTAATTCCTGGAGGTTTCGAGGGGGTGGTCACCCCTACTCCTAGCCAGAGGGTTGATGACGTCGGCAAAGGCAAGGGAAAGAAGCCAGCAAAATCTTCCAGCCAGAAGAGGAAGCTAAGGCACACTGATGGGAGCTCTGTTAGGTCTACTGCGTCTACAACTACCCTTTTTCCCCGACGAGGAAGATCTTCAGCGGCGATACCTCCCCCAACGCAGACGTCCTCAAAGAGCGCTGGCTCCAGACAGTCGACTTCGGCCCCAGTACCAGCTATGGTCTCCAAGTCCGATAGTCCTTCTCAGACAAGGAAGGCCTCAGCTGGGGTAACATCGACAACGGCGACAGGCTCCGGGTGACTTTCCGGAGCTTCCGCTGTGCCAACCACGGCAGGCTCCGGCTCCAAGCGCCCGTTGAAGAGTTTCCACGCCAATTGGAATGGTAGCTTTCCAAGGTAAGCTTTGATTTTTCACCTTGATTTGCTATTCTTATTTTTGTCATATTTTGAATCTTCCAATCTTTTGTCCGCAGGGAATCAAAGATGGGGGTTGATGCTCCGGCCTTTGTCGCAGCGGCCGAAATGGTGCAGGTAGAAGCTCCAGCTCCGACCCCCGCACCTCCTCATGTGGTCGCTGAGGTCACGATAGCCCCGACACCAGTTGTCGTGGATCTAGATCCCGAGTTGACGCCAGAGACTCATGTGGTATCGCCGGACCACATGGGAGACATACATGAAGACGCTCCAGTAGCGGCAACACCAACGACTGAAGCTTCGGCTCAGGACGTGGAGATGGTGGAAGCTCCGGCATTGGAGCCGGAGGAAACTGGGACTCTGGTCGCTGTGCTAGGGGTTGTTGCTGAGCTGGCAGGTGAACCGATGGTGCCAGAAGCTTCGGCCCTTGAGCTGGAAGTCATTGATGCCCCAGCTACTGAGTCGGTGTGGCTTGAAGTTCCCGCCCTTGAGCAGGAAGTTGTTGAAGCCTCGGCAGCCGAGCCGGAGATGGTTGAAGCTCCGGCAGCTGAGTCGGAGGTGGCCGATGTACCGGTGCTTGAGCCGGTGGTGGAAGTGGCTTCGGGTGAAGCTTCGACCATCGCCCCGGAGGTAATAGCTCTGGAAGTGTCCATGCCCGATCTGGAACATTGTGAAGAAGCGGCAGCAGGCTCTCCATCCGTGGAGCCAGCTATTGATGATCTTGCGGTAGGACCTTTGGTGTCGGCCTCTGAGGTAGAAGATCCCCCAGTGGGATCTTCCTCAACAACTGCCGAGGAGCTCCCGGAGGACGGCCCTAGTGCCGCAGAAGCTTAGGGAACCACGCTTGTGGTGTGGGACCCTATTTTTGTTCTTGAAGACCCTCTGGAGCCGGTGGAGATGACCCTAGCAGGTCCAAAGCCTATTCCTTTAGCGTTGTTGATTGACAATGCTTGCTCGAGCCTCCGACGGGTCCAGCTTGCATTCGACCACAATCGTAAGGTCCACAAAGAAGATGCCACACCTTGAGGCATTGGTGCAACAGGCTTCACTTCGAAACCAAGCTAGCGCAGACGAGGCTTGCAGACCAAAAGGAGTGGGTCAAAAAGGAAAAGGCTCGGTTGGAATATTGGGGCAAGCTGCTGGAGTAGAAGGAGGCCACCATTAGGGCCCTCGACGATAATTCTCCGGAGATTCTTGAACAAGCCAATAAAAGGAATGATGCCGCTGACGAACGTCAAGACAAGCTTAATGAGTTAAACAAGATTCTCCTGAAGCGCTGAGCGGATCTCGATGCGAGGGAAGAGAAACTCTTGGAACAACAGGAGGATGTTTTGAAAAGAGAGGAGGAGCTCAGTCAGAAGATGACTCTGGCAGAGCAAAATTTGGCATATCATACTAAGAAGTTTGATATGTGGAGTAAGGAGGAGGAGAAGTATTGGAAACTGGGGCAGGAGCTCTCATAAAGAGAAGCTGATGTTGCCGCCAGAGAAAGGAATGTAAAGAGTAGGGAGAATGACATGGCTAAACGGCGGAACCGCATTCACCTCCGGGAGATAGAGCTAGCCGACCATGAAAAACAAGTTGCTAAAAGTATGCAGCAACATGCCAAAGTGGTCGAGCGACTCGCTCGGGAAGGTTCGGAGCTAGCGGTCGCTAGGAGGTCACTGGAGGAGCTACGTAGATCGAGGACAACTGAATCCCTGTAGGTATCAGATTTTCTCAGGCATGTGGACAGAGCTTTGGTACCTCTTGGCTTCAGTCCAGTACGTCCAGAGAACCCAGCACCGAAGTTGGACCAGACGCTGGTGGCACTTGGCTCTATTGGCAGCAATGTCGACGCGATGAGTGATGTCATCGCCGACCAGTTTGAGACGGATGGAAAAACTCTAGCCAAGAACATCGCCGAGTATGTCTTGGCGTGTTACAAGAGCTGAGAACCCCAACTTTCTCTAGATCCGATCTTCAAAGGACTCATTGTCGAAGAGGAGGATGCCGCCAGGGCTAGCGTCCAAGAAGTTACAAAGAAGGTTGCCTCGTTTTTCCGCACGACTTAGATCCTCCAGTAGCTAGGACCTTTTCCTTTTGCATTTTGTTGTAACCCAGATTTTGTAATACAGTACTTTGAATGAATGAAATCCCATGTTTCTGCAATAAATTCCATTTCGTCCTTGTCTTCAATTCATTGTCCTTTATGTTGTTTGCCCCCTAGTAGATGTACTCAATTTGACTGCGAACATGTACCAAAAGGATTTGACAATGTGTTGATGACTTGAACGCTTTGAACTTGTAGCTTTTAGGTCCGAAGTTTATTTTCGACTTCTGCAGGAAGCTTTTGTTGCATCGATGAAGGGCCCCCTGGAGTCGTCAGAGCTTGTTAGGTCCGATGGCACCCATTGTCAACGCGTAGAACGTCGATGGCGGGCCCCCTGGGGTTGTCGTAGCTTGGTAGGTCTGACGGCACCAACTGTCAACGCGTAGAATGTTAACAGCGGACATCGTTGGAGGTTGTCGGAGCTTAATAGTTCTGACATCTTCCACCATCGCCATGAGTTTTCATTTTTCATGTGCATGAAAGACAAGAAAAAAACCGTAAAATTCATCCTCTCATCTATAACTATTTTGCAACTTACTGTTCTCATTAGAATTTTAGATCCGAAGAAAGTCGATATGATAAAAATCAAATTGATATAATCTTTTGCAGATCTAAATGCTTTTAGGACCCGCCCTACTGAGGCCTACCGAAATGTAGGCAGAGTGGCATACTTAGGGTGCGGGACTAGGCTAAGTCGATACCACACTCCGGACAAGTGTTGGCTGGGCATTCAGGCGAGTAGACCATGCAGCAATGCTAAGATCCGAAAAGACTACCAGTATAACTTGTACAATATATGAATAACTTGGACTAAAACTCAAAAAGAATTGCACAACTTGTGATAGACAAGAAGGATAAGGATAAATAAAAGAGAATGATCCTGCACAAAATTAATGCATGTGGAGTCTGCTTTTATATAACAATGCCTTTCATTATAGGTCCAGGTTACAGGGGAGACAAGGACACACATAGGGTACAGAACCAAGCTAAGCGTTCTATACATCTTGTGCTAACCTAGGACAGGTAGCTACAATTTTAGTGTTGTGACTGTGTCAAGTGTTGCTTGAATGACCCTCCTCGAGGGGTCCGGATGTTCTCCTGGAGGTCCTACCTGACTCTGTTTATAGACTCTATAATTTACATTGCATATAATTACAGACTCACCTTCGTGACAATAAGTATAGAACTTACAGAGGTTCTCAATGTTCAAAGGATTAGGAAGCGGGGTCCCATCCTCAGTTTCCAAGCGAACACATCCGGAACATGATACTTTGATTACTCGGAAGGGACCTTTCTAGCTGAGGGAAAGTTTGTTCATCCCTTCACGAGTTAGTATTCTCCGCAGAACCAGATCACCTTCCTCGAGTTGTCAGTTACGCACATGCCTTTGATGATAGCGCTGGAGCACCTAACTATAACGTGCATTCTGAACTTCTGCTTGGCACCTTCCCTCGTCGACGAGGTCATGGTCTTCATAGCGGAGCTGGTCCTGCGCGGCTTCGGCGAAGGTCCAGACCCGGAGTGACCCCATGGTGATCTCTGGAGGAAGGACTGCTTCAGCTCCCTACACCAAGAAGAAGGGTGTCTCTCTAGTTGACCGGTTAGGTGTAGTCCTACTTGCCCACAGTGCGGATGGAAGCTCCTCAATCCAGTTGGCTCCATGATTTTTCAGGCGCTCATATGTGCGCGTCTTGAGTCCTTTTAAGATTTCCGCGTTTTCTCTCTTGGCTTGGCCATTACTTGCTGGGTGAGCTACTGATGCCTAGCTAACTTGAACGCCGAGGTCTTCGCAATACTCTTGAAATGCTGCACTTGTGAATTGGGTATCGTTGTCAGTAATGACTATGTTCGGAACTCCAAATCTGCAGGCTATGGACTTCAAGGACTTGATTGCTGATTGCTTATTGATAGTCACAACTGGGGTAACTTCTGACCACTTGATGAATTTGTCGATGGCGACATACAGGAACCTGTAACCTCCGACCGCTTTTGGGAAAGGTCTCAAAATGTCCATGCCCCACACAGCGAATGGCCAAGTAGGAGGAATCATTTGCAGTGACTGAGTCGGTGTGTGAATTTGTTTTGCGTGGAATTGGCACTCTTCACACTTTTTCATCAACTCCACTGCGTCCTGGAGTGTTGTAGGCCAGTAGAAGCCGTGTCGAAAGGCTTTACCGACCAGCGTGCGGGAAGAGGCGTGGTTCCCACACTCACCTACATGGATCTCCGTGAGGAGCTCATGGCCTTCTTCCCTTGCAATGCATCGCATTAGGGCACTATTGGCACCGCGCCGGTAGAGATCTCCTTCTACCGGCATGTATCTTTTAGCCAACTGATGATCCTGTCAGCGTATACACCATCTTTAGGAAGGTGGTTGTCTTTCAAGTAGCTCTGGATCTCCGAGATCCATGCATCGGAGCTGACTTGAGCTTCTAAGTCTTGCATGCTGGGTTGCTCGGAGCTTCCTTCAACACCTACAACCCTTGGTGGATGCCATGGTAACAGGGCCACCGGGACTGCCAGCTTCGAGGTGCTGGTCTCTGTGAGACCTGTGTGTGTTGAATACATTGGCTTGTACTGAATACATTGGCTTTGACAATAAAAGTTTTGAATGCGGCCATAACATCTTTTTAGCAAGGTCCGACTCTAGCTCCGAGCTTCGGCAAGGTCCGACAATAGGTCTGACTTTTTTTGTCTAGGTCCGACATGTATTTGGGTAGCTCCGGTGAGCTTTGTCATTAGCTCCGGCATGTCTTTGTTAAGTTCCGATATGTTTTGCTAGGTCTGACTTATGTTGGTTAGCTCTGACATGTTTTTCTAGCTCTGACTTTTGGGATGACTAGTTTCGACTAGTTTTGTTAGCTCCGGCGCTAGGTCCAACTAGCTTTGGTAAGCTCCGGCGCTAGTTTGTACTAGCTTTGGTAAGCTCTGGCGCTAGGTTGTACTAGCTTTGGTAGGCTCTGGCGCTAGGATGTACTAGCTTTGGTAAGCTCCGGCTCAAGCTCCGGTTAGCTTTGGCAAGGTTCGAAGCTTGATCGCAATGTTCCCGCTTTTACTGTGAATTGTCTTGAACTTGCTTTACACTTATGGAAAGGTTTCTTAGCATTCATTTGCTATGTTTTTGGTGCGTTTTTGTTGATATGGCTGATATCGTTTTGATATGCTTTGCAACATGCTTATGTGAGGTGCTCACGTGAGGTGTTGTGTTTGGAACTGACTTGAGTCAAGTCACAGACTTGGGCTCATACGGATTGGTTGTTTGTTCATGTGCAGGTGTTGATTTAGTTCAAGTCATGGCTGGTGACAGGATCCTTTGGACTAGTCTCACGGAGGAGATGAGGTTCCAACAACTAAATTCAGGAGGAATTATGGTTGAGCGGTTCAGGAGGTCGCGCAGGATGATTGAATCAAGGGCAGTGCATATGAAGGTTACTGGACGTCGAAGGAAGGTGTTTGCACATATGAATGCGGTGCATGACATGGCAACATGGTTCCGAAGATGGTTTATGGATGAGAAGATCTGATTGGAAGGATCGGATCGTATCGCTTGATGACTTTGGCTGCGGCAGAGTCGGTTATGACTCGGTATGGAAAGTATCAAGTTGATTATGTTAGGATTTCATGTGGGTCACGAATTTGAGTTATTTTAGGAATGTGGAATACCTTCATAAGGTGTTTGGAAGTCTTAATATTGCTTCCATCTGCGTATAGAAGAGTCCAAAGCAGTTACGGGAAGTTTCGATTCATGAACGGAGTAGGATTAGGGTCCTTATTTGAGTTGAGTTGGCTTTCGAGCTGGTTATATAAGCAAGAGAGGCTAGAGCTCGTGGTAGACAACTTTGGGGATGTTTCTCTTGTGTTTTATTGAATAAAATTTGTAGTTTGAAGGAACTTTTGTGCCTTGTTTGTCCGACTCGTTCCAGACAAGTTCTACTCGTCAAGTTTCTGGACAGCACTACCTTTCGTCAGGGGTTTTATCCTAACTCGAGTTTTATAGATAAAATTCACATTATTATTTTTGGGTTGTCTTCAAAACTTAATTATCTATCATCTATCAAAATTTCACGGGCATTGGATTTGTGGTTTTTGATCTACACGAGTTTCTTTGCAGCGTTTCAGAAATGTTTTTCTCGGGGAGGACAGATTGACCTTTGTTCGATTTTTTGATCATAACTTGAGTTTCTCTCAACAGATTTGAGTGATTCTTATTGTGTTTTCATCGTGACTTAATTCTCTCTGATATATATCACCTTTGTCATGGTGAAACACGTTTAGATTAATCTCACACACGATTTCTTTAACGGATCGTTTTTCTGCCAAAGGGGTTGGGATTTAATTGTTTCCGTTGCATAAGATTTTTTTTTTAAATCTACCATTCACCCCCCTATGGTAGCTTTTCACGTGCTCTTCACTCCTACAATTGGTATCGGAGCCACGGTGCTCCAATCATGGTGATTTGCACGTGTTTTTTACTAATCATCATAGAGAAATACTCCGCCAAACCTTGTGTGTTCGCTGGTATTGATTTTCAGGTTTGGAAGGCACACATGGAGGCCTTCATCCAGGCGCAAGGCTTCACAATATGGGAGAAGGTGTCCAAGACTTACGAAGTACCACCAAACGATCAAGTTACGGTCACAAACCTTCGGGACATCGACAACAACAATAAAGCCCAAAACTTGATCATCCAAGGACTCACTCGGAGCGACTTCGACCGCGTTGCACATCTCTGATCGGCATACGATGTATGGAGAGAACTTTGTGACTATCACGAAGGATCCAACACGATCAAGGAGGTAAAACAAGATATGTTCAAAAAGGAATATATGCGTTTTGAGATGCAACCCGGTGAGTCTATTGATGACCTCTTTGCTCGCTTCAATAAAATTCTCAGCAACTTACATAGTGTCAATGTTAACTTTTCTGATGCTAAGAATGCTAGGCAACTTATTAGTGCATTAGACATGTCAATTTGGGATATGAAAGTAACATCTATTCGTGAATCAACTGTCATGAGTTCTTTTACATTAGATGTGCTTTATTCTAAACTAAAAACTCATGAAATTGACATCTTATCATGTAAGAACCCAGATAAGTCTATTGCATTTGTCTCACAACGTGATATGCCTAGCTCCAGCCAATCATCATCTTGCAATACTTTTGCTTTGTTGTCCTCACTAAACCTGGAGTGGATCGAGGAATTTCCAAAAGAGGAGTTAGCACTCATCTCAAATAGATTCTCAAAAGCATTGCAAAATGTGAGAACTATAAGGAGAGGAAGCTCCGGGCCTCAAGGCTGTTTTGAATGTGGTAAGACAAGACACTTTCGTACAGAATGCCCTAACCTTTCAGGTCCTACTACCCGTGAAGAAAAACAGAACAAGGTCAAGACCACCTCTGGAAATCCCAACAAGAAAAAGAGGGGTACCATAGGACGCAAGATGATTAACAGCTTCATCACCGCACTTCAAGAACTTAGTTCAAGTGATGTAGACTTCAAAAGTGTTGAAGATGATGACGATCTGGGCAACTTATGCTTCATGGCGGGCAAAACAAGATCAAGATCAAGTCAGGATGATGCAGAACACAACAGTGACGATGATGAGGTATGTTCTACTTTCAATGAAATGTGTGATGCTATTTCTCGTGGAACTATTATTGTCAAGAAAAAGGACAAAAAGCTTAGGAATAATGCTGCTAAAATTGAATCACTAGAATCTGAAATCAACCGTTTAAAAACTTTGATTCCTAGTGATGATGCATGTCCCTCATGTGACATAATCTATGAACAATTGTCCACATTAAGAAGTGCACATTCCTCCACTCTAGATAGACTTGATGAAGAAATTGAAAAGAACAGAGAGCTTGCTGCACTTAATGATAAAAACTTAAAAGATGCATCCTGTTCAACAGATGATTTGCATTGTTCTGCATGTGACAATCTTGATAAGAAACTAAATGATGCAATAAATGAAATTTTCATTCTGAACAATGCTTTACGTACTCATGAAGTTAAGAGTTGTTCAAATTGCAAATTAAAAGGAAAAACTTCATGTGAAAACTGCCTAGAATTGTCTATAAAGCTTGATGACATGAATAGGACGCTAGAGCAGTTTTGTGTTGGGAACAAAAATCTAAACTTGCTACTGAGTTCATCCAAATCTTGTAAAGATAAAACTGGTTTAGGTTTTGATTCTCATGTTTATTCTAAAACACATCCACCTAAAATTGTAAAATCATTTGGAAAAGGTTTAATCAAAACTGTCCCTAAACAAAAGGATGTGATATTTGAATCTGCAGGAGTGCTTTCTAATTCTGTTTCTAATGATGGGTGCTCATCTAGACATGATTACAAAATTAAATTTTATTGTACTTATTGTGATAAAGATGGTCATGTCGTAGAGTTTTGTTATAGAGTAGCTAAACAAATTAAAAAGGATAAAATGTTTGCTAGATCTCATAACTTTCATGCTAAACCTAAAATTAGAAACATGCAACCTGCTTTAATAAGTCAAAAATTTGAAAAGGTAGCTTCCGGACCCTCCGGTAAGAGACTTGCAAAGACAGCTCCGGCAGTTCCGATAGCTCCCGGACCTTCTGTTGTTCCCTCCGGAGCTTCAGTTTTTGCTTTCGGACCTTCGGTTTGTGCATCCGGAGCTTCAGCTGTTTCTTTCGAAACAAATGTCCACACCTCTGGAGCTACTGGTTTTTGCTCTAAACGAGTAACAACTTCTAAATCAATTGTTAAGTACAGAAAACCTCAATCTTTGACTCATAAACCTGCTGTTTTGTCACAGCTTTCGCGTATTGTTCCTACTGGATGTCGCATGGCTCAGTACTGGATTCCAAAATGCTTATTGACTAACCCCAGTATTGAGTCAACGACGAACTGCCCTTCTGTGTAGGTTTCATGCTTGAGGAAGGAGAACATATGGATTGTGGATTCAGGTTGCTCACGCCCCATGACCGGTAATAGAGAATGGTTCTCCTCCCTCTCTTTTGTGTCACGTATAGAGAATGTTACTTTTGCCGATAATTCTTCAACTCCAATAATTGCTAAGGGTTCGGTTAGAGTAAATGATCACTACAATTTGAGGATGTGGAACTTGTCAAAAATTTGAAATACAACTTGCATTCTATTTCACAATTGCTAGATGAAAATCTGGAAATTATTTTCAATAAATATTGCTGCATAGTTGTAGGATCAAATAGTGAGCTTATTTTTAACATGTCTCGGTTTGGAAGAGTTTTTAAAGCTGATTTTGATATGTCTTCCTCTAAGCATAGGGGTCTAGTTGCTAAAGATTCAAAGGACTTATATTTTTGGCATCGTAGACTGGTCACATAGGCCTTGATCATCTCACGCGTGTGAGTGCTCTTGATCGCATACATGGGCTGCCTATGCTTAAAGGGGCCAAAGAAATTGTGTGCTCTTCTTGTAGACATGCTAAGATGGTTGTAGGTTCACATACTCCTCTAACAATGATCATGACAACTGAAC
Organism: Tuctoria greenei; assembly: GCA_036927565.1. Classification (NCBI taxonomy): domain Eukaryota; kingdom Viridiplantae; phylum Streptophyta; class Magnoliopsida; order Poales; family Poaceae; genus Tuctoria; species Tuctoria greenei. The sequence goes on from JAYESD010000012.1 coordinate 46,015,960, forward strand.
CGGGTCAACTTTTGCACCTTGACACCGTAGGACCTTCACGTGTTCAATCCCTTGGAGGTAAATGGTATGTTCTTGTGATTGTTGATGATTATTCCAGATACTCTTAAGTTTACTTTATGGCATCGAAGAATGAAGCTTTTAGTCACTTTAGAACTTTATTTCTTAGATTATCAATTGATCACCCAGGATCTTTAAAAGCAATTAGAAGTGATAACGGAACTGAATTTAAAAATCAATCTTTGGATCACTTTTGTGCTGAAAATGGAATAGATCATCAATTTTCTTCAGCATATGTACCTCAACAAAATGGTGTTGTAGAAAGAAAGAACAAAACCTTAGTTGAGATGGCTAGGACTATGCTTGATGAATATCAAACTCCTAGGAAATTTTGGGCTGATGCGATTGCAACCGCCCGTTATGTTTCAAACCGTGTTTTCTTGCGTGTTGAGCTAGGTAAAACACCATATGATCTCCAGTTTGGACATAGGCCTAGTGTCACACACTTTTGGGTCTTTGGATACAAATGCTTTGTTAAGAAACATGGTAATCTTGATAAATTGGAAGCTAGATCCGAAGATGGCATGTTTCTTGGTTACCCATCTCACACTAGAGGATACCGTGTGCTCTTACTTGGAACTAACAAAATTGTGGAGACTTGTGAAGTTTCTTTTGATGAAGCTAGCCCAGGTACTAGCTCCGGTGCTGCAGGACCGGATCCATATCCTCAGGGGGAGGGTATTTTCGAAGAAGAAGAAGATCTGGTGATACTGCCTGATAGTTCCAGAGCTGACATGTGCCCAGCTCCGAACATTGAACAAGCTTCGACTATCACCTATGCAGGTCCTGATCGTCCACAAGTCACAAGCTCATCAATCTGCGATAAACTAAATGAAGAAGAAGGTTGTGATACATCTGTTCCCTTATGGATTTACAAAGATCATCCCCCACAACAGATTATTGGAAGCTTGCATGAACGAGTCACACAGTCTAGGTTTTTCGATCCAAACTCTCATGCTCATTCTACTTTTGTTGATTCTTTTGAACCCAAAGATATATCACACACACTCACCAATGAATCTTGGATTATTGCCATGCAAGAAGAGTTAGAAAACTTTGAAAGAAATAATGTTTGGAAACTTGTACCTCCACATCATAATCACACTTTAATTGGAACTAAATGGGTGTTTGAAAATAAACAAAGTGAGGATGGGGTTGTGGTTAGGAATAAGGCTAGGTTGGTTGCTCAAGGTTTCACACAAGTTGAAGGTCTAGATAGATTGGAAGCCATAAGAGTTTTGTTAGCATTTGCAGCATCTAACGGTTTTAAGCTATATCAAATGGATGTTATAAGTGCTTTTCTTAATGGCTACATAGATGAGGAGGTTTATGTCAAACAACCACCGGGTTTTGAAAATTCAGATTTTCCTAATCATGTTTACAAACTGTCCAAAGCCTTGTACGGTCTCAAACAAGCCCCTAGAGCATGGTATGATAGGTTAAAAACATTCTTACTTGAGAAGGTGTTTACCATGGGCAAGGTTGATAAAACTCTTTTTGTGCTTAAGCATGGCAATGGCTCATTATTCGTTCAAGTGTATGTGGATGATATTATCTTTGGTTGTGCTTCTCATGATCTTGTGTCCAAGTTTTCAGCTATGATAAGTTCATAATTTGAGATGAGTATGATGGGAGAACTCACGTACTTTTTGGGGCTGCAAATCTGTAAGACCTATGTGTGCTGAATACATTGGTTTGTAGTGAATACACATGGCTTTGATGATAAAAGTTTTGAATACTCCGACTTTTGGGATTACTAGTTCCGACTAGTTGTGGTTAGCTCCGGCGCTAGGTCCTGCTAGTTTTGTAAGCTCCGGCGGGAGCTTGGTTGTACTAGTTTTGGTAAGCTCCGGCGCTAGGTTCTACTAGCTTTTGTTAGCTCCGGCTCAAGGTCCGGATTGCTCTGGCAAGGTCCGGAACTTGACCGTAGTGCTTCTGCTTTTCATTTGCAATGTTTCGTACTTGCATTACATTGTTGGAAAGATTGCTTAGTATTCATTTGCTAAGTTTTTGGTGTGTTTTGGTTGATATGGATGATATTGTGTTACTGTGGTTTTGCAACATGCTTATGTGAGGTTCTCACGTAGGGTGTTGTGTTCGGAACTAACTTGAGTCAAGTCGAGGACTTGGGCTCATATGGATTGGTTGTTTATTCATGTGCAGGTGTTGCTTGAGTTCAAGACATGGCTGGTTACGGGATCCATTGGACTAGTCTCAGGGAGGAGATGAGGTTCCAACAACCAAATTCAGGAGGAATTGTGGTTGAGCTGATCAGGAGGTTGCGCAACATGATTGAATCAAGAACAATGCATCTGAAGGTATCGTGGACGTCATAGGAAGATGTTTGCACGTCTGCAAGGAGTGCATGAACGTTGCTACATGGTTCCGAGACGTGTTGAAGGATGTGGACATAAAGAGTTGGTCAGAAAGGTCCAACCTACTAGGTTATGGACTCAGGCTGCGGCTGAGTCGGGTTTGACTCAAATATGGAAAGATTTGAGTTGGTTATGATAGGATTTCGTGTGGGTCAAGAATTTGAGTTGTTTAGTAATGTGGGATACGTTCCTAAGGTGTTTGGAAGTCTTAAGATTGCTTCTATCTGCGTATAGAAGAATCTTGAGTAGTTATGGAATGTTACTATTCGTGATCTGAGTAGGATTGGAGTCCTAGTTGATATTGGGTTGGCCTAAGGGCTGGTTATATAAGCAAGGGAGCCCAGAGCTCGTGGTGCACGACTTTGGGGCTGTTCCTCTTGTGTTCTATTGAATAAAATTCGTAGTTTGAAGGAACTTTTGTGCCTTATTCGTCAGACTTGTTCCAGACAAGTTTTACTCGTCGAGTTTCTGGACAGCACTACCTTTCGTTGGTGGTTTTATCATACCTCGAGTTTTACAGATCCAATTGACGTGATTCTTTTTGTGTTGTCTTCAAAACTTGATTGTCTATCATATGTAAAAATTTCACGGTCATTGGATTTGTGGTCTATGATCTACACGAGTTTCTTTGCAGCGTTCCAGAGCTGTTTTTTTTTGGGTAGGGCAGATTGACCATTGTTTGATCTTTCGATCATAACTTGAGTTTTTCTCGACGGATTTGAGTGATTCTTTTTGTGTTGTCTTCGTGACTTTATTCTCTCTGATATATATCACTTTTGTCACGGTGAAACACGTTTATATTAGTCTCACACATGATTCCTTTATCAGATCATTTTTCTGCTGAAAGGGTTTGGGGTTTAATTGTTTCCGCTGCGTAAGATTTTTAAATCTACCATTCACCCCCCCTCTGGTAGATTTTCACGTGCTCTTCGATCCTACAATTGGTATCAGAGCCACGGTGCTCTAATCTTTGTGATTTGCGCGTGTTTTTGACTAATCATCATGGAGAAGTACTCTGCCAAACCTTGTGTGTTCGCTGGTATTGATTTTCAGGTTTGGAAGGCACGCATGGAGGCTTTCATCCAGACACAAGGCTTTGCAATATGGGAGAAGGTATACAAGCCTTACGAAGTGCCATCAAATGATCAAGTTACAGCTACAAATCTGAGAGATGTCGACAACAACAGCAAGGCTCGGAACTTGATCATACAAGGATTAACACAAAGCGACTTCGACCGTGTTGCACACCTCCGATCTGCATACGATGTGTGGAAAGCACTTTGTGACTACCACGAAGGATCCAACACGATCAAAGAGGTAAGGCAAGACATGTTAAAGAAAGAATACATGTGCTTCGAGATGCAACCCGGTGATTCTATTGATGACCTTTTTGCTCGCTTTAATAAGATTCTCAGCAACTTGCATAGTGTCAATGTTAAATTTTCAGATGCTGAAAATGCTAGGCAATTGCTAAGTGCATTAGAAATGTCAATTTGGGAGATGAAAGTCACATCTATTCGTGAATCTACTGTCATGAGTTCACTTACTTTAGATGTGCTATATTCCAAGTTAAAAACTCATGAAATTGACATAATCTCACGTAAGAACCCCAATAAGTCTATTGCATTTGTTTCACAACGTGATATGTCATCATCTTGCAATACTCTTGCTTTGTTGTCCTCACTAACCGTGGAGCAGATCGAAGAATTTCTACAAGAGGAGTTGGCACTCATCTCTACTAGATTCTCAAAAGCATTGCAAAATGTGAGAACTAGAAGGAGAGGAAGCTCCGGACCTCAACGCTGTTTTGAATGTGGTAAAACAGGAAACTTTCGTACAGAATGCCCTAACCTTTGAGGTCCGACCACCCGGGAAGAAAAACAAAGCAAGGTTCCGACCTCCTCTGGAAATTCCAACAAGAAGAAGAAAGGTACCATAGGACGCAAGATGATCAACAGTTTCATCACCGCGCTTCAAGAGTTCAGTTCAAGCGACGTGGACATTAGAAGTGATGAAGATGAAGATGATTTGGCAAACTTGTGCTTTATGGCGGGCAATTCAAGATCAAGTATGGAGGAGGCAGAACACAACAGCGACCATGGAGAGGTATGTCCTACTTGCGAAGAAATGTGTGATGCCATTTCTCGTGCCACTATTATTGTTAAAAAAAGGACAAAAAGCTTAGGGATAGTGCTGCTAAAATTGAATCACTAGAATCTGAAATCAACCATTTAAAAACTTTGATTCCTAGTGATGATGCATATTCCTCATGTGATTCAATATATGAACAATTGTCCTCATTAAGAAGTGCGCACACCTCCACACTTGATAAACTTGAGTTAGAAATTGAAAAGAACAAAGAGCTTGCTGCACTTAATGATAAAAACTTGAAAGATGCTAGCTGTTCTACAATTGATTTGCATTGTTCTACTTGTGATAATCTTGATAAGAAACTACAGGATGCTATGATTGAAATTTCTATATTGAACAATGCTTTACGTTCTCATGAAGTTAAATTTTGTTCCAATTGCAAACTAAAAAGAAAAACTTAATGTGAAAATTGCCTTGATCTGTCCAATAAACTTGATGACATGCATAGGACATTAGATCGGTTTTATAATGGGAATAAGAACCTAAACTTACTGCTGAATTCTTCCAAGTCTTGCAATGATAAAACTGGTTTAGGTTTTGATTCTCATGCTCATGCTAAGGCACATCCACCTAAAATTGCAAAATCATTAGGAAGTGGTTTGATTCAAACAGTTCCTAAACAAAAAGGAGTGGTTTTAAAATCTGCAGGAGTGTTGTCTCATTCGGTTTCAAATAAAAATATTGCTTGCTCATCTAGACATGAACACAAAGTTAAATTTTATTGTACCTATTGTGGTAGAGATGGTCATGTCATAGATTTTTGTTATAGACTAGCTAAACAACAGAAAAGGGAAAGAATGGTTGCTAGATCTCATAACTTTCATGCAAAATTTGCTGCACATATTGAACCGAATGAACAACCTTCTGTTTTGAGTCAAAAACATTCAAAGTTTACCTCCGGACCTTCTGTTTTTGCCTCCGGAGCTACTGATTTTTGTGCTACACAAGTAACACCTTATAGGTCAGTAGTCAAGAATAAAAAATCTCAAACTTTGACTCATAAACCTGCTGTTTTGTCTCAGCTTTCGCGTGTTTTTCTTGCTGCACGTCGCGTGACTCAGTACTGGATTCCTAAATGCCTTTTGACTAACCCCAATATTGAGTCATTGACGTATTGTGATTTTATGTAGGTTACACGTTTGAGGAAGGAGAACATTTGGATTGTGGATTCAGGTTGCTCACGCCACATGACCGGTAACAAAGATTGGTTCTCCTCCCTCTCTTTTGTGTCACGTGTAGAGAATGTTACTTTTGCCGATAATTCTTCAACTCCTACGATTGCTAAGGGTTCGGTTAGAGTAAATGATCACTACACTTTGAAGGATGTGGCACTTGTCAAAAAATTGAAATACAACTTGCTTTCTGTTGCACAATTGCTAGATGAAAATCTAGAAATTATTTTCAATAAAAACTGCTGCAAAGTTTTAGGTTCAAATAGTGAGCTTATTTTTAACATGTCTCGGTTTGGAAGAGTTTTTAAAGCTGATTTTGATATGTCTTCCTCTAAGCATAGGTGTCTAGTTGCTAATGATTCAAAGGACTTATATTTTTGGCATCGTAGACTTGGTCACGTAGGCTTTGATCACCTAACGCGTGTTAGTGCTCTTGATCGCATACGTGGGCTGCCTAAGCTTAAAGGGGACAAAGAAATTGTGTGCTCTTCTTGTAGACATGTTAAGATGGTTGCAGGTTCACATACTCCTCTCACAATGATCATGACAACTGAACCATGTCAACTTCTGCATCTTGACACTGTAGGACCTTCACGTGTCCAATCCTTCGGAGGTAAATGGTGTGTTCTTGTTATCGTTGATGATTATTCTAGATACTCTTGGGTTTACTTTATGGCGTCTAAGAATGAAGTTTTTAGTCACTTTAGAACTTTATTTCTTAGATTATCAATTGATCACCCAGGATCATTAAAAGCAATTAGAAATGATAATAGAACTGAATTTAAAAATCAATCTTTTGATCACTTTTGTGCTGAAAATAGAATAGATCATCAATTCTCTTCACCATATCTACCTCAACAAAACGGTGTTGTAGAAAGAAAGAACAGAACCTTAGTTGAGATGGCTAGGACTATGCTTGATTAATATCAAACTCCTAGGAAATTTTAGGCTGATGCGTTAGCAACCGCTTGTTATGTCTCAAATCGCGTTTTCTTGCGTGCTAAGCTAGGTAAAACACCATATGAGCTTCGGTTTGCACAAAGGCCTAGTGTTAAACACTTTCGGGTCTTTGGTTGCAAATTATTTGTTAAGAAACATGGTAATCTTGATAAATTTGAACCTAGATCCATTGATGGCATGTTTCCTGGTTATCCATCTCATACTAGAGCATACCATGTGCTTTTACTTGACACTAACAAAATTGTGGAGACTTGTGAAGTGTCTTTTGATGAAGCTAGCCCAGGTACTAGCTCGAACATTGCAGGTGCAGATCCATATCCGCAGCGGGAGAGAATTTTCGTTGAAGATGAGGAAAAAATGGAACTGCTGCCCGAAAATTCAGCAGCTAATGACATTGTTCGGGCTCCTGATATTGATCCATAGCCAGCACCGACGACCATCATTGCTGGTCCAGATCCTCCTCAAGTCACAAGCTCGTCGATTTATGATGAACATGAAGAAGAAGAAGCTTGTGAGACATCTGTTCCCCTACGGTTTTACAAAGATCATCCCCCACAACAGATGATTGGAAGCTTGCACGAACGAGTCACACGGTCTAGGTTTTGCAATCCAAATTCTTATGCTCATTCTGCTTTTGTTGCTTCTTTTGAACCCAAGGATATATCACACGCACTCACTAATGAATCTTGGATTCTTGCCATGCAAGAAGAGTTAGAAAATTTTGAAAGAAATAATGTTTGGAAACTTGTACCTCCACCTCAAGGTCACACTTTAATTGGAACTAAATGGGTATATAAAAATAAACAAAGTGAGGATGGGGTTGTGGTTAGGAATAAGGCTAGGTTGGTTGCTCAAGGTTTCACTCAAGTTGAAGGTCTAGATTTTGATGAAACTTCTGCTCCTGTCACTAGATTAGAAGCCATAAGAATTTTGTTAGCTTTTGCAGCATATAAAGGTTTTAAGCTATTTCAAATGGATGTTAAAAGTGCTTTTCTTAATGGCTACATAGATGAGGAGGTTTATGTCAAACAACCACCGGGTTTTAAAAATCCAGATTTTCCTAATCATGTTTACAAACTGTCCAATGCCTTATACGGTCTCAAACAAGCCCCTAGAGCATGGTATGATAGGTTAAAAATATTCTTACTTGAAAAGGGATTTACCATGGGCAAGGTTGATAAAACTCTTTTTGTGCTTAAGCATGGCAATGACTCATTATTCGTTCAAGTGTATGTGGATGATGTTATCTTTGGTTGTGCTTCTCATGATCTTGTGTCCAAGATTTCAGCAATGATGAGTTCCGAATTTGAAATGAGTATGATGGGTGAACTCACATACTTTTTGGGGCTGCAAATCAAGCAAACCAAGGAGGGTACCTTTGTGCATCAAACGAAGTATACCAAAGACCTCCTAAGGTGCTGCAACATGGACAAAAGCAAGCCTCTTCGGACACCAATGGGAACAGCAACAACACTTGAACTTGATGAAGATGGTGAATCTATGAATCAAAAAGAATATATAAGCATGATCGGATCACTTTTGTACCTCACGGCATCAAGACCGGACATACAATTCAGCGTATGTCTTTGTGCATGGTTTCAAGCTTCCCCACGTGTTTCACATCGTCAAGCCGTCAGAATGATTCTCAGGTACTTACATGGAACCCAAGAATTTGGCATTTTTCTTCCTTCTTCCTCAACCGTTACTTTGAAAGCTTTTTCGGATGCTGATTTTGGGGGTTGTAGGATTGATAGGAAAAGTACTTCTGGTACTTGTCATTTTCTTGGTAATTCTCTTGTTGCTTGGTCCTCTAGAAAACAAAATTCAGTTGCACAATCCACAGCTGAATCTGAGTATGTAGCTGCTGCTAGTGCTTGCTCACAAATTCTTTGGATTGTTCAAACACTTAAGGACTATGGGGTTGATCTAGATAGTGTTCCACTATTCTGTGATAACACTAGTGCCATTTGCATTGCTAAAAACCCCGTGCAACATTCTAGAACTAAGCACATTGACATTAGGTATCACTTTCTCCGAGAAAACGTTGAAAAAGGAAACATTGTGCTTCACCATGTAGATACCGAACAAAAATTGGCTGACATTTTTACAAAACCTTTGGATTTCACTCGTTTTTGTTACATTCGTAGTGAAATAGGGGTTATGCATCCTCATGGCTTAAATTGAGGGGGGGGGGGTTTGAAACTTGGGAAGTCTATGTGTGAATCTGAAAATAAAATAATATGAGTACAGAATTTTATACATATATGACTTTGTGATTCCTTTTACATGCTAAAAGTTCTTACTACATTACTCGTGTTATACATTTTGTAGTTTTTGCCATGTCTAGTAATTGGAATAATTACTTACACTAAAACTGGTCATGGTCGAACTTTCTTGCTGTTTTGAACTTGTTACATGTTCACAAGTGCTTTTAATCATTAAGAATTCATCAAGTAATCAACTCAAATGTTGAGTTTTTATGAACAAATATAAATTGAGAAAAGATCAAGAGAATATGCATGCATCGCACTTCTTCTTTTGAGATGGCTTATCATTGCACTTAGATATGAACTTGGAAGAAGTTGTGTATGACTAAAATCATGTCCTTAAGCTTCTGATTGTCAAATGACATAGGCTTAGCTTGGTTGGTTAGAATAAGGCAGATGCGCATATAATCTCTTGCAAATATCATATGATCTAAATTTGTGTTTTGAAAAATAATAAAATGCAGCAACTAGTGTCATGCTTTCAAGTTATGAAATAGTTAAGTTTGCGAGATCATTACTTGCTTAAATTGAAAATTACATATGATCTCTAGCATGGCTTACACTACTTTATGTATCTCATTGATGTGATAGTGTAAGTTACTTGATAGTATGACTTGGATGAGCTTTGTTTTATATGTATATGTTATAATATGATCATAACAATTAAAATTTCTCTTTTACCTTGCTGAATACATTGTCAAAGGGGGAGAGATTAATCACACATTCAAAATGGGAAAGATAATGTGCATGGGGAGAGAGATAAAGGGGGAGAGATATGTGAATTTTGAATATTTGCTTTTCTTCTCATTTTATTTCTGATTTACAAAAAGGGGAGAAATTGTCTTCAAAACTTTTAATGAGAATAAGCCAATGTTCGGATTTTAAATGGTGTTGCCAATGCATTCATCAAGGGGGAGATTGTAAGACCTATGTGTGTTGAATACATTGGCTTGTAGTGAATACACATGGCTTTGATGATAAAAGTTTTGAATACTCCGGCTGTTGGGATTACTAGTTCTGACTAGTTGTGGTTAGCTCCGATGCTAGGTCCTGCTAGTTTTGTAAGCTCCGGCGGGAGCTTGGTTGTACTAGTTTTGGTAAGCTCCGGCGCTATGTTCTACTAGCTTTTGTTACATCCGGCTCAAGGTCCGGTTTGCTCTGGCAAGGTCCGGAACTTGACCGTAGTGCTTCTGCTTTTCATTTGCAATGTTTCGTACTTGCTTTACATTGTTGGAAAAATTGCTTAGTATTCATTTGCTATGTTTTTGGTGCGTTTTGGTTGATATGGATGATATTGTGTTACTGTGGTTTTGCAACATGCTTATGTGAGGTTCTCACGTAGGGTGTTGTGTTCGGAACTAACTTGAGTCAAGTCGAGGACTTGGGCTCGTATGGATTGGTTGTTTATTCATGTGCAGGTGTTGCTTGAGTTCAAGACATGGCTGGTTACGGGATCCATTGGACTAGTCTCAGGGAGGAGATGAGGTTCCAACAACCAAATTCAGGAGGAATTGTGGTTGAGCTGATCAGGAGGTTGCGCAGCATGATTGAATCAAGAACAATGCATGTGAAGGTATCGTGGACATCATTGGAAGATGTTTGCACGTGTGCAAGGAGTGCATGGACGTGGCTACATGGTTCCGAGACGTGATGAAGAGATGTGGACGTAAAGAGTTGGTCAGAAAGGTCCAACCGACTAGGTTATGGATTCAGGTTGCGGCTAAGTTGGGTTTGACTCAAATATGGAAAGATTTGAGTTGGTTATGATAGTATTTCGTGTGGGTCAAGAATTTGAGTTGTTTAGTAATGTGGGATACGTTCCTAAGGTGTTTGGAAGTCTTAAGATTGCTTCTATCTGCGTATAGAAGGATCTTGAGCAGTTATTGAAAGTTATGATTCGTGATCTGAGTAGGATTGGAGTCCTAGTTGATATTGGGTTGGCCTAAGGGCTGGTTATATAAGCAAGGGAGCCCAAAGCTCGTGGTGCACTACTTTGGGTCTGTTCCTCTTGTGTTATATTGAATAAAATTCGTAGTTTGAAGGAAATTTTGTGCCTTGTTCGTCAGACTTGTTCCAGACAAGTTTTACTCGTCGAGTTTCTGGACAGCACTACCTTTCGTCGGTGGTTTTATCATGACTCAAGTTTTACAGATCCAATTGACGTGATTGTTTTTGGGTTGTCTTCAAAACTTGATTGTCTATCATATGTCAAAATTTCACAGTCATTGGATTTATGGTCTATGATCTACACGATTTTCTTTGCAGCGTTCCAGAACTGTTTTTTCTCGGGTAGGGCAGATTGACCATTTTTTGATCTTTCGATCATAACTTGAGTTTTTCTCGACGGATTTGAGTGATTCTTTTTGTGTTGTCTTCGTGACTTGATTCTCTCTGATATCTATCACTTTTGTCATGGTGAAACACGTTTAGATTAGTCTCACACACGATTTCTTTATCAGATCGTTTTTCTGCCGAAAGGGTTTGGGGTTTAATTGTTTCCGCTCCGTAAGATTTTTAAATCTACCATTCACCCCCCCTCTGGTAGCTTTTCACGTGCTCTTCGATCCTACAAAATCAAGCAAAACAAGGAGGGTACCTTTGTGCATCAAACGAAGTATACAAAAGACCTCCTAAGGCGCTTCAACATGGACAAAAGCAAGCCTCTTTGGACACCAATGGGAACAACAACAAAACTTGAACTTGATGAATATGGTGAAACCGTAGATCAAAATGAATATAGAAGCATGATTGGATCACTTTTATACCTCACGACATCAAGACCGGACATACAATTCGGCGTATATCTTTGTGCACGTTTTCAAGCCTCCCCACGTGCTTCACATCATCAAGCCGTCAAAAGGATTCTCAGGTACTTACATGGAACTCAAGAATTTGGTATTTTTCTTCCTTCTTCCCCAACCTTTACTTTGAAAGCTTTTTCCGATGCTGATTTTGGAGGTTGTAGGATTGATAGGAAAAGTACTTCCGGTGCTTGTCATTTTCTTGGTAATTCACTTGTTGCTTGGTCCTCTAGAAAACAAAATTCAATTGCACATTCCACAGCTGAATATGAATATGTAGCTGCTTCTAGTTCTTGCTCACAAATTCTTTGGATTGTTTAAACACTTAAGGACTATGGGGTTGATCTAGATTGTGTTTCACTGTTTTGTGATAACACTAGTGTCATTTGCATTGCTAAAAACCCTCTGCAACATTCTAGAACTAAGCACGTTGACATTAGGTATCACTTTCTCCGTGATAATGGTTAAAAAGGAAACATTGTGCTTCACCATGTAGATACCGAACAACAATTGGCTGACATTTTTACAAAACCTTTGGATTCCACTCGTTTTTGTTTCATTCGTAGTGAAATAGGGGTTATGCATCCTCAAGGCTTACATTGAGGGGGAGTTTCCAAACTTGAGAAGTCTATGTGTGAATCTGAAATTAAAATAATATGAGCATAGTATTTCATACATATATGACTTTGTGATTCCTTTTACATGCTTAAAGTTCTTACTACATTACTCGTGTTATACATTTTGTAGTTTTTCTATGTCTAGTAATTAGAATAATTATTACACTAAATCTGGTCATGGTCGAACTTTCTTACTGTTTTGAACTTGTTGCGTGCTCACAAGTTCTTTTAATCATAAAGAATTAATCAAGCAATCAACTCACATGTTTTTGGGTCTGATAATAGGTCCGACTTTCTTTGTCTAGGTCCGACATGTTTTTGGGTAGCTCTGGTGAGCTTTGTCTTTAGCGCCGGCATGTCTTTGATAGCTCTGGCATGTCTTTGTTAAGCTCCGATATGTTTTGCTAGGTTCGACTTATGTTGGTTAGCTCTGACATGTTTTTCTAGCTCTGACTTTTGGGATGACTAGTTCCGACTAGTTTTGGTTAGCTCTGGCGCTAGGTCCGACTAGATTTGGTAAGCACCGGTGCTTGTTTGTACTAGCTTTGGTAAGCTCCGGCGCTAGGTTGTACTAGCTTTGGTAAGCTTCGGCAGTAGGATGTACTAGCTTTGGTAAGATCCGGCTCAAGCTCCGATTAGCTTTGGCAAGGTTCGGAGCTTGATCGCAATGTTCCTGCTTTTACTGTGAATTGTCTTGAACTTGCTTTACACATATGGAAAGGTTGCTTAGTATTCATTTTCTAAGTTTTTGGTACATTTTGGTTGATATGGCTGATATAGTTTTGATATGCTTTGCAACATGCTTATGTGAGGTGCTCAGGTTTTGTGTTTGGAACTGACTTGAGTCAAGTCGCAGACTTGGGCTCGTACGGATTGGTTGTTTGTTCATGTGCAGGTGTTGCTTGAGTTCAAGTCATGGCTGGTGACAGGATCCTTTGGACTAGTCTCAGGGGGGAGATGAGGTTCCAACAACAAAATTCAGGAGGAATTATGGTTGAGCGGGTCAGGAGGTCGTGCAAGATGATTGAATCAAGGGCAGTGCATATGAAGGTTACTGGACGTCGAAGGAAGGTGTTTGCATGTATGCATGCGGTGCATGACGTGGCAACATGGTTCCGAAGATGGTTTATGGATGAGAAGATCTGGTTGGAAGGATCGGATCGTATCGGTTGATGACTTTGGCTGCGGCGGAGTTGGTTATGGCTCGGTATGGAAAGTATCGAGTTGGTTATGTTAGGATTTCGTGTGGGTCATGAATTTGAGTTATTTTAGGAATGTGGGATACGTTCATAAGGTGTTTGGAAGTCTTAAGATTGCTTCTATCTGCGTATAGAAGAGTCCTAAGCAGTTATGGAAAGTTTCGATTCGTGAATAGAGTAGGATTAGGGTCCTGATTTGAGTTGAGTTGGCTTTCGAGCTGGTTATATAAGCAAGGGAGGCCAGAGCTCGTGGTAGACGACTTTGGGGCTGTTGCTATTGTGTTCTATTGAATAAAATTCGTAGTTTGAAGGAACTTTTGTGTCTTGTTCGTCCGACTCGTTCCAGACAAGTTTTACTCGTCGAGTTTCTAGACAGCACTATCTTTCGTCGGTGGTTTTATCATAACTTGAGTTTTACAGATCCGATTGACGTGATTCCTTTTGGGTTCTCTTCAAAACTTGATTATCTATCATCTTTCAAAATTTCACGATCATTGGATTTGTTGTTTCTGATCTACACGAGTTTCTTTGCAGCTATTCAGAACTGTTTTTCTCGGGTAGGACAGATTGACCTTTGTTCGATCTTTTGATCATACCTTGAGTTTCTCTTGACAGATTTGAGTGATTCTTCTAGTTTTTTCTTCGTGGCTTAATTCTCTCTGATATATATCACTTTCGTCATGGTTTAACACGTTTAGATTAGTATCACACACGATTTCTTTAACAGATCATTTTTCTACCAAAGGGGTTGGGATTTAATTGTTTCCGCAACGTAAGATTTTTTAAATCTACCATTCACCCCCCTCTGGTAGCTTTTCACGTGCTCTTCAATCCTACAGTATCACCCCCTCCACTCAGTTCAGCGGACCGAGCTGGTAGTCTTGACAACCTCCGGACGAAGATTCCGTCTGGAGCCGAAGCTCCGGTTGAAGCTTTCGTCGAGAGTTTGTCAGCTTCAGCGTTATGGAGACGCTGAACATGGTGGAGATCTAGGACTTTGAAGTCCTTGTGGAGTCTCTGGACTTCAAGGAGATATGCGGCTAATTAGGGGTTGTTGCAGCAGCATTCATCTCTGACTTGCTTCATGATTAGCTGCAAATCACCCTTCACCAACAGCTGCTTGACACCATAGGATAGTGCCACCTTGAGCCCATAGATGACGGCTTCATATTCCGCCATGTTGTTGGTTGCCTTGAAGTCAAGTAGAACCATATATTTGTCTTTCTCCCCAGTCAGAGCGAGGAGAAGTATTCCAGCTCCGACCCCCTGCTTCTGCGCGGAGCCATCGAAGTAGAGGGTCCAATGAGGCTTAGTGAAGACCGGGACCTTAGGTGTTGGCTTTATCTCAGTGGGGCCCCCTGGATTTGATAAAGAGGGAGTCCACTCCACCACAAAATCAGCCAAGGCTTGACTCTTGATAGCCTGTCGTGGCAGGAATTCAAGATCGAATTCTGCCACCTCCGCTGCTCACTTTACGATGTTCCCAGTAGAATTTGTGTTATACAATATAGCACGCAGTGGAAAAGAAGTTACCACTGATATCTCGTGGGCTTGAAAATAATGACGAAGCTTCCTTGAGTCAATAAGAACTGCATACAACAGCTTAAGCACCTCGATGTATCTGGTCTTGGCATTATGGAGTACTTCACTGATGAAGTACACTGGGCATTGGATGGTCTGGACCCTCTCGGAGGGGCCCGGAGCTTCCTCTCCATCGACCCGAACCCTACCGGAGGGGTCCGACCCTTCTTGTGGAGCATCCTGGACCCTCCCGGAGGGGCTCAGAGAGAGGTTGATCTTCTAGCACTCCATATTGAAGATCCGTGCCTAGGGGTTGGGACCCAGACTCGCAATCAGGTAGCTCCGAACCCTCCCGAAGGGGTCTAGGCTCCTGAACTGGAGGTGGTTCCGGTCTTTCCGCGACCAGAACCATGCTTACAACTTCTGTAGTTGAGGAAATATAAAGTAGTAGAGGCTCACCAGGGTTCGGAGATACCAAGATTGGTGGGGTGGTGAGGAGCTGATTGAGCTCTTGGAACACCTTTTCTGCTTCTTCGGACCAATGGAATGGTCTGGTCTTTTTCAATTGCTTGATAAAGGCAAGTGCTCGCTCTGCTAGTCTCGAGATGAACCGATTGAGCGCGGCTATACATTCTGTTAGCTTCTGGATGTCCTTGATGCAGGCTGAAGGCCGCATATCTTCTATTGCCTTGATCTTCACCGGGTTTGCCTCAATTCCTCGGTCGGTCACCAAGAAACCAAGGAGCTTCGCGGAGCTAACCCTGAAGACGCACTTGTCTGGGTTTAGCTTGGTGCGCTTGATGCACAGCTTGTCAAAGACGGCTTGCAAGTTTTCAAGGAGTGACTCCTTTTTCTTGATCTTCACAACGATGTCATCGACGTAGACCTCCACCAAGTCCCTAATGAGTTCTCCAAAAGTTTTGTGCATAGCTTGCACAAAAGTTGAAGTAGCATTTTTGAGACCAAATGGCATATCAGTATAACAATACAATCCATCTACTGTTATGAAAGCAATATGCTCTTCATCTTCCCTAAATATTTGGATTTGATGATATCCCAAGTATGCATCTAGGAAACACAATAGCTCACACCCGGAGGTGGAGTCCGCTATCTGATCTATCCTAGGTAGTGGAAATGTATCTTTTGGACATGCCTTATTTAAGGTGGTGCAGTCAATACACATCTGAAGCTTCCCACCGGCCTTGGGTACAACAACTGGGTCTGTCAGCCATTTTGGATGAAAAACTTCCCAGATGAAACCAGCTTCGAGCAGCTTCTTGATCTTCTGTCGGACGAAGTTTTGCCGCTCGACTGATTGTTTCTGGGGGTTCTGGTGTACAGGTCGTGCGGCTGGATAAATCTTCAGATTATGCTCAATCACCTCCCTAGAGATCCAAGGCATTTGTGATGGTTGTCAAGCAAACACGTCAACATTCGCTCGGAGGAAAGTGATGAGCGTGAGTTCCTATTTGTTGTTTAGACCTCCCGATATATGAGTGGTCTGAGCAGCATTGGAACCAATTTGGACGACTTTGCGGCTATGTCGTTGTCGCCGCTTGGTTGCACACGTGGTGCAGAGGTTGAGCCACAATGACGAGAGCTCAGAGGTTGAGCAGCTTGCTTTTTACCGGATGCCTCCTCCTACGCTGTTGCAAGAGCACAGAGTTCTTCCAGTGCGGTGATTCCTGCAGTACGGTCCCAGCAGATGCGGAGATTGCCGAATGGTGTTGGCATCTTCAACACTAGGTAACCATAGTGAGCCGTAACCATGAACGTGTACAAGGAAGGCCTGCCCAGGATGGCGTTGAAGGGTAAGTTGATCTGCGCGATGTCAAAGACCAGCTTTCTCGGTCCTGTATTTCTCCCGAGTTCTGAAGGTCACCGGGAGTCTGATGGACCCGAGAGGGCTAATGGCCTCCGGGCCTAGCCCGGAGGAAGGGCGTGAGGGATGAAGGTTCGAGGGTCAAAGCCGGATCTGGACGAAGGCTTCATAGCTCAGGAGGTTCAGACCCGCACCTCCGTCCACCAAAACTTGGTAGAGTTGGACATTATTGATGGTAGGAGATACTGGTGGCAATTAGCCAGCTCCGATCATGTTCCAGGAGCAGTCCGTAGCATCGAAGGTTATGGGAGTGTCCATCTATTTCCGATGAGGTTCCACCCTGACGGTAGGTGTTGCAGCGGCCATGTCCTGCCGCATTGTCAACCGTGTTGTACACATCCTTTAGGACCTTCTTGGGATCCTGAAAGCCAAGCTCCGTTTCAGCCGGAGCTTCGTCGACTTTTTACTTTCCTTCACGCTGGCAGAAAGGAGCTTCTTCTCCGCGCTTGTCGTAGCGCTCAACAAGGTTTTGGACCTCCCGACAGTCCTACAGACTGTGCTTGTCTATCTTGTGGATTGGACACCACATTTTAGAGCTACCGCCATCTTACGACGATGGTCGAGGGCGCTTTTCGCGGCGTGGCCCCCAGCCACCCAAAGCTGCAGCAGCCGCAGCAGCAGGTGTGCCACCTGACGGTTTTTTCATGTCGTTGGTCTTCTTATTCTTTCCACTGTCGAAGGTAGTTGCCTCAGCCTTGGAGGACTTCTTATTGGCATGCAGAGATAGTTTGGAGTGCATCTCATGACCCTGCGTAGCTCTAGCACATTTGTCAGCCAGGCTGAAGAGTTCCGTGACACTGGTGACTTCTTTTGTCGCCAGTTTCTCCAGCATCTTTTTGTCTCGGACGCCCTGTCTAAATGTGACAATAACAGAAGTGTTTGAGATAGAGGGTATTGTATTGCATACCTGAGAGAATCGTTGGATAAAGGATCGCAACGTTTCTGCCAATTTTTGTTGAACAACAAAAAGGTCCAGTTCAGTGACGGGCTATGTTTAGGAGCTCC
Source organism: Tuctoria greenei (assembly GCA_036927565.1). Lineage (NCBI taxonomy): Eukaryota > Viridiplantae > Streptophyta > Magnoliopsida > Poales > Poaceae > Tuctoria > Tuctoria greenei. The sequence continues at coordinate 46,033,967 of JAYESD010000012.1, forward strand.
CGAAGTTGGCGATGAAATGTTGGCAGAGCTCTGCCCAACTGTTGATGGAGTCAGGCAGGAGACTCATGAACTAGGACCAGGTGGTCCCGGTCAAAGCCATATGGAAATAATTGGCCATCACGTCCTCATTGCCCCCCCCCCCCCCCGTCGCAAGTATAGCGGTGGAGTAGATTTGGAGGAATTCAGCAGGGTTGACAGTACCGTCGAATTTCTCCAACATATGAGGCCAGAACTTCTGGGGCCAGCAGACCATGCGCAGATGCATGGCTAGGGCAGAACAGCCTCCTCCTACTCCCAAAAGAGCATGGTTGTCCTGAGCTTCTCGCCTCTTGCGAGCACGCTCAATGTGGAAGCGGTTGTCCTACTGTCGGTAACGGCGGTCAAGCTCCGACTACGGGTCATGCGTCGAGAGCCTCGATGCAGCGTGGGTGCAACGTGCCCCGGAGGGCAGCGAAGTCACCTGTTGGGACACAACACATCTCTTGTGCTGTGAAGCTTGTGGACCAAGTCTTCCTAACAACATCCGAAGCTGTGAAGGTGCCTGCCCCGAAGGAGCAGGACCTTGATTGCTGATGCCATCGGCTGCAGCTGCAACCAGATGTTCAACATCAGCCCTCCACTACTCCATCGCACCCTAGGCTGCTCCTGGAGGTGGTGCACGTTGGAGCAGAGTGCGCGCAACAACAAGCGCGTGCTCAGGATTGTTGTTCATCGATGCCGTGATCGATGCGAGTACTCCATCCTGTTTCCATCATTGTTTGCCAGAACAAATGCTGGTGGTTGTGATGGGATGCTCGCCGGAAGAACAGCGCCCGCTAGTTCTTGCATGTTGGAAGGTTGATTCCCTCCAACAGGTTGCACAACGTTGTTGCCGTTGGATGATCCTGCGGCGGAGTTCACCATCTTGTGATCTCAGGTGCCCCATACATGGCGCGCCAAATATCGAAGCGTACGAATGACACTTCCCCCGGTACTACTAAATAATATCCCGCAGAGGTTCATGTATCGGTTTGGGCGCGCGGAGATCCTAGACAAGATGATGACACAGATGATTTACATGATTCGGGTCGCCTGAGCGTAATACCCTACTCCACGGGGTATTTTTTGTTGTATTAGGGATTCACTAGTGCTTGCGTGCTTATGAGCTTGCTTGTCTTGTATCGTGTAGCACATCCCTTTTATAGACCAATGGATGGTTGTTACAAGAGTTGCCTGGCCCGACATGTGGCCCTGACGGTTATTATTGCCTAATACACGACTAAGTGTGTTTAAGCACCCTAATAGCGTGATAACGCGCCTTAATGGTGGTCTTACCAGTATTAAGGGTCTTCTGATTGTGCGCTATTAATATTGATTTAATGGCACATAATCAGGCCTTGTAACTGAAGCAGTCACTGTCTCTTGAATGTTCGTGCCGTTGGAGATCCGTTAGTATTCCTGCTGGTGTCGTAGGTCTGGAGGCTCAACACGTGGCAGATCCAGAGCTTCCCATCGCATGGAGGTAGGTCCGGAGCCACTACACACATGGTGGTACTTGAGGTTCTCTCTATTGGGGGTTAAGTCCGGGGTCACTGTACACGTGTCAAAAACGGAGCTCCTCTATGTAGGGTGTATAGCTCCGGTCTTATATTACACGTGGTGGTGCCGGAGCTACCCATGAAGGAGGTGGGTCCAGCGCCCCGTGACATGTGGGGCCTACGGAGGTATTCAACTTTGACAGGTGAAAATCCCTTGCACTTCTTGCGGTATCATGGGGTACCCAGTACGCGGGGTACCCACAATTGCATCTTTTAGTTTCTTGTCAAGTTTGTCACATGCAGGACAATGCAGATCATCTGTAGAACAAGAAGCATCTTTTATGTTTTTAACATTAAAATTAGACAGCTTTTTGTTCTTTTCAATTTCTTCATCATGTCTATCTAGAGTGAAGGAGTGTGCACTTCTTAATGTGGACAATTGTTCATAGATTAAGTCAACTGAGGGACATGCATCATCACTAGGAATCAAAGTTTTTAAGCGTTTGATTTCAGATTCTAGTGATTCAATTTTAGGAGTATTATCCCTAAGCTTTTTGTCCTTTTTCTTGACAATAATAGTTGCACGAGAAATTGCATCACACGTTTCATTACAGGTATAACGTACCTCATTGTCATCACTGTTGTGTTCTGTATCATCCTGACTTGATCTAGATCTTGTTTTGCCCACCATGAAGCATAAGTTGGCCAGATAACCACCATCTTCATCACTTCCAATGTCTACATAACATGAACTGAGCTCTTGAGGTGCGGTAATGAAGCTGTTTATCATCTTGCGTCCTATGGAACCCTTCTTTTTCTTGTTTGAGTTTCTAGAGGTGGTCTTGACCTTGTTCTGCTTCTCTTCATGGGTAGTAGGAACTGAAAGGTTAGGGCATTCTTTACGAAAGTGTCCTGTCTTACCACATTCAAAGCATCATTGAGTTTCGGAGCTTCCTCTCCTTCTAGTTCTCACATTTTGCAATGCTTTTGAGAATCGAGTAGAGCTGAGTGCTAGCTCCTCTTCTAGAAATTCTTCAATCAGTTCCAGCATTAGTGAAGACGGCAAAGCAAGAGTATTGCAAGATGATGATTGGCTGGAGCTAGGCATATCATGTTGTGAAACGAATGCAATATACTTATTTGGATTCTTTCGTGATAAAATGTTAATTTCATGAGATTGAAGTTTAGAGTAAAGCACATCTAAAGTAAGAGTACTCATGACAGTTGATTTACGAATGGATGTTACTTTCATCTCCAATATTTTCATGTCTAATGCACTAAGGAGTTGCCTAGCATTCTCAGCATTAGAATAGTTTAGTTTGACACTACATAAATTACTGAGAATTTTATTAAATCGGGCAAAAAGTTTATCGATGGACTCACCATGTTGCATCTCGAAGCGCATGTATTCCTCTTTTTACCTCCTTGATTGTGTTGGAGCTTTTGTGATAATCACAAAGAGCTCTCAAAACATCGTATGCTGATCAGAGGTGCGCGAAACGATCAAAGTCACTTTGAGTGAGTCCCTGAATGATCAAGTTGCGGGCTTTGTTGTTGTTGTCAATGTCCCGTAAATTAGTCGTAACTTGATAATTTGGTGGCACTTCATAAGGTCTGAATACCTTTTCCCATTTCACGAATCCTCGTTCTTGGATGAAAGCCTCCATGTGTGCCTTCCAAACCTAAAAATCAATACCACTAACACGCAAGGTTTGGCGAAGTATTTCTCCATGATGATTAGTCAAAACACATGCAAATCAAAGAGGTTAGAGCACCGTGGCTCTGATACCAATTATAGGATTGAAGAGCACGTGAAAAGCTACTAGAAGGTGGTGAATGGTAGATTTAAACTTTTTCAGCAGAAACAAGGAAAACCCCTCAGTAGAAAAAAATTGTTAAAGAAATCGTGTGTGCGACTAATATAAACGTGTTGAACCGTGACAAAAGTAGTAGATAGTATAGATAATCAAGTTACAAAGACACGACAATAAGAATCACGGAAATTCATTGAGAAAAACTCAAGTTACGATCGAAAGATCTAACAAATATCAATCCGTTCTACCGAGTAAAAAACAGTTTTGCAATACTGCAAAGAACTTGTGTAGATCCAAAACCACAAATCCAATGACTGTGAAACTTTTACAGATGATGGAAAATCAAGTTGTGAAGACAACCCAATAAGAATCACGTCGATTGGATCTGTAAAACTCGAGTTATGATAAGACCACCGAAGAAAGGTAGTGATATGAAAAAACTCTACAAGAAAAACTATTAGACAACAAGTCGAACGAACAAGGCACAAAAGTTCCTTCAACAATGAATTTTATTGACAAAAATGCAAGAGGAACAGCCCCAAAGTCATACATCAAAAGCTCTGGCTTCTCTTGCTTTTATAACCAGCCCAAAGGCCAACTCAACTCTAACTAGGACTCTAATCCTACTCTGATAATGAATCGCAACTAACTATAACTGCTCAAGACATTCCTATTCGCAGATAGAAAAAATCTCAAGACTTCCTAAAAAACTCAGGAACAAATTCCACATTTCTATAACATCCTAACTTCGTGTCCCACACGAAAACTATCATAGCCAACTCGATAGTTTCAATATCCAATCCATAACCGACTTTGCCGCAGCCGAAGTCATCATCCGATACAATCCGATCCTTCCAACCAGATCTTTACTTCCATAATCATGTCTTCAGAACCATGTTGCCATGTCATGCATCACATGCATACGTGCGAACACTTTCTTTCGCCATCCAGTTTCCTTCATATGCACTGCCCTTGATTCAATCACCCTGCATGACTTCCTGATCAGCTCAACCACAGTTCCTCCCGAACTTGATTGTTGAAACGTCATCTCCTCCCTGAGACTAGTCCAATGGACCCCGTCACCAGCTATGTCTTGAACTCAAGCAAAAGCTGCACATGAACAAACAACTGATACCTAAGGGCACAAGTCCTTGACTTGACTCTGGTTAGTTCCGAAAACACAACACCTTATGTGAGCACCTCACATAAGCATGTTGCAAACCACAGTAAAAGTGGACATTTTTATAACAGCCAAAATGCAACAAAAACACAGTAAATGAATACTAAACAACATTTCAGAATGTAGAACAATTTGGAGAAACAATAAAATTAAGTTCCAAAACTTGCAAAAGCTAAAGGGGGCTGGAACAAAGTCAGTAGAAATACAGCCAATAGGAGCTTCCCGAAGTTACCAGAACTAGCTTCCGCCGGAGCTTACCAAAACTAGTCAGAACTAGTCAACCAAAAAGTCGGAGCTAGAAGAAGCAAGTTAGAGCTTAATAGAGACATGCCGGAGCTATCAAAGATATGTCAGAGCTAAATACAAAACTCATCGGAGCTACCCAAAAACATATCGGACCTAAACATAGCAAGTCGGACATTATGTCGGACCTTGCCGGAGCTACCCAAAACAAGCCGGACCTTTCGTCAGATATTGTTGGAGCTCGGACCTAGAGTCAGACCTTGTTAAAAAATGTTTTGGTAGTATTCAAAACTTTTATCGTCAAAACCAATGTACTCAGCACACATAGGTCTCACAAAGGTCTATCAATACAATATATCATATGACTTTGGTGGGTATTTCCAATCAAATGAGGATAACTTGAATCTTTTTAGAATTTATCCGAAAATCTTAGTTTTACTTTAAAACAAGGAATAGCAGCCCTATTACTATATCATATGTTACAACAACTTATAATGGATAAAGCTTTTGCTACCCACAATTTCCAAATCAAGGCAAAAGCAATTCTAGCCAATGAGAGTGATATGTTGGAGAGTAGTAAGTTGTAAACTAGGGACTCAGGAAAAATAAAACAGAGCAACTATTCATCATTTCATCTATGTGAATTCCAAGTCATTCTTACCGGACATCTTTTATTTTATTTGAAAATAAAACCTATCATATATATATATATATATATTTAAATGCAAGGTGGATGATGGCTAAGTGGAAAATAAATATGCAAGGGGTTGATACAATTTACCACAAGTGGGGGTCCTCCCCCAAGCTTTTTCTTCACTCACCTCCGTGATGAAGGCTGAACCCTTAATGACTGAAGTATGCCGCGAGATCGGCTTGTTGTTGTTGCAGCATGATGTTGAAGTTGGTGAATTGAGCATCCACGTGTTGTTGCCAGTCTTGGGTACCTTGGACATGCCCTTGGAGAGTGTGGTAGATGTCACCTGTCCTTACTTCAAGCTCCTCCATACGTCTAGAGAGGTTCGTCATTCCTTCGCTATAGTCACGATGACTTCTAGCCGAAGTGGAATGACATCTTTTCATAGATGTTGGAGGCAAGCTGCTAGAGCTTGAAGTGGATAGGGGTGCCTCCCATGTAGCACCTTTCCATACATGCCAAGACGAACCTTCGGTATCATATGATGGAATTTGAGTCCATTCGGGTGCATCACCCGTTTGGTTCTCTTCCTATTCGTACTCATGTACCATGGAGGTTGTAGGGGGCATGACTGCTCTCCTTATACGGCTTCTAGTTACCCTGCCAGAGACATTACTTCTTCCGGCTTCCTCAATGGGAAGTAGGTCAATGGTTAGCCTCCGACATTTGTACCAATGATATCCGGGTTAGGTAACCAAATTATATTGACAAAGCTGGGATAATAAAATATCAAAGAGCCATCTTAATCATGCTTAAGGGTATGTCCTTGCACTAAATAATCTACATCAATTAATTCTCATTTATTTTCAATATACTCTAATGAAGAATATTCTATTGCTCCTACTCTAGTAGCAATACGGGTAATCAATGAAGTGCATTCAATTGGCCCTACCCTTGGGATGTAATCTAAGCATTGTGTCATCAAGGCAATAATTGTAGCAACTTTTATCTTTTTAATCATGGCAAATAAAATTTTTAGCTCATCATCATGCACTATCCTTACATCTCCTCTAGGGAACATAGTCATAGCCACCCATCTATGCATGAAGCGTAAAGTATGGTTGTGCAAGTGGCTATTCCTAGGTGCACTACGTCTAAACTCACTAGTTAAATCTTGCCAAAAACTTTGTTTCTTAAACTTAGACAAAGAGTCTAAATCTAGCAAACAACGTTTATGGAAGCCTAGGATTTCACTTATTTCTTTGCATAGGATGTTGTATTCTTTTTTAAATAATCTAAAAGTAATACCAACAAATCCATTTTGAGTGTGCAAAGGAATGGTATGGAGAGAAGGCATGAACCTTTCTAGTCTATGTGAGCAATGTTTTCCCATCCAAATGCACGCCAACTGGAAAAGAATTCAGATTCCATACCTATTTTGGAGATCAAATCCGGATCATAAGCTTTTGTATGAGAAAACTCACGATCTTGGAGGAGCTTGCGTGCTTGATCTTCAACTTTACTTTGGATGTCGAGGTTGTTGTCATGAAGAAGTTGGTGTGGGTTGCTCCTCTCACCCATGGGAGTGTCCTCTCCCACAATACTCCTCCATGAACTTGGTGTAGCAACAGAAGAGGGGCATGCACTTGAATCTCCACCATGGCTTGAGCTTGCAGCCTCCTTCCACTTTCCAAACAACCTCTTCATTCCTTTCATGGCCACAACAAACAAGAACACAACAAGGAAAGAACTCGAAAGAGGTGATGTTAGTGAAAATAAAACCCCGACAAAATTTTCCCTTGAAGAACTTGAGAGCGACTTGCAAATGCAAACAAAAGCAAATCCTTTTTTGAGCTGGGAATTTATCAAGAGCACTTCAACGAAGAGCAAGAAAAACAATGTGAGCAAGAGTGACTTTTGGGATGTAAGAAAGGAGGTGAAGTGTGAAGAGAAGTGCTCCTCACGGCAATCTTTTATAGTGTGAAATCCCCAACGGTCACTGGGAAACCAAATGTAGCCGTTGGAGGAAAGAGAGCCAAATTGGCTCTTTCTCCATGTCAGCCGAACAGGGGGTCGACCGACCTGAAAGGTGGGCTCCCTTGTTCCCCCTTTTGGCAGGTGGCTTCCCAACAATCATGAAATTAGCATGTTGGCGAAATACCACTTTTGCACCTCAGAAAAATTGTTTTCCAAATAAAAACTTTTCAAAACCCAATAATTTCATTTTTGTGAAAAATAAAGAAATAAAAATGATAGTTGAGAATATAAGATTCTCGACTTACCAGGAATACCAAATATGAAGTGGGGAAAATCAAATTAAATGGGGAAAACCAAATAAAGAGAAAAGAAAAACAAAGAAAAGGATAACTACCAATTTAACCTATTGGCTAGGTCTCACCACCGTCCGATGAGATGGACATTCCTCCTTCTTCATTTCTTGACATCTGGGCGCAGAAGGATGGGCTCGATGACTTGTCTTGCTTCATCCGCCATACCTTCTTTGGCGGCGTTATGGACTTGGGCCTTTGGGGAGGCCCGAACTTCTCCATCTTCTTGGGGTGTCGGCATGGACGATAAGACGGGTTTTCCTCATAGATCAAATTTCTAATGAATGCAATGAGCGGGTCCAACTTTGGAGGTGTGGTTTCGACATCTTGAATGTGTTTAACATTCAGCCTATACTTGATACGGATCATGGAGCATTGCTCCAACTTTGGGCGAAAGTTAAACTTCTCCTCCTTGCCATTGATATGGAAGTGGATTTTTCTGGCTCCCACATCTATGCAAGCCTTGGCGGTGCTTAGGAATGGGTGCCCAAGATTGAGCGGCGTATCTGAATGTGGCTTAGAGGGGGGTGAATATACCTTTTTGAAATTTTGTCGGAACCTTCAACACTTAACAACCAGATCAAATCCTGAGATGTCGGAATTGTACGGTAGAGTGCGGACTAGTCCGGTGCGTGCGGACTAGATTGATCAAGCTTGATCAATTATCTCGATCCTAGACTGTATGCAGCGGAAAATTACTTGTAATGGAGTGTCACACAACTATTAACTAGGATGTAGCACAACTTAATCTTATATTCAATGTTTCAACGTAATGTGAACAAGATTTATTGAAACCCTAGATAGATATGAAGAGTAAGAACAATTTGCGCAAAATAAGAACACAAGCTCTTTATCCCGTGGTTCGGTTCCCATAGAGGCAACCTACATCCACGTTGAGGAGTCCACAAAAGAACCGGGTCTTCTCCAACCCTACCCTCGTTGGATCGCCACAGAGGCCAATCCTTTTCACTAATCACAAAGGGCAAATAACCGAATTCATGGGGCCTTCTTACAAGTTGAGGGCTCCCCATGATTACAAGATGAACACCACCAAGAACACACTCTTAAGATCACAATGAAAACCACAGGAGTGTGTTAGGGAATCAAACCAAGAGCTCAAACGTGTGGAATCTTGTCTCTCCTATGATCCAAAGTAAATCCTCAAGGGTTTGATCTATCTTGTGTTGGATTTCGTGGAGAGAGGTGTTTATTAGGCTCTTGGAAGGTGTGACGGCGCAAGGGGTCGAATGTAGTTAAAGTTGGGCCATGCACAACTATTTATATGGGGTTCCCAAAAGTTACCGTTAGGCTTTAGAAAAATCAGACTAGTCCGTGGTGGGCACCGGACTAGTCCGGTGTGCTGCTTGTTGGAAACCCTAGGTTTCCAGAAATATCGGACTTGTCCGACTGAGAACGGACTTGCCCGATTTTAGTCAGAAGGGATTTCGTACTTGTCTGTATTGATATCGGAATTGTCTGGTGTGGTGATGCCCTAGGTGAATATAGGACAAGTCCTCACTTGGAGGACTTGTTCGAGTTTAGTCAGAGGCATTATCGGACTAGTCCAGGCTTTTTCAGACTAGTCCGGTGCAGACAAGTCCGCAGTGGCTGGACTTGTCCGAACCTGTCCAAAGCTGACATCGGACTAGTCCGTGGTGATATCAGACTAGTGCGGTCAGTGAAAACTGGACTGCGTGGACAAGTCTGCATTGTGAGGACTTGTCCGATCTGGTGCAGAAAGATATCAGACTAGTCTGGGGTCTGTCGGACTAGTACGGTCCTATATAAATTTGTGCAATGCGTGAGATTATTTGTGCTTGAGCTCTTGGGGTCTGTTTCCTTAACACACTCCATACACAATGATTTACTACACTTGGTTCGTGATCTCTTTTCCGCATTGCTTCTCATTCTCCTTTTTTTTGGCGCTTTGCTCATTCTTTCATTAGAAACTGTGCTCATCTCAACAATGTGGTTAGGATCTCATTTGCTTGTCATAAATCAACCAAAACCCACAAGGGATTCCTATACGCACTTTCAATCTCCCCCTTTTTGGTGATTGATGACAACCAATTGAGATTTCAGAAAATATGATAAAAGGTTGATATTTTCATAAAGTGAGCACGTATGAGTTTGAAACACATTAAACAATGAAAACATAATTCATGTGTGCACTCTTTATGGTTGGATGCAAAACTAAGTATGTATAAACAATAATCATTATGAGAATGACATAATTGACATCAATATATCAACAACAATCATATATGTCATTTTTAGAGCAAAATCACAAATAGCTTCATAAGCAGTTCATAACATTTCATCACAAGACCAAAAGCACCAAAAGAGCGTGATATAAGTCATACAACCCTAAAAGAGACAAAAGATACAAAAGATAGCTCTCCTCGCAGCCTACAGCTAAAGTGTACGACTCCCCATCAATCTCTCCCCTTTTGGCATCAAGACACCAAAAAAAAGGAGAGCAGTTTTGATGGAGGATGAAGGAAATCACCTTTGGGAGCTCCAGCGAGGTGAGAGAGCGTAGGTGAGGTTGTGAGGATGAATAGGATTAGGGTTTGGCGGCTGCTAGGGTTATGGAGACAAAAAATCGGACTTGTCCGAAAACAGTCGGACTAGTCCGAACTTTTGCAAAGCCTATATCGGACTAGTCCTTGGTCGGCCGGACTAGTCCAGACTTACAGTCACTCTATGGACTAGTCTACAGGGGCGACTAGTCCGGGCAACCACGGACTAGTCCGTGGTCACCAGGAAAGAAATGCTTAGCCCATTCGTATATATTCAAAGGTACTTATTAAGAAAATTAGGGAGCCAAAAACACACAATAATCAAGATGAATATGCTCAGTAAACATTGAACAATCAAGCAATGATCATAATTCACCAAGATCTCATAATTGACATAGTTTTTCTAAAAAATTGAGAGGCATGATCGTCACAACACAAACAATATATTTTGAAGAGTTCATACAGGTATGAAAGTTTTCAAGCCACATTCCAAGCATCAAGGATATTGAGTTCATTTCGGAGCTCGCAAAAGAATTTTTCATCTAGTGGCTTGGTAAATATATCGTCTAGTTGCTTTTCGGTATTGACATGTGAAATGGCTATATCTCCCTTCATTGTGTGGTCTCTCAAAAAGTAATGTCGGATGTCTATGTGTTTGGTCCTAGAGTGTTGAACGGGATTATGGGCATTCTTAATAGCACTCTCCTTATCACAAAGGAGTGGAATACGGTTCATGTTATAACCGTAATCCCTAAGAGTTTGTCGCATCTAAAGGTGTTGTGCACAACAACTCCTTGCTGCAACATACTCCACTTCGGCCGTGGATATGGCAATGGAGTTTTGTTTCTTGGAGGACCAAGAAACTAGGGATCTACCTAGGAATTTGCAGGTGACAGAGGTACTTTTTCTATCTACTTTGCATCTGGCATAATCTGCATCGGAGTAACCAATGATTAAATTTGGAACCTTTGGGATACCAAATTCCTAGGTTGGGTGTATGAACTAAATACCACAAGATTCTCTTTATGGCTGTCAAATGGCACTCTTTTGGGTTGGCTTGTAACGTTGCACACAAACATAAACTCAACATAATGTCTGGCCTAGATGCACATAAGTAGAGTAGAGACCTAATCATGGAGTGATATACCTATTGATCCACGTTTGGTTCATCTTCATTGAGATCCATGTGGCCATTTGTTGCCATGGGAGACTTTATAGGCTTCGCCTTGTCCATTCCAAACTTCTTCAATTTGTCTTGAGTGTACTTAGTTTGGCTTATGAACGTCGCTTCCTTTTGTTGCCTCACTTGGAATCCCAAGAAGTACTTTAGCTCTCCCACCATAGACATCTCAAACCTATCTATCATAATCTTACTAAATTCCTCACAAAAAGATTTGTTAGTTGAACCAAAGATAATATCATCAACATAAATTTGACAAATAAAGATATTATTGTCAATGTTCTTTGTAAACAATGTATAATCTACTTTACCGATCTTAAACCATTTTAATTTAAGCAATCTCTAAGACACTAATACCAGGCTCTAGGAGCTTGTTTGAGGCCGTAGAGAGCCTTATGCAATTTAAAGATGTGGTCGATGAACTCTTCATCTTCAAATCCGGGGGGTTGCTCCACATACACCTCCTCCTTGATTGGTCTGTTGAGGAAGGCGCTTTTCACATCCATTTGATAGAGCTTGAAATCATGGTGAGTAGCATATGCAAGTAATATTCTAATAGACTAAAGTCTAGATACGGGAGCAAAGGTTTCATCAAAATCCAAACCTTCGACTTGTGAATTCCCTTTGGCCACAAGTCGTGTCTTGTTCCTTGTCACCACCCCGTGTTCGTCTTGTTTGTTGCGGAAGACCAATTTGGTGCTGACGACGTTGAACTTGGTTCTTTCGACTAGTTCCCACACCTCGTTCCGTTTGAAGTTGTTGAGTTCTTCTTGAATGGCCACTACCCAATCCGGATCCTTCAATGCATCCTCAACCCTGCGCAGTTCCAAAAAAGGATACAAACGAATAATTCTCAGAAAAATTAGCCATGCGAGATCTAGTGGTTACTCCCTTTCGGATGTCACCGATGATGTTGTCGATTGGATGATCCCTTTGAACACATAGGTGTACTCTTGGGTGTGGCACATGCGGTCTTGAATCTTCATGGTCATCTTCTTCTCCCCCTAGATGGTTGCCCTCATTGACTTGTTGATTGTTTTTGTCTTCTTGAGGTTGATCTTGTATGGAAGCTCCCCCTTGATCATTGGCCTCCTCTTGTGGTTCATCTTCCTCATGCATATGTAGAGGTGGTTCTTGTTGTCGAACTTCGCCCAATGCCATTCTTCTTAGTGCTTGACAAGGAGCTTCTTATTTTTCTAGCACACATGGATCAACTTGCTCCTATTGGGAGCCATTAGTTTCATCGAACACTACGTCATGTGCTACTTCAACAAGTCCAAAGGTCTTGTTAAAGACACGATAGGCGTAAGAGTTCGAATCATAACCAAGCAAGAAACCTTCATCGGACTTCAAAACGAACATTGAAGTCCTAGACTTCTTGTTCAAAATACAGCATTTGGATCCGAAAACTAAAAATATGAAATATTAGGCTTGTTACCGGTGAGTAGCTCTAATGATGTCTTCTTGAGTAGTCGATGAAGGTAGAGTCTGTTTATGGCGTGGCAAGCGGTGTTAACCGCTTCCGCCCAAAACTGATCGGAGGTCTTGTATTGATCGAGCGTTGTTCTCGCCATCTCTATGAGGGTTCGGTTCTTCCTTTTGGCAACTCCATTTTGTTGAGGAGAGTAAGGTGCTGAAAACTTGTGCTTTATGCCTTCTTCGTCTAGGTACTCCTCAACTTGGGTGTTCTTGAACTCCGTTCCGTTGTCGCTTCGAATGTTCTTGATCGTCACTGAAAACTCATTTTGAGCATGCTTGAAAAACTTCTTGAGTGTTCCTTGTGTTTTTGTCTTATCATGTAAAAATAAAACCCAAGTGAAGCGAGAAAAATCATCAACAACTACTAAGCCATATTTGTTACCACTGATGCTTATGTAAGGAATTGGACCGAATAGGTCCATGTGAAGTAGCTCGAGCGGTCTTGTTGTAGTCATGACGTTCTTCAGGGGGTGAGGTGGTTCAACTTGCTTCCCGGCTCGGCACGCGCTATAGGGCCTGTCTTTCTCAAACACAACATCCTTCAAACTTCGGATGTGATCGCCCATGAGGAGTTTTTGAAGATTCCTCATACCAACATGCACCAGCCGTCTATGCCACAACCAACCCATGTTGGTCTTTGCAATCAAGCATGTGTCAAGTTCGGCTTTATCTTTTTTAAAGTCAACAAGGTAAAGCTTTCCCTTTAACATACCCTTGAATGCAATGGAACCATCACCCCTTTTAGAGACGGTCACACCCTCATTAGTGAACAAGCGATTATAACCTTTGTCACATAATTGAGATATGGACAGCATGTTATAATATAGGGAATCAACAAGTAACACATGAGAAAGAGTATGCTGAGATGATATGGCAATTTTACATGTACCGAGCACCTTTCCTTGACTATTGTCTCCAAAATAGATGCCCTCGCTTGGATCCTTATTTTCTTCATACTCAACAAACATCCTTCTTTCTCCGGTCATATGTTTGGTGCGACCACTGTCTAGCACCCATTTAGATCCACCGGAGGAATAGGCCTACAACACAAATCAAGCCTTGGTTTTAGGTACCCAAGCTTGCTTGGGTCCTTGGAGGTTAGTTACAAGAGATTTGGGCACCCACACATGAGACTTGGTGTTCCCATGGCGTGGCCCAACATAATGAGCATAAATTTTACCAAAATTACTTCTCATTAGAACATAAGATGCATCAAAAGTTCTAAATAGCAACTGTTGTTGTTTATAAACAGAACTAATCTGGGTCACCGGACTTGTCCGTGCCGGTGTTGGACTAGTCCGATATTCCTGTGTGTAGATTTTGTTGGACTTCCTAGCTTGAGAGTAATTTCCCTTCAGAAAGATAATGCTCTCCTTGTTATTCTTATGGATTCTAGCATTTTGGTTTCCACCATAGGAATACCCAATGCCATATTTGACATTAGGACATCTTGTGGCCAAGTATGCACTACGTGCATATTTGACCTTCTCCTTGTCAAATATGCCACTTTGGGTGGGATGCTTATCCTTGGTAGAGGTTGACTTCTCTTTCAAGCTAGTGTCAACTTTACCTCATGCACAAGTAGAAGCAGTTTCAGTTTTAAGGGTTTGAGAGGGCGAGCTGGAAGAGGATGAAGGGTCACTTTGCTTGAGTGACTCAACTTGCACCTCAAGGATCTTGTTAACCTTGATTAGGTTAGCAAGTTTGTCCTTGACTGTGGCATTTGAGTCGCGTTACTCCAAGCAAGCTTCCTTGCTTGAAGCTAACTCAAGATCTAGTTACTTGCTTCGCTCCTTTTCAAGCTCAAGAAGCTTGTCAAGTTCAAGATATTCCTCCTTTTGGGATATAATCATATCTTCTTGGCGGTTTATCAACTTCTCCTTCTCAACAAGCTGATCAAGTAGAAACTTCATTTTCGCAGCGGTTTTCCTATCTAAGCCAATGAGCATGTCTTCATTATCACTAGCAATTTCATTATCACTAGAAATGGAATGCAAGGAAGAGGGTTTGGTTGTTACCTTTCGTTTACCTTCCTTTGCCATGAGGCAAGTGTCGTTCCCCTTCCATGTGCCGAGAGTGGGGAAGAGAGTGGACTTCTTGGATGTCTTCTTGATGGCTTTGCTAGCCATCTCCTCTTCTTCTTCAGATGAGGACTCATGATTTGAGTCCCACTCGTTCCCTATATGCGCTTGTTCGGCTTGCTTCTTTTTCTTGAAGAATTTATTGGGTGAGGCTTTGTTTCCTTAGTCTTCTTCTTGTTTTCTTCGTATAGGCAATCAACTATAAGGTGGTCATACTCACCACAGTTATAGCATGCCCGCCTCAACTTCGGTCTTGATTTTTCCTTGTACTTCCCTTCACTTGAATTATCCCCTTGTCTTTTCTTCATCATACTTTTGAATTTCTTCATGAATAGTATCATGTCATCTTCATCCATGTCGCTGCTCTCGCCATCACTGTCTTCTTCTAGTTGAGCTTCTCGAGCTTCTTTAGACAGGGGCTTGAGAGTGGAATTTAAAGCGACCCCTTTCTTCTTTGCCGAGCTGTGGTCCGCAATCTCTTTGACATGCTTCGCCTACTTTTCCATCATCTCAAAATTGATGATCTTCCCAAGTAGCTCATCCGGGGTTATTTTCTTGTACCCGGGGCTTTCTCTGATCATCGAGCACATGTGACATTCTAAGGCATGAAAGCTCTAAGAATGAGCTTCACCACCTCGTGGTCATTCTACTTCTTGCTTCTGTATGCTCAAACCTTGTTGATGAGCATCTTTAGTCGGTTGTACATGTCTTGTGGTGACTCATCTTCTTCGATGGTGAATCTTCCCAATTCGCCTTCGATCATCTCAATCTTCACCTCTCGCACATGATGGCCACCTTCATGTGCAGTTTGCAAAGTGTCCCAGATTTCCATTGCAATCTCGAGTCTGTCCACTTTTTTGAACTCGTCCCGACTATGTGATGAGGTGATGACTGCTGCAGCTTGGACATTTCGATGGATTGCTTGCTCTTGGCTAGGTGTGAGCTCATCATCATCGTCAGGGATTTCTATTCTTGTAACCACAATGTGCCAAAAACTGGGATTGAGAGTAATCAAGTGCATTTTCATGTTCTGCCTCCAGATTGAGTAGTCATTTTCATCAAAGTGTGTGCATTTTCCAATTGGAATAGATAGGTAGTGATTATTGCTAGAATTAAGACGATCGTAGTTGAAAAGATATCGGGAGTAGTCGGTGTGACTACTCCCCTTCTTCTTCTTCTCATCTTCGATCTTCACTTTTCCCTTGGAGAGGGTTTTCTTCCATAGGAGCGCCTTGAGTTCCAGCGTCTCCTCATCGTCATCCTCGATGTCTTGAATGGCCTCGAGGAGCCTCTCCAATTTTAGTTCTTTTCTTCTTCAACCTTCTCTTGGTTGATGCTCCTGTGTACGTCCTTCATATCCGACATGATCTCTTCGAGCGATTAGTATCCTTTTAAAGAAACCTGCTCTGATACCAATTGAATGTGGCCTAGAGGGAGGGTGAATAGGCCTTTTGAAATTTTTTCGGAACTTGCAACACTTAACAACCATATCAAATCCCGAGATATTGGACTAGTCCGGTGGAGTGCGGACTAGTCCAGTGCGTGCGGACTAGATTGTTCAAGCTTGATCAATTATCTCAATCCTAGACTGAATGCAGCGGAAAATTACTTGTAATGGAGTGTCACACAACTATGAACTAGGATGTAGCACAAGTTAATCTTATATTCAATGTTTCAACGTAATGTGAACAAGATTTATTGAAACCCTAGATAGATATGAAGAGTAAGAACAATTTGCGCAAAGTAAGAACACAAGCTCTTTATCCTGTGGTTCGTTCCCACAAAGGCAACCTACATCCACGTTGAGGAGTCCACAAAAGGACCGGGTCTTCTCCAACACTACTCTCGTCGGATTGCCAAAGAGGCCAATCCTTTTCACTAATAACAAAGGGCAAATAACCTAATTCAAGGGACCTTCTCACAAGTTGCGGTCTCCCCAAGATTACAAGATGAACACCACCAAGAAAACACTCTTAAGATCACAATGAAAACCACAGGAGTGTGTTAGGGAATCAAACTAAGAGCTCAAACGTGTGGAACCTTGTCTCTCCTATGATCCAAAGTGAATCCTCAAGGGTTTGATCTTTCATGCATTGGATTTCGTGGAGAGAGGTGTATTCTAGGCCCTTGGAAGGTGTGACAGCACAAGGGGTCGAGTGTAGTTAAAGTTGGGCCATGCAGACCTATTTATATGGGGTTACCAAAAGTTACTGTTAGGGTTTAGAAAGATCAGACTAGTCAGGTGTGCTGCTTGTAGGAAACCCTAGGTTTCCAGAAATTCGGACTTGTCCGACTGAGAGCGGACTTGTCCGATTTTAGTCAGAAGGGATTTTGTACTTGTCTGTATTGATATCGGACTTGTCTGGTGT
Organism: Tuctoria greenei; assembly: GCA_036927565.1. Lineage (NCBI taxonomy): Eukaryota > Viridiplantae > Streptophyta > Magnoliopsida > Poales > Poaceae > Tuctoria > Tuctoria greenei. The sequence continues at coordinate 46,051,313 of JAYESD010000012.1, forward strand.
GGTGATGCCCTAGGTGAATATAGGACAAGTCCTCACTTGGAGGACTTGTTCGAGTTTAGTCAGAGGCATTATCGGACTAGTCCAGACTTTTTCGGACTAGTCCGGTGCGGACAAGTCCGCAGTGGCTGGACTTGTCCAAACCTGTCCAGAGAGGATATCGGACTAGTCCGTGGTGATATCGTACTAGTGTGATCAGTGAAAACTGGACTGCGTGGACAAGTCCGCATTGTGAAGACTTGTCCGATCTGGTGCAGAAAGATATCGGACTAGGCCGGGGTCTGTCGGACTAGTACGGTCCTATATAAATTTGTGCAATGCGTGAGATTATTTGTGCTTGAGCTCTTGGGGTATGTTTCCTTAACACACTCCATACACAATGATTAACTACACTTGGTTCGTGAGCTCTTTTCCGCATTGCTTCTAATTCTCCTTTTTTTTGCGCTTTGCTCATTCTTTCATTAGAAACTGTGCTCATCTCAACAATGTGGTTAGGATCTCATTTGCTTGTCATAAATCAACCAAACCCCACAAGGGATTCCTATACGCACTTTCAATCTCCCCCTTTTTGGTGATTGATGACAACCAATTGAGATTTCACAAAATATGATAAAAGGTTGATATTTTCATAAAGTGTGCACGTATGAGTTTGAAACACATTAAACAATGAAAACATAATTCATGTGTGCACTCTTTATGGTTGGATGCAAAACTAAGTATGTATAAACAATAATCATGATGAGAATGACATAGTTGACATCAATATATCAACAACAAGCATATATGTCATTTTAGAGCAAAATCACAAATAGCTTCATAAGCAGTTCATAACATTTCATCACAAGACCAAAAGCACCAAAAGAGTATGATATAAGTCTTACAACCCAAAAAGAGACAAAATATACAAAAGATAGCTCTCCTCGCAGCCTACAGCTAAAGCGCACGACTCCCCATTAATCTCTCCCCGTTTGGCATCAAGACACCAAAAAGAAGGAGAGCAGTTTTGATGGAGGATGAAGGAAATCACCTTTGGGAGCTCCAGCGAGGTGAGAGAGCGTAGGTGAGGTTGTGAGGATGAATAGGATTAGGGTCTGGCGGCTGCTAGGGTTATGGAGACAAAAAATTGGACTTGTCCGAAAACGGTCAGACTAGTCCGAACTTTTCCAGAGCCTATATCGGACTAGTCCTTGGTCGGCCGGACTAGTCCAGACTTACAGTCACTCTACGGACTAGTCTGCAGGGGCGACTAGTCCGGGCAACCACGGACTAGTCCGTGGTCACCAGGAAAGAAATGCTTAGCCCATTCGTATATATTCGAAGGTACTTATTAAGAAAATTAGGGAGCCAAAAACACACAATAATCAAGATGAATATGATCAGTAAACATTGAAAAATCAAGCAATGATCATAATTCACCAAGATCTGGTAATTGACATAGTTTTTTCTGAAAAATTGAGAGGGGTGGTCGTCACAACACAAACAATATATTTTTAAGAGTTCATACAGGTATGAAAGTTTTCAATCCACATTCCAAGCATCAAGGATTTTGAGTTCATTTTGGAGCCCGCAAAAGCATTTTTCATCTTGTGGCTTGGTAAATATATCGGCTAGTTGCTTTTCAGTATTGACATGTGAAATAGCTATATCTCCCTTCATTGAGTGGTCTCTCAAAAAGTGATGTCGGATGTCTATGTGTTTGGTCCTAGAGTGTTGAATGGGATTATGGGCAATCTTAATAGCACTCTCCTTATCACAGAGGAGTGGAATACGGTTCATGTTGTAACCGTAATCCCTAAGAGTTTGTCGCATCCAAAGGTGTTGTGCACAACAACTCCTTGCTGCAACATACTCCGCTTCGGCCGTGGATATGGCCATGGAGTTTTGTTTCATGGAGGACCAAGAAACTAGGGATCTACCTAGGAATTGGCAGGTGACAGAGGTACTTTTTCTATCTACTTTGCATCTGGCATAATCTGCATCGGAGTAATCAATGATTGAATTTGGAACCTTTGGGATACCAAATTCCTAGGTTGGGTGTACGAACTAAATACCACAAGATTCTCTTTATGGCTGTCAAATGGCACTCTTTTGGGTTGGCTTGTAACGTTGCACACAAACATAAACTCAACATAATGTCTGACCTAGATGCACATAAGTAGAGTAGAGACCCAATCATGGAGCAGTATACATATTGATCCACGTTTGGTCCATCTTCATTGAGATCCATGTGGCCATTTGTTGCCATGGGAGACTTTATAGGCTTTGCCTTGTCCATTCCAAATTTCTTCAGTATCTCTTGAGTGTACTTAGTTTGGCTCATGAACGTCCCTTCCTTTTGTTGCCTCACATTGAATCCCAAGAAGTACTTTAGCTCTCCCACCATAGACATCTCAAACCTATCTGTCATAATCTTACTAAATTCCTCACAAAAAGATTTGTTAGTTGAACCAAAGATAATATCATCAACAAATATTTGACAAATAAAGAGATTATTGCCAATGTTCTTTGTAAACAATGTATAATCTAATTTATCGATCTTAAAACCATTTTAATTTAAGCAGTCTCTAAGACACTCATACCAGGCTCTAGGAGCTTGTTTGAGGCCGTAGAGAGCCTTATGCAATTTAAAGATGTGGTCGGTGAACTCTTCATCTTCCAATCCGGGGGGTTGCTCCACATACACCTCCTCCTTGATTGGTCTGTTGAGGAAGGTGCTTTTCACATCCATTTGATAGAGCTCGAAATCATGGTGAGTAGCATATGCAAGTAATATTCTAATAGACTGAAGTCTAGATACGGGAACAAAGGTTTCATCAAAATCCAAACCGTCGACTTGTGAATTCCCTTTGGCCACAAGTCGTGTCTTGTTCCTTTTCAACACCCCGTGTTCATCTTGTTTGTTGCGGAAGACCCATTTGGTGCCGACGATGTTGAACTTGGTTCTTTCGACTAGTTCCCACACCTCGTTCCGTTTGAAGTTGTTGAGTTCTTCTTGCATGGCCACTACCCAATCCGGATCCTTCAATGGATCCTCAACCCTGCATAGTTCCAAAAAAGGATACAAACGAATAATTCTCACAAAAATTAGCTATGCCAGATCTAGTGGTTACTCCCTTTCGGATGTCACCGATGATGTTGTCGATTGGATTATCCCTTTGGACACATAGGTGTACTCTTGGGTGTGGCACATGCAGTCTTGAATCTTCATGGTCATCTTCTTCCCCCCCTAGATGGTTGCCCTCATTGACTTGTTGATCATTTTTGTCTTCTTGAGGTTGATCTTGTATGGAAGCTCCCCCTTGATCATTGGCCTCCTCTTGTGGTTCATCTTCCTCATGCATATGTAGAGGTGGTTCTTGTGGTCGAACTTCGCCCAATGCCATTCTTCATAGTGCTTGGCAAGGAGCTTCTTCTTTTTCTAGCACACATGGATCAACTTGCTCCTTTTGGGAGCCGTTAGTTTCATCGAACACTACGTCACATGCTACTTCAACAAGTCCAAAGGTCTTGTTGAAGACACGATAGGCGTAAGAGTTCGAATCATAACCAAGCAAGAAACCTTCATCGGACTTCAAAACGAACTTTGAAGTCCTAGACTTCTTGTTCAAAATACAGCATTTGGAACCGAAAACTCAAAAATATGAAATATTAGGCTTGTTACCGGTGAGTAGCTCTAATGATGTCTTCTTGAGTAGTCGATGAAGGTAGAGTCTGTTTATGGCGTGGCAAGCGGTGTTAACCGCTTCCGCCTAAAACCGATCGGAGGTCTTGTATTCATTGAGCATTGTTCTCACCATATCTTTGAGGGTTCGGTTCTTCCTTTCAGCAATTCCGTTTTGTTGAGGAGAGTATGGTGCTGAAAACTCGTGCTTTATGCCTTCTTCGTCTAGGTACTCCTCAACTTGGGTGTTCCTGAACTCCGTTCCGTTGTCGCTTCGAATGTTCTTGATCGTCAATGAAAACTCATTTTGAGCATGCTTGAAAAACTTCTTGAGTGTTCCTAGTGTTTTTGTCTTATCATGTAAAAATAAAACCCAAGTGAAGCGAGAAAAATCATCAACAACTACTAAGCCATATTTGTTACCGCCGATGCTTATGTAAGTTATTGGACCGAATAGGTCCATGTGAAGTAGCTCGAGCGGTCTTGTTGTAGTCATGACGTTCTTCGCGGGGTGAGGTGGTTCAACTTGCTTCCCAGCTTGGCACACACTATAGGGCCTGTCTTTCTCAAACACAACATCCTTCAAACTTCGGATGTGATCGCCCATGAGGAGTTTTTGAAGATTCCTCATACCAACATGCGCCAGCCGTCTATGCCACAACCAACCCATGTTGGTCTTTGCAATCAAGCATGTGTCAAGTTCGACTTTATCTTTTTTAAAGTCAAAAAGGTAAAGCTTTCCCTTTAACATACCCTTGAATGCAATGGAACCATCACCCCTTTTAGAGACGGTCACACCCTCATTAGTGAACAAGCGATTATAACCTTTGTCACATAATTGAGATATGAGCATGTTATAATATAGGGAATCAACAAGTAACACATGAGAAAGAGTATGCTGAGATGATATGGCAATTTTACATGTACCGAGCACCTTTCCTTGACTATTGTCTCCAAAATAGATGCCCTCGCTTGGATTCTCATTTTCTTCATACTCAACAAACATCCTTCTTTCTCCGGTCATATGTTTGGTGCGACCACTGTCTAGCACCCATTTAGATCCACCGGAGGAATAGGCCTACAACACAAATCAAGCCTTGGTTTTAGGTACCCAAGCTTGCTTGGGTCCTTGGAGGTTAGTTACAAGAGATTTGGGCACCCACACATGAGACTTGGTGTTCCCATGGTGTGGCCCAACATAATGAGCATAAATTTTACCAAAATTACTTCTCATTAGAACATAAGATGCATCAAAAGTTCTAAATAGCAACTGTTGTTGTTTATAAACAGAACTAATCTGGGTCACCGGACTTGTCCTGAGGTCCGGACTTGTCCGTGCCGGTGTCGGACTAGTCCGATATTCCTGTGTGTAGATTTTGTTGGACTTCCTAGCTTGAGAGTAATTTCCTTTCACAAAGATAATGCTCTCCTTGTTATTCTTATGGATTCTAGCATTTTGGTTTCCACCATAGGAATACCCAATGCCATATTTGACATTAGGACGTCTTGTTGCCAAGTATGCACTACATGCATATTTGACCTTCTCCTTGTCAAATATGCCACTTTGGGTGGGATGCTTATCCTTGGTAGAGGTTGACTTGTCTTTCAAGCTAGTGTCAACTTTACCTCATGCACAAGTAGAAGCAGTTTCAGTTTTAAGAGGCTGAGAGGGCGACCTTGAAGAGGATGAAGGGTCACTTTGCTTGAGTGACTCAACTTGCACCTCAAGGATCTTGTTAACCTTGATTAGGTTAGCAAGTTTGTCCTTGACTGTGGCATTTGAGTCGCGTTACTCCAAGCAAGCTTCCTTGCTTGAAGCTAGCTCAAGATCTAGTTACTTGCTTCGCTCCTTTTCAAGCTCAAGAAGCTTGTCAAGTTCAAGATATTCCTCCTTTCGGGATATAATCATATCTTCCTGGCGGTTTATCAACTTCCCCTTCTCAACAAGCTGATCAATTAGAAATTTCATTTTCGCAGCTGTTTTCCTATCTAAGCCAATGAGCATGTCTTCATTATCACTAGCAATTTCATTATCACTAGAAATGGAATGCAAGGAAGAGGTTTTGGTTGTTACCTTTCGTTTACCTTCCTTTGCCATGAGGCAAGTGTCGTTCCCCTTTTATGCGCCGAGAGTGGGGAAGAGAATGGACTTCTTGGACGTCTTCTCGATGGCTTTGCTAGCCATCTCCTCTTCTTCTTCAGATGAGGACTCATGATTTGAGTCCCACTCCTTCCCTATATGCGCTTGTTCGGCTTGCTTCTTCTTTTTGAAGAATTTATTGGGTGAGGCTTTGTTTCCTTAGTCTTCTTCTTGTTTTCTTCGTATGGGCAATCAACTATAAAGTGGTCACCCACCACAGTTATAGCATGCCCGCCTCAACTTCGGTCTTGATTTTTCCTTGTACTTCCCTTCACTTGACTTATCCCCTTGTATTTTCTTCATCATACTTTTGAATTTCTTCATGAATAGTATCATGTCATCTTCATCCAAGTTGCTGCTCTCGTCATCACCGTCTTCTTCTAGTTGAGCTTCTCGATCTTCTTTAGACAAGGGCTTGAGAATGGACTTTAAAGCGACCCTTTCTTCTTTGTCGAGCTGTGGTCCGCAATCTCTTTGACATGCTTCGCCTACTTTTCCATCATCTCAAAATTGATGATCTTCCCAAGTAGCTCATCCGGGGTCATTTTCTTGTACTCGGGGCTTTCTCTGATCATCGAGCACAGGTGACATTATGAGGCATGAAAGCTCTAAGAATGAGATTCACCACCTCGTGGTCATTCCACTTCTTGCTTCTGTATGCTCGAACCTTATTGATGAGCGTCTTTAGTCGGTTGTACATGTCTTGTGGTGACTCATCTTCTTCGATGGCGAATCTTCCCAATTCTCCTTCGATCATCTCGATCTTCACCTCTCACACATGATGGCCACCTTCATGTGAAGTTGGCAAAGTGTCCCAGATTTCCTTTGCAATCTCGAGTCTGTCCACTTTTTTGAACTCGTCCCGACTAAGTGATGAGGTGATGACTGCTGCAGCTTGTACATTTCAATGGATTGCTTGCTCTTGGCTAGGTGTGAGCTCCTCATCATCGTCAGGGATATCTATTCCTGTAACCACAATGTGCCAAAAACTTGGATTGAGAGTAATCAAGTGCATTTCATGTTCTGCCTCCAGATTGAGTAGTCATTGTCATCAAAGTGTGTGGATTTTCCAATTGGAATAGATAGGTAGTGATTATTGCTAGAATTAAGACGATCGTAGTTGAAAGGATATCAGGAGTAGTCGGTGTGACTACTCCCCTTCTTCTTCTTCTCATCTTCGATCTTCGCTTTTCCCTTGGAGAGAGTTTTCTTCCATAGGAGCGCCCTGAGTTCCAGCGTCTCCTCATCGTCATCCTCGAAGTCTTGAATGGCCTCGAGGAGCCTCTCCAATTTTTGGTTCTTTTCTTCTTCAACCTTCTCTTGGTTGATGCTCTTGTGTACGTCCTTCATATCCGACATGATCTCTTTGAGCGATTAGTCTCCTTTTGAAGAAACCTGCTCTGATACCAATTGAATGTGGCCTAGAGGGGGGTGAATAGGCCTTTTTGAAATTTTTTTGGAACTTGCAACACTTAACAACCAGATCAAATCCCTAGATATCGGACAAGTCCGGTGTAGTGCGGACTAGTCCAGTGCGTGCGGACTAGATTGATCAAGCTTTATCAATTATCTCAATCCTAGACTGAATGCAGCAGAAAATTACTTGTAATGGAGTGTCACACAACTATGAACTAGGTTGTAGCACAAGTTAATCTTATATTCAATATTTCAACGTAATGTAAACAAGATTTATTGAAACCCTAGATAGATATGAATAGTAAGAACAATTTGCGCAAAGTAAGAACACAAGCTCTTTATCCCGTGGTTTGGTTCCCACAGAGGCAACCTACATCCACGTTGAGGAGTCCACAAAAGGACCGGGTCTTCTCCAACCCTACCTCATCGGATTTCCATGGAGGCCAATCCTTTTCACTAATAACAAAGGGCAAATAACCTAATTCAAGGGGCCTTCTCACAAGTTGAGGGCTCCCCAAGATTACAAGATGAACACCACCAAGAACACACTCTTAAGATCACAATGAAAACCACAGGAGTGTGTTAGAGAATCAAACCAAGAGCTCAAACGTGTGGAACCTTATCTCTCCTATGATCCAAAGTGGATCCTCAAGGGTTTGATCTTTCATGCATTGGATTTCGTGGAGAGAGGTGTTTTCTAGGCCCTTGGAAGGTGTGACAGCACAAGGGGTCGAGTGTAGTTAAAGTTGGGCCATGCACACCTATTTATATGGGGTTCCCAAAAGTTACCGTTAGGGTTTAGAAAGATCGGACTAGTCTGTGGTGGACACCGGACTAGTCCAGTGTGCCGGGTGTAGGAAACCCTAGGTTTCCAGAAATATCGGACTTGTCCGGGTGAGAGCGGACTTGTCCGATTTTAGTCAGAAGGCATTTCAGACTTGTCTGTATTGATATCGGACTTGTCCATTGTGGTGATGCCCTAGGTGAATATAGGACAAGTCCGCACTTGGAGGACTTGTCCGATTTTAGTCAGAGGCATTATCGGACTAGTTCGGACTTTTTCGGACTAGTCCCGTGCGGACAAGTCCGCAGTTGCTGGACTTGTCCGAACCTGCCCAGAGAGGATATCAGACTAGTCCGTGGTGATATCGGACTAGTCCGGTTAGTGAAAACTGGACTATGTGGACAAGCTCGCATTGTGAGGACTTGTCCGACCTGGTGCAAAAAGATATCGGACTAGTCCGGGGTCAGTCAGACTAGTCTGGTCCTATATAAATTTGTGCAATGTGTGAGATTATTTGTGCTTGAGCTCTTGGGGTGTGTTTTCTTAACACACTCCATACACAATGATCTACTACACTTGGTTTGTGAGCTCTTTTCCACATTGCTTCTCATTCTCCTTTCTTTTTGGTTCTTTGTTCATTCTTTCATTAGAACCTATGCTCATCTCAACAATGTGGTTAGGGTCTCATTTGCTTCTCATAAATCAACCAAAACCCACAAGGGATTCCTAGATGCACTTTCAGTATCCTTCTAGACCTCCATGTCGAGCACCATGAAATCTACGAGTATGAAGCAATTCCAGATATTCACCAGGACATCTTCAGCAATACCCGTCGGATAATAGACTAAGGAATCAGCCACTTGGAGCTGCATTGGTGTTGGAGTAAGCTCTGTGATGTTCAGCTGGTCGAAAACAACCTTGGGCATCACACTCACGCTTGCTCCAAGGTCACAAAGGTCCTTGTCAAAGTGGTGTGCCCCAATTGAGCATGAGATTTTAGGACATCTGGGGTCCTTCAGCCAGTTGCCTCCTTGTAGAGAAATCTTGTTGCCACTTTCCACGGGAGGTTTGGGCTGTCCTGGCATCTTGCTGTTCTCCATTGGAGGAACAACAGCTGCTAGTTGAGCCAGCTGAGTGTCCAACATTTTGTTGAAACTCAATTGATTCTTGAAGGCTAAGGATAGTTCTTCAATCTTGGCATTGATGCTGAATGTAGCGTAGAGGGGGGAGGGGGGTGAATAGGCTTTTTGCACTTTTATCGGACCCTAAAAACACATAACAGGTAGATCAAATATGAGTAGGACGGATTAGTCCTTTATGGTGCGGACTAGTCCAGTTTGTGCGGACTAGAAGATCAAAGTAAATTGATAATTCTACTTCTAGCACACTATGCAGCGGAAATCAGATTACAAGTAATGTTAATTGAGCTAATGAACCAATGCATTGCAATGATCAAGTATGATACAAAGTTTCAAGGTAAATTTTACAATACTAAGCAAAACCTAGATTATGATGAAGAGTAAACAAGAACATGCAAGACACAAGATTTATCCTGAGGTTCAATCCCACATCGGGATCTACGTCCTCGTTGAGGAGTCCACGGAGGACCGGGTCTTCACTAACCCTTCCCTCGGGGGTAATTGCCGCAGAGGCCGATCATCAGCACTAAGCTTGTTTAAGGGGGCTTTCTCACACATTGAGGGCTCCCCAAAGATTACAGCAGATAAATGTAAAATCCTAGCTTTTCATTAATATGAAGTTCAGTTACCAGTTTATTTTCAACCCTAGTAAAGGTCAATTATGGTTGTACACATGAACTTGATATCCTCAAGCATAATTCTTTCCCTCGTACTGAAAATTTTATTAACATAAGGGATGGACTTCACCTATGACTCTAGGATAGTTCAAGTGACCTCCCTGCAAATTTTGGATTTTCTTGAATCGATTTTGATAGGGCAAAACACTTTGTAGTACTAAATATATTCAAATTAATTTGAATATAGCACTGTACATTTAGGCCCTGTCAAAATATTCAAATCTGAGGCTATACATTTTTCCATGGCCTCATAATATTCCAAATAGCCCCCTGCAAAGTTACAAGATTTTTGAATTCCATTTGCTATTTTATTTGAGACGCTTAACAAACTCAAGCCATATTTAAGTTCAAATTTTAAATATTGTTCAAACTTATTTGAACATAAAATTTGAACACACCATCATGATCAGCATGACTTGCATCCAAGAAGTTTCACAATTTTTGAAACTCATTTGCTATTTAATTCAGTGGCTCCATTGAATTGAATTCAAATTAAAATTCAAAATTGAATTTCAATTGAAACTTGATCAATTTGAAGTTTTGATTTCAGAATTAAATTCCAGATATTTATTAAAGCTTCTCCACAAAAATCTGGAATTTTTGGATCAAGTTTGGTAGGGGAATTGAAGTTCCAGAGAAGATAGGCTTAAGAGGGGCGGTGGGACCCACTGTCAGCCTCTCCCACTTGTTGAACCGACGAAGGTGCTCTGTATACGGCCGTCCCCGCGCTTCAATGTCGGGGGAGCTCGCCACCGCGACATGGCATGCAAAGTAGGCAGCTGCATGGCCTAAACACCTCCCCTGGCCTATAAATACCGTCTCCTGGCCGTCGGCGTTGAGTTCCATCCCAGTTTGGCCCCGCCGTCACCATTCTCGCCGCTTTCTCTTCCTCTCCGGTGAGCGCCTTCTCTTTGCTTTATTTTCCATCGATTCCAAAAGCAAACATGATGCGAAGACTATGCTCTATCTTCTCAACCCTTTTCTCGTCTTGTAGCTCACTGTTTGGCCGATATTTTGAAGTCCCGCAGACATCGTCGTTGTGCCGCAAAACTAAGGGCAGTTTCTTGGCCGGACTCCAACAGCAAAAAGCTTCGCTTCTGCACCTGCTAAGTCAACGTACAAACCGTTTTTCATTTCATTCCCTATCGAGCAAATGATGCGAGTTTTCTTTCGGCCGTAGCCCATGAACTAGTGAGCTTATTGAATTTATTCCTTTTCTGCGTGCAACAATTCTTCGATCCAGTTAAGGATTATGTTCCATACCTCCTAGCTCCTCCATATGTCAAAAATCAGTAGACGCCATCGAGAAAAGGTTGAGATACTCAGGTCCCCCCCTCGCAAATGGAAACCTGTCGGTCCACCGTCGAACTCATCTTTACCGGCGATGTCACCCCTTTCTAACCACTAAATCATCATCCTCGTGCTACCAAGAACATTCCTGACCTTTTTCCGAGCTTCTTGCGCCATCCCTGAGTGTTTCTGATGAACACCGAGACTCTAGCTCCGCTGCCGCCGTCGCACCGCCGTCTCTGGCCGTCTCTGCCTCGATTGAAAACCACCATCGGCTTGCGCGGTTGATTTTATGATTAGGCGGCCAAGGCAAGGCCGGAATGAGGTCAACGCAACCTAGTCCGGTGAAGCGCCGCCGTGGTTCCGGCGAGAAACGCTGCCGCGTCGAGAGGTAGATGAAGGCCCCCCCGGGGTCTCGCCTGTCAGCGACTTTTCCTCTCACGCGGGATCAGCTGCGGCCGAGGATCATATGCGGCTATGGGGTTTGAATCTTTGCCCCCCCCCCCCCCCCCGTGCGGCTTCAACCTGATTGGCCCATTACAAATATGTGGGCCCAGCCCTTTTATTCAAATGTTTTCCAATTGGAATTTTATTCCAGATTTTGCCCCAACTTGGAAAATCCATAACTCCCAGTAGAATTGTCCAAAAATTACCAAATAAATTTTGTTAGAACCAGAATGAAGACTAATTTCCAGTGGTGCACATGGATTTCTATGAAAGTCCATATAAATGTCTCCATAATTCATATAGGAAATATGCTTATATAATTCATTTCTATAGTTCTGCTCTTCAGAAAATTCCCAAATTTGGGCAGAACATTATCCAAAATCCACACTATATCCAGTAAAAATATCAAGTTCATTAGGAATTATTTAATGTATTGATCATTGTTCTAAATATCTAGGTAATTGAAAAATTGAGAAAAATACAAAAATCAATTTCAGCTTTTCCCCAAACTGGGAAAAATCAGTTTCTCCCTGTAGGAGCTTAGAAAATCTTGAAACAAATTTTCCTAGAACCAGTGAGACTCCTCTACATGGTACAACCACTGGTAGCCATGATAGACCTCCAGAATTACAACCAAAAACTCAGAGAAGGTTTATACTTGTAGGAATTTTATGGACAACGAACTTCCTTGATCATCTCCTGTTCTTTGCAAGAGTCTCCCTTATAGTCACTAGTATCTACCATAAAAGTTCCAAAGCCATTTAAGATCATAATCTTATTTGGTTCACAAGATATTAATTTGTGACCTTAAACATATTATTTATTTTCAAAGTCATTCATATAATATATGCATAACGCGTAGTAACTGAAGTCGAGGAGCTGCTGGAAGCTTTGGAAGTCCAGCTACCGGAACCAAACATAGACTCGGACTCGCATTCAGGCAAGCCCAAGTTTGCATTTAAGTTCCTTACAGTGTATTTGCAGTTTTTATTCACCTTACATCTTTAGATGTTTGTGCATTACGTTTAAGGTGTTTGGCATCCACTTGCATGACCAAAGAACCCAGGGAGTGGTTAGAATTGCTCACAGACTCGTGTAGTAACTGCCATGCTTATATTCATAGGGATCCGGTAGAAATGTTTGATAAATATGAAACTGAGACCGGTCAGAGATGAGTAGGAAGCGACAAGAAGTGGTCTTGGTCGCATAGCTCTAACTGTGTTGATTAAGGCCCGTGCCGTGTGCGGCCCTGCAGCACAAGCTTGAATTGTACCGACGACATACTAGAGAAATGGGCTCCAGTAAACTGACGTAGCTTGATACTGGTTTGTCAAGGCACTCCATTCCGTTTTATAGATGTGGGTGAGGGCAACGAGGTGTAAATCAGCTGGTGGGCACGTCAGAGTACGCCCCACGCAGGACCTCCTGCTCATGACATATCAACCGGTTCAACATTTGAGTGTTGGGTGAAAGGTGACCATATACGACTAGTACTGAAGTGCTATGTAGGTACTGTTGTAAGTACTCGCTGGCATTTCCAAAGTGCGTATGTGTCATGTTGACCGGGTGTGTCCTGATTGCAATCACCGTCCCTCGCGGTAATAGAGTGCCACTTGTTCACTGTGTTGTGAAGTAGTAAATACTGAAGAAGTCAGGAGAATACGATATATTGAATTATAATTGTTTTGCAACCTTGTATAGATTAGAGATAGCACAATTAAAAGTTTACAGTTTCCCCATACTTTACCTGTAATAGCATTATGTGCTTGGGCATGTCATATCATCGGCAAAGCGTTTCTTGTTTGATTTTGGAGTCTATGATGTGCCGTACCTGAAGAATGTCATGTGATACTTAAAACATGACTATAAGGATCCACTTGTAGCATGTCCTTTATGCTATTCCTTACCCATGCTTAGTATTCACCCCTGCATGTGTCTAGTGAGACGGATTAGTCTTGCTGAGCCTTATGCTCACTTTTGCAGTTACCAAGTTTTTGCAGATTATACGACTGATGACGGGTTCGATGACGAGGATGCACCCCTCCAGGGTTTACAGCCGAGTGGGAACCCTGCACACCGCCTTAAGTTGGGTGTTGCTAGTGCTAAGTATCCAGGACATGGATGACTTTGCTTTTGTATAGCTAGTGCCGAGAGCGTAGCGATGATGTATAGTTCTCTTTCCTTTTCGCTTAGTATTGTAAAACTTCCACTGTGTTTATAAAGAAAGACTTGCTGTTGTAAATTTATTCCCGTTCTTTGCTTGTATATTGTTGGGTGTCGCATCACACGACACCACCTAATGAGATCCTTGGATGTCAGGATTTTGGTCCCCACGGACATGATATCAAAGCATCATTGGGAACAATGTGCTTGAAAAGAGCATATTTTCAAAACTTAGGATTATTGAGTGAGGAATTAGCTATATGCCCATATAAGGAGTAATAATAGTATATCATATAAAGATGGTAAACTAACTATGTGTTACTATATTCTGTAACGACGCTCCGACATCAGGTAAGAGGTAAGGTACGCCACCGTAAGCGGATCAATTGCGGTAAGCTCACCATGCGAGAGGTAGTACAGAAGTCTTTCCATGGTTTGGCACCGAAATGTTAAATGGAGTCTCTGAAACTTTTCATTTTTCTGAGAACCTATGACACGCGGTACTCCAGCGTGCTTCAAAGTTAGTTGGAGCCCCCGTCGGGTGGTGAATAACCCGATAGTATGTGTCTCTAGAACTATTCAAGTTCTATGGGAGCATGCGAAAAACGTATGCCCGAGCGTGTATAAGACGGTTCGTCCGGTAGTCTTTGCTGTACAGATGCAGTACAATCATGTACCTCGAGACATGACATTGCTTGAGGGCGACTCACACCGGAGTCGTATGCAATTACTTTCATATATATTATTATTGTGACTGCATGTTATGTTTCCCCATGCCGCCCTTGAGGTGTGAAGGTGTGAAAGGGGATTGTTTGTCTTCTGCAGCACTAACTACTGTAGCGACCCGTGTAGAACACGTTTGCGAGTGAACGATACTAGGGCCACCTATAGACGTATCCGGAAATACCGATTAGAATTTTCTTTGGTGAGGCACATAGTACCGTCAGTATCGACTTTGATACTTGACCATCCCCAATGACAAAATGGTTGCATTACATTATGGAAAGTCTGACTATCAGGTGCTGGTAGGTTCGGACTCCACAAAAATGAGTTTCGACTCAACAAAGGGTTAGAACCAAGATTTTTTATTTGTGGCTGAAGTTGCTCAACTTTTCCTGGTTGTAATCTTGGTTAGTTATGAATAAACGTAGAGGTATGCTATATGGATGGAAATCTCTTGAAGACCTCTACAACTTTTCTGTTGACCATCAAGGCAGAAAAGCTTGATAATCTGTTGAAATTTGGGGTTATGCTTAAACTGCTCCAGATGACCCTACCATTGTACCAGTCTCTGTATTTTTGCCATAACTCACTGTAGAAAAATTTTCTGCCTTATTGTGACACATATCTGGAAAGGGTAGAAGGAAATCTACAGTTTTTGTATTCAAAATATTTCCTTATTCGGATTTGAGTCAATTCAAATTTCGAGTTCAATATAGTGAACTGCGGGCTCCTGTTAAAAACAAGTCAGTTCATCTGTTAAGTTTGGATAGTTATAGCTTTTAATCCAGAACAGTGACATGGTCATATATATACATTTCTGTAAATCTTAAGAAGTCCTATATCAACTTTATGTTGCCCTCATGGCCTGAATCTTGGTGTAACGTTGTTTAATTCCTGTTGTCGCAAACATGGTTCTGGCAGACCAGAACTTGAAACAGTTTATGCATAGTTTTGAATTTGCGCACTATACCTGTATAACCAATGTTTCAAGGCTGAACTCTTTTACTTCTGGATTTTTAACTTGATGTTATACAATGTTTATTTTGTCATTACCTCAATATATTGTTATGATATACCTGTATAACTTGTGGAAATCATCACATATACAGGGGAGGTTCTGTCAAAATATCCAGAAAATTTGGGTCAACTTTAAACCTGTATAGATTCCACTTCCTGGCTCCCCTGGAGCTGAGCACAATCTGGAAAGGTTGTAAAGTGTACTACAACTTTTGTATTCAACCCAACATCTGGTTCTGATGTTTCCTGTATGAAAATTTTGATTTTATACAGGAAGGTCAGCTGGAACAGACTGTGATTACAACTCCAGTTTAAAATTTTTCTTGAACTGTTGGGAGTTGGAAACCTTCTCATTGTTCTAGTATCTTTTCCACAGATGGCGGATTCGACGGTATACTTATTGAATGGATGGGTGTTTACGAAGTGTGCTCTTTTGAATGGTTTTCCGGATTTGTTGATAGCACTGCCTCAACGGTTCGTGTATCGCGAAATACCGGACTATTGGGGCAAGGAGATCGAGGACGGAAGTGTGACAAGATGCACTATTTATGTCGATGTACCTGCTGGTCCATCACATATTGGATGGGATCCTTTCTCCATCCAGGTGCAAGGGATTTAGTTGGAAGACATGTGGTGTTATGCCGCGAGTGTTGCTATTACGAGGTTTTGCAAGCTTCATTATCGTGCTATGGTGGGCACCCCGTTTGCGCTCTCTCCAGTCGACGGCAGAGCTGGTGAAGAGTTGGCGAGTTGAATGATTGCAGCATATGGTCATCACGAAGAGGTACCAAAAATAATCTTGGCATCATATGCAGCATCGGCGTGTCAAGAGAGCCTTGCACAACATGCTAGCATTGGAAGGGTGATGAGTGATCTGAAGCGAGCTTTGATTCGAGGGGATCATTTGGAGTGGGCCAATGACTCACTTAGAGCCGAGATTGCTCCTCTCAACCGATATTTAAACGTTAGAGAGAATCTGTGACATTTAGTTGTTCAAGACCTAGCGGAAGCTCGCTAGGAAGCACAATGCACAGAAAGCGCATTGGAGGTGAGTCAACTTGAGGTACAGCTGCTGGATCATCAGTTGGGTTCAGTAACTCAAGAACGGGATCAATCCAGGGAGGAGAATCAGAATTGGAAAGCCAGTTGCGAGTATGCACGAAAGGAATTGGAAGACTATAAGATGTTTCTTCTACAGGCTGATGTGCAGTCATTAGTTACCGCGACATCATCGGTGGCGGGTAAGATAGCAACTCCTGCTTCAGCACCCGCACCTGTGGCACCAATTTCTGAGGACGAAGAGGAAGAAGAAGATCCTGAGGAACTCGAGTACGTCAAGTAGGACGTATCGGAGTAGGATGGGGCAGCCCTCCTCACCGAGCACCGCCGCCTTACTGCACCCGCGCACGTCCACCACCCCTCGCCCTGGCCAAGCTTCGGCTTGCCGCCGGCCGCGTCTTGTGCCGCGCCGTTGCCCCGCACCTGCCGTGCGGAGGGCTGCCTGCTGCTCACCCACGCGACGCCAACCGCGCATCTCCTTGCTGGTGCCCAGCCGGCCGCCGTGTCCCTGCTGGCCCCGCCTAGTTCGAGGGCGTCACCCTGCTGCCCCTAAGTCTCGCTGCTGGTGCCCTGGCCGCACACATTCTTTCCGTGCCTGCTCGTCGTGCGCTAGCCTCTGCTCCACGTCGCGTCCCCATCGTTGACCCAGCTCCCTGCAACGTCCGTCCTCGCCGCCGTCCAAGCCCACCACCGAGGCGCAGATGCCGCTGCACCCTGCGTCTCTCGGCGCCCCGCTGCCTGGACACGTGCGCGACGCCGCCGTTGCCCTAGCTCCCTCCAGTAGCGACTCTCTACGATGTCCGTTCACGCCGCTGCCTTGGCATCCTCTGGCCCTCCTCCAGCTCCAGCATGCCGGGTCCTTTTACTCCTCACGGCTGCACACCTCTTGCCATGCCCTCTGGTTGCACGCTATGGCTGCCGTGCCACTGCTGTACGCCGCGCCGTCTATGCTGCTCTTGGTGCTCCCCTTGCTCGCTATTTCCGCGCCTTGGCTGCCATCAATTCTTTGCTGTACGCCGAGCTGCAGCATGTCATCGCCATTCGTGACACCAACTAGTAGCCGACGCTCAGCCATCGCCGCCGCGTTCCTCGCCGTAGCACCTCCAGCACCACGGTGACCGCTGTCCATGCCATCCACCAGCTGTTCGTACCATCATTGCATGTCTCCAACTCGCAGCACTGCTGCAGCGTGTTCCAAGTCCATCTATGCACAACCGGCAAGTCCGTGTGTGTGCTCGTGTCGGTTTGACTTGTGCTGTACCGATGCTATCATCTTCATAGCATCATCATGATGTTCCAAGCTGTGCCTGTTTACAACCAATGAGGCAAGCGATGTGAGGGATGGAAGATATGCAGGAACATGCCTTTGACACAACAGCATCGTCAATTAGTTCAAGGTTAGCTTTGGTTTTTGCAAAGATTTGTCAAGATAGTGCTGCAGCCAAGATGTTCGATGAAATGGTTGTAAGGCAAAACAAGATTTGTTGACGTTCAATGCTGGTCTATGGATGCAGGTATGTCGTGGTGTGGCAATCGACAAGCATATGTGCCAAGGTGTTCTTTGAATGTGAATGAAGTAACCGGATCAAGAACACAACCAAGATGTTCGCTAAAATGCTTAGAAGGTGAGAATGCTTATAAAGATAGGAAGGTAGTAGCGACTGGTTTACCTAAAAGTGATTTGAACGTTGTCTTGGTACTCACGTCAGGTTAGCAGTGTTTGTGATGACTCTTTGAGTCCAAGCAATGCCAATCTCACTTCACTTCCAAGTGTCGCTAGAGTTCCACTTCGATTCATCCTAATTCTGAACCCTGCAACCACAATTATCACTTAATTAGGTTTACTCCTTAATGAGTTTGTGTAACTTCATTGGTCGACTTCTAAGTGATGATCTCTTAATGCACAGTTCACTCATGCCTTAAGCTTTCAATGCTCCACCTTGATCGCTTAGTCCTCCTTACATCACTCAGTCCGGTACTTCTTCATCCTTCAATCTTATATCTCTTTGGTGGCATACCTTCAAGTGTTGTCTACTAAGTTGCAGTGTAGCCTTACATTGTACCTTTCCATTCATACCAACAATACTATGTCAACCTTGACTCATCCTCTGATTACCCACACAACAGAGGCATACCTGTCCTTCCTAGTCAAACTCCTTGTTCCTAAAGTTTACACCACCTCTTAGAGTCTATTATTAAGTTACCTTAATTACTTTTATGCATATTATGTACTTGATGATAGATGATCAATGAGAAGGTTCGCTTGGAGGAGAAGGCCAGGGTGTCCATCTTGAAGTCCTTTGGCGGATTCTCCGGAGGAAGACCAAGCCATAACAACTGACATTACTATATAGTCGCAAACAAGGCAAGCCCCGATTTGCATTTAAGAAATCTTTCAAAGTTTTCATTTAAACACACTATATGGATGAGATGTATAGTGCATTAGGTCTTGTGCAATGAAACCCACTTGCATGACCAGAATAATCCGTATAGTAGTTTGGGTAGAATAATACTCCACGTTTCGATATGCTATGCTTAATGTCTAGGTGGAAGAAACGGTAGAAGTCGAGAGGTTGGAACATTCTCGCGAGACTAGCACTTGGTTTACACTGGATTGGAATTATGAGTTTAATTGTGATGATTCCCTTCAATAAAATGGAGATCGGGCAGGAGCATAGGATGCAGCAGGACATGGTCCTGGCAGCGTAGACCTGCTTGTGTCGATTAAGGCCCGTCTCGTGCCTGGCCATGTTGGACATGTGTGAACTGTACTGGAAAGCATACTGGCTAAATGGGACCCAAGAAACCGATGTACCTTGAGAATTCTATGTTGGAACCTTTTCAATCAGCTTAAGCAGTCGGCTGTTAGTACAGTGGGAGGTAACTCACTCATGAACATCTCACAGCGGAGGAGCACCTTGAGGGGAGCTCACTGTTCGGGTCGATCGAACTATTTCGATCTGGTTGAATCCGGGGAAAGGTGGCTGCGTGCGACATCAGTGGAGTGTGCTGTTGCAACTTTGAGTATGGGCGTACATGTCATGCAGTCCGGGTGTCTACTAGTTGCAATCACCGTCGCTCGCTGTTATTTGAGCATACTTGGACACTGAGTCTTGATGTAGTAAGAAAGAGAAATGGAAGAATTATGAATATGTTGCTATGAATAATTCTTTGTATTGAAATCTTGGCTGCTATAGAGATAGCATAATTAAATTTACAATTTTCAAACATTTAACTTGGATAAGGCTTATGCAACCTTGAGCAAGTATCATTGTGGATGAAGTGTTTCTTGTTTGATTTTGAAATTCACAATGATGCTATGCCCATGGATCGCGTATGCTACTTTAAAACTGACCACTAAGGACTTACTTTCGGCGAGTCCATTTCTACAAATTAAGCTTCTCAGTCTTTGAAGTTCCTAGCATGTAGAGATTCATGCTTTAGGAGAGACGGTTAAGTCTTACTGAGCCTTATGCTCACGTTTGCGCTTTAACAATTCTTTTTGCAGGTATTAGGTTTATTTCTGCTGTTCAGATTGTACATAAGACCTCGAGGTTTCGAGATGAATCTCATGTGAATCACACCGCTGCTGAATGTTCTTCATGTTGCTAGTGAGAAGCGTCCTATGGCATGGACGTCTTCTCTCATGCTTAGATAGGTGAGAATATGAGTATGTAGTTCCACTACGTGTGTACCCCTATTGTACACTATTTTTCAAACTCTTCTTATTGTGAAATAAAAATTTTGTTTGTTTTGCATTCTTATCATGTGTGCTGTTAGGTGCCGCATCGTACGGCACCACCCAATGAACTTTGGGACCCCAGGTCCCCAAAGACATGGTATGAGAGCTTCATTGGGAATAGCACGCTCGAAGAGAGCCTATTTTCAAAAACTCCGACGTAGTCGATTGAGGATTAGCTATATGCCCATTAAGGACTATTACAAGTATAAGATATAAAGGTGGTGAACTAACTTACATGTTATCATAGTCCGTAACGACGTTCCGTCTCAAAGGTAAGAGGTAAGGTACGCCACCGAGAGTGGATCAATCTCGATAAGCTCTGCATACGAGGTGTGGTAAGTGATATTTCCGTGGCTTGGCACAGAAATTCAATATGACTCTCTAAAACTATTCATGTTTCTAGGAACATATGACACGCGGTGCCCCAGCGTGACACAAAGTTAGTGGGAGACCCCGACGAGTGGTAGATAACCCAATAGTGTGTTCTCCTGTCTATGGGAACATGCGAAACACGTTTGCCCAAGCATGTATAAGCCGGTTTGTACGGGAGTCTTTGCTGTAGAAATGTAGTACAGCCATGTACCTTGAGACATGACTTCGCTTGAGGGCGACTCACACAAGAGTCGTATGCATTTACTTTCATATATATTATTGTGACTGCCTGTCGTGTTTCCCCGTGCCGCCCTTGAGGTGTGAATGTGTGAAAGAGGATTGTTTGTCTTCTACAGGTACACTAACTACGGTAGCGACACATGTAGCAAACATTTGTGATTGATCGATATTAGGACCACCTATAGACGTATTCGGATATACCTAGTTAGACTTTTCTTTTAGTAAGGAATGTAGTACTGTCAGTATCACATTTGATACTTTGACCATCCCCCATGAAAGAAGTGGCTTCATATTCATTTTAGTCCAAGTATCAATTGCTGGTATCTTATGGACAATGGAAAAAGTTTCTTTACAAGAGTAGGTGAACCAAAGTTCTTCGTTTCTGGCGAGAGTTTAGCTCGACATCGCCGGAGTGAGACTTTGGTTAAGCATCAAGAACCATAGTGACATGCTACGGATGAGTAGGTCGTTAAGCTTTTCACAAAGTTCCAATTCAGCTTCTAGGCAAGGTTCAAGGTTAAAGTACGTTCTAGCTATCGAGCTTGAGTTTTGAGCTAAGTTTCAAAATTTGAGTTTGTTTCCAACTCATGGGTTTTGAAGCCGGCGAGTTCTATTTTCTAACAGAATTTGACCTGACTTTGAAAAGCCATATCTCTTGGTTTATTAATCCAATAGAGGTGTATGTTACACGGTCGAAAAGGTTAGGAAGTCTTCTAAATGTTTCCTGTGTACCTCGACAGCAAACTCCATTGCTATCCTATTCCAAAGTTCAGAATTTTAAACCCTGTCGGAGCTAGACTGCATCTGAATCAGATCTGAACCCTTCACCATTTTGTCCGTAACTCCTTGAATACTTCACCAATGAAGGTCTATAATACCTGGTTAGAAAGGGTAGCGAGTCCTATACATCTTTTCTGTTTAACTCCAGGTCAGAATCCTCATGAAACTCGAGGAAAAACTCGAAGTTCCAACCTCTATCAAATCTGAACACCTAGAGGACAGTTCTGTATACAGTCACGATTTCAACCATAACTCTTGGTAGAATGGTCGAATAGCTTCATGTAATACATTTCCGGAAACAATGCGTCCTGTATAACAAGTTTATAATGTAACTTGCTGTCAAGTTGTGATGTTATCTGTTTGAAAATCAGGGATCAAACCAGCCACAAAAAAGTAAATTTTGTCAAATTCACTTCTGAAATCTTGTAGCAGTGTCCAACTTTAGAAATCCATATCTCTTCAACCTGATAGGCTATGGAGGCAAATGAATACTTTTTGGAAAGTTCTTGAAGTATTTTGTATGTTTTATATTGACCATCAAGCCAATAGACCGTTGTAAGGTGATGAAAATCTTCTCTTACTAAATCAGCTGCTGTTCTGAAACTGTATGAACAAGCATCTGAATTTTTGCCATAATTATCTGTAGAAAGCTCTTCTAGTCTATTGTGATACATTTTTTGAAAGGGGAAGAGCTATTATACAACTTTTCTATTCATTGTTACCTCAAATTCGGTTTAGAACTAATTAGAAACTGGATTTGAAGTTAGTACCTGTGTACAGTGCTGTCTGAAATATGCAGAAAATTTCTGAACTTTGAACAGCCATAACTCTTAAATTAGAAAAGCAACCTATTCATATATATACATGTATGGAAACCATAAAAACTCCTCTATCAACTTCATATTCAACACCAAGGCTAAAACTCGCAATAAACAGGTCTAAATTGAACTATCGCTTAAGGTGTCGTAACAGTCTAGAATATGTACAGTTATGTATTCAGTTGCTGTTTGGATCGTAATTTCTAGTAGGATCGTCAAAAGACTTCATAATTTACATTTATGGAATCCTTAGTATGTGTGTCACAAGTTTTCAATATATTGTTTCTGCAAATATGAATGTTTCTCTTTTTGAAAATTGTGGACAAAATCAGCAACATACAAAGAAAGCTCTGGCAAATTTCAGTTAACAATCTGGGAACTTGGTCGAATTTTAAAATTCCATATCTCCTCAACCAGAAGTGCTATGAGGGCAAGTAAATACTCTTTATAAATCTTTGGATGTCCTCCAAAAGTTTTCTGTTCAACTCAAGACCAGAATCCTTTTCTATGTTGGTGAAATTTGGAGGATCGCAGAAACTGTTCGGAATCAACCAAACTAGACAGCAATCTGTGTATTTCTGAATTTGAACCATAACTCGCAGACCTTACATCCAATAGGGTCATACGAGTAACCGTTGGAAATTTTAGTGAGTCAGCTACAATATTTTTAATTGGCTCCAGATCTTAATCGGTCATCTACCTATCCCAAATCGAGTTTCAATGCAAGGTGGTCAGTATGAACTGAACCCCCATTTCTTCTGAATGCTGAATTTTTAGCAAACTTCAAAAATTCATATCTTTTGAACCTGGACTGTATGCATAGAAATAAATAAATTCTGGAATGCTTTTACACTGGATACAACTTGTAAATAAGAATATTTCCAGATTTTGAACAGAACGGTCTGAAAACATTAGATCAAAACTGCTACTTTTAAGTAGGTTCTGCTGTAAGTGCAGAAAAATCGGCTAACTTTAAAATAGCATAACATGCAAACCAGAGATGATCTAGAGGCAAACCAATACTTTTTGGAAAGGTCTTCAAGTGCACTTTAACTTTTTTATTCACCTCAAGATCTGATTTCGATATTTGCAGAACGAAAACTGAAGTTGCGTACAGGCTGGTCTGGTGGCAACCGAAACTGGATCAGTGTGTACATTTCGTTTTGGTTAGGTAAATGGTCTTCGACTTTATTTCGAGAAACTTTGAAACCACCAGGTGTTGTGAATCAACCATTTACTGATGGAAATTGGGTGCTTGACTCGATCAAACCCCATTTCTTTTGATGGTCATGGTTGGGCCTTATTTATGTGACTTGCCACATCACATCTTGTGATGTTGAACGCAGGTCGCAATACAATGATAATATAATGTTCATAATAGCAGCAATTAATTCTCATCTTATGTGCAAGTATTAACTACGTCACAACTAAGTGAACTAGTGGTACTCATAACCGTGAGGGACGGTGATTCGAATCAATGATACCCAAAATACACGACACGTACGCCCGTACTGGAAGTCACATAGGTGCACTACACGGACATCGTACGCAGCCACCTTTCTCAAGTTCCTCCCAAGTTGAATCGATTCAATCGTGTAGGACAGTATTCCCATTCACGATGCTCCTTTTTGCTGTGAAGATGTCATGAGCGAGTTTCCGTCTATTGTGCTGCGGCCTAAAGCGTGAGGCAATCGAAAAAGTCTGAACAAAGGCTTCCCAAGGTACATCGGTTTCCTGGACCCCATATATCCAGTATGACTCCGATACAGTTCGAACTTGCTCAGCAGGGCGGCATACGGATCGGTCCTTAACTGACACAGGCAGGACTACGCACCCAAGACCATGTCTTGCTGCATCCTACGCCCCTACCTGGTCTCATATTCAGATTACTACTCCATTTCTTTGAACCAATCCCGTGCGAAAAAGCCCTAGCCATGCGAGTAGATTCAAACTACTCAACTTCTACCGAATCGTATACAACATTTAGCATAGCATAGTCTACATGATGACTTAACAACTACCCAAATACTCCATGGGGTGATCTGGTCATGCAAGTGGATTTTCAATCACCTTAGACCTAATGCACATAACTCGCCCTAGACATAGGTGATACAAATCAATATTTTGTAATAGCGCTTAAATACAAACCGGGGCTTGCCTGGCTGAGAGACAGTATCAAAGATAATCTCCAGAGGAATGACTTCAAGCAGCTCTGGGGTTCTCTTGAGCTCGGCAACTAATCGATATGCAAAGAATTATGCAATTGAATCAATATCGGTATTATAATATAGTTCAAAGGAAAGACAGTTAAGTATATGAAATTAAGACCACTGGTTCTGGAAATTTTACAGAGGATAATAGGTACAATGAGTGAGGTTCTGTCCAAAACTGGGATAAATTTACGGAAGTCTCTGTTGTATAAAATTCAATGTAAATAAACCCTTCCAAGAATTTTTATGTACAATTTGAGACTTTAACATGGCCAAAAGTGGATTTTATGTTTAGAGAAGGTCAATAGTGACTCAACAAAATTTGTTTCATAATTTTCGAAGCATTATACTGTCATATATTGAATTTATAAGTTTGGGCAATTTGCTGAAATGTTTCTGGACATTTTGGAATTTTCAGGTACATATAGAATGGAAACAAAATTTGGCTATTCTAATCAACTCAAACGGACATGAAACTTTTACTGAAACTTAAGGGAATTATTTGGAATGATGTTTCCTAGTTTTAGAATTTTTGAATGTATGTAGAACCAGTAATAAATTCTAATAGCATTTTGTTTCATGGAATTATTAAGGTCAAATTATTGATTTTCATACAGATCCATGGCCACCACTTGAAATTATGGATCATGCTGGTTCCAAAAAAAATTTATTTGGGAATTTTTGGACAAGTATTCAAAAAGATATAGATTTTCTAAGTTCAACATATAATCCGCACAGAGAAAATGGTCTAACTCATTTACCGTGGGCCCTACTAGCAGGGTTGTCTTCAACCTCCAGCAGGGGCGCTCGACCAGCGGCTGAAGCCCCTAGGGTGAGCTTGATTTCAATCATTTTTACACCAAATGGGATGAGATTTTCACCAAATTAACCGTAGAAACAAGGAGAACATGATTATGGATCAAAATTGTGGATAAATTGGCCAGAGGTTGGGCCTCAACGGAGAACAGCACTATTTTAAAAGGCGTTGGGGAAAACTCGTGGAACTCAGCAATTCCTCGATGGATGCTACTGAAATTTGACTGACTTGTGCGTCATGAGGTGGTGAACAACATTCATGAACAAATTGGAAATTGGTTGCACCTAGAAACGGAATTTAATCGACGACCTAGTGACTTATGTATGAACTAGCTTCAATAAAATTTGAAACTAGCGAGCAAGGAGTCATGGCTTGGCCTGAAATTTATGAGTAGCCTCTATGTGAGTGGGTGCACCTTTTATCTCCAAGGGTCGAGCTGAGATGACTGCTGTATTGTTAGGATGACGGTGGAGCAGAGGGCGACCTCCACAGTGGCCGGAAATCGTCGCCGGAAGACTTCAAAATAATGAGCGCACGAGTGAGGAACTAGTGAGCTTGACAGGGGAGAAGGAAGAGCAGAACGTTGTGCATCTTTTTGCTTCTTACGAGGAGGTGAGAATCGGCCAGGAACAGATGCTGCAAGGGAGCACAAGTGAGGTGGTTGCTGGGGAAAAAGAAAAACAGATGAGGAGAAGGCTTGCTGCTGTGTTGCACCATGAGCAAGTGAAAGGATCAGCTCTCACCTTCTCTGCAGCTCAGCTGGCTTCACAACGAAGGCATGAAGCAAGCACATGGGTAGCTGGGTGGATTTTGCATGCCGTGAGGTTTTGCTCTGTGATGAAACAGAGGAAAACAGAGGAGAAGTCCATGACAGGTGGGTCCTACTGCTTTCATCCTTATCTTCACTGGACAGTCAATTTCCCCCACCTAGATTCATCCAAGAATTGCCAGATATTTGTTGGAAGTCCAACTTAAATATGGAGAATTAAATTCTGAGTTCAGATTATTAATTTGACAATGTTTCATTCAAATTCAAACTTTAATTCGAATTTGAGTGGAATTCAATGTAGCCATTGAATTAAATTGTAAACATGCTTCAAAAATTATGAATGTTTGCAGAGAGACTATTTGAAATATTAGGAATCCAATGGTTAACTCAGATTTGTATTTTGTTTAAGTTTGAACAGTAGCTAAGTTTAAATTTTTGAATTCTCTCCAATAGGTTTGAAACTGATTTGATTTTTGGAACTTGCTATTGTGATTTCTTTTCTAAACTTGGGTCTCCTAGCTGAGATGATCCTCTAAAATTTAGATATTTTACATTTCTCCCCCCTTAATGGAATCTCGTCCCCAGATTACAAAGAAGAGACGAAACTAAGAGAAAAATTACTGGATTTGAGATGATAAGAAATCCGGATAGTTGGAGCGGAGATATTCCTCAGTTTCCCATGTCGCTTCCTCAGCGGTATGGTTACTCCATAACAATTTATAGAACCAAAGCATGCGGTTCCGCGTTGTTTGAGTCTTCTCGTCGAGGATCTGAATCGGATGTTCAGAGTACATCAAATCCGGTTGCAATTTGACGATTTCCTCCGTGCTGACTATAGCTGTGAACTTGAGACATTTTTGGAGCTGAGATACATGGAAAATGTCGTGTATACCAGCGAGAGATGCCCGTAATTCCAATCTATAAGCCACAGGTCCGCACTTCTCTATGATAGCAAACAAAACAATAAACCTACAGTACTACAAAAAGCATTTTTACAGGCGCCTCACATTTTCAAACACAGGCGGTTCTTAAAAATATGCGACTGTGATGACGAATGATATAATAACCGCCTGTCATAAAAGAACAACATAGGCGGATTTTAAAGAACAACCGTCTGGATAAATACATGATCTTCACAGGCGGTTCTTAATTAAGAACCGTCTGTAATGCAATGAACTTCACATGCGGATTTTAAGAAACAACCGTCTGGGTAAATACATGATCTTCATAGGCGGTTCTTAATTAATAACCGCCTGTAATGTAATGAACTTCACAGACGGTTCTTAATTAACAACGGCCTGAGAAGATCATGTATTTTCAGTGGCGGTCATTGTTTAAGAACCGTATGTAGTTGTTCAATTATCACAAGCGGTTTTATTGAAATTACAGGGATGTAGTCGTTACAATTATCACAACCGTATGTAGTTGTTGCAGGGGAAATTGTATCAGGAAAAAAACACAGATGAGCGGATACTAGTACAGTAATGCATTATAGGAAATGCTCGATCACCAGTGAGGCTGGCTTAATTCTGATAATACACCATTAGAGGCTTTACAATTGTTCAAAGATAATTTCTTTACACACTGAGAACAAAAATCATGCTACATTCATTGTAGATCGATGATGAAGCTCCCATCGATCAATCTAAATTGTACCGTCCTGCTTGCTCCCGAACATGTCTCTTATATTCCGCTGGGTCCTGAAAATATTGACATTATTTAAATTAACAAATGTCTAAGGAGGAATGAATAACCTACATTGGTCACTAAGTCAAAGTGTCATCTAACCTTGATAAGTAGATTATAGGAATCATTTTCAACATCAGGCACATTTGGCTGATGCAGCAAACGCTGAACTTCAAGTAGTATAGTTTTGATTGTAAAAGCACTGCACCACCCCTATGAAATATAATTTAAGCAATATAAGAAACCAATTCAAATAAGTTCGACAACAATTATATGTAATAATTACATGAACAAAATAGGTCTATCATACAGTCTCTTGATAAAGAATCCCGATGCAGAGTGCTCCCGAACGATGGACATTTGGGTGGAAGAACCCAATTGGAAAGGCGCATCTTGGAGGCACCCAGGGATAGTCCTCGGAGAAGGAGATTGTCAGGGGGTAGTAACCATCTTCCCACTCAGTCTGCAAAAGAAATTTATTAATTGGAGGACGATGGTTAAACTCATATTGTGCTTGTTCTTCATGACTTACCCCTTCTTTACCGGGGACGATGCACTGCCACTTCAATAAATCTCCCAATTCAGGCTTCGCAGAGAAACCCTACGCGGAGAAATTGAAAATACCAAAAACAAACAAGATGGAAAAACAAACTACAGTTAAGTTCATCAGTCCATTACAGATGCATATGTATATACAACCATGCGACCGGTGTGCCATATGTACATACATGGGGATGGTTCTTGCGCCATGCCAAGCGCTCCACCTTCAATCGGCTACACACCCAAGACATCATTATCTGAAAGACCAAACTTCCAAATTATTGAGTCCAAACGCATATGTACACAAATGCAAAAGGAAACAATCCATATACCGACATTGTTCTAAGTTCATTTAGAAGATACAAATATATATAATACATATATATATCATCTCGCATTGCTCTATACATTTTTTCCAGCATTGACATCTTCGTGCATATAGGGTTTCAAATTCTTTTTAATGCTTCTCTCTACGCGCTTGATGTTTTCTGGTTCGGTGAAAAGGTACATCTCTTCATACTGATTATGTTCCTCTTCATTATTTCCCACATTCTCAACCCCAACAATATTTTGCTTTCCAGAAACAACTACGTGCAACTTCTCAGTTTCTGGATCTTGAACATAAAAAACTTGTGCAACATTATCGGCAAGAACCCACAGGTCATCTTTGTAACCAACTTTATTCAAGTCCACCAGTGTTAGCCTGTAATTGTCCACTTTCAAACCATCAGGATGTTTGACCCATTGGCACTTAAATACAGGCATTACCATTCTTTCGCCATAATCGAGTTCCCATATTTCCTCTATGAACCCGAAGTATGTGGTCTTCTGCCCTTGTGAATCATAAGCCTCAATACGAACACCACTATTTTGTTCAACACTCTTACTATCTTTTTTCTTTAGTGTAAAATGTGTAACCATTGATGTCATATGCTTGCCATGATGTTACCAAAGCAGATGGGCCAGAAGCTAACTTCTTCATTGTCGCCTCTTCTATAGTGTTTCCGTATGATATATTTTTGTCCATTAACCATTCAGTGAAACATCTTCTGTGCTCTTTCATGATCCAGTCCTCTATGCGGTCTTGGTTTTTATCACGAAGCTCAATTTGGTGTTCCTCGATGTACGGCTCAGCTATTGCGAGCTGTTGTAGTACACCAAAATGTGCACGGTGTACATTCTTGTAATCTTGAACAAAAAAAGTTTTCTTACCCACTTTGCCTCTCCCATGTAGTCTACACTCATGTACAGGTATAGGCACACCTATCGATTTTCCATCTTTGATGTAATCAGCGCAACCCTCAATCACTTCTTCAGTGGTGTATCCTTCCATAATTGAACCCTCTAGGTGAGCACGGTTCCGCACATAACCTTTTAATACTCTTAAATATCTCTCCAACTAAAACATATGATGTAAATATAGTGGCCCCAATGCTTTTATCTGATCAACAAGATGTATGATTAGGTGTACTTGCATATCAAAAAAGGATGGTGGGAAACACATCTCAAGCTTGCACATTGTCTCGACGATGTATGTTTTCAGATAGTCTAAATCCTCACGTGCTATCACCTTTTG
This sequence comes from Tuctoria greenei, assembly GCA_036927565.1. Lineage (NCBI taxonomy): Eukaryota > Viridiplantae > Streptophyta > Magnoliopsida > Poales > Poaceae > Tuctoria > Tuctoria greenei. The sequence goes on from JAYESD010000012.1 coordinate 46,081,376, forward strand.
CGATACTGCATTGAAGAAGTAACACAAACGTGTGATGACAACTTTTATATGCTCTTGTTTGATTACTCTTATTGCAATGGCAAGGAAAACTGTCATCATCATGTGACAGTCGTGAGAATTATAACCGAATAAAGACAAGTCTTTCATCGAGACTAGTTTGCCGATATTGGATGAGAAACTCGTGGGCACTTTGATCCCACGCAAGCATTCACAAATTGCTTTTTTCTCTTCTAGCGTCAAGTTGTAGCTGGCTGGGGGAAGGTAATGCTTCCCATTCGCCTTTTCTACTGGATGAAGCTCTGGTCTCAAATCAAGATTTACTAGGTCCATACGTGAATTTAATCCGTCCTTTGTTTTCCTCGGCATGTCAAGCAAGGTCCCAATGATGCTGTCAAATACATTCTTTGTAACGTGCATCAAATCAATACTATGGCAAAATTCCAGATTCTTCCAATACGGAAAATACTTGAAAAAAATTGATTGTTTCTTGAAAGCCATGTCAGTTGTATCATCCGAAGATGTACTTTTCTTTCTCTTAATTCCTTTACTTATTCTCCCTTGCCGAAAGAAATATGAATGTTCTTGAACATTTCAAACACAAGTTTTCCACTATAAGATTTCGGTGCAATATATTTTTCGATTTGGTTATCAAATTGTTCTTTCATCTTCCTATACTTGTGTGTATCTGTCAAGAACCATCGATGTCTCATGTACACCGTCTTTCTGGATGAAGTGAGGTATATAAATCCAGTTCTATCTACGCACCTAACACAACCTTTCTTCCCTTTCATTTGTCCCGATAATGTGAACAGTCGGGGATAATCATGCACGGTAACGAATATCATTGCTCTTAGCGTGAAATACTCACGCTTGTACTCATCCCATGTACGTACCCCTTCATTCCACAATTTCTCCATATCTTCCATTAAAGGTTCCAAGAACACATCAATTTCGATGCCGGGTTGTTTCAGACCTTGGATAAGAACAGATAATATGATATATTTCATTTTGTGACACAACCACGTCGGTAGGTTGTACATCGTTAAGACCACAGGCCATGTGCTGTGTATGCTCCTTTTTTCACCAAACGGATTCATTCCATCTGTACCCAAGGCAAACCTCACATTTCTGATTTTCTTCGCAAATTCTGGATACTGAATATCAAAATTTTTCCACTGTGTTGCATCACCAGGGTGTCGTATATGTTTTTCATTCTTCATGCGTTGCTCGGAATGCCAACACATAAGTTCAGCCTCCCTAGGGTTTGAGAACAAATGCATCAAGCGATCAATTACCGGAAGGTACCACATCACCAAGGCAGGACTTTTCTCTTATTCTTCCCGTCTGCATCGCCAGAGGTATCGTCATCATCACCTTCAGGACCAATAATAAACTTCTTATTCTTCTGAGTCTTTTTCATGTTGGTAACATACTAGTGATTGTAGTCCTTCTTATATCTACTGACACCATAAATGGGGCATCTAGTTGCGAGCTCATGCTCTTTGCGGTACAGAATACAATGGTTCACACAAGCGTGTATTTTTGTCACACCTAGTGCCATCGGGCAAAGAAGTTTCTTCACTTTATAAGTGCTTCTGGGCAGTTTATTTTGATTTGGAAGAATTTATGCCAGAAGATTCAAAAGATCAGAGAAACTACAATCGGACCATCCGTGCGTAGCTTTCAACTTTAGTAGTTCTAAGACTACACACAATGTAGTAAACTCTTTATCACAACCGTTTGATTCATCATATAAAAGCTCTGTCGCCGCATTCTGCAATGTCTCCATTTTACTTAAACCTTTGCTTGCACCTATAGAAGTCAGTACATATGGTTCAATGTGATGCAACATCTCCTCACAATGGAACTCATCATCATCTTCACCAGCTTGATTGTCACTACCATCATCGATATGAACATTATCATCATCTGAGCCTCTCTCATCATATTTATCCACATCATGTGTATCTAACTCACCATGATCTGTCCATATTGTGTAGTTATTTTTGAAACCTCTTTTCACCAAATGAGATTGGATTACTATAGTATCCGTCAAAGCAATCTTATTTTTGCAGTCGATACATGGACATAATATGTCATCTATATTGTACAACTTCGCATGTCTCTTGGATGCTTCAATAAAATTTGCAACATTATGAATGTACATAGGATCGCGTCTTGGCATGTTATACATCCACGCTCGACGGTCCATGCTTCAATAATAGAATTTTTGTCAGATTTACAAAATTTGGCCACAAATATTCTCTAAAGGTCTTCTATAAAATGAATTTATAGAGACATAACAAGTATGATTAGGGCGACAAATGTAGGAGACGGGCGACGTCTTGAGGCGGACGGAGTCAAAGGGGGAAACAGGCCCAACAGCATGGGCTAGGTCTGGGTGGGATCCGGTCCGTTATATCTTGACGTCGGATCCCATCCAACGATGTTAACTAAATGGGTGAGTTATAAAACCATCTCCTTAGAAAGCTAACCCTAATCACTCCTTCGAAATATATGCAAGCAGGAGGTACGCACACACAAGTAGCATATTGAAAAGGAAAACACATAAAACTACAATTACAAGTTCGGGTAAACTTCATGTATCTTATATATATTACAATAGCATCTGTTAATGAAACATCATATTCATGTCACATAATAGATACAAAAGGAAACAATCCATATAATCCATACATCAATATACCAGAACACAATCCATACAGTGCTTACACATGCAAAAGGACAGAATCCATATACCAGAACACACAAAACTAGCAGCTTATCAGCTAATGAAAATATACAGAGAAAAAGTAAGGAAACTACATTTACCTTGCATCTGTTAATTAAACAATAGCATCTTATATATATTACAATAGCATCTATTAATTAAACATCATATTCATGTCACATAATAGGTACAAACTACAATAAGCTTATTACAATATAGTCCATACATCAATATATAAAAGACCAAACTAGCAGAACACACAAAAAGGAAACAATCCATATAGTCCATACATCAATATACCAGAACACAATCCATACAGTGCTTACACATGCAAAAGGACAAAATCCATATACCAGAACACACAAAACTAACAGCTTATCAGCTAATGAAAATATACAAAGAAAAAGTAAGGAAACTACATTTACCTTGTAGAGGCGTCATCACGGTGGGGAGGCGTCAGCACGGTGGGCCAGCTGGGTGGAGAAGTGTTGGTGTAGGGTTGAGCGGCGGCGCGGCGCAGGGGAAGTTCAACAGCCTTGCGGCGTCGATATAAATTCTCTAGGGTTGCGTTTTGACTGCGGTGAGGGGTCCTTATATAGACGTCCATTTTTCACAAGTGGTTTTTAACTTTATCTCAGGCGGGTTTTACTTACCAACTGCCTGAAAAGATATTTAATCAAGAATATTAATTAAGAAGTAAATATCTTCACAGGCTGTTGGTACTTAATAACCGCCTGAGAAAATGTTTATCTCAGGCGGGTATTACTTACCAACCGTCTAAGATAATGCCAACTGAACAAAATATTTTTAAAACTTGTATAGCTGACATTGTAATGTTTTGGTAAATATTAAATTAATTTCTACTCACATATTTTTCACATTTGTGTATCTCATAAAAAAAAGTTCCTTCACTCAAAATTGTTGGTATGAACATATTTGTATAATTTATACATGTATGAATTTTTTTTAATTTTTTTAAAAGCATTCCAACATGTCAAACTTCAAATTATCCACCATTCTAAATAAATGCTCATACACATATGAGCATTTAGATCACATTCAGTTGATTGAAATCCAAAAATTCTAACACACCAGTATTCATTGACACAAATGAATACATATATATTACAAAACACAAGAAATATGTACAAGAAAAGAATTGAAGCTAAACATGTACAAGAACTCGTAAAACTACAAAAGAAATATGTACAAGAACTCCTAAAACTACACTACGGCCCCGCCTCCTCTGCCCTCTCCGCCAACTTCTCAAACCACGGCAAGCGGTCCTCCTCCGACTCGTCGTCGTCGTCACAATGGTGGTAGTCACCGTCGTCGTCGCCGTCGTCATCGTCGTCGTCATCAACGTCGTCGTCGTCGTTGTCCTCCTCCTCCTCCTCCTCCTCCTCCTCCTCCTCCTCCTCCTCCGGCGACGTTGCAGTAGGAGAGTGGGTCGGCTGCTCCGACTGAGCCGATTATTTCTTCTACATTTGTATAAAATTAACATCTACCATCTGAACAAAATATTTTTCAAACTTGTATAGCTGACATTGTAATGTTTTGGTAAATATCAAATTAATTTCTACTCACATATTATTCACATTCGTGTATCTCATAAAAAAAGTTCCTTCACTCAAAATTGTTGGTATGAACATATTTGTATAATTTATACATGTATGAATTTTTTAATTTTTTTAAAACCATTCCAACATGTCAAACTTCAAGTTATCCACCATTCTAACTAAACTCTCATATACATATGAGGCATTCATCAAATTATGAACACACATTGATTCAAAAAAATTTAAAAAAATCTGAAAAAATTCATAGAGGTTGGTATGATGAGTAAAAGCATTATATTCATCAAGATAGAAAAATGAAAAATAGCATTTGTTGTATGTTTTTTATGTTCTGACCAATTTCAAAGGATTTATGAAGTGAAATTTAATGGTAACCTTTACTTATCAATGATATTACGAGAAAGTGGATTTTTGCCTTTTTAAAGGACCACATTTAATCAAGAATATTAATTAAGAAGAAGTAAATATCTTTACAGGCGGTTGGTAATACCAACCGTCTGAGAAGATGTTTATCTCAGGCGGGTATTACTTACCAACCGTCTGAGATAATCTTCTTCTCAGACGTGCAAAAGGAGCAATTAGTATCTCCAATTGCCTACCCTAGCAGCGTTGGTTCCGTGCCAGGCTCAGGGTCAACGAATAAGTTCCCTGTCGATGATATTGCTAACGACAAATCTTGTCGTCTTCTTGTCCCGATAGGCAGAGCAGGGAACAAAACCAAACAGGTTGCCACTGCTATGGAAAAGTCTGATCGTGACTTCAACAGAAATCCACTTCTGTTGTATTATGCTGTGGTGCAAGTTCTTCAGATCATTGATAATGATAATGAAGATTATGAAATAGACCACGTCACACCTGAGGGGATCGCGACTCTGGGGCAGGCTATCAACCAATTAATCCTTTGGCACCGATGCGATATCGTGTTGGACGATGAGCCAATTTCTAGCCCCGTCGCATCTCCAAATACTGCAACCCCATCTTCTAAGGCGAAAGTGCATGAAGATCCACTCCCAGTCCGGAAAGATCCACTCCCCCTATATCTCAGCAAGGATGATATCTAAGAGCAACAAGTTGGACAACAACTTCAAGCAGTACCAGAGCAAGCTGTTGCTAGTAAAGAGCAACCAGTTGAGCAACAGCTTGAAGTAGTACTAGAGCCAACTGCTGGGAGTAAAGAGCAATCAGTTGAACGACAGGTTCAACAACAAGCCAGTGTCCAACTTTCGACGACTACTCCTCGATCATTAGTGCCTATCAAAGTTAGCTCATACGAAATTAATCAACCTTCATCAGAAGTGTCAAAGTATTTGGAAGCTATGAAGGAAAATATTAGAAAATTGAGTGCATCTCGTTCTTCTCATGAGCCAGCATTAGAAGATATCGAGGAGTGGAAAGAAGACGGTGTCATGTATAATCGGCGGACGACTTTAGTTAAACCAGGAGTTCCAATATACAAGCTTGAGGATGTTCCTCCTGAATTTGCGAATGGAAAGTCGTTCATGACATTCGTATAACTTAGCAAACAACCCGTCCAGCTCAGAAGAATGCATGAGTGGTACATCACTGCCAGCACAAAATATGGTCTTAATTGCGTCACATTTCATATTCCAAAAGCAGCATTCTGGAGCACTGGAGTAGATAAACGAGTCATTTTATTTGAAGAGCTGCATTCACTTTTCCATCGAGGCATGCTCGAAATCAACCTGCTGCTCGTCTGGTGCTTGTAAGTGCTCTAATATTTTGTATTTGCTTTTCTTAATACACGCATACGCATTTCATGAGATTACAATTCTGGACTTCTTCAATAGGATGCAATACATGGATAATGAAAAGTTGGAGCACAAGACAGGTATCATTGACCCTACTAGGATTGCAATGTCGCTATTCGACGTCCAGGCGAATCGAGACTCAGGACAGTACAAACACATGAACAAAAGAGATTTTAAAAAAGCAATTGCAAAACTTAAGAAGGATAGAAAGACAGAAGTTGCAGCTTACATAGGACATGCAATGTTTAACTTTGTCAGAGACGGCAAGGACTTCGTAAAGGCTCCGTACCACTTCGAGTAAGTTCGACACATGACATTGAAATAGCAATTATTGGTAATTGTTAACACGTGTGTTTGTATGTTTGCAGTAATCACTACATAATGATCTTCGTCAAGCCAACGCAGGGAATGGCAACAGTCTTGGACTCGGCCGATTTCTCACTAGATCGTTACAAAGATTTCCTTTCCATTTTGAAACTGTACGTTTATTCAATAATTTTAATTTACGCACATTTAGAATGTGTTGAAAAGTTTTATATGACATTTCTTGTATTATACGCTTGGCGGTTTTACGCGAAACAGCTTGGCGGTCAGAGACATCCTAATACGAATGCATTGAACACTAAAACGTATTATGCTTGTTCGAAGTAGCCTGCTGGGAGTGTCTTATGCGGGTATTATGTATGCGAGCATCTTCGGACCGCCGGCGTATATAGAGTGAATCATGAGGATGTAAGTTATCCTTAATGTCGATACCTTATTTTCTTACTTTTGTGTTTCATTTTCATTGTAACTAGCATAGTTTAATGCTTATATTCTCTGCTGTTCAATATTACCAGAAACATTATTTTCATATTTTGATTCCAACTTCAAAATTCAATTGCTCATAGTACAACTACTCCAAAAATACCAAATAAATTCTTGTATACTCTCACTTTGATCTATACTTTGAGATTGTTCAAACCAATACATTCTAAACCCTGTTATGTGTTATATTGTAGCACACAAAGAATCTGAACGAAGAATGGCCAGTTTGTAGAAGTATTCCTAGTGGAGGAGCCGACAGGATTGCTGCTGAACTCTATCAGTTGATTCGTCGTGAAATTTTGCACAAAAAAGGGAAGTTCTTTGATAAGAATTGTGCAGTAGCTGATGTGCCAAAACTTTGCGACTATGCCAATAGAAATAGTTTTTAGTGAAAACTTGTAAACTTTGAGATGAATTGTACCTGTAACTTGTACATATGTATATTGTTTTAGTGAAATTGACTTCTATGATGATAATATTTTTGACTTTTGTTCTGTGATGATATTGTTGTTTTTTGTTCTGTGATTATATTGAATTGACCTGGAAATTAGAAATAACAGCAGTAGTACTGCATAGGTTATACCTTATCACAGGCGATTATTAACCAATGGCTAGGCATGACTGTGAAAAACAATTATCACAGGCGGCTAGATACAAGTAAAGAACCATCTGTGATAACCTAATTTTCACAGGCGGTGACTGTTATGGTAGAAACTGGCTATGCTAAAAGGTCTTCACAGATGGCTGATGTAGGTAAACGTCCGCCTGTGATAACACCATTATCATAGGCGGTTAGTTATGCTTCAATACCCACCTATGAAGACACATTATCATAGGCGGTTAGTTATGCTTCAATACCCGCCTGTGATAAGACATTTATCACAGACGGTTATATATGCTGCACGACCCGTCTGTGATAATATCTTCACAGGCGGCTAGCCTAAATAAAGAACCACATATGATAATTTGTCTTCACAGGCTGTATCACTTCTCCGCCTGTGAAATTGTGGATTATCACAGGCTCTTCGTTTCAGGGGGTTTTAAAAGCTGTTTGTGATAATAGGTTTGGAGCCGCCTGTGATGAGGCTTATTGTACAAGTGCTAGGAGCTAGCTTTCCTTTTACTCCGAACTGGTGAATTCCTTTAATAGGAGACACGCGTAGGAATACATGGTCCCCGACATTGAAGTGCAGCGGGCGATGCCGCTTGTCCGCATAATTTTTCTATCGAGGTTGAGCTGCTCTCAAGTTCGCTTGAATGATTCGAACTTGTTCCTCGGCTTCGTTGACTAGATCAATCCCGAATGTCACTCTTCGCTGGACTCGCACCAATTCAGCGGCGTGCGGCATTTCCGGCCGTAGAGAGCTTCGTATGGTGCCATCTTGATACTTGCTTGATAACCGTTGTTGTACGAGAATTCTGCCAACGGTAAATGATCATCCCAATATTTACTGTGGTGAATGGCACATGCACACAACATGTCTTCAAGGACTTGGTTCACCCAATCGGTTTGTCCATCGGTCTGTGGGTGATATGCGGAGCTTCTAATCAGTTTAGTACCCAATAAGGCGTGCAGCTGCTCCCAGAAATGAGCAACGAACAGCGCACCCCGATCTGAAATTATGGTCTTCGGAACACCATGTAAGCATAAGATCCGTGCAATGTACAACTCTGCATACTGTTTAGCAACAAATCCAACATTGACCAGAATGAAGTGTGTTGATTTTGTTAGTCAGTCAACTATCACCCAATTCGAATCATGCTTCTGGAATGTGAGTGGTAATCCGACGATGAAGTCCATACTCACATCCTCCCATTTCCATGCTGGAATATCTAGCGCTTGTAGCTGTTCCGCTTTCCGCATATGGTCGGCCTTCACTCGCCGACACGTATCACATTCAGATACGTACTTTGCTATTTTTCGCTTCATCTGTCTCCACCAAACCTGATCTTCAAATCTTGATACATTTTATTGCTGCCCGGATGAATAGAAAATTTTGACATGTAAGCTTCATCCAATATTTTCTTCCGGAGCTTAACATCCCGGGGTACAACTATCCGGTCCTTGAACCATAATGTACCACAATGAACTTTCCGGAAACATTTTACCTCCCCACTGTCCACTCTTTCTCGTATGTGTGACATGCCCTTGTCCTTCTCTTGGTCTTCAATAATTTCCTCTTAGATGGTTGGAATGAGAGCTAGATTATTGAGAGCCCCATATGGAATCACATATAGTCTTGGTTCCTCATCTTCCATTTCAGCCATGGTGAAGTTGTGGACATGGGCTTTCCGACTAAGCATGTCGGCAAGCCACGTTAGCTTTGCTGGGATGATAGTGAATCTCAATCTCATAATCCTTGATCAACTCAAGCCACCTTCGTTGCCTCATGTTCAGCTCCTTCTGCGTGAAGATATATTTCAAACTCTTGTGCTTGATGTAGAGGTGTACAAGATTTCCAAGCAAGTAATGCCTCCACATTTTCAATTCCAATACCACGGCAGCGAGCTCAAGATCGTGAGTCGGATGGTGCTGCTCGTGGTTTCGGAGTTGTCGAGATCCATACGCGATCACACATCCTTCTTGCATAAGAACGCAGCCAAGTCCGATGCCGGATGCATCGCAATAAATGTCGAACGGTTTTGTCGTGTCCGACTGAGCAAGAACCGGGGCTGTTGTAAGGTGCTGCACTAATGTCTTGAACGCTTCTTCACAAGCTGAACTCCAAATATATTCAGTGCCCTTTTTTAGCAGCTCCATCATCAATTTAGCGATTTCTGAGAAGCTCGGAATGATCCTCCGATAATATCCCGCTAAATCGAGGAAATTTCAAACTTCATGTACGAACTTAGGAGATTGCCATTTTAATACTTGAACAACTTTACTTTGGTCCACAGCGATGCCCTCAGCTCAAATAATGTGTCCCAAGAATGGCACTTGGCTGATCCAAAATTCACACTTGCTGAATTTTGCATAGAGCTTATGGTCTCTCAACCGCTGCAGCACAATATGCTGATGTTCAGCATGCTCTTCCTCTGACTTGGAATAGACCAATATGTCATCGATGAAGACCACGACGAACTTGTCCAACTCCGGCATAAATACAGAGTTCATGAGATACATAATGTGAGCCGGAGCGTTGGTGAGACCAATAGACATGACAAGATACTCGTATAATCCATATCGCGCTGAGAATGCCGTTTTCGGTATATCCTCCGGTCAGATTTTGATTTGATGATATTCGGACCGAAGATCCATCTTCGAGAACACCCTCGCAACAAAAAGTTAATCGAATAGAATGTTGATTCGGGGCAGTGGGTACTTGTTCTTTATTGTCACGGCATTGAGTGGTCGATAATCCACGCATAACCGTAATGTTTCATCATTCTTCTTAACAAACAGCGCTGAGCAGCCCCAATGTGATGAGCTTGGGCGAATAAAACCCTTTTCCAAAAGGTCTTTCAAATGCTCCTTCAATTCAGCTAGCTCATTAGGCGCCATCCGATACGGTCTTCGAGAGATCGATGTGGTTCCCGGTACAAGTTCAATCTTGAACTCGATGTCACGTTCGGGTGGTATGCCCGGTAAGTCATCAGGAATCACATTGGGATACTCACGGACCACCGGAATATCTTCAAGTTTAGTTTCTTCCATGTTATATACAGCTGCACTGTCCCGCTCCATGCTGTCCAAAACCAGATTGTGTTGTCCGTGCATCGGAGATTCAATTTGGACAGTCCGGGTACCGACATTAAGAATGGCCCGTTATGGTTCAACCATAACATCCCCAATATTACGTCTATCTTCTGTCCATCCAATATAATCAGCGACGTTGGATATATCTTGCCTCCCAAACATAGAGCTGCTCGGGGAACAATCTGACTAGCAGAGATATTTCCACCCGGTGAACTCATAAGATAACTATTCTTCGGAGTATTGGTGGATAATTGGTGCTGATCCACACATGATTTACTGATAAAATTGTGGGTAGCACCGGAGTCGAAGAGTATGAGTATGGGTATGTCATTGATAGCAAACATGCTTGCTAGCACCAGTGCTCCCTTGGAACACCCTCGATCACTATATGTTGAACACTTCCGGTTTGCAGTGCTGTCCTCTCTGGTTGAATACGGGGCTGAATACACTGTTGTACTGATACTTGCCCGCTGCTCAACATCTTCTCTGGGCAATCCTTGTTATAGTGCCCAAGACGATCATATGTGAAACACTTAGACTGATTCAACATCCCGCTGACTTGAGGCCTGAATTGTCCTGCATCTCACTGTGAGATAAATGCCCCTAGAACAATTTGCGACTGTTCTTGCTGCTGATGTAATGCTGGTTGGAAATTTGATACTTCAAACGGCCGACTCCGATACGAACTCGACTGTGCAGTAGACTGCCATATCTGACCGGACGGTGATCGGTACACCACCTGGTACTTTTGAGGAACATTATGTGTGTTGTCCTGCATGGCAAGTCTCTTCTTTGACTCCTATGCGATCCGCTCACATGTGGCATTCTCTTGTGTAATCGCGACATTAAGCATAGCGTTGAATGAGCCGTTAATGAACAATGCAAGCTTGTCTTTCAACATGGGGCTTAGACCCCGATAGAAATACTCTCGCTTCTGATCCTCCGTACTCACATACTCCAACGCATATTGCACTAGATTAATAAAGACTTTTGTAAAAGCCCACTTTTCAGAAGAACAAAAACACAAAAATACGAACTTAAAATTATTTAAAAGTGGAATTTGCAATTCAAATTCACATGAAATCATTTTAGTTAACCAATGATCACGAAAATGCGGAATTGTTAAAAACTTCAAGCATTATCTGGAAAATGTCACATAATCTGTTAAGGCTTCGAGTGTTACTTCAAATTCCAGGTTAACCTCTTCTTAAGCAACGACATGGAGTTCCCGACTACATGAAGGAAGTGTAGTAATTCGACAGCGTCTGTCATACTCTTTCAGATAGACTTGACCGGATAATATCTTGCATGGGACCCACTTGTCGAGTAGCCTACCGGTCGACCTTCATCAAACGATATTTGATTTCCACCTCCATGTGTGCTTATCGAGAGCCAGAATTACCCATGACGTGCCGCTCTTATCCTAAACACGACATGATCTCTGTCGGCCTCGACGCCAGATCTTTTCTGCGCCAAGCCTCCACGTCCGCTCGCCTTGCGTTGGCGTCTTGGCCGCTTAAAAATAAAATGTGATGAAGTCAAAGGAATTTAAATACGAGAATTGCATTAACCTAGGGTGTTAATTAAGTGTACTGATGAAATATATATTAAAAACTCCTTAATAAGCTTATATTGTATGAATTCAAATTAATACCTCGAGCTCAGATGTTTTATTCGAATCCAAGTGACACCTCGGTTTAAGCAAGATTAATCAAGCTTTGGTACGTTGGGAACATATTAAGAATACATTAGTAACATGCAACATAATTGGGTTAAAAGTGTATTCAAATTGAATCTGGATTTTAAAAATATTCTATATCCAAAACTCAATTCACATTTGAATTTCTTATACCTTGATTAGCTAATCTGCAAAAGTTGAAACCAATTTTAATCAGTTTTCCCATTTAAAAGAAAAGTGGAAGGGATAAGGGGGAAGAATGTGGTGGGGCCCACATGTCATGTTTATCTTTAGAGGTAGAAAACCTATTTTTGCTTCTTCTTCCTCACTCGCGTGGAACACACCATCCCTGATCCTCCTCCTCCCGACTCTGTTCCACAGTGCCCTTGCCGAGGGCCGCCGGCTTGCTGCTCCCGCGCACGCCCACCGCCCCTCGCCCTGGCCAAGCTCCGGCTTGCCGCCGGCCGCGTCTCGCGCCGCGCCGTTGCCCTGCACCTGCCGCGCGGAGGGCTGCCTGCTGCTCACCCACACGACGCCAACCGCACATCTCCTCGCCCGCCGTGTCCGTACTGGCCCTGCCTAGTTCGATGGCGTCACCCTACTGCGCCTAAGTCTCGCTGCTGGCGCCCTCACCGCGCACGTTCTTTCCGCGCCCGCTCGCCGTGCGCCGGCCTCTGCTCTGCGTCACGTCCCTGTCATTGGCCCAACTCCCTGCGATATCCGTCCTTGCCGCCATCCAAGCCCACCACCGAGGCGCAGCTGCCGTCGCACCCTGCGTCTCTCGGTGCCCCGCTGCCTGGAAACGTGCGCGACGCCGCCGTTGTCCTGGCTCCCTCCAGTGGCGGCCATCTGCGATGTTCGTTCACGCCGCTGCCTCGGCATCCTCTGGCCCTCCTCCAGCTCCAGCATGCCGGGTCCTTTTACTCCTCGTGGCTGCACACCTCTTGCCTTGCTCTCTGGTCGCACGCTATGGCTGCCGTGCTGCTGCTGCACGCCGCGCCGTCTATGCCGCTCTTGGTGCTCCCCTTGCTCGCTATTTCCGCACCTTGGCTGCCAATGATTCTTTGCTGTTCGCCGAGCTGCAGCACCTCATCGCCATTCGTGACACCAACTGGTAGCCGACAGTCAGCCATCGTCGCCGCGTTCCTCGCCGTAGCACCTCCAGGGCCACGGTGACCGCTGTCCACGCCATCCACCGGCTCTTCGTGCCATCGTTGCATGTCTCCAACTCGCAGCACTGCTGCAGCGCGTTCCATGTCCATTTATGCGCCACCGACAAGTCTGTGTGCGTGCTCGTGTCGGTTTGACTTGTGCTGTCCTGATGCGATTATATTCATAGTGTCATCACGATGTTCCAAGCTGTGCCTGTTTACAACTGCCAGTACCCTACGTACCGGGTACCCCACGATACCGCAACAAGAGCAAGAAAGTTCCACCAGTCGGAGTCAAAGGCCCTTGCTGGTCCTACATGTCACGTTGCACCGGACCCGCTCCCCTCACATGGCTGGCTCCCAGGTTAACACGTGTAAAATAAGCCCGGAACAAAACTCCCAACCAAGGGAAGCTTCGGCGACTACATATGTACAACGGCCCTAGACCTAGCCCTTGTCAGAGAGGAGCTCCGGTACTGACACGTGTACAGCGACCCCGGACCTACTCTCCCGCAAGGGAAAGCTTTGGATCCGACACGTGTTGAGCCTCCGGACCTTCGTCACCAACGGAAATACAAGCCGATCATGACCATTACAAACATTCAAGGATGGTTAAGGCGGCAGTTACAAGGTTTAATAATGTGTCATTAGTACCATATTAACGACACACGATCAGTGTACCGTTAATAGTTACCACACCATTAACTATACTTAATACTCTTTAGACAATGTATTAGGTCATTAAGCACGCCAGGGCCACATGTCGGGCCAGGCCAGCTTTGTAACGGTCAGTCCTTAGAACTATAAAAGGGCTGCACCAAGCGAGTATAGAGGGGGCTGATCCAAGCTACCGCAACTTGACCTTAGCGAACTCATTCGCTTAATACAATCACTCAAACCCCGTGGAGTAGGGTGTTACGCTCAGGCGGCCCGAAGCACGTAAATATCTGAGGTCACCATCTTGATATTGATCTTGTGTCCCCTAACCACATAAGAACCTCCGCGGGCTGCTTTTCAGTGGGTCCAGGGGAAGTGTCATATTCCACACATTGACATTTGGCACGCCAGGAAGGGGGGGGGGGCGTTTGTTCCAAGATCACAAGATGGTGAATTCAGGTACTGGATCATCCAACGGCAATCATGCTGAACAACCTGCTGGAGGCAACCCCTCCAATGTTTAGCAACCAGCAGGTGCCAACGCTCTGGCAGGCACTGCAGCATCAACTGTCCCGGCGAACAATGTCAATCAACGAGATGGGGCATCTGCATCGATCACTGCATCGGCAAACAACAACCCCGAGCACGCGCTCATTGCTGCATGAGCTCTTCTGCAACATCCACCACATCCAGGCGCACTACAGGGTGCTATGGAGCAGTGGAGGGCTGATGTTGACCAAGGTCCTCCTCCTTCGGGGAGAGCACCTTCACAACGACAGACCATCTCTGGACGACTTGGTCCACAAGCCTCTCAACCAAGGAGGCGTGCCGCCTCCCAACAGGTGACTTCGTTGCCCCCCCCCCCCCCCCCCCCCCCCGGGGCACAACACACCCATACCATCACAAGGATTCTGACCCATGACCCGTGATAGGAACTGGATCATCGTTACCGGTAACAGGACAGCCGAGTCCACATCGAGCGTGCTCGTGAAAGGAGAGAGGCTCGAGATAACCCTGCTCCTCAAGGAGTGGGAGGAGGTTGTTCTGCCCTGGCTATGCACCTACGTATGATCAGGTGGCCACAGAAGTTCCGACCTCACTTGCCGGAAAAAATTTGACGGGACAGTCAACACTGCTAAATTTTTACAAATCTACTCTGCTGCCATACTTGCATCGGGGGGTGACGAGGCTGTAATGGCCAATTACTTCCCGGTGGCCTTAACCGGGACTGCAAGGTCTTGGTTCATGAGTCTTCCACCTGACTCCATTAATAGTTGGGCGGAACTATGCCAGCAATTCACTGCCAACTTCGGGAGCTCCTACACCCGACCTGGCACTGAATTGGACCTGTTTGTTGTGAAGCAAACATCGGGGGAATCGCTACGGTCCTTCATCCAGCGATTCTCTCAGGTACAAAATACAATTTCATCTATCTCAAGCTCTTCTGTTATCGCTGCATTCAGACAGGGTGTTCGAGATAAGAAGATGCTAGAGAAGCTGGCTATTAAGGAAGTTACCAGCGTCACGGAGCTTTTCAGCCTAGCCGACAAATGCGATAGGGCTGCGGAGGGTCGTGAAATGCACTCCAAGATAGCTCCAGAGGTCAACCAGAAGTCCTCCAAAACTGAAGCCGCTACCTCCGGTATTGGCAAGAAGAAGAAGAAGAAGAAGAAGCCCAACGGCAAAAAGAAACTGTCGGCCGACGTCCGGCTGCTGCTGCTGCAGCTCCTGGAAGCCGGGGGCCACGCCCCGAGAAGCGACCTCGTCCTTCATAAAAAGACGGCAACAGTTCCAAAGCATGGTGTCCGATTCACAAGACGAATCGACACAGCTTGGAAGAGTGTCGGGAGGTACAGAACCTTGTCGATCGCTACAAAAGCTCCGGGAAGAAGCTCCTTTCCATCAAAGGGAAGGAAAACAAAAAGTCAACGAAGCTCCGGATGAGGAAGAGCTAGGTTTCCAGGACCCTAAAAAGGTCTTGAAAGCTGTCTACAACACTGTCGACGATGATTCCGACGCCTCCGACAACGAACGTCGGAAAACCCTGAACACCATCTATGGTGGTTCTTGGGACATCACCTCTCGTTGCATCCTCAAGACAATGCACCGCTACATGGCCATGGTAGCTCCTGCTGCTAAGGCAGAACAACACCGGAAGTGGATGGATACACCCATCATTTTTGATGCTTCAGACTGTCCCCGAAGCATGATCGAAGATTTACCCAGACGACCGCCATGTACACCAGAAGCCCCGGAAACAATCAATCGAGCGACAAAACCTCATCCGACATCTAATCAAGAAGTTGCTCGAAGCTGGATTCATCCGGGAAGTCTTCCACCCAAAATGTCTGGCAAACCCATTTCTTGTACCCAAGGTTGGTGGGAAGCTTCGGATGTGTATCAACTACACCACCTTAAATAAGGCATGTCCGAAAGATCAATTTCCACTACATAGAATAGATCAGATAGTGGATTCCACCTCCAGGTGCGAACTACTGTGTTTCTTAGATGCATATTAGGGATATCATCAAATCCAAATGTCTAAGGAAGATGAAGAGCATACTGCCTTCATAACAGTAGATGGATTGTATTGTTATACTACCATGCCATTTGGTCTCAAAAATTCTGCTTCAACATTTGTGCGAGCTATGTATAAACATATGGAGAGCTAATTAGAGACTTGGTGGAGGTGTATGTTGATGAAATCGTCATGAAGATTAAAAATAAGGAATCACTCCTTGACAACTTACAAGCCGTCTTTGACAAGTTGCGTACTACACAGACCAAGCTGAACCCAGACAAGTGCGTCTTCGGCGTTAGTTCCGTGAAGCTTTTGGGTTTCTTGGTGACTCATCGAGGAATCGAAGCAAATCCGGCGAAGATTAAGGCTATAGAAGAAATGCGGCCCACAGCCCGCATTAAAGATGTCCAAAAATTGACTGGATGTCTAGCTGCGCTCAGTCAGTTTATCTCAAGAGTAGCAGAACGAGCGCTACCCTTCTTCAAACTCTTGAGGAAGTTCGGGCCATTTCATTTGTCTCAAGAAGTAGAAAAGGCATTACAAGAGCTGAAACACCTCCTCACCACACTACCAATTCTGGTAGCTCCGAACACTGGTGAGCCTTTACTGCTTTACATTTCGGCAACTACAGAGGTTGTCAGTATGGTCCTGGTCGCGGAAAGACCGGAGCCATCCTCAATTGAGGAAGGCGAGATGCTGGAGAATCAACCTCCTTCAAATGAAGGAGTAACTGCTACTGAACAAGAAGATCCAGACCACTCTGAGAGGGTCCGGGTCACTCCAGATGAGGCTTCGGATTCCTTCAGTAGGGACCTGGAAATTCGAAGAGAAGGTCCGGACCCCTCCGGGAGGGTCCGGGTTGATATGGATGAAGCTTCGGGCCCCTCCGGGAGGGCCCGGACAGTCCAGCGCTCAGTGTACATCATCAGTGAAGTACTCCACGACGCCAAGACAAGGTACATTGAGGTGCATTAACTGCTTTATGCAGTTCTCATCGCCTCAAGAAAGCTTCGTCATTACTTCCAAGCCCACAAAATATTAGTGGTAACTTCTTTTCCACTACGTGCAATTTTGCATAACCCTAATTCTACTTGGAATATTGCAAAGTGGGCACCAGAGCTGGCAGAATTCGATCTAGATTTCGTGTCAAGACAAGCAATTAAAAGTCAAGCCTTGGCTGACTTTGTGGCGGAGTGGACTCCCTCTCCATGAAACCTTGGGGGCTACAGTGAGCAGAAACCAGAGCTCAAAGTTCTGGTATTCACTGAGCCTCACTGGATACTCTACTTCGACGACTCCGTGCAGAAGCAGGGGGTCGGAGCTGGAGTCCTTCTCCTAGCTCCGACCGGAGAGAAGGTCAAGTATATGGTACACCTTGACTTCAATGCACCAACAATGTGGTGGAGTATGAAGCCCTCGTCTATGGACTCAAGGTGGAACTATCTTATGGTGTCAAACAGCTGTTGGTGAAGGGAGATTCACAGCTCATCATCAAGCAAGTGAAAGGTGAATGCTCATGTAACAATTCTCAATTAGCTGCTTATCTCCTTGAAGTCCAGAGGCTTCAGAAGGACTTCGAAGTCATGGATCTCCATCATGTTCAGCGCCTTCATAACTCCGAAGCTGATGAACTCCCGACAAAAGCCTCAACTGGAGCTCCAGCTCTCGACGGAATCTTTGTTCGGAGGTTATCAAAACCAACAGCTCAACCTGGCGAACTGAGCGAAGGGGGCGAGACAAGCACCTCGAAGCTGGCGTTCCCGGTGGCCCTATTACCATGGCGTTCACCAAGGGTCGTAGGTGCTGTCGGAAGGTTCGAGCAACCCAGCACGCAAGACTCAGAATCTCAAGTTAGCTCCAGTGCATGGATCTCAGAGATCCAAAGCTACTTGAAAGACAATATCCTTCCTGAAGACAGTGTATCCGCTGACCGGATTGTCAGATTGGCTAAAAGATACACGTTGGTAGAAGGGGATCTCTACTACACGGTGCCAATGGCATCCTAATGCGGTGCATTGCAAGGGAAGAAGGTCACGATCTCCTCGCAGAAATCCATGGAGGCGAGTGCAGGAATCACGCATCTTCTCGCACACTAGTCGCTAATGCCTTCCGGCATGGCTTTTACTGGCCTACAACACTCCAAGATGCGGTTGAGCTAGTGAAGAAATGTGAAGCATGTCAATTCCATGCAAAACAAATTCATACACCGGCTCAATCACTACAAATGATACCTCCTACATGGCCTTTCGCTGTGTGGGACATGGATATCTTGGGACCTTTACCAAAAGCCGTCGGAGGTTACAGTTTCCTATATGTCGCCATCGACAAGTTCACCAAATTGCCGGAAGCAACTCCAGTAGTAACAATCAACAAACAATCAGCAATGAAGTTCTTGAAGTCCATTATATGCAGATTTGGAGTTCCAAACAAAGTCATAACTGACAACGGAACTCCATTCACAAGTACTGCATTCCTAGAATATTGTGAAGACCTCGGCATTAAACTTAGCTATGCTTCAGTAGCTCATCCAGCAAGCAATGGCCAAGCCGAGAGAGCAAATGTAGAAATCCTAAAAGGACTCAAGACGCGCACATATGAGCGCTTGGAAAAGCATGGAGCTAACTGGATTGAAGAGCTTCCATCCACATTATGGGCGAATAGGACAACACCTAATCGGTCAACTGGGGAGACTCCATTTTTCCTGGTGTACGGAGCTGAAGCAATCCTTCCTCCGGAGATTACCTTGGGGTCCCTCCGGGTCCGGACCTTCGACGAAGCCATGCAGTACCAGCTCCGGCGTGGAGACCTTGACCTTGTCGACGAGGGAAGGTGCCGAGCTGCTGTTCGAAATGCACATTATAGCCAAGCGCTTCGGCGCTACTATCAAAGGCACGTGCGTGACCGACAGATCGAAGAAGGCGACCTGGTGCTTCGGAAGATACTAACTCGTAAAGGGATGAACAAACTTTCCCCTAGCTGGGAGGGTCCTTTCCGAGTCATTAAATTATCCCGACCGAACTGCGTTCGCTTGGCAACTGAGGATGGGGTCCCACTTCCCAATCCTTGGAACATCGAGCACCTCCGTAAGTTTTATGCTTAGAATCACAGAGGTGAGTCTGTAATTACACACAATGCATGTTGTAGAGTCATTATACAGTCGAGCAAGTCCTCCGGGAGAACATCCGAACTCCTCCGGGAGGATCTAGAAAGTTCAGGTAACACTTGACACGGTCACAGTACTAAAAGTGTAACTACTTGCTCTGGGCTAGCACAAGATGTATAGCACATTTAGCTTGGTCCAGCACCCTAAGTGTGTCCTTGTCTCCCCTGTAATCTGGACTTTTAATGAAAAGCATTTTGTGTGAAAACAGGCTATACGTGCATTTACTTTTTGTACAAGGCTCAATATGTCAAATTATTTTTACCCCGCTTGTCTATAATGAAGTTGTGCAAATCTTATTGAATTTTGTTCCAAGTAACTGTGGGGACCGGAATCCCGACATCCGAGGATCTCATTGGGTGGTGTCGTGCGATGCGACACCCAACTGTATACAAGAACATAACAAGAATAAAATACAAGAAGAAGTCTTTTAGTTATCATACAGTGGAAGTTTTACAATACTAGCCGAAGGAAAGAAACATATATATCATAGCTACACTCTCAGCGCTAGCTATGCAAAAGCAAAGTCATCCATGTCCTGGATACTTCACACTAGCAACACGCAAGTCACGGCGGCGTGCAGGGTTCCCACTCGGCTGTACACCCTGGAGGGGGTGAAGCCTCATCATCAAACGCTTCATCAATTTTATAACCTGCAAAAACTCGTTAACTGCAAACATGAGCATATGGCTCAACAAGACTAACCTGTCTCACTAGACATATGCAAGGGTGGACACTAAGCATAGGTACGGTGAAGCATAAACGACTCGCCTACAAGTGGATCCTTATAATCAGGTTTTAAGTAGCAAATGACATTCTCCATGAACGGCACATCATAGACTCTACAATCAAACAAGAAACGCTTTGCCGATGATATGACATGCCCAGAGCACATAATGCTATTACAGCTAAAGCACGGGGAAACTGTAAACTTTAATTTTACTATCTCTAAGTCATACAAGGATGCAAAGCAATTATAGTTCAATGCAATATATTTTTCTGGCTTCTTTAGTATTTACTACGCCACGGCGCAATGAACAAGTGGTACTCTATTACCGCGAGGGTCGGTGATTGCAATCAGGACACACCCGGACAACACGACACATACATCGTTCGGAAGTGTTAGCGAGTACACCAGTACCTACGTAACACTTCTTTACTAGTCGTATAGGGCCACCTTTCACAAGAAACCCGAACGCCGAGCCCGTCTCAACTCCGCAAACAGAAGGTCTCCGCACGTAACAGCTCATGTGTCCGCCGACCCATTTACACCTTACTGTCCTCAACCCACCCCTATCGATGGTGAGTTAATGGGCCTCGACATCCCAGTTATCGAGTTACGTCAGTTTACTGGATTCCATATGTCCATTATGTCGGCGGTACAATTCAAGCTTGTCCGAAGGGGCCACATACAGACGGGCTTTAACTGACCAGTCAGAGCTATGCGACCAAGACCACATCTTGCCGCTTCCTATCCATCTCCGACAGTTCTCGTGTTTTAGATGTAATAGTTATTTTCTATAAATGTTATCCCAGTATAGATGAGTGTATATTTCTATCTCCCGAGTAGATTCCAACTACTCGACTTCTACCGGATTACCTACTACATTAGCATAGCAATTCTACACGTCGAGTGATTAACCAACCCAATTAACCAAAGGGATTGTGGGTCATGCATCAGGAGTGTTCAAGCATCCTAAACGTAATGCACAAATCATATGCTAATCATCATAGTGATAAAGTAAAATTTTTATAAATGACTTAAATGCAAAACGGGGCTTGCGTGGATGCAGGTCAAAGTCAGGGTTAGTATCCGGTAGGTGTACGTTCAAGGCCTCTGGTTCCTCTTCGACCTCGGTCACTATACGATATGCATATAATACGTATATGAATGACTTTGAAAAATAATTACTACCAAGACCATAATTTAATCTATAGTGATCATTATATGATAAGGACCTAATTGGCTGTGGAACTTTGATGGTAGATACTAGTGAATATGATAGAAGCTCTTGCAAAGAACAGGAGATGATCAAAGTATTTTGTTCTCTAAAATTATGGCAAGCAATAAACATCCAAAATTTTAGAGAAGAAACTGTAGCTTGAACATAGCTGCCAGTTGATAATCATGATAGAGGAAATTGTCCTGGTTCTAGCAATATTTGTTTCATAAATTTCTAAGCCCTGGGGAAGGAGTTATAGATTTTCAAAGTTGGCAAGAATTTCTGGAATTCTTTTATAATTGAATTTTTAGCTTTTCAATTAATATTCAGTTTGCAACTGAATTAAGACAAGGAGATTAGGTCAATTAAATCCAAGCTTTTTGCATGAACTAGTTTATGACTAAGGGATGTCTCAGTCCAAATTTGTGGACATAATAAAGCAACTGAACATCTGTAAAAATTCAATAACTGAAAAAAGGTAATTGAACTATACAGATGTTTATACAGGTGCAATGGCTCCCAAGCATTTTCTGGTAGTTAAGAATAGGACATTGTATTTTATGTGAATTTTGGGGATTTTTCCAGTGGCAAGTTCATCTGGAAAAATTGTCTTTGCATTTGGAAAGATTTTTTCCTACAGAATATATATGTGAGTTTCACAGAAACTAATTGGCACTGACAGAAATTAGAGCTCAAGGGATTTCAAACAAAATTTGTTTGAATATTTTTGGAGCAGTCTACAGAGAGATATCAATTTTTAAACATTGGAAATGGTTCTGCACAAAATGGGGAATTTCAGCTTTTAAATTTGGCGCCAGGGCCCACTGGATTTAAAATCATCCAATCAGGGGCTAGCCACACTGGGGGCCATAAATATTCCCACGCAGTCACATTAGATCCCTGGCCACAGATTGATCTGGCGCCTTTGCACTCGTTGGCAAGTGGGAGCCGCATACCCGGCCTTCTTCAACCTCGGGCCACGGCTCCGGCGGCGGCGTTCTCACCGGCGCGCGGCGGCGCTTTCGCCGGCGATGGTTTCCGGCCTATGGGAGGCCTCGGTACGTGCTGCTCCACTATATTTTCGCACGGGGAACACGCTGGACCAACTCCCGATGGCGAGGGTTGACCGGAAAACTATTCCCGACGGCGGCGGAGGGTGTTAGGGTTTCGGTGATGTGGAGACCCTCGATTCCCTAGCTAAAACTCTTGTTTGAAAGCTCAGGAAGCATTATGGATGCTTGGGAAAGGTTTTAGGAGGGTCTAGAGCTCGTGCCAAGCCGGCAACACCGAGTTCGATGGTGAACCGAGCTCCATCAATGGCGGAAGGGGAAAAATCGAAGAACTTGCTAATTAGTCAATGATTCTTTCTGATTTTTGGACGGAAGGTGCGCTTGGGTACATAGATCATGTCGTCTAACTGGATCAAAGAAATTTTGTGCATAGAATCGGAATTAAACCGACGAACTAGCCACGAAGCTATAAAAGTGCTTCGGGAATTTACGGAATACAGAAGCTAGGATGCACGATAGGAATTCAAACTTAACCAGAAGCTGCACGAGGTCGTTGCGCACCTTTTTGCTATAGACTGCCGAGGATGGTGATGCTTGTATTGACGGCGAGGCTGCACAGCATCGGGCAGCACGGGGGTGATCGCGGCGGCGAGGAAATGGCGCGGCGCGGTGAAAGGTGAATCGGAGATGGACTCTGGTCGACGGGGGGTGATTTTATAGCCTTCACCGTGGTAGATAAGGACGCTGGGGGGCAGCTGGAGGTGACTGACGGCCGACGGCGCGCTGGCGGCATGCAGCGTCGCGGTGTCGCCCGGGGAAAGAAAACAGAGGCGGTTAAACGGTCTCACCGACTAAGCTGTGGGCCCCACCGCTCTCCCTTATCCCTTCCTCTAAATTCTAGCTCAAACATTGTCCAAAAATTCCCAAAATTTACAGATAGGCTAAGAAAAATATGGGGAATCCAATTCAGCAATCAGATTTCAATTTGGACATAGTTTGTATCAACTTCAAAATCAAATTTGAATTCAAATATGGGTATAAACCTTATTGAAACAAATAGTAGCTGAGGTCCATAAATCTCCAAACTTTGAAACAAAGTCCCCTGAACCATAAAAGGTCTTTAGAAAAATTGAGGGTTGATTTGGGCAATGTTTAGTGCAAAGCTAAATTTGATGTGGACGCAAAATGAATACTTTGTACGTGTCCAAACAAGTGGAAGATGTACTACAAAAATCTTGAAAATTTTCTGAGAAGATATTTAAGATATTTAAGAGTCCAAGGAAAAATTTGGAGCCTTGGATTTGAATCTTTTTGGTAGGACCAAATATGCATAACAATATAATCAAATTACGTTTGTTTTGATTTTTATATTGCTGCAATATAATTTGCCCTAGCCATTTCAATCAATTAAATTCCCAACCTTGAAGAAAGGTTTAATTAAAATGTTCTAGAATTAGGGTGAAGTCCAGTCCTCATGTTAATAAGATTTAAACATGAGTAGAAAGAAAACTTTTTAGTGAGGTCAAGTTCATGTGCACAACTATAAGTACCTCCATTAGGTTTGATAAACAACTTGTAGTTGAACTTCACATGAAAGGAAAAAGTGGGATTTTACATTCCTACCCCCTTAAAAGAATCTCGTCCCGAGATTACAAAGGAAGGACAAAAGGTAAAGATCTACTGAACATGTGCCGCTAACAAGTTCGGATAGTTCGTTTTAAGATATTCCTCGCTTTCCCACGTGGCTTTTTCAGCACTGTGGTTGCTCCACAAGACCTTGTAGAAACGCAAAGTGTGCCTTCTTGTGGTGCGAGTTTTCTCATCAACGATCTGGGTTGGATGCTCGGAATAGGTAAGATCTGGTTGGAGAGCTTCCAAATCCTCAATACGTACATTCGCTGGGGCTTTGAGACATTTCCGCAACTGAGAAATGTGAAACACATTATGGACCCCTGCCAGTGATGGCGGTAACTCCAATTGATATGGCACGGGTCCGCATCTTTTGATTATTGCGAACGGCCCAATGAAACGTG
Source organism: Tuctoria greenei (assembly GCA_036927565.1). Classification (NCBI taxonomy): domain Eukaryota; kingdom Viridiplantae; phylum Streptophyta; class Magnoliopsida; order Poales; family Poaceae; genus Tuctoria; species Tuctoria greenei. The sequence goes on from JAYESD010000012.1 coordinate 46,106,110, forward strand.
GAGCTAGCTTCCCTTTCACTCTGAATCGATGAATTCCTTTCATCGGGGATACCCGGAGATAAACTTGATCCCCAACCTCGAAGTTAAGAGGTCGACGTCGTTTGTCCGCATAGCTCTTCTGACGAGACTGAGCGGCTTTGAGATTTGCTTGAATAATTCGTACTTGCTCTTCGGCTTCATTTATCAAGTCGATGCCATATACCACTCGTTCACCAGATTCGCACCAGTTCAAGGGTGTGCAACACTTCCGGCCATAAACAGCTTCATATGGCGCCATCTGGATGCTAGCCTGGTAACTGTTGTTGTATGAAAATTCCGCCAATGGTAGATGGTCATCCCAATTATGTGACACCCTCATTTTCATCTATCATGCCTTGCATACATTCATATACATGTTTAACATTGATCCACATAAAGAGGAACAAGTTTAAAATTGATTTGGAACAAAACCGCACTTCAATTGCAGGAAAGTGCGGACTAGTCCGATTTTGCTGAGGACTAGTCCGATTTCTCTCTGACTAAAAACAGACTTGTCTGTTTTTGCTGCGGACAAGTCCGATTTTGGCTCTGGATACTTTCGGACTTGTCCGATTTTGTGCGGACTAGTCCGATATTCCAAGAATCCTTGGAAATTTGCTAAGTCCCTGGACTTTTCCGGACTAGTCCGGTGTTCCAGCGGACTTGTCCGATTTCCTCTCTGACTAAAGTCGTACTTGTTCGATTTTTGACCAGACTTATCCGATTTTCTCTCTGGACAACTTCGGACTAGTCCGGTCCTTTCCGGACTTCTCCGATATTTTGGGACTCCGAGTTGATCTTTTGTTTTACGACTTGTTTCTTTGGTTTCAAGTTAAGTGGGCCTAGGGACGTCGTGCCTAACTCTTTTAGAGCCCATGTGGGACTCAAAACTGGCCTCTACACCTCTCGAACTCGAAATCCATCTAACCCTAGCCTCCACCTCTATATAAACAACCCCACCCCTTCGCTTGACATCTATTTGCCACTTTTCCACCCCACCCAAACCCTAGTTCGTGGAGAGCCACCATCAAAGGGGGAGGAGAACATCTCAAGCAAGAAGAAGAAGAGGAGGAAATGAAAGAAGATCAAGATCTCCACCAAGTTTCTGTTCTTCATCACCAATTCATCCCCAAGTTCATCACCAACCCTAGACCACCAAGATCCAAGTGCTACCTCCAAGTTTCTTGATTCATTGGAGTTCTAAACACCTGGTATACCTTCTATTATCTTTTCCTTACGTGGATTCAACACCTAATCTCCAAATTTACGTCGATCTAGAAAACCCTAATTTGCTGATCTCATAGAGTGCGTACTTGTCCGGTCCCTAGCGGACTAGTCCGATTTCCATGGATAAATTGTGTTGAATTAATTCCAAAAACTGACCTAATCACATCCAAACCTATATAAACTTGTTAAAAGCTATTAGAACTAGTCAGTGATCATTAAAAGCAATCTCTTGACAATTTCTACCTTGCATTTGCATTAATCATGCATGTCATGTCATATTGAGTAATAATTGTGCACTCTTTGATTGGGTTTCTTGTCTTGTATGTTTATTGTTTGGATTAGACAGATTTGCGCTAGAGAGTGCTGCGGAGGATCTACAACACCAAAAGTTTGAAGGCTTTGACCCTAATCAACTACAAGAGCAAGGCAAGTGTCCTTGAAGCATATTGATCCTTCTTTTAAATTAAATGTTTTGTTTGCCAAATTGCATGCTTGTGTCAAATTGATGGGAATCCTATGATAGGAAGTTGACTAGCTTTGTTTAACCACCCTTGTCACCTGCAATTTATGGTAGAGAGTCGGAAAGGGCTTTTTACCTTTTGCATCGCTTAATTAATTGGGATGGGAAAACAACACTACACATTTAATTATGCATTAATCATATTTTGGTTAATGTGAACTGGTTAATATGATAGGGTAATTAGTGATCTAAGCAAGCCTGGTATGTGGATGGGTTGGAGTTATGGTGGTTTTGCTTGCTTTAGATCTAAGGACCGGTTCATGCGAGAATAAGCCAGGACTACAGTGCCACCACGAGGCCAAGTGCGGCGTAGCTGATTAATTAGGGCTTTGCCAGTGCTATTTGGACCATTATGGATGCTCAGGGAAGGGGTAGTCAGATTGGGTTTGTTAATGATTGGTGGGACTACCCTGGGATCCGAATGGCTCAAGAGGGGGCCCTTGGTTGAAGATGTGCTCTGTAGGAGACATCGCCACCGGTGAAACCTCAGTTGGGTCTAAATAGGCTAGTAAACCCTTTGTAAAGGCTATATTGTGATCTCTTGGCCACACACCGATGGAAGTGTGAGACAGCATAATAGAGGTTCTAGTCATCGAAAGGTGATGAAATCACGAACACGTTGGTAAAGAGGTACAAACTCTGCAGAGTGTGTCCAAAACTATCGTGATAGCCGTGCTTAGTATTGGGATTTGGGATGGTTATGGTTTGTATTATGGTTATGGTTGGTTATGGATTAATTTATGACATTGATTATGGTTATTGGCAATGGTAAATTATGGGCTAGTATTATGATTACTACATGGCTTATGATGGGTTTGATTCGTATACATATAATATATTGCTTTTCAAATGTTTTAATGTACTTTTCAACACTTAACCATTATTATTGTCGTCATTTGAATCAGCCACATGTCATACTTTCCACACTTGCTGAGAACGACATGTACTCACTCTTGCAATCCCCCCCCAACAGTTGCAGGTCAGGATTGGGAGTTTAATGGCGATAATGCGGAGTTCTAGGCCGTGTCTACCGTCAGCTTGCCTGTGGTGTCGTTTGGAGCTGCGCTATACCCTATTGCTTATGCTGCCTAGCTGTTTAGTTTGCTTATTTAGTTTATTTCTGCTGCATTAGTTGAACTTGTCATTAATATTCATTAGAGCTTGTATTTGAGGATAATATGGTTTGTTTAATAAAATTTGGTCAATTAATCCTGTTCTGTGGTAATTTTCTGTATACTCTTTTGTGAATGCACTCGTGTATGTGTGATGAACATCCGGGCACACATATGCGTTAGCTTGGTTCATTTTCGGAACCGGGCGTCACAGTTTGTTATCAGAGCCACAGGTTCACTGTAGGATGCATCCTAGATGGAATGGACACTTTAGAGGACATAGGAGCACTTAGGAATCGATGTTTTTTTGCTTGGTTTGCTGTTTGTTATATATATTGCTTGCTTTTGTGCTTAATACAAGATTTTGGGATGCTTTAGCATTGCCATGTCCATCTAGGCTAGTTAGTTGTTTAGTTTCATATCCCTTGATGCATATAGTTGGGGACGTTTTCTAATTCTCACCTATTGCATTTTCCCATATGGTGAGGACTCGCTACCAGAGTGATGGCAATGATGAGGAGGAGAACAATGGAGTACCCCAGAACAACACTAGACAAGGATCTACTCAGAGAGCTATCAACATTGAGCAGCTATTGGCTATACAAAACCAGCTCATGCAGATCATGTACAAACTATGGGACAGCTGCAGGCTGGCAACATCAACAATCCGCCCCACATGCCTCCACCCCCACCCCCACCCCCTCATAACCGGTTGGGAGAGGTTATGAGGACTAGGCCACTGACCTTTGCTCAAGCTGCCGACCCTATAGATGTGGATGATTGGCTCAAGTCCGTGGAGAAGAAGTTAGCTATTGTCCAATGCAATGACCAGGAAAAGGTGCTATTTGCTTCTCATCAACTCGTTGGAGCAGCTGCGGGTTGGTGGGATGCTTATTGCAATGCTCAGGAGAATCAATAGAGGATTACATGGGCCGAATTCAAGGAGAGTTTTCGTTCTCATTATGTGCCGGAGGGAGTTATGATCTTGAAGAGGCAAGAATTTGAGAAATTAAGGCAAGGAAGATCAAGAGTGAATGAATATCTCAATAAATTCACTCAACTCTCAAGGTATGCGCCTGAGGATGTGAGTCGGGACAGCCAGAAGCAATGTTTGTTCATGAGAGGCCTCAACAATGAAATTCAAGTGCAACTACTCAACTGTGATTATGCTCATTTTCAAAAGCTTGTGGACAAAGCAATCGTGGTTGAGAACAAGATCCGTGAGATGGAGCAAGACAATAAGAGGAAGGCGCCATATCAAGGACAGCAGCAAGGGAATGTGCGCCCTTGCTTTGCGCCGCCCAATGCGCCTTATTACAGCTCTTCTATTCCTGCTCAACGCCCTGGTTATGCACCACACCCAGCTCGGTTTGTGCAGCAGCGCCCTGTTATGCAAGCACATAGGCCTCCAATGCCTTATGCGCCTCGTGCTAATTTTCCTGCTGCAAGTGTTCAAAACCAAGCTCGTCCCAATAATTCTGATGGAGTTAAGAAGCTATACTTGTGGAGAATCTGGACACTTTGCGCATCAATGTCCTAAGTCAAACCTTGGTCAAGGAAGCAATGCACTGAGGCAAAACCCAAGACCCAATGGAGGACAACCACAAGGGAACTGTGGACAGCAGAATTTTGCTCGTGGCAACGTGAACCATGTCTCTACGGAGGATGCTCAACAAGCGGATGACGTGGTCATTGGTATGTTTCTCGCCAACTCCAACCCCGTGACTATGTTATTTGATTCTGGAGCATCGCATTCATTCATTTGCATCAAATTATGTTGCCAAGTATAGTTTGCCTATCTCTCATATGAAGTTTACTCTATTAATTAAGTCTCCTAGAGGAGAGATGAGGACAAATATAGTATGTCCAAAAGTAAGCCTTAGAATAAGGGGGTAGACTTCTCCACCAACCTCATTGTTTTGGATTCTCAAGGATTCAACATTATACTTGGTATGGACTGGTTGAGGAAGCAAAATGGAGTTATTGAGTGTGCCACGAAGACGGTGAAGTTGACCAATGAAGAAGGGACCACCGTAGAATTTGAAGCATCTCAAACTGCACCGGAGCAATTGGAGCTGAGTCATATGGACGGTGCCACAATTGAGGAGATTCCGGTGGTGTGTGAATTTTTGTATGTTTTTTCCGGACGAGTTGCCAGGTATGCCACCTTATCGAGACATTGAGTTTGTTATTGATTTAATACCTGGAACTGCACCTATCGCTAAGAGGCCGTATAGGATGCCTCCTATGGAACTAGCAGAGCTCAAGAAGCAAATTCAAGAGCAACTAGAGAAAGGATTTATTCGCCCTTGTTCTTCACCTTGGGGAGCGCCCGTTCTATTTGTGGACAAGAAGGATGGATCCCAAAGGATGTGCGTGGATTACCGAGCCCTCAACGAGGTAATAATCAAGAACAAGTACACCTTGCCACGCATAGAAGACTTGTTTGATCAGTTGAAGGGTGCTTGTATCTTCTCTAAGATTGATTTGAGGTCGGGATACTTTCAAATGAAGATTAGACCATCGGACATACCCAAGACAGCTTTTAGGACACGGTATGGATCTTATGAGTACACCGTGATGTCTTTTGGCTTGACCAATGCACCTTCGTACTTTATGTACCTCATGAATAAGGTCCTCATGGAGTACTTGGATAAGTTTGTTGTGGTTTTTATTGATGACATTATGATCTACTCGAAGGATGAGAAAGAACATGAGGAACACTTGAGGCTTACATTGCTGAAATTTAGGGAGCATCAATTGTATGCCAAGTTCAACAAGTGTCAGTTTTGGTTGAGAGAGATGTCGTTTTTGGGTCATATAATCTCAGGAGGAGGAGTATCAGTTGACCCCGGAAAAGTGAGAGACGTGTTGAAATGGGAAGCGCCGCAAATGTCAAGGAAATAAGGAGTTTTCTTGGCATGGCTAGATATTACCGTAGATTCATCAAGGACTTTTCCAAAATTGTCAAGCCTATGACGGAGTTGCTAATGAAGGGAAAGGCTTTCCAATGGACTCAAGCTTGTCAAAATAGTTTCGAGGAGTTGAAGAAGATGTTGACAACAGCCCCAGTTCTGGTACTGCCGGATGTGAGCAAGAGTTTTGATATTCATTGCGACGCATAGAGACAAGGACTTGGATGTGTACTAATTGCAAGAAGGTCAAGTGGTCGCCTATGCATCAAGGCAATTGAAGAAACATGAGCAGAATTATCCAACACATGATTTGGATCTCGCAGCCGTGGTACATGCATTGAAGATTTGGAGACACTATATTCTTGGACATAGGTGTGAAATTTATACGGATCATAAGAGTTTGAAGTATATTTTCAAACAAACGGATCTGAACTTAAGGCAATGGAGATTGTTGGAGATCATCAAAGATTATGATTTTGGGATCAACTATCATTCGGGAAAAGCCAATGTAGTGGCCGATGCTTTGAGTAGGAAGGGAGTAAGTCATCAACTCACAGTTCGAGAGTTACCATCCGAGTTATGTAAGGAGTTTGAAAGGTTGAACCTCGGATTTGTAAATGAGATGGATATGATTGAGTTAAATCCAACCTTGGAGCAAGAAATTCGAGAAGCGCAAACCACGTATGAGGAGATCAAGGAAATCAAGGTAAGGACCGAGGAAGGGAGAGAATTCAGATTTGATGAGGGTGAACATGGTACCCTATGGCTCGGAAAAAGGATCGTTGTGCCTAATGTAAAGCACATACGGGAGATAATATTAAAGGAGGCACATGACTCGCCGTACTCGATTCATCCTGGTTGTACAAAGATGTACAAAGACTTGAAGGCTTGCTATTGGTGGGATAGCATGAAAAAGGACATAGCTGAATACGTAGCATTGTGTGATGTGTATCAACGATTCAAGGCAGAACATCAAAGGCCAGCTGGACTATTGCAACTATTAAACATTCCGGAATGGAAGTGGGAAGAAATTAGAATGGACTTCATAGTTGGGTTACCACGTACTCAGTCCGGGTATGACTCAATTTGGGTAACTGTGGATCGCTTAACCAAGTCAGCTCATTTTGTCCCTGTCAAGACCAAGCATACATCTGCACGATTGGCCAAAATATACATGGAGCAGATTTTGTGTTGACACGTAGTACCGAAGAAGATAGTCTCGGATAGAGGTTCACAATTCACTTCCAGGTTTTGGCAAAACTTGCATGAAGCTTTGGGGACGAGGTTGAATTTTAGTTCACCATATCACCCTCAAACGGATGGACAAACCGAGAGGACCAATCAAATCTTGGAGGACATGTTAAGATCTTGTGCTCCAAAGCATGGGAAAAGTTGGGACAAGAGCTTGCCATATGTGGAATTTTCATACAACAATAGTTACCAAGCAAGCTTGAAAATGTCACCATATGAAACGCTTTATGGAAGGAAGTGTAGGACACCTTTATTATGGAATGAAGCAGGAGAAACTAAAGTATTTGGTCCGGATGTGTTGCAAGAAGCCGAAAAGCAAGTCCAAATAATTCTTGAGAACTTGAGGGCTGCCCAATCAAGACAAAAGGGCTATGCGGACAATAGGAGAAGGAAATTAGCCTTTGAAATAGGAGATTTGGTTTACCTCAAGGTGTCACCAATGAGGGGTCCTAAGAGGTTTAACATTAGAGGCAAGCTCGCACCTCGTTATATTGGACCATTCAAGATTTGGACAAAAGAGGAGAAGTACCGTATAAGTTGGAGATGACAGCTCATCTTTCGGATGTCCATGATGTCTTTCATGTCTCCCAGCTCAAGAAGTGTTTGAGAGTACTGGAAGAACAAGTGCCAATGGAAGAATTGGAACTAGAGGAAGATTTGACTTATGCCGAACAACCGATCAAAATTCTGGAAGCCAAGGAGAGAGTCACAAGGAACAAGGTTATTAGATGGTGTAAAGTTCAATGGAAGCACCACACAGAAGAAGAAGCAACTTGGGAATTGGAGGATGATCTCAAGGGGGAATTTCCCTATCTCTTCTCTTCCGCGTCGAATCTCTTGGGCGAGGTTCATTTTAAGGTGGTAGGTTTGTGACACCCTCATTTTCATGCATCATGCCTTGCATACATTCATATACATGTTTAACATTGATCCACATAAAGAGGAACGAGTTTAAAATTGATTTGGAACAAAACCACACTTAAATTGCAGGAAAGTGCAGACTAGTCCGATTTTGCTGAGGACTAGTCCGATTTCTCTCTGACTAAAAACGGACTTGTCCGTTTTTGCTGCGGACTAGTCTGATTTTGGCTCTGGAAACTTTCGGACTTGTCCGATTTTGTGCGGGCTAGTCCGATATTCCAAGAATCCTTGAAAATTTGCTGAGTCCCTGGACTTTTCCAGACTAGTCCGATGTTCTAGCGGACTTGTCCGATTTCCTCTCTGACTAAAGTCGGACTTGTATGATTTTTGACCAGACTTGTCCGATTTCCTCTTTGGACAACTTCGGACTAGTCCGATCCTTTCCGGACTTGTCTGATATTTCGTGACTCTGAGTTGATCTTTTTTTTTATGACTTGTTTCTTGGGTTTCACATTAAGTGGGCCTAGGTACGTCGTGCCTAACTCTTTTAGAGCCCATGTGGGACTCAAAACCGGCCTCTACACCTCTCAAACTCGAAATCCATCTAACCCTAGCCTCCACCTCTATATAAACAACCCCACCCCTTTGCTTGACATCTATTTGCCACTTTTCCACCCCACCCAAACCCTAGTTCGTGGAGAGCCACCATCCAGGAGGGAGGAGAAGATCTCAAGCAAGAAGAAGAAGAGGAGGAAATGAAAGAAGATCAAGATCTCCACCAAGTTTTCGTTCTTCATCACCAATTCATCCCCAAGTTCATCACCAACCCTAGATTACCAAGATCCAAGTGCTACCTCAAAGTTTCTTGATTCGTTGGAGTTCTAAACACATGGTATACCTTCTATTATCTTTTCCTTACGTGAATTCAACACCTAACCTCCAAATTTACGTCGATCTAGAAAACCCTAATATTCTGATCTCGCAGAGTGCGGACTTGTCTGGTCCCTAGCAGACTAGTCCGATTTCCCTAGATAAATTGTGTTGAATTAATTCCAAAAACTGACCTAATCACATCAAAACCTATATAAACTCATTAAAAGCTATTATAACTAGTTAGTGATCATTAAAAGCAATCTATTAAAAAGTTCTACCTCGCATTTGCATTAATCATGCATGTCATGTCATATTGAGTAATAATTGTGCACTCTTTGATTGTGTTTCTTCTCTTGTATGTTTATTGTTTGGATTATACGGATTTGTGCTAGAGAGTGTCGCGGAGGATCTACAGCACCAAGAGTTTGAAGGCTTTGACCCTAATCAACCGCAAGAGCAAGGCAAGTGTCCTTAAAGAATATTGATCTTGTTTTTAAATTAAATGTTTTGTTTGCAAAATTGCATGCTTGTGTCAAATTGATGGGAATCCTATGATAGGAAGTTGACTAGCTTTTTTTAACCACCCTTGTCACCTGGAATTTATGGTAGAGAGTCGGGAAGGGCTTTTTACCTTTTTCATCTCTTAATTAATTGGGATGGGAAAACAACACTACACATTCAATTATGGATTAATGATATTCTGGTTAATGTGAACTGGTTAATATGATATGTTAATGGGTGATCTAAGCAAGCCTGGTATGTGGATGGGTTGGGTGTTATGGTGGTTTTGCTTGCTTTAGATCTAAGGATCCGTTCATGCAAGAATAAGCCAGGACTACAGTGCCACCATGAGGCCAAGTATGGGTGCGGCGTAGCTGATTAATTAGTGTTTTGCCAGTGCTATTTGGACCATTATGGATGCTCGGGGAAGGGGTAGTCGGATTGGGTTTGTTAATGATTTGTGGGACTACCCTAGGATCCGAATGGCTCAAGAGGGGGCCCTTGGTTGAAGATGTGCTCTGTAGGAGACATCACCACGGGTGAAACCTCAGTGGGGTCTAAATAGGCTAGTAAACCCTTTGTAAAGGCTATTTTGTGATCTCTTGGCCACACACCGACGGAAGTGTGAGACGACATAATAGATGTTCTAGTCATCAAAAGGTGATGAAATCACGAACACGTGGGTAAAGAGGTACAAACTCTGCAGAGTGTGTCTAAAACTATCATGATAGCCGTGCTTCCGGTTATGAGCACCTGGACAACTTCCATGATTAGAGGGAACTTAGTATTGGGATTTGGGATGGTTATGGTTGGTATTATGGTTATGGTTGGTTATGGATTAATTTATGACATTGATTATGGTTATTGGCAATGGTAAATTATGGACTGGTATTATGATTACTACATGGATTATGATGGGTTTGATTCGTATACATATAATGTATTCCTTTTCAAATGTTTTAATGTACTTTTCAGAACTTAACCATTATTATTGTCGTCATTTGAATCAGCCACATGTCATACTTTTCACACTTGCTGAGTACGACATGTACTCACTCTTGCAATCCCCCCAACAGTTGCAGGTCAGGATTGGGAGTTTCATGGCGATAATGTGGAGCTCTAGGTCGTGTCTACCGTCAGCTTGCCTGTGGTGTCGTTTGGAGCTGCGCTATACCCTATTGCTTATGTTGCCTAGCTGTTTAGTTTGCTTATTTAGTTTATTTCCTCTGCATTAGTTGAACTTGTCATTAATATTCATTAGAGCTTGTATTCGAGGATAATATGGTTTATTTAATAAAATTTGGTCAATTGGTCCTGTTGTGTGGTAATTTTCTGTATACTCTCTTGTGAATGCGCTTGTGTATGTGTGATGAACATCCGGGGCACACATATGCGTTAGCTTGGTTCCTTTTCGGAACCGGGCGTCACAGATTCCTACCATGTTGGATGGCAAAGGCACAAAGCATATCCTCTAGCACTTGATTCACCCGTTCGGTTTGTCCATCAGTCTGAGGATGATAAGCCGAGTTTCGAATCAGTTTGGTACCCAATGCATCATGGAGATGCTCCCAAAAGCGAGCAACGAAAATAGATCCACGATCTGAAATGATAGTGCGGGGTACTCCAAGGTGGCACAAAATTCTGGAGATATAAAGTTCTGCATACCACTTTACATCATACTTGACATTGACCGGTATGAAATGAGCTAATTTGGTCAACCGGTCAATGATCACCCAAATTGAGTCGTGCTTATGGAGAGTGGGAGCTAACCCAACAATGAAATCCATGCTGATATCCTCCCATTTCCAAGCCGGTATGCTTAAAGGTCGAAGCTGTCTAGCTGCCTTCATATGGTCGGCCTTAACTCGCCGACACGTATCACATTCGGATACATATTTTGCTACTTCTCTCTTCATCCGAGTCCACCAGAACTTCTTTCTCAAGTCTTGGTACATTTTGTTACTTCCCGGATGAATTGAATACTTGGATAAATGAGCTTCATCCAGTATCTTCTTCCGAAGTTCCATGTTTCGGGGTACCACTATGCGGTATTTAAACCAGAGGGTACCTTCATCGTCACATCGGAAACATTTCATCTCCCCCTTCTCCATTCTTTGCCGAATGTGCGACATCCCTTTGTCCTCTTTCTGAGTTTCCATAATATCCTCCTTGATAGTAGGAATGAGAGCTAGGTTGTAGAGTGCCCCATATGGAACCAAGTAGAGACTCAGTTTTTCTTCTCCCGTTGAGGTAATGGAAAGATTGTTGACATGGGACTTGCGGCTCAGAGCATCTGCGACTACATTCGCCTTGCCTAGATGGTAGTGGATCTCAATCTCATAATCCTTGATTAATTCCAAACATCTACGCTATCGCATATTTAAGTCCTTTTGGGTGAAGATGTACTTCAAACTCTTATGATCGGTGTAAAGATGTACTAAATTACCCAGTAGATAATGTCTCCACATCTTCAATGCTAGTACCACGACAGCAAGCTCTAGATCGTGAGTCGGATAGTGCTGCTCATGGTCCCGAAGCTGCCGTGATCCATAAGCGATAACTCGTCTGTCTTGCATCAACACACAACCCAAACCAATTCCTGATGCATCACAGTACACATCAAAAGATTTGGCTGTATCCGATTGAGCTAAAACTGGTGCCGTTATGAGGTGTTTTACCAATGCTAGGAAACCTCCCTCACATGCCTCCGTCCATACATACTTCGTCCCCTTCTTCAGAAGTTCAGTCATTGGTTTAGCTATTTTGGAGAAACTGGGAATGAACCTCCGGTAATACCCAGCTAAACCTAGGAAACTTCGAACATCATGTACGGACTTTGGAGACTCCCATTTGAGTACTTGCTTTATCTTGCTTGGATCAACTGCAATCCCTTCTGCTGATATGATGTGCCCTAAAAATGGCACTTGGCTGATCCAGAATTCACACTTGCTGAACTTAGCATATAGCTGGTGGTCCCATAATTGTTGAAGCACGATACACAAGTGTTGAGCATGTTCTTCTTAGGATTTTGAATACACAAGGATGTCATCAATGAAGACGACGACAAACTTGTCGAATTCCGACATGAACACCGAGTTCATGAGATACATGAAATGAGCCGGTGCATTGGTCAATCCGAAGGACATGACAAGGTATTCATACAGTCCATACCTCGTCGAGAATGTTGTCTTGGGTATATCTTCTGGTCGCATTCTAATCTGATGATAACCATAACGAAGATCCATCTTCGAAAATACTTTAGCACCCACTAGTTGATCGAAAAGAATATCAATTCGTGGTAGTGGATACTTGTTTTTGATAGTGACAGCATTGAGTGGACGATAGTCCACACACAGTCTCCAGGTCTTATCTTTCTTCTCTACGAATAATGCGGAACAACCCCATGGTGATGAACTTGGACGAATAAAACCTTTGTTCTCAAGTTCTGTTAACTACTCCTTCAGTTCTGCAAGTTCCTTGGGTGCCATCTTGTAGGGTTGCCTTGAGATCGGCACTGTTCCTGGTACAAGCTCAATCTTGAACTCTATATCTCTTTCTGGTGGCATACCAGGAAGATCTTCGAGAAACACTTCTTGGTATTCACATACTACCGGAATATCCTTAAGTTCAATAACCTTGGTATTATGAGTAGATGGATTCACTAGAATGATTCTCTCAAGATTGAGGACTTGGGAAGGATGAAGTGGAGAATTTATGTATCTTTTTCGAGGAACGAGATCTAGAATAGCACCATGGTATTGTAACCATGCCATTCCCAAGATAACATCTAACTTCCGATTCTCTAATATCAGAAGCGAAGTAAGATATATGGTTCCATCTAGGTTAAGTGGTATCCCAGGAACCAACTCATTTGTTACTTTCTTGCCTGCCAGAGTGCAAATCACATACGAAGTTTTTGTGGAGATAATAGGCAATTGACTTTTAATGACAAAAGACTTGCTAATGACATTATGTGAAGCTCCGGAGTCAAAGAGTATGACTACGGGATGATCAAAGATAGAGAACATACCCGTGAGTACGGGTGCGCCTTCCGGAACATCCTCAATGGCGAGTTGGTGGACATTGCCGAGTCTAGGAACTGGCTTCTTGGGCTGGTTGCAGGGTTGGTTGGCACCCTGGTATGATGACTGTCCTCCGCCCTGCCTACTCTACGGGCAGTCCTTGGCGAAGTGCCCTGTGCGTCCACACGTGAAACACGTGTACGCGGTTTGGCCGTACGTGGGAGGACGGAATCCTGGTGCACGCGGTGGAGGTGGAAGTGCACGTGGGATCATCCCCTGCATTTGCAGCGGTCGGAAACCAGCTTTGCTGAACTGGCGACCACTGAACATCGGTGGTCGTGATGCAGTTGCCACCTCTGGCCGAATGGTGATCGATACACCATTCGGTACTTCTGAGGAGCACCACCTCCGCTGCCCTACGGAGCACTCCTCTTCTTCTTGTCTGAGGACAGCTCTCGAGTAGCATCCTCTTGCATGATCGTGGCATTTACAATGTCGTTGAAACTACCGCGGTTGAACAAGACAAGCTTGTCCTTCATCTTGGAGTTCAACCCCCGGTAGAAGCACTCTCGCTTCCTGTCTTCCATGTTCACTTGGTCTTGTGCATACTGGGCCAAGTGGTTGAAGGCCTTGGAGTACTCGTAAGCACTCCTTCCTCCCTGCTTTAGCTCCAAGAACTCTTGAAGCTTCCTCCTCATAATCCCTGGAGGGATATGGTTGGCGCGGAACGCATCCCGGAATTCTGCCCAGCTCATGACATAGCCTACGGGGCGTGCGGCGAGGTAGTTTGCCCACCACGCACCAGCAGAACCCTGCAGTTGTTGAGCTGCAAACAAAGTCTTTTGTTGTTCGGTTAACTCAAGTAAACCGAACTACCCTTCAATGGTGTGGAGCCAGTTGTCCGCCTCCAAAGGTTCGTCGGCCTCCCTGAAGACCGGTGGATGCGTCGATGCAAAATCCGAGTAGGAACTCGGATATGACTGACGTGGCCCATCAGCATGTCGTCCCCCTTGACGGGACTAGTGCTGAACAATGGTTCGCAACAACTCGGTTTGCTCGTCGCGCGAGCCGAGCAATGCTACGGGAACCTCCGCGAGACTTCTGGGAAGTGTAGGTGGAGGTGGTGGAGGTGGCTGCGTCTGGGGCTTATTCTGCCCCGGGGGTGGTGTGTCATCCCCCTGTCCCCCACATGAGCCTCCCAGTTCTGGGGCTGTTCGTGTATGCACCATGATGCAATACAACGATTTACACCATAAGTATCATTGCCTCAAGTTCATCCTTCCATATAAATAGTAATGCGGTAGACCACGATAGATAATATACAACATCAACATATATTGATAAAGTACAAGCTTTATACAAGATATATTATCTCGTGACCACGTTTACAGTAGTAAAATCCAAAATGATGGACTCCCACTATAGAAATACATCTCTACCATACTTGGTCCCCATGAGATGTCGTACACATCTTGCCATCTTAGACATAACCACCACTACTATTAATATGACACAAACATGGTCAAAAAAGAAAAACACGAGCAACCATTAAACTATCTGTTGCCTCGTGTCGGCAGAAGTGCTGCCACATCCCACTTCAATACGTCCTGCTCGACGTATTCGAGTTCCTCGGGATCTTCTTCTTCTTCGTCGTCATCCGAAGGCAATTGTTCACCAATAATAAGTCGTATGTTATGGGCCGGTGGATACACCACTGGTTGCAATTGTGCCTTGGCCTCAATTACATTATCCTGCAGTTCTCCTGCCTCATACTACAATTTTTTGAGCTGTCTCAATGGTGGTGTCCCGCTCTTCAGTGACTACTAACAGCTGCTCTTGCTGTTGTTGCACCTCCAGCTGACATGCTTGCAGCTCACCACGAGCTTGCTGCAGTTCAGTGCAAGTCTGTCGTTGTGCGGCACGAGCCTTCCGTAGCCTAATGCGAGCATAATGCAACTGGCTCTCGCACTTATCTAGCCGGTGATTTGCTGGGGCTATGAGCGAACGTAGACCATCGTTGATATAATCAAGGGTATTACCCCGCTCCGTCGCTTCCCGCAAGGCTTCGACTTGTTCCAAAATAATGGTTCCTTGTGTAGCAACTACCATATTGGAAGCAGCCGCATATGTCCCAAGTGTCGTCGAGGTGGTGTCGTCATGCGGTGTATAGGCAGCAACCATACGACGTTGCCACTCAAATCCGGCCATACCACGGACTGGAATAAGTGCAAATTGAGTTTCTGCCATGGCATCTTGATGAAGCTCACAAAGCTTCATAAGTGCTTCGCCTGCAGCGATTGCCCAAGTGTCCTCCAATTGAGCCCCCTAGATGGTAACCGAGAAAGGAGCCCATCCATATCGACGTGGACTAGCCGGGATGTCTACCAAGATGGTGCACGACCGAACACCTCTGTCGATCGTTTCTCTACCCCAATAGCATGGCATCTCGATGAAGCCAAACTGTTGGAGCACTTCCCGTAGCATACATGGGAAACTCGGATGGCTAGCGCAAGTGGAAAATATCCATCCGTCCGGTAGTAGCATCCTCACATCCATCATCTATAAAAATAATACTGGAACAATGAGAAGGTTTCCAACTCTCAACAGTTTTAAGAAAATTTAAAACTGGAGCTGTAATCACAGTCTGTTCCAGCTGACCTTCCTGTATAAATTCAACAGTTTCATACAGGAAAGGTCAGAATCAAAGGAGGAGTTTAATACCAAAGTTGTAGTATACTTTCCAAGCTTTCCATATTGTACTCATACAGCTACAGGTGAGCTAGAAAATAGGATCTATACAGGTTTAAGTTGACCCATATTTTCTGAAAATTTTGACAGAACCTCCCCTGTATATGTTGTGATGTCCACAATTTATACAGGGATATCATGACAATATTTTGAGTTAATGACAAAATAAACTTTGTATAACATCAAGTTAACAATCCATAAGTAAAAGAGTTACCCCCTGAAAAGTTTGTTATACAGGTATCGCGCGCGAATTCACAAACATGTGCAGACTGTTTCAAGTCCTGGACTGTCAGAACCAAGTTTGTGACAAATGGAATTAGAAACCGCTATACCCATATACAGATCATGAATGCAAAATAAAGTTGATAGAGGACTTCCTAAGCTTTCCAGAAATGTAAATATGTGACTATGTCACTATTCTAGATTAAAAGTTCTAACTATCCAAACTAAACAGTTGAACTGACTGGTTTGCAACAGCAGTCCTGCAGTCCACTGTTCTGACTTCCAAATTTGATTTGACTCAAATTCGAATTAGGAAAAATTCTAAACACCATACCTGTATACCTGCATCTTCCCTTTCCATACATGTGTCACAATAAGGAAGAAGATGCTTCTACAATGAGTTACGGCAAAATTTCTGGAACTGGTACAATGGTTGGGTCATCTGGAGCAGTTGTAGTATACTCCAAATTTCAACAGATTATCAAACTCTTCTGCCCTGATGGCTAACAGAAAAGTTGTAGAGGTCTTCACGAGCTTTCCATCCATATATGATACCATTATGTTATCTATACGATAACCAAGATTACAACCCGGCGAAGTCGAGCCAACTTCTGCAAGAAATCAAGAATCTTGATTCTATCTACCCTATCGAGTCGGAGTCCCTTTTTACGGAGTCCAAACCTACCAGCATCTGATATTTGGACTTTCCAAAACATTATGCATCCATTCTGTCGTTGGGGATGGTCTAGTATCTTGTTTGATACTGACGGTACTACGTACCTCACCAAAGAAAATTCTATACGGTATATCCGGTTACATCTATAGGTGGTTCCTATATCATTCTCTCACAAAGGGTTTCTACACGGTCTTCTACCGTAGTTAATGCTGCAAAAGACAAACTATCCCCTTTCACACCTTCACACCTCAAGGGCGGTACGGGGAAGCACGACAGGCAGTCACAATAATACATATGAAAATAAATGCATACGACTCTGGTGTGAGTCGCCCTCGAGCGAGGTCATGTCTCGAGGTACATGGCTGTAAATACGTCTGTACAGCAAAGTCTCCCGTATGATCTGGCTTATAAACACTCAGGCATACGTGTTTCGCATGCTCTCATAGAACATGAATGGTTCTAGAGAGGCATACTATCGGGTTATACACCACCCGACGGGGGCTCCCACTAACTTTGAAGCACGTTGGGGTACCGCGTGTCATAGGTTCTCAGAAACATTGAAAGCTTCAGAGACTCCTATTAACTTCCCGTGCCAAGCCATGTAAATTTCACATACCACATCTCATATGCTGAGTTTACCGAGATTGATCCGGTCTCAGTGGCGTACCTTACCTCTTACCGTATGTCAGGGCATCGTTAGAGAATATAATAACACATAGTTAGTTTACCACTTTTATATCTTATACTAATAATACTCCTTATAAGGGCATATAGATAATTCCTCACTCAAATCCTAATTTTTGAAAAATATGTTCTTTTCAAGTACACTATTCCCAATGATGCTCTGATACCTTGTCTGTGGGGACAGAAATCCCGACATACGAGGATCTCATTGGGTGGTGTCGTGTGATGCGACACCCAACAGTATACAAGAGCAGAACGAGAATAAAATACAAGACGAAGTCTTTTAGTTATCATACAGCGGAAGTTTTACAATACTAGCGGAAGGAAAGAAACATATATATCATAGCTATGCTCTCAGCACTAGCTATGCAAAAGCAAAGTCATCCATGCTCTGGATACATCGCACTAGCAACACGCAAGTCACTGCGGTGTGCAGGGTTCCCACTCGGTTGTACACCCTGGAGGGGGTGCAGCCTCATCATCAAACCCTTCATCAATTGTATAACCTGCAAAAACTCATTAACTGCAAACATGAGAATAAGGCTCAGCAAGACTAACCCGTCTCACTAGACATATGCAACGGTGGACACTAAGCATAGGTACGATGAAGCATAAATGAATCACCTACAGGTGGATCCCTATAATCAGGTTTTAAGTAGCAAATGACATTCTCCAAGCACGACACATCATAGACTCCACAATCGAACAAGAAACGCTTTGCCGATGATATGACATGACCAGAGCACATAACGCTATTACAGCTAAAGTATGGGGAAACTGTAAACTTTAATTTTACTATCTCTAAGTCATACAAGGTTGCAAAGCAATTATACTTCAATACAATATATTTTTCTGGCTACTTTAGTATTTACTACGTCACGGCGCAGTGAACAAGTGGTACTCTATTATCGTGAGGGACGGTGATTGCAATCAGGACACACCCGGACCGGACAACACGACACATTCGTCGTTCGGAAGTGTCAGCGAGTACACCAGTACCTACGCAACACTTCAGTACTAGTCGTATATAGCCACCATTCACAAGAAACCCGAACGTCGAGCCCGTCTCACCTCCGTGAACAGAAGGTCTCCGCACGGAACACCTCATGTGTCCGCCGACCGATTTACACCTTACTGTCCTCAACCCACCCATATCAATGGTGAGTTAATGGGCCTCGACATCCCAGTTATTGAGTTACGTCAGTTTACTGGATTCCATATGTCCATTATGTCATCGGTACAATTCAAGCTTGTCCGAAGAAGCCGCATACAGACGGGCCTTAATTGACCAGTCAGAGCTATGCGACCAAGACCACCTCTTGCCGCTTCCTATCCATCTCTGACCGTTCTCGAGTTTTAGATGTAACAGTTATTTTCTATAGATGTTATCCCAGTGTAGATGAGTGTAAATTTCTATCTCGCGAGTAGAATCCAACTACTCGACTTCTACCGGATTACCTACTACATTAGCATAGCAATTCTACACGTCGAGTGATTAACCTACCCAATTAACCAAAGGAATTGTGGGTCATGCATCTCGAGTATTCAAGCATCCTAAACGTAATGCACAATTCATATGATAATCATCATAGTGATAAAGTAAAATTTTTATAAATGACTTAAATGCAAACCGGGGCTTGCTTGGATGCAGGTCAGAGTCAGGGTTAGTATCCGGTAGGTGTACTTCCAAGGCCTCTGGTTCCTCCTTGACTTTGGTAACTATACGATATGCATATAATATGTATATGAAAGACTTTGAAAAATAATTACTACCAAGACCATAATTTAATCTATGGTGGTCATTATATGATAAAGACCTAATTGGTTGTGGAATTTTGATGGTAGATACTAGGAAATATGATAGAAGCTCTTGCAAAGAACAGGAGGTGATCAAAGTATTTTGTTGTCTCTAAAATTATGGCAATCAATAAACTTCCAAAATTTTAGAGAAGAAACTGTAGCTTGAACATAGCTGCCAGTTGATAATCATGATAGAGGAAATTGTCCTGGTTCTAGCAATATTTGTTTCATAAATTTCTAAGCCTTGGTGAAGGAGTTATAGAATTTCAAAGTTGGCAAGAATTTCTGGAATTCTTTTATAATTGAATTTTTAGCTTTTCAATTAATATTGAGTTTGCAACTGAATTAACACCAGGAGATTAGGTCAATTAAATCCAATCTTTATATAGGAACCAGTGTATGGCTAATGGAAGGCTCGGTCCAAATTTGGGACATAATAAAGCAACTGAACATCTTTAAAAATTCAATAACTGAAAAAGGTAATTGAACTATACTGAGGGCTATACAGTTGCAATGGCTCCCAAACATTTTCTGGCTGTCAAGAATAGGATAATGTATTTTATGTGAATTTTGGGTATTTTTCCAGTGGCAAGTTGATCTGGAAAAATTGTATTTGCAATGGGAAAGATTGTTTCCTACAGAATTTATATATGAGTTTCACAGAACCTAATTGGTACTGACAGAAACTAGAGCTCAAGGGCTTTCAAACAAAATTTGTTTGAATATTTTTGGAGCAGTCTACGGAGAGATATTGATTTTTAAACTTTGGAAATGGTTCTGCACAAAATGGGGAATTTCAGCTTTTAAATTTGGCGCCAGGGCCCACTGGATTTAAAATGATCCAATCAGCGGCTAGCCACACCGGGGGCCATAAATATTCTCACGCGGTCACATTAGATCCCTGGCCACAGATTGATCCAGCGCATTTGCACTCGCTGGCAAGTGGGATCCGCGTACCCGGCTTTCTTCAACCTTGGGTCACGGCTCGGGCAGCGGCGCTTTCGCCGGCGATGGTTTTCGGCCTACGGGAGGCCTCGGTATGCGCCTCTCCACCATATTTTCGCACGAGGAACACGCTGGACCAACTCTCGGCGGCGAGGGTTGACCGGAAAACTATTCCCGACGGCAGCGGTGGGTGTTAGGGTTTCGGTGATGTGGAGACCCTCAATTCCCTAGCTAAAACTCTCATTTGAAAGCTGAGGAAGCATTGTGGATGCATGGGAAATGTTTTAGGAGGGTCTAGAGCTCGTGCCATAGCCGGCAACACCGAGTTCGACGGTGAACCGAGCTCCATCAATGGCGGAAGGGGAAAAATCGAAGAACTTGCTAATTGGTCGATGATTCTTTCTGATTTTTGGAGGGAAGGTGCACTAGGGTACATAGATCATGTCGTCTAACTGGATCAAAGAAATTTGGTGCATACAATCATAATTAAACCGACGAACTAGCCACGATGCTATAAAAGCGCTTCGGGAATTTACGGAATTCAAAAGCTAGGATGCACGATAGGAATTCAAACTTAACCAGAAGTTGCACGAGGTCGTTGCGCACCTTTTTGCTATAGACTGCCGAGGATGGTGATGCTTGTATGGACGGCGAGGATGCGCGGCGTCGGGCGGCACGGGGGTGATCGCGGCGGCGAGGAAATGGCGCGGCGCGATGAAAAGTGAACCGGGGATGGACTCTGGTCGACGGGGGGTGATTTTATAGCCTTCACCGCGGTAGATAAGGACGCTGGGGGGCAGCTGGAGGCGATCGAGGGCCGACGGCGTGCTGGCGGCATTCAGCGTTGTGGTGTCGCCCGGGGAAAGAAAACAGAGGCGGTTAAACGGTCTCACCGACTGAGCTGTGGGCCCCACCACTCTCCCTTATACCTTCCTCTAATTCTAGCTCAAACAATGTCCAGAAATTCCTAAAATTTGCAGATAGGCTAAGAAAAATATGGGGAATCCAATTCTGTAATCAGATTTCAATTTGGACATAGTTTGTATCAATTTCAAAATCAAATTTGGATTCAAATATGGGTATAAACCATATTGAAATAAATAGTAGCTGAGGTCCATAAATCTCCAAACTTTGAAACAAAGTCCCCTGAACCATAAAAGGTCTTAGGAAAAATTCGGGGTTGATTTGGGCAAAGTTTAGTGCAAAGCTAAATTTGATGTTGACGCGAAATGAATCCCTTGTATGTGTCCAAACAAGTTGAAGATGTACTACAAAAATCTTGAAAATTTTCTGAGAAGCTATTTAAGATATTTAAGAGTCCAAGGAAAAATTTGGAGCATTGGATTTGAATCTTTTTGGTAGGGCCAAATATGCATAGCAATATAATAAAATTACATTTGTTTTGATTTTTATATTGCTGCAATATAATTTGCCCTAGACATTTCAATTAATTAAATTCCCAACCTTGAAGAAAGGTTTAATTAAAATGTTATAGAATTAGGGTGAAGTCCAGTCCTCATGTTAATAAGATTTAAACATGAGTAGAAAGAAAACTTTTTAGTGAGGTCAAGTTCATGTGCACAACTATATTGACCTTCATTAGGTTTGATAAACAACTTGTAGTTGAACTTCACATGAAAGGAAAAAGTGGGATTTTACAGTAACTCACATGAATTACAAGCCTTATTGATAGTATTTTTGGATCTTAACACCGCCAAATAGTCTACTTGCCTGAATGCCAAGCCAACCTAGGTGCGGGTTGTGCTATCGACTTAGCCTGATCCTGCACCCTAAGTACGCCACTCTACCTACACCCCGGCATGCCTCGGTAGGGTGAATACTAAAAAAGGCATGTGGATCTAGAAAGAATCTATCAAAACGCTTGTTACCATGTTGAGTTTCTTCGAACATAAAGTTCAAATAAGAATAATAAGTCACAACCAATGCATAGACAAGAGGACGAATTTTACTTTCTCCCTTGCCTTTGATGTACAGGAAAAGCAAAAATTCATAGCGATGATGGACGATGCTGGAGCTACTAAGTTCCAACATCTCCCAAGATAGGTCCGCCATCAATATCTAATATGTTGAAGCTGGAGTTACCAAGCTCCGACCCTTGCAGGGGGCCTGTCTTCGACGCTTCAAAATTGAAGACTTCAACATACTGTCATAACCTTTGGTACATGTACACATCTCAACTGTACACATGTACCAGGGGGAAGCAAGACATGACACAGTATATTGAAGACAAAGTGAAATTCAAGGCAAAAAGGAGGATTTCATTAATCAGAAGAACTTGATTACAAAATTGAGATTATAAGGGACAAAGGGAGAAAAGACCTAGATACTCGAGGATCTAGGTCCTGTGGAAAAACGAAGCAACCTTCTCAGCAGCTTCTTGAACACTAGCCCTGGCGACATCTTCCTCCTCCGTGATGATTCCTTCAAAAACCGGATCAAGGAAGAACTAGGGGTCTCAGCTCCGGCAACATGCCAAGACATACTCAGCGATGTTCTTGGCCAAGAACTTACCCTCCATCTCCAGTTGATCGGCGATGACATCACCCATCGCGTTGAGTGTTCTGCTAGCAAAGCTAAGCGCCGCCAGCGTCTGGTCAAGCACCTGCACCGGGTTCTCTGGGTGTACTGGACTGAACCCAAGGGGAACAAGAGCACTGTCCGCACGCCCCAGGAAGTCCCAAACCATCAGGGACTCAGTTGCCTTGGAGCTCCGCAACTCCTCCAGTGACCTTCGGGTGGCCGTAAGCTCCGAGATTTCACGAGCAAGTCTCTCAGCCAGCTTGGCATGCTGCTGCTTGACCTCAGCAACTTGCTTCTCCTGGTCGGCCAGCTCCGTCTCCCGGAGGTGAATGCGGTTCCGCCTCTCAGCTAGGTCCTTCTCCCTGGCCTTGACTTTCTCCTCCCTAGCGGCAATGTCAGACTCTCTTTTCGAGAGCTCTTGCCCCACCTTCCTGTTCTTCTTCCTCTCTTCCTCCTTCCATAGATCCAGCTTTTTGCTGCGATCCGCCAAATTTTTCTCATCCAGAGCCAACTTCTGGGTGACCTTTGCTTCCCTCCTCACCACATCCTCCTGCTGCCCCAGGAGTTTTTCCTCCCTCGCCTCCAGGTCCGCTCGACGCTTCATGAGAGTTTCATTCAACTCTGCAAGCTTTTCATAACGCTCGTCAGCAGCATCATGTCTCTCTTTGGCATGCTCCAAAATTTCCCTGGAGTTAGCATCGAGTGCCCGGATGGCAGCCTCCTTCTCCTCCATCAACTTGTCCCAGTACTCTAACCGGGCCTTCTCCCCTTGTATCCATTCCTTGTGGTCAGCCAGCCTCGTCTGAGCAAGCTTGGTCTCAAAATGGAGTCTGCTGCGCCAATGCCTTAAGGTGTGCGCTCCTCCTCCAAAGCTTTGCTCATATGGTCGAAGGCTAGCTTGACCTGTTGAAGGCTTGAACATGCATTGTTTATGGACAACGCTAGAGGGATAGGTTTTGGGCCTGCCGGGATCATCTCCGCAGGCTTAAGCGGGTTCTCCGTAACAAAAATGGGGTCCCACTCTACAATAGTGGTCCACTGTACTCCCGCAGCGCTGGGGCCGCTCTTCTGGAGCCCTTCAGTGGCAGCAGAAGAACCCACAGGGAAAACTTCCGCCTCCGGAGCAGGTGAAGGCACCACTTTCGGGTCTTCAGTCGACGGCTCTGATGTTGAAGGACCTGTCAATGGTCATGCGAGCTGCTCTGGCTCCGGCGCTGGTACCTCCGGGACCACAACTTTTGGAGCAGCAGCAAGAGCTTCAACTGGGGCCTCCACCTCCACTGGTCCGGGCCCCGGTGCGGCGACCACCTCTGGCACAGCCGTCGGACCTTCGACCACTTCCGGCTCAGCAGCCGGACCCTCTACAACTTCCGGCTCTACCACCGGATCTTCAACTGTTCCTGACAAAAGGGTCGGAACCTCAATAATATCCGGCTCAACAGCCGAGACTTCAGCTACCTCTGGCTCAATAGCCAGGGCTTCAGCAACTTCCGGCATAGAAGCCGGAACTTCAGGCGTCGCCAGTGATGGAGCACCAGCCTCTGCCACCAGGGGTACCTCTTCAACTTCCCTCCTGCGATCCAGCACTACCACAAGAGCTTCAGGTGAGGACTCCGAGTCGAGGCTCACGACAGCTGGCGCCAGAGCTGTCGCGGCTTCCAATTTCGCTTGACAAGGAGGCCCAACAATCGAGGTCGGAGCTTCAACAGGTGCAGCCCCAGCCGTTGCAACAGGCATTGAAGCTCCGAGTCCCTTCTTCGATATCCTAAAAATAAAGGGAAGAGAAGATTAAAGACATATCCAAAAGCAAGATTAACATTTCAGAGTGAGCAATCAATGTTTACCTCGGGATGCTACCACCCCCGTCGCCTGGGAACCTCTTCTTCTAAGGCCCGGAGCAAGAGCCCACCATGTCTGGTGAGGCAACTGCTTCAGACCTCAGTTGAGGAACACTCATAGCCGTCAGAGTTCTTTTGGCGGGAGCTTCCCTTCTATGGGAAGAACCCCCGGACTTGGAGCATCTAGCCGGCGCTCTAGCCGAAGTCGACTGCCCGGAGCTTACGCCTCTCGAAGACATTTGCACCGGAGCAGGAGTAGTAGCAGATGATGTCCCCCTCCGGGGGGAAGATGCCGTCGTGGAAGGCGCAGGCATGACGGACCTCTCGTCAGCGTGCTTCAACTTCCTCTTCCGGCAGGAAGGCTCAGCTGGCTCTTTGCCCTTGCCCTTGCTGAATTCTTCAGTCCTTCGGCTTGGGGCAGGGGCAGGACCACCCTCGGATGCTCCGGGGATCGCCAATATAGTGGTCGGAAGCCTTTCCACCTCACCAAGATCGTCAAGTGCCGGCATACTCCTCCGGAGCTCCTTGCTGAACTGCGCCTCCATGTTCAGAGGGAGGAAAGCCGCCGCCGGAGTTAAGTCATCGCCTTCGAAATCAATTACATGCTGGAACTTCTTGAGATGAAGCTCCAAAACTGCGCCACCCAAGTTGGATTTCAGACCAATTTCAATCCGGTCTTCATCCATCACGCTGTTGAGCGCCCACGCAAGCTTCTCCCTCTTCTTCAGTGGAGCCCACCTATTGACCAAGAAGTTGCAGAAGACCATCTGGGGGGGCACTCCACCTTCCACGCATTCACGGATCCTGGTCAAGGCAGGGTTGAAGGCCTCTGACAGCACCGGAACCACACTCCATGCGTCAGTGTCAACATTTGGGAGACCTTCGGGCAGCTACAACTTCTCGTGCTCCTCTGCCGTGACGATGATCCAATCTTTCTTCCAGTCGTCCCACTTGCCGGAAGGAAACGACCTCAAGTATTTGAAGGGGCATTTCTTGCGTCTCACGAAATAGTAGAAGCCAAGAAATTCGACCCCTTTCCGGTGGTGTGTATGGTGAAGAAGGTGCGGAAGAGCTCGACTCGGGGGGGGGGGGGGGGGGGGGGGGCGATACCCACCCACATCTCCCAGAAGTGGACAAATGTTGACACAAGAATAAGAGAATTGGGGCCAAGGTGGTATAGTTGCAGACCATAGAAGTCCAGCAGCAACAAAAGGAAAGTTGAAAAGGTGGGATCAGCCCCACCATGGCGTACGCAGAGAAGTACACCATGTCGCTGCCGCGCTCCTTCTTGAACGGGAGCTTGCCAGCGCAGACCAGATGGTTGAAGGAGTCGTTGGACCACCCCATGTTGGTCCGGACCTTCTTCAGATCATCATCGCTCTTGAGGTAGCTATTTGGGAGACCCAACTCCATCGCGGCAAAGTGGAGCAAAACATGGAAAGTTAGGCGGAGTTTTGGAGGCTCTGAGCGCAATGATGATCGAAGGCGTAAAGAGTCCTCAACCCGTGCGCACTTTCCTTCTCAAGTAAGCCTCTGCGACGCTTGGATGGAAACCGCGATGAGATCAAGAGTACTTTTCAAAAATCTACCCTGTCAATGACGAGTGGTCTTGGGGCCACCCCGACAAAGAGATCGAGGTCCTTACCCAAGGCCAACTGTTGCCGTGATGAGCGGCGGGAAACCCAAATTCAGCGCTCTGACAGGGCGCGCGGAACCGATACGGTTTTCGTATTGGGAACCGGCGACCTTCAATTGCGTGAGATCCGCACTCAAAGATCTCATCAGTCGTATTCATGACAAGCCACGTGTCGAAGGCTCACCTCCAAACCGCCACTCTATCGGCACATCAGAGGACTTTTTGAAAATCAAAGCTCGGGAATGGAGAAAGGCCCCACCTTTGGCAGAACAAAAGAACCCAGGGGGTTTCTCCTAGAGGTGGGCTCGGGGGCCACTGTCGGTACCCTACGTACCGGGTACCCCACGATACTGCAACAAGAGCAAGAAAGTTCCACCTGTCAGAGTCGAAGGCCCTTGCTGGTCCCACATGTCACATTGCACCGGACCCGCTCCCCTCACATGGTTGGCTCTCGGGTTAACACGTGTAAAATAAGCCCGGAACAAAACTCTCAACAAAGGGAAGCTCCGGCGACTACACGTGTACAACGGCCCCGGACCTAGCCCCTGTCAGAGAGGAGCTCCGGTACTGACATGTGTATAGCGACCCCAGAGGGAAAGCTCTAGATCCGACACATGTGGAGCCTCCGAACCTTCATCACCAACGGAAATACAGGCCGATCATGACCATTATAGACATTCAAGGATGGTTATGGCGGCAGTTACAAGGTCTAATAATGTGTCATTAATATCATATTAATGACACACGATCAGTGTACCATTAATAGTGGTAACGCTGCAATGAAGGCACATTACCACATCATTAACTATACTTAATACTCTTTAGACAGTGTATTGGTTCATTAAGCATGTCAGGGCCACATGTCGGGCCAGGCCAGCTTTGTAACGGTCAGTCCTTAGAACAATAAATTGGCTGCACCGCGCGACTATAGAGGGGGCTGATCCAAGCTATCGCAACATGACCTTAGCAAAATCATTCGCTTAATACAATCACTCAAACCCCGTGGAGTAGGGTGTTACGCTCAGGCGGCCCGAACCACGTAAATCTCTGAGGTCACCATCTTGATATTGATATTGTGTCCCCTAACCACATAAGAACCTCCGCCGGCTGCTTTTCAACGGGTCAGGGGGAAGTGTTGTATTCCACACTTCGACAACAACCAATGAGGCAAGTGATGTGAGGGATGGTGGATATGCAGGAACGACAGTGCTACAACCAAGATGTTCGATGAAATGGTTACAAGGTGAAACCAGATGTGTTGACGTTCAATGCTGGTCTATGGATGCATGTATGTCGAGGTGTGGCAATCGACAAAGATATGTGCCAAGGTTCTCTTTCAATGTGGATGAAGTAACCGAATCAAGAACACAACCAAGATGTTCTCTAAAATGCTTAAAAGGTGAGAATGCTTATAAGGATAAGAGGTAGTAGCGGCTGGTTTACCTAAAAGTGATTTGAACGTTGTCTTGGTACTCACGTCACGTTAGCAATGCTTGTGATGACTCTTTGAGTCCAGGCAATGCCAATCTCACTTCACTTCCAAGTGTCGCTAGTGTTCCACTTCGATTCATCCTAATTCTGAAACCTACGACCACACTTATCACTTAATTAGGTTTACTCCTCAATGAGTTTGTGTAACTTCATTAGTCAACTTCTGAGTGACGGTCTCTTGTTGCACAATTCACTCATGCCTTAAGCTTTCAATGCTCCACCTTGATCGCTTAGTCCTCCTTACATCACTCAGTACGGTACTTCTTCATCCTTTAATCTTATACCTCTTAGGTGGCATAGCTTTAAGTGTTGTCTTCTAAGTTGCAATGTAGCCTTACAATGTACCTTTCCATTCATACCAACACTACTATGTCCACCTTGACTCATCCTCTGATTACCCACACAACAGAGGCATAGCTGTCCTTCCTAGTCCAACTCCTTGTTCTTAAAGTTTACACTACCTCTTAGAGACTATTGTTAAGTTATCTTAATTACTTTTATGCATATCATGTCGATAGGAATGTGATGATAGATGATCGATGAGAAGGTTCCTTGGAGGAGAAGGCCAGGCTGTCCATCTTAAAGTCCCTTGGTGGATTCTCCGGAGGAGGACCAAGCCATAACATTTGACATTACTACAGAGTCGCAAACAAGGCAAGCCCCGGTTTGCATTTAAGAAATCTTGCAAAGTTTTCATTTAAACACACTATATGGATGAGATGTATAGTGCATTAGGTCTTGTGCAATGAAACTCACTTGCATGACCAGAATAGTCGAGAGAGTGGTTTGGGTAGATTAATACTCCACATTTCGATATGCTATGCTTAATGTCTAGTTGGAAGAAACGGTAGAACTCGAGAGGTTGGAACATTCTCGCGAAACTAGCACTTGGTTTACATTACATTGGAATTATGAGTTTAATTGTGATGATTCCCTTTAATAAATTGGAGACTGGGCTGAAGCATAGGATGCAGCAGGACATGGTCCTGGCTGCATAGTCCTACCTGTGTCGATTAAGGCCCGTCTCGTGCCTAACCCTGTTGGACAAGTTTGAACTGTACCGGAAAGCATACTAGCTATATGTGACCAAGGAAACCGATGTACCTTGAGAATTCTATGTTGAAACCTTTTCAATCGGCTTGAGTTGTCAGCTGTTAGTATAGTGGGAGGTAACTCACTCATGAACATCTCACATCGGAGGAGCACCTTGAGGGGAGCTCACTGTTCGGGTTGATCGAACTGTTTCGATGTGGTTGAATCTGGGGAAAGGTGGCTGCGTGCGACATCAGTGGAGGGTGCCATTGAAACACTGAGTATGGGCGTACGTGTCGTGCAGTCCGGCTATCTACTGGTTGCAATCACCGTCGCTCGTGGTTATTTGAGCATACTTGGACACTGAGTCTTGACGTAGTAAGAAAGAGAAATGAAAAGATTATGGATACGCTGCTATGAATAATTCTTTGTATTGAAATCTTAGCTGTTATAGAGGTAACATAATTATATTTACAATTTCCAAACATTTAACTTGGATAAGGCTTATGCAACCTTGAGCAAGTATCATCGTGGATGAAGCGTTTCTTGTTTGATTGTGAAATTCACAATGATGCTATGCCCATGGATCGCGTATGCTACTTTAATGCTGACAACTAAGACCATCCACAGTGGCACGCTGTAAAGCATACTGGATACACTGTTCCGCAGTGTAATTTAGAGTACGTACTGTAAAAACTGAAGGAGAATAATGTATAGAGTATGCTTTAGAGTACGCTGGTGCGGATAGTCTAAGTATTTACTTTCGGCGAGTCTATTCCTGCAAATTAATCTTCCCAGTCTTTGAAGTTCCCTGCATGTAGAGTTTCATTCTTTAGGTTAGACGGTTAAGTCTTGCTGAGCCTTATGCTCACGTTTGCACTTTAACGATTTTTTTAAAGGTATTAGATTTATTTCTGCTGTTCAGGTTGTACATGAGACCTCGATGTGTCAAGATGAATCACATGTGAACCACGCCGCTGCTGAATGTTCTTCATGTTGCTAGTGAGAAGCGTCCTAGGGCATGGACGTCTTGTCTCATGCTTAGATATGTGAGAATATGAGTATGTATTTCCGCTGCCTGTGTACCTCTATTGTATACTATTTTGTAAACTCTTCTTATTGTGAAATAAAAATTTTGTTTGTTTTGCATTCTTATCGTGTGTGCTGTTAGGTGTCGCATCGCACAACACCATCCAATGAGATCCTTGGATGTCGGGACCCTGGGTCCCCACAAACATTGTATCAGAGCTTCATTGGGATAGCACGCTCGAACAGAGCCTATTTTTGAAAACTCCAAAGTAGTCAAGTGAGGATTAGGTCTATGCCCATTAAGGACTATTACTAGTATAAGTAATAAAGGTGGTGAACTAACTTACTTGTTATCATATTCTGTAACGACGTTCCGTCTTCAAGGTAAGAGGTAAGGGACGCCACCGAGAGTGGATCAATCTCGTTAAGCTCTGCATAAGAGGTGTGCTATGTGATATTTCTGTGGCTTGGCATGGAAAGTAAATATGAGACTCTGAAACTATTCACGTTTCTGGGAACATATGACACGCGGTGTCCCAACGTGACACAAAGTTAGTGGGAGACCCCATCGAGTGGTAGATAACCCAATAGTGTGTTCTCGTGTCTATGGGAACATGCAAAACATATTTGCCTGAGCGTGTATAAGCCAGTTTGTACGGGAGTCTTTGATGTACAGACGTAGTACAGCCATGTACTCGATACATGACTTCGCTCGAGGGCGACTCACATAAGGGTCGTATGCATTTACTTTCATATATATTATTGTGACTGCCTGTCGCGTTTCCCCATGCCGCCCATGAGGTGTGAAGGTGTGAAAGGGGATTGTTATTCTTCTACAGGTACACTAAATACGTTAGCGACCCATGTAGCAAACATTTCTGAGTGATCGATATTAGGACCACCTATAGACGTATTCGGATACACCGGGTTACACTTTTCTTTTCGTGATGAACGTAGTACTGTCAGTATCACATTTGATACTTTGACCACCCCCCATGAAAGAAGTGGCTTCATATTCATTTTAGTCCAAGTATCAGTTGATGGTATCTTATGGACAATGTAAAATGTTTCTTTTCAAGAGTAGGTGAACCGATGTTCTTCGTTTCTAGCGAGAGTTTAGATCGACTTCGCCGGAGTGAGACTTTGGTTAAGCATCAAGAACCATAGTGACATGCTATGGATGAGTTGGTCGTTAAGACTTTTCACAAAGTTCCAATTCAGCTTCTAGGCAAGGATCAAGGGTAAAGCAAGTTCTAGCTATCGAGCTTGAGTTTTGAGCTAAGTTTCAAAATTTGAGTTTGTTTCCAACTCATGGGTTTCGAAGCCGGCGAGTTCTGTTTTCTAACAGAATTTGACCTGACTTTGAAAAGCCATATCTCTTGGTTTATTAATACAATAGAGGTGTATGTTACACGGTCGAAAAGGTTAGGAAGTCTTCTGAATGTTTCCTGTGTACCTCGACAGCAAACTCCATTGCTATCCTATTCCAAAGTTCAGAATTTTAAACCCTGTCGGAGCTGGACTGCATCTGAATCAGATCTGTACCCTTCACCATTTTTTCCATAACTCCTTGTAGACTTCACCAATGAAGGTCTATAATAGCAGGTTAGAAGGGTAGCGAGTCCTCTACATCTTTTCTATTGAACTCCAGATCAGAATCCTCATGAAACTTGAGGAAAAACTCGAAGTTCCAACCTCTATCAAATCTGAACACCTACCGGACAGTTCTGTATACAGTCACGATTTCGACCATAACTCTTGGTAGAATGGTCAAATAACGTCATGTAATACGTTTCTGGAAACATTGCGACCTGTATAACAAGTTTGTAGTGTTACTTGCTGTCAAGTTGTGATGTTATCTGT
This sequence comes from Tuctoria greenei, assembly GCA_036927565.1. Taxonomy (NCBI): domain Eukaryota; kingdom Viridiplantae; phylum Streptophyta; class Magnoliopsida; order Poales; family Poaceae; genus Tuctoria; species Tuctoria greenei. The sequence goes on from JAYESD010000012.1 coordinate 46,137,915, forward strand.
TTGAAAATCAGGGATCAAACCAACCACAAAAAAGTAAATTTTGTCAAATTCACTTCTGAAATCTGGTAGCAGTGTCCAACTTTAGAAATCCATATCTCTTCAATCTGAAGGGATATGGAGGCAAATGAATACTTGTTCCTGAAGTATTCTGTAAGTTTTGTATTGACCTTCAAGCCAATAGACCATTATAAGGTGATGAAAATCTTCTCTAACTAAATCAGCTCCTGTTCTGAAACTGTATGAACAAGCATCTGAATTTCTGCCATAATTATCTGTAGAAATCTCTTCTAGTCTATTGTGATACGTTTTTTGAAAGGGGAAGAGATATTCTACAACTTTTCTATTCATTGTTACCTCAAATGCGGTTTAGAACTAATTAGAAACTGAAGTTGAAGTTAGTACCTGTGTACAGTGCTATCTGAAACGGGCAGAAAATTTCTGAATTTTGAACAGCCGTAACTCTTAAATTAGAAAAGCAACCTATGCATATATATACATGTCTCGAAATCTTAAAAACTCCTCTATCAACTTCCTATTCAACACTAATGCTAAAACTCGCAATAACCAGGCCTAAATCGAAGTATCGTTTACGGTGTCGTAACAGTCTAAAATTTGGACAGTTATGTATTCAGTTGCTTTTTGGATCATAATTTCTAGTAGGATTGTAAAAAGACTTCATAAATTACATTTATGGAATCCTAAGGATGTGTGTAACAATTTTTCAATATATTATTTCTACAAATATCAATGTTTCTCTTTTTGAAAATTGTGGACAAAATCGGCAATATACAAAGGAAGCTCTCCCAAATTTCAGTTAAAAATCTGTGAACTTGGTCGAACTTTAAAATTCCATATCTCCTCAACCAGAAGTGCTATGAGGGCAAGTAAATACTCTTTAGAAACTTTGGATGTCCCCCACAACTTTTCTGTTCAACTCAAGACCATAATCCTTTTCTATGTGGGTGAAATTTGGAGGATCGCAGAAACTGTTCGGAATCAACCAAACTGGGCAGCTATCTGTGTATTTCTGAATTTGAACCATAACTCACAGACCTTACATCCAATAGGGTCACACGAGTAACTGCTGGAAAGGTTAGTGAGTCAGCTACAATTTTTTTAATTGGCTCCAGATCTTAATCGGTCATCTACCTATCCCAATTCGAGTTTGAATACAAGGTGGTCAGTCTTAACTGAACCCCCATTTCTTCTGAATGCTGAATTTTTAGCAAACTTCAAAAATTCATATCTTTTGAACCAGGACTGTATGCATACAAATAAATACATTATTGAAAGCTTATTACACTGGCTATAACTTTGTAAATAAGAATATTTCCAGATTTTGAACAGAACGGTCTGAAAACTTTAGATCAAAACTGCTACTTTTTAAGTAGGTTTTGCTGTAAGTGTAGAAAAATCGGCTAACTTTAAAATAGCATAACATGCAAACCTGAGATTATCTAGAGGCAAACCAATACTTTTTGGAAAGGTCTTGAAGTGCACTTTAACTTTGTTATTCACCTCAAGATCTGATTTCGACATTTGCAGAACCAAAACTGAAGTTGCATATAGGCTGGTCTGGTGGCAACTGAAACTGGATCAGTGTGTACATTTCGTTTTGGTTAGGTAAATGGTCTTCGACTTCATTTAGAGAAACTTCGACCACCAGGTGTTGTGACTCAACCATTTACTGATGAAAATCGGGTGCTTGACTCGATCAAACCCCATTTCTTTTGATGGTCATAGTTGTGCCTTATTTATGTGATTTGCCACATCAGATTTTGTGATGTTGAACGCAGATCGCAATTACTCGAGTTGCCTCTCGTCTTACCGTGAGGATTGTTTGAAGTACGCTTCGACATCCTGGTTCAAAACATTAATGGGGAAGGCGAGCACTCAAGTAATTGTGATATTCAACCATCAACATTGGTTACAACGAGTCATGTCTCTAAGAAGACGATCAATTGAGACAACTTCAAGAGGATTCAACCTCCACCACTAGATTGAGTTACTTTAGAAGAATGTGACTTCAACTCCACTATAGTAATCAAGAAGGATATCAGTTCCTCCTACCAGATTGAAGCGAAGGTGAAGTGAAGCATCACTAGAGACAGTAGTTAGTTGTTTTCTATGGTGGAAGTTACTCCTCGAGTCAACTAGTACCTCTAAGACTTAGATGAAGATATAATCAAGTTGGTTAGAACATGAACAAGCTTTTGAAAGATCAAGACCGTGGTATACTTTCTGTGTTCCTTGTCAATGCTCTTAAAAGTGAATTTATTGATCGTGGTCGAGCCATGGAAGAGACATCACTTGTTGAGTGTCTTTCACGACCACGGCATCCAATCCTTGCAAATAATCAGACAATACTTGAGTTTTGTGTGTGTGGTTCATTTAGTCTTGCTCAAACTATAAAAGCTACTGCACCATACATGTGCACCATTTGCACCATACATATGCACCATTTACACCATACATCATGTATATTCATTGCACTATACAACATATGACGCATCATGAAGCATCATTACCAATGAAACACCAATGATAGAATGCATGGTAATACTAAAATTTAGAGCAAGATTGTGTACCCCATTCAAACTGTTCTAAGGTGTCTAATGACTACAATCATTTCACCATCTTCATTTGACTTCTTACATTGTTGATCTCCTTTCCATTGAGTGATACCTGGGCAACCGATCACTTGACCTCCCTTGCAACTAAACAGACACTTGAACTTTCGTCCTTGACTTGTTTAGGTTCAAGTGCTTTGATTGTTGCAATTATATCGTTCTTCATCGTGTGATCACCGGTTAGATGATCAACCTTGTACCATATATGATTCTCATTACTCACAAAGGTTCCATTTGATTATCAACCTCGCGAAACTCCTTGAAGTTCCTATAAGTCTTGACTTGGTATATGGTAACCTTGATACCTTAATAAACTTGTAGTTACCATATAATTAAGTTTTTTGCGGTGTTGGGAGCATGTGAGGATACTGAATCCGCAAATATTCATATGCCACCGCGAAGAGTCATCGTCTTCTACTTTTATTGTTTGAAGGTGTTGAAGCACCCAAGAACCTTGTAGTCGCCATATCTTCAGTATTCCTGCTATTTTGCTCACATAAGAGTGTTGAGTGCTTCGCTACTCTTATGCTACAGCTAAGAGATCATATGGTATACTAAACATCAAATGAGGTTAATAATTGTTGATTAACCTCGTAAACCATCTTAACTCATGTCAAGGGGCAGTACCACATTAAGTTGTAAAGACCTATGCAAAACCAAGCAAGCAACCAAGAATCATTGCAAAGATAGTTTCAAACTATCGAGGTGGCCTAGAGGAGCAAAGAACAAGTGATGATTCTTCAAGTCAAGACTAGGACAAGAAAAGATGTCATGCTAGTGTAAAAGGACAACGATAAAAGTTCAGTAACAAACGTGAAAGTTTTACGATGTGATATTATCATGTCGAGCATCCTGTCAAGAATTTCAACCTGAAGAGTAGAATCACCAAAAGTAAACTTTAGAATTTCATAAGATGCCTTAAGATAATCAATACTTCATAGAACCCAAGTCTTTAAGGGCATTGTCATTTTCCATTGTCAATGACCCTCTTTTACGGATCGTTCCTTACTCGTTTCTGTTATCCTACTTGATAGAATCTTGGGACAGGATTCCATTAAGGGGGGAGGATTGTAAAAGCCCACTTTTCGGAAGAACAAAAATGTGAAAATGCGAACTTAAAAATTTTTAAAAGTGGAATTTGCGATTCGAATTCACATGAAATCATGTTAGTTAACCAATGATCACGAAAATGGGGAATTGTTAAAAACTTCAAGCAATATCAGGAAAATGTCACATAAACTATTAAAGCTTCGAGTGTTACTTAAAATTCCAGTTTAACCTCTTCTTAAGCAACAACATGGAGTTCTCGACTACATGAAGGAAGTTTAGTAATTAGAGAGCGTCTATCATACCCGTTCAGGTAGACTTGAGTGGATAATATCTTGCATGGGACCCACTTGTCGAGTGGCCCATCAGTCAGCCTTCATCAAATGATATTTGATTTCTGCCTCCGCGTGTGCTTATCGAGAGCCAGCGTCACCCATGACGTGATGCTCTTATCCTAAGCACGACATGATCTCTGTTGGCCTTGACGCCAGATCTTTTCTGCGCCAAGCCTCCACGTCCGTTCGCCTTGCGCTGACGTCTCGGCCGCTTTAAAATAAAATGTGATCAATTCAAATGATTTAAATACGAGAATTGCATTAACCTAGGGTGTTAATTAAGTGTGCTGATGAAATATATATCAAAAACTCCTTAATAAGCTTTGAGTAGATGAATTCAAATTAATACCTTGAACTCGGATGTTTAATTTGAATCCAAGTGCCACCTCAATTTAAGCAAGATCAATCAAGCTTTGGTACCGTTGGACACATATTAAGAATACATTAGTAACATGCAACATAATTGGGTTAAAAGTGTATTAAAATTGAATCTGGATTTTAAAAATATTCTCTATCTAAAACTCAGTTCACATTTGAATTTCTTATACCTTGGTTAGCTAATCTGCAGAAGTTGATACAAATTTTAATCAGTTTTTCCCATTTAAAAGAAAAGTGGAAGGGATAAAGGGGAAGAAAGTGATGGGGCCTACATGTCATGTTTATCTTCAGAGGTAGAAAACCGATTTTTGCTTCTTCCTCAGCACCGTGGAACACATGATCCCTGCTCTTCCTCCTCCCGGCTCTGCTCCACAGCGCCCTCACCAAGCTCCCGCGAATTCTCACAGCCGCTCGCCCTGGCCATGCTCCGGCTTGCCGCCGGCCGCGTCTCACACCGCGCCCTTGCCCGCACCTGCCGCGCGGAGGGCTGCCTGCTGCTCACCCACTGCTCCACCTATGTCTCGCTGCTGTCGCCCTCGCTGGCACCCTGCCACCCGCCGTGTCCCTGCTCCCCACCTAGTTCGATGGCGTCACCCCTGCTCCGCCTATGCCTCGCTGCTGTCGCCCTGGCCGCGCGCGTTCTTGCTGCGCCCGCTTGCAGTGCGCCGGCCTCTGCTCCGCGTCGCGTCGCCGCCGTTGGCCTAGCTCTCTCTGACGTCCGCCATCGCCATCGTCCAAGCCCACCACCCAGGCGCAGAGGCCGCCGCGACCTGCGTCTCTCGGCGCCCCGCTGCATGGACACATGCGTGATGCCGCCGTTGTCCTAGCTCCCTCCAGTGGCGGCTCTCTGCAATGTCCGTTAACGCCGCTGCCTCAACGTCCTCCGGCCCTCCTTCAGCTCCAGCATGCCGAGTCCTTTTACTCCTCGTGGCTGCACACCTCTCGCCATGCCCTCTGGTCGCACGCTATGGCTGCTGTGCTGCTGTTGCACGCCGCGCCGTCTATGCCGCTCTTGGTGCTCCACTTGCTCACCATTTCCTCTCATTGGCTGCCAACAATTCTTTGCTATTCGCCGAGCTGCAGCACCTCATCGCCATTCATGACACCAACTAGTAGCCGATGCTGGGCCATCGTCGCCGTGTTCCTCGCCGTAGCACCTCCGGCGCCACAGTGACTGCTGTCTAGGCCATCCACCGGCTGTTTGCGCCATCGTTGCATGTCTCCAACTCGCAACACCGCTGCAGCGCGTTCCAAGTCCATCTATGCGCCACCGACAAGTCTGTGTGCGTGCTCATGTCCGTTCGACTTGTGCTGTCCCGACGCTATCATCTTCATAGCGTGATCAAGACGTTCCAAACTGTGCCTATTTACAACCAATGAGGCATGTGATGTGAGGGATAGAGGATATGTAGGAACACACCTTTGAAACAACAGCATTGACAATTGGGTCAAGGTTAGATTTGATTTGTGCAAAGAGTGGTCAAGACAGTGCTGCGGCAAAGATGTTCAATGAAATGGTTACAAGGCGAAACCAGATGTGTTGACGTTCAATGCTAGTCTATGGATCCAGGTATGTCGTGGTGTGGCAATCGACAAGGATATGTGCCAAGGTGCTCTATGAATGTGGTTGAAGTAACCGGATCAAGAACACAACCAAGATGTTTGCTAAAATGCTTACAAGGTTAGCATGCTTATAAGGATAGGAAGGTAGTAGCGACTGGTTTACCTAAAAGTGATTAGAACGTTGTCTTGGTACTCACATCAGGTTAGCAGTTCTTGTGATGATTCTTTGAGTCCAAGCAATGCCAATCTCACTTCACTTCCAGGTGTCGCTAGAGTTCCACTTCGATTCATCCTAATTCTGAACCCTGCGACCACACTTATCATTTAATTAGGTTTACTCCTTAATGAGTTTCTGTAACTTCATTGGTCAACATCTGAGTGACGCTCTCTTTTTGCACAGTTCACTCATGCCTTAAGCTTTTAATGCTCCACCTTGATCGCTTAGTCCTCTTTACATCACTTAGTCCGATACTTCTTCATCCTTCAATCTTATACGTCTTAGGTGGCATAGCTTCAAGTGTTGTCTACTAAGTTGCAATGTAGCCCTACATCGTACCTTTCCATTCATACCGACACTACTATGTCCACCTTGACTCATCCTCTAATTACCCACACAACAGAGGCATACCTGTCCTTCCTAGTCAAACTCCTTGTTCTTAAAGTTTACACCACCTCTTAGATTCTATTATTAAGTTACCTTAATTATTTTTATGCATATCATGTCGATAGGAACGTGATGATAGATGATCGACGAGAAGCTTCGCTTGGAGGAGAAGGCCAGGGTGTCCATCTTGATGTCCCATGGCGGAATCTCCGGAGGAAGACCAAGCCATAACAATTGACATGACTATAGAGTCGCAAACAAGGCAAGCCCCAGTTTGCATTTAACAAATCTTGCAAAGTTTTCATTTAAACACACTATATGGATGAGATGTATAGTGCATTAGGTCTTGTGCAATGAAACCCACTTGCATGACCAGAATAATTCAGAGTGTGGTTTGGGTAGATTAATACTTCACATTTCGATATGCTATGCTTAATGTCTAGTTGGAAGAAACGGTAGAAGTCGAGAGGTTGGAACCTTCTCGCGAGACTAGCACTTGGTTTACACTAGATTGGAATTATGAGTTTGATTATGACAATTCCCTTTAATAAATTGGAGACCGGGCGAGAGCATAGGATGCAGCAGGACATGGTCCTGGCTGCGTAGTCCTGCCTGTGTCGATTAAGGCCCATCTCATGCCTGGCCCTGTTGGACAAGTTTGAACTGTACCGGAAAGCATACTTGCTATATGGGACCCAGAAAATCGATGTACCTTGATAATTCTTTGTTGGAACCTTTTCAATCAGGTTAAGCTGTCAGCTGTTAGTACAGTGCGAAGTAACTCACTCATGAACATCTCACAGCGGAGGTGCACCTTGAGGAGAGCTCACTGTTCGGGTCGATCGAACTGCTTCGATGTGGTTGAATCCAGGGAAAGGTGGCTGCGTGCGACATCAGTGGAGTGTGCTGTTGCAACTCCGAGCATGGGCGTACGTGTCCGCAGTCCAGGTGTCTACTGGTTGCAATCAACGTCGCTCGCGGTTATTTGAGCATACTTGGACACTGAGTCTTGATGTAGTAAGAAAGATAAATGGAAAGATTATGAATATGCTGCTATGAATAATTCTTTGTATTGAAATCTTGGCTGCTATAGAGATAGCATAATTAAATTTACAATTTTCAAACATTTAACTTGGATAAGGCTTATGCAACCATGAGCAAGTATCATCGTGGATGAAGCGTTTCTTGTTTGATTGTGAAATTCACAATGATGCTATGCCCATGGATTGCGTATGCTACTTTAAAACTGAGCACTAAGGATTTATTTCGGCGAGTCGATTCCTACATATTAAGCTTCCCAATCTTTAAAGTTCCCAGCATGTAGAGTTCATGCTTTAGGTGAGACGGCTAAGTCTTGATGAGCCTTATGCTCACGTTTGCGCTTTAACGATTTTTTGCAGGTATTAGTTTTAATTCCGCTGTTCAGGTTGTACATGAGACCTCGAGGTGTCGAGATGAATCTCATGTGAACCACGCCGCTGCTGAATGTTCTTCATGTTGCTAGTGACAAGCGTCATTGGGCATGGACGTCTTCTCTCATGCTTATATAGGTGAGAATATGAGTATGTAGTTCCGCAGCGTGTGTACCTCTATTGTACACTAACTTGTAAACTCTTCTTATTGTGAAATAAAAATTTTGTTTGTTTTGCATTCTTATCCTGTGTGCTGTTAGGTACCGCATCGCACGACACCACCCAATGAGATCCTTGAACGTCGGGACCCTGGGTCCCCACAACTTTGGAGTATTCTTGAGTACTAATTCCTCCTTGCCTTAAATCAAGAAATTCCTAAAGCTTCCTTCTTATAATGGCGGGAGGAACATGATAGGCGTGGAATGCCTCCCGGAGCCCTATCCATGTGACTTGCTTTCCGACGGCCAAGGAGGTAATGTGGTTCGCCCACCAAGCACCGGCGATGCCATGCAGTTATTGTGCTGCATATAAAACCTTCATATGATCATTGCACTGTAGCAGTCCAAACTTAGCTTCAATGGTGCGGAGCCAATGGACCGCATCTAGAGGTTCACCATCACCATTGAACATGGGGGGTGCTTTTGGTGGTTTGGATCCGGCAGATCTCCCGACACTACTAAAGTGTTAGAGGAGTTTGATTTTCGGTGTGGGCGCGCGGAGATTCAAGAAGGTGAATTGTAAATAGCACAAGAGACACGGAGATTTACGTGGTTCGGGCCGCCTGAGCGTTATACCCTACTCCATGGGTGTGTTGGTGTTGTATTAGCTATATGAGCTTTTATCGAGTGTCTATGGAACGTCTGTAGCGTATCTGAACGTGTCGAGTCCGTCGTCGGCCTGTCCTTTTATAGTACAAGGGCAGGCCGTTACAAGTTAGCCTGGCCCGACATGTGGCCCCATCGTTTACTAGTATTGATACTCATTCAACACGTTTAATTGCCCTTAATGACTGGGTAATGGGCTTTGATAGCACCGTTACTGGTAATTAAGGTCGTCCGATCGTGTGTCATTAATATGGTATTAATGACACTTAATCGGGTCTTGAAGTCCTTGATTCCCCTTTGAAGATCCGGATCAGTTGTGGAGTCTTCCGGAGGTTAGAGGCTGAAGATCCAACGGTTGGACACATGACAGCTCCGGAGCATACTGTGGGAAACAGGTTGCTCCGGAGCTACCTGACACATGTCAGATCCGGAGCTTCCCTCGGTCTGGGGTTAGGTCCGGGGGTGCCATTTCGGTACATAGCTCGGAGCTTCCCCCTTGTGGGTGGTAGCTCCGGTTTGATAGTACACGTGGCGACCCTGGGATTAACCATGTTGGAGAAGCGGGTCCAGTTATATCTGACATGTGGGCCTCCGAAGGTCTTCAAATCAAGTAGATGACTTTCCTTTGAGATCTTTGTAACCTCAAGGGGTGTACGGTTTCCAGGGTACCGACAGTGGCCCCCTGGGCCCACCTCTGGGGAAGACCCCTGGGGTGAAGTCATTCCGCTGGAGGTGGGTCCATCCTCGCGACTTTTGAACTGAGTCTTCAATGGTCTTCGGATGTGCCGTTGGCGATGGTTTGGACTTAAATCCTCGCCGATTGGCGTATCCCTCGTGCGGCAGATGAGATCTTTGGCGTGCGGATCTCACGCAATTGAAGGGCGCTGGTTCCCGATATGAAAACCGTATCAGTTCCGCGCGCCTTGTCAGGCCGCCGCCTTCGGGCTTCCCGCCTCATGATGACAACCGTTCGCCTGGGTAAGAACCTCGACTTGATCGTCGGGGTGGTCCCGGGCCCTTTTGTCATCGGCTGGGTGGAATTTTTGAGTGCGGTTTCCATCCAAGCATTGCGAGGGCTTACTTAAGAAGGAAAGTGCACATCGTCTGGAGTTCTTTACGCCTCTCATCCGTTCTTGCGCTCAAACTCCCAACTTGTGTTTCGCTTTTCCTCTCTTGCCTTGCTGTGCTGCGATGGAGTTGGGTCTCTGCGAGAGCCGTTTGAAGACCGACGGCGACCTGAAGATGGTCCGGACCCTCATGGGATGGTCCTCGGACTTCTTCACCCGCTCGTTCCGCGCCGGGGGAGAGCTCCCGTTTGAGAAGGAGCACGCCGGTGAAATGGTGTACTTTTCTTCGTACGCCATGGTGGGGTTGATCCCACCTTTTTCCTCCTTTTTCTTGATGCTGCTAGACTTTTATGGTCTGCAGCTATACCACCTTGGCCCTCACTCCATTCTCCTTGTTTCTATCTTTGTCCACTTCTGTGAGATGTGGGTGGGCATCCCCCCTGCATTGAACTCTTCTGAACCTTCTTCACCGTCCATACCACCGGCAGGAGCAATGAGTACCTTGGCTTCTACTACTTCGTGAAGCACAAGAAGTGCCCATTCAAGTACCTCCGGTCGTTTCCCTCTGGGAAGTGGGATGACTGGAAGAAGGACTGGATAGTCATCCGGGTGGAGGAGCACGAAAGGCTGGAGCTGCCCGAAGGCCTCCCCAACATTGACACGATGATCTGGAGTGAAGCTCCGGTGTTGGCAGATGCCTTCAAACCTGCTCTGACCAGGATCCGCCAGTGCGTGGAGGGAGGATTAACTCCTCAGGCGGTGTTTTGTAACTTCTTGGTCAACAGGTGGGCACCGCTGAAGAGGAGAGAAAAACTCGCTTGGGCCCTCAACAGTGTGATGGACGATGACCGGGTCGAGACCAGGCTTAAGTCCAACATGGTGGGGACAACCTTGGAGTTTCATCTCATGAATTTCTAGCACGTCATCGACGTCGAGGGTGATGACTTGACTCCGCCATCAGCCTTTCTTCCTCTGAACGTGGAAGTTGAGTTCAGTAGGGAGCTCCGGCCGAAGATGCCCGTGCTTGACGACCTTGGTGTCGTCGAGAGAAGATCAACCACCAGGGTGGTGATCCCTGGAATTTCCGAAAGTGGTTCCGACCCTGCCCCGAAGCCCAGGGTTGAGGTCGTCGGCAAGGGCAAGTAGCCGGCGGATGAGCCCTTGAGCCACAAGAGGAAGCTGCAGCACGCCGACGGAAGGTCCATCATGCCTGCTACCTCTGCATCGGCTCCTTCTCCCCGGAGGTGGAGGTCTTCTGCAACCGCAGCGACTGTACCTGCAGTGGAGTCCTCCCGGGGAGCTAGCTCCGGGCATGCGACTCCAGCACCAGGGCCGGTTGAGGCCTCTAGGTCCGGAGGTCTTCCCGATCGAGGGGGGGCTCGACAAGGGAAACGCCCGTGGATGCAGCGAGTTCCGGGGGGCCTTCCGGAGCTTCTACGCCGGCTATGACCGGCCCAGAACATCTGGGAAAGAGGTTTCGCGCGAGATGGTGCGGAAGCCTCCCAAGGTAATTTTTAATCTTTACCTTGGACAGTTGTTTAGTTGTATTAACTATTTTTTAAGTTTCTTCATCCATCATCTGCAGCGTTCCCAAGAAGAGGAGTGAGGCTCCACCCTCAGCCACAGCAGCTGAAGCTATGAGGGCGGGGCTTCTGTTCTTGTCTCGGTGCCGCCCCAAGTGGTGGCTGAAGCTGCGACAGCTCCGGCGCCGGCTGTCGTGGTCATGGACATCGACTCATCCCCAGAGACTCCCGTGGTAGCGCCGGACCGCAGGAGAGAAGATGCGCCAGCGGCACCTGTCCCAAAGGTTGAAGCTCCGGGACCTGGTGCTGAGATGATGGAAGCTCCGGGACCTGGTGCTGAGATGATGGAAGCTCCAGCCGTTGAGCCGGAGGAAGTAGTAATTCCGGCCCCAGAGCCAGAAATTGTCGAAGCTCCGGCGGTTGAGCCGGAGGTGATTGAAGTCCCGGCATGCGCGCCGGATGTTGAGGAAGTTCCGGCGGTTGGGCCGGCTTCCTCAGAAGCACCGGCCGCAGAGTCGGTCGTTGTTGGAGCTCCGGCCGCAGGGCTGGTTGATGATGATCTTTCGGCTCCCGAGCCGGTTGTTGCAGAGGCGTCAGAGCTCGAGCCCCCATCAGAGGAGGTGTCCCGGTTGGAGCCAGAAGCGGCCCCTACTCCAGAAGTGACGACGTCGGAGGTACCCGCGGCTGAGCCGGAGTGCCCTGGTGAAGTCGCTAGCCCCCTGCCTGATCGGGTGAATGAAGACCTGGCGGCGGGGCCTTCCTCGATGGCGACTAAGGCCATCCCGGAGGACGGCCCTAGTGCCATGGAGACCCAGGGGACCACTCTTGTGGAGTGGGACCCAATTTTTGTATCTGAAAACCCGCTGGAACCAGCGGAGGAGACCCCAGCAGGTCCGGAACCTATCCCGTTGTCACTGTCTATTGACAACGCATGTTCCAGTCTGCGTCAAGTTCAACTGGCCTTCTTCCACGACAGCAAGGCTCTTGAAGAGGAGCGCCAAACCCTTAGGCTGTGGCGTAACCGACTCTACTTCGAGACCAAGCTGGCGCAGTCGAGGCTAGCGGATGACAAAGAGTGGATCAAGCGGGAGAAGGTCTGGCTGGAATACTGGGGTAAATTATTGGATGATAGGGAGAGTATGACTCGTGCCCTCGATGCCCAATCCCGGGAGATTTATGAGCAGACCAAGGCAGCTAACAGTGCATCCGATGAACGCGAAGAAAGGCTTGAGGCCATTAACACTACACTCATCAAGCGCTGGGAGGCACTTGAGGAGAGGAAGAAACGGCTCGAAGATGAAGAGCAGAAACTCCTAGAGCCATGGGATGACGTCCTGAGGAGGGAGGAGGAGCTCATCGAGAAGGTGGCTCTCGCTGACAAGGGCCTCGAGGAGCGTTCCAAGAAATTGGAAGAGCGCTGCACCGAAGAGGAGGAGAAGGCCTGGGTGCGAGGGCAGGAACTCTACGAGCAAGAGTGTGCCCTTGCTGTCAGGGAGAAGAAAGTGAGGGGCAGGGAGAAGGACCTGGTCGACCGCCGGAACAAGATCCACCTCCGGGAGGAGGAGCTCGGAAAGCTCAAAAAGCGGGTTGCTGAAAAGATTCAGCAAAACACCAAAGAAGTTGAGCGCCTCGCTCGCGAGAATTCTGAACTGGTGGCGGCCAGGAGATCCTTAGAAGAAATAAAGGGCTTGAGATCTGCGGACTCCCTACAGATTTGCGAGTTCCTGGGCAAGGCAACGATGCAATGAAATCGATGGGCTTCAGCCCCGTGCGCCCGGATGATCCGGAGCCGGAGCCGGACCTGGCGTTGCAGGCGTTGAGCTCGGCAGGCAGCAAACTCTCCAAGGTGGGCGATCTCATCGCAGACCAATTGGAGGTTGAGGGGCAATCCCTGGCGAAGAACATCGCAGAATTTGTGCCGACGTGCTACACCTGCCGGAACTCCCAATTTCCTCCGGACCCGATGCTTGAAGGTCTCGTTGAAGGAGAAGGCGAAGCTGCCCGAGCCAACGTATCGGAGGTTGCCTAGAAGGTCGCCCAATTCTTCCATAGGGTCTAGGACCATCTCTATAGTTCTCACTTGTATTTTCTCTTCTTCTTCCTCAATTTTGTAATCCCTTGTCTCCAGATGAATGAAATCCCCAGATTTTTGTGAATTTCACTTTTTGTCTTCAACACTTTTGTCTTCACTTGGCCCCCTGGTAGATGTACACAATTTGATTGTTAACATGTACCAAGAGGATATTGTGTTTTGTTGAAGACTCATTTGCTCCGAGCTTGTAGAGTGTAGGTCCGAAGTCTTCGATAGTGAAGGCCCCCTGAGGTTGTCGGAGCTTAGAAGCTCCGGCATTGTCTATCGTCGGAGCTTAGTAGCTCCGGCAATAGTCCTTATCAACACGTAGAGCAACGATATTTAGTCCTCCGGGGTGTCGGATCTTAGTAGCTGCGGTAGTGACCTTTGCCAACACTTAGTTTGTTGGCAGCAGTTGCGAGGTCTTCTCACCATCTTTTATTTAGCATCGACGGCTTGCCCCCCTAGCTCGACCAGAGCTTGGTTGCTCTAGTGATGCTCGTTTTCAATGCTTAACATCGATTACAGGCCACATAGGGGAGTCGGAGCTTTGCTAGCTCCGGCTTTTCTCCATCAATGTAGATTTTATTTTTCCTGCACACTGAAGCCAAGAAAAATAGTAAAATTTGTTTCTTGCCTATAACTTCATCGCGGCTTACGATTCTCAAGAAAATTTTAAGTCTGACTCGATTCTAAATAAGATCGAATGCGTTGTCTTTACTTTCAGATCCAATTGTACTTGGACCCGCCTTACTTCGGCCTGCCGGGGTGTAGGTAGAGTGGCGTACTTAGGGTGCTTGACCAGTCTAAGTCGATAGCACACTCCGGCCCTAGATTGGCTTGGCGGCATTCAGGCGAGTGGGCCATGAACAATATTTGAATCCAAAAGAATCGACAATACAACTCGAATCGCATATGAATCGGTCGAACTAAAATTTCTTAGGAATTGAACGTCTTTGTTATAGACAAGAAAGAGAAAAATAAAAAATGTTGAGCCTGTACAAAATAAATGCACGTGGAGTCTGTTTCACGTGAAGATATCTTTCATTATAGGTCCGGGGTACAGGGGAAACAAGTACACTATTAGGGTGTGGAACCAGGCTAAGCGTGTTTTATTTCTCATTTGACCCAGGGTAGCTAGCCACACTATTAGTCCTGAGACTGTGACAAGTGTTGCATGAACTTTGCATACCTTCCGGGAAAGGTTCGGCTGTTCTCCCGGAGGAACTACCCGACTCTGTACAATGACTCTATAACATACACCTCAAGTTACTACAGACTCACCTCCGTGATATTAAGTGTAGAACTTACGGAGGTGCTCAATGTTCCAAGGATTTGGGAGAGGTGTCCCATCCTCGGTAGCCAAGCGAACGCTCCCAGGACGGGATACTTTAATCACTCGGAAGGGTCCCTCCTAGTTGGGGGAGAGTTTGTTTAACCCTTCTCTGGATTGTATTCTCCGTAGCACCAGGTCACCTTCCTCAAGCTGTCAGTTGTGTACATGTCGCTGATGATAGCGCCGAAGGGCTTGGCGGTATCGGGCATTCCGAACAGCTGCTTGGCACCTTCCCTCCTCAAGGAGGTCTAGGTCTTCACGTCGGAGCTGGTCCTGCGTGGCTTCGTCGAAGGTCCGGACCCGGAGTGACCCCAAGGTGATTTCCGGAGGAAGGATTGCTTCAGCTCCATACACCAGGAAGAAGGGTGTCTCTCCAGTTGACCGGTTTGGAGTTGTCCTGTTGGCCAAGAGAGTGGGCGGAAGCTCTTCAATCCAGTTGGCACCATGTTTTTTCAAGCGCTCATAGGTGCGCGTTTTGAGTCCTTTCAGGATTTCAGCATTTGCTCTCTCGGCTTGGCCATTGCTTGCTGGGTGAGCTACAGAGGCGTAGCAAACTTGAATGTCGGAGTCTTTGCAATATCCTTGAAATGCAGAGCTTGTGAATTGGGTCCCATTATCAGTGATGATTTTGTTTGGGACTCCAAATCTGCATACAATGAACTGCAAAAAGTTGATAGCAGATTGATTGTTGATTGTCACAACTGGAGTTGGTTCCGGCCACTTGGTGAACTTGTCAATGGCGACGTACAAGAACTTGTAACCTCCGACGGCTCTTGGGAAAGGTCCCAAGATGTCTATCCCCCACAAAGCGAAGGGCCATGTAGGAGGTATCATTTGTAGGGGCTAAGCCGGTGTGTGGATTTGCTTTGCATGAAATTGACATGCTTCACATTTCTTCACCAGCTCAGTTGCATCCTAGAGTGCTGTAGGCCAGTAGAAGCCATGCCGAAAGGCTTTACCAACCAGCGTGTGGGAAGACGCGTGGCTCCCACACTCGCCTCCATGGATTTCTGCGAGGAGCTCGCAGCCTTCTTCCCTTGTGATGCACCGCATTAGGATGCCGTTGGCACCGCGCCGATAGAGATCCCCTTCTACCAACGTGTATCTTTTAGCCAATCTGACTACCCGATCAGCGGATACATCATCGTCAGGAATGATGTTGTCTTTCAAGTAGTTCCGGATCTCCTAGATCCATGCATTGGAACTAACTTGAGCATTTGAGTTTTGCGTGCTAGGTTGCTCGGAGCTTCCGGCAGCACCTACGACCCTTGATGGCTGCCATGGTAACAGGGCCATTGGGACCGTCAGCTTCGGGATGCCGATCTCGCCCCCTTCGCTCAGTTCGGCAGGCTGAGCTGTGGGATTTGACAACCTCCAGACAAAAGTTCCATCAGGAGCCGGAGCTCCGGTTGACGCTTTCGTCGAGAGTTCGTCGGCTTCATCGTTGTGGGCACGCTGGACATGGTGGAGATCTAGGACTTCGAAGTCCTTCTGAAGCCTCTAGACTTCAAGGAGGTAAGCATCTAGCTGGAGATTGTTGCAGGAGCATTCACCCTTCACTTGCTTAAGGATGAGCTATGAATCTCCCTTGACCGGCAATTGCTTGACACCGTATGACAGTGCCACCTTTAGTCCGTAGATGAGTGCTTCGTACTCCGCCATGTTGTTCGTTGCCTTGAAGTCAGGGTGTACCATGTATTTCACCTTCTCCCTGGTTGGTGCGAGGAGAAGGATTCCAGCTCCGGCCACCTGCTTTTGCATGGAGCCGTCGAAGTAGAGAGTCCAATGAGGCTCGGTGAAGACCGGAGCTTCGTGTTCTGGCTTATGCTCACTGGGGCCCCCAGGGTTCGATGGAGAGGGAGTCCATTCCGCCACGAAATCTGCTAATGCTTGACTCTTGATTGCTTGCCTTGAAATGAATTCAAGATCGAATTCGGCCAATTCCGCTGCCCACTTTGCAATATTCCCAGATGAGTTGGGATTATGCAAGATTGCTCGAAGTGTGTAAGAAGTCACCACTGAGATCTTGTGAGCTTGGAAATAATGGCGAAGCTTCCTGGAGGTGATAAGAACTGCATAGGGCAGCTTATACACCTCTAGGTATCGAGTCTTGGCATCATGTAGTACTTCACTGATGAAGTACACTAGGCGCTGAATGGTCCGGACCCTCCCGGAGGGGCCCGGAGCTTCCTCTCCACTGACCCGAATCCTCCCGGAGGGATCCGGATTTTCTCCAGGGACCTCCTTGTCCTGGCTGAAGGAACCCGGAGCTTCTTCAGAAGCGACCTGGACCCTCCCGGAGGGGTCTGGGTCTTCTAAAATGACTTCTTGTGGATTCAAGTCTGGGAGCTGGGACCCAGACTCGCTTTCAGGATTCGCCGGACCCTCTTGGAGGGGTCTGGATCCCTGAGTATGGGGAAGTTCTGGTCTCTCCGCGACCATGACCATACTGACGACTTCGTCAGTAGCTGAAATGTAAAGCAACAAAGGCTCACCAGGGATCAGAGCTACCAGAGTTGGTAGGGTGGTGAGGAACTGTTTTAGCTCCTGGAACGCCTTTTCTGCTTCTTTAGACCATTGGAATGGTCCGGACTTCCTCAATAACTTGAAGAAGGGGAGTGCCCGTTCCGCCAGTCTTGAAATGAACTGGTTGAGGGCTGCTAGACATCCAGTAAGCTTTTGGACGTCTTTGATGCGGGCTGGTGGCCGCATGTCTTCAATGGCCTTGATCTTTGCTGGATTAGCTTCTATGCCCCGGTGACTTACCAGGAAACCAAGAAGTTTTCCGGAGCTAACTCCGAAGACACACATGTCTGGGTTTAGCTTTGTGCGGGTAACTCGCAGCTTATCGAAGACAGCCTTTAAGGTGTCAAGAAGTGACTCCTTGTTCTTGACCTTGACCGCGATGTCATCAACATACACTTCCACTATGTCTCTAATGAGGTCTTCAAAGGTTTTGTACATAGCTCGTACAAAGGTTGAAGCTGCATTCTTGAGACCAAATGGCATGGCTGTATAACAGTACAATCCATCTACTGTGATGAAAGAGGTATGCTCTTCATCTTCCCTAGAAGTTCTGATTTGATGATACCCAGAATATGCGTCTAGGAAACACAGTAATTCACACCAGGAGGTGGAATCCACTATCTGATCTATTCTAGGTAGTGGGAATGGATCTTTTGGACATGCCTTATTTAGTGTTGTGTAGTCGATACACATCCGAAGCTTCCCGCCGGCCTTGGGCACAACAACTGGGTTTGCCAGCCATTTTGGATGGAAGACTTCTCGGATGAATCCAGCTTCGAGCAAGTTCTTCACTTCTTGTCGAATGAAGTTCTGTCGCTCTACAGACTGCTTTCGAGGCTTCTGGTGCACAAGCCGGGCGTCAGGGTAGATCTTCAGATTGTGCTCAATCACTTCCATGGGGATCCCAGGCATTTGTGATGGTTGCCAGGAAAACACGTCGACATTAGCCCGGGGGAAAGCGATGAGCGCGAGTTCCTATTTGTCGTTCAATCCTCCCGATATACGGGTGGTCTGAGCGGCATCAGAACCAATTTGGACGACTGTGACGGGGATGTCAGCGTCGCCGCTTGGCTGCACACGAGGTGCAGATGTCGAGCCTCGTTGACGAATGCTCGGTGGTTTTGGAGCTTGCTCCTGCCCGGAGTCCTCCTCTTGCGCCGTGGTAAGTGCCTGAAGTTCTTCCAGAGCAATTACTCCGGTAGTACAATCTCCGTGGATCCGGTGAACGCCTACTGGTGTTGGCATCTTTAACACCAGGTAGACATAATGGGCAGCTGCCATGAATTTTACAAGGCAGGCCTACCCAAGATGGCATTGAAGGGTAAGTTGATCTGAGCAATGTCAAAGACCAACTTCTCGGTGCGATACTTCTCCCATGTCCCGAAGGTAACGGGGAGAGTAATAGCTCCGAGTGGGGTAATGGCTCCCGGACCTACTCCAGAGAAAGGTCGGAAGGGGTGGAGATCTGAAGGTCGGAGCTGAAGCTTGGTAAAAGCTTCGAAGCTTATGAGGTTGAGCCCCGAACCTCCGTCTACCATGACATGATGGAGTTGGATGTTATTGATGGTAGGAGATACCATCAAAGGTAACTGATCTGCTCCAACCATGCTTTGAGGGCAATCCGAAGCATCAAAAGTGATGGTTGTGTCCATCCACTTCCGATGAGGCTCCGGTCTGGCTGTAGAAGCTACAGCAGCCATGTCCCGATGCATAGTCTTGATGACGCGACGGGAGGTGATGTCCCATGACCCACCAAAAATGGTGTTCATGGTCTTCCGACGCTCGTTGTCGGAGACGTCAGAATCATCATCGACGGAGGTGTATACGGCCTTCAGGACCTTTTTGGGATCTTGAAAACCTAACTCCTCTTCAGCCGGAGCTTCGTTGACTTTTTGTTTTCCTTCCCTCTATCGGAAAGGAGCTTCTTCCCGGCGCTTGTTGTAGCGCTCGACAAGGTTTTGGACCTCCCGGCAGTCTTCCAAACTGTGGCTGCCCGTTTTGTGAATTGTACACCACAATTTGGTTTTGCCACCGTCTTCAGAAGACGGTCGGGGTCTCTTCTCGGGGCGTGGCCCCCAGCCACCCAGAGCTGCAGCAGCTGCAACATTGAATGTACCGGCCGACGGCTTCTTCTTGCCGTTGGTCTTCTTCTTCTTTTTGCCACTCCCGGAGGTAGCGGCTTCTCCTTTGGAGGATTTCTTGTGATCCTCCGCAGTTGGTTTAGAGTGCATCTCACGGCCCTCCGCAGCTCTGGCACATTTGTCGGCCAAACTGAAGAGTTCCGTGACACTGGTGATCTCCTTGATTGCCAGTTTCTCCAGCATCTTCTTATCCCGTACACCCTGTCTGAATGCCACAATGACAGAGGCGCTAGATATAGAAGGGATAGTGTTTCATATCTGAGAGAATCTCTGGATGAATGATCGCAGGGATTCTCCCCCTTTTTGCACGACTGCAAAAAGGTCCAGTTCAGTGCCTGGTCGGGTGTATGAACTCCCGAAGTTGGCGGTGAACTGCTGGCATAGCTCCTCCCAACTGTTGATGGAGTTGGGTGGAAGGCTCATAAACCAGGACCTGGCGGTCCCATTTAAAGCCACTGGGAAATAATTGGCCATTACGGCCTCAGTTCCTCCAGCTGCCAAGATAGCAGTGGAGTAGATTTGAAGAAATTTGACAGGATTGACGGTCCCGTTGAACTTCTCCGGCAGGTGAGGCCGGAACTTCTGTGGCCACCTGACCATACGCAGATGCATGGCCAGAGATGAACAGCCTCCTCCCACTCCTACAGGAGCAAGAACGTCTTGAGCTTCTCGTCTTTCACGAGCATGCTCAATATGGACTCGGCCGTCCTGTTGGCGGTATCGGCGATCAAGCTCCGCCCGGAGGTCATGAGTTGAAAGCCTGGATACCGTGTGAGTGCGTCGTGCCCCGGAAGGCAATGACGTCACTTGTTGTGATGCAACACGTCTCCTGTTGTTGGAAACGTGCGAACCAAGTCTGCCAGACAAGGTCCGCCGCTGCGACGGGGCCCGTCCTGAAGGAGGAGGACCCTGGTTGCTGATGCGGTCGGCTGCTGCGGCAACCAAATGTTCCACATCAGCCCTCCACTGCTCCAGTGCATCTCGCGATGCATCCTCAGGTGGTGGGCGTTGGAGAAGAGCACGTGCTGCATGGAGCGCGTGTTCCGGGTTGTCATGATTTCCCGACGCAGTGACTGACGCCGGTGCACCATCGCGTTGTCTAGCTTGATTTGCTGGTGGAGGTGGCGGTGGTGGTAGTCTGACTCCTGCTGGCGCTGAGGCCCCTGCTGGTAGCTGCATATTGGAGGGATTGCCCCCAACAGCTTGAACAACAGGATAACCGTTGGATGATCCAGCAGCTGAGTTCACCATTCTCGAAATCTCAGGTGCCCCTACCTGGCGTGCCAACTGTCGGTGGTTTGGATCCGGCAGATCTCTCGACACTACTAAAGTGTTAGAGGAGTTTGATGTTCGGTGTGGGCGCGCGGAGATTCAAGAAGGTGAATTGTAAATAGCACAGGAGACACGGAGATTTACGTGGTTCGGGCCGCCTGAGCGTAATACCCTACTCCACGTGTGTGTTGGTGTTGTATTAGCTATATGAGCTTGTATCGAGTGTCTATGGAACGTCTGTAGCGTATCTGAACGTGTCGAGTCTGTCGTCGGCCTGTCCTTTTATAGTACAAGGGCAGGCCGTTACAAGTTAGCCTGGCCCGACATGTGGCCCCAGCGGTTACTAGTATTGATACTCATTCAACACGTTTAATTGCCCTTAATGACCGGGTAATGGGCTTTGACAGCACCGTTACTGGTAATTAAGGTCGTCCGATCATGTGTCATTAATATGGTATTAATGACACTTAATCGGGTCTTGAAGTCCTTGATTCCCCTTTGAAGATCCGGAGCCGTTGTGGAGTCTTCCGGAGGCTAGAGGCTGAAGATCCGACGGTTGGACACATGGCAGCTCCGGAGCATACCGTGGGAAACAGGTAGCTCCGGAGCTACCTAACACGTGTCAGATCCAGAGCTTCCCTCGGTCTGGGGTTAGGTCCGGGGGTGCCATTTCGGTACATAGCCCGGAGCTTCCCCCTTGTGGGCGGTAGCTCCGGTTTGATAGTACACGTGGCGACCCTAGGATTAACCATGTTGGAGAAGCGGGTCCGGTTATATCTGACATGTGGGCCTCTGAAGGTCTTCAAATCAAGTAGATGACTTTCCTTTCAGATCTTTGTAACCTCAAGGGGTGTACGGTTTCCAGGGTACCAACAGGTGCAGTCGCCAAGAATTCTGGATATGTTGCTTGCTGAGGTTGACGATTGCCTTCCGCTTGACGTCCTCCCCCCTGATAAAACATAATCTGCATGAGGGTTCGCAGCAGCTTGGTCCGCTCGTCGCGCGAACCCACCATGCCTGCGATATCATCCACCAATGTAAGCGGAGATGGATGTGGCTTTTGCGCCGACTGTTCCGGCTCTCGGGAGTCATCCCCTCCCTGACTTGAACCACCGACCCCGTATGTTTTGTGAGTGCGCACCATTCTACAGCGACAGTCATTAATCCAATATGAGACATGATATTGCAATATCACGATAGGGTGAAAACAATAGTGTGTGTATTGATAACTAAACTTGCATAACGGTAACATATATTGATAAAGTACAAAATTTATACACAATAAATCATCCCTAGACCAATGTTACAATAGCAAGCTCCAAAATTATGAACTCCATGGATTGAAGTTCATTGTGACTATTGTTGGACGTGACAGGACGTTATGCGCGTTATCGTGTGAATACACTCTCTTATCTTCAATAAGATACAAACATGGTCATAGAACGAAAAAAGGGTTGAGTGGGTCAAACCATCAATTCCACTGGTAAATGGTTGAGTGTCGACACTATCAATACCCTGTAGACCGGGTACCCCCGCATACAAGGAACACAAGACAACTCCGACAAACTATTGCTCTGGACCTAGCGTCTCCGATGACGAGAGGTCCAGTGCTGCCACGTGTCCTGACGAAATAGGATGTAGCCTCCCCGCTGAGGAGAGGTCTGGTGCTGCCACGCATCTCGAAGACTTTGGAACTAGCCTCCCACCGAGTAGAGGTCCGGTGCTGCCACGCGTCTCAAGGACTCTGGACCTATCCTTCCCGCTGAGGAGAGGTCCAGTGCTTCCTTCGGACCTATCTTATCTGCTGAGGAAAGGTCCGATGTAGCCACCGCGCGCCCCGCAGCTCCAGAAGGCGACGCGTACACTCAAGACCATATTAACACGCCATCAACACAGCATTAATGTGTCATCAAGATACCTTGGTGCACCATGAAGACCCCTTAAGATCCATTAACGTGTCATCAAGACACGTTAATGCACCATCAAGACCCATTAACGTGTCATCAAGTCACGTTAATGCGCATTCAAGGCTAATGAAACCGGGGCCACCTGTCGGACCCCAGACATAATGTAAGCTGCCGGCCTTCACCTATAAAAGGACCGGGCAGCTACGACAGAAGAGGGCTCTCTCTCACACTCCGCTCATACACTCACCACGAGCTGAGCACACGCAATACAACACAACCCCCATGGACGTAGGGTATTATGCCTCCCGGCAGCCCGAACCACGTAAATCTCTGAGGTCACCATCTTGATCTTGATCTCTGTGTGTCCCAACCAAAAAAGAACCTCTGCGGGCTGCTTCTCAGCGGGTCCGGGGGAAGTGTCGTATTCCACACTTCGACAGACACCTTGTCTGTAACGACACTTCTCAAAGTGAAATCGAGGACCAGAATCATAACAAGACCAAATTATGCCAAACCGATGAAGTTTCTGAAGAAACCTGACCATCTCGTACTCAAACAGAAATTTAAGCCAGTAAATAGAAGAATCAGATCTTGAGCTGAACTACAACATTGAACTACACTTCATGTCCTTTCCTAGAAGTATTGGTTGGCCTCCAGATCATATCTGGTTGAGTAGATATGGCATTGTAAACCTGACAGTTTTTCTGGAAATTTTGACAGCATCTCCTTTTTTTATGCTTATTTTTGGCCACAACTTCCAGATATAAAACAGCAGAATTTACAAAAGTTACAACTTACAAATTTGTAATACATATTACAGGGATTCCAGAAATGTCTTGTACGATCCTGTTCGATTTTTCTAGAACGAGATATGGTTAAAATAGTAAGGAGTCCAGAGAGGGTTCCAGTTTCTGTCCAGTTTGGCAGATTCTGGAACTTTAAAATTTTGAACAGGTTAGAGAAGAGTTCAGCTCTGGAGTTGAAAATAACAGTTTTAAAGGACATCCCAAACTTTTCATCCATGTAATATAAACATTCATTAGTGTTTTATTCTGGGATATATGGTTTCTCAAAATCAGGTCTTTTTCTGGCAAAAAACAGAACACTCTCTTTTTTAATCGGTGACTTAAAAACCTACTCAAAATTTGAAAACTTAGTTCAATATCAGAACTTGATAGCTAATATAAGTATATTTACATATTATAAGTTCCATTTTACAGCAAGGTGGTTAATGCATCAATGGGATACATGTCTGTACTACATGCCTCACAAAAGTGAAAATTCTAAGCCGGTATTCCGGCATACGTCTCAACGGTGGCCTTAATGATGTTCACTCGCAAACGATTTCTAAGCGTAATGAGATCACGTGGTCAGTGCTGCATAAGACAAACAATTTACAAAACACTCACTATGGTGCCGTACGGCACAGCTGGCACGAGCAATCATTTCAGGCAGTCACAATAGTATATATGAATGTAAAGGCATTCGTCCCATATCATTCCATACGGGCCGCCCCGAGCTAAGCCACGTCTCGAGGTACATGACCGGGTTTTATACCACCCAACGGGGTCCCACGTCTTTGCATAATGCTGCACCTGTAGGAGGCGCATCGGGTTATGTCCTACCCGACGTGGGCTCCCACTAATTTTGAAGCACGCTGGAGTACCGCGTGTCATATGTTCTCAGAAACATGGAGAGTTTCAGAGAATCATATTGACTTTCCGTGCTAAGCCATGGAAACAATCACATGCTACCTCTTTCATTGTGAGCTTACCGCAATTGATCCGCTTGCGGTGGCGTACCTTACCTATTACCTGATGTCGGACGTCGTTACAAAATATAATGACACATAAGTTAGCTTTGCCACCTCAATAACTTATGCTAATATAATCGTTATGTTGGCCTAGTACCGTATCCTCATCGTGTCCTATGTTTTTCTCGTAATATGATCCTTATTTAGTGTGCTATTCCCAATGCAGCTCTGATACCTAGTTGTGAGGACTGAGTCCACACTTTCCAAGAATCGCATTGGGTGGTGCCGTGCGATGCATCACCCAACAACACACATGTAAATGAACACGTACTACATAAATCATATGCTGAAATTTACAAAGACGTTCAGTTTACAGATAGTTTATATAAAAATAAACTACAGCAAAAGGTAAGATTACAACTCTCGTACTCAAGTCTAAAAAGCAAATGAGGAGCCGTCCATCCCACGAATGCTCCTCACTAGCAACGAAGATCAAACAGCAGTGGCAAGGTTCCCCATGAGTATAAACCTCGGAGAGTTCCGAGTCTCATCGGACAACCATAATCGTAAGCATAGAGGTTACTACCTGCAAGACAACTTACATAGCAACCGTGAGCACGAAGGCTCAACAAGACTTAACCGTCTCACCTAAACATAAAACTCTACATGAGGGTAAAGACATAAACATAGGATGGCAGATTTGCATAATGGACTTGCCTAAATGTGGGTCCTTATTTTTAGATTTATTAGCAGCATCTTAAACCTTGTGCGGGCAACATCGTAAATTCACAATCAAACAAGAAACACTTCATCACGATGCTTCATGTCCAAGGTGGAAATATAAATTTAGTGTGCACAATACTAATACATACAACATAGCAATACAATGATAATATAATGTTCATAAAAACAGCAATTAATTCTCATCTCAAGTGCAAGTATTAACTATGTCACAGCACAGTGAACAAGTGGTACTCATAACCACGAGGGACGGTGATTCGAATCAATGATACCCGGAATACACGACACGTATGCCCGTACTAGAAGTCACATCGGTGCACTCCTCGGACGTCGTATGCAGCCAACTTTCTAAAGTTCCGCCCAAGTTGAATTGATTCAATCATCTAGGATAGTATTCCCATTCACGCATCACCTTCCACTGTGAAGATGTCGTGAGTGAGTTTCAGTCTACTGTGCTGTGGTCGAAAGCCTGAGGCGATCGAAATAGTCTCAACAAAAACTTCCCAAGGTACATCGGTATCCTGGACCCCATATATCCAGTATGACTCCGGGACAGTTCGAACTTGCTCAGCAGGGTGGCATACGGATCAGTGCTTAACTGACACAAGCAGGGCTACGGACCCAAAGACAACATCTTGCTGCATCCTACGCCCATGCCCGGTCTCGTATTCAGATTACTACTCCATTTCATTGAACCAATCCCGTGCGAAAAAGTCCTAGCCATGCAAGTAGATTCCAACTACTCAACTTCTACCGAATCATATACAACATTTAGTATAGCATAGTCTACATGATGACTTAACAACTACCCAAATACTCTATGGGGTGATCTGGTCATGCAAGCGGAATTTCAATCACCTTAGCCCTAATGCACATAACTCACCCTAGACATAGGTGATACAAATCAAAATTTTGTAATAGCGCTTAAATGCAAACCGGACTTGACTGGCAGCGAGACAGTATCAAAGTTAATCTCCAAAGGGATGACTTTAAGTAGCTCTGGGGTTCTCTTGAGCTCGGCAACTAATCAATATGCAAAGAATTATGCAAGTGAATCAATATCAGTATTATAATATAGTTCAAAGGAAAGACAGTTAAGTATATGAAATTATGACCACTGGTTCTGGAAATTTTACATAGGATACTAGGTACTATGTGTGAGGTTCTTGCCAAAATTGGGATAAATTCATGGAAGTATCTGTTGTATAAAATTCAATGTAGATAAACCCTTCCCAGAATTTTCATGGACAATCTAAGACTTTAACATGGCCAAAAGTGGATGTTATGTTTATATAAGGTTAATAGTGACTAAACGAAATTTGTTTCATAATTTTCTAAGCATCATACTGTGGTATATTGAATTTAGAAGTTTGGACAATTTGCTGAAATGTTTCTGGACATTTTGGAATTTTCAGGTACCTATAGATTGGAAATACAATTTGTCTACTCAAATCAACTCAAATGGACCTGAAACATTTACTGGAACTTAAGGGAATTATTGTAAATAATTTTGCTATGGTTTGGTAATTTTTCAATGAATGTAGCATCAGTAATAAATTCCAAATTCATTTTGCTTCATGGAATTATTGAGGTCAAATTATGAATTTTCATACAGATCCAAGTACACCACTTGAAATTATGGATCATGCTGGTTCCAACAAAATTTATTTGGGAATTTTTGGACAAGCATTCGAAGAGATATAGATTTTCTAAGTTCAGCTTAGAATCCGCACAGAGAAAATGGTCTAACTCATTTAACCGTGGGCCCTACTGGCAGTGTTGTCTTCAACCTCCAGCAGGGGCGCTCGGCCAGCGGCTGAAGCACCTAGGGTGAGCTCAATTTCACTCATTTTTGCACCAAATGGGATCGGATTTTCACCAAATTAACCGTAGAAACAAGGAGAACATGATTATGGATCAAAATCGTGGATAAATTGGCCAGAGGTTGGGCCTCGACATAGAACAGCACCATTTTAGAAGGCGTTGGGGAAAACTCGTGGAACTCAGCAATTCCTCGATGGATGCTACAGAAATTTGACTGAGATGTGCCTCATGAGGTGGTGAACAACATTCATGAACGAATCGGAAATTGGTTGCACCTAGAAACGGAATTTAATTGACGACCTAGTGACATAGGTATGAACTAGCTTCGATAAAACTTGAAACTAGCGAGCAAGGAGTCATGGCTTGGCCTCAAATTTATGAGTAGCCTCTATGTGAGTTGGCGCACCTTTTATCTCCAAGGGTCGAGCTGAGATGACTGCTGTATCGTTAGGATGACGGTGGAGCAGAGGGCGACCTCCACAGTGGCTGGAAATCGTCGCCGGAAGACTTCAAAATAATGAGCGCACGAGTGAGGAACTAGTGAGCTGGACAGAGGAGAAGGAAGAGCAGAACGTTGTGCATCTTTTTGCTTCTTACGGGGAGGTGAGAATCGGCCAGGAACAGCGGCTGCAAGAGAGCACAAGTGAGGTGGTTGCTGGGGAAAAAGAAAAACAGATGAGGAGAAGGCTTGCTGCTGTGTTGCACCATGAGCAAGTGAAAGGATCAGCTCTCACATTATCTGCAGCTCAGCTGGCTTCAGAACCAAGGTATGAAGCAAGCACACGGGCAGCTGGGTGGATTTTGCATGCCGTGAGGTTTTGCTATGTGATGAAACAGAGGAAAACAGAGGAGAAGTCCATGACAGGTGGGTCCTGCTGCTTTCATCCTTATCTTCACTGGACAGTCAATTTCCCCCACCTAGATTCATCCAAAAATTGCCAGATATTCGTGGGAAGTCCAACTTAAATATGGAGAATTAAATTTTGAGTTCAAATTATTAATTTGACCAAGTTTCATTCAAATTCAAACTTGAATTCGAATTTGAGTGGAATTCAATGTAGACATTGAACTTAAATAGCAAACATGCTTCAAAAATTATGAAAGTTTGCGGGGAGACTATTTGAAATATTAGTAATCCAATGGTCAACTCAGATTTGTATTTCGTTTAAGTTTGAACAGTACCTAAGTTTAAATTTTTGAATTCTCTCCAATAGGATTGAAACTGATTTGATTTCTGGCACATGCTATTGTGATTTCTTTTTTAAACTTGGGTCTCCTTGCTGAGATGATCCTCTCAAATTTTGGGATTTTACATCTGGCACCTTCTGGACACGTGGCGCCACTGAACGTACCTAGGCACTTTCAGCCTGTGTGCGAGGGTACCCCGTACGCAGGGTATCGACACATACCTTTCCCAAATTGGAATTGGGACTAGAGACTCTCCTCTCTATAGCTTAATTCCTCTATGGACTAAGAAAAGTAGTGTATACAATAGAATGATGCTCAAGTGGTGTGTGTGAGAAGTGGGTGTAGGGGGTCCTATTTATAGCTGGAGAAGGTTCGATTCCCGCCACTAAAATCGCATGAATCAGTCTTCAGCGTGATCAGGGCACCACA
Source organism: Tuctoria greenei (assembly GCA_036927565.1). Lineage (NCBI taxonomy): Eukaryota > Viridiplantae > Streptophyta > Magnoliopsida > Poales > Poaceae > Tuctoria > Tuctoria greenei. The sequence goes on from JAYESD010000012.1 coordinate 46,166,486, forward strand.
GGGAGTCGACACGTGGAAGTTGAACGAGTTTGGAGAAAAATTCACATCTGTTGAACAGGGAGTTCGGCCGAACTCGAATGTTGACCAATTCTAGTGTGCTTCCTTGAGTTGACTTGCAGGTGAGTCCCATTGACTGATATGAGTGATACACCGTTGAATGGCCTCGGGTACTTCTGTTTGTAGGCTATTTATCCATGTGATGCCATGTGTCAGCGCTTGGTTGGCTGGGATGATAATTTATAGGATTGCTCCCCCTCTTTTACCTTATTTCCTTCATAAAATATCTTCATGCACTATTTTCCAAGGACATGTGGAAATAGGTCAAGTAGAAAGGTGATGTGTGCAAGAAATGACATATCCTTCATATAATTTAGTTATATTGATGGATGAAATTGGTATATAATAGCCGTCCACAGAGAGGTCCACTGCTAGCCGCCACAGGCGGTCCTGTTTCGCCTCTACGGTGGCCGCTCGTGTCTTCAAATCACCAGCGAGGAGATCCAGCTCATATTTCTTCTATGTGAACTTCCGGAAGTGGTCCTCCTCTTTCTCCTTCAGCTCTGGCTCATGACAGGTATTAGCTATAATTCTTTGGAGGAGGTCCTCCTTCAATGGTTCCAAGCCTGCATGTCAAGCGTCGGCGGCATCATGGGTGGCCCGGGCATCAATACAATGCTCGAGACTTCCGGTCTAGCTGCTCTATGAGGGCTTGCTTGTCTTGAAGCAGTTCCTCCATAATCTGCAGTTGTTTCTCCTCCCCCGCCTTCCAGGTCAGAAAGGTCTCAGACTTGCATTGCAGTAGGTCCCTCCATCTTTGGAGTTGATTCCTCTCCCGCAGCATATCGTCGCGCTCCCGGTCTAGAGCATGTTAAACTTGCCACAACATGGAATACGTGTTCGTGATGTCCAGTGGGAGAGGAATCGGTTCGGGACCCTACAACCCACCGACTTATCGACCAGTTCTTCGTCATCAACAACCGGGGCCATACTCGGTACCCACAACATCATCAACAAAGGACCTGCCTTCGACGCGTCCGTCGCCAACTCGGGCTCCTCACTACCCGATGCGTCTGTCACCAGCTCGACCGTCACATCACCACTAGTGGTCACAACATCCGCTCGCAGCCCTGACTCGTGAACACTATCGGGGGCTGCCATGTCTTTGGGTGGCCTGGTCTTCGAGATGCTAGAGACTGCCACATCTGTCAGGGCTCTGGAGCCTTCATTGCTTACAATAGCAATCCTCATCGTCGACCCAGCCATAGTGATTGTTGTCGGTCCTTAATTGCCAAATCCGACCATTAATTCCCTGTATAAAAGCTATTGATTGGAGAACCAACATAGTGGTACGAGTTATTTACTAACTATCCCCACAAGTGTTGGTGCAATTGTGTATGTAGGTGAATTGTGCCCATAATTAGAGGTATTTACAAGGACCAACACACCTTCTGACCAATCAGGCGCAAGAACGAGGATTCTTGAATCCACTCGGAGGAGAAAACCAACTAAAAATGAGGGTAATCACCCATAAACATGATGGGGTCCCACAAAATAGCCTCCCGCAAGAAAAACACCGTGTTTGGTGCCACCAAAAAGTCACCCGAAGTGCTAGTTCGGCCGATTAGGTAAACGCGCCAAACGCGGTCAACCGCCACGTGTTGGCTCCTCACAACTTGGAGATCATGATGGCGACTGACTCCCTCGCTTTTTCTGGTGCCAAACCGACCTTTGGAGGGTATAAATAGGGGGTAGGGGGCTCCCTATCTCCACACACCAAAAGCTTGAGTCTAGTACTCCACTCCAAAGGCATAGCGCTGTCTAAGTGCTTAGAAAATAGGGAGAGAGTGAGAAAGAGGAGGAGGCTCCGGCTTGTCGGGCTTCTTCAACTTAAGGATAGGGTTCGGGCTTGTCGAAGCCTCTCCACCCTTTTACCTCGACACATTTGAGTTCATTTATTTGATTCAAGCAATTAAATTCCTTAGTTGCTTGTTTGTGCATTGCTCTATTCATTTAGAGGCCCTAGTCTTTGACAGAGAGGTTAGGGAAGTAATCGATAGTGTAGGTGTGATGTCTAGGCTTGACGTTACCTTTGATTATCTCGTAGTCCACGGGTTGTAGAGGTAGGCGGTAGGTGGTGACAGCCTTATCCGTCTGTTGTAATCCTCCATGTTCGACTACGACGTAGGCTCTTGGTGGGAGTCGCCTAGCAGACTAGTGTAAGCCCGTGCCGAACACAAGCTGCTATTTATCAACATGCTTTGAATTAGAAACCCTTCTCTTAGGAAATCCACTCTATCCTTTGCCTACTACCAAGCTTTGTGTTCTTGGGTGAACTAGTTAGAAGATTGGCACACACATTCCTTGGATTCGATACCCTTGGGAATACTCTTTAACGGGAAGTCCTAGTGCAGTTTCTCCCTGCTCTTGCGGACTTCATCTATGACGTACCAGCTATCAATAAGCATTTCTGGCGTCGTTACAGGGGAACGATTGCTATTGATCTTCGAAACTTGTTCACCCTCGTATCTATTTTTTTTACTTTATTCCTTATCTTTCTAGCATCTAAACCATGGAGCAACCAACCATTCTTTCTCTATCTGCTCCTAAGGGTGAGTTTTGTGAGCCTCCGCCATCGGCGTATCCTATTTGCTCAACTAGCTCTGAACTCCACCCTGGATTTATAGCCATGGTTCTAGAGCAATCCTTCTCGGGGATGGATTTTGAGATTCCTTAACATCACCTGCAGGAGTTTGATCAATTGTGTTCATGCCTTCTAACTATGGGCATGACACAAGAAACCCTTAAGTGGAAATTTTTTCCATTTTCCCTCAAGGGAAGAGCGAAGAAGTGGTACACTCATACCGTTGGGACTGCAGATGGAAAATGGAAAGAAATTCGAGACAATTTTTGTCTTGCATTCTTTCCACTCTCTCAAGTTGCCTCTCTACGAAGGGAAATTCTCAACTTTCAGCAAATTGAGAAGGAATCTATAGGTGCAGCCTGGGCTAGATTCTCATTGCTAACCAAATCAGGTTCGAACTTGTCCATTCTCGAACATGTGTTATTGCAACATTTTTGTTTCAGGCTTGACAAGGATTCTGCCCTATACCTTGACATAACGGCTGGAGGCTCTGTCCTCCATAAGACAACAATTGAAGGAAGGGAAATTCTAGACCGCATTATAGAAAATACATCCTTCATCGCCGGTCTAAATGAACCTCCTAAAGAGGAAGCCGAGTCGAGACATGAGGATTCCCCCATAGTCACCCTAGAACACATACCATGTTCATCTCAAGTTGTAACTATGAAATCCTCACCTGAACCAAAGACATCAAAGGAAGAGAAATTTGACCTTCGGAGTTTCCATTGTGCATCGAGGAAGATCTTTTTGATGATTTTGGGAATGCCTAGAAGTATTGTTATGGAAGGAAACCATCATTACATCCATCACTTCTTTATCTGCCTAAACGAAATTCCTTCAGTAAACGATCAAGAAGTTGACCTCGATCATGAGTAGCGAATGGACGGCAGAGGTTGAGCTTTCACCTGAAATAATTTGTGTAAACTCACCCCAGCCACAATTCGATGTTTTATTCGAGGGATAATGGTGAATGTTCTTTATAATCCCACTGTTGGAGCCAATATCATTTCTGAGAATTGTGCTTTAGCTATTTTGGGTGATCTACCCTTGGCTCCAACAAGAAAATCCTTTAGAGACTCCTATGGAGACATCAAGGAAGGATATGGGATTTTACAAAATGTGTTTATAAGACATGAGAACATCGAGTTCTGCCTTGATTTTCATATCTTTGAAGTCCAAGACTTCGATGTAATGATAGGGTTACCCATTGAGAAATTACTCGTGGATGCACCCTCAAAAGGCAGCCTAGATGTTAAACTCGGAGGGAGAAAGTTTTTCATTCCCATTCTGCAATCCAAGAACACATTAGTAGAACCTCCCCCTGAGAGTTAGCCAATCGAGGAAGCCATGGCCCTTCAATTCTTAGAACTTCCTGGAAATGAAAAAGAAGAACAATTCATCCAAAAATAGGATGAATTGCAGGAGACATTTGATTTGCCCTAAGATGTGCCATCACAAAAGCCCCCGATTGAGTTGAAAACCCTACCTCCAGGCCTACGTTATGCTTTCCTACACAATGATGCGGAAGCTTCTGTCATCATTAGACAAGCTTTCAAAAGATGAAACAGCAAAACTCATGACCGTCTTAGAAAAGCATAGATCCGTCCTAGGTTACTCACTCCAAGACCTTAAGAGAACCAGCCCAGCTCTTTGCACCCATCGCATTCCCATAAATCCTCTTAGCACACCGTCTAGGGAACCTCAAAGGAGGTTGAACAATGTTATGCAGGAGGTTGTCAAGAAGGAGTTCTTCAAACTCTTGCATGACGGGATAATTTATCTCGTTCCTCATAGTGAGTGGGTTAACCCTGTCCATGTAGTGCCCAAGAAAGGAGGAATGACAGTCGTTCGAAATGAGAGAAATGAACTCATTCCTCAATGGACCATCATAGGGTGGAGGATGTGTATTGACTACATAAAACTCAACAAGGAAACAATGAAGGATCATTTCCCGCCGCATTTCATTGATGAAATGCATGAGCGGCTAGCGAAACTTTCCTTATTTTTTTTCTCTTATGGGTAATATGGTTACCATCAAATTCCCATCCACCCTGATGAACAAAGTAACACCACCTTCACATGCCCTTATGGAACCTACGCCTATCGGCGAATGTCGTTCAGGTTGTGTAATGCACCCGCTTCGTTCCAAAGGTGCATGATGTCTATTTTCTCAGACATGATCAAGGAAATCATGAAATATTTCATAGACAACTTTTCTGTCTATGGAAAAACTTTTGATCATTGTCTTGAGAACCTAGACAGGGTCTTACAAAGATGCCAAGAGAAGGACCTGTTCCAAATTGGGAAAAGTGTCATTTTATGGTCTGTGAAGGCGTCGTCTTAGGACACTTGGTGTACGAAAAGGGGATTGAGGTGGACAAAGCCAAAATTTAAGTTATTGAAAATCTTCCACCTCCCACCAACATTAAGGTTATCCATATCCATAGCTCTTTAGGCCATGCGGGGTTCTATCGACGATTTATCAAGGATTTTTCCAAAATCGCTAGACCCCTCACTAGCCTATTAGCTAAGGATGTGACCTTTTTGATTTCAATGATGAGTGTCACCAATCTTTTGACATCCTCAAGAAGGCACTAATCACAGCTCCAATCATTCAACCCCCTGATTGGACGTTGCCATTCGAAATCATGTGTGATGCTAGTAATTATGCCGTTGGAGCGGTCCTTGGCCAAACAAAGGATAAGAAGCATCATGCAATTGCCTACGCTAGCAAGACGCCATCAGGAGCTCAGTTTAACTAAGCCACAACTAAAAAGGAGCTCCTAGCAGTTGTCTTTGCTATCGATAAGTTTAGATCATACTTGGTTGGAGCAAAAATCATAGTCTACACAAACCATGATGCTTTGAAATATTTGATCATCAAGAAACATGCTAAACCTATGCTAATCTGATGGATTCTCCTACTACAAGAGTTTGACCTGGAGATAATAGATAAAAAGGGAGTAGAGAATTCCATCACTGATCATATCTCACGTATGGAAATACCAAATACACTAAACATACCTATCAATGATTTCCTACGTGATGATATGTTGCTCAAGGTGACTGACTCTAACCGTTGGTATGCGGACATCATAAACTTCATGGTTACGGGGCGTACCACATGGACAGGATAATAAGAAGCTCATTTTTAAGAGTCTACGTCAAACGTGGGATGACCCATACCTCTATAGTTTTTGTTCTAATAGACTTCTTAGAAGGTGCATCCCAACAATCGAAGGAACCAAAATCAAAGGTAAAATGCCATGCGACATGATAGGAAAATTGGTCCCGATCTTCCGATAGGTAATGGATAGGTCGATTGATGTGGAGATCTCGACGTTGATGATCCGAGGCTCTCGAGTAGAACACGAACAGCCCCTGCAATCACTACACCACCGCTCCGTTGGTTATCAACCGTGCTTCACACGATTGACCTCGCCAAGAAGGCTAATCCCTGCAAGTGCAACCGAGAACACAAGCAAGAACGTAGAAGAAGCAATCTGAAATTGCTGAATTGGGGTTTCACAAACTGTAGAACAGCGATATTATTAATCTATGCAAAACCCAATTGTCTATGGCGGCTACCATGGAGTATATATAGGTAGGAGGACGTCCAAGGGGGTGTTAGGGTCGTGACCTAACCCTAAGACACGAAAATAATGGACTTAGACTTGATACAAGGCCCAATGGCCCAATACGGTGGCGCAGCACCCTGACAGATTCTGTACTCGATTTTGTTTCGACGATTCCCGTCGACTCCGAAGGAATTTTGACATGGGACCGGAGCCATTGGAAAGGTTATCCTCTCCTCTTTCCGTGCATATGTAGAACGTCCAAAACGGAGTTCGTATGCGTCCTGGGCGTCCGTTTTAGCGCGTACTGCTCCTGGACTCCGAGTTGGTTACGATTTGGAGTTTGGTTCGGTTTCCATCTTCTTTGAACGAATTCTCTGGTCTTCCACGTCCCTAATACTCCCTCCAAGTACTCCTTGAACCTCTCCATGGATCCTAATCACAAATAAATCATTAAATAGCAATCTATGCTCAAAAACACATAAGGAAATATATAAGAACGAGTTCACCTGTGAAATTAATTGTTGTGTATGAACTCTATTGATTGCATCTTGTATATTCAGCAGAGTGTTGTTTGTATCCATATAAGTGATGTCCTCATCATCCTCCCCTTCTTGAATTGGAGTCGTCCTCGACTCAAGTTTATCTTCTATCATGTGTGGGTCCATATGTGCAACGCCATCAAATCTTCTTGTAAGCATGAAAGGAGGAGGCCAAGGTGGTGGACGACATAGTGCGCCATCTTGATCTTTTCCATCAAATAAGAGTGCACATTCACTTGAGCCAGGATCCCAAACAAATAAATATTGTGTCATGTTTGTAGGTGCAATAATAATGTGCATGATCTCATCACGACACCCTATTGCGGGCACTATGGTGTTCACCGTACTCATGCAAAGATCTGGCAAAGCGGATTCTTTTTGCCCTCAATGTATGAGGATACAAAGGAATTCGTTCGAAGATGTCGGGAATTCCAAAAGCATGGAGGAATCACTGCTCGCAATGTTATGCCCCTCACATATTATCTCCAAGTAGAATTATTTGATGTGTGGGGGGTCGACTTTATGGGACCTTTTCCAAAGTCTTGTGATAGCGAGTATATTTTGGTGGCCGTAGATTATGTGTCCAAATGGGTAGAAGCATTACCATGCAAACATGCCGATGGCAAGACCGCTTGGAAAATGTTTCATGAAATATTTTTCCCACGGTTTGGAACTCCCATAATGGTTATAAGTGGTGGAGGGTCTCATTTCATCGATAAGACCTTCCGGATCTTTCTGAGGGAGCTTGGGGTTACGCATAACATTGCTACTCCGTACAATCCCCAAACAAGAGGTCAAGCAGAAACTTCAAACAAACAAATCAAGAATATTCTGCAAAAGACCGTCTTTGAAATGGGGAATGGACGGAAGAACAAACTACCCAATGCACTTTGGGCATACCGTACCGCCTATAAGACACCAACTGGAATGTCACCTTTATAAATTGTTTACAGGAAGACTTGTCATTTGCCCATAGAATTAGAACATAGAGCGTATTGGGCTATCAAGAAGTAGAACATGGATCTCCACGAGGTTGGAAAGTTGTGCAAAATGCAAATTTCTGAACTGGAAGAATGGAGGGATAAGGCATATCATAGTGCCAAGATCTACAAGGAAAAAACCAAGAGGTGGCACGATAAAAGAATTACACTTAAGGAGTTTAAGCTTGGAGATAAAGTACTACTTTTCAAATCTAGAGTCAAACTTTTTGGACATGGGAAACTAAAAAGTAAATGGGAAGGTCCCTATATTGTGGTAGATACTTCATCTCACGGAGCAATTACACTCCAAAATGATGAAGGTCGTCTATTCAAAGCAAATGGGCACCGTATCAAGATCTTTTTAGAACCCGAAGAAAATTTGGACAAAGAGGAAGACGTAATCAATTTTATTGACTTTCACACCTATCCTTAAAGTTTGGTTAAATTTTCCATGTCCAATAAAGCAAACTCTAACCCTCACCACTCCTTTCCAATCATCTCACTATCCCCATTTGGCTAAGTAGGAGAGAAGTAAAATGTAGAACATCATAGATAATTTTGTACTTAGGACTTAGGCACTTATTTTGATTCTATCATACAAAGTGCCTTTGTCAAATTAGTTGCGACTCACTAGTGTAGGTAAGGCCGGTAGAGCCTTTCATTTTTTCCATTTTTTCGTATCAAATAAAGACAGGTACAAGAACAAGTGTGGGGGAGGTTCCACATGCCTCCCAAAGTGCAACATGCACGGACCATCATGAAAGAACAATTCAGGGCCTCACATGAAGGACCACGAGAAGATTTGACCAAGCCATGATGGCCTGGCCCACCCTTCTTCATTAAGGTGATGGTTTGCGCTCTCTCACCTCTTATCCCTCTATACCTGATTTTTTAGTTGAAATTGATTATGCATTATAATATCATTAAAAGTCAACTCATTGGAAATTAAAACTGTGCAATTTCATATATCATATTTTGCTAGAGAATGGAATATGTCAACTTCCCTTTTCAATTTCATTACCTTGTTCCCTAACCACATATCAATTTAGGAAAAACATGTCATCTAGGTATTTGATTGGTGTGATATGGTAAATAAGTGAAACATGGAATCTCCATGCTGGAATTGAATTTTCGTATTGCAATTTTTAAAGTCATCAGATTTTTGCCATCCTCTCTCATTACAATTTAAATACCCACCAAGGCCATATGATGGAGAATATTGAAAACCAAATGCATATGCAACTTTGAATTTTCATTGAACTTTGTCAAACTCTTGACCCTTTTGAGTGACTTGCATGAAATATTTGATTAGGAATTTCTTGTGCACTCCACCATATTCTATTATTTCCTCACATCCACCATCAAAAGATACTCCATGCGAATTCTGCAAAATCCTCTCTGAATAAAAAGATGCAACAAAAGGAGAGAATTCAAAAAAAGAGAGAGATCCAATAAGTAGCCATGTTTCATCCTTGCACAAAAAAGAGAGAGTGATCAATTGGGAGTCATCATCACCATTCATCATCCACCATCCATAATAAGTGCAAAAGAATTTCTTTAGTCATTGGTTTTTGTTGCATGGTCTTCTCATGAGGATCTTGTTTTTTACTTAGTAATATATGATTTGCAAGTGAGCCACTTTTATCCTTACCAAGCTCCACAAAAAGCCAAATTTAGTTGTTGTAAAAGAAGTGGCAACTCATGCCAAGGTGAGGACTGAACACATTGAGAGACGAGGGCATTCTTTTGAGGAGCATGGCAATATATTTTCGACTTATGAAAATATAGCAATTTCCAAGTTTATTTCAGTAGGAGGAGTCCAGGTGAACTACATTCAATTTGTTCCATCTCTCAAACACCCAAGATGATGTGGTAGCCACATATCCAAGGTTCTTGAACAAAGGTATCTGTTGAGATGTTTCGTATACTTATAGCTGAATTATGATATCACTTAGTTCTTCTTGCCTTCACTCGAGGACGAGTCAAGGACTAAGTGTGGGGGTGTTTGTTGACAGTTCTTAATTGCCAAATCCGACAATCAATTCCCTGCATAAAAGCTATGGATTGGACAACCAACATTGTGGTAGGAGTTATTTACTAACTATCTCCACAAGTGTTGGTGCAATTGTGTATGCGGGTGAATTATGCCCATAACTAGGGGTATTTACAGGGACCAATCCAAGAAACACACCTTCTGACCAATCAGGCACAAGCACGAGGATTCTTAGGCCCACTCAGAGGAGAAAACAAACTAAAAATGAGGGGAATCAACCATTCCCATGATGGGGCCCCACAAAACAGCCTCCCAAAATAAAAACACCGCGTTTGGGGCCACCAGAATGTAGGCCGAAACGCCAGTTCGGCTGACTAGGTAAACGTGTCAAATGCGATCAACTACCACGTGCTGGCTCCTCACGGCTTGGAGATCACGATGGCGACTGATTCTGTCACTTTTTCTGGCACCAAACGACCTTTGGAGGGTATAAATATGTGGTAGGGGGCTCCCTCACTCCACACATCAAAAGCTTGAGTCTAGTACAACACTCCAAAGGCGTAGAGCTACCTAAGTGCTTAGAAAATAGGAAGAGGCTGAGAAAGAAGAGGAGGAGGAGGCTCCAGCTTGTCGGGCTTCTTCCATTTAAGGATAGGGTTCGGGCTTGTTGAACCCTCTCTACCCTTGTACCTCGACAGTTTTTTCAATATCAAGTAAGGTACATGATTTCCATTTGAGTTCATTTATTTAATTCATGCAATTTAATTCCTTAGTAGCTTTTTTGTTCATTGTTCTATTTATTTAGAGGCCCTAGTCTTTGCTAGAGGTTAGGGAAGTAATCGATAGCGTAGCTGTGGTCTCCAGTCTTGATGTTACCTTTAATTATCTCGTAGTCCACGGGTTGTAGAGGTAGGCGGTAGGTGGTGACAGCCCTATTCGTCCGTTGTAATCCTCCATGTTCGACCACGACGTAGGCTCTTGGCGGGAGTCGCCTGGCAGACCAGGGTAAGCCCGTGCCCAATACAAGCTGCTATTGATCGACTTGCTTTGAATTAGAAACCCTTCTCTTAGGAAATCCACTCTATCCCTTGCATACTATAAAGCTTTATGTCCTCGGGTGAACTAGTTAGAAGATTGGCAAACACGTTCCTTGGATTCGATGCCCTTGGGAATACTCTTTATGGGAAGTCCTACAGCGGTTTCTCCGTGCGCTTGCGGATTTCATCTGTGATGTACCAGCTATCAACAGTGATCCCCTGATGCACAGGAGGCTTAGATGGTGGAGAAGTGGTGGCTGGCCTCATTGTCTAAAATTGAATCCCACACAAGATCAGACAAGAACAAGCAAGAACAGCAAAAAGAAGATGGAAATGTTGCATCTGGCAGTGCCATTCGTCATGAAGCCATTTTTTAGGACAGTCGGAGCCGCTCGATCCCGCCGCCTGCAAGCTCCCTCCAGTACTCGTAGGGGTACCAGTGGCTTGCAGAGCTACCGGTGTCGGCCTTGGAGGTATTTGGCGTACGAACTTGCTCCAATGCCTTTACAGCATCTGCCGGAGCCGTGCCAACAGTTGGTGTAGTAACTGCCTGCAGAGTTGAAGTTGTGCCACTAGTTCGACTGCTAATTGGCGCAGTAGGACTCGCGGTCGATACGGACCTAGCAGGTTTTTCTCCCGGCTGTCTCAGAGACGGGGGAGCATCCGACCGCCTCACTTCTACGCCCACCTGAACCTTGGTGGGCTTGCTGTTGAACATGTCCCTACTGTAGGGACCATTGTGGTGGCCACTGTAAAATCCCAGCTTTTCCTTATATGAAGTTCAGTTACCAGTTGGTTTTCAACCATAGTAAAGATCAATTATGGTTGTACACATGAACTTGATATCATCAACAATATTTCTTTCCCTCATACCTAAAACATTATTAACATAAGGGATGGACTTCACCAATGACCCTCGGATAATTCAAGTGAACTCCCTGCAAATTTTGGATTTTCTTGAATGGATTTTGCTAGGGCAAAACACTATGCAGTAGTAAATATAATCAAATTAATTTGAATATAGCACTGTACATTTAGGCCCTGTCAAAATATTCAAATCTGAGGCTATATATTTTTACATGGCCTTATAATTTTCCAAATAGCCCTCCTGCAAAGTTTCAAGATTTTTGAATTCCATTTGCTATTTTATTTGAGACGCTTAACAAACTCAAGCCATATTTAAGTTCAAATTTTAAATACTGTTCAAACTTATTTGAACATAAAATTTGAACACACCATCATCATCAGCATGACTTGCTTCACTTATCCAAGAAGTTTCACAATTTTTGAAACTCATTTGCTATTTAATTCAGTGGCTCCATTGAATTGAATTCAAATTCAGATTTGAATTTGAACTGAAACTTGAGCAATTTGAAGTTTTGATTTCAGAATCAAATTCCAGATATTCATTTGAGCCTGTCCACAAATTTTTATGATTTTTGGATCAAGTTTGGTAGGAGAATTAAAGTTCCAGAAAGGATAGGGCTTAAGAGTGGTGGTGGGACCCATTGTCAGCCTCTCCCACTCGATAAACCGCCGAAGTGCTCTGTATACGGCTGTCCCCGCGCTTCAACGTCAGGGGAGCTCGCCACCGCGACAAGCCATGCGAAGCAGGCAGCTGCGTGGCCTAAACACCTCCCCTGGCCTATATCTACCCCTCCCGACCGACGGCGTCGAGTTCCATCCCCGTTTCGCTTCCCCTCGCCGCAGTTTTGCCCCGCCGTCGCACAACATTGCCGCTTTCCATTCCTCCCGGTAAGAACCTTGGTGTTACCTCTATTCCCTTCGATGCAAACGGCAAAGTTGGTGCCAAGTTCATGCTCTATCATCTACGCCAATTTGCTTATCGTTTTGCTCCTTTGGTTGGCCGTAGTTTGGAGTTCCGCAGACGTTGCTGAAGTTGGGGAAGAACGATGCCTCTGCACCACCGTAGTTAGACCTCAACAAGTGGTGTCATTCCTCGACTCCAACAGCAAAAAGGATCGCCATCACAAGATCTTTCTCACGGTAAAACCCGTGCTTCATTTCCTTAAGTATCCAGCAAGTTATTCAAGTTTTGCTTTCGGCCGTAGCCCATGAACTAGCTCACTTCTCGGTTTGATTCCATTTCTACGTGTAATGACTCTTCAATCCAGGTAAGGATTATATGCCGTACCTCCTAGTGCACCACTCTACCAAGAATCAGTGGACGCCATCGAGTAGAGTCTGAGATATTCAAGTTTTCCCATCCGCCATTGAGACCTCCCCTGTTCACCGGCAACTTGTGTTTCCCTGCGGTTCCACGCTCTTTACACAACCTAGGACTCTTCCTCATGATCCCAGAAGCCTCCTCGACCTTTTCTCGAGCTGTTTGCGCCATTCTTGAGCGATTTCAACGATGGCTGAAACCCTAGCTCCGCTGCCGTTGTCGCATCGCCATTTCATGTCGTCGCTGCCGTGATAGGACCTCACCATCGTGTTGCACAGCCAATTTTATGATTAGTCGGTCAAGGCGAGGCCGGAAGGAGGTCGACGCAACCTAGTCCAGCGAAGCGCCGCCGTGGTTCCGGCGAGAAACGCCGCCGTGTCGGGAGGTAGACGAAGGCCCCCCGTGGGTCCCGCCTGTCAGTGACGTTTCCTCTCGCGCGGGATCAGCAGCGGCCGAGGATCGCATGCGGCTATTCGGGTTGAATATGTGGCCCCTGTTCGGCTTCAACCCGGTTGGCCCATTTCAAATATGTGGGCCCAGCCCTTTTATTTAAATGTTTTCCAATTGGAAATTTATTCCAGATTTTGCCCCAACTTGGAAAATCCATAACTCCTAGTAGAATGGCCTAAAAATTACCTAATAAATATTTTTAGAACCAGAATGAAGAATACTTTCTAGTGGTGCACATGGATTTGTATGAAAGTCCATAGAAATTTCTCCATAATTCAGATAGGCAAAATGCTTATAGAATTCATTCCCATAGTTTTTTTCTTTAGAAAATTCCCAAATTTGGGAAGAACACTATCCAAAATCCACTTGATATCCAGTAAAAATTTGAAGTTCATTAGGCATCATTTACTGGATTGATCAGTGTTCCAAATCTCTATGTAGTTAAAAATTGAGAAAAATACAAAATCAATTTTAGAAATTTCCCCAAACTTGTAAAATCAGTTTCTCCCGGTAGGAAGCTTAGAAAATTGTGAAACCAATTTTTCTAGAACCAGTGAGACCCCCTCTACATGGTACAACCACTGGTAGCCATTATAGACCTCCAGAATTACAACCAGAATTCAGAGAAGTTTTATACTTGTAAGAATTTTAGGGACAACCAACTTCCTTGATCATCTCCTGTTCTTAGCAAGAGTCTCCCTTATAGTCTGTAATATCTACCATAAAAGTTCCAAAGCCATTTAAGATCATAATATTATTTGATTCACAAGATATTACTTTGTGACCTTAAACATATTATTTATTTCCAAAGTCATTCATCTATAGTATATGCATAACGTGTAGTAACTGAAGTCAAGGAGCAGCCGGAAGCATTGGAAGTCATGCTACTGGAAACTAACATAGACTCAGACTCGCATTCAAGCAAGCCCCAATTTGCATTTAAGATCCTTACAGTGTCTTTGTAGTTTTCATTCACCTTACGTCTTCAGGTGTTTGTGCATTACGTTTAAGGTGTTTGACATCCACTTGCATGACCAAAGAACCCAGGGAGTGGTTAGAATAGCTCATAGACGTGTGTAGTAACTGCCATGCTTATATTCATAGGGATCCGGTAGAAGATAAGTAGTTGGAATCTACTCGCAAGATAGGATTTTACCACACGGGGTGAATTAGATCAAGAAATGTTTGATAAATATGAAATTGAGACCGGACATAGACAATTATGAAGCGACAACAGATGGTCTTGGTCGTATAGTTCTGACCGTGTCGATTAGGGCCCATGCCGTGTGCGGCCCTGCTGGACAAACTTGAATTGTACTAGCGACATAATGGAGAAATGGGCTCCAGTAAACTGACGTAGCTTGATACTGGTTTGTCGAGGCATTCCGTTCTGTTTTATAGGTGTGGGTTGAGGGCAGCAAGGTGTAAATCAGCTGTGGGCATGTCAAAATACGCCCCGCGCAGTGACCTCCTGCTCGTGATGGATCGACCGGTTCGACATTCGAGTGTTGGGTGAAAGGTGGCCATATGCGACTAGTACTAAAGTGCAATGTAGGTACTGCTGTAAGTTCTCGCTGGCATTTCCGAAAGTGCATATGTGTCGTATTTTCCGGGTGTGTCCCGATTGCAATCATCGTCCCTCGCGGTAATAGAGTACCACTTGTTCACTGTGTCGTGACATAGTAAATACTGAAGAAGTCTGGAGAATACGATTTATTGCATTATAATTGTTTTGCAACCTTGTATGACTTAGAGATAGCACAATTAAAATTTTACAGTTTCCCCATAATTTACCTGTAATAGCATTATGTGCTTTGGGCATGTCATGTCATCGGCAAAGCGTTTCTTGTTTAATTGTGGAGTCTATGATGTGTCGTGCCTGAAGAATGTCATGTGCTACATAAAACATGACTATAAGGAAAGGATCCACTTGTAGGCGTGTCCTTTATGCTCACGTTTGTTTACCTATGTTTCCTATTAACTCCTTCATATGTCTAGTGAGACGGGTTAGTCTTGCTGAGCCTTAAGCTCACGTTTGCAGTTAACAAGTTTTTGCTGATTATGCGACTGATGACGGGTTCGATGATGAGGCTGCACCCCCTCCCGGGTTTACAGCCAAATGGAAGCCCTGCACGCCGCCGTATGTTGGGTGTTGCTAGTGTGAAGTATCCAGGGCATGGATGACTTTGCTTTTGCATAGCTAGTGCCGATTTCTCTTTCCTTTTCGTTTAGTATTGTAAAACTTCTACCGTGTTTATAAATAAAGACTTGGTATTGTAAATTGTTCTCGTTCTTTTTGTGTATACTGTTGGTTGTCGCATCGCACGACACCACCCAATGAGATCCTTGGACATCAGGATTCCGGTCCCCACAGCCACCGTCACCGGTGGGTCCTGATCCTAGCGTGACAGCTTCCACTTCCTGCTAGACGAGTCTGCCGGCTCCTTACCCTTGTTCCAAGTGGGTTCGGATCCAGACTCTTCTCGTTGGTCGGTGTCAGGAGCTCCAACAGGCTTCTTTCCCTTATCATGGCGGAGTCGAACCCTGACCCTTCCTAACAACTGGGGGGCGCTGCACCAAGGATTGTCACTCCTCTGGAGGCATCTCCCACTTGGTGCATGTAAAAGCCATAAATTTCATAGTGCAAATAAAATCAATTCAAAACCTCAAATGAAGAATTCAAAAACTCAAGGGTGGCTCCTATTCAAACCTTGTTGAAATAAAAATTCGAGCTCACCAATGGCTTCTAAATATTCTAAATATTCATCCATCAAAATTTCATAAGTTTTAGAGGCCATTTGCTATGTAATTAAATGAGTGCATTGAAAGGCCTCAAATTCAAATTCAAATTCAAATTCAAAGTTTGATTGAAACTTGATCAAATCAAGTTTTGGATCTCAGATTCAAATTCCAAATATTTTGTTTAGTCTCCAAGAAAAGATCTACCATTTTTGGATCAAGATGGGTATGAGAGTTGAATGAGCAGAGGTGAGAAAAAATGTTGCTTTGGTGGGACCCACCTGGCAGCTTCACAAAGGATAGAACCGACTCTGTTCGATGCCATGCAGAGCGCCACGGTGAGGGAAAAATTTTCCATGCAGCTGCCTGGTTCCGAGGTTGAAACCAGCTCATGCCGTGCGTCCTAATCCTCCTCCCGTCCTCCTCATCGTCCCACTGCCGAGCAAAGTGACCAGAAGCTCGGTTCTTCCTCTCCTGCGCTCACAGTGACCGCCGCCTGTGTTCTTGCTTGTGCCACTAGATCCAGCCATCATTTCCTCCCGACTTCAAAATGAAAGTGGAGCCTAACCTTCGTACTCTATCTCCTGGTGCCAACCGTTCCTCGGTTCTCACTGTTTGGCGTGCTATTTTGAAGTTTTGGCGGAGCTCACGGGTGAAGCCGCCGGAAGCCATCTCTGTTTCACCGTCGCACCACCAAACCAATCTATTTCACAAGTTTCTCCCGGAAGCTAAAAGAAGAAGTTGTGCACCTAGTTACTCAAGGTGAAATGCATTCTTCCTTTCCTTCAGTATCGAACAAGTTATTTCCATTTTACTCTCAGCCATTTCATATGAACTAGCTAGGTCTCCCGTCAAATTCGACTTCTACATGAAACTATTCTCTGAGATAGTTAACAAATAGCTTTAACACCTCCTTGCACACCTTCTAGAGCTGTTTGTACCAAAAGTTATCAACTAGGTTCGAAGAATCGTGAGTTCTTCTCGCGGCCATTGAAATGGGTGTATGTGACGTGTTATCCGGGTGTCTACTGATTGCAATTACCGTCCCTCGCAGTTATTTGAGTATCGCTTGTTCACTGCGTCGTGACGTAGTAATTAAGAGTAGTTGAATTATTATGAAACTGTTGCCATGATTATTATGGTATTGCAACTTGTATGGATTAGAAATAGCACAACTAATTATACATTTGCTAAATATTTAACTTGAATAAAGCTTATGCAGCTTTGAGCATGTAACATCGGGGATGAAGCATTTCTTGTCTAATTGTAGATTCCGTGATGTGCCATGCTCAGTGAATGTCATTCGCTACCTTGAAACCGAGCTAAAGATTTACTAATAGGCGAGTCTTTTATGCAAATTCAGCTTTCCTATATTAGATGTTTCAAGCATGTAGAGTTTCTTGTTTAGGTGAGATGGTTAAGTCTTGTTGAGCTTTCGTGCTCATGGTTGCTATATATGTAGTTTTGCAGGTTTAATTATATTTTTGCTGTTATGGATTGTCCGTGAGACCTCGAACTGTCAAGATGTATCTCTCACGTGACACCACACCGCTACCTTATTGATCTTCGTGTTGTTAGTGAGAAGCGTCCGCGGGCATGGATGGCTTCTCTTGTTCTTAGATATGTTGAGAGTGTGAGTATGTACTATCCGCTGCGTGTGTACCGCTGTTGCACACTATTTTGTAAACAATATGCTATGATGAAATGAAAACTTTGTATCTTTATTATGTCTTTTCGTGTGTGCTGTTGGAAGCCGCATCACACGTCTCAACCCAATGTGATTCTTGGAATGTGTGGACCTGGTCCCCACAGCCTGGTATCAGAGTCGCATTGGAAATAGCATGCTCGTAAATACCCTATTTTGAAAACATAGAAGTAGTCGAGTGAGGATTAGTTGATATTGCCCACGTAAGGTCTATGATAGTATTAGTTACTTAAGGTGGCAAGCTAACATGTGTTAATGTTCTGTAATGATGCTTTGACGTCAGGTAAGAGATAAGGTACGCCACCGCAAGCAGATCAATTGCAATAAGCTCATCATGCAAGAGGTAGCATGTGATTGTTCCTCGTGGCTTAGCACAGGGGTTAATATGAGTCTCTTGACCGTCTCATGGTTTAGGGAACATATGAAAATGCTGCTTCCTAGTGTGCTTTAGGCAAAAGCGAGGACACCCCATTGTGTGATCAAAAACACGAATTATGCAACTCTTGAACTTTCAATGTTCAAAGGGCCATATGCAGCGCTGATCCCTAACGCACGAGATAAATTATGCTGTCACCCATTGTGCGGTTGACAAGCACGTAGTGTGTTTTTAATAAACACAAGAAAGTGCCTCCTAATGGTGCAGCAATATGCAAAGACGTGGGACCCCCGTCGTGTGGTAGAATACCCAGCCATGTACCTCGAGACATGACATCGCTCGGAGGCGACCCACACCACTGTCGTATGCATTTACTTTCAAATATATATTATTGTGGCTGCCTGTCGTGTTGCCTATGTGGCCTGCCTGAAAGATGGCTTATTGAGCAAATTGTGAATGTGAGTCTTGTGCAGGTACATTGACTACAGTAGTGAGCCATGTACCGAACGTTTGCAACTGGATGATACTAGGGCCACTTATAGATGTATCCGGGTATACCGGTTAGATTTTCAATTGGTGAGGCACGTAGTACCGTCAGTATCACATTTGATACTTCGACTATCCCCGACAACAGAATGGAGGCATTATGTTTTGAAATTCCGAGTATCAGTTGCTGGTATGTTTTGGGCATTGCAAAGTGCTTTCTAATCAAAGCTTGTGTAGAGAATCAAGGTTCTATGTTTCTGGCAGAAGTTTGCTCAACTTCACCAGGTTGAAACCTTGTTTAAGATCAGTAAACATAGGTATATCCTATATGGATTGAAAGATAATCAAGTCCTCTACAAAGTTGATTTGGATCATCAGGACAGAAAACATTCTAAACTTGTGTAAATTGAACACTACAAAAACTACTACAGATGTCTTACCAAATGCACCATTCTCTGTATTTTTTCCATAACTCCTTTAGAAAATTCTTCTGCCCGATTATTATACTTATCTGGAAAGTGTAGAAGCATCAATACAACTTTGTAATTCAAAGTGTCTTCCCATTCGACCCAAAACCAAATCTAATTCTAGGTTCTAACTAGTACTTTGCGGAACTGCTGGCAGAAACCAGTCAGCTCATCTGTCAACTTAGACAGCCATATATCCTAATCTTACAAGTTGACATAGGCAACAGTATAGCTTCCAGCATCTCATCCATCATATCAACCTCTTGAGCATCATTATTGTCCGCTTCCACTTCTTGTACAGCTTGAGAAGTTGTCTCGCTGTGGAACTTCCACAACTCATAATGTGACACGTAACCGTTTCGACACAAGTGCAACGTAAGTTCAACCTTGTCCAAAAACGTTCCGTTTTGGCATTTCGTACATGAGCACCACGCCTTATCGCTATTTGACAACGAAAAAGATCGTTCCACAAAAGCTTCTGTCTTGGCGTACCACTCATATGAGTGACCACCAGTTCTGCTCTTCCAACCAGTGTACATCCAACTACGATCTTTGCCCATGTTTGACTCTGCATCTTAACGCGAAACAAATTTTCGTTAATGTATTGTTATGTTATGTCACGGCCCTACAACCTAGGCAGATAGATCCTAAACCCACCCAAGAGTGACCGAGCGGAGCGTGCTCATGACGAGACGCGTGATCCGGATTCGAACGAAATTTCGGCAGCATAACCCCGCTGTTCTCCACTGCACGCCCAAAAATGGTGCAGCAAAGAACAACAGGGTTACACCACCGAAATCTCGTCCAAATCCGGACCCGCGTCTCGTCACAAGCTACGCCCCCTCGGTCACTCCGAGGCTGTCCAAAAAGGGACAATGCCGAACCTGCACATATCACATGCCAATGGCATGTGAGATGTGTCGATCTGAAATGGGTAATATATTGCTATAGGTTACGTTGCTCATTTTCATTTTGAGGTCATTTAAGAGAGAGGAAAGAACTAGAGAAAGACTGAGAGGAATATTGGTCTTAGATGACAATTCCACATCCATGTGGAGCAGGGTATTACGCTCCACATCCAGTTGGTCTTAGAGAGTAAGTTATGCCCCATTGAAGCCCACCGTTAACTTAAGACGACTTTAGTGTTAGCTCGTCGTACGTTATGTCCAGTATGGAGCCGCCGTCGTCGGGGTACAGCATCCATGCGCAGGTGCTTGCCATCCTCACCGCCGTCGTTATCCCTCGTGCCCGTCTACACGCATACTTTACCTTACCACTAAACGGGCCTTGTCGGGCCTTGTCAAGCTGGTCCGAAGCCCATTTATGTATATATAGTACTTAAACACTCAAGCAATCAAAATTAAAATTATAACCATAATTCAAAAAACTAAGCAATTCAAATAAACCTAAACATAACAATTATCCATTTTAATTCATCAATTTATCAACTCAATTCTATCATAAGCAATTCAATTCAATTAAATTAAACCTAAACATAAGCAATTCAATTCTAACCATAATTCTAAGCATAACAAATAAGCATAAAAATTCATCATTTGTAATTCATCAATTTATCGATTTAATTCTAACATAAGCATATAAACATTATTCGCACTGTGTATACATTTTAACCCTAAACCCTAAACCATGCATGATTCCCTATTGTGTATCTATATATTTGTAGGAATAATTCCCTAAACACATATAATTTGTAGGAATAATTCCCTAAACACATTATTCACACAGTGTATATGAATTTTAAAATGAAAAAAAACTCGAGCTGATCACCTTGCTATGGGGGCGCAGCGGACAGGGGCGGCGACGGCGAGGGCGCGGCGGACCGGGGGCGGTGACGGCTGGGGCGCAGGGGCGGCGACGGCGGGACGGCTGCGGGGTGGCGACGCGCCTTGGGGTCGGGGCGGCGGCACGGGGGCGGGGCCGGGGGCGGGAGCAGGGCGGCGGCGGGGCGGCAACGGTGGGGCAGCGGGCCGGCGGCAGGGCGGTGACAGCGGGCAGGCGGCGGGGCGTCGGTCGGCAGCAGCGATGGAAAGAAGGCTGTCGGATGAAAGCTATCGAAGCGGCGCCGGAAAAATGAGAAGGTGGCATCTCGCACGGTTAGGTTAAATCAACAACTTACGTCGGCCATGATTACTTACGTCGGCCGACGTCAAGCCCGACACAAGTAAATGTTATCTTACGTCGGGTACTAAACTTACGTCGGCTACGGGCCGCGGCCGACGTAAGTATCCATTAATTGACGTCGGTTCTTTTACTTACGTCAGCCAGGGGATAGAAGCCGACGTAATTTATTTAACTTACGTCGGTTTCCAGGCACCGATGTAAGTAACTTCATTACGTCGGTTGGCCCACGTAAGTTGCGTTGGCCCACGTAATTGTTGGCGTTTCCTGTAGTGTTGAGAGGAGCAATCATGGGACTAAGTGAGTCATTGGCCCACTCGAAGTGATCTCCTCGAATTACAGCTTGCTTCAGACCACCCATCAACCCTTCAATCCTAGCATGCTGTGTAAAGCTCACTTGACACGATGATGTTGCATATAACACCAAGGTTATCTTGGGTACCTCTTTGTGAATGCCATAAGCTGCACCCATTCGACTTGCCCACTCATCACCAGCTCTATCGTCGATTAAAAAAGAGCGCGAACGGGGTGAGCACCATATTACGATAATGAAGCTTGCAAAACCTCGCTCGCGGCAAAACACCACGTGTCTTCCAACTGAGTCCCTTTCACCTGCATGGAGAAAGGATCCCATCCAATATATGGCGGATCAGCGGGCACATCGACATAGATGGTGCATCTTGTCACACCTCCGTCATCGAATTCCCTGCCCAAATAGCTCGGTATGTCGCGATACCTGAACTGTTGAACCAGGGGCTATCAACAACTCCGGAAAACCTCTTCGAAGGACACACGTTGCAAACACCCATCCATTTGCTAAGTGTACCATCAAATCTGACATCAGTGGAAAGGATACTTGAACAATGAAAAGGTTTCCATCTTCCAAAAGTTCAAGAAAAAATTAAAGCTGGAGTAGTAATCACAGTCTGTTCCATCTGACCCTCCTGTAAAAATTCAAAATTTTCATACAGGAAATGTCAGAACCAGACGTTGGGTTGAATACAAAAGTTGTATCACACTTTACAAACTTTCCATATTGTACTCATATAGCTCCAGGTGAGCTAGGAAGCAGAATCTATACAGGTTTAAAGTTGACCCAAATTTTCTGGAAATTTTGACAGAACCTCCCCTGTATATGTGGTTATTTCCACATTTCCTACAGGTATATCATAACAATATATTGAGGTAATGACAAAATAAAAATTTTATAAAATCAATTTAAAAATCCAGAAGTAAAAGAGTTCAGCATTGAAAATTTTGTTTTACAGGTATAGTGCGCAAATTCAAAACTATGCGCGCAAACTGTTTAAGTTCTGGTCTGCCAGAACCAAGTTTGCGACAATAGGAATTAAACACAGTTACACCAAGATTCAGGTCATGAGTGCAGTATAAAGTTGATAGAGGACTTCCTAAGATTTCCAGAAATGTATATATGTGACCATGTCACTATTCTGGATTAAAAGCTATAACTATCCAAACTTAACAGATGAACTGACTGGTTTTCACCAGCAGTCCTACAGTTCACTGTTTTGAACTAAAAAATTTATTTGACTCAAATTTGAATCAGGAAAAACTTTGCACAACAAATATGTAGATCTCCTTCTACCCGTTCCATATATATATCACAACAAGGCAGAAGATTTTTCTACAGTGAGTTATTGCCCAAATACAGAGACTGGTACAGTGGTATGGTCATCCGGAGCAGTATAAATATACTCCAAATCTCAACAGATTATCAAGCTTTTCTGCCTTGATGGTCAACAGAAAAGTTGTAGAGGTCTTCAAGAGCTTTCCATCCATATTGCATACACCTATGGTAATTAACAACTAACCAAGATCATAATCCAGCAAAGCTGAGCAATCTTCTGCCAGAAGTTAAGAATCTTGGTTCTAACCCCTTTGTCGAGTCGAAACCCATTTTGCGGAGTCCAAGCCTACCAGTATCAGATAGTCGGAGTTTCCAAAACGTAATGCAGCCATTCTGTCATTGGGGATGGTCATGTATCAAATTCGATACTGACGGTACTACGTGCCTTACCAAAGAAAATTCTAACCGGTATATCCAGATACGTCTATAGGTGGCCCTAGTATCGTTCACTCACAAACGTGTTCTACACGGGTCGCTACTGTAGTCAGTGTAGCTGCAGAAGACAAACAATCCCCTGTCACACCTGCACACCTCAAGGGCGGTTCGGGGAAACACGACATGCAGTCACAATACACATATATATTTTTGAAAGTAAATGCATATGACTCTAGTGTGAGTCGCCCTTAAGGCAAAGTCATGTCTCAAGTTACATGGATGTACTACATTTGTACAGCGAAGAATCCCACACGAACCGGCTTATACATGCTCGGGCATACGTGTTTCGCATGCTCCCATCGCTTCAGAGTAAAAAAGAAGCTAGCTCCACACTTCATTGGGACGTTCGCAGTAATTGAAAGATGCGGACATGTGGCCTATCGGCTAGAGCTACGAGCGTCACTTTCAGGGGTCCACAATGTGTTTCACATTTTGCAATTACGGAAATGTCTCAAGGCCCCAACCGACGTCTCTATGGAGGACTTGGAAGCTCTCCAACCAGATCTTACTTACTCTAAGCATCCAACCCAGATAATTGATGAGAAGACTCGCACTACAAGAACCACACCATGCATTTCTACAAGGTCTTGTGGGGCAACCACACCATTGAAGAAGCTACATGGGAAAGAAAGGAATACCTTAGAACGAACTATCCGGACTTATTAGCGGCATTTGTTCATTAGATCTTTTTATTTCATCCTTCCTATTGTAATCTTGGGATGAGATTCTTTTAAGGGGGATGAATGTAAAATCCCAGTTTTTCATTAATATAAAGTTCAATTACCATTTGGTTATCAACCATAGTGGAGATCAATTATGGTTGTACACATAAACATGATCTCATCAAAAATATTTCTTTCACTCATAATTAAATTTTGTTAGCATAGGGGAGTGGACTTCACCAATGACCCTAGGATAATCCAAGTGACCTTTATGCAAATTTTGGAATTTATTGAATAGAAATTTGCAAGGGCAAAACAATATGCAGTACTAAATATATTCAAATTATTTCAAACTTGAATATAGCTCCTATGCAATTAGGCCCTGTCAAAATATTCAAATCTGAGACTATATATTTTGCCATGGCCTCATAATATTCCAAATAGCCTTCCTACAAATTTTCAAGACTTTCGAATTCCATTTGATATTTTATTTGAGACGCTTAGCAAATTCTAGTCAAATTCAAATTTGAATTTGAATTTCACATGAAACCTGCCAAAATTTGAAATCCAATTTCGAAATATGAATCACCATATTTAAAATGGCCTCTCCACAAAAATCTAGGATTTTTTGATCAAGTTCGGTAGGGGAATTGAAGTTCCAGAGAGGATAGACATGTAAGGGGATGTGGGACCCACTGTCCAGTGACCCAAACTCGAGCGGTTCCTCTTTTTTCCCCGTGGTGACACCTCCCGGCATGCGTGCCATGGAGCTGCTTGCTTTCTTGCTTCATGGCCAACTCTCCTCGCCTCCCTTTGCCTATTTATACCCCTCCTGACTGCCGGCGTCATGTTCACGTTTTGTTTTGCCTACCCACGCCACAGTTCTGCCCCGCTCGCGCGCCGCCAACCTCACCTCGTAACTCCAACGATAGATTTCCATCTAGCCAAGGATCGATCATGAGTTCTTTAGCAAATTTGTTCACAACTTGCTTGCGCACCTTCTCTACCCTTTGGTTCGGTGTTTCCTCACACCGGTTGCGCGGTATTCTGCAGTTTTCCAAGAACCACCCATGCTCCACCGTCGACAAGCGAGAGGAAGCCTCTACAGGCCCTGACTTCTATAATAAAAAGTTGTGTTATCGTGCCTTAAGCATGCCCACCAAGTTTCAAGCCATGCCATGCCTTGTAGCGCCCTGATTTCCATTTTTCCCGATGATAGTTCATACCTATGTCTCTAGGTTAGGGATTTAATTTGTTTTCTAAGTCTAATAATTCTTGACCATAGTTAAGGGATAGTTTACCTATCTCCCTACGAACACTCCGAATCAAAAAATATTTGAAAACTATCGATTGTTGACCGAGATAGCCGAGTTTTGGTTGCCACCGGTGAAAAAGCTATGGTTCGCCGTCGAACTCATCGTTGCCAACTATTCCACCCCGCTTGCACCTCCAAATCTTCATCCTCATGCTCCCAAAAACGTTCCCCGCTTTTTCATGTGCCTCTTGCGCCATCCCCGAGCGATTCCAATGATCGCCGAAACCCTAGCTCCGATGCCGCCGTCGCGCCTCCATCTCCGGCCGTCGCCGCCATGATTGGACCCCACCATCGTGTTGCGTGGGCGATTATAAGGCTAGGCGGTCGGAGCCCAGCCGAGTGGAGGTTGACGCAGCAAAGCCCGGCGAGCGCTGCCATGGTTCCGGCGAGGAACGCCGCCGCGTCGCGAGGTAGACGACGACCCGGCAAGTCCCTCCTGTCAGCGACGTCTCCTCCGCACGGATAAGCTGCTGCACCGGATCGGGTGCGGCTGCGCGGGTTAACCACGTGGCCCTCGGTGCGGCCCAGGCCTTATTGGTCCATTCAAACGAAGTGGGGCCGATCGCTTTATTTAAATTTTCCAATTGAAAAATAATTCTAGGATTCAATCAAACTTCTAAAATTCATTACTCCTAGTAGATTTTCTAAAAAATTTCCAAATAAATTCTGGTAGACTCATCTCAATCTCAACATTGCAGTGGCACAAACTGTTGGACATGAAGCTCCCGGAATTTTCATCTCAATCTAAACTGCTTGGGAAATTAATTGCTCCTGTTCTGCTAATTGGAAAATTCCCGATTTTGGTCAGGACGCGCTAAAAAATTCACTTGATCTCCAGTAAAAATTTCAAGTTCATTGGACTTCACTTACTGAGTTGATCGGTGTTCCAAATCTCTATGTATTTGAATAATTGAGAAAAATACAGTAAGCATTTCAGAATTTCTCCCAAACTTGAAAAATCGATTTCTCCCTGTAGGAAGCATAGAAAATTGTGAAACAAATTTTCCTAGAACATGTGAGACCCCCTCTACCTGGTACAACCACGGGTAGCCATGATAGACCTCTGGCATTTCAACCAAAATTCAGAGAAGGGTTTTACTTGTGGGACTTTTAGAGACAACAAACTTCCTTGATCATCTCCTGTTCTTTGTAAGAGTCTCCATTATAGTCCCTAGTATCTACCATAAAAGTCTCAAATCCAATTAAGATCATTATCTTATATTGATCACAGGATATTAGCTTGTGACCTTAAACATATTATTTTATTTTCAAAGTCTTTCATGTGTAGTATATGCATATCGTGTTGTAACTGAAGTCGAGGAGGAGCCGGAAGCCTTGGAAGTCTGTCTGCCAGAGACTAACATAGACCCAGACTCGCATTCAGGCAAGCCTCGATTTGCATTTAACTTCCTTACAATGTCTTTGCAGTTTTCATTCACCTTACGTCTTCTTATGTTTGTGCATTACGTTTAAGGTGTTTGACATCCACTTGCATGACCAAATAACCCAAGGAGTGGTTACAATAGCTCACAGACTCGTATAGCACTTGCCATGCTAATGTTGTCAGGAAACCGGCAGAAGTCAAGTAGTTGGAATCTACTCGCGAGATAGAAAGATGACACTCATCTACTCTGGGTCAAGTAAATATAAAAGAATGGCTGTTAATATGAACTGGAGACCAGTCAGAGATGAGTAGGGAGCAACAAGACGGGGTCTTGGTTGCATAGCTCTGACCGTGTCGATTAAGGCTCGTGCCGTATGCGGCCCTGCTGGACAAGCTTGAATTGTACCGGCGACATACTGGAGAAATGGGCTCTAGCAAACTGACGTAGCTTGATACTGATTTGTCAAGGCATACTATTCCGTTTTATAGGCATGGGTTGAGGGTAGCTAGGTGTAAATCAGCTGGTGGGCACGTCAGAGTACGCCAGACGCAGGGACCTTCTGCCTGTGATAGATCGACTGGTTCGGCATTCGAGTGTTGGCTGAAAGGTGGCCATATATGACTAGTACTGTAGTGCTACGCAGGTACTGATGTACTCACTGGCATTTCCGAATGTGTGTATGTGTCGTGTTGTCCGGGTGTGTCCTGATTGCAATCACTGTCCCTCGCGGTAATAAAGTACCACTTGTTCACTATGTCGTGACGTAGTAAATACTGAAGAAGCCAGGAGAATATGATGTATTGAATTATAATTGTTTTTGCAATCTTGTGTGGCTTAGAGATAGCACAATTATAAGTTTACAGTTTCGAATTACTTAACCTGTAATAGCATTATGTGCTTTGGGCATGACATATCATCGACAAAGCGTTTCTTGTTTGATTATGGAGTCTATGATGTGCTGTGCCTGAGGAATGTCATTTTCTACTTAAAACATGACCATAAGGATCCACTTGTAGGCGAGTCTTTTACTGCTTTACCTTACCTATGCTTAGTATTCACCCTGCATATGTCTAGTGAGACTGGTTAGTCTTGCTGAGCCTTAAGCTCACATTTGTAGTTAACAAGTTTTTGCAGATTACACGACTGATGACGAGTTCGACGACGAGGCTGCACCCCCACCTGGGTTTACAGCCGAGTGGGAGCCCTACACGCCACAATAAGTTTGGAGACTGAGGGTTGCTAGTGCGAAGCATCCAGGACATGGATGAATTTGCTTTTGCATAGCAAGTGCCGAGAGCATAGCTATGATGTATAGGTCACTTTCCTTTCACTTAGTATTGTAAAACTTCCGCTGTGTTTATAAATAAAGACTTGGTATTGTATTTTATACTCGTCCTTTTGTTCTATACTACTGGGTGTCGCATCGCACGACACCACCCAATGAGATCCTTGGATGTCGGGACTCCGGTCCCCACACCTGCAACCATCTTAGCATGTCTACAAGAATAGCACACAATTTCTTTGTCCCCTTTAAGCTTAGGCCCACGTATGCGATCAAGAGCACTAACACGCGTTAGATGATCAAAGCCTAGATGACCAAGTATACGATGCCAAAAATATAAGTCCTTTGAATCATTAGCAACTGGACATCTATGCTTAGAGGAATACATATCAAAATCAGCTTTAAAAACTCTTCCAAACCGAGACATGTTAAAAATAAGCTCACTATTTGAATTTACAACTTTGCAGCAATTTTTAGTGAAAATAATTTCCAAATTTTCATCTAGCAGTTATGAAACGGAAAGCAAGTTGTATTTAAAATTTTTAACAAGTTCCACATCCTTCAAAGTGTAGTGATCATTTACTCTAACCGAACCCTTAGCAATTATTGGAGTTGAAGAATTATCAACAAAAGTAACATTCTCTACACGTGACACAAAAGAGAGTGAGGAGAACCATTCTTTGTTACCGGTCATGTGGCGTGAGCAAACTAAATCTACAATCTAAATATTCTCCTTCCTCAAGCGTGTAACCTACATAGAAGAACAATACATCGATGACTCAATACTGGAGTTAGTCAATAGGCATTTAGGAATCCAGTACTGAGTCACACAACGTGCAGCAGGAAAAACACGGGAAAGCTGAGATAAAACAGCAGGTTTATGAGTCAAAGTTTGAGAATTTTTGTTCTTATCTACTGACCTATAAGGTGTTACTTGTGTAGTACGAAAATCAGTAGCACTGGAGGCAAAAACAGAAGGTCTGGAGGTAAAAACTGATGCTCCGAAGGTAAAATTTGAGTGTTTTTGACTCATAATAGCAAGTTGCATGTTCCTGACATTAGGTTTAGTATGTGCAACAAATTTTGCATGAGAGTTATAAGATCTAGCTTACATTTTTTTTATGTTGTTTAGCTAATCTATAAAAAAAATCTATGACATGACCATCTCTAGCACAGTAGGTACAATGAAATTTAACTTTGTGTTCATGTCTAGATGAGCATGCAGTATGTTTATTTGACCCCGAATGTGACAACACTTCTGCAGATTTAAAAGCCACCTCTTTTGGTTTAGGAATTGTTTTAATCAAACCACTTCCTAATGACTTTGCAATTTAGGTGGATGTGCTTTACCATGAGCATGGGAATCAAAACCTAAACAAGTTTTATCGTTACAAGATTTGGATGAATTCAGTAGCAATTTTAGTTTTTTGTTCCCAATACAAAACTGCTCTAGTGTCATATTCATGTCATCAAGTTTCTTAGAAAATTCTGGGTAGTTTTCACATGAAGTTTTCCTTGTAATTTGCAATAGAACAATATTTAACTTCATGAGCACGTAAAGCATTGTTCAGTGTTGAAATTTCATTCATAGAATCTTTTAGTTTCTTTTCAAGATCATTACAGGTAGAACAATGCAAATCAATTGTAGAATAAGAAGCATCTTTTAAGTTTCTATCATTAAGTACAATACGTTTTTTGTTCCATTCAATCTCTAACTCAATTTTATCAAGAGTGGATGAGTGTGCACTTCTTAATGAAGATAATTGTTCATATATTCAATCGCATGAGGAACAAGAATCATCACAAGGAATCAATGTTTTCAAATGATTAATTTTAGATTCTATTGACTCAATTTTAACAGCATTGTCCCTATGTTTTTGTCCTTTTTCCGAACAATAACAGTTGCACGAGAAATAGCATCACACATTTCATCACAAGTAGGACATACCTCTTCGTTGTCACTGTTGTGTTCTGCATCCTCCATACTTGATCTTGATTTGCCCACCATGAAGCACAAGTTTTCCAGATCATCTTAACTTCATCACTTCCAATGTCTACATCACTTGAGCTAAGCTCTTGAAGTGCGGTGATGAAACTGTTTATTGGTTTGCGTCTTGTAAAACCCTTCTTTTTCTTGTTGATGTTGCTAGAAGAGGACTTGACTTTATTCTACTTTTCATCATGGGTAGAAGGACCTGAAAAGTTAGGGCAATCTATATGAAATTGTCTTGTCTTACCACATTCAAAGCATCGTTGAGGTCTCGAGCTTCCTCTCGTTCTAGTTCTCACATTTTGCAATGATTTTAAGAACCGACTAGAGATGAGTGCTAGCTCCTCTTCTGAAAATTCTTCAATCTGTTCCAGGGTTAGTGAAGACAACAAAGCAAGTGTATTGCTAGATGAGGATTGGCCATAGCTAGGCATATCATGTGAGAAACAAATGAAAGAGACTTGTTGGGGTTCTTACGTGAGATTATGTCAATTTCATGATTTTTCAATTTAGAATATAGCACATCTAATGTAAGTGTACTCTTGACAGTAGATTCATGAATAGATGTGACTTTCATCTCCCAAATTGACACGTCTAATGCACTTAGTAATTGCCTAGCATTTTCAGCATCTGAAATATTAACATTGACGCTACGCAAGTTGCTGAGAATTTTATTAAAGCAACCAAAGGGGTCATCAATGGACTCACCCAGTTGCATCTCAAAGCGCGTGTATTCTTTCTTGAACGTATCCTATTTTACCTCCTTGATCGTGTTGGATCCTTCGTGGTAGTCACAAAGTGCTCTCCACACATCGTACGCCTACCGAAGGTGTGCAACACGGTCGAAGTCGCTCTGGGTTAGTCCTTGGATTATCATGTAGCGGGCTTTGTTGCTGTTGTCGACATCTCTTATGTTTATAGCTGTGACTTGATCGTTCAGTGGCACATCATAAGGCTTGTACACTTTTCCCATATCGCGAACCCTTACGCCTAGATAAAAGCTTCCATGCGTGCCTTCCGAACCTAAAAATCAATACCTGCAAACACACAAGATTTTGCCGAGTAGTTCTCCATGAGGATTATTCAAAAGCACGTGTGAATCACAAAGATTAGAGCACCGTGGCTCTGATACCAATTGTAGGATCGAATACCATGTGTAAAGCTACCAGAGGGGGTGAATGGTAGATTAAAACATTTCAGCGGGAGCAACGAAAACAACCCTCGGCAGAAAACCGATCTATTAAAGAAACTGTGTGTGCGACTAACCTAAACGTGTTCAACTGTGACAAAACTAGTATATATTGTAGATAATCAATTCATGAAGACATCACAACAAGAATAACGAAAATCCATTGAGATAAACTCAAGTTACGATAAAAAGATCGAACAAAGGTCAATTTGTCCTACCCGAGAAAAACAGTTTCGGAACACTGCAAAGAAACTCGTGTAGATCAGAAACCACAAATCAAATGATCGTGAAATTTTTACTGATGATAGAAAATTAAGTTGTGAAGACAACCCAAGAAGAATTACGTCAATAGGATCTGTAAAACTCGAGTTATGATAAAATCACCAAAGCAAGGTAGTGCTGTGCAGGAACTCGACGAGAAAAACTCGTCTGAAAACAAGTCGGATGAACAAGGCACAAAAGTTCCTTCAAACTACGAATTGTATTGATAAAAACACAAGAGAAACAGGCCCCAAAGTCTTATACCATGATCTCTGGCCTCCCTTGCTTATATAACCGGCCCGAAAGCCAACTCAACTCAAACTAGGTCTCTAATCCTACTTAATTCACAAATTGAAACTTTCCATAACTACTCAAAACTCTTCTATACGCAGATAAAAGCAATCTGAAGACTTCCAAACACCTGAAAAAAGTATCCCACATTCCTAAAACAACTCAAATTCGTGACCCATACAAAATACTATGATAACCAACTCAAAACTTTCCATATTTGAGTGAAGCACAACTCAGTCGCAGCCTGAGTCCATATACTAGTCGGTTGGACATTTCCAACCAATTTTTTACATCCACATCTCTTCATCACGCCTCGGAACCATGCAACCACGTCCATGCACTCCTTGCACACGTGAAAATATCTTCCATCGACGTCCACGATACTTTCATATGCATTGTTCTTGAACCAAACATGTTGTGCGACTTTTTGATCAACTCAACCACAATTCCTCCCGAACTTGGTTGGTGAACCTCATCTTCTCCCTAAGACTAGTTCGACATATCCCGTCACCAGACATGTCTTGAACTCAAGCAACACCTGCACATGAATAAACAACCAATACTTCGGAGCACAAGTCCTCGACTTGACACCCGTTAGTTCCGATAACCACAACACCTTACGTGAGCACCTCACATAAGCATGTTGCAAACCATAGTAATCTGATAACAGCAATTACCACCAAAACACACCAAAAACTTAGTAAAATAATACTAAGGAATCTTTCCATAGATGTAAAACAAGTTCGAAATATTTCAAAGTAAAAGCAGAACCATTACAATCTATCTCCGGACCTTGCCAAAACTAATCGGACCTTGAACTGGAGCTTACCAAAATAACAGGATCTAGCGCCAGAACTTACTAAAGCTAGTAAGACCTAGCACCGGACCTAACCAAAGCTAGTCGGACCTAGTGCCGGAGCTTACCAAATCTAGTCGGACCTAGACAAAGAAGTCGGACCTAGCCAAAGCAAGTCGGACGTTGTCAGAGCTACCTAAAACAAGCCTGACCTATCATTGGACCTTGCTGGAGCTCAGACATAGAGTCCCTTGATGAAAATGGTGTTTTGTGCAGTATTCATAACTTTTCTCATCATAGCCAATGTATTCAGGACACATAGGTCTCACATCAATGATGACTTAGTCATTGCCTTAAGATGAATATTTACATTGCAACTCTTGGATAGGTAAGTAGTGTTGGATGCATCGTAGTCCACGGGTTGTAGAGGTAGGTGGTAGGCGGTGACATCCCTATCCATCCATTGTAATCCTCCATGTTCGGCTACGACGTAGGCTCTTGGTGGCAGTCGCTTGGCAGACCAGGGCAAGCCCGTGCCCGAGATGTTGGACCACTAAGCCCTAGTATTCACCATTAGCATATTCATGTGTACTTTATTAGGCTATGTATATGAGTAATTAGAGCACTGTAGGAGTAGCTCCATCTTGTAGTCTAACCCTTGCCAGGACAACCTTACTCATAGAGTAGATTGCTTTGGTGTGTGTCACACTACCCTTATTATCATCTTACCCCTGTTCTGATAAACACTTAGTACCCTACACTTGATCATAAGAATAGTGTCTACTTTACTCCATTGCATTCGATTGGGATAAATACGATACCCTTGGGAATACTCCTGGGTGAAATGCAACACGATAGTTGTTGTGCACTTGCGGACTTCATCTCTTTCGAGAGATAATTTGTGATGTAAGAAATTTCAACAAGTATTTCTGGCACCGTTGTCGGGGATGATTTGTTAATGTTTCTTAGTAGCTCTCAACAAGCATTTTTGGCGCTGTTGCCGGGGAAGGCAAAGGAAGTAAAGGATAGCTATCACTTGTGATTAAGCTATAGGTACTAATAGTTATTAGACAGGATTACCCTTGTTTGTTTTCTCGTTTTGTGTGAAAACAGGGTAGTGTTGGCTAACCCATTTTGTGGGATGGACAATGAGGACGCAAGTGCACAACTGCAAGAAATTCAAGGCGTACTCAACAAATGTCCGCTAGGCAACACCATTGCCTTTTGCGGAAGAATTTTAGCTTCCAGTAAGAGGCAAAGTCATTAATCCCCAAGCTTGGGGGAGGCTCCAAGAGTTCTTCTTGGTTTGCTTCCACCATAGAGTCCTATTCTCATTCATCATGGATGAGAATATGGTCTCTTCTCAAGGGGTGGATTGAAGAGTGCTCTAGTTCCTTTTAGCTTGGCATGCACACCACTTAACAAGGTGGAAATGCTAGCTAAGGAACAACACCTCCCATTGAAGTATCATGAAGATCAAGCCAATAGAGAAGTGTTTGGATGATCCAAGCCATGGATATTCACATGATTAGTGAAAATTCATGTTAACATGGGCCACTTGGGAAATCATTCCCCTAAGACCCATGGGGATTCTTCCTTCCAAACACAACCCAATGGCTATCAACAACAAGGAGTTCAAGGGTGGAACCAACATCACCCTTTCAATTAAGGAAGCTATGCGGATTTTAAGGGATTTAAGATCAACTAGCCTACCTTGAAGTATCTTGTCCATGTCCAAGCAAGACATCAAGACAAACATCAGCATGAAGCCCTTGGCCAAGGACATGAAAATTAAAGAGCATTCAAGATCCAAGATGTCCCACAATTACTTGTTGGGATCCATACCCTTCGACCAAGCCAGTTCAACCTAGGCCAAGTGACATTGTGGATGAAGCATTTCTTGTTTGATTGTGGAGTCCACGTGTCATCATGCCCAAGGAAGCTTTTGATCCACGATCAATATATGGGTTGACCTTAAGAAATATCAAGAAGGTCGAAGTGCCACCCCTAAAGAGGGACAAGACTCATCATGCTCATGAAAGGATATCTTCAAGAGGGAAAAGTCGTCACTACATCAACAATTCTTCATCAAGATGACAGAGAGGCTCGGGCCATCATGTGGTCCACATGTCCAACTAACATGCCAAAGGAGATTTAGCATGTCAATCAAGAGAAGTTGCCCACATATTCAACTCTAGGATTGGACAAAAAATCATCGCACTAAATAGGACGGAGGCTAGTCCCACTCATCGGACTTCAAAAACTCAGTGAGTCCTTACCAATAGGTTAATTGGTAGTTATCTCATATTTACTTTCTAACATATTTGAATTGCCACCAATCTTTGCATTTGCATAGCATGTTTGAATTTTCACACTTGCATGTCGGAATGCACAATTTCCAACCATTATAAAACTAAAATTCTGAATAAGGAAATAAATTTATTTGGATATGAACATTGGGCGTAACCACTTGAATTCATCTTCCTAATTCAAACAAAAATTATTTCCCTTAAATAATCATTGCGTTTGCAAGTTTATTAAAGTTAGGGCAAAACAATTTGACAAAGGGTACAACATGCTCTTGAGCTAACGAAACCCGTCTTCGAGTTCTTTTTTTGTTCTTGATTTTAGTGCAGTCAGGACAAAATTTATAAAGATGTTGGAGGGCCCCATTAAGCGTGTATCCCTCAATCAATCTCAATTTCAGTTCATGGTGGAGGAATACTCAAAATGGAGGCCCAATGGAGGAGCAAGATGAAGCTCATCCAACCCCAACTTCAACATGGCAGGAGGCATTTCTAAAATCCCAGTTTTTCCTTAATATAAAGGTCAACTACCAGTTGGTTATCAGCCATAGTGGAGCTCAATTATGGTTGTACACATGAACTTGATCTCATTAAAAATATTTCTTTTACTCATACATAAATTTTATTAACATGTGGAAGGGACTTCACCAATGATTATAATAACTCAAGTGACCTTTCTACAAATTTTGGAATTTATTTGAATGAGAATTGCCAGGGCAAAAACCATATGTAGTACTAAATATATTAAAATTATTTCAAAACTTGAATATAGCTACTGTAAAGTTTGGACCTGTCAAAATATTGAAATCTGACGCTATAAATTTTTTCATGGCATCATAATATTCCAAAGAGCACCCCTGCAAATTTTCATAATTTTTGAAGCTCATTTGCTATTTAATTCAGTGACCCCATTGAATTTCATTAAAATTCAAATTTAAATTTGAATCAATTGAAACTTGTCCAAATTTAAAATCTAATTTCAGAATCTGACTCTACACATTTGATTTGGCTTCTACACAAAGATCTAGGATTTTTGGATCAAGTTTGGTGAGGGAATTAAAGTTCCAGAGAGGATAGGCTTAAGGGGCAGTTGGACCCACTAGTCATAGGCATATGTACGTGAGTGCTCTGCCGCCAAAATTCCGTCGCCGCTCCGCTTGACACCGCGCGCCATGCAACACTCCAGCGAGCTGGCTGCTTGCCCGTTTATCGCGCGCCTTAAAGCCGCGGCCACCGCCACCGCCTCATGCCACTCACCTCACTTCTCCTGTCTCCTTTTCGACTTTTCCCCTCCGCTTGCGCGCCGCCGACCTCACCTCGGGAATCCAACGATAACTTGCCGTCTAGCCAAGGATCAATCGTGAGTTATTTAGCAAACTTGTGCACAACTTACTTGCGCACCTTCTCCATCTTTTGGTTCGGTGTTTCGTCACCCGGTTGTGCGTTATTCCGCAGTTTTCCGACGACCGTGGGGAAAGCCGCCAAGAACCGCCTCTGTTCCACCGTCGGCAAGCTAGAGGAAGCCTCTTCAGGCCCCGACTTCTACAAGAGTAAGGTGTGTTATCACGCCTTAAACGTTCTCACAAAATTTCAAGCCATGACATGCCTTGTAGCATTCCTATTTCAATTTTTCTCGACGATAGTTCATACCTATGTCTCTAGATTAGGGGTTTAATTCGTTTTCTACGTCTAATAATTCTTGATCATAGTTAAGGGGTAGTTTACATATCTCTCCGCGAACACTCTGGATCAAAAAGATTTGAAAACCATTGAGTGTTGACCGAGTTAGACGAGTTTTGGTCGCCGCCTGTGAAAAAACCGCGGTTCACCGTCGAACTCATCTTTCCCGGTGATGTCAACCCTTTCTAACCTCCAAATCATTATCCTCGTGCTTCCAGCAACATTTATAGCTTATCCCCAAGCATCTTGCGCCATTCTCGTGCGATTCTGATGCTAGACGAAACCCTATCTCCGCCGCCGCCGTCGCACCGCCACCTCCGGCCGTCGCCGCCACGACTAGACCCCACCATCGTGTTGCGGTGTCGATTTTGAGGCTAGGCAGTCAGAGCCGAGTCGAGTGGAGGTCAACGCAGCCATCGTGGCCAGCTCTCCGGCGCACCGCCGCGGCGGCCGAGCGGCGCGTCGTGAGGTAGACAAAAGCCTCGCGAGTCCCACAGGTCAGCGACTGATTCCCTCACGCGGGATCAGCTGTGGCCTGGATCCGGTACGGCTGCGTGGGTTAACCCTGTGGCTCTCGGTGCGGCCCAGCCCTGATTTGTTAATTTTAAACCAGAGGGCCCGGCTGCTTTGTTTAAATTTTCCAATTGAAAAATAATTCCAGGATTCAATCAAACTTCTAAAATTCATTACTCCTAGTAGAATTGCTCAAAAATTTCCAAATAAATTCTGGTAAACTCATATCAATCTCTACTTTGCAGTGATGCAAATTATTCGACATGAAACTCCCAGAACTTTCTAATTAATTCCTTTGAACTAACTTCTTGGGAAATTAATTACTACTGTTCTATTAATTGGAAAATTCCCAATATTTGTCAGAATTCTCTTAATAATGCACTTGATCTCCAGTAAAAAGTTCAAGTTAATTGGACTTCATTTACTGGGTTGATCTGAATTCCATATCTCTATGTAATTGAAAAAATGGGAAAATACAAAAAACAATTCAGAAATTCTCCCAAACTTGTAGAATTAATTTCTCACTGTAGGAAGCTTAGAAAATTGTGAAACAAATTTTCCTCGAACCAGTGGGACCACCTCTACATGGTACAACCACTGGTAGCCATGATAGACCTCCAGAATTTTAACCAAAAATCAGAGAAGGTTATTGCTTACCATAATTTATAGAGACAACAAAGTTCCTTGATCATCTCCTGCTCTTTGCAAGAGTCTTCACTATAGTCCTTAGTATCTACCATCATGTTTTAGAGTCAATTAAGATCATTATCTTATTTTGATCTGTAGGATCGAAGAGCACGTGAAAAGCTACCAGAGGGGGGGTGAATCGTAGATTTAAAACTTTTTCAGCGGAAGCAATGAAAACCCTCGAAAGAAAAACGATCCATTAAAGAAATCGTGTGTGAGACTAATCTAAATGTGTTTCACCATGACAAAAGTGATATATATCAGAGAGAATCAAGTCACGAAGACGACACAACAAGAATCACTCAAATCGGTCGAGAGAAACTCAAGTTACGATCGAAAGATCAAACAAAGATCAATTTGTCCTACCCGAGAAAAAACAGATCTGTAATACTGCAAAGGAACTCATGTAGATCAAAAACCACAAATCCAATGACCGTAAAATTTTGACTTATGATAGATAATCAAGTTGTGAAGACAACTCAAAAATAATCATGTAAATTAGATGTGTAAAACTCGAGTTATGATAAAACCACCGAAGAAAGGTAGTGCTGTGCAGAAAACTCGACGAGAAAAACTTGTATGGAACAAGTCGGACGAACAAGGCACAAAAGTTCCTTTCAACAATTAATTTATTCAATAGAACACAAGAGGAACAGTCCCAAAGTCGTCTCCCACGAGCTATGGCCTCCCTTGCTTATAAAACCAGCCCTTAGGCCAACCCAAATCTAACTAGGACTCTAATCCTACTCAATTCACGAATTGAAACTTTCCATAACTGCTCAAGACTCATCTTTACGCAGATAGAAGCAATCTTAAGACTTCCAAACACCATAAAAACATATCCCTCATTCCTAAAGCAACTCAAATTCGTGACCCACATGATATCCTATCATAACCAACTCAAAACTTTCCATATTCGAGTCAAACCCGACTCAGACGCAGCCTGAGTCCATAACCTAGTCGGTTGGACCTTTTAGACCAGTTCTTTACGTCCACATATCTTCATCACGCCTCAGAACCATGTAGCCACATCCATGCACTTCTTGCACACGTGCAAACATCTTCCAATGACGTCCATGATACCTTCATATGCATTGTTCTTGATTCAAACATGATGCACGACCTCCCAATTAACTCAACCACAATTCCTCCCGAACTTGGTTGTTGAACCTCATCTTCTCTGTAAGACTAGTTCAATGGATCCCGTCACCAGCAATGTCTTGATCTCAAGAAACACCTGCACGTGAATAAACAACCAATACTTCCGAGCACAAGTCCTCGACTTGACTCTCATTAGTTCTGAAACTACAACATCTTACGTGAGCACTACACATAAGCATGTTGCAAACCATAGCAAAATGATATCAACCATATCAACCAAAGCACACCGAAAACATAGCAAATGAATACTAAGCAAACTTTCCAACAATGTAAAGTTTGAAACATTTCACAGAAAAAGCAGGAACATTGCGATCAAGCTCCAAATCTTGCAAAAACTAACTGGGGCTTGAGCCGGAGCTTACCAAAGCTTGTACAACCTAGCGCCAGAGCTTACCAAAGCTAGTACAACCTAGCGCCAGAGCTAGAAAAACATGTCGGAGCTAAACAACATAAGTCGGACCTAGCAAAAACATATCAAAGCTGAACAAAGACATGTCGGATCTAAAGTCGGACCTGTTATAAAGATGTTATGGAAGCAATTTAAACTTTTATTGTCAAAGCCAATGTTTTTAGCACACATAGGTCTCACAATCTCCCCCTTGATGAATGCATTGGCAACATCATTTAAAATCCCACATTGGCATGAAAAGTTTTGCGAACAATTTCTCCCCCTATTTGAAAATCAAATGGGATAGAAATAAATTTCTCCCCCTATACATATTCCCCCCCCCCTTGCATACTTATCTTTAAAAATTCACCATATTATCTCTCCCCCTTTGACAATGTATTCAACAAGGTTGAAAAGAGAAATTTTAATTGTTATGAGCATATTATAACATATACATATAAAACAAAGCTCATCCAAGTCATACTATCAAGTTACTTACACTATCACATCAATGAGATACATAAAGTAGTGTAAGCCATGCTAGAGATCAAATGTAATTTTTAATTTAAGCATGTCATGATATCACAAACTTAACTATTTCAAGACCTGAAAGCATGACACTTGTTGCTGCTTTTTATTATTTATCAACTAACAAATTTTGATCATATGATATTTTCAATAGATTATATGCGCATCTGCCTTATTCTAACCAACCAAGCCAAGCCTATGTCATTTGACAATCATAAGCTTAAGGTCATAGTTTTATTCATACACAACTTCTTCCAAGTTCATATCTTAGTGTAATGATAAGCCATCTCAAAAAAAGAAGTGTGATGCATGCATATTCTCTTGGTCTTTTCTCAACTTATATTTGTTCATAAAAACTCAATATGTGAGTTGTACATGATTAATTATTTATGATTAAAAGCACTTGTAAGCATGCAACAAGTTCAAAACAGCAAGAAAGTTCGACCATGACCAGATTTAGTGTAAGTAATTATTCCAATTACTAGACATGGTAAAAACTACAAAATGTATGACACGAGTAATGTAATAAGAACTTTTAGCATGTAAAAGGAATCACAAAGTCATATATGTATGAAATACTATGCTCATATTATTTTAATTTCAGATTCACACATAGACTTCTCAAGTTTCAAAACTTCCCCTCAATGTAAGCCATGAGAATGCATAACCCCTATTTCACTACGAATAAAACAAAAACAAGTGAAATCCAAAGGTTTTGTAAAAATGTCAGCCAATTGTTGTTCGGTATTTACATGGTGAGGCACCATATTTCCTTTTTCAACATTATCACTGAGAAAGTGATACCTAATGTCAATGTGCTTAGTTCTAGAATGTTGTACGGGGTTTTTAGCAATGCAAATGGCACTATTTTTATCACAAAACAGTGGAACACTATCTAGATCAACCCCATTGTCCTTATGTGTTTAAACAATCCAAAGAATTTGTGAGCAAGCACTAGCAGCAGCTACATATTCAGTTTCGGCTGTGGATTGTGCAACTGAGTTTTGTTTTCTAAAGGACCAAGCAACTAGTGAATTACCAACAAAATGACAAGCACCGGAAGTACTTCTCCTATCAATCCTACAACCCCCAAAATCAGCATCCGAAAAAGCTTTCAAAGTAATGGTTGAGGAAGAAGGAAGAAAAATGCCAAATTTTTAAATTCCATGTAAGTACCTAAGAATCTTTTGACGGCTTGACGATGTGAAGCGCGTGGGGAGGCTTGAAACCATGCACAAAGACGTACGCTGAATTGTATGTCCGGTCTTGACGTCGTGAGGTAGAAAAGTGATTCGACCATGCTTCTATATTCTTTTTGATCCACGGGTTCACCGTCTTCATCAAGTTCAACTGTTGTTGCTGTTCCCATTGGTGTCCGAAGGGGCTTGCGTTTGTCCATGTTGAAGCGCCTTAGGAGGTCTTTTGTATACTTTGTTTGATGCACAAAGGTACCCTCCTTGGTTTGCTTGATTTGTAGCCCCAAAAAGTACGTGAGTTCTCCCATCATACTCATCTCAAATTCTGAACTCATCATAGCTGAAAACTTGGACACAAGATCATGAGAGGCACAACCAAAGATAATATCATCCACATACACTTGAACGAATAATGAGTCATTGCCATGCTTAAGCAGAAAAAGAGATTTATAAACCGTGCCCATGGTAAACCCCTTTTCAAGTAAGAATGTTTTTAACCTATCATACCATGCTCTAGGGGCTTTTTTGAGACCGTACAAGGCTTTGGACTGTTTGTAAACATGATTAGGAAAATCTGGATTTTCAAAACCCGGTGGTTGTTTGACATAAACCTCCTCATCTATGTAGCCATTAAGGAAAGCACTTTTAACATCCATTTTATATAGCTTAGAACCTTTAGATGCAGCAAAAGCTAACAAAATTCTTATCGCTTCTAATCTAGCAATAGGAGCAAAAGTTTCATCCAAATCTACACCTTCAACTTGAGTGAAACCTTGAGCAACCAACCTAGCCTTATTCCTAACCACAACCCCATCCTCACTTTGTTTATTTTTAAACACCCATTTAGTTCCAATTAAAGTGTAACCTTGAGGTGGAGGTATAGTTTCTAAACATTATTTCTTTCAAAATTTTCTAACTCTTCTTGCATGGCAATAATCAAGGATTTATTAGTGAGTGCGTGTGATATATCTTTGGGTTCAAATGAAGCAACAAAAGTAGAATGAGCATGAGAGTTTGGATTGCAAAACCTAGACCGTGTGACTCGTTCGTGCAAGCTTCCAATAATATGTTGTGGAGGATGACTTTTGAGAACCCGGAGCGGAGTGGACACTTCACAAGCTTCTTCTTCTTCATGTTCATCACAAATTGATGAGCTTGTTACTTGAGAAGCATCTGGACCAGCAATGGTGGTCGTCGGTGCTGGCTGTGAATCAAAATCAGGAGCTGGAACAATGTCATTAGCTGCTGAATTTTCGGGCAGCAGCTCCACCTCTTCCTCATCTTAAACGAAAATGCTCTCCCCCTGCCAATATGGATCTGTACCTGCAATGTTTGAGCTAGTATCTGGGCTAGCTTCATCAAAAGACACCTCACAAGTCTCCACAATTTTGATAGTGTCAAGTAAAAGCACACGGTAGCCTCTAGTATGAGATGGATAACCAAGAAACATGCCATCAACGGATCTAGGTTCAAATTTATCAATATTACCATGTTTCTTAACAAAGCATTTGCAACCAAAGACCCGAAAGTGTGTAACACGCGCCTATGTCCAAACCGGAGCTCATGTGGTGTTTTACCTAGCTTAGCGCGCAAGAAAACATGATTTGAGACATAACAAGCAGTTGCAATC
This sequence comes from Tuctoria greenei, assembly GCA_036927565.1. NCBI lineage: Eukaryota > Viridiplantae > Streptophyta > Magnoliopsida > Poales > Poaceae > Tuctoria > Tuctoria greenei. The sequence goes on from JAYESD010000012.1 coordinate 46,209,147, forward strand.
GCATCTACCCAAAATTTCCTAGGAGTTTGATATTTATCAAGCATAGTGCTAGCCATCTCAACTAAGGTTTTGTTTTTTCTTTCTACAACACCGTTTTGTTGAGGTACGTATGGTGAAGAAAATTGATGATCTATTCCATTTTCAGTACAAAAGTGATCAAAAGATTGATGTTTAAATTCGATTATGTTATCACTTCTAATTGCTTTTAAAGATCCTGGGTGATCAATTGATCATTAAAGAAATAAATTTCTAAAGTGACTAAAAGCTTCATTCTTAGATGCCATAATGTAAACCCAAAAGTATCTAGAATAATCATCAACAATCACAAGAACATACTATTTACCTTCGAAGGATTGAACACGTGAAGGTCCTACGGTGTCAAGGTGCAAAAGTTGACCCGGTTCAGTTGTCATGGTCATTTTCTGTTCAATCCAGTCGCTCCAGATCTGCCTGAGACAAAGCCTATAAGATCGTTATTAAGTAATGAATTTGCAAATAGAGAACTATAGGAATCAATCCAATTCTCGTTCTACAACAAGAGAGGAGTATGTGAACCTGCAACCATCTTAGCATGTCTACAGGAAGAGCACCCAATTTCTTTGTCCCCTTTAAGCTTAGGCAGCCCACGTATGCAATCAAGAGCACTGACACGCGTTAGATGATCAAAGCCTATGTGACCAAGTCTACGATGCCAAAAATATAATTCCTTTGAATCATTAGCAACTAGACACATATGCTTAGAGAAAGACATATCAAAATCAGCTTTAAAAACTCTTCAAGACCGAGACATGTTAAAAATAAGCTCACTATTTGAATTTACGACTTTGAAGCAATTTTTAGTGAAAATAATTTCCAGATTTTCATCTAGCAGTTGTGAAACAGAAAGCAAGTTGTATTTCAAATTTTTATCAAGTGCCACATACTTCAAAGTGTAGTCATTATTTACTCTAACCCAAACCTTAGCAATTATAGGAGTTGAAGAATTATCAGCAAAAGTAACATTCTCTACACGTGACACAAAAGAGAGGGAGGAGAACCATTCTTTGTTACCGGTCATGTGGCGTGAGCAACCTGAATCCACAATCCAAATATTCTCCTTCCTCAAGCGTGTAACCTACATAGAAGCACAATACGTTGATGACTCAATACTGGGGTTAGTCAAAAGGCATTTAGGAATCCAGTACTGAGTCACACGACGTCCAACAGGAATAACATGTGAAAACTGAGATAAAACAGCAGGTTTATGAGCCAAAGCTTGAGGATTTTTATACCCAACTGCTGTCCTACGAGATGTTTCATGTGTAGCACGAAAAACAGTAGGTTTGGGGGCAAAGTTTGCATGTTTTCGACTCATTACAGTAGATTGCATGTTCCTATCATTCGGTTTAGCAAGTGCAGCAAATTTTGCATGAAAGTTATGAGATCTAGCAACTATTCTTTCCTTTTTCTGTTGTTTAGCTAGTCTATAACAAAAATCTATGACATGACCACCTCTACCACAGTAGGTACAATGAAATTTAGCATTGTGTTCATGTCTAGATGAGCAAGCAACATTTTTATTAGAAGTCGAATGAGACAACACTCCTGCATATTTGAAAACCACTTCTTTTTGTTTAGGAACTGTTTGAATCAAACCACTTCCTAATGACTTTACAATTTTAGGTGGATGTGCCTTAGCATGAGCATGAGAATCAAAACCTAAACCAGTTTTATCATAGCAAGACTTGGAATAATTCAGCAGTAAGTTTAGGTTCTTATTCCCATTACAAAACCAATCTAATGTCCTATGCATGTTATCATGTTTATTGTACAGATCAAGTCAATTTTCACATGAAGTTTTTCCTTTTAATTTGCAATTGGAACAAAATTTAACTTCATGAGAACATAAAGCATTGTTCAATATAGAAATTTCATTCATAGCATCTTATAGTTTCTTATCGAGATCATCACAAGTAGAACAATGCAAATCAATTGTAGAACAGCTAGCATCTTTCAAGTTTTTATCATTAAGTGCAGCAAGCTCTCTGTTCTTTTCAATTTATGACTCAAGTTTATCAAGTGTGGAGGCGTGCGCACTTCTTAAGCAGGACAATTGTTCATATATTAAATCACATGAGGAACAAGAATCATCACTAGGAATCAAGGATTTCAAACGATTAATTTCAGATTCTAATGACTCAATTTTAACAGTATTGTCCCTAAGCTTTTTGTCCTTTTTCTTAACTATAACGGTGGCACGAGAAATAGCATCACACATTTCTTTGCAAGTAGGACATACCTCTTCATTATCGCTGTTGTGTTCAGCCTCCTCCATACTTGATCTTGACTTACCCGCCACGAAGCACAAGTTTTCCAAATCAACTTCATCTTCATCACTTCCAATGTCCACATCGCTTGAGCCAAGTTCTTGAAGTGCGGAGATAAAACTGCTCACCAATTGACGTTCTGTAAAACCCTCCTTTCTCATCGTATCTTTTTGCAGAGGAGTGCTCCGTCCAAGTTTGATTTTCGTCCCGGGAAGTAGGACCTAAAACGTTAGGGCAATCTGAACGAAAATGTCTCGTCTTACCACATTCGACACATCGTTGAGGTACGGAGCTTCCTCTCCTTCTAGTTCTCACATTTTACAATGCTTTCGAGAACATAGTAGAGAGAAGTACTAGCTCCTCCTCTGGAAACTCCTCAATCTGTTCAAGGGTAGAGAGGACAACAAAACAAGTGTACCACAAGATGAAGATTGGCCGGAGCTAGGCATATCACATTGAGAAACAAAAGCAATAGACTTGTTGGGGTTCTTACGTGATATTATATGAATATCATGAGTTTTTAACTAGAAATATAGCACATATAAAGTAAGTGTACTCGTGAAAGAAGATTCACAAATAGATGTGACTTTCATATCCCAAATTGACATATCTAATGCACTTAACAATTGCCTAGCATTTTAAGCATCTGAAAAATTAACATTGACACTACGCAAGTTGCTGAGAATTTTATTAAAGCAAGCAAAAAGGTCATCAATGGACTCACCAGGTTGCATCTCGAAGCGCATGTATTCTTTCTTGAAGATGTCTTGCCTTACCTCCTTGATCGTGTTGGATCCTTCGTGGTAGTCACAAAGTGCTTTCCACACATCATACGCAGATCGGAGGTGTGCAACACGGTCGAAGTCGCTTTGAGTTAATCCTTGTATGGTCAAGTTACGAGCCTTGTTGTTGTTGTCGACATATCTCAAATTTGTAGCTGTAACTTGATCGTTTGACGGCACTTCGTAAGGCTTGTATAACTTCTCCTATATTGCGAACCCTTGAGCCTAGATGAAGGCTTCCATACGTGCCTTCCAAACCTAAAAATCAATACCACTAAAGACACAAGGTTTTGCGAAGTATTGCTCCATGATGATTAGTCAAAACACATGCAAATCACAAAGATTAGAGCAACCTGGCTCTGATACCAATTGTAGGATCGAAGAGCACGTGAAAAGCTACCAGAGGGGGGTGAATGGTATATTTAAAACTTTTTCAGCGGAAGCAATAAAAACCCCTCGTTAGAAAAATGATCTGTTAAAGAAATCGTGTGTGAGACTAATCTAAACATGTTTCACCGTGATAAAAGTGATAGATATCAGAGAGAATCAAGTCACGAAGATGACACAACAAGAATCACTCAAATCCGTCGAGAGAAACTAGAGTTACGATCAAAAGATCGAACAAAGATCAATCTATCCTACCCGAAAAAAAAAAAAACAGATCTGTAATACTGCAAAGAAACTCGTGTAGATCAAAAACCACAAATCCAATGACCGTGAATTTTAACATATGATAGATAATCAAGTTTTGAATACAACCCAAAAAGAATCACGTCAATTGGATCTGTAAAACTCGAGTTATGATAAGACCACCGAAGAAAGGTAGTGCTGTGCAGAAAACTCGACGAGAAAAACTTGTCTGGAACAAACCAGACGAACAAGGCATAAAAGTTCCTTTCAACTACGAATTTTATTCAATGGAACACAAGAGGAACAACCCTAAAGTCGTCTCCCAAGAGCTCTAGCCTCCCCTGCTTATATAACCAACCCTTAGGCCAACCCAAACCTAACTAGGACACTAATCCTACTCAATTCACAAATGGAAACTTTCCATAACTGCTCAAGACTCTTCTTTATGCAGATAGAAGCAATCTTAAGACTTTCAAACACCTTAAAAACATATCCCACATTCCTAAAACAACTCAAATTTGTGACCCAAATGAAATCCAATCATAACCAACTCAAAACATTTCATATTTGAGTCAAACCTGACTCAGCCGCAACTTGAGTCCATAACCTAGTCGACTGGACCTTTTCGACCAATTCTTTATGTCCACATATCTTCATCACGCCTCAGAACCATGTAGCCACGTCCATGCACTCCTTGCACACGTGCAAACATCATCCAATGACGTCCATGATACCTTCATGTGCATTGTTCTTGATTCAAGCATGCTGCGCGACCTCCCAATCAACTCAACCACAATTCCTCCCGAACCTTGTTGTTGAACCTCATCTTCTCTCTAACACTAGTTCAATGGATCCCGTCACCAACCATGTTTTGAACTCAAGCAACACCTGCACATGAATAAACAACCAATACTTCCGAGCACAAGTCCTCGACTTGACACTCGTTAGTTCCGAAACTACAACATTTTATGTGAGCACTTCACATAAGCATGTTGCAAACCATAGCAAAATGATATGAACCATATCAACCAAAACTTAGAAAATTAATACTAAGCAATCTTTCCAACAATGTAAATCAAGTTCGAAACATTTCACAGAAAAAGCAGGAACATTGCGATCAACTCCGAATCTTGCCAAAACTAACCCGAGCTTGAGCCAGAGCTTGTCAAAGCTAGTACAACCTAGCGCCAGGGCTTACCAAAGCTAGTACAACCTAGCGCCGGAGCTAGAAAAACATGTCAGAGCTAACCAACATAAGTCGAACCTAGCAAAAACCTATCGGAGCTTAACAAAGACATGCCAGAGCTAAAGTCGGACCTTGCTAAAAAGATGTTATGGCAGCATTCAAAACTTTTATTGTCAAAGCCAATATATTCAGCACACATAGGTCTCACGTGATCACAAGATATCAGCTTATGACCTTAAATATACTCTCATTTTCAAAGTCATTCACATATGGTATACGCATATCGTGTAGTAACTGAAATTGTGGAGCAGCCGGAAGCTTTGGAAGTCCAGCTGCTGGAGACTAACATAGACTCGGACTCGCAAACAGGCAAGCCGCGGTTTGCATTTAAGTTTCTTACAGTGTCTTTGCAGTTTTCTTTCACCTTACGTCTTTAGATGTTTGTGCATTACATTTGAGGTGTTTGACATCCACTTGCATGACCAAATAACCCAGGGAGTGGTTAGAATAGCTCACAGACTCGTGTAGTAGCTGCCACGCTTATATTCATAGGGATCTGGTAGAAGTCGAGTAGTTGGAATCTACTCGCGAGATAGGATTTTATCACACTGGATTAATTAGATCAAGGGATGATTTATAAAAATAAAATGGAGACCGGTCAGAGATTAGTAGGAAGCGACAAGAGGTGGTCTTGGTCGCATAGCTCTGACCTTTTCGATTAAGACTCGTGCCGTGTGCGGCCCTGCTGGACAAGATTGAATTGTACCGGTGACATACTAGAGAAATGGGAACCAGTAAACTGACGTAGGTTGATACTAGTTTGTCGAAGCATTCCGTTCTATTTTATAGGCGTGGGTTGAGGGCAGCAAGGTGTAAATTAGCTGGTGGGCACGTCAGAGTACGCCCCACGCAGTGACCTCCTGCTCATGACAGTTCAACCGGTTCAGCATTCAAGTGTTGTCTAAAAGGTGGCCATATACGACTAGTACTAAAGTGTTATGTAGGTACTCCTGTATGTACTCGCTGGCACTTCCGAAAGTGCGTATGTGTCGTGTTGTCCAGGTGTGTCCTGATTGCAATCTTTCTGTCTGCAATAGAGGCTAGAATAACATGAGTATGTTATGGACTCGTAACAGTTTTAACAAACTCGATGTTAAACATCCTCCAAAACAAGACTATCTGGGTTGGTCACTTTTCTGGCACACTGGACCAGCCTTTATTAAAATCTGATTTTGGTCATGCTAAAAGCATTTCGATACCTTGACACAAAAATGAGAGTCTAAGTTAACTCGATCAGCTTTCCAACAAGTATTCACTTGCCTCCAGATCTGTTTGGGATCAAAGGTTATGATAGTTCAAAGTGGACAGACCTGCTGGAAATATTTCAGCAGCACTCTAATTAGAGGTATCCACTTTGATTCATATGCTTCCTGAATTTTCAATTCAAATATCACAAAACTCAAAACTACAAAGTTGTAGAATAAATAATGAGCTTTCTGGAAATGTATCACCCAACTCATGGTAAGTTGTGTAATACAAGTTATGACCAAAACACTACAAAGTACAGAAATACATTTCCGTGTTCTGCAGTTTGGAGCAGTTTATGTTCCATTGATCATATCACTAGTTTAAATTGGAAAACTGGTCCTGGAGTGAAATAGAGGTTGCAGACGGCCTCAATAACTGCTCTCGTCAAAGTGGGTTGGACATTAGAAGTGATGCAAGAACTTTAACCAGGTTGATTTGAATTGCAACATTCAAAATTTGGGTTCACTGTCCAGTTTCTGGTCCTGCTGACCAGTCTAGAAAGATTAAAACATTTAGACCAGTAAAAGGAAAAATTTGGACTGGAGTTCAACTACAAAGTTGTAATACACTCAAACACCTTTCCAGAATGCATTGATTTTCCCTATTATCATTTCTGGAGTGAACGTTATGGAAGTTTTCGTCAACAGGTACAAGAAGTTCTAAACTGGAGGGTGAATCACAGTTCTGTTCCAGCTTACTATCCTGTATATATTTGATATTTTCATAAAGTTAGTGACAGAACTAGGATTTGAGTTGAATATAAAAGGTTTAGTTCACTTCATAACCTTTCCGGATGGTACTCTCACACCTCCAGGAGAGCTCTGGAACAAAAGTTATACAGGTTTGAAGTTGACAAGATTTTTTTTGGAATTTTAACAGAACCTCCCCTGTATATGTGGGTGTTTGTCCACAGTTTATACAGATATAAAAGTTCAAGGTATGGAGATAATGTGAATTACAACATTGTACAACATCATGTTAACATCCCAGAAATGCAATAATTCAACCCTCAACAAGTGTTATACAGGTTATAGCGCGCCAACTTCAAACTGGCATGTTAAGGTACTAGTTCTGGACTGCTAGAACATACATAGCGACAAATTGATTTAGGCCCTGTTAATGTAAGTTTTAGCTCAGGAGATGAATAAGAAGTTTGTATAGGACTTCCTAATATTGCCATAAATGTATAGTTACCAGAGCTTACAGAAGATACTCAAACAGCAGAGGTTAAAGAGTTCTTCAAACGTCTCAAAGATTCAGAAGAGGCTCTGCATGAACACACGAAAATGTCAATCCTCAGTTTTGTGACTAGAATTATGGCAATTAAGTCTAAGTTCTTCTTTTCTAACAATTGTTACAACATGCTCATCGATTTGTTCAAAGATGCCCTTCCACAACCCAACAAAGTGCCTAAGGATATGTACAACTCGAAGAAAATTCTTTCCGGTCTTGGTATGAAGCACGAAAAGATTGATGTGTGTCCGGACAACTGCATGCTTTTTTGGAGAGAGCATGCCAATGAGAACAAATGTTTGAAATGTGGTCAATCGGGGTTTGTCGAAGTTGTTAATAACGATGGTAATACTGCGACGACGGAAGTCCCACGTAAGCAGCTTCGTTACTTACCTCTGACACCGAGGTTGAAGCGGTTGTTCCTTTCAAAAAAATGGCCAGACACATGAGATGGCACAAATAAGGTGAGCGTGAGAACAATGGAGTCATGACGCACCCGTGCGATGGTGAGGCATGGGAGGCGCTGGACCGGTTCGACCCAGAATTCGCTCGTGAAGCGAGAAATGTTCGCATCGGGTTGGCGACAGATGGGTTCACGCCGTTCAGCACAAACGCCGCACCATACTCCTATTGGCCCGTCTTTGTCATCCCGTACAATCTTCCACCGGCTTTTTGCATCAAGAATGAGTTTATGTTTCTTAGCCTCATTGTACCTGGGCCAGATCATCCTGGGTCATGTCTCAATGTGATGTTGAAACCGTTGATCGAAGAGTTGAAAATGTTATGGACAGGAGTCGAAGCGTATGACTATTACAAGAAACAGAAATTCAACCTCCGAGCTGCTTATTTGTGGTCCGTTCATGATTTTCCGGCATACGACACGTTTTCTGGATGGAGCACTCATGGTCAGTTGACGTGTCCGATACGTGCCTCGGATACCGATTGCTTTCGACTTACCCATGGAGGCAAGATATCTTACATCGATTGTCATAGACGTTGGCTGCCTCCGAATAACATGTTTAGAGAACAGAGGAATGTCTTCAGAAAGAACACCGTTGTCACTAAAGGACCACCGAAACGTCTTAACCAGTCAGAAATATCTGATATGTTGGACAAATTGGTGCCAGATGAAGGTTGTCCTAGATATTTCGAAGGTTACAGAGACAAACACAATTGGACTCACATATGTGGACTTTGGGAGTTACCGTATGTGAAGTCGTTGATTCTAAGGCACAATATTGATGTTATGCATCAAGTGCGTAACATGGCTGAATGTATCATAAGCACATGCATGGACATGAAGGGCAAAACAAAAGACAATTTAAAGGCTCGAAAGGATCTTGCCGAGCTTTGTAACCATCAAACTCTTGAGCTCTCAGAAAATGGTGGTAAACCATGCGCTCCTTTCTATCTTCGACCTAAAGAAAAAAAAAGAAGTTCTCGAATGGTTGCAAAGGTTGAAACTCCCAGATGGTTATGCAGCTAGTCTGAGACGAGCCACGAATGTTAAAACAGGAAAGCTCATTGGATTGAAGAGTCATGATTATCACATAATCATGGAAAGACTTCTGCCTATTATGTTTCGAGGCTATTTTGACGATGCAGTGTGGAAGGTGTTAGCCGAGCTTAGCCACTTCTATAGGCAACTCTGTGCGAAAGAAATCACACCAGAGATGATGACTAAATTGGAAAAGGAGGTTCCGGTACTTTTGTGTAAGATGGAAAAAAAATTTCCTCTAGGATTTTTCAATCCAATGCAACATCTCTTAATTCATCTTCCATTTGAAGCGAAAGTGGGCGGTCCATTACAACATAGGTGGATGTATCATATTGAAAGATCACTTAGATATCTGAAACCAATGGTTGGTAACAGGGCAAGGGTCGAAGGTTGCATCGTCGAAGCTTTTACTCTTAAGGAAGTAGGATACTTCTCAAGTGTTTACTTTGCAGAGGAAAACAATGTTAATACTTCGGTAATGCAATACAATATAGATGAGCATCCTCCTTGTAGCGATCTCTCCATTTTTGCAACAAGAGGCACTACTGTTGGTAGTTACACTTCCTATGATGTTAGCAAAAAAGAAAGGCGTGCTGCATTCTTTTACATGTATGCTAATATGGAAGAAATGAATGAATATTACAAGTAAGTGTTTCTCCTACACTTATGATTTTCACCATCTTTTCTGACACATGTATTCTAAAAGGTTCTCTTTGTCGTGTAGTATGTTCGACAAGCAAAATTGGAGACATAGACATCAACCCACGAGCAAGCAAATAGAACATATTCGACGGGAGGGAATAAATGGGGGATCTAATTTTCTCTCCTGGTTTCGAGATCATGTAACGTTTTCTCGATGACTAATCAATGATAACAATGTTTTATTATAACTTAAGAATGCTTACGTTTTCTAATAACTCCATATCTTGGGCAGTGCCAAAAAGATGCCAACGTCCATGACGATTTGCGACAACTATCCCGTGGAGTGGTTAATGTTAGAAGCTATGGTCGATATGACGTCAACGGCTTTCGATTCCGTACAACTCAATTTGAATCTCTTCGTCCTCTCGCGGCAACATGTAATACCGGAGTTGTGATGAGGGCAATCGATTCGCAAGATCATGAAACGCAGTACTACGGGATTATTAAAAAAAATCCTTCAACTCACTTTTGTCGCAAACAAGCAAATTTGAGCGGTATTCTTTGACTGCGAATGGTTTGATTCCATTCATGGAATTCGAGTAAACGAATATGGCATGGTCGAAGTAAAACACAAGGAACGGTTGAAACGATTCGATTCATTAGTTCTTGCACACCAAGTAGAGAAAGTGTACTATCTACCTTATCCATGCAATAAATTCAAAGCTTGGTGGGTGGTACATAAGGTGAATACTCGTGAGCGGTTATACACTCCAGGAGATGATGATTACCATGACGAAGCTGAGGTTGATTGTGTCTACCAAGAGGAAAAGTTGCCAGTCTCCTTCTCAGTCGAGCCCGGTGTAGGACTCGATGACTTAGTTGGAGACGCTGAAGATATCGAGGCTGGCACAGAAGCAGAAACAGAATCAGAATCGGAACTTGAAGATATCGATGACATAGTCGAACCTGCTGATTTGCGCAAACGAAAATGATATGCAGAAGAAGAAGATCGATGGGCTGGTTTAGGGAGTAGGGTGCATGATCGTGATGTTTATGAATTTTGAAGTAACGTTTTATTCACTAATTTAACATTAATTATGTATATTATCTTTGCATGATCGTGATCGTGCAGGAAGCATGTAGAAGAGAAGCCAATGGGTGGCTAGTTTAGAAAAAAATTTAACCCTAATGTTTTGGCGCTATTACCATGTTATGAATAGTGCTTGTATTCATATGAGGCCAGCAGACCCAAATATATAGAGTACAGGATAACTACAAATATACAGAAAACCTCTTACATAAAGAAGAAATACAAGAGAACTCCTATATCTCTATCAACTTTGAGTTGATTATATAAAGTGAACTGAGAGATTAGGAGCCGAAAACAAGTTTCCTGACTCTATGAAGTGGTTCTCTTTCCTGATTCTAAGAGTTTATCCGAGAGGGGAATAATAGAGAGTCACTTTCAGACATAGTATATCTTCTCTTCAGATTTGTGGAGAATAAATTCTAGATAAGCTCTACCAAACAGACTCTAAATAACTTCGTTTCAATCTTCTATAAAATAAGAGCATCCATGTCACCATAAAATGCATATGGTAAACAATTAAGAAGATATACCATTAGCCATAATTAACAATTTTGCTACAGCCATTGAGGTAATGTAAAAAAACCAAAGTGAAGAAACTATAATTTTTTTCCAAATAAACAGTTCAGATTTGTTTCAAGATACCTACGTAGCAAGGCATCTGATTCTGAACCACCTGACCATGTTGGGGATATTTTTGTGCCACCTGACCAATTGGCGGATTTTCTTGTGTGTTTGTCTTATCCTGACTCTCGATATAGACCATTTTTCACAGAAATCTTCCAAAAATAATCAAACTGAAAATATAAATGAAAAGGATATGACTATTAGTTAACTTTCTACTAAAATGATATTTTAAACTATAGAACTAAAGGGTTTTAAAGTTATATTTTAGTTATATGTTAGACTGTCATTGACATAGAGTGATGCCACAAGTAATTATAACATGAGTGGTAATGCTTAAAAAGCATGGCAATTTAATGTAATTCTGAAGTATTCATCTAATTGAAAGTTGCTTACCAATGGATCCAGGACCACATGTCAGTGAGACATTGTTGGTAACAGAAAAGGCATGAAACTTTCAGCAAAAAGTACGGAAACAAGGACGGCATAACATGGACTAAAGTAACCCAAGCTACAAACTCATAAATTTGACATGACCATTGAGAAAAACTAGCCAATGCTAATTTGTGCACCGATGAGCATATAAGGTAACATGCTTAGAACTAAAATGAAGGTGTTAACTATTGATTATAAGGATTGTTTACAGGAAAAGGATACAAGCATCTTATGTTGAACCAATTCAAATTCAGATTGTTCAGATCATTACAAATGAGCCACCGTTTTCAATTCATTGACCCACCCTCTTCAATTCTCCATGGCAAAAAGATATTTGGTTTGTTCGTCTGAATTAACTGTACCTGGCTAGAGGCTGTAGCATAGACATTATCCTCAAATTGCACAACAAGTTTTTGAAGTGCAATCAGATATAGGTGGTCAGATGGGTCTGGCCAAACGGGCCCGCACGAAAGCCCACCAAAAATGCACGACCTAAACCCGGCACAGCTTGAAACAAATGAGCATGGACTGGCCCGAAGCTTGGGGTGGGTCGTTCTAGGGCCCGGCCTCAGGCCCATCGAGTTGACCGGGCACGACTCGTTTATGGTTGGCCCGGCCGATCCGGTTGTATGGCCCAGTTAGCCCGCAAGGCTCCAGCCCGACACAACCCGTTTAAGCTCGAATAATATATTTTTTGCTATTTTTACTGTATTTTAAAACAAATGTGCCACGGGCCGGCCTAACCCGGCACGGCCCGTTTATGGTCCGACACGCGTAAAATGAACTCAGGCCGTACACGGGCCTTGACCTTCCGCCCGTGGCTGACCTGGCACAACCCGATTTTTTCGGCGATGTGAAGGGCCGAGGTTTTTAAGGACCGAGCCCACCGAGCTCGGGCCGGGCTGGCTCGGCATGGCCCTGTTGGCCACCTATTTGGCCCCTGGGACTGATACTGGCAGTTTCTTTTTCAGCGTCTCAATTCTATATAAATAAAGAAAGAGGAATTTAAAAGAAATTGCAAATCAGTGTTGATTGGGATTAGAAGGGAAGAAAGAGGAAGGAGACGCATCTTGTTGACGATCTTGTTGTGATTCTTGATCGTAATAAGAGAATGCATGTCGCCTCCACCGCCAGAAGCGCCAGTGCTAGCAGTAGGGTCAGCAACCAGATCGTTGTCGATGCCTTGCTGCCCTGTGGACTGGTCGTTGGATTCCGTCAAGATTCGGTACCGGGCCACAGATATTCTTGGCAACAAGAAAGTCCATTGGCTCTGAGTCTTTGACTAGCAACAGCTACACGAGGAGTGTGGAGAGGAAATAAGAAGTGACGGTGATGGGGAAAGAGCGTCAGCCCTAGCCGACCAGGGAGGAGACACCACAATATTTTTACTCATTTAATATTAATTAAGACATGATTTCATTTTTTACAAGTATAACTCCTAGTTGTCATCCGATGGATGACAAGCTGAAGTGTCCATCTAGTGTAAGACTGGATACCACGTCATCTCCTATCGTTGACCAGATGGACGACTATGCTTGGAGACATCCAACGTGGTGAACACGACATTTGGCAACAACACGTTCACCTGGTGGACGATTGACCTTGTATATAAGGCGCGCTAGCCAGACCTCTGCGCGTTGGGGCGAGTGAGAGTGAGAAGGAGGGAAAAGGATAAGAGGAAGGAGGATAAAGAGAGGGACAGGGAGAGAAGATATTTTTTCTTTTATTTCGAAAATGCGGTTAGATTTGTAGTGGTAATTTAATATTTGTAGTATTGAATGCAGATTAGTAGTAGTACTTGTAGTATTCTTGTACGTTAGTAATAGAAATTTTAGTTTAATTCCAGAAATTTAATTTTGTTTAGGGAATGCAATTATAAATTAGACTAATTATATTAGTTATTCAGTTTATTTATGTTTTCAATTTTTTATTTACATAGGGGAAGAAGGGAATGAGGAATAGAAGTAAATTTTTAAATTTTGAAAATGCAATTAGAAATTAGATTATTTATTATAGTTAATTTAAAATAATAGTCTCTTTATAAATTTATTAATTTTAGTTAGTTTATTTAATTTAGTTATTTACTATTTTAAACAAGATTTTTTATGTAGTGGTTGCTTTATTTATTTTGTAAATTATACTACATAATTTCATTTTGTAGATTGAATTACAATATTTATTAAGTATATTTAATTAGATTACTTATCTAGTTTTAGTTTATGTGTAATTGCTTTTACGTATTTTAATCGTATATTAGTTCCTAAATTTTGAGTTATAGTTTTCTAAGTATATTTTAGTATAAATATGTTACAATTATTTGAATGTAATTATTAGTATTTCTAAATAGTAGTAAATGGTTTTAATATGTTATAAATATTTATATTATTTCTAATTATGTGTAATTATTCTAATTATGTGTTTAATTGTAGTTCATTATTTTATTTTGTAGGACTGGAAGATAATATATATTTTCAGATTTTTATGGACAAGGGAAGATTAATCACAGTCCTACAGGGGTTGATTTATCAGAATTCCCTTTTATAATTTAATGAATACCAAGTCCAACTGAAAGGACATTTTTGGATGTTTATTGGTAGTTGTTATAGATGTTTACAACTGAAAGGACTTGAAGATACACAGAGTTATGAGCCGTGTAACATAGTTTTTTTTTTGGAAATACTTGAACTTAATGGAACTCAAGTTTGGAAGACTTATGCAGTAAAAGCCTTTGATATGTGGGGTCTTTGATGCTTTTTGTTCAAGTATAACCGAAGGAGATAGTTGATGAGACAAATCATGCTATTGTTGACGAGGAAAGTGTCATTGAAGAAGAAGGGGAAGATGTAGAAAAATATAATGAGGAAGGTGCGACTAAACTGTTCATAGCGCGACAACAGATCAAACAGATGAAGGAAAGTAGAAAGAACACTCCATTCAGGTACCAATTTCGACCATCAATATAACTCAATTATGTGAAGGAGTAGACATTTCTTACAAGCATTGCTGTTAGAAATGATCTAGTTCCATTTGTACTTGGAAAGAATTGTGCACGCAAATATTTTATACATAATTGAGGTTAATCCAGGGGAGGGATCCTGAAATAAACATTTCCACCCAATCAAACGCTGACACGTGGTAGCACACATATCAAACGGCCCACCTATAGAGTATACGAGAGAATCCAACAGCGTAGCAACAAAAAGGGTTAGAGGATCTACCTACTAGCCTCCAGGAGAAAGCACACCACGGGAGGAGCGAAGAAAGACTCGGCTGAACCCCTAGCTTGGCCGACTTGTTCCTGGCGCCAAGCCCGGACTTCGGACACGTGCTGACTCCATATGGCTCCATGAAGGTGACTCTGACTGCTTTGCGCGAAATTAGTGGCAGGAACTGACTTGACTTTGTGTATAAATAGGACACCTCACTTCATCACACACCACTTGATCAACACTCTCTTGTATACACACTTCTTCGAAGTCCTTAGTGGTGTTTAGGCTGTAGAGAAGAGGCTCATGTGTCTTTTCTTGTATTTATGATATTATGCTTATTAATATCATTAGTTCTTTATTATTCATATGCTTGGGTGAAGCGTTTCTTGTTTGATTGTAGAGCCCATGTATATGGTAGGTTTAGTTGTTCTTAAAATTGTATAGTAACCATGTTCTTATGTTATCATAAACATCATAAGCCTTCACTAGAGTGTGATTAGGTATGATATCAATATCTTAGTATGAATAACATAGTGCTTGGTTCTAACATTGCTTCAACGATGTTTAGGTTAGTCATTGCCTTAGGATGGTACTTGTACTCGGGCTCCTAAGGTATTTATTTAACATGTAAGCAAGGTGCTTAGATAGTTAAGTAGCGTCAGATTTCTCGTAGACCCATGGGTTGTAGGGGTAAGCAGTAGGTGGTGATAGCCCTAACCTTCTATTGTATTCTCCAATGTTCGGCAACTCCACAGGCTCTTGGCGATAATCATTCTGGTTTTTGCTATAGGTAAACCCGTGTCTGATATGTTTGACCATTAATTCCTAGTATTCACCACTAACATACCCATGTGCACACTACTTAGTCTATGCATATGTACAGTAGAAGCATATTAGGAGTGATCCTTTCTTAGTCTAACTCCCACTAGGACTATATCATCTCTAGGAGTAGATTGCTTAGGTGTGTGTCTAACCATCAATATTATTAGTTTACCCCTGTCAATTACTTAGTATTCTATATCTTGATAATAAGAATAGTATTTACTTTACTTCATCATCTTCTTTTGGGAGAAATACGACACCCTTGAAATACTCTTTGGTGAAATGCTACAATGGTATCTTTCGTGCGCTCGTGGATCTCATCTCTTAACGGAGATGATTTGTGCTGTTAAAAAATACTAACAAGAATTTCTGGCGGCATTTCCGGGGGAGGCAAAGAAAGTAAATGATAGCTATCACTTATGATTAACCTATAGTTGCTAGTAGTTATTAGATAGGTTTACCTTGCTTTGTTTTCTCCGTTTGTGTGAAATCAGGGTAGCGTTTTGTTAGTCCATCTCATGGGAAAGACAACGAGGATGCAAGTACTCAACTGCAAAAGTAATTCAATATGTACCTCGACAAGATCTTTCCATTGAGCAACACCATTGCCCACCACAGAAGGATTCTCCAGCTTCCAGCACGAGCCAAAGGCATCTATCCTCAATGCTTGGGGGAGGCTCCAAGATCATATCTTGGTTTTCCTTCACCATGGAGTGGATGGTTGGCTCATCGTCCAACACTCCTACAACGGATTGACTTCATCAACTCGTGGTCACATTTATGCTAAAGATGGAGGTGGCCTCTTCTCAATGATCATGAGAAGGATGAAGATTTGTTTGAGAAGAAGGTCACCATTCAAGGGATGGACCAATGAATGATGCAGTCCCATCGGTATGGCATGAACACAATAGACAAGGTGGACATGCTAGTTATGGAACTAGACATCCTATTGAATATCGAGAAGGTCAAGCTAATGGAGAAGTGTTCAGATGATCCAAGCCATGGATATTCACATGATTATTTGAAAATTTATGTCAACATGGGACACTTGGAGATTTGCTTCCCTAAGACGTTTGAGATTCTTCTTTTCCAAGAAACAATTCCAATGGCCATCATCCACATGAAGCTCAAGGGTGGAATCAACACCACCCTTGGAATCAAGGAGGCAAGGAAGATTTCAACAAGTCAAATGGGCCGAACATCAACTAATCCTACCCTGAAGTATCTTGTCCTTGGCCAAGCAAACCGATGATGACATACCCATGAAGCTATTGGTCAATAACAAGACACTTGGAAAAGCATTCAAGATCCAAGTGTTCCACAACCCTTTGTCGGACCCTACACCTTGACCAAGCCTGTGTAACCTTGGGCAAGAGACATCGTGGATGAAGCATTTCTTATTTGATTGTGGATTACACATGTCTTCATGCCCATGAAAGCCTTTGATCCAAGATCAAATATAGGTTCACTCAAAAGAATACCTTTAAGGCCAATGTGACACCCCCGAAGAAGGACAACCTCATTTTGAGCTAATAAAGAATATCTTCAAGAAGTAAAAGCCATCATGATGCCATCAAGACTTTACCAAGGCGACGGAGAGGCCCGGGACACCACGTGCCTCACTGTCCAAATGACCACCAAAGAAGGATTGGCGTGTCATGCAAGAGAAGTCATCCACACCTTCATCTCCGGGTATGGACGACAAGTCAGCATGCTAAATAGGACGAAGGTATGTCTTGCTCATCGGACTTCAAAATTTTGGTGAGTCCTTGCCAATAGGTTAATTAGTAGTTATCTCATTTTTCCCCACTGGAAACTTGAATTTTATCATCAAACCTGGCATTTACATTTAGCATGTTTGAATTTTCACACTTGCATGCTGGAAAGTAAAATTTTCAACAGACGTAAAACTTAAATTTTGAATTAGGGAAGAAATTTATTTGGGTATGAACTTAGGGCATAACCACTTGAATTTATATTCCTAACTCAAACAAAAAAGATTTCTCTTGTTCCTCAATGCATTGGCAAGTTGTTTTGTAGTTGGTAAGGATAATTTGACAAGGAGTCTGATTTGCTTTTGCTAACGTAACCTACTTTCGAGTTGTTCTGTTTGTTCTTGATTACATCGCAATCAGGACAAAATGTGTAAAGAGGTTGTTTAGCAAGAAGAAGGGAAGTCTCAATGAGTTGAAGACACCATCGAGAGGATTCAAGCACATATAACTCCATCGATCTCGTTTGGAGTTCAAAAGGGGAGGAATGCTCAAGATGATGGGCCGATGGAGTAGCAATATTAAGCTTCATTCATCATGAACTTCAACCTCAACTTTGCAATAGACATCGAATATGAAGGCTACACCAAAGTCACAGTCGTGAGTTTCTCACACAAAGACTTTCAATCCGAACCGCTTTTCAAAATGAGATATGGATTGCATTATGATTGAATGATTTTTCTTGCATCGGTGAGGAAGGTTTAGACCTCCTCATCGTTCAATTCTTATGTACCCTCACAAGGGTAAGTCTTGGCGTTACCTTTATATTTTTTCAAAAAGAATGTCACGTTCCTTAGAAGTAACTAAAACAAGTAGCTAGAAACTCATAAGCATTATTTAATAGACTTAGTCATTTTTTCCTAGGTTTAGTAAACAATGATTATGAAATAACTTAATAGGTGAATTGACATGTAGCAACCTAGGAATAATGATGACCATAATTTTATTTGAATTTCATGCATATATGGGGTCACTGGATTTCACATACCTAGGAATGACAATAAAAATATTCGGGATGATAAATTTAGAATCTTGTTTGTCATGGTCCAAAAGATAAAAATTTGCTCTTGTAAAAAGAAATGATAGTTAGAAAATTTTGAGATGAAGGGACCCATACATTGTACATCTATCACTAGCATTGCTATGAAGAGAAGCTTTAAAGAAAGTGCAAATCAATTTATTTACAAAGCGCTACTTTTATGGTAATGAAGAATACATTGTTTATGGCACACTCAAAATTGGACCCATTGCATCTTTGTTGTATTTCTTCCTCGGATGTACAAATGAACTTCGGTTACCTAATATGAAAATCCATTTGTACAAGTACCGGGAGCTAACCATCCCCCGCCATCCAAGAGGGAAAACTTGCAGGAGTAAATTTTGTGCAGACATACAAGAAGTCGATCATTGAATAAAGTCTTGTAGGTACCATTTCAATATCTCTTGGCCAATGAGTAAACAAGCATGGTTGAAAGATGAGGCCCGATCTTCTGAAAGGTAATGGGTAAGTCGATTAATGGAGATCTCGACGTTGATGATCCGAGGCTCTCGAGGAGAACACGAAAAACCTCTGCAATCACTACACCATCGCTCCGTTGGTTATCAACCGTGCTGCACACGATTGACCTCGCCAAGAAGGCTAATCCCTGCAAGTGCAACCGAGAACACAAGCAAGAACAAGGTAGAAGCAACCTGAATTGGAAAGTTGGGGTCTCACAAACCGATGAACGGCGAAACTGTGTATAACAGATTAATCTTAGCAAAACCAAATTATTCATGGCAGCTACTATGGAGTACATATAGGTGGGAGGACGTACAAGGGGGTGTTGGGATCATGACCTAACCATAAGATACAAAAATAATGTACTTAGACTTGATAAATGGCCCAATGGCCCAATACGGTGGCGCAGCACCCTGACAGATTCTGCACTTGATTTTGTTTCGACGATTACCGTCGACTCTGAAGGAATTTTGACATGGGACCGGCGCCATGGGAAATTTTATCCTCTCCCCTCTCCGTGCATTGTAGAACGTTCAAAATGGAGTTCGTATGCATCTTGGGCATCCGTTTTAGTGCGTACTTCTCCTGGACTCCGAGTTGGATATGATTTTGAGTTTGGTTCGGTTTCCATCTTCTTTGAACGAATTCTATGGTCTTCCACATACCTAATACTTCATCCAAGTACTCCTTGAACCTCTCCATGGATCCTAATCACAATTAAATTATTAAGTAGCAATCTATGCTCAAAAACATATAAGGAAATATATAAGAACGAGCTCACCTCTGAAATTAATTGTTGTGTGTGAACTCTTTTGATTGCATCTTGTATGTTCAATGGAGTGTTGTTTGTATCCATAGAAGTTATGTCCTCATCATCCTCCCCTTCTTGAATTGGAGTCATCCTCGACTCATGTTCATCTCCTCTCATGTGTTGGTCCAAATGTGCAACGCCATCAAATCTTCTTGTATGCATGAATGGAGGAGGCCAAGGTGGTGGATGACATAGTGCGCCATCTTGATCTTGTCCATCAAATAAGAGTGCACATTCACTTGAGCCAGAATCACAAACAAATAAACATTGTGCCATGTTTGTAGGTGCAATGATAACGTGCATGATCTCATCATTCTCCCCTTCTTTATGACAAGCCGTCCTCGGCTTGCTTGTATGTCAAGCAGAGAGACTTTTGGGGATAGAGTGAGCATTGTCCATATTGCACAACCGCAGTGAATAGTTCTTTTGTCGTCCCTGCTGCTTGGAAAAAATACTAAAAAAACTTGACAAGATATTATTAGCGTTAATACATTCATTTACTTGACCATGTTGTTGCAGCACGAAAGGAGCTTCCTCATTTGAACATATGTAAAATTTATGCACCATAAACATAACACTATGTTCATATTTTCCTATAGCATGGAAAATATTTCTACTTAATAAAGGAAATTCAGATTGAGAAAATATTATCTTCTCTATGATATCTAGATCACAAAGAGTGTCAAATTCAATATAGCCAAAAGTATTTAGAGAAGATAACAATTTCAGCTCATCCCTTTCACATGTAGTTGGTATCAAATGCTTAATTTCAGCACAAGTGAGTGATAAAGTATCAAATTCATTTGGTTGTTCTAGCATAGGTACATAATAATTATCAGCACACAACTCATTTTTGTTGTAAGAATCGGCAGGAAAATCAACTAATGGTAAAGGTGTATTATGAAAAGGTTCATCTTGTTGCTGCTCATCGATAGTATGATTGGTAGCAAAATTCAACACATCTGAAAATGTCATACCTTGGTTAACTGTATAGCATTGTCCATTAACACTGCTCTCAATTTCAGCAAGAAATTCAAATGCATTATGAGTTAATTCATCAAAAAATTCAGAAGAGTTGTTTAACACCTCACTCTCATTTGCAACTACATTTATTTGTTCATGTTCCTACAAAAGGTTAGGAAAAGGAGGAGGTACAACAAGAAAATTCTTCTCAAGTTCATGTATTTCATCTTTACAATTAGATACATTAGCAAAAGTTTCTCGCATAAGAATTTTCATCTCTTTCCATGTTCGAGGTCGTTCTAAATCACTTAAGTTGTTCCACCCAGTCAATGCACAACCTACTAATGCTCTTGCAACATTTCTAATCTTTCTTTTCTCACACATATGACATTGTCCAAAAATTTTATCCAACTCTATTTCCCAAGCAATATACTCATCGTAACCAAAACCATCATAAGAAGAAAGAGATGGGAGAATGTAATTACTTCTTGTGGAAGGTGTTGTAAAGGTGGTCTGAATGTCATGTGAAACCTTGATTGATGTTTGATTTTGGGTGAGCAACTCCATCATCGTCTTCATCATGTCAATCATCTCAGCATATAATGCATGATTCTTGCTTTTACCTGACATTGTTAGTAGCAAACAAAAGACAACAAAAAATATGTTAGCCCTATCAACTACAAAGGATAATCTCAAAGTGGAAGTGGAATCACACACTCTCAAGCGTCTTACCACGCTCTTACAAGTGTTCTTACCGACATTGCAGGTGGTAAATAGTGGACGGTTTTAAGAAACCAATGAAGCGTTGGATGATTGCAAAGGTGCATCGATTCTGCTCAAGAGTAAGGTGTAGCTTGGGTGGCAATTATATGTAGCAAGAATTAGCAACAATGCAATCTGATAGTAAATTTGAATATGTGTAAAAAAGTATTTGTCAAAGTTGCTGGCATAAATGTGTTCCTAGTAGTTCAATCTAGCGAGACATGAGACAAAACTAGATGACACAAGGAATGCAAGCACTTCTGTTTTTTTGTTATTTTTTTCTCCTTTTTGTGCAGCTTTTGTATCTTTTTTCACTTGCATTTTTCATTTTTCTTCATTTTTTTTCAGAATGTTCTACAAAAGAAGAACACAATGCAAACACTCAAAGATATCTCGTAGGTCTGTTACAGATTTTCTGCTCAATGTTCTATGGACAATTAAGCACCTTTATAGACCCCAAGTCTAAAAACTTTGAACAGAAATATTATAGATCTATCTCTCCTCTTTAATTTCAATATATGAAAGATCTATTTTGGATAAGAACAATGAGAGATATTGCCCCCGAAATACAGACTGTTTAGAATTTCTAGATCAATAACAGATTCATATCTAATGCAATTTTGACCTTGATACCTCCATTTGCTGGGAAACTGATGAATACAAAAGTTATAGAGAACTTCTTAAGATTTCCAGAAAGTACAAGAACACCAAAACTCGAGTTAGTATGAGCGAGATATGATGAAAATACCGAATTGGACAGAGATGAATCTAATCTGGACATGATGATGTGATTCAAGAGGATGAATCAACACAATGCAAAACTCAAACTAAGACCAAAAACACTTTCTAAACCAGCAATATGACTGAACAATGGACAGAAACTCAACAAAACCAAACTGAAAACGAAAGTTGCAAAGGCTCAATGGTGGTTTGGACAAAGTAATGAACAGATCTACTAAACTGCAAATTTTTTTGTGGCTTTTTTGTGGACTCTAGTTATGAATAACAAAACTAATGTAATAGAGAGATGAATTACCTAATGGGCAACCTGGAAATCTGATACCAATTGATATGAAAAAGGATGAGGCCTGATCTTCCGAAAGGTAATGGGTAAGTCGATTAATGGAGATCTCGACGTTGATGATCCAAGGCTCTCGAGGAGAACACGAAAAACCTTTGCAATCACTACACCACCGCTCCGTTGGTTATAAACCGTGCTGCACACGATTGACCTCGCCAAGAAGGCTAATCCTTGCAAGTTCAACCGAGAATACAAGCAAGAACAAGGTAGAAGCAATCTGAATTGCTAAGTTGGGGTCTCACAAACCGATGAACGGTGAAACTGTGTATAACAGATTAATCTAAGCAAAACCCAATTGTTCATGGCGGCTACTATGGAGTATATATAGGTGGGAGGACTTCCTAGGGGGTGTTGGTGTCGTGACCAAACCCTAAAATACAAAAATCATGGACTTAGACTTGATAAATGGCCCAATGGCCCAATACGGTGGCGCATCACCCTGACAGATTCTGTACTTGATTTTGTTTCGACGATTGCCGTCGACTCCGAAAGAATTTTCACATGGGACTGGCGCCATTGGAAAGTTTAGCCTCTCCCTTTTCCATTCATATGTAGAACGTCCAAAACGGAGTTCGTATGCATCCTGGGCGTCCGTTTTAGTGCGTATTGCTCCTGAACTCCGAGTTAGTTTGGTTCGGTTTCCATCTTCTTTGAACGAATTCTCTTTTCTTCCACATCCTTAATAATTCCTCCAAGTACTCCTTGAACATCTCCATGGATCCTAATCACAATTAAATTATTAAATAGCAATCTATGCTCAAAAACATATAAGGAAATATTTAAGAACGAGCTCACGTCTGAAATTAATTGTTGTGTATGAACTCTATTGATTGCATCTTGTATGTTCATGTAAGACCTATGTGTGCTGAACACATTGGCTTGTAGTGAATACACTTGCTTTGACGATAAAAGTTTTGAATATCACCAAAACACCTTTTTATTAGGGTCCGACTAGTTTTGGTTAGCTCCGGTGAGTTTTGTCTTTAGCTCCGACATATCTTTGATAGCTCCGACGTGTTTTTTCTAAGCTCCGAGTTGATTTTTCTAGCTCCGGCTTTTGGGTTTACTTGGTTATACTAGTTCTGGTTAGTTCCGGCGCTAGGGTCTACTAGCTTTTGTTAGCTCCAGCTCAAGGCCCGGGTTGCTCTAGCAAGGTCCCGAACTTCACCGCAGTGCTTCTGATTTTCATTTGCAATGTTTCGTACTTGCTTTACATTGTTGGAAAGATTGCTTAGTATTCATTTGCTAAGTTTTTGGTCCGTTTTGGTTGATATGGATAATCTCGTGTTACTGTGGTTTTGCAACATGCTTATGTGAGGTGCTCACATAAGGTGTTGTGTTCGGAACTAACTTGAGTCATGTCGAGGACTTGGGCTCGTATGGATTGGTTGTTTATTCATGTGCAGGTGTTGCTTGAGTTCAAGACATGGCTGGTTATGGGATCCATTGGACTAGTCTCAGCGAGGAGATGAGGTTCCAACAACCAAATTCAGGAGGAATTGTGGTTGAGCTGATCAGGAGGTTGCGCAGCATGATTGAATCAAGAACAATGCATGTGAAGGTACCGTGGACGTCATTGGAAGATGTTTGCACGTGTGCAAGGAGTGCATGAACATGGCTACATGGTTCCGAGACGTGATGAAGAGATGTGGACTTAAAGAGTTGGTCGAAAAGGTCCAACCGACTAGGTTATGGACTCAGGTTGCGACTGAGTCGGGTTTGACTTAAATATGGAAAGATTTGAGTTGGTTGTGATAGAACTTTGTGTGGGTCACGAATTTGAGTTGTTTAGGAATGTGGGATACGTTCCTAAGGTGTTTGGAAGTCTTAATATTGCTTCTATCTGCGTATAGAAGAATCCTAAGCAGTTATGGAAAGTTACGATTCGTGAACAAAGTGGGATTAGGTTCCTGATCTGAGTTGAGTTGGCTTTCGAGCTGGTTATATAAGCAAGGGAGCCCAGAGCTCATGGTGCACGACTTTGGGGCTGTTCCTCTTGTGTTCTATTGAATAAAATTCGTAGTTTGAAGGAACTTTTGATCCTTGTTCGTCCGACTTGTTCCAGACAAGTTTTACTCGTCGAGTTTCTGGACATCACTACTTTTCATCGGTGGTTTTATTATAACTCGAGTTTTACAGATTCAATTGATGTGATTATTTTTGGGTTGTATTCACAACTTGATTATCTATCATCTGTCAAAATTTCACGGTCATTGGATTTGTGGTCTATGATCTACACGAGTTTCTTTGCAGCATTCCAGATCTGTTTTTTCTCGAGTAGGGCAGATTGACCTTTGTTTGATTTTTCGATCATGACTTGAGTTTCTCTCGACGGATTTGAGTGATTTTTGTTGTGTTGTCTTTGTGACTTGATTCTCTCTGATATCTATCACTTTTATCACGGTGAAACACGTTTAGATTAATCTCACACACAATTTCTTTAACAGATTGTTTTTCTGCCAAACGGGTTGGGGTTTAATTGTTTCCGCTGCGTAAGATTTTTAAAACTATGCTCTTAACTATTCTAAGCACCCATTCAAGCTCAAGGGGATCATCACCTTCGTTAGGTTCACGTTGTTCCTTTGTGACTAGAGGTTATCATGACTTTAGCCAAGGAATAACGAATCACACCCAACGCATTGGACAACTTGAAGTGCGGAGGAGTGGCATCTACAACACTCTCTTCGGCCATGCTCATAGCATCCATAGGAGGCAACACAACATCGACACTCAAACCTCCTTTGTCGAAGCCACGTTGCACCAAGGATAGGTCAACCTCATGACCTACCTCGACCGTTAGGGATCCAACCCCTATATCGAACCTTGACCAAGAACAAGCTTGGGGGAGAAACCCTACTTGAGATAACTTGTATCACATCTCACTTTTCATTTAATTTCCCCTTTTCCACATCATTGCATCTAAAAGAAAAAGACAACAACATGTAGGATGGGATTAAATAAAATATGTGCGGCAAGAATGTATGATTCCTTCATAAGTTGAAATGATGAATAGTTGCTCTGTTTTATTCTTCTTTAGTACTAAGTTACAATTTGAATATTCTCCAACTATTGAGTTTATTAGCTTTAAGTACTTCACCTACAACTTAGAAATTGTGGGTAGCATAAGAATGATCCAATTCAAGTTGTTGTGAAATATGATATAGAACATAGGGCTGCTAGTTTCCTAATCAAAGGGAAACTTGACCTCTGTAGAAATTTTCAAATTAATTTAAAATGAAGTTCCTCATTTGATTTTAATTTCTTATAAAAGCCATAAGA
The DNA here is from genome assembly GCA_036927565.1 of Tuctoria greenei. Classification (NCBI taxonomy): domain Eukaryota; kingdom Viridiplantae; phylum Streptophyta; class Magnoliopsida; order Poales; family Poaceae; genus Tuctoria; species Tuctoria greenei. Next base: position 46,235,078 of record JAYESD010000012.1, read on the forward strand.
TATTTTAATTAAAAAAACCTCATGCATATGTTATTTGTTCACACATTAAGCCTAGTAGAACTAGAATAGACAGACCTATGTGAGAATCTTTTCATACTTCCATGATCAAGATTATACACATGCACATGCTACACTTCTACACTGGAGGCTAGCAAATTTTCCATCATACCATTTCCACCGCAAAAATATACTCCATATTCTCAATGCCAATTAATCTCATCAAGGCTATTGAAAAAAGGGGAGTCGAAGGCATGGATACAAGATAAAGAAAAGAATAAAGAATGCTCTCAAGAAATGAGCATGAGAGAATAAGAAAATAAAAGTAGCCATGCTCCATCCCCACAAAAAAGAGAGTGCATAAAAACGAGTTATCTTCCACTTCCATAAATTCCATCACACTTGCACAATCTTGATCTGGATGTATGATATGTTTTCTCCTAAGGCTTACTCTTTTTACTTAGCAACATATGTGATACAAATATGCCTACTCTTTTTACCTTTCAAGATCCACAAAAATCCTTATTTAGATAGAGGACAAGAAAGGCATTGCCTTGGTGGGGAAAATTTCACTTACACAAAGGAGTGATTGAGAGTATCAATTGAGGAACATATGCTCAATTGTGAAAATAATTGAAATTCTCCAAGATTTAAGTGGAACTAAGATTTTGATATAATACATGCTTAATTAAGTGGAACTAACATTTTAAGATTTTGAACTAAAATTCTTCGGGATTTATTCAATACAACGTAGAATGTTTAATTGTGCATTTGGTACTATTAAAGCATCAGACATAGTCCCAACTCTTGATGAACAACCTGAGTCTTTAACTTTACCTAGGACGAGCAAAGGATAACCTTGTGGGAGTTAAGTACCAATTTCGACCATCAATATAACTCAATTATGTGAATGGTTAGACATTTTATACACACATTGCTTTTAGAAGAAACCTAGTTTCACTTGTACTTGGAAAGAACTGTGCATGCATGTGTTTTATACAGTATTGAGGTGAATCCGAGGGAGGGATCCTAAAATATACATTCCCAGCCAATCAGGCGCCAACTCGTGGTAGCACACGGATCAAATTGCCCACCTACTAGAGTATACGAGGGAATCCCACGGTGTAGCACCCAGAAGTGATCAAAGGGCCCACCAGCCAGCCTCCAGGGGAAAGCACACCGTGGGAGAGATGTTCTTTCGACACGTGTTGACTCTCTGTGGCTCCCTGGAGGCGGCTTTGACTGCTTCGTGCATAATTACTGGTGGGAACATACTAAACTTTGTGTATAAATAGGACCCCTCACCCCTCACTTCAAAAGACACCACTTGTGCATCACTCTCTTGTATACACACTTCTTCCAAGTCCTTAGTGGAGTTAAGGGTGTAGAGAGGAGTCTCTTGTCCCAAGTCTATATTAGGACAAGTATGGCTCATATATGTTTTCTAGTATTTATGACATTATGCATATTAGTATCATTAGTCTTTTATTGTTCATATACTCGTGTATAGCATTTCATGTTTGATCGTGGAACCAATGTATGTCGTAGGTTTAGTTGTTATTATGCTAGTATAGTAACCATATTATTATGTTATCATAAACAACATAAACCTCCACTATAGTCTAATTAGGTATGATGTTAATATGTTAGTATGAATGACATAGTGCTAGGTTCACACATTGTTTTAATGATGTTTAGTTTAGTCATTGCCTTAGGATGGTACTTGTGCCCGAGCTCCTAAGGTATTTGCCTAACATGTAAGCATGATGCTTAGATATTTAAGTAGTGTTGGATGTCCTGTAGACCAACAAATTGTAGGTGTAGGCGGAAGAAGGGACAACGCTGTCCGTTCTTTGTATTACCCCACGTTCATCTATACCAAGGCTCTTAGTGGGAATTGTTCCTGATTTTGCTAGAGGTAAACCCATGCTCGATATGTTGGACCACTAAGTCCTAGTATTCACCACGTGAACATATCCAGGTGTACACTACTTAGGCTATGCATATGTATAGTATAAGCATATTAGGAATGACACTTACTTAGTTTAACTCTCACTAGGACTACATCATCTTTCGGAGTTGATTGCTTAGGTGAGTGTCACACTACCCATATTATCAACCTGCCCCGTCATGATAATTACTTAGTATTCTACTCCCTTCATCCAAAATTACTTGTCACTCTCTAGTTCATTTTTGAACTAGAGAGTGACAAGTAACTTGGGATGGAGGGAGCTTCATCACCTTCGCTTGGGATAAATACGATACCCTTGAGAATACTCTTGGGTGAAATGTTACAATGGTATCTTATGTGCGCTTATGGATCTCCTTTCTTACTAGAGATGATCTGTGGTGCTAAGAAATACCAACAGTTCATCAGATTGCTGAGAGGATATGGACTATGAGAATGTTCTAGAATTTTATTCAACAATAGAAGAAGATGAACCTCTGGTCCCTGCTGACTAGAATGATCAAAATTCTGAAAATGAAGAAGTTCATTTTACTACCTCAAGTACTCAGCTTTGTTCACATAATCCCTAATGAAAATTTTGATTCAGTCTACTCCCTGAATTATATAAATTGGTTCAATTCACCCCTTACTGATTTTTTTCATTTTTCTTTGTATTTCTGTGAGTTATGTTTGAAGTTAAAATTTTGTAGGATGGTAGATGATATCATACATTATTCTAGATAAGTACTTCTATAATTTTTCATAAACGTTTACTTTCATTATTCTATCATCCAAGCAAGATTTGTTTACATGCTTTAAAAATATAAAAAACATCTTAAAAAAATAAAAATATTTCTCTAATATATTGTATGCTGTAACATATAATCTCATAGAATTAAAAAATATTCACATGGGATGAATGGAACCAATGTAAATAGTTTAGGGAGTAAACTGAACCCAAATTTTCTTTAGCAATTAAGTGTGCTACGCTGATATTTGAGGGTAGTAAAATGAACTTTTCTATTTTGAAAACTAGACTTAAGAAAGGTATTCAATGTCATGGGATTACAATGAGAATGAGATAACAGTGAGATCCCATTTTAAGGATAAAAACGTTTAATGGATGACTGAAATACTAGTCTCTTTGATTGAAGAAATCCTTTGTAGTTTCAAGATCCACTTTATGATGTGTGTATTCTGAAGTTGTTCGTTTTGTGTATTGGATAAGCAGATAAGTGTGTACCATGTGGAAATGTTCCATTGTTATTAATCATGCTTATGAGTTGCAATATTCCGGAGAAATGCAATATTGGTCTAACATCATGGTAAAAATCATGTGTACTACCGTATTGATAATATTTCCTTTGAGCCAAGATCAATGATCAACATCATTGAGCATGATTTTAAGTATATCGTAAGCTACTCCTAGAGCTTGGAAAGACAAAAGAAAAGTTATAGAGAACAGGTTTGGTACTTATGAAGTAGATTATGATAATCTCCCAAATTTAATTTAGACAACACTATGTTTCCTGAAAAGCTGATTCTTCATCGTGTATTATTTACCTTTAGTCAATGCATAAATGCATTTCCAGATTGTAGGTGTCGAAGTGTTGCAACGACACTTCCCCCGGCACTACTAAGGCTTAGTGCACGGAGGTTCGTATTCGGATGGGGCGCGCAAGATCAGGAACAAGATGATGACAGGTGGAATTTAATGTGGTTCAGTCTGCCTGAGCGTAATATCCTACTCCATGTTGACAACTCCTAAGATATACTAACAAATCATCCCCGACAATGGCGACAGAAATGCTTGTTGATATTTCTTATGCACCATTAACTAAACATCTCCAACAGATGTGTCAGAAATGCTTGTTAATGATTCTATTGGATCACAGAGTGAATTCCGCAAGCGAACCGAAATATCGTTGTAGCATTTCCCATTAAGAGTATTACCAAGGGTGTCATTTATTTGATCCCAAAGGAAGGCATGGATGAAGTATAACAATCATCAAGTGGAAAGGGTAGAAAGGTCTAGGTAAGAATCTAGTAAGGATGGATAAAATAATAGTGGAGGTAGTGTGACACACACAAAAGCTTTCAAGTCTAAGGGGGATAAGAGGATCCTAGAGGTTAGTTAAGGTTGAGAGTTATGGAGGTACTCCTACTATGCTCTATTGTACATATACATAGTCTAAACTAATTATCTATAAGCTAGATCAATAGTGAATACTTATGCTATGTGGTTCAACACATCGGGCACGGGCTTACCCCTAGAAATACTAGGACGACTCCCGCCAAGATCCTATGACATAGCCGAACATGGAGGATTATATAGGACAGATAGGACTGTCACCACCTACTGCCTACCTCTTTAATCCATGGGTCTACGAGACATCCAATGCTACTTAGCTATCCTAGCACCATGCTAGCATATTAAGTAATTACCTTAAGATCCTAGGCACAAGCCATCCTAAGGCAATGAATTGAATCATCATTGAACCAATGTTGATACACAACATAATTATCCATACTAACCTAGTTATTTTATAATTAACTAGACTGTAGTGGGGGTCTATAGGTTCTATGATAATGATATATGTTCATGATGAAACAGTCATAGAAGGTATACCTTCCACATACATGGACTCCACAATCAAACAAGAAACGATTTGCCCAAGTATATGTATAAGTAGAGACTAAAGATACTATCTTTATTATGCATAAAGTCACAAATACAAGAAAGAATACATGAGCCATACCTTTCCCAATGTAGGATTGGGAAGAGAGAGAATCCTTACTCCTTTCCCAATTTGGACTTGGGACTAGAGACTCTCCTCTCTACAACCTAACTCCTCTAAGACTCTGGTTAATAGTATATACAATGGAGATGAAGCTCGAGTGGTGTGTGTTGAAGTGAGGGGTAGGGGGTCCTGTTTATACTAGTGTTGAGGTCGGTTCCCGCCACCAAAATCACGCGAATCAGTTACCACTGACTACTTCAAGCCAGGAGGAGCCAACACACGTCGTTTGACCGCGTTTGGCGCGAGGAAGGGGTCGGCCGAACCCCTGGTTCGACAGACCATGTCAGCAATCCAAACATGGAGTGCTTCCTCCAAGTCGCTGCCAGGTGGGCCCCTTTGATGTATCTGGGTGATACACTGTTGGATCTCCTCGGATACTTCTGTTTGTGGGCCATTTGATCCATGGTATGCCACGTGTCGTTGCTTGATTCGCTGGGATGATATTTTATAGGATTGGTCCCTCTACATTTCCTGCATAAAAATGTTGCATACGCATATTTCTCCAACTCCAAGTGGAATTCAGTTAGATAGAAAGGTGATGTGTGCAAGAAATGACAAATCCTTCACATAACTGAGTTAAATTGACGGATGAAATTAGTATATAACAGTCGTCAACACTCCACGGGGTGGTTGTTGATTGAGTATGTGTGTATATCGTGAGTGTCTGAGGATGCTAGTGTGCGTGTAATCTTAGTCTTCTCTACCTTGCAATGTAGTACTTTTATATGCTAGGGACTGGCCGTTACAATATATGCCTGGCCTCACAGGTGGTCCCAGCTGTAATTAATCACCTATATACGATCTAAATTTATAATCTATGATAAATGGTGTGATAATGCGCCTTAATGGCGCCCTTACCTGTCTTGATGGTCCTCTGATCGTGTGTCATTAATACCAAATTAATGGCATGTTAGTCAGGTCTTGTAACGGCTGTTTAATAGCCTCTTGAATGTCCACGCTGTTGGAGATCTGTAGTCTTCTGATTGTAGGCTTAGGTTCGGAGGTCCAACACGTGGCAGCTTCGAAGCTTCCCTCTGTGAGGAGGCAGGCCTGGAGCCACTTGACGCGTGGCAGCACCAGAGCTTCCCTCTACTGGGGAATTAGGTCCGAGGTTGCTGGACACGTGGCGGTACCAAAGCTTCACAGTGATGGGAGGTCCCGTAGGACACGTGGTAGCACCGGAGCTACCAAAATGAGAGATGTGGGCCCAGTTCTATCAAACGTGTGTTTCCATTGGAAGTCTTCAACTTGGACATAGGAACTCCTTGTTTTTAAGTGCGGTATCCAAGGTACCAACAGTGGCCCCCCGGACCCACCTCTGGGAGAAATCTTGTGAGTGAAGTTATACTACCATAGGTGGGGCCATCATTGATACCCGTGTTGCAGCTTCAAAGTTTTTTCCGGGCGGTTGAGGCGATGAAAAAGATTTATGCCATCGCCACATGGCCCTTTTTGACACGGCGCGCGGGGATCCTGGAGTGCAGATCTCACACAATTGAAGGTCGTCAGTTCCCAATACAAAATTCATATGGATTCCCAACATTATCTTTGTAGCCCTGTTAGGTGGCCGCCCTCAGGCTTCCAACTTCTCATAATGACAACGGTTTGACTGGTGTATCTTTTAAAGAAAAGTGGACCCGGGCCTCCTTGTCATTGACGAGGTCATCTATTACTCGGGTCCGGATGTAGTTTCCATCCAAGCGTTGCGGATGCTTTCTAAAGAGAGAAAGCCCGTAGAGGGAGAGCACTTTTTACGCCTTTATCTGACATTGTGCTTAGAGCTATCTGCTCTTGCAACCTATCTTCCTCCTCTGCTCTACTTTGCGACGATGGAGTTGGGACTTCCTCAGAGCCGGATCAAGAAAAATGAAGACTTGTCGAAGGTCCGCACCTACATGGGGTGGTCAAGCGACTCCTTCAACAACCTGATTCACGTCAGCAAGTTCCCCTTCAAGAAGGAGAACCTCAACGAGATCGTCTACTTCTTGTTGTATGCCATGGTGGGACTCATCCCACCATTTTCAAGCTTCCTGCTGATGCTGCTGGACATCTACGGCCTGCAGCTTCATGACCTCGGCCCCCACTCCTTCTTTCTAGTGGCGACTTTCGTCCACTTTTGAGAGATGTGGGTGGGTGTGCCGCCCTGCATAAGCTTTTCTGGACCTTCTTCACAGTCCACACAAGTGGGAAGAGCAACGAGTATCTTGGCTTCTACTACTTTGTGAAGCGCAAGAACTCGCCCCACAAGTACCTGAAGACATTCCCTTTCGGGAAGTGGGACAGCTGCAATAAGGACTGGGTGGCCATCACGTTGGATAACCACGATATGCTAGAGGTGCCTGACAGCCTTCCGGCTGTCGACATCGATGCTTGGGAGGTGGATCTGACACTATCAGAGGAGTACAACCCGATCTTGACAAGAATCCAGGAGTGCATCGAAGGAGGAGTGACTCCCCTGATGGTCATCACCAACTTCTTGACTAATCATTGGGCTCAGCTGAATACGAGGGAGTGGCCCGCATGGGCATTCGGTGGAGAACAGGATCACAATGGGATCAATATGTGTTTTGGGTCCAATTTGAAGGAAGAGGCTTTGAAGATTAATCTTCAAAAGCTGTAGCACAAGCCCATTCGCCCTGATGATCTGACTCCTCTGGCAGAGTTCCTGCCGCTGAACATGGTGCCAGACTTCAGGTGGGAGCTGCGGAAGAAGATGCCAGCTCTTGATGATCTTGGCCTCGTAGATAAGCGTCAGAGCACTCCTCCAGCGGGGATTTTGATCCACGGAGCTCCTTGCTCCCAGTCAGTGGCAAAGGCAAAGGTCCCGCAGTTTCACCTCCCAATAATTCAACCTCTGCCTGAGGCAAGGCGAAAGCTCTCGTCGAAGTTCCGAGTCGCAAGCAGAAGCTGACGAGGAGCAATGGGAGCAAAGAGAGGGAAGCTCTGACAGAATTGACCCCTCAACCTTGGCTTAGGTCCATGGTGATTGTGCCTCTAGCTCCGGCTGGTTCTTTGGCTACTGTGCCAACAGAGGGCACTGGTTCCATCAAGTCAACTCCACCCTGATGCCAGCTAGTGGCTCAGGGTCCAGAGTGCAACCTCCGATGATGGAGGTCCCAGTGGTGGCAGCGCCTGTGGCCGCCTCAACTCCAGGTTTGGGTCCTGGAGCATCCGCCACACCAACCACGGCGGGCTCGATCTCCCACCGCCCGAAGAAGAGGATTTGTGCCAATTGGAGCAGCAATACTCATAGGTAAGGATCGGCTCTTTAGCTTTTATTTTGATGTTGTTCCTTGCTTTGTCTTGAATTCCCTACTTTCTATTTCTAGAATGTCAAGAACAAGCATAGCGGCTCCGGTGCTTACTGCGCCTCCAGAGGTTGTATTCGTTGAAGCTCCCACACCGGCTCCTGCATCTCCCCCAGTGGTAGTGGCATATGACACGACAGCTCTGGTGCCGACTGTCGTGGAGACAGGTCTAGAGCCTACAACTGAAGGTCATGTGGTAGTGCTGGACCACGCGAAGGAAGAATTTGTAGAAGATCCGGCAGTTTTGGAACCTGATGAGGAAGCTCTGGCACCGGTGCCAAAAGTGGGTGAAGCTCCAGCAAATGCTTCAGCGCCATCTTCAGAAGCGATAGCTCCGGAGGTGGTTATGTCTGAGCTGACGAAACCCAAAGGTCCAATTGCGGGTCCTACATATTCTGAGCCAATGATTGAAGATCCGGCTGAGGGACCCTCTTTATTAGCTCTGGAGGTTGAAGCTCCTTCGGTGGGACCTTCTTCTGCCACGATCAATATTAGTGAGCTTCGGGAGGTCGGCCCCGGTGATGTGGAGCTGTTGGATAACATGCTCGTGATTTGTGGTACGATAGTAATTTTAGAAGACCCACTGAAGCCTGCTGAGGTACTTCAAGCAGGCTCGGAGCTAATCCCCCAACGATGTCCATCGACAATGCTTGCTCAAGTCTCTGCCAGGTCCAGTTCGCCTTTGACCATGAAAGAAAGACTCTCGAGGAAGAGCGCAACACCATAAGGTGTTGTCGCAATAGACTTCATTTCGAGACGAAGCTGATGCAGTCTCGACTGGCTCACCAAAAGGAGTGGGTGGCCAAGGAGAAGGCTTGACTGGCATGGTTGGACCGCATGGTCAATGAAAGAGAGGCCATAATAAGGGCTCTCGACGATAAGACCCAAGAGATATTTGAGCATGCTAAGGAGGTCCGTGAAGCGGCCGACAATCGTTCGGACAACCTCAATGAGCTGAATGAGCATATACTCAAGCACCGGGAAGCCCTCGATCAAAAGGAGGATAAGCTCGTGGAGAAAGAGTAAGACCTCGTGAAGAGGGAGGAGGAGCTCGCCTAGAGGATATCGCTGGTAGAGCAGAGCTTGGCTGATCGCACCAAACAGTTTGATCTGTGGTGCGATCAAGAGAAGGATCAGATATGGCAGGTGGGGGTAAACATCTCTAAAAGAGAGATTGATATCTCCACCAGGGAGTATGAGGTGAAGGCCAAGGAGAAGGACTTGGTAGAGCGGAGGAACCGTATCCACCTTCAAGAGATTGAGCTCAGCGACCAAAAAAGAGCAGATGGCTGAAATTATCCAGCAACACGCTAAGGAAGTCGAGCGCTTCTCCAAGGAGAGTTATGCAGAACTTTCGGCTACCAGAAAGTCACTGGAGGAACTTAGGTGCTTGAGAACAACTGAGTCCCAAAAAGTCTGGGATTTCTTGGGACAAGCTAATGAATCTCTAGTACCGTTTGGTTTCAGCCCAGTTCGTCCGGCTGACCCGGAGTATAAATGGACAAGGCACTTGTTGCGTTGACCTCCGCCGGCAAGAAGCTTGAAGCGATGGGTGACATGGTCGTCGATGAACTAGAGACGGAATGAAGGAACCTGGCCAAGAACGTTGTCGAATATGTGTTGGCATGTTTCAAGAGCCAGGACCCCCAGATGTCTTTAGCTCCGGTGTTCGAAGGACCCGTTGTCGAGGAGCAAGAAGCCGCCAGGGCCAGCGTTCAAGAAGCTGCCCAAACAGTTGCCTCATTCTTCAATAGGAACTTCAATACTTAGGACTTTTGTCTTTTGTGTAATCCTCTCATTATGAATGAATGAAATACGAAATCCTTCTGAATTCCATTTTTTGTGTCTTCAATGCATTGCCTTTTATATTGTTGGACCCCTGGTAGATGTGTTTAATGAATTGAAGGAATCTACCATGAGGATTTGGACAATGTCTTGAAAACTCGATAGCTCCAAATTCGTAGTTAATATGTTAGCTCAAACTTCTGATTCTTGCCTTCGATATCTCCAAGGACCCTTTGTTACTGAAAGTGCATCTAGGCATCCTAGTGGGTTTTGGATGATTGATGACGACAATTAAGAGTCTAATGAGCTAAGTTGATCTTAAGCACATTTACAATTATTGAAATGAGATGAAACACTCAAAAAGGAAAAGGATATAACGGGCGTCAAAGGCTCAAGAGTAGAAATTAGGGATTCTATGAAGTTGGGATTATATGAGCCGTGTCATGTGAGAGAGTGGATGTATCTTGTGCATTGAGATCATTCTAAGGGGCTCAAAGTGGTGATTGAGAGAAGCACCTAAGTGAGAAGCCAAAAATGAGAAGAAACCCTGGGAGGCCGGACTAGTCCGGGCCTCAAGGTCGGACTAATTCGGCTAGGCAAACCAGTTCATTTTCAGAAGGACCAAACATCTCTAGAGTGATTCTTAGTGAATTTGGAGCTAAGTCCTAGAAGACCGGACTTGTCCATTTTTGGACAGACCAAAGCTCTTTGTAAAGGTTCAGACATGTCCGTATGGGTACAGACTAGTCCATTTCAGACTTAGTGAGATAAACCGAGAAAAACCCTAGGGGGTCGGACTAGTCTACCCCCTGTGGCCAGACTAGTTCGGGCCTACCCAGATGAGTCCGTTTTGGGCCAAACTAAACCATTATGTTCTACTTCAGACTAGTCCATTGTTTAGTGACCGTTTGAATTTGGAAATTTGCGGGTAGAGTGACAATCGTCGTGCAGTGTGGCAGTTGTCGAGACCTAATAAGAGGTCAGTGGTCCCATTGGGCCGAACTAGTCTGGGGCTAGTGGCTGGACTATTCCACCCTTCTGTTGAGGTCAGCGGAAGGGACTCAGGAACCCTATAAAAAGGGGACCCCCGACCTCATTTGAACATGTCTTGAACCCTAACGCCGCCACAAGTGACCAAGAGCCTTCCAAAGCCCTCTACTCGCCCTACTAGCCCTCTAAGACTAAATCTTGAAGAGATTAGGGTATGGGGAGGAGAGTGAAGGAAGATCATCGTGCTTGGGCTCTCGAATTGATCTCTTTGCACATCGTAATTGTGTTTTGTGGCTTTTGTGAGTTGTGCTTTATGTGCTCCTCATTGTATTGATTTATGGGAGCCTGAACTTGTGAGCAGCCCCATCAAACTTGGTGATTACCCATGGATATAGTGGAAACCAAGCCGGATATCATGGTGGCTTGGTGAGAGAAGGGTCAAGTGAGACCCGATCCTCATGTGGACTTCTCAACGTGGATGTAGGATTCTTCGTGGAGCTGAACCATGGGATAAATATTGTCTCACTTGTCTTTTACTTTTTGTGATCACTAGTATTGCTATTAGGGTTCATATTGTTCATATTGCCTTTCACTTCTGATCTTTGTTAAAATCTTATGATCTAAGTGCTTAAATCTTCCAATCTTAGTTGTACCAAGTTACTATACATTATTTACATCTTGTTTGAACTTAAATTCCTAAAATAACTTGTCAAAACCAAGTTTTTAGGTTTTCACCCCGAGCCGAGCGGACTAGTCTGGCCCTATCCAGACAAGTCTGGCCCGAGGATGTTAATCTCGTTTGATTAAGTCATTTGAGGTCTTATTGCCTTTTCACCCCCTCTAGGCGACTTTCAATTGGTGTCAGAGCAGACTTCTCCAAAAGAGTCTAACAACTCAGAGAAGAATGGGCGGAAGGGGTGAAAACGAAGTTCCTGTGGTCGTCAATGACACCAAGACGAAGAACATCGATGTTCTTCAAGATGATCCAAACGATGATGAAGAAGTTTGGATGCTCAAGGAACGGCTTCGTGAGAAGCTCAATGTGCCCAAGAAGGAGATCAAGCCAATTGCTCCGATCAACGCCAACAATGGGAGTAGTTCAGAAGACTACTCCCGGTATCCTTATAATTATGAGCAACTTACCGCGAGCAATTATTATTTGTCTATTCCCATTGGCAAACCTCCTCAGTTTGATGGAAATGATTACTCTATGTGGAAACGTAATATGAAGATGCACCTCATTTCCTTAAACCCTAGCTTGTGGTAGATTGTTATGACAGGTGTTCATCTTTTGAAGAACGAGGAAGATGTGGGGACCAGAATCCCGACATCTGAGGATCTCATTGGGTGGTGTCATGCGATGCGACATCCAACAGTATACAGGAATAAAACAAGAATAAAATACAGGACAAAGTCTTTTAGTTATCATACAACGGAAGTTTTACAATACTAGCGGAAGGAAAGAAACATATATATCATAGCTACGCTCTCAGCACTAGCTATGCAAAAGCCAAGTCATCCATGCCCTGGATACTTCGCACTAGCAACACGCAAGTCACGGCAGCGTGCAGGGTTCCCACTTGGCCGTACACCATGGAGGGGGTGCAGCCTCATCATCAAACCATTCATCAATTCTATAACCTGCAAAAACTCGTTAACTGCAAACATTAGCATAAGGCTCAGCAAGACTAACCCGTCTCACTAGACATATGCAAGGGTGGACACTAAGCATAGGTACGGTGAAGCATAAACGACTTGCCTACAAGTGGATCCTTAAAATCAGGTTTTATGTATCAAATGACATTCTCCAAGCACGACACATCATATACTGCACAATCAAACAAGAAATGCTTTACCGATGATATGACATGCCCAAAGCACATAATGCTATTACAGCTAAAGTATGGGGAAACTGTAAACTTTAATTTTACTATCTCTAAGTCATAAAAGGTTGCAAAGCAATTATAATTCAATACAATATATTTTTCTGGCTTCTTTAGTATTTACTACGTCACGGCGCAGTGAACAAGTGGTACTCTATTACCGCGAGGGATGGTGATTGCAATCAGGACACACCCGGACAACACGACACATACGTCATTCGGAAGTGTTAGCGAGTACACCAGTACCTATGTAACACTTCAGTACTAGTCGTATATGGCCATCTTTTACAAGAAACCCGAACGCTGAGCCCGTCTCACCTCCGCGAACAGAAGGTCTCTGCACGGAACACCTAATGTGTCCGCCAACCGATTTACACCTTACTGTCCTCAACCCACCCCTATCGATGGTGAGTTAATGGGCCTCAACATCCCAGTTATCGAGTTACGTCAGTTTACTGGATTCCATATGTCCATTATGTCGCCGGTACAATTCAAGCTTGTCCGAAGGGGCCGCATATAGATGGGCCTTAACTGACCAATCAGAGCTATGCGACGAAGACCACTTCTTGCCGCTTCCTATCCATCTCTGACCGTTCTGAGTTTTAGATGTAACAGTTATTTTCTACGAATGTTATCCAAGTGTAGATGAGTGTAAATTTCTATCTCGCGAGTACATTCGAACTACTCGACTTCTACCGGATTACCTACTACATTAGCATAGCAATTCTACACGTCGAGTGACTAACCTACCCAATTAACCAAAGGGATTGTGGGTCATGCGTCTGGAGTATTCAAGCATCCTAAACGTAATGCACAATTCATATGCTAATCATCATAGTGATAAAGTAAAATTTTATAAACGACTTAAATGCAAACTGGGGCTTGCCTGGATGCAGGTCAGATTCGGGGTTAGTATCCGGAAGGTGTACTTCCAAGGCTTCTAGTTTCTCCTCGACTTCGGTCACAATACGATATGCATATAATATGTATATGAATGACTTTGAAAAATAATTACTACCAAGACCATAATTTAATCTATGGTGATCATTATACGATAAGGACATAATTGGCTTTGGAACTTTTATGGTAGATACTAGGGAATATGATAGAAGCTCTTGCAAAGAACAGGAGATGATCAAAGTATTTTGTTGTCTCTAAAATTATGGCAAGCAATAAACTTCCAAAATTTTAGAGAAGAAACTGTAGCTTGAACATAGCTGCCAGTTGATAATCATGATAGAGGAAATTGTTCTGGTTCTAGCAATATCTGTTTCATAAATTTCTAAGCCTTGGTGAAGGAGTTATAGAATTTCAAAGTTGGCAAGAATTTCTGGAATTCTTTTATAATTGAATTTTTAGCTTTTCAATTAATATTCCGTTTGCAACTGAATTAAGACTAGGATATTAGGTCAATTAAATCCAAACTTTTTACAGGAACTAGTGTATGACTAAAGGAAGGCTCAGTCCAAATTTGGGACATAGTAAAGCAACTGAACATCTGTAAAAATTCAATAACTAAAAAAGGTAATTGAGATATACAGAGGGTTATACAGGTGCAATGGCTCCCACGCTTTTTCTGGTAGTCAAGAACCGGACAGTGTATTTTATGTGAATTTTGGGGATTTTTCCAGTGGCAAGTTCATCTGGAAAAATTGTATTTGCATTTGGAATGATTGTTTCCTACAAAATTTATATGTGAGTTTCACAGAACCTAATTGGTACTGACAAAAACTAGAGCTCAAGGGCTCTCAAACAAAATTTGTTTGAATATATTTGGAGCAGACTACAGAGAGACATTGATTTTTAAACTTTGGAAATTGTTGTGCACAAAATGGGGAATTTCAGCTTTTAAATTTGGCGCCAGGGCCCACTGGATTTAAAATCATCCAATCAGGGGCTAGCCACACCGGGGGCCATAAATATTCCCACGCGGTCACATTAGATCCCTGGCCACAGATTGATCCAGCGCCTTTGCACTCGCTGGCAAGTGGGACCCGCGTACCCAGCCTTCTTCAACCTCGGGCCACGACTCGGGCGGCGGCGTTCTAACCGGCGCGTGGTGGCGCTTTCGCCGGCGATAGCTCCCAGCCCACGGGAGGCTTCAGTACTTGCCGCCCCACCATATTTTCGCGCGGGGAACACGCTGGACTAACTCCCGACGGCGAGGGGTGACCGGAAAACCATTCTCGACGGCGGCGGCGGGTGTTAGTGTTTCGATGATGTGGAGACCCTCGACTCCCTAGCTAAATCTCTCGTTTGAAAGCTCAGGAAGCATTGTGGGTGCATGGGAAGTTTTAGGAGGGTCTAGAGCTCGTGCCATAGCCAGCAACACCGAGTTCGACGGTGAACCGAGCTCCATCAATGGCGGAAGGGGAAAAATCCAAGAACTTGCTAATTAGTCGATGATTCTTTCTGATTTTTGGAGGGAAGGTGCGCTAGGGTACATAGATCATGTCGTCTAACTGGATCAATGAAATTTTTTACATACAATCAGAATTAAACCGACGAACTAGCCACAAAGCTATAAAAGCGCTTCGGGAATTTATGGAATACAGAAGCTAGGATGCACAATAGGAATTCCAACTTAACCAGAAGCTGCACGAGGTCATTGCACACCTTTTTGCTATAGACTGTCGAGGATGGTGATGCTTGTATCGACGGCGAGGTTGCGCAGCATCGGGTGGCACGGGGGTGATCACAGCGGCCAGGAAATGGCGCGGCGCGATGAAAGGTGAATCGGGGATGGACTCTGGTAGACGGGGGGGGGGGGGGGGGGGGGTGATTTTGTAGCCTTCACCGCGGTCGATAAGGACGCTGGGGGGCAGCTGGAGGCGACCGACGGCCGACGGCACGCTGGCGGCATGCAGCGTCGCGGTGTCGCCCGGGGAAAGAAAAAAGAGGCGGTTAAACGGTCTCACCGACTGACCTGTGGGCCCCAGCGCTCTCCCTTATCTCTTCCTCTAAATTCTAGCTCAAACATTGTCCAAAAATTCCCAAAATTTACAGATAGGCTAAGAAAAATATGGGGAATTCAACTCTGCAATCAGATTTCAATTTGGACATAGTTTGTATCAAATTCAAAATCAAATTTGAATTCAAATATGGGTATAAAACTTATTGAAATAAATAGTAGCTCAGGTCCATAAATCTACAAACTTTGAAACAAAGTCCCCTGAACCATAAAAGTTCTTAGGAAAAAATGGGGGTTGATATGGGCAAAGTTTAGTGCAAGCTAAATTTGATGTCGACGCGAAATGAATCCCTTGTACGTGTCCAAACAAGTGGAATATGTACTACAAAAATCTTGAAAATTTTCTGAGAATCTATTTAAGATATTTAAGAGTCCAAGGAAAAATTTTGAGCCTTGAATTTGAATCTTTTTGGTAGGGCCAAATATGCATAGAAATATAATCAAATTACATATGTTTTGATTTTTATATTGCTGCAATATAATTTGCCCTAGCCATTTCAATCAATTAATTTCCCAACCTTGAAGAAAGGTTTAATTAAAATGATCTAGAATTAGGGTGATGTCCAGTCCTCAGGTTAATAAGATTAAACATGAGTAGAAAGAAAACTTTTTAGTGAGGTCAAGTTCATGTGCACAACTATATTGACCTCCATTTGGTTTGATAAACAACTTGTAGTTGAACTTCACAAGAAAGGAAAAAGTGGGATTTTACATTCCTTCCCCCCTTAAAAGAATCTCGTTCCGAGATTACAAAGGAAGGACAAAAGGTAAAGATCTACTGAACATGTGCTGCTAACAAGTTCGGATAGTTCATTTTAAGATACTCCTCGCTTTCCCACGTTGCTTCTTCAGCACTGTGGTTGCTCCACAAGACCTTCTAGAAATGCATGGTGCGTCTCCTTGTGGTGCGAGTTTTCTCATCAACGATCTGGGTTGGATGCTCGGAATACGTAAGATCTGGTTGGAGAGCTTCCAAATCCTCAATACGTATATTCGTTGGGGCTTTGAGACATTTCCGCAACTGAGAAATGTGAAACACATTGTGGACCCCTGCCAGCGATGGCGGTAACTCCAATTGATATGCCACAGGTCTTTATCTTTTGATTATTGTGAACGGCCCAATGAAATGTGGATCTAGCTTCCCTCTCACTCCGAATCGATGAATTCCTTTCATTGGGGATACCTGAAGATAAACTTGATCCCCAACCTTGAAGTGAAGAGGTCGACGTTGTTTGTCCGCATAGCTCTTCTGACGAGACTGAGCGGCTTTGAGATTTGCTTGAATAATTCGTTCTTGCTCTTCGGCTTTATTTATCAAGTCGATGTCATATACCACTTGTTCACCAGATTCGCACCAGTTCAAGGGTGTTCGACACTTCCGGCCATAAAGAGCTTCATATGACGCCATCTGGATGCTAGCCTGGTAACCGTTGTTGTATGAAAATTCCGCCAATGGTAGATGGTCATCCCAATTCCTACCATAGTGGATGGCACAGGCATGAAGCATATACTCTAGCACTTGATTCACCCGTTCAGTTTGTCCATCAATCTGAGGATGATAAGCCGAGCTTCAAATCAGTTTGGTACCCAATGCATCGTGGAGATGCTCCCAAAAGCGAGCAACGAAAATAGATCCACGGTCTGAAATGATAGTGCGGGGTACTCCATGTAGGCACAAAATTCTGGAGATATAAAGTTCTGCATAGCACTTTACACCATACTTGACACTGACCGGTATGAAATGAGCTGATTTGGTCAACCGGTCAATGATCACCAAAATTGAGTCGTGCTTATAGAGAGTGGGAGGTAACCCAACAATGAAATACATGCTGATATCCTCCCATTTCCAAGCCGGTATGCTTAAAGGTTGAAGCTGTCCAGCTGCCTTCATATGGTCGGCCTTAACTCGCCGACACGTATCACATTCGGATACATATTTTGCTACTTCTCTCTTCATCTGAGTCCACCAGAACTTCTTTCTCAAGTCTTGGTACATTTTGTTACTTACCAGATGAATGGAATACTTGGATAAATGAGCTTCATCCAGTATCTTCTTCCGAAGTTCCATGTTTCGGGGTACCACTATGCAGTTTTTAAACCAAAGGGTACCTTCATCGTCACATCGGAAACATTTCATCTCCCCCTTCTCCATTCTTTGCCGAATGTGCGACATCCCTTTGCCCTCCTTCTGAGCTGCCATAATATCCTCCCTAATAGTAGGAATGAGAGCTAGGTTGTAGAGTGCCGCATATGGAACCAAGTAGAGACTCGGTTCTTCTTCTTCTCCCATTGAGGTAATGGAAAGATTGTTGACATGGGACTTGCGTCTCAGAGCATCTGTGACTACATTTGCCTTGCCTAGATGGTAGTGGATCTCAATCTCATAAACCTTGATTAATTCCAACCATCTACGCTGTCGCATATTTGAGTCCTTTTGGGTGAAGATGTACTTCAAACTCTTGTGATCGGTGTAAAGATGTACTAGATTACCCAGTAGATAATGTCTTCACATCTTCAATGCTAGTACCATAGCAGCGAGCTCTAGATCATGAGTCGGATAGTGCTGCTCATGGTTCTGAAGCTGCCGTGATCCATAAGCAATCACTCGTCTGTCCTGCATCAACACACAACCCAAAACAATTCCTGATGCATCACAGTACACGTCAAAAGATTTGGTTGTATCCGGTTGAGCTAAAACTGGTGCCGTTGTGAGGTGTTTTACCAATGCCTGGAAACCTCCCTCACATGCCTCTGTGAATACATACTTTGTCCCCTTCTTCAGAAGTTCTGTCATTGGTTTATCTATTTTGGAGAAACTGAGGATGAACCTCTGGTAATACCCAGCTAAACCTAGGAAACTTCGAACTTCATGTACGGACTTTGGAGACTCCCATTTGAGTACTTGCTTTATCTTGCTTGGATCAACTGCAATCCCTTCTGCTGATATGATGTGCCCTAAAAATGGCACTTGGCTGATCCAGAATTCACACTTGTTGAACTTAGCATATACCTGGTGGTCCCATAATCATTGAAGCACGATACACAAGTGTTGAGCATGTTCTTCTTCGGATTTTGAATACACAAGGATGTCGTCAATGAAGACCACGACAAACTTGTCCAATTCCGGCATGAACACTGAGTTCATGAGATACATGAAATGAGCCGGTGCGTTGGTCAATCCGAAGGACATAACAAGGTATTCATACAGTCCATACCTCGTCGAGAATGCTGTCTTTGGTATATCTTCTGGTCGGATTCTAATCTGATGATAACTAGAATGAAGATCTATATTTGAAAATACTTTAGCACCCACTAGTTGATCGAAAAGAATATCAATGTGTGGTAGTGGATACTTGTTTTTGATAGTGACAGCATTGAGTGGACAATGGTCCACACACAGTCTCAAAGTCTTATCTTTCTTCTCTATGACCAATGCCGAACAACCCCATGGTGATGAACTTGGACGAATGAAACCTTTGTTCTCAAGTTCTATTAACTGCTCCTTCAGTTTTGCAAGTTCCTTGGGTGCCATCTTGTAGGGTTGCCTTGAGATCGGCACTGTTTCCGGTACAAGCTCAATCCTGAACTCTATATCTCTTTCTGGTGGCATACCAGGAAGATCTTCAGGAAACACGTCTTGGTATTCACATACTACCAGAATATCCTTAAGTTCAATAACCTCGATATTGTGAGCAGATGGATTCACTAGAATGGTTCTCTCAAGATTGAGGACTTGGGAAGGATGAATTGGAGAATTTAGGTATATTTTTTGAGGAACAAGATCTAGAATAGCACCATGGTATTGTAACCATGCCATTCCAAAGATAACAACTAACTTCTGATTCTCTAATATCAAAAGAGAAGTAAGATATATGGTTCCATCTAGGTTAAGTGGTATCCCAGGAACCAACTCATTTTTTACTGTCCTGCCTGCCGGAGTGCAAATCACATACGGAGTTTTTGTGGAGATAATAGGCAATTGACTTTTAATGACAAAAGACATGCTAATGACATTGTGTGAAGCTCCGGAGTCAAAGAGTATGACTACAGGATGATCAAAGATAGAGAACATACCCGTGAGTATGGGTGCGCCTTCTGGAACGTCCTCAATGGCGAGGTGGTGGACGTTGCCGAGTCTGGGAACTGGCTTCTTGGGCTGGTTGCAGGATTGATTGGCGCAATGGTATGACGACTGTCCTCCGCCCTGCCTACTATGCGGGCATTCCTTGGTGAAGTGCCCGGTGCGTCCACACGTGAAACACGTGTACGGGGTTTGGCCGGTACAAATGGGAAGACGGAATCCCGGTGCACGCGGTGGAGGTGGAAATGCACGTGGGATCATCCCCTATTGTTGCTGCGGTCAAAAACCGGCGTTGCTGATCTGGCAACCACTGAACATTGGTGGTCATGATGGCGGTTGCCATCTCTGGCCGGATGGTGATCGATACACCATCCGGTACTTCTGGGGAGCACCACCTCCGCTGCCCTGCGGAGCACTTCTCTTCTTCTTATCTGAGGACAACTCTCAAGTAGCGTACTCTTGCATGATCATGGCATTGACAATGTCGCTGAAATTGCCACGGTTGAACAAGACCAGCTTGTCCTTCATCTTGGAGTTCAACCCGCGGTAGAGGCACTCTCGCTTCCTGTCTTCCGTGTTCACTTGGTCCTGTGCATACTAGGCCAAGTGGTTGAAGGCCTCGGAGTACTCGTAAGCACTCCTTCCTCCCTGCTTTAGCTCCAAGAACTCTTGAAGCATCCTCCTCATAATCCCGGGAGGGATATGGTAGGTGCGGAACGCCTCCCGGAATTCTGCCCAGCTCACAACATAGCCTGCGGGGCGTGCGGCGAGGTAGTTTGCCCACCACGCACCAGAAGAACCCTGTAGTTGCTGAGCTGCAAACAGAGTCTTCTGTTGTTCGGTTATCTCGAGTAAACCAAACTTCCCTTCAATGGTGCGGAGCCAGTTGTCCGCCTCGAAAGGTTCGTCGGCCTCCCTGAAGACCAGCGGATGCGTCGATGCAAAATACGAGCAGGAACTCGGATATGACTGACGTGGCCCATCAGCGTGTCGTCCCCCTTGATGGGACGAGTGCTGTACAAGGGTCCGCAACAACTCGGTTTGCTCGTCGTGCGAGCCGAGTACTGCGGCGAGAACCTCCGCGAGACTTCTGGGAAGTGTAGGTGGAGGTGGTGGAGGTGGCTGTGTCTGGGGCGTATTCTGCCCCAGGGGTGGTGTGTCATCCCCCTGTCCCCCACTTGAGCCTCCCACTTCTGGGGCTATTCGTGTACGCACCATGCTGCAATACAATGATTTACACCGTAAGTCTCATTGCCTCAAGTTCATCCTTCCATATAAATAGTAATGCGGTAGACCACGATAGATAATATACAACATCAACATATATTGATAAAGTACAAGCTTTATACAAGATATATTATCTCGTGACCAAGTTTACAGTAGAAACTCCAAAATGATGGACTCCCACTATGGAAATACATCTCTACTATACTTGGTCCCCATGAGATGTCGTACACATCTTGTCATCTTAGATATAAACACCACTACTATTAATATGACACAAACATAGTAACAAAAGAAAAACACGAGCAACTATTAAACTATATGTTGCCCCGTGTCAGCAGAAGTTCTGCAACATCCCTCTTCAATACGTCCTACTCGACGTATTCAAGTTTCACGGGATCTTCTTCTTCTTCTTCGTCATCCGACGGCAATTGCTCACCCATAATTAGTGGTATGTTATGGGCCGGTGGATACACCACTGGTTGCAATTGTGCCTCGGCCTCAATTACATTATCCTGCAGTTCTCCTGCCTCATACTCCCAATTTTGAGCTGTCTCAATGGCGGTGTCCCGCTCTTCAGTGACTACTAACAGCTGCTCTTGCTGTTGTTGCACCTCCAACTGACTTGCCTGCAGCTCACCACAAGCTTGCTGCAGTTCAGTGCGAGTCTGTCGTTGTGCGGCACGAGCTTTCCGTAGCCTAATGCGAGCATAATGCAACTGACTCTCGCACTTATGTAGCCTGTGATTTGCTGGGGCTATGAGCGAACGTAGACCCTCGTTGATATAATCAAGGGTATCACCCCGCTCCATCGCTTCCCGCAAGGCTTCGACTTGTTCCAAAATAATGGTGCCTTGCGTAGCAACTACCATATTGGAAGCGGCCGCATACGTCCCAAGTATCGTCGAGGTTGTGTCGCCATGCGGTGTATAGGCAGCAACCATACGATGTTGACACTCAAATCCGGCCATACCACGGACTGGAATAAGGGCAAATTGAGTCCCTGCCATGCCATCTTGATGAAGCTCACAAAGCTTCATAAGTGCTTTGCCTGCAGCGATTGCCCAGGTGTCTTCTAACTGAGCCCCCTCGATGGTATCCGAGAAAGGAGCCAATCCATATTGACGTGGACTAGCCGGGATGCATACCAAGATGCTGCACGACAGAACACCTCTGTCGATCGTTTCTCTACCCCAATAGCATGGCATCTCGATGAAGCCAAACTGTTGGAGCACTTCCCGTAGCATACTTGGAAAACACGGATGGCTAGCGCAAGTGGAAAATACCCATCCGTCCAGTAGTAGCATCCTCACATCCGTCATATATAAAAAGAATACTGTAACAATGAGAAGGTTTCCAACTCTCAACAGTTTTAAAAAAATTTAAAACTGGAGCTGTAATCACAGTCTGTTCCAGCTGACCTTCCTGTATAAATTCCACAGTTTCATACAGGAAATGTCAGAATCAAAGGTGGAGTTGAATACCAAAGTTGTAGTATACTTTCGAGGATTTCCATATTGTACTCATACAGCTACAAGTGAGCTAGGAAAGAGAATCTATACAGGTTTTAAGTTGACCAATATTTTCTGGAAATTTTGACAGAACCTCCCCTGTATATGTAGTGATGTCCACAACTTATACAGGGATATCATGACAATATTTTGAGATAATGACAAAATAAACTTTGTATAACATCAAGTTAAAAATCCATAAGTAAAGGAGTTACCCCCTGAAAAGTTTGTTATACAGGTATCACGCGCGAATTCACAAACATGTGCAAACTGCTTCAAGTTCTGGACTGCCAGAACCAAGTTTGCGACAAATGGAATTAGACACCGCTATACCCAGAATCAGATCATGAATGCAAAACAAAGTTGATATAGGACTTCCTAAGATTTCCAGAAATGTATATATGTGACTAGGTCACTATTCTGGATTAAAAGTTATAACTATCCAAACTAAACAGTTGAACTGACTGGTTTGCACCAGCAGTCCTGCAGTCCACTGTTTTGATTTCCAAATTTGATTTGACTCATATTCGAATTTGGAAAAACTCTAAACATAAAACCTGTAGATATGGATCTTCCCTTTCTAGACATGTGTCACAATAAGGCAGAAGATGTTCCTACAGCGAGTTATAACAATATTTCTGGAACTGGTACAATGGTTGGGTCATCTGGAGCAGTTTTAGTATACTCCAAATTTAAACAGATTATCAAACTCTTCTGCCCTGATGGTCAACAGAAAAGTTGTATAGGTGTTCACGATCTTTCCATACATATATGATACCATTATGTTATCTATACGATAACCAAGATTACAACCCGGCGAAGTCAAGCCAACTTCTGCCAGAAATCAAGAATCTTGATTCTACTTACCCTATCGAGTCGGAGTCCCTTTTTACGGAGTCCAAACCTACCAGCATCTGATATTTGGACTTTCCAAAACATTATTCATCCATTCTGTCATTGGGGATGGTCTAGTATCATGTTAGATACTGACGGTACTACGTACCTTACCAAAGAAAATTCTATCCGCAATATCCGGTTACGTCTATAGGTGGTTCCTATATTGTTCTCTCACAAACGGTTTCTACACGGTCTTCTACCGTAGTCAATGCTGCAAAAGACAAACAATCCCCTTTCACACCTTCACACCTCAAGGGTGGTACGGGGAAGCACGACAGGCAGTTATAATAATATATATGAAAATAAATGCATACAACTCTGGTGTGAGTCGCCCTCGAGCGAGGTCATGTCTCGAGGTACATGGCTGTAAATACGTCTGTACAGCAAAGACTCCCGTACGATCCGGCTTATACACGCTCGGGCATACGTGTTTCGCATGCTCCTATAAAACATGAATGGTTGTAGAGGCGCATACTATCGGGTAATACACCACCCGACGGGGGCTCCCAATAACTTTAAAGCACGCTGGGGTACCGCGTGTCATAGGTTCTCAAAAACATTGAAATCTTCCGAGACTCCTATGAACTTCCCGTGCCAAGCCACAGAAATTTCACATACCACATCTCATATGCTGAGTTTACCGAGATTGATCTGCTCTCGGTGGCGTACCTTACCTCTTACCTGATGTTGGGGCGTCGTTACAGAATATAATAACACATAGTTAGTTTACCACCTTTATATCTTATACTAATAATACTCCTTATAAGGGCATATAGCTAATTCCTCACTCAAATCCTAATTTTTTTGAAAATATGTTCTTTTCAAGTAAACTGTTCCCAATGATGCTCTGATACCATGTCCATGGGGACCGGAATCCCGACATCCTAGGATCTCATTGGGTGGTGTCGTGCGATGCGACACCCAACAGTATACAAGAACAGAACGAGAATAAAATACAAGATGAAGTCTTTTAGTTATCATACAGCAGAAGTTTTACAATACTAGCAGAAGGAAAGAAACATATATATCATAGCCACGCTCTCAACACTAGTTATGCAAAAGCCAAGTCATCCATGCCTTGGATACTTTGCACTAGCAACACGCAAGTCACGGCGGCGTGCAGGGTTCCCACTCGGTTGTACACCCTGGAGGGGGTGCAACCTTATCATCAAACCCTTCATCAATTGTATAACCTGCAAAAACTCATTAACTGCAAACATGAGCATAAGGCTCAGCAAGACTAACCCGTCTCACTAGACATATGCAAGGCTGGACACTAAGCATAGGTACGGTGAAGCATAAACGACTCGCGTACAAGTGGATCCTTAAAATTAGGTTTTAAGTAGCAAATGACATTCTCCAAGCATGGCACATCATAGACTTCACAATCAAACAAGAAACGCTTTGCCAATTATATGACATGCCCAGAGCACATAATGCTATTACAGCTAAAGTACAGGGAAACTGTAAACTTTAATTTTACTATATCTATGTCATAAGAGGTTGCAAAGCAATTATAATTTAATACAATATATTTTTCTGGCTTCTTTAGTATTTACTACGTCACGGCGCAGTGAACAAGTGGTACTCTATTACCGCGAGGGACGGCGATTGCAATCAGGACACACCCGGACAACACGACACATACGTCGTTCGGAAGTGTCAACGAGTACACCAGTACCTACGTAACCCTTCAGTACTAGTCGTATATGGCCACCTTCCACAAGAAACCTGAATGCCGAGCCCGTTTCACCTCCGCGAACAGAAGGTCTCCGCATAGAACACCTCATGTGTCCGCCGACTGATTTACACTTTACTGTCCTCAACCCACCCCTATCGATGGTGAGTTAATGGGCCTCGACATCCCAGTTATCGAGTTACGTCAGTTTACTGGATTCCATATGTCCATTATGTCGTCGGTACAATTGAAGCTTGTCCGAAGGGGCCACATACAGACGGGCCTTAATTGACCAGTCAGAGCTATGCGACCAAGACCACGTCTTGCTGCTTCATATCTATCTCTGACCGTTCTCGAGTTTTAGATGTAACAGTTATTTTCTATAAATGTTATCCCAGTGTAGATGAGTGTAAATTTCTATCTCGCGAGTACATTCCAACTACTCGACTTCTATCGGATTACCTACTACATTAGCATAGCAATTCTACACGTCAAGTGATTAACCTACCCAATTAACCAAAGGGATCGTGGGTCATCCATCTTGAGTATTCAAGCATCCTAAACATAATGCAAATTCATATGC
Source organism: Tuctoria greenei (assembly GCA_036927565.1). Lineage (NCBI taxonomy): Eukaryota > Viridiplantae > Streptophyta > Magnoliopsida > Poales > Poaceae > Tuctoria > Tuctoria greenei. The sequence goes on from JAYESD010000012.1 coordinate 46,260,735, forward strand.
TAATCATCAAAGTGATAAAGTAAAATTTTATACATGACTTAAATGCAAACCGGGTCTTGCCTGGATGCAGGTCAGATTCGGGGTTAGTGTCCGGAAGGTGTACTTCCAAGGCTTCTGTTCCTCCTCGACTTCGGTCACTATATGATATGCATATAATATGTATATGAATGACTTTAAAAAATAATTACTACCAATACCATAATTTAATCTACGGTGATCATTATATGATAAGGACCTAATTGGCTTTGGAACTTTGATGGTAGATACTATGGAATATGATAGAAGCTCTTGCAAAGAACAGGAGATGATCAAAGTATTTTGTTGTCTCTAAAATTATGGCAAGCAATAAACTTCCAAAATTTTAGAGAAGAAACTGTAGCTTGAACATAGCTGCTAGTTGAAAATCATGATAGAGGAAATTTTCCTGGTTCTAGCAATATTTGTTTCATAAATTTCTAAGCCTTGGTGAAGGAGTTATATAATTTCAAAGTTGGCAAGAATTTCTGGAATTCTTTTATAATTGAATTTTTAGCTTTTCAATTAATATTCATTTTGCAACTGAATTAAGACTAGGAGATTAGTTCAATTAAATCCAAACTTTTTACAGGAACTAGTGTATGACCAAAGGAACGTTCAGTCTAAATATGGGACATTAGAAAGCTACTGAACATCTGTAAAAATTCAATTACTGAAAAAGGTAATTGAACTATACTGAGAGTTTTAAAGGTGCAATGGCTCCCAAACTTTTTCTGGTAGTCAAGAATAGACAATGTATTTTATGTTAATTTTGGGGATTTTTCCAGTGGCAAGTTCATCTGGAAAAATTGTTTCCTACAGAATTTATATGTGAGTTTCACAGAACCTAATTGGTACTGACAGAAACTAGAGCTCAAGGGCTCTCAAACAAAATTTGTTTGAATATTTTTTGGAGCAGTCTACAGAGAGATATTGATTTTTAAACTTTGGAAATGGTTCTGCACAAAATGGGGAATTTCAGCTTTTAAATTTGGCGTCAGGGCCCACTGGATTTAAAATCATCCAACAGGGGCTAGCCACACCGGGGGCCATAAACATGGATTGAAGCCCTAAGGTGATAGGGAACTATTCCCCAAGAATCGGAGGCCGATTCTTCATCCACATTTCATCGATTTGAAGATTTGAAGTGGAATTCTTGACCTAACCCCAAAACCCTTGAAATTCAATTTTTTGGGTCTATTGATAGAAACTTCTTCACAAATGTTGTTGGGCACATCATTTTGATCATGTACCTCCATTTTTGTGGTAGGATCCATATTTTTTTCAAAATTTCTCTAGATTAGGGTTCTTGTTGTGAGAACCGAACTAGTCCGGCCGAAGGGCAGACAAGTTCGATTTGCTACGGACTAGTTCGCCCCCTGGGCGGACTAGTCCGGGTTACACAGTGAAAACCCTAACCTAGGTTGACTTTTTTAATTCTACCACTACCCGTTAACTTCCTTGGACTCGAATACTTTTGCTTGCTTCTCTTATCAGCAATGATGTCAGACTCCGACTATGTTCCCCTCTCCGACTCCGAGGTCGAAGCAGGAAGGCAAGCTTGCTACCGCTGAAAGCGCGAGGAGGACCAGTTGATCATGGCTTATCTTGAGTCCCAATCTGAGGCAAGGAGGGCAAAGAAAACCCAACGAGAAGCTCATAACCCAGCTGCAGCCGAGGCAACCCCAAAGAAAAAGAGGCTTCTGACTGTGGGGGAGCAAGCTAGAATCCAGGAGGCGAGGACATCTAAGGATAAGGGAAAGGCCCCAGCAGATGCTGCACCCAAGAAAAGGATCATAGTGGCCAAGAAGCCAACAAGCGAGGCCAAGAGGGGTGCCTCTCAACACATTCACCCCTTGAAGATGTCATCTCCTGCACGGATCCAAAACCGTGCAGCTGCCTTCGATGCCCACATTTTCAAAGGCAAAGGGGCTAAGAAAGCAAGAAAGCTCCAGAAGATCAATGTCTATCAGCGGGACAGGAGCACAGTGGATCCCCGCTTCTGGTGTGACTTCCACTGTGATTATTACCGGACTGTCTACATGTCCAGACAAACCCCGGTCACCGATGCTTAGTGGATTGACTGGGACTACATTGCTCAGAAGGATCACGTGGCCTTCAATGCTGTGATTGAGGCCGTAGAGCGCCATTGTCTGAAGAAACTCATGGCCTTTCGGTATGACATGAATGTGGAAGTTATTACTCAATTCCATTCCACTATCTACTTCCACACTGAAGGGGACAGGAGGATCACCTGGATGACCCATGGGGAGCAAAACTCCACTACCTACTGGGAGTTTGCTCAGCTCCTTGACTTGGAGGATCAACTGGACAATGATATCATTATCTCCAATCTAAGGGCAGTTGATCGCGACACCCTGGAGTACATGTATCCTAGCCATCTACCCTTTGAGGCCGGGCACATAAGTAACATCAAGCCCTTCTACAGTGTCCTCAACCGGGTGCTCTGGAAGTCCATTGCCCCCAAGGATGGAGATGTGGGGATTATTCAAGGAAATCTGAGGCACTTGATGGTACTCATTCGTGGAGATGTCTGCTTCAATGTGGTTGACTACATCTTCGACGACATCTTCAAAATCTCCCATACTCCAAACCGATCATGTGGATATGCTCCTTACATCATGTACATGATCGAGAAGGTCTACGGACTCAACTTTAATAAAGACATCACTCACCGGAGGCTTCGACCTCAACTCCCTCCTCCGGAGCCCGCTGCCCCTAGGAGGAAGAATGTGGATCCTCCCACTTCATCCTCTCGCTTTGTGCCATCTCCTCTGTCATCTCCGCCTTCATCACAATGCGGGAGTGGATTCTTCAAGTGCTTCAATGCTATTTTCTCCTCTTGTCGGAAGACAAAAATTCGGCAACATCGCATGGAGCATCGCAACGAGAAGTATCTCAAGGTAGTGTGGGACAAGCTGGACATCCCTATGTCTCCTGCAGAGGAGTGTGATGGTGAGCTCACTTCATTCCCGGAGTTCACCGCCAAGGAGATCACCAATTTGGTGAAGATGGTACTTCTACCGCGGCCCCGTCCAATGATGATGCTCATATTGATCCGGAGGCCACAGAGAGCGATAGCGGGCACCATGGCGGAGACGACGATGACGACGGCGATGATGATGACGAGTATACCTAAGTACTCTTGTTTCCTTCTTTTCCTTTTTGGTGTCTTGATGCCAAAGGGGGATAGATTTGTGGGGGGGAGATTGAGAATACTTAGAGAGATTGAGAGCTCTACTTAGTTATGATGGGGGAGAGATTGAGAGCTCTACTTAGTTGTATGAGTGAGACAATGATCCAAGATGGAATTATGATTTTATTTTTAAAAGTCTCACTTCAATTGTTGTAAGACTTAATTCATATCAATTGTGATTTTATGCTTGAGTTACATGCTTATCTTGCATATTTGTTGCTTGATCACAATTTATAAGCACATCACTTACGCACCCCACCATAACATGTATATGTATGAGACCTCTCTCAGTTACTCTTACTCATGATGCATACATTGAGGGGGAGTCACTCATACAAATACTTGTTATGAAAACAAATTATTATCCTTTTTGTCGAATTCTTAATGTGTTGTCATCAATCACAAAAAAGGGGGAGATTGAAAGTGCGTCTAGGCATCCCCGTGGGTTTTGGATGATTGATGACGAATATTAAGAGTCTAATGAGCTAAGTTGATCTTAAGGACAGGTACAATGATTGAAATGAGATGAAACCCTTCAAAAAGGAAAAGGATATAACAGGCGTCAAAGGCTAAAGAGTAGAAATTAGGGTTTCTATGAAGTTGAGCTTACATAAGCCGTGTCATGTGAGAGGGTGGATGTATCATGTGCATCGAGATCATTCTAATGATCTCAAAGTGGTGATTGAGAGAAGCACCTAAGTGAGAAGCCAAAAATGAGAATAAACTCTAGGAGGCCAGACAAGTCCGGGCCTCAAGGCCGGACAAGTTCGGCCAGGCAGACCAGTACGTTTTCAGTCGAACCAAGTGTCTCTGGAGTGATTCTTAGTGAATTTTGAGCTAAGTCCCAGAAGATCGGACTTGTCCGTTTTCGGACGGACCAAAGCTCTCTATAAAGGTTTGGACTTGTCCGTATGGGTACGGACTAGTCCGTTTGAGACTTAGTGAGATAAACAGAGAGAAACCCTAGGGGGGCGGACTAGTCGTGGACTACCCAGATGAGTCTGTTTTGGGCCGAACTAAACCCTTCTGTCATATTTTGGACTAGTCTATTTTGGACCATACAAGTCCTTTGTTTAGTGACCGTTTGAATTTGGAAATTTGGCGGGTAGCGTGACGATCGTCGCGCAATGTAGCAGTTCTCGGGACCTGACCAGAGGTCGGTGGTCCCATTGGGCTGCACTAGTACAGGGCCAGTGGCCGGACTAGTCCGCCCTTCTGCTGAGGTCAGCAGAATGGACAATGGACCCCTATAAAAAGGGGACCCTCTGCCTCATTTGAACATTTTTTGAACCCTAGCACCGCCACAAGTGACCAAGAGACTTCCAAAGCCTTCTACTCGCCCTACTGGCCCTCTAAGACTAAATCTTGAAGAGATTAGGGTTTGGGGAGGAGAGTGAAGGAAGATCGTCACGCTTGGGCTCTCGGTTTGATCTCTTCGCACATCGTGATTGTGTTTTGTGGCTTGTGTGAGTTGAGCTTGGTGTGCTCCTCATTGTATTGATTTGTGGGAGCCTCAACTTGTGAGCAGCCCCATCAAACTTGGTGATTACCCATTGATATAGTGGAAACCAAGCCGACCATCGTGGTGGCTTGGTGAAAGAAGGTTCACGTGAGACCCGGTCCTTGTGTGGACTTCTCGACGTGGATGTAGGCTTCTTCGTGGGGCTGAACCACGGGATAAATCTTGTCTCACTTGTCTTTTACTTTTTGTGATCACTAGTATTGCTATTAGGGTTCATATTGTTCATATCGCCTTTCACTTTTGATCTTTGTGAAAATTTTGTGATCTATGTTCCTAAATCTTCCAATCTTAGTTGTACCAAGTTACTATCTATTGTTTAAATCTTGGTTGAACTTAAATTCCGAAAATAACTTGTCGAAACCATGTTTTTAGGTTTTCACCCCGTGCTGAGCGGACTAGTCCAGCCCTGTCCAGACAAGTCCGGCCTCAGGAAGTTAATCTCGTTTGATTAAGTCATTTAAGGTCTTATTGACTATTCACCCCCCTCTAGGTGATTTTAAATTACGTCGAAGGGTGGCCCCCTAGGAGATGTTGGAGTTTAGTAGCTTCGACGGCGCCCACTGTTCACGTAAAGAGCATCAACGGTGGGCCCCCTGGGGGTTGCTGGAGCTTGGTAGCTTCGGGGGCGCCCACTGTCCATGTATAGAACGTCGACAGTAGGCCCCCTTCGGGTTGTCGGAGCTTAGTAGCTTCGACGGCACCCACTGTCCACATATAGAATGTCGACGGCGGGCCCCCTGGGGTTGTCGGGGGCGCCAACTGTCAATGCATAAAACGTTGACGATGGGCTCCCTAGGGTTGTCGGATCTTGGTAGCTTCAACGGCGCCCACTGTCCACGCTTAGTACGTCGATGGTGGGCCCCCTGGGGATTGTCGGAGCTTGTGCTCCGGCTGCATCCACCATCACCGAGCAAATTGCCATCGAATATTTATTTTCCCTACGCATGAAAAACAGGAAAATAGTAAAATTCGTCCTCTTGTCTATAACTTATTTGCGGCTTATTATCTTTCTTTGAATTTTAGATCTTGAGGAATTTAACATGACGACATAAGTGTATTGTTTGAATCTCTTTAGGTTCGAATGCCTTCCGGACCCACCCTACTGGGACTTGCCAGGATATAGGTAGAGTGGCGTACTTTGGGTGCCTGACTAGTCTAAGTCGATAGCACACTCCAGACATGTCATTGGCTTTTGTTTTCAGGCGATTAGACCATACAACAATGCTAAAACCAAAAAGAAGTTTACCAATACAACTCATATATCACATAAATCCCCTTGACCAAATTTCAAAGAGATTGCACAACATTGTTATAGACAAGTAGGTAAAATAGAAATGAGCTTGTACAAATGAAATGCACGTAGAGTATTTCCGTATAAAATGTTTCTAATTACAGGGGAAGACAAGGACAAACTTAAAATACAATGACCAAGTTAAGTGTGCTATTCATCTTGATCTATCCCAGGGAGGGTAAAGACACAACAAAAGTACATGACCAAGTTAAGTGCGGTAGGACCCTTCCCGACGTTGTCCATGGACTACAAGAGGCGCAATTTATACAAACAGACTCACCTCCGTGTAGCTAAGCGTAAAACTCACAGAGGTGCTCGATGTTCCATGGATTGGGAAGCAAAGTCCCATCCTCTGTCTTCAATAGAACGCATCCAGGGCGGGATACTTTGATAAATCTGAAGGGACCTTCCCAGCCTGGGGATAGTTTGTTCATCCCTTCATGAGTCGGTATTCTCCGCAACACTAGATCGCCTTCTTCTAGCTGCCGGTTGCGCACAAACCTTTGTTGATAGCGCCAGAGCGCCTGGAGGTATCACGCGTTCTGAATAGACGCTTGGCACCTTGCCTCATCAACGAGTTCCAGGTCTTCACACCGAAGCTTGTCCTGCGTGGCTTCATCGAAGGTCCAAACACGGTGAGACCCCATGGTGATTTCCGGAGGAAGGACCGTTTCATCTCTGTACACCAAGAAGAAAGGTGATTCCCCAATTGCTTGGCTAGGTGTTGTCCTGCTCGCCCAAAGTGCGGACGAAAGCTCCTCTATCCAGTTGGCACCATGTTTCTTCTGGCGCTCATATGTTCGTGTCTTGAGTTCTTTGAGTAATTCTGCATTTGCTCTCTCAGCTTGGTCATTGCTTGTCGGGTGAGCTACTAATGCGTAGCTGACTTGTATGCTGAGATCTTCGCAGTACTCTGGGAATGCTGCACTTGTAAATTATGTTCCATTGTCAGTAGTGACTTTGTTCAGAACTCCAAATCTACAGACTATGGACTTCAAGAACTTGATAGATGATTGCTTCTTGATTGTCACAACTGGGGTAGCTTCCGACCACTTGGTGAACTTGTCGATGACGACATACAAAAAACTATAACCTCAGACGTCTTTTGGGAAAAGTCCCAAAATGTCCACCCCCCACACAATGAATGGACATGTGGGAGGTATCATTTACATTGACTGAGCCCGGTGTGTGATTTTTATTTGCGTGAAATTGGCACGCTTCACACTTCTTTACCAACTCGACTGCATCCCGGAGTGCTATAGGGCAGTAAAAGCCAAGCTGGAAGGCTTTACCGACCAACGTGCAAGAAGACGCGTGCTCCCGTACTCACCTCCATGGATTTCCACAAGTAGCTCGCGGCCTTCTTCTCGGGAAATTCACCTCATTAGAACACCATTGGCACCACGTCGATTGAGATCCCCGTCTACAAACTTGTATCTTTTATCCAATCTGACAATTCGATCAGCAGAAGCAATGTCATTAGGAAGGATATTGTCCTTCAATTAGCTCCGGATCTTTGAGATCCATGCATCGCAGCTAACTTGAGCTTCTGGATCTTGCACGCTGTGTTGCTCGGAGCTTCCTCGAACGCCTACGATCCTTGGTGGGCGCCATGGTAAAAAGGCCAACAGGACCGCAAGCTTGGAGGTGCTGGTCTCGCCCCCTTCACTCAGTTCGGTGGGCTGAGCGATAGTTCTTGACAACCTTCTGACAAAAGATCCATTTGGAGCTTGAGCTTTTTTGAAGCCTTCGTTGAGAGATCATCATCTTTAACATTGTTGAGATGCTGGACATGAAAGAGATCCAGGACGTGGAAGTCCTTCTGCAACTTCTGGACTTCAAGTAAATAAGCAGCAAGTTGGGGATTGTTGCAACTTCCTTCACCTTTGACTTGCTCGATGTTGAGTTACGAGTCACCCTTCACCAGTAGCTACCTGACGCCATATGATAGTGCCACCTTGAGGATGTAGATGAGAGCTTCGTACTCCGCCATTTTGTTGGTTGCCTTGAAGTCAAGGTGTACCATGTAATTGATCTTCTCCCCGATCGGACGAGGAGAAGGATCCCAGCCCACGCTTCCTGCTTCCGCACGGAGTTGTCGAAGTAGAGTTTCTAGTGAGGCTCATTGAAGAATAGAACCTTAGGTTTCAGCTTCTGGTCACTGCGGCCCCCTTGAGTTGATGAAAAGGGAGTCCAATATGCCACAAAGTCAGCCAGCGCCTGACTGTTAACAGCATGTCGAGGCAGGAATTCGAGATTGAATTTTGCCAGTTCCGCAGCCCTCTTGGCGATATTTCTAGTAGAATTTGGATTATGTAATATAGCACACAGTGGAAAGGAAGTTACCACTGATATCTTGTGGACCTGGAAGTTCGTAGATTTCTTTAGGCAATGTAGCGAGTCTTGGCGTCGTGTAGCACTTCACTGATGAAGTACACTGCCGTTGGGCGTTCCGGACCCTCCCGGAGGGGTCTGAATCTTCTTCTTGAGCAACCTGGACCCTCACGGAGGGATCATGATTTTGTTCTTCATCAGTCCGGACCTCCTCGGAGAGGTCCGAACCTTCTTTTTCTACTGCTGAAGCTCCCTTGATTGAGAAAGGTTGATCCTTCAGGTAGCTCTGGACCCTCTTGGAGGGGTCTTGGCTCTTGAGCTGAAGATGGCTCTGGTCTCTGCGCGACCAGGACCATGCTGACAACCTCCATAGTTGCTGAAATGTAAAGCATAAGAGGCTCACCAGGCTCCGGGGCTACTCTTGAAATGAACCGGATGGGCGCAACTAGACACCCAGTTAGCTTCTGGATGTCCTTGACATGGGTTGGGGGCCGCTTCTCTTCGATGGCCTTGATTTTCGTCGGATTTGCCTCAATTGCTCGGTGAGTGACGAAGAAACCAAGGAGCTTTACGATGTTAACCCCGAAGATGCAATTGTTTGGGTTGAGCTTCTTTCGCATCAAGCGCAACTTTTCGAAGACGGCTTGCAAATTATCAAGGAGTGATTCTTTATTCTTCTCCTTGACGATGATGTCATCAACATAGACCTCCACCAAGTCCCTCATGAGCTCTCCAAATGTTTTGTGCATGGCTCGCACAAAAGTTGAAGCAGCGTTTTTGAGACCAAAGGGCATAACAGACTAATAGTATAACCCATCTACTCTAATGAAGGTTGTGTGCTCTTCATCTTCCCTAGACATTTGAATCTGATGATATCCAGAATATGCATCTAGGAAACACAGTAACTCACTCTGGGAGGTAGAATCCACTTTCTGATCTGTTTTAGGAAGTGGAAATGGGTCTTTTGGGCATGCCTTATTCAAGGTGGTACAGTTGATGCACATCCGAAGCTTCCCGTCTGCCTTTGGTTCAATGACTAGGTTTTCCAGCCACCGAGGATGGTGAACGTAATGGATGAAACCAGCGTCGAGCAACTTCTTGATTTATTGTTTGATGAAGTTCTTCCGCTCGACAGATTGCTTTCAGGGCTTCTGACGTACTGGTCGTGCATCGGGGTATATCTTCAGGCTGTGCTCGATCACCTCCCTAGAGATCCCAGGCATTCGTGATTGTTTCCATGCAAACACATCAACATTTGCCCAGAGGAAAGTGACGATTACGAGTTCTTATTTGTCGTCCAGACCTCCTATTATACGAGTGGTCTGTGCAGCATCGGAACAAATTTGGACGACTTTGACGGTGATGTCTATGTTGCCACTTGAATGCACATGAGGTGCAGAAGTTGAGCCACGCTGATGTGAGCTCGATGGTTGTTGAGCTTGTCGCTCCATGCCAGATTCTTCTTCCTACGATGTTGCGAGCGCATGAAGTTAATCCAGTGCAGTGACTTTAGCAGTGTGATCCCCACAAATCCGAAGGATGCCAGAAGGAGTCGACATCTTCAACACTATGTAGCCGTAATGAGCTAAGGCTGTGAACCTATACAGGGCTGGCCTGCCTAGGATGGCATTGAAGGGAAGGCTGATGTGCGCCACATCAAACACTAGCTTCTCTAACTTATAGTTGTCCCTGGTCCTTAAGGTCACAAGGTGTGTGTAATGGATCTGAGAGGAGTGATGGCTCCCGAATCTACTCCGGAGAAAGGATGTGAGGGCCTCAGTTCTGATAGGCTAAGTTGGAGCTTCGTGAAAGTTGCGAAGCTCAGGAGGTTGTGTGTCGCACCTCCGTCCGCTAGGACATGATAGAGCTGGCTATTGTTGATGGTGGGAGATACCATCAAAGGCAACTGTCCTGCTCCGGTCATGTTCTTCGGACAATCCGAAGCATCAAAGGTGATGAAAGTATCCATCCACATCCGATGAGGTTATGCCTTGGCAGTGGGAGCTGCGGCAGCCATCTCCCGATGCATAGTCTTGAGGATACGCTGGGAGGTAATATCCCATGACCCACCATATATCATAGATTGAGTCTTTCGACCATCATTGTCGAAGATGTCGGAATCGTCGGCCACAGTGTTGTAGACGGCCTTCAAGGACTTCTTGCCATCCTTGAAGCCAAGCTCCTGTTTTGACAGATCTTCTTTGACTTTCTGTCCCCCCCCCCCCCCCCCCGTTGACGGTATGGGGCTTCTTCTAAGTGCTTGTTGTTGTGTTCAACAAGGCGCTGGACCTCACGACAGTCTTTAAGGTTGTGGGTGTTTGATTTATGTATTGGACACCACATGTTCTCACCATCACCATCCTTAATCGATGGTCAGGGTCGTTTTTTGGTGTGTGGCCTCTGCCACAAGGAGCTGCAGCTGTATCATCAGTAGGTGTGCCAGCAAACGACTTCTTCTTGCCGTTGGACTTCTTATTTTTCTTTCCACTGCTAGAGGCAGCAACTTCACCCTTGGAGGCAGATTTACCAGCCTACACAAATAGTTTGGAGTGCATCTCTCGGCCCTTCGCAGCCCTAGCACATTTATCGGCTAGGCTGAAGAGCTCTGTGACACTGCTGACATCTTTGGTTGCTAGCTTCTCTAGCATCTTCTTATCCTATACTCCCTGTTAGAATGCAACAATGACAGAGGCGTTGGAGATTGAAGGAATAGTGTTTGTATCTGAGAAAACCGTTGAATGAATGATCACAGCGATTCTCCCACCTTCTGTTATATGGCAAACAGATCTAGCTATGTGCCAGGTCGAGTGTAGGAGCACCTGAAGCCAAGCTCCTGTTCTGACAGATCTTATTTTACTTTCTGTTTCCCCTCACATTGACGGTATGGGGCTTCTTCTTAGCGCTTGTTGTTGTGTTCAACAAGGCGCTGGACCTCGCGACAGTCTTTAAGGTTGTGGGTGTTCGATTTATGTATTGGACACCACTTGTTCTCACCATCACCGTCCTTAATCGATGGTCGGGGTCGTTTTTCGGGTTGTGGCCCCCGGCCACAAGGAGTTGCAGCTGTAGCATCAATAGGTGTGCCGGCAAACAACTTCTTCTTGCCGTTGGACTTTTCTTTTTCTTTCCACTGCCAGAGGCATCAACTTCAGCCTTGGAGGCAGATTTGCCATACGTTGCTGACATCTTCGGCTGTTACCTTCTTCAGCATCTTCTAATCCTGTACCCCCTGTCGGAATGCAACAATGACAGAGGCGTTGGAGATTGAAGGAATAGTGTTCGTACCTAAGAAAACCGCTGGATGAATGATCACAGCGATTCTCCCACCTTTGTTGTACGGCAAACAGATCTAGCTCTATGCCAGGTCGAGTGTAAGAGCTCCTGAAATTGGCAGTGAACTGGCGACAAAGTTCACCCGAACTGTAGATGGAGTTAGGAGGTAGACTCATGAACCATGACCTTGTTGTCCTTGTTAGAGCCACAGGGAATTAGGTTGCCATCACGGCCTCATTGCCTCCATCCACGAGGATGGCGGTGGAGTAGAATTGAAGAAATTTGGCGGGGCTGACTATCCCGTCGTACTTCTCCGGCAGATGAGGCCAAAACTTAGGTGGCCAGTTGGCGATGCGAAGATGCAAGGCATGGGTAAAAAACAACTACCCCCCACTCCCAATGCAAAATGGTTTTCTCAAGCCTCTCACCTCTCCCGAGCGCTCTTGATATGGACACGGCCATCCTGTCTCATTTATCGGTCGTCGATCTCCAACCAAAGATCTTGAGTCGAGAGCCTCGATGTCGTATGAGTGCGGCGTGCCTCAGAGGGCAATGATGTCACTTGCTGGGAGGGTACACATCTCCTGTGCTGCGACGCTTGAGGACAAGGTACACCAGACAAGGTCCTGTTCCTTGAAGGTGCCTGCCCAGTCGGGGGCGGACCTTGATTGCTGATGGAACCGACTGCAGTTGCAACCAAATGCTCCACATCAGTGTGCCACTGCTCCATCGCACCTCGAGGTGCTCCGGGCGCCGGTGGACGCTTCAAAAGAGTTCGCACTGCATTTAGAGCATCTCAGGGTTGTTTGTCAATGCAGTGACCGACGCAAATACACCATCTCGCTAAGATGGTTGAGGTGGTGGTGGAACAACACTCGCCGGGACAACAGTGTTGACTGGCTGCTGCATGTTGAACGAATTTTCTCCATCAGGCCGCTCGACGAAGTCGTTGGAGGAAGTTGCGATGAAGTTCACCATCTTGAGATCTTAGCTCCCCTACTTGGTGCGCCAAATGTCGAAGCATTGCAACGACACTTCTCCTTGCATACTAAAGCATAGTCTACAGAGGTTTGTATTCGGATAGGCGCGTAAGATCAGGAACAAGAAGATGACACAACAATTTTTACATGGTTCGATCTGCCTGAGCATAATACCCTACTCCACTGGGTGGTTTTTTATTGAGTATGCATGTATCTGGTGAGTGATTGAGGATGCTAGTGTGCGTGTGAGCTTAGTCTTCTCTACCGTGCGACACAGTCCTTTATATGCTAAGGACTGTCCGTTATAGTAAATGCCTGGCCCAACAGGTGGCCCTGGCTATAATTAATCACCTATACATGATCTACGTGTGTAATCTATGATTAAGAGTGTGATAACGTGCCTTAATGGTGGTGTTACCTGTCTTTATGGTCCTATTATCGTGTGTCATTACAAATTAATGAAACGTTAATCAGGTCTTGTAACGACTGTTTAATAGACTCTTGAATGTCCGCGCCGTTGGAGATCCTGTAGTCTTCCTGTTGTAGGCTTAGGTCTGGATGTCCAACATGTGGCAGCTCCGGAGCTTCCTTCTGTGAGGAGGCAGGTCCGGAGCCACTTGTCACGTGGCGGCACCAAAGCTTATCTCTAGTGGGGGGGGGGGGGGGGGTTATGTCTGAGGTTGTTGGACACCTGCCGATACCGGAGCTTCACAGTGAAGGGAGGTAGGTCTGGTCCCGCAGGACCTGTGGTAGCATTGGAGCTACCCAAACGATGATGTCGGCCCAGTGCTATCAGACGTGTGTTTCCACTGGAAGCCTTCAACTCGGACATAGGAACTCCTCGGTTTAAGTGTTGTATTAGGGGGTACCTAGTATCTAGGGTACCGACGGTAGGCTAGTACTTTGTATGGATGGTACATTCTTAACTGAAAAGTACAAAGGTCAAATCTTTACAACCATTGTAGTGGATGACAACAATCAAGTCGTGCATGTGATGTTTGCATTCGTTGAGGGCGAAAATACTTATAGAATCGAGTGAAAATTGACATAGTTTAAGGCCAAGAAAATGTGTGTGTCATACAAACAAGATGGTGCATGTGTAACACCCTGATTTTCAAGTTTTGGCAAATTAAAAAACTTAAATGGGAATTTGGAGTTAATAATAGGATGAAAAAATTTTATAAGCAAAAAATAAAATATATGCATCTCATCTTCCATTTGTATTCATCCTTAGATATTAAAATTTATCTACCAAAATAAATACATTAAAATTAATTAAATTACAATAACAAATATGGAACAAAAGAGATAAAAGGAAAAAAAATTTTAATATGGAAGAAAGAAACAATAAGTAATAGGAATACACAAATATAATAAATAAATAGTATATGAATAAAAAATATAGAAATAAAAATATTGAAGAAAATAAATAAATAAATAAATAAATAAATAAATAGAAGTAATTTGAATAAAATGAACAAAGAAAAAATTGCTTGCCAAAGCTAGACCGCACGACCAGTAATGGCTGCACGGCCTGCTTACTGCCATGCAAAGCAAATAAAAGAAATCAACACCAGTAGCGCTGGCCACTGTAACCGAGCGGCGGGAGCCAGCGGCCGTGCGCCCAACGCGCCCGAGCCAGCCCACCCGCCGTGCAGGTTTTCCCACGTGCACGCGCTCGCGCTCGCTCTAGCTGCATCGTGTGACTGAGCCGTTCCGCGCGTCCGCGCACGTGCCGTGTGCTAGCGCGTCTCGTGGCCGAATTGGCCTTTGGCCATGGACGACGCCTAGCGCTGCCCTCGCTGCCTATATAAACAGCTGGAGGCCTCTGCTCTTTTCGTCGACCGAAGCACTTTCCAGTGCTCAAAAACCCTAGCCGCCAGAAAAAAAAAGACCAGAGGCTGCGCTGCCAGAGAGAAAAGGAAAAAGAGAAGAAGAAAAGGAAGGGGCCGCCATCCCCCAGAGTTCGTTGCGCCGCCGTCGTCGCGCCGCCGGAGGATCGCATCGCTGTCTTCTTCATCTACGTCATGCCTTCATCCCTTTTCGTCTAGGTCAGGCCGCCATCATCTTCATCAATGAAACTCTAGATCCAGAAGACATGCATCACGCTGCCGTTCCACGACATAACTCGATGCGCACACGGTAGATATTACGATTTAGATCTAGACAACTATTTTAATATTTGAACTGAAACACGTGTAGAATGTATTTTATTTTTCGCAGTCGTTAATCATCGCCAGATCATCTTAGATCACTTGGAACTCACAAGTTAGATTAAATCGTACAACATCAGTAGGTTATTCTAGATTTACTAAACCTTAAGTTTCAGTATTATTTAATCTAATTTTCTGATTTAATAAATAAGATTAAAAGCCTTATTAATTTATAAAGTGTCAAATTAAATATAGAAAAATTCCTAAAAATTTAGAATAAATTCTAGTAAGTTATTAATGATATTTTTAGCCTATGTAACATTATGAAATTTGCCTCTGAATTTATTTTAATTAATTTCAAATTTGATCAAATAAATAGTAAAACGATAAGGGGAATTATTTAAAAGCCGTAAAAAATTTAGAATAAATTCTAGGAAGTGTTTTATGATATTTTCAACCAAATTTATATCCTAGGATAAGTATTTTAATTCTTAGTTAATAGTGATTTACTCAAAAATTTGCTTAAACAATATCTAATAAATGTGAAACCCATGTAATAAGCTATTAATCATCATAATAAATTATTCACGTGCATTCATGTCTTTGCATATTTGTTAGTGTTGGTTGCAATGCACTTATTGTGTATGTTGCTTGTGTATGTGCTTGATTGCGAGTACACGGGTACGATCAAGAAGTTACGATCGAGAAGCAAATATGCGAGGACCTTCATGTACAAGACTTTGATTTGCTTGACCATCAAATTGCATAATATTAAGGCAAGTGTCCTTGACAATATTGATCCTATGTTTAAATGTTTTGTTTGCGAAACTGCATGCTTGTGTCGACTTGATGGGAAACCAATGGTAGGAGTTTACTAGTATCGTATGCCATCCCTTGTTGTTGGGTACATGATGAGTCGTTATGGGTGTTTCTCTTTTGAGTCGCATCGCTTTACGGGATTATGGGAAACAAAATAAACCTACTTAACAACTCTAATCATGTGGATTAATGAAGATGGAATAATGATGAATCATTTTAGTGATACGGAATTTGGGTGATCTAAGCAAGCATGGTTTTGTGGAATGGGTAGGATGATATGGTGGTTTGCTTGCCTTAGATGTAAGTATCGGTCCATAAGAGAATGTGCGAGGGAAAAAGTGCCACCACAAGGCCAAGTATGGGTGCGACGTAGCTGAATAATTAGGAGCGCTGCTAGAATTGTATGGACCATTGGATGGCACGGGGAATGGGAGTCGAGGAGGGCTACCATGGGATCCGCATGGCACACGAGGGGGCCCGTGGGTGGGAGAATGGAGATTCAAGCCTGCCGGTGAAACCTTAGGGGGCCCGTACGTGCTAGTAGTCCCTTTTGAAAGGCTATTTTGTGTTATCTTGGCCGCACACCAACGTAAGTGTGACAGGGCATCATAGAGGTTCTTAGTCACCGAAAGGTGATGAAATCACAAACATGTAGGTAAAGTGGTACAACCTTAGCAGAATGTAAAACTATCATGATAGTCGTGCTCCTGGTAAAGAGCACCTGGATGACCTACATGATTAGAATTGGACTTGGGCTTTGGGATGATTTGGTATGGGATTGGTTATATGAGTTGGTCAGTTATGATAAGAGATGGAATTGGCATATGGTGATGATATTAATTGATAACTGGTTATAAATGAGTTATGATGGTAAAGGAGAATGTTGTATATGAGATATGGTAATTACTTGGGTTATGATGGGATTTAAACTCACATAGACATTGTAGGCTGCTTTTACATGATTATGAAATGTACTTTTATGAAATTAGCCATTTATTATCGTCCCTGTTTTAGCTACATGTCATACTTTCCCACACTTGCTGTGTACGATATGTACTCACCCTTGCAATTCCCCCACCAACAGTTTCAGGAGATGCTTGGGAGTATCCTGATGATAATGTGGAGTACTAGGCGTGCGTACTACCATCGATTGCTTGTCGAGTTGGAGTCGCCTACGCTATATTATTTACCAATGTAATTGAATAAAGGTATATATATTATTCATGAAATGGTTAAATTCTTATTTCCGTTTGTGATGCATTAGTGTATGTGTGATGAACATCTTGGGCACACATACACTGCACTTGTTTTGTTTTTCAGAACAAGATGTCACAGCATGATATGTTTGGGTGCAAAATTTTACAGTCATTTTAAGAACAAGTAACTTATGACCTTGTTCAACCATTTGTGTTGTAAGAATAAAGAGAAGAAGTTCAATGCTTTGTAGTGTCATCTTGATGAGATTCTTTTCCTATTAATTCTCTTTGTCTTATGTTGCATTCGTATTGATTTAAATTTTTGTTGAAATTACATACCCGAACCTTATCAAACAATACACTATAAAAGAAAAAAGAAATGTAGTGTGTGTCATTTGTTCTCCACATCACTATGAAATGATACATCGACTTTATTCCACCAGACAACGTTCGTCTATACTCATGCACTTAGTTCAGACACCACACGACGTTCATCTATAAAAGGGTCACCTCAAAATAAAATTCTGAGTACTTGTCTTCTTCATCCAACTAACTAGTGAA
Organism: Tuctoria greenei; assembly: GCA_036927565.1. NCBI lineage: Eukaryota > Viridiplantae > Streptophyta > Magnoliopsida > Poales > Poaceae > Tuctoria > Tuctoria greenei. The sequence continues at coordinate 46,278,096 of JAYESD010000012.1, forward strand.
ACAATAGCGAGTAGAGGTCATTTTATGCGCCGAAGGGGAAGCTTTAGGCCAGTGCTTGAGAACTACTTGATGGGTGGTCCTGCTTGGTACAAAGAAACACTTGAACGGTTCCCAGATCTAGCCAAGCAAAATTTTGATTCGTTTAATCCTCTTCGGCCATACTATAGCAGCAAACAGGAGTGTCCTACGTACTGATGTTGCCTTGACTCTGTTGTGCAAATGATGGATGGAGGAGATGGCAACAGTCTTCGCTTCTTCCCTATTCTTGTTGGCGGAGTACATATACGATTTATTTTTTCCGCATAGATTTTTAATTACTCAACATATATGGACATTTACTTAAGTTTTCGTTCCCGTAGTGCTACTACAATGATGATAATTGCGGATATACACTCTGAGTTGATCCACCACCTATGAAGCCAACTTAAGAGTACATTAAATATCCACAACATCAAAACCCAGAGTTCTTGGGTGAACTCATATGGAACTACAACTATTTGACAATATTAGTAGTACTAGTCATGCAGATAATGACAAGATCATGTGTGACAACATGTCTTGTAACCGCCCGAATGACAAGCCCAAACCTATTGGTTAAACATGTAACACTACTTGTGTTTTAGTATCTTAAAGTGTTGTACCTTTGAATTCACTAAAGCATTAATTTGTAATGAATGTATATGTATCATCATTTTCATGTTGTTGCAACGTATCTATCATTATCGTGTTTCAAACTAATTATGTTGTCTACTTTGCTTGTTTTCTATATTACACCCACAAAAAATGGTACAAAGTGACAACAAAAATGACACGCAAAACAATAATATTACAGTCCATCAAACATCTATTTAGCAAAATAAATTTTTTGTCCATCTAGAGTACAAGTCGTCCAACTACTGGATGCGTCGTTCAAATACAGAATGAGTACACTTCTTCGTCCCTCTGGAGGATGAGTTGTCCACCTATAGGATGACTACACTATTTCGTCCATCTAGAGGACGAGTCGTCCACCTATAGGACGAGTCCTCTTTTATGTCCATATAGAGGATGAGTCGTCCACTTCAAGGATGATTCATCCACTTTCAATACTCTTGCACTTAATCCATACACCAAAAAACGTTGGTCTATAAAAGGGCCACCTTGCAACCAAATTGATCTCAGGTCAGCACAACAATCATTCTGCATACCGTGTCATCATGGACTACCCTTATTCACCATCAATCAAAAAGGAAAGATTGGACATCCTGGGAGATTACAACCTTCAATATTTTTTATGACCCTTCTTGTTGGTTGTTAGAGATTTTAGATTGGCGGTCACATATGATCTCAGACACTGGATGTGCAACAAGTATTAGTATGATCGCCCGCATAGAACGATGCCATTTTTTCCCCAACCGTATAAGATAGGAATACAATAAAATGGCTGCTCTATCAATTTTCTATTCATATTGAAATTGCAACCATTGTAAATAACACATCTAAACCATGAAGTCATCATTGTTTCTTTGCGAGTTCGTGGCACTAGAACAAAACATGTTATCCGAATCGACACATCAAAACCGGTTGGTCTAGAATCGATTCAGAAATGTTATCAACACCGATTCTATACCTCCGAGGCCCAATTTAAAGTTGAGACATCAATAACCGGTGCAACTAGATCATATCAGAATTGGCTCTTAGGAAAAACCGTTACTGGAACATATTCAAATCATATGTACCCATTCTGGCACTAACCGACATGGAAATATGTATATATTAGAACCGAAGAGTAATATAAACTATTTTGGATAATTGGAAGACTTTCTATACACGTTCGAAACAGTAATCGACACCGATATAGGTACAAATCATCATGAACAATCACTAGAAGATGTCCATTATGTCAACAAAATGGCTCGACAGGCTGCACAATGCTTCTTTCATGTGTTGGATTTGAAAGAAGGATCGAGGAGAGCAAGAGAGAGAGAGAGAGATCATGAGGATCGTCATCTCAAGGCAGAGAAAGAGCACCGCTGAAGGGAGGAAGAGGATAGTCGCCAAAGGATGCAGGAGGAACGCATCATCTGAGAGGCACGAGAGGTTGAGCGGGAGCGCATGCACGAGAGGGCTCGTCGCGCAAGGGATGAAGGACTTGGTGCTTTCCGGAAAGGGAAACATCTTCGTTGCATTTATTAGATGATAGGTGTATTTTGTTTTCTACATCCATGTTGGTATTTCTTAACGTCTACAGGTCATCCAAGCAAAGAATGCTAGAAATGATTGTCGACATTAGACTAACCTATAGCCAAAGAAAGATGAGTTCCGCAAGCGCACGGAAAGTTCCGCTGTAGAATTTCACCCGAGTATATTTCCTAGGGTATCGTATTTATGTCATCCCAATGGAAGGAAAGTGAAGTGTGGAAAAATTATGGACAGAGTAGGATGTTCTAGTGAGGGTTGTAGTACGATGGATAAATGATGGATTGGGGTAGCATGACACACACCTAAACAGTCTACTCTAAGGGGTTCTGTCGAAGTGTAGCAACAACACTTTCCCGATATTGCTATGGAGCAGCCCGCAGAGGTTCTTCTTTAGGAGGGGAAAATTTCCTGGAACAACGATCTAGATGAACACGGGTGAACACAAGGAATTTACATGGTTCAGGCTGCTGGAGCGTAACACCCTATGTCCACTGCAAAGTGTGTGTTGTACTGCTTGTCTGAGCACTAGGCTCGGCTTTTTTTGAGCTTCGCTTGATCTTCATTTTATCTATGGTAGTGGCCCTCGGGCCCACCTCGGGAGAGGCCATGATCACGTAGGTGGGGCACCATCATCAACGCTAAAAACGTCGACGGCGGCCCTCCTAGGAGGTGCCAGAACTTGGTGATGGTCCGGGAGCAACCACCATCAACGCTATGAAAGACGACAACGAACCCCCTGGGAGGTGCCAGTTTTAGAGCTTCAGGTCCGATGGTGGAGCCCGAAGAAGGGTGAACTTGTACCTGCACAAGAGTGATGGTAGAAAGAGTAATACTGCTCACCGGTTACAATCTTTCTGCTCTTAGTTTCATTGTGGCTTAAAATCATTAGCTGAGCTACGGGGCCTGAGTAATACAGGGCAATAGTATCCACGTATTGGTTGCTGCCTCGCTCAGGAGTGTGTGCTATCCGAACCCGCCATACTTTGTTGCAATGCGAGAAAGGTATAGTAGCAGGCAGCACACATCGGACCTTCCATTGGCATTGGATTTTTAGGTGAGTAGGCCATTCAGCGAGCATGGGGTCCCAATGAGAAAACTACCAAGAATACCCAGACACATCACAGGTACTACAGGCTGCTCGTCTACAGCACGATAGCAAAACTGCAACTATGTGCGAGCAGGAAAAAAGTAACTGATCATATGGCAGACAATACGCGAAAGTAAGCATAAAATTGAATGATAATTAAAGAACATGGTGACCGTATCTGGACTATCATTTTTATCTTGTTCAGGGGTATGTGCATTTTAGTCCTTTGTACTAAACCGTTGTGCTGGGTTGGAAGAGTGCGCTGGCTTAGGGTCACAGGGCACACTTGGGATGTCAGCGTGGATGAAAATACGGGGTCTTCGCATAGATGAATTCTCTCATGAATGTGATGAGTGGGTCCACTTTTTGAGGTGTGACTTCGACCTCTTGAATGTGTTTAACATTCAACCCATCTTTGATCCAAATTATGGAGCATTGCTCCGAATTTGGGCAAAAGTTAAACTTCTTATCCTTGCCATTGATATGGAAGTGGATTTGTGTAGCTCCCACATCTATGCAAGCCTTAGCGGTGCTAAGTAACGGATGCCCAAGAATGAGTGGCGTATCCTTCTCGACATCCATGTCAAGCACCACGAAATCCCCCGGTATGAAGCAATTCCAAATTTTCACCAGAACGTCTTTAGCAATACCCGCTGGATAACAGACTAAAGAATCAGCCAGTTCGAGCTGCATTGCTGTTGGAGAGAGCTCCGTGAAGTTTAGCTGGTCAAAGACCACCTTGGGCATAACACTCACACTTGCTCCAAGGTCACAAAGTGCCTTGTCAAAGTAGTGATCCCCAATATGGTAAGATCCCCAATATGGTAAGATATAGTAGGACATCCACGGTCCTTCTTCTCTGGAAGCCTATTGAGGATGGTTGCACTGCAGTCCACCGTAAGCTTGACAACCTCAGTGGTGGGAAATGGCCGCTTGTCATTCAATATGTCCTCTAGATAGTGAGCATAAGTGGGTACTTGCTCGCATCTATCAAGGGCACATTGATGTGGATCTTCTGAATAACTTCAACAAAGCAGTTGAATTGCTCATCCACTGTTGGCTTCCTTTGTCTATGAGATAATGGCATAAAATTAGTGTCTTCATATTGCTTGGCCATTCTCTCTCTCTGTGGTTCACTTATGCCAGTTGGGACATCCTCTTTCTCTTTCTCTTTATTAGTTATCCTCTTTTCTTGTGTGCAATACAGTGAATCACAAGTGGTCGCCACCTCTCGTAGCCACCGCATTCACATTTTCCACTGGAGCTTGAGGCTGTCCCAGAAACTTGTTACTTTCCAATGGAGGAACAACTGCAGCAAGTTGAGCCAACTGGGTGTCCAACATCTTGTTGAAGCTCTACTGGTTCTTGAAGGCTGAGGATAATCCTTTAATTTTGGCATTAATGATTCCTAGGGTCTTGTCATTAGCCGATAGCTTCTTTGAAAGGCATCATTGATCTTCAACTGGCTAATGGAAACCTCTCTCAAGTTGGGTTTATTGCCATTGTTTCCATTGTACCCTCCTCGAAATAAAGGGTTTGGTTGGCCCAACCCTTGACCTCCTGGACGATAGCCATTGTTATCATTGAAGTTCCCATTGTTCGCTACGTATAGGGCATCCTCACGTGGTTCTCGGCAGTTATTGCCCTTGTGACCCGTGTCCCCGTTGACTTCACACATGATGTGAGAGTGGTACAGGCATTGCCACATACTTTACCACTGGCTTGTCCATCAATCTTCTTCATGAGGAGGTCCAATTTGGCAGCGATCATGTCCACCTCTTTCAAGGGGTGCATGCCTTGCTATTGACGGCTTTTACATACCAATTTCACCCGTCAATATAACTCAATTATGTGAAGGAAAAATTATTTCTTGCACACATCACCTTTCTATTTAACCTAATTGCATTTGTCCTTGGAGAAAGTAGTGCATGCTGGCATTTTATGCAGAATTAAAGTGAAACAAGGGGATAGATCCTATAAAATATCATTCCATCCAATCAAGCGATGACATGTGGCATCACATGGATCAAATGGCCCTTAACAGTAGTATCCGAGGCCATCCAACGGTGTAGCACCCATATATGGGGGTAGGACCCACCTAGGTGAGACCTGGAGGAAGCAGACTAGGGAGTGGCGCCAAACCCGGTCAAATGCCAAGTGTTGGCTCCTCCCGGCTTGAAGAAGTCATGGGTGACTGATTCGCATGCTTTTGGTGGCGCGAACCGACCCTTCTCGAAGCTATAAATAGGACCCCTCACCCCTCACTTCAACACACACCACTTGAGTATTCATCCTTTGTGTCCACTACTCTCCATAGGTTTAGAGGAGTATAGGCTATAGAGAGGAGAGTCTCTAGTCCATAATCTAAGTAGGAGAGTAGTAGAAGGAGTCTTTTCCCAATTCGTAATTGGGAAAGGTATGGCTCTTATATTCCTTTTTGTATTTGTGACTTTGCTCTTAATAAAGATGTCGTCTTTAGTTTTATATTGTTCATATACTTGGATGAAGCGTTTCTTGTTTGATTTTGGATTCCATGTATGTGGTAGGATTAGTATTTATGATTATGCTATACCATAGTTGTTATATCATCATAAACACTACAAACTTCCACTATAGTCTAATTAGCTATGAAATGATTATGTTAACATGAATCACTTATGCTATGAATTAACATTGTTTCAATGATGATTTAGTTCATTTCCTAAGGATGGCTTGTGCCTAGGCTCTTAAGGTAATTACTTAATATGCTGGCACCGTGCTAGGATAGACAGTAACATTGAATGTCTCTAGACCCATAGATTGAAGAGGTAGGCAGTAGGTGGTGACAACCCTATCTGTCCTTTGTAATCCTCCACGTGCGGCTATGCCACAGGCTCTTGGCGGGAGTCGTCCCAGTATTGCTAAGGGTAAACCCGTGCCGGATGTGTTAATCCACTTAGAATGAGAATTCATAATTAACATGATCATTAGTAACTAAGTTAGGCTATGTATATGTACATTAGAAGCATGGTAGGAGTCTCTACCTAACCCTTAGCCTAGTCCCTCTTTGCCTCATTTACCCCCTTAGGATAGAATGCTCATGCGTGGTCACACTACTCAAATTATCATTTATCCATCCTTGCTAGAACCCTACCTAGGCCAACCTAGCTTCTCCATTTGATGATTGCTTTACTTCCATCTATCCTTCCTTTGTAAGAATATAAATGACACCCTTTGGGAATACTCTTAGAAGGGAAATGCTACATCGATAGTTTTCGTGCGCTTGCGGATTTACATGTATAATCAAAAATCTATTACAAGAATTTCTAGCACCACCGCTAGGGATGAATTGTTAGTAATACGTAGGAACTGTCAACAAGCATTTTTGGCGCCGTTCCCGGGGAAGGCAGCCAAAGTATTACATGATTGAGTGAATAGGATAGGACCCTGGTAGGTTTTAGTAGGATGAACCTTCTTTGTTTTTGCATTTTATGTGAAAATAGGGTAGTGTATGTCTAGTTTCTGCTTGCAGGAAAACTTTGTTGAAGATCCATAATCCCTTCTAAGAGATAGACCTCATGTCGTTACTCCTCTGAAGCTTCGAGTGGCAAAGCAAGCTAGCTCAATTGCACCAACAACCGACATGCTAATGGCACAGAAGACCATTCGTGAGTTTTTGGCCCCCTCTGCTAACAATGTGCCTATTGGGCCCACTGTTAACACGGGAGATGAAATCTTTGAGATCAAGACTAGCCTTATCACTATGGTGCAAGCCAACCCATTTTCTGGGAAGGCTAACGAGGATGCAAGTGCTCACTTGCAAGAGTTCCTTGAGATCAGCATCACTTCTAAGATCAAGGACGTATCTCTTGATGTTGTCCGTCTTAGGTTGTTTTCGTTCTCTTTTCTTGAGAGAGAGAGAAACAATGGTTCTACGCGAACCGAAGTACTGTAGACACTTGGGATAAGTGTTCTACGACATTCCTCTCCAAGTTCTTCCCGTTGGGCAAGACCAACGCCCTACGTGGAACAATTTCTAGCTTTGAGCGAGATGCCAAGGAATCTATTCCCGAGGGTTGGGAAAGGCTCCAGGAGTACATACTAGCCTATCCCCACCATGGGATGGATGACTGGCTCATCACGCAAAACTTCTACAACGATTTGATCCCTTCTGCCCATGACCATGTTGATGCTGCTACTGAAGGAGCCTTCTTCTCATTGACGGTGCCCAAAGCCAAGTATTTGATTGAGAAGATGGTGTGAAACATGGGTTGGAGCGATGAGCATCTCCATACCAGCCAACAAGGCATGCACACCTTGAAGGAGGTGGACATGATCGCTGCCAAATTGGATCTCCTCATGAAGAATACTCATGGACGAGGCAATGGTGAGGTATGTGGCAATACCTATGCCTTAGACTCTCACATCACTGGTGAAGTATGTGGCAACACGGGCCATTTGAGCCATGACTGTCCAGAAACCCGTGAGGATGCCTTATACATAGCAAACAATGGAAACAACAATGTCTATCGTCCAAGAGGTCAAGTGTGGGGCCAACCATGCCCATTCTATCAAGGAGGGTACAACAACATTGGCAACAATGGAAATCAACCCAACTTGAGAGAACTTGCCATTGGACAGCTGAAGATAACCGAGGCTATGTCCGAGAAGCTGTCGATCAATGACAAGACCCTAGAGAGCATTAATGCCAAGATCGAAGGACTATCCTCAGCCTTCGAGAATCAATTAAATTTATACAAAATGTTGGAAACACAGTTGGCTCAACAGGAAGCTGTTGTTCCTCCAGTAGAGAAAGGTATGATGTCAGGACAACCCAAACCTCCTGTGGAAAGTGCCAACATGATTTCTCTACAAGGAGCCAACTGGCTGAAGGACCCTGGATGTCCTACAATTTCATGCTCAATTGGGGCTCACCACTTTGTAAAGGCCCTTTGTGACCTTGGAGCAAGTGTGAGTGTGATGCCCAAGGTGGTTTTCGATCAACTGAACTTCACAGAACTTACACCACCAATGCAACTCCAACTGAATCATTCTTCAGTCCTTTATCCGGCGTGTATCATACCCGTGGATTTTGTGGTGCTCGACATGGATGTCGAGAAGGATACGCTGCTCATTCTTGGGTGACCCTTCCTAAGCACCGCGAAGGCTCGCATAGATGTGGGAGCTGGAGAAATCCACTTCCATATCAATGGCAAGGAGGAGAAGTTTATCTTTCAGCTAAAGTTGGAGCAATGCTCCATGATCCGCATTGGGGCTACTGTTAAGAATATTCAAGAGGTCGAACTCATGCCTCCGAAGGTGGACCTGCTAATTGCATTCATGGGGAATTTGATCTATGCACAAAACCCGTCTTATCGTCCAAGCAAGCACCTCAAGAAGACGGAGAAGTTCGGGCCTCCCCAAAGGCCCAAGTCCACCAAGCCGCCAAAGAAGGTATGGCGGAAGACGCAGGACAATTCGTCCGAGCCCATCCCTCCATGCCTAGATGTCAGGAAATGAAGAAGGATAAATGTCCATTTCATCTATCGGTGGTGAGACCTAGCCAATAGGTTAAATTGGTAGTTATCCTTTTCTTTGTTTTTCTTTTCTCTTTATTTTGTTTTCCCTATTTAGTTTGATTTTTCCCACTGCATATTTGGTTTTCTTAGTAAGTTGAGAATCTTATATTCTCAACTATCATTTTAATTTATTTATTTTCACAAAAATAAAATTGTTGGGTTTTGAAAAAGAGTTTTTATTTGGAAAACAATTTTCCTGACCGCAAAAGTGGTAATTCATCAACATGCTAATCCCATAGTCGTTGGGGAGCCACCTACCAAAAGGGAGAACAGGGGGCCCACTTGTTAGTCCGGCTAACCCCCCTGTTCGGTCGACTAGGGGAAGGAGCCATTTTGGCTCTCTCTCCTCTAACGACTACATTTGGTACTCTAGTGACCGTTGGGGAGTGCACACTATAAATGGTGGTCGTGAGGGGCACTTCTCCTCACACTTCACCTTATTTCATACCTCCCCAAAGTCACTCCTGCTCACGTGGTTTTTCTTGCTCTTCATTGAAGTGCTCTTGATCAATTCCCAACTAAAAAAGATTTGCTTTTGCTTGCATTCGCAATTTGCTCTCAAGGTTTTCAAGGGAAAATTCATCGGGGGTTTTGCTTTCAATAACATGACCTCGTTCAATTTTTTGCCTTGTTGTGTTCTTGTTTGTTGTGACCATGAAAGGGATGAAAAGGTTCTTTGGGAAGAGGAAGGAGGCTCCAAGCTCAAGCCATGGTGGAGACTCAAGTGCACGTCCCTCTTTTGTTGCTACACCAAGTTCACGGAGGAGGAGTGTAGGTGAAGACACTCCCAGGGGTGAGAGAAGCAACCCTCATCATGTTCTTCACGACAATGACCTCGACATACAAAGTGCAGTTGAAGATGAAGCACACAAGATCTTCCAAGATAGTGAGTTTTCTCATACGAAATCTTATGATCCATATTTGATCTCCAAAATAGGTATGTATTCTAAATTCTTTTCCATTTGGCGTGCACTAGGATGGAAAACTTTGCTCACATAGAGGAGAGAGGTTATCGTCTTCTCTCCATACAATTCCTTTGCACACTCAAAATAGGATTTTATGGTATTACTTTTAGATTATTTCAAAAAAATACAATATCCTTGAAAAGAATTAAGTGAAATCCTAGGCTTCCATACACGTTGTTTGCTAGATTTAGACGCTTTTCCTAAGTTTAACAAACATAGTTTTTGACAAGATTTAACTTGTGAGGTCAGATGTAGAGCACCTAGGAATAGCCCACTTACAAAACCCTACTTTACGCTTCATGCATAGATCGGTGGCTATGATATATTCCCTGGAGGAGACATAAGGATAGTGCATGATGATGAGCTGAAAATTTTATTTGCCATGATTAAAAAGATAAAAGTTGCTCCAGTTATTGCCATGATGACACAATGGTTAGATTACATTTCAAGAATAGGGCCAATTGAATGCACTTCATTGATTACTCGTATTGCTACTAGGGTAGGAGCACTAGAATATTCTTCACTGGAGTATATTGAAAATGAAAGAGAATTGACTAATGAAGATTATTTAGTGCATTTTCTTAGAGTCGGACCTTGTTATAAAGGTGTTTTGGTAGTATTCAAAACCTTTATCGTCAAAGCCAATGAATTCAACACACATAGGTCTCACAATCCCCCCCTTGATGAATGCATTGGCAACACCACTTAAAATCCGAACATTGGCTTATTCATATGAAAAGTTTTGAAAACAATTTCTCCCTCTTTTTGAAAATTAAATGAGATAGAAATAAATTTCTCCCCCTATGCATACTTCTCCCCCTCTGACAATGTATTCAGCAAGGTACAAAAGAGAAATTTTAATTGTTATGAGCATATTATAACATATTCACATAAAACAAAGCTCATCAAAAATAATACTATCAAGTAACTTACACTATCACATCAATGAAATACATAAAGTAGTGTAAGCCAGGCTAGAGATCAAGTGTAATTTTCAATTTAAGAAAGTCATGATCTCACAAACTTAACTATTTCAATACCTGAAAGGATGACACTTGTTGCTGCAATTTTATTTTCTTTTGAGCATAGATTTTGATCATATGACATTTGCAAGAGACTATATGCTGCATCTGCCTTATTCTAACCAACCAAGCCAAGCCTATGTAATTTGACAATCAGAAGCTTAAGGACATGGTTTCAGTCATACACAACTTCTTCCAAGTTCATATCTAAGTGCAATGATAAGCCATCTCAAAAGAACAAGTGTGATGCATGCTATTCTCTTAATCTTTTCTCATTTTTATTTGATCATAAAAGCTCAACATGTGGATAGTCTATTGATTAATTTTTCATTATTAAAAGCACTTGTGAGCATGCAACAAGTTCAAAACAGCAAGAAAGTTCAATCATAACCAGATTTAGTGTAAGTAATTATTCTAATTACTAGTCATGGCAAAAACTATAAAATGTATAACACGAGTAATGTAGTAAGAACTTTTAGAATGAAAAAGGAATCACGAAGTCATATATGTATGAAATATTATGCTCATATTATTTCAAATTTGGTTTCACACATATACTTCCCAAGTTTCAAACCCCCCCCCCCCCCTCAATATAAGCCATCAGGATGCATAACCCCTATTTCACTACGAATAAAAAAAACGAGTGAAATCAAAAGGTTTTGTAAAAATGTCAGCCAATTGTTGTTCGGTATCTACATGGTGAAGCACAATGTTTCCTTTTTCAACATTATCACGGAGAAAGTGATACCTAATGTCAATATGCTTTGTTCTCGAATGTTGCACGAGGCTTTTAGCAATGCAAATGGCACTAGTGTTATCACAAAACAGTGGGACACTATCTAGATCAACCTCATAGTCCTTGAGTGTTTGAATAATCCAAAGAATTTGTGAGCAAGCTCTAGCAGCAGCTACATATTCAGATTTGGTTGTGGATTGTGCAATTGAGTTTTAATTCCTAGAAGACCAAACAACAAGTGATTTACCAAGAAAATGACTAGCACCCGAAGTACTTTCCTATCAATCCTACAACACCCAAAATAAGCATCCGAAAAAGCATTCAACGTAACGGTTGTGGAAGAAGGAAGAAAAATGCCAAATTCTTGAGTTCCATGTAAGTACCTGAGAATTCTTTTGATAGCTTGACAATGTGAAGCACGTGGGAAAGCTTGAAACCGTGCACAAAGACATTGTCAGAGTGTGATTCCGGCAATTCTCCTGGTACTACCGTTGGCCGTCCGCGGAGTTTGTAGTTCGGTTTTGTGCGCGCAGAGATTCAAAACAAGGTGGCTAGTTGACAAGAGGATTTACGTGGTTCGGGCCGCCTAAGCGTAATACCCTAATCCACGGGTGTGTGTTGTTGTTGTTGTATTGAGCGTCTGAGCGCTTGAGTGTGAAAGACTAGAGTGACTCGCCTGAGCATGAATAGGCGTGTCTTTGTGTCCCTCTCCTATGTATCGCTCGACCTGTCATTTTATAGTACAAGGACTGGTCGTTACATCGTTAGCCTGGCCCGACATGTGGCCCTGGCGGTTACTGATGCTTAATACACAATTAATGTGCTTAATTACCCTTTATAGTGTGGTAACACGCCTTGACAGTGGCGTTACTAGTACTAAGGGCCCTCCGATCGTGTGTCATTAAAATAGAATTAATGACACTTAACTGGGTCATGAGGTCTTTAATGTTCTTTGAAGGACCGAGCCGTTGGAAGTCCATGACTCTGCTTATTGAGGTTGAAGGTCCGGTGGTTGGACATGTGGCAGCTCCGGAGCTTACTGTCATGGACGAGTAGGTCCGGTGCTGTTATACATGTGTCGGTACCGGAGCTTCCCTCTGTCGGGGGTTAGGTCCAGGGGTGCCACACAGGTATCTTGTCCGAAGCTTTCCCATGTGTGGGATGTAGCTCCGGTTTAATGATACACGTGGCGGCACTGGGAATAACCATAAAAGGGAGGCAGGTCCAGTTCCGTATGACACGTGGGGCCTTCGGAGGTCTTCAACTCAGACAGGTGAGTTCCTTTGGGCTCTTTGCAGTCCCATTGGGTATCTGGTATGCAGGGTACCGACAGTGGCCCCCTGGGCCCACCTACGGGAGAGACCTTTTGGATGAAGTCATTCTGTCGGAGGTTGGTCCATTTTTCGATTTTTGCACTGTGTCTTCAAGGGTCTTTGGATGTGCTGCTGGCGGTAGTTCGCAGTTAAACCATCGCCGCGTGGCATATCCAGGATGCGGCGGGTGAGATCTGAGCATGCGGATCTCACGCAATTGAAGGTCGACGGTTCGCGTTAAGAAAACCGTATCGGTTCCGTGTGCCCTGTCAGGCCGCCGCCCTTGGGTTTCCGCCTTTCTTGATGACAACTGTTCGCCTGGGGTAAGGACCTCAACTTGATCGTCAAGGTGGCCCCAGGCCCCCTTGTCATTGGCAGGGTAAAGTTTTTGAACTGTATCGTCGGCTCCTCCACAGTTTCCATCCGCGTAGGCCATGGTGGGACTGATCCCACCCTTCTCCACTTTTCTTTTGATGCTGCTAGACTTCTATGGTCTGCAGCTGTACCACCTCGGTCCCCACTCCATTCTTCCCGTGTCCACCTTCGTCCACTTCTATGAGATGTGGGTGGGTATTCCCCCCTGCGTCGAGCTCTCCTGCACCTTCTTTACCATCAATACCACCAGCAAGAGTGACGAGTATCTTGGCTTCTATTATTTTGTGAAGCGCAAGAAATGCCCGTACAAGTACTTGATGTCGTTCCCTTTCGGCAAGTGGGACAACTGGAAGAAGGATTGGATTGTCATCATGACGGAGGAGCACGAGAAGATGGAACTGCCCGAAGGCCTTCCCAACGTCCATACTGAAGCCTGAAGCGCAGTTTTGGTGTTGTTGGACGCCTTGAACCCTGCCCTGACCAGGATCCGGCAATGTGTTGAAGGAGGGGTGACTCCCCGTGCGGTCTTTTGCAATTCCTTGGTCAACAGGTGAGCTCCACTGAAGAAGAGGGAGAAGCTCGCCTAGGCCCTTAACAGTGTGATGGACGATGACCGGATTGAGACTGGTTTGATGTCCGACCTGGAAGGTGCAGCTTTCGAGCTTCATCTCAAGAAGTTCCACCACAACTTCGACGTCGAGGGCGACGACTTGTCTCCGTCGGCGGCTTTCTTCCCTCTGAACATGGTGGCGGAGTTCAGCAGGGAGCTCCGGCATAAGATGTCGGTGCTTGACAACCTCGGTGTAGTTGAGAGGCGTCCGACCACCAAGCTGGCAATCCCTGGAGCTTCTGAAGGTGGCTCTGCTCCTGCTCCAAAACCGAGAGTTGAAGTCGTGGGCAAGGACAAAGAGTTGGCCGAGCCCTCGAGTTGTAAGAGGAAGTTGAAGCATTTTGACGGGAGGTCTGTCAAACCTGCTCCTTTCGCAGTAGCTCCTTCTCCCCGGAGGGGGAGGTCTTCAACGGTGACTCCTACTCCAGCATCGGCGTCTCCCCGAGATGCCAGCTCCGCCCAGGTGACCCCAGCATCGAAGCCAGCTAAGGGCTCTAGGTCCGAGGGTCCTTATCAGTCGAGGGGGGCCTCAACCAAGACATCACTTATGGCGGCGGCGAGCTCCGGAGAGCCTTCCGGAGCTACTACGCCAGTTGCGACAGGGTCGGGCTCTAAGCGTCCGGTGAAGAGACTCCGCGCTAGCTGGAGCGGAAGCCTTCCAAGGTAAATTTGATTTTTTTTTACCTTAGTTGATTGTTTTTGTTGTAATCGTATTTTGAGTTTCTTCGTCCTTCATCCACCGGGTACCCAAAAAAGTGGCTGAAGCTCCAGTTCCTGCAACAACGGTTGATGCTGTGCAGGCGAAGGCTCCGGCTCCAATTCCAGCGCCGCCCCAGGTGGTGGCTGAGGTCGCGACATCTTCGGCCCTAGCTATCGTGGTCCTTGACCTCGAGTCATGATAGGAAAAGATGATGATGAGGCCCGATCTTCCGATAGGTAATGGATAGGTCGATTGATGTGGAGATCTCGACGTTGATGATCCGAGGCTCTCGAGTAGAACACGAACAACCCCTGCAATCACTACACCACCGCTCCGTTGGTTATCAACCGTGCTTCACACGATTGACCTCGCCAAGAAGGCTAAGCCCTGCAAGTGCAACCGAGAACACAAGCAAGAACGTAAAAGAAGCAATCTGAAATTGCTGAATTGGGGTTTCACAAACCGAAAAACGGCGATATTATTGATCTAAGCAAAACCCAATTGTTCATGGCGGCTACCATGGAGTATATATAGGTGGGAGGACGTCCAAGGGGGTGTTGGAGTCGTGACCTAACCCTAACACACGAAAATAATGGACTTAGACTTGATACAAGGCCCAATGGCCCAATATGGTGGCGCAGCACCCTGACAGATTCTGTACTTGATTTTGTTTCGACGATTCCCGACGACTCCGAGGGAATTTTGACATGGGACCGGTGCCATTGGAAAGGTTATCCTCTCCCCTTTCCGTGCATATGTAGAACGTCCAAAACGGAGTTCGTATGCGTCCTGGGCGTCTGTTTTAGTGCGTACTGCTCCTGGACTCCGAGTTGGATACGATTTGGAGTTTGGTTCGGTTTCCATCTTCTTTGAACGAATTCCCTGGTCTTCCACGTCCCTAATACTCCCTCCAAGTACTCCTTGAACCTCTCCATGGATCCTAATCACAAATAAATCATTAAGTAGCAATTTATGTTCAAAAACATATAAGGAAATATATAAGAACGAGTTCACCTCTGAAATTAATTGTTGTGTATGAACTCTATTGATTGCATCTTGTATATTCAGCAGAGTGTTGTTTGTATCCATATAAGTGATGTCCTCATCATCCTCCCCTTCTTGAATTGGAGTCGTCCTCGACTCAAGTTCATCTTCTATCATGTGTGGGTCCATATGTGCAATGCCATCAAATCTTCTTGTAAGCATGAAAGGAGGAGGCCAAGGTGGTGGACGGCATAGTGCACCATCTTGATCTTGTCCATCAAATAAGAGTGCACATTCACTTGAGCCAGGATCCCAAACAAATAAATATTGTGTCATGTTTGTAGGTGCAATAATAATGTGCATGATCTCAGTGGGAAAATCAACTAATGGTAAAGTTGTATTATGAAAAGGTTCATCTTGTTGCTGCTCATCGATAGTATGATTGGTAGCAAAATTCAGCACATCTGAAAATGTCATACCGTGGTTAACTGTAGAGCATTGTCCACTAACACTACTCTCATTTTCAGCAAGAAATTCAAATGCATTATGAGTTGATTCATCAAAAAATTCAGAAGAGTTGTTCAACACCTCACTCTCATTTGCATCTCCATTTATTTGTTCATGTTCCTGCAAAAGGTTAGGAAAAGGAGGAGGTACAACAAGAAAATTCTTCTCAAGTTCATGTATTTCATCTTTACAATTAGATACATTAGCAAAAGTTTCTCGCATAAGAATTTTCATATCTTTCCATGTTCGAGGTCTTTCTAAATTACTTAAGTTGTTCCACCAAGTCAATGCACAACCTACTAATGCACTTGCAACATTTCTAATCTTTCTTTTCTCACACATATGACATTGTCCAAAAATTTTATCCAACTCTATTTCCCAAGCAATATATTCATCGTAACCAAAACCATCATAAGAAGGAAGAGATGGGAGAATGTAATTACTTCTTGTGGAAGGTGTTGTAAAGGTGGTCTGAATGTCATGTGAATCCTTGGTTGATGTTTGATTTTTAGTGCGCAACTCTATCGCTGTCTTCATCATGTCCATCATCTCAGCATATAATGCATGATTCTTGCTTTTACCTGACATTGTTAGTAGCAAACAGAATACAACACAAAAAATATGTTATCCCTATCAACTACAAAGGATAATGGAAAAGTGGAAGTGGAATCACACACTCTCAAGCGTCTTACCACGCTCTTACAAGTGTTCTTACCGACACTGCAGGTGGCAAACGGTGGCCGGTATGAAGAAACCAATGAAGCGTGGGATGATTGCAAAGGTGTATCGATTCCGCTCAAGAGTAAGGTGTAGCTTGGATGGCACTTTATTTGTAGCAAGGATTAGCAACAATGAAATCAGATAGTAAAGTTGAATAAGTGTCCAAAGTATTTGTCAAAGTTGCTGGCCTAAATGTGTTCCTAGTAGTTCAAGCTAGCAAGACATGAGACAAAACTAGATGACACAAAGAATGCAAGCACTTCTGTTTTTTTGTTGTTTTTTTTTTCTCCTTTTTTGTGCGGCTTTTGTATCTTCTTTTGCACTTGCTTTTTTCTTTTTTCTTCCTTTTTTTTCAGAATGTGCTGCAAAAGAAGAACACAATGCAAACACTCAAAGATATCTCGTATGTCTGTTACAGATTTTCTGCTCAATGTTCTAAGGACAATTAAGCACCTTTATAGTCCCCAAATCTAAAAACTTTGAACAGAAATACTATAGATATATCTCTCTTCTTTAATTTCAGTATATGTAAGATCTATTTTGGATAAGAACAATGGGAGATATTGCACCCGAAATACAGACTGTTCAGAATTTCTAGATCAATAACAGATTCAGATCTAATGCAATTTCGACATCGATAACTATATTTTCTGGGAGAGTGATGAATATGAAATTTATAGAAAACTTCTTAAGCTTTCCAGAAAGTACAAGAACTCTAAAATCCGAGTTCGTATGAGCGATATATGATGAGGCCCGATCTTCCGATAGGTAATGGATAGGTCGATTGATGTGGAGATCTCGACGTTGATGATCCGAGGCTCTCGAGTAGAACACGAACAACCCCTGCAATCACTACACCACCGCTCCGTTGGTTATCAACCGTGCTTCACACGATTGACCTCGCCAAGAAGGCTAAGCCCTGCAAGTGCAACCGAGAACACAAGCAAGAACGTAAAAGAAGCAATCTGAAATTGCTGAATTGGGGTTTCACAAACCGAAAAACGGCGATATTATTGATCTAAGCAAAACCCAATTGTTCATGGCGGCTACCATGGAGTATATATAGGTGGGAGGACGTCCAAGGGGGTGTTGGGGTCGTGACCTAACCCTAACACACGAAAATAATGGACTTAGACTTGATACAAGGCCCAATGGCCCAATATGGTGGCGCAGCACCCTGACAGATTCTGTACTTGATTTTGTTTCGACGATTCCCGACGACTCCGAGGGAATTTTGACATGGGACCGGTGCCATTGGAAAGGTTATCCTCTCCCCTTTCCGTACATATGTAGAACGTCCAAAACGGAGTTCGTATGCGTCCTGGGCGTCTGTTTTAGTGCGTACTGCTCCTGGACTCCGAGTTGGATACGATTTGGAGTTTGGTTCGGTTTCCATCTTCTTTGAACGAATTCCCTGGTCTTCCACGTCCCTAATACTCCCTCCAAGTACTCCTTGAACCTCTCCATGGATCCTAATCACAAATAAATCATTAAGTAGCAATTTATGTTCAAAAACATATAAGGAAATATATAAGAACGAGTTCACCTCTGAAATTAATTGTTGTGTATGAACTCTATTGATTGCATCTTGTATATTCAGCAGAGTGTTGTTTGTATCCATATAAGTGATGTCCTCATCAAGTCATCTCTTGAAGTTCCCGTGGTAGTGCTGGACCACAGGAATGAAGATGTACCAACGGCACCAACTCCGGAGGTTGAATCTAAGGTTTTGGATGTTGTGATGATGGACGCTCTGACCTAAGAGCCGGATGTTGTTGAAGCCCCGGCGGTGGAGCCGGTGGTTGATGAAGTTCCAGCGCCTGAGCCGATTGTCGCGGAAGTGCTGGCACCTGATCCGGTGGATGTCGAAGCGCTGGCGCCTGAACCGGCCATGGAGGAGGCACCAACATCGGAGCCAGAAGTGGCCTCAGCTCTGGCCGAATCTTCAACGCCTGCCCCGGAGGTGATGGTTCCGGAGGTACCCGCACCTGAGTTAGGGTGCCAAGACGAAGCTGTCGGTCCCCCGCTTGAGGGACTAGTTGCTGATGACTTGGCGGCGGGACCTTTAGAGACGACTCCGGAGGTGGAAACTTCCATTGCAGGACGTTCCTCGGCGATGATCAAGGGTATCCCGAAGGGCGGCACTAGTGCCGCGGAAGCTCAGGTTACCGCTCTTGTACAGTGGGACCCGATTTTTGTTATGGAGAACCCGCTGGAGCTGGCGGAGAGGACCCCGGCAGGTCCGGAGCCAATCCCCTTATCGTTGTCCATCGACAATGTGTGATCCATTCTTCGTCAGGTTCAGATGGCCTTTTACCACGACAGCAGAGCCCTCGAGGAGGAGTGCCAAACCCTTAGGAGGTGACACAACCAGCTCCAATATGAGACCAAGCTGGCGCAGACAAGGCTGGCCGACGACAAGGAGTGGGTGAAAAGGGAGAAGGCTCGGTTGGAGTACTGGGGTCAGCTGCTGGATGAGATGGAAAGCATGGTGCGATCCCTCGACAACCAGTCCCGGGCCATCCACGAACAGGTCGTGACTACTAATGAAGTAGCAAATGATCGCCAGGAGAAGCTCAGCACCATCCATGACAGCCTCGTCAAGCGCAGGGAGGCTCTTGAGGAGTGGGAGAAAAAGCTCGAAGTTGAAGAGCAAAAACTCCTAGAGCTGCGGGATGACCTCGTGAAGAGGGAGGAGGAGCATGCTCAGAGGCTGACTCTGGGTGACAAGAGCCTCGCGGAGCGCACCAAGAAGTTAGAGGAGCTCTACTAGAAAGAGGAGAAGAAGGGCTGGCAGCGGGGACAGGACCTCACCAAGAGGAAGAATGAGGTTACTGCCAGGGAGAAGAAAGTGTGGGGCCGAGAGAGAGACCTGGTCGACCGCAAGAACAAGATCACGTCTGGGAAGAGGAGCTTGGTAAACTCGAAAGGCATGTTGTTGAAAAGATTCAGCAGAACGCCAAAGAGGTCGAGCACCTTGCTCGGGAGGATTCGGAGCTTGCGGCGACCAAGAGGTCCGTGGAAGAGGTGTGAGGCTCAAGGGCTGCAGAATCCCAACAAGTTTGGGACTTCTTGGGCAAAGCCAATGACGTGCTGACGCTGCTGGGTTTTAGTCCCGTGCGCCCGGACGACCCATAGCTGGAGCTGGAACTGGCGTTGAAGGCGTTGAGCTCAGCGGGCAGCAAACTCAACAAGATGGGCGATGTCATTGTGGATCAATTGGAGACTTAAGGGAAATCCCTTGGGCAGAATGTCGTAGAGTACATGCTGACGTGCTACACAAGTCAGGATCCTCACTTCCCATTAGATCCGGTGCTTAAAGGTCCCATCGACAACGAGGGAGATGCCGCCAAGGCCAGCGTGTCAGAGGTTGCCCAGAAGGTCACCTCGTTCTTTCATAGGATTTTGGACTTTCTCCCTGTATCGCCAGCTTGTATCATCTCTTCCTTTCCTCAATCTTGTAATCTCTTGTCTCCAGATTAATGAAATCCATGAATTTTATGAATTTCATTTTTTGTCTTCTACACCTCTGTCCCACTTGGCCCCCTGGTAGATGTACACAATTTGAATCTGAACATGTACCAAGAGGATGTAGCATTTTGTTGATGACTTGCGTGCTTCGAACATGTAGTTTGTAGGTCTGAAGTCGTCGATAGTAGGGCCACCTGAGGTTGTTGGAGCTTAGTAGCTTCGACAGCGACATCTATCAACGTGTAGAACGTCGACAGCTGGTCCTCTAGGGTTGTCGGAGCTTAGTAGCTCCGACACCATCCACTTTCAGTACGTAGAGCGTCGACATCAGACCCCATTACGGTGTCCTCATATCATCTTTTCTTCACGTTGACGGTTGGCCCCCTGGATTTGCTGGGCCAACTATCAATGTTTGAAACATCGATAGTGGACCACCTTAGGGGGTGTTGGAGCTTTGATAGCTCCGGTTTCATCCACCATCATCATGAGATATTTATTTCCTGCACGCTGAAGTCAAGAAAAACAGTAAAATCCATGTCTTATCTATAACTCGATTGCGGCTTACTATTCCCGAAAAAAACTTTTAGATCGACGACA
Organism: Tuctoria greenei; assembly: GCA_036927565.1. Taxonomy (NCBI): domain Eukaryota; kingdom Viridiplantae; phylum Streptophyta; class Magnoliopsida; order Poales; family Poaceae; genus Tuctoria; species Tuctoria greenei. The sequence goes on from JAYESD010000012.1 coordinate 46,298,922, forward strand.
ATTCTGTATACAATCAAGCGCATTTGTTTGTTTTCTTCAGGTCCAATCATTCCTGGACTCGCCTTACTTCGGCCTGTCGCGGTGTAGGTAGAGTGGCGTACTTAGGGTGCAGGACCAGGCTAAGTCGATTGCACACTCCGGACCTAGATTGCCTTGGCGGCATTCAGGCGAGTAGGCCATTCAACAATGTTAAGACCCATAGGATTTTACAATGCAACTTAAATTATATATGAATTGTTTGATCTAAAGTTTCTTCTGAATTCCACAACTTTGTTATAGAGAAGAAAGAGAAAAGTAAATTATTGAGCCTGTACAAAATAAATGCACGTGGAGTCTGTTTTCACAAAATGATGTCTTTCATTATAGGTCCAGGGTACCGGGGAAACAAGTACACTCTTAGGGTGCGGAACTAGGCTATGTGTGTTACATTTCTTGTTTGACCCAGGGTAACTAGCTACACTTTTAGTTCTGAGGCTGTGTCAAGTGTTGCCTGAATCTTGCGGACCATCCGGGAAAGGTCCGGTTGTGCTCCCAGAGGAGCTACTCGACTCTGTACAATGACGCTATAACATAAATCATATGTAATTACAGACTCACCTCTGTGATATTAAGCGTAGAACTTATGGAGGTGCTCAATGTTCCATGGATTAGGGAACGGTGTCCCATCCTCGGTTGCCAAGCAAACGCATCCGGGATGGGATACTTTGATCACTCAGAAGGGTCCTTCCCAGCTGGGGGAGAGTTTGTTTAACCCTTCTCGAGTTTGTATTCTCCGTAGCACCAGATCACCTTCCTCGAGCTGTTGATTATGCACATGCCTTTGATGATAGCGCCGGAGCGCTTGGTGATATCGTGCGTTTTGAATAGCAGCTCGGCACCTTCCCTCTTCGACGAGGTCCAGGTATTCGAGCCGGAGATGGTCCTGCGTGGCTTCGTCAAAGGTCCAAAACCGGAGCGACCCCAAGGTGATTTCCGAATGAAGGTCTGCATCAGCTCCGTACACCAGGAAGAAGGGTGTCTCTCCAGTTGACCGGTTTGGAGTTGTCCTGTTTGCCCACAAGGTTGGCGGAAGCTCTTCAATCTAGTTGGATCCATGTTTTTTCAGGTGCTCATATGTGCGCCTCTTGAGTCCTTTTAGGATTTCTACATTTGCTCTCTCAGCTTGGCCATTGCTTGCCGGGTGAGCTACGGAAGCGTAGCTGACTTGAATGTCGAGGTCTTCGTAATATCCTTGGATGGCAGAGCTTGTGAATTGGGTCCCTGAAAGCATCTAGGCCCCATGAGGTACGGTTTCGGTGATTAATGACAACCATTCGATATTACTAATGAATTTGTGAATGCAAGGTCCCAATAATCACTCAATCAAATGAAATCAAAATTACATTGGAGACCCATATAAAATCAACCAATGAGATCAAATCGAATCATATGAAGACAAGAAGTGAAAGCTCTAACTTGACATCACTCAATGCTTGAAGACTATCAGAACAACACTTCAAACAAGTATCAAAGAGGTCACAAGTTCAAATTCCAAAAGAACAACTCAAAACAACTCGAAGTCAACAAATTGAACACACCGGATCATCCGATGTTTTCTGAGTTGACTGCATCAGTCGAGTTGTGTCAACAGAAGAAGAAGACCTCAGACAAATGCACTCACCGGATCATCCGATGTGAGTGGCTCAGTGACATCGGTACATGAGCACAGTTTGCAATACCATTGGACCAAGTGAAGCACCGGATCATCCGATGTGCAGAATTACACACATCAGTCGATCACTCCAGTACAAATCAAGATCAAGCAAATTCTGGAGGAAGAGCCACCAGATCATCCGATGAGAAGACAGGTCAACATCGGTCTAACAACGGTCATATCTGACACAGTGACATCAGCTAATTTGGCTTTGACCGATGATAACTGAAGGGGAGACATCGGATCATCCAGTGTTCGCAGAGAAGTGATGTCAGCCTACTTTTCCAACGGCTATTCGTGGAGGCTGGCTATTTATACCCCTTCAACCTGTCAAATCGATAAGACTAGAAGCCCAGACATACTCTACACATCCTAGAGCATTCAAGACATAGAGCTACCACTTTCACATCATTGTTCATCATTTGTACACCAAGAGATAGGCTAGAACTAGCTAGAGATAGTGCTTGTGTGCCTCCATTCTAGGTGATTGGACTCTCTAGTGTAGTGAGAGCCATAAGGGAGTGTCCCTTGGTGTGTGTGACTTACGGAGCTTGCCAAGAGGATTGTGGAAGCCCGGAGGATTCAAAGTGTACAAGGCTTGAGCTCCACCTTGCCAAGGTTGGCGAACGGAGAAGAATAGTGAAGACCCCCTTGTCTCGGTGACTTGGGAGTGGAAAAACCCTTCGGTGGGTGCCACAACGTGGATGTAGGAAGATCCTTGTGATCTTGCCGAACCACGGGATAAACTTCGTGTCCTTTGAGCGTTTGCATCCCTCTCCCTTTTACATTTATGCAATCTTCATTCCGCAACTTTAATTTACATTGATTGCATAGATTAATCGCATAGGGAATTGGGCTTTAAGTTGTTAGCTTTTAATGATCTTAAAATTTGAAAGAAAGCCCAATTCACCCCCCCTCTTGGGCGTTTCGATCTTTACAATTGGTATCGGAGCCTTGTTGCTCATTGGATCATTCTAGCCTCATCGCTAGAGAGCTAAAATGGCCAAGAATGGGGGTTCGGTTCCGACCTTTGAGGGCAAGAACTTTGCCTATTGGAAAGCACGCATGCGTGCCTACCTAGAGGCTATTGCTCCTGAAGTTTGGGAAGCGACCCATGCGGGGTTTGGAGATCTTAATTATGTTGGTGATCAACTAAAATGGTATGCTAAGGCTAGAAATGCTATCTATGAATGCATAAGTCAAGATGAATTTGCTAGAATTGCTAGTAAAGAGAAAGCTTGTGAAATTTGGGCATGTTTAATTGAAATACATGAGGGCTCATCTCGTGTTAAAGAGCTTAAATATCACTTGCTTAAATCCAAGTATGATGAATTCAAAATGCTTCCTCATGAGAATGTTAAACAAATGTTTTCTCGTTTAAATGTGCTCATTGAGGAGATTAAGGCACTTGACATTGCTTCTCTTGGTAAGGGACTTATCAACCGCAAGATCCTCATGCTTCTACCAAAGCCCAAGTACAACATTATCAATTCAATGCTCCAAAAGGAGTCACTTGACAACATTGAAGTTTCGGAGCTCATTGGAGAAATTCATGCTCATGAGATGAGTGTACTTGGAATGATGGAGGAGTCATCATCAAAAACCATTGCTCTCAAGGCTTCAACCAAGAAGACAACTCCCAAAAAGAAGAAAGTGGTTGAGCCTAGCTCAAGTGAAGAAGAGCAAGCAACAAGCGAAGAAGACGATGATGAGCTTGCGTTGATGATGAGAAAATTCTCACGTCTAAACTCCAAGATCGCAAAGAAGGGATACTCTTTTGATCCCAAGAAGAAAGCCTTCCTCCCATGAAAAGATGAAAACAAGACATGCTATAATTGTGGTGATCAAGGCCACATATCATATGATTGTCCAAGACCGGACAAGAGGAAGGACAACCACAAGGGAAAGTATCGAAAGCTAGAAGAAAGTGATGAAGATGAAGAAGAGGTTAAGCCCAAGCGCTCCTTTGGAAAGAAGAAATTTGAAAAAGGCAAGAAGACCAAGCTCTTTCCAAAGAAGAGAAGAGGGCCTCAAAAGGTCTTCATGTGCGAGGCCAATGAGTGGATCACGGATGAAGAGTCAAGCGACGAAGAGAGTGAAGATGAAGAAAACTTGGCGGGCCTTGCCGTCGTCAACAAGGATAACTCACCTCTTCGTCCACCTCCTATGTGCCTCATGGCGAAAGGTAACACTAAGGTACGTGATGATTCTAGCGATGATGATGATGAGCTCTCCCCCGATGAATTAGCATCTATGATCAATGAATACCATGTCATCATAAAAAGGGATAAGAGCAAGGTTAAGGCACTTGAACAAGCTTGTGCTAAGCTTGAGAGTGCGAAGCTCGATTTGCATGACAAGTATGTAACCATACTTAAAGAGCATGACACGCTCAAATCACATGTCAAGAAAATCGAGGAGGAAAATGCTCAAATCAAGCTTGATCATCATGAGCTTGACTTAGCAAACCAAGCACTCTTGGGAAAACACAATGACTTGGTTCAAGAACATGAAGTGCTTAACCTTGCTTATGGAGCAATTGAACTATAAATGAAAAACATGAAAAAGGAAACCCTTGATGGCAAAGTATCAACTATTTCACATGCCACTAATATTTTGGATAAGTCTTTGCCGTTGAAAGCAAGCCCTAGGGAGAAGGAGTTGATGGAGGAGATTGAAAGTCTCCGCACTAGTGTGGCAAGACTATCTAAGGGAGAGGACAGACACAAGGAAATCCTCTACCAACAAGCTAAAGGCTTCAACAAGAGAGGACTTGGATCCTTCCCTGTACTCAACAAAGGAAAGGTGCCCTCACCGGAGCTTAGGACAAGCTTCATCAAGGAAGTTGGTTCCTATTGTCAACATTGTGAGGTCACCGGACATCACACGAGGGAGTGTCCTCTTCCCAACCGTCCTTCTCCCAAATTGCCTCCTAACTACAAATCTACTTTCAATGATTACCACTATCTCTTGAGCAAAGTAGGTGGCGAGGTGAAGGCAAGGTTCATCGGCAAAGACATTAAGGGCATGAAGGGGAAGCTCCCCAAGCAACTTTGGGTCCCAAAATCACTTGTATCACACATACAAGGACCTAAGTTGGCTTGGGTGCCTAAACTCAAAAACTAACTTCATGTGTGTAGGTGAACTACAAAGCCGGAGGAAAGCATTGGGTACTCGATAGTGGGTGCACTCAACATATGACCGGCAATGATGGTATGTTCACCTCCATAGAGAACCCCGGCAATCATGAACAAGTCACCTTTGGTGACAACTCAAAGGGGAAGGTAATTGGATTAGGTAAAATTGCTATTTCGCATTATTTGTCCATTTCTAATGTGCTATATGTTAAGTCTCTTAGTTTTAATTTGCTTTCCATTGCACAACTATGTGATCTTGGACTAACGTGCACCTTTGACAAGAATGGAGTTGTAGTGACTAGTGAATCAAGCAAAGAACTAATCTTCAAAGGTTTTCGGCATGGACATCTTTACTTGGTGGACTTCTCCAACAAGGATGCTAGCTTGACCACTTGCCTTTTCACCAAGACGAGTTTGGGTTGGCTATGGCATTGACGCATTGCTCACATTGGGATGATCAAGCTCAAGAAGTCGTTCAAGCTTGGGATGGTGACCGGCGTGAAGGATGTCACATTTGAGAAGAACAAGCTTTGTAGCGCTTGTCAAGCCGGGAAGCAAGTTGCTTCACACCACCCAATGAAGACAATGGTGTCAACCTCCAAGCCGCTTGAACTACTCCACATGGACCTCTTCGGACCGTCCACATTTCAAAGTCTTGGTGGTAATCTCTATTGTCTTGTTATTGTTGATGACTATTCTAGATATGCTTGGACTTTGTTTCTAGGTGACAAGGGTGAAACTCCGGTAGTCTTCAAGACCTTTGCTAAACGTGCTCAAAGGTAATTTCAACTTTCCATCATCAAGGTCCGGAGTGACAACGGCACCGAGTTCAAGAACTACAACATTGGGGAGTGGTGTGATCGTGAAGGCGTGAAGCATGAGTTTTCGGCCACATACACCCCTCAACAAAATGGTGTCGTTGAAAGGAAGAACACGACTCTCATCACCCTTGCTAGAGCAATGCTTGATGACTATGGCACGTCGGAGAAGTTTTGGGCCGAAGCAATCAACACGGCGTGCCATGCCGCTAATAGGGTCTATCTTCATCGACTACTTCAAAAGACCCCATATGATCTCCTCGTTGGGAGAAAGCCCAACATCTCCTACTTCCGAGTCTTCGGGTGCAAGTGCTACATCTACCGCAAGAAAAGGCTCGGTAAGTTTGAAAGAAGGTGTGATGTTGGTATCTTTCTTGGTTATGCGTCAAACTCAAAAGCATATCGAGTATTCAACCAAACCTCCGGGTTAGTTGAAGAAAGTTGTGATGTTGAGTTTGATGAGACTAATGGCTCCCAAGAGGAGAGTTTTGGTCATGATGATATAGATGATGAGCCTCTACGAGAAGCCATGAAAAACATGACCATTGGAGACATGAAGCCCGAAGTTGAGGAGAGCGATGATCAAGGGGGAGCATCAAGTTCCAACATCAACACCTCCATGGTGCCTCAAGTTGATGAAGAAGAAGAAAAATATGATGATCCATTGCCAATGCAAGATTCACAAGCCACAAAACATCAACAAGAAGAAGAAGAAGTCCAAGATCAAGTCCAACCACAAGACGAGCAAGATGCTTCACCACCGCCAAGTGCTTCACAATCACTTATGAGGCATGGACGCATCTCCAAGGCGCATACGATTGATCAAATCATCGGAAGTCCGTCACGGGGAGTAAGTACTCGTTCTCGCCATGTCGCTTCGTTTTGTGAGCACTACTTGTTTGTTTCGTGTGTAGAACCCACTCATATAGAGGAAGCTCTCCAAGATCCAAATTGGGTGATGGCCATGCAAGAAGAACTCAACAACTTCACCCAAAATGAAGTTTGGGTGTTGGAGGAGCGACCCAAGGACAAGAACATCATCAGAACGAAGTGGGTGTACCGCAACAAGCAAGACGAGAATGGCGTTGTGGTCCGCAACAAGGCAAGACTTGTGGCCAAGGGTTTCTCACAAGTTGAAGGACTAGACTTTGGAGAAACATTCGCTCCGGTCGCTCGGTTAGAAGCTATTCGTATACTCCTTGCTTTTGCTTCACATCACAATATAATGCTTTATCAAATGGATGTTAAAAGTGCCTTTCTTAATGGTTATATTAACGAGCTTGTTTATGGTTAGCAACCTCCCGGGTTTGAAGATCCGAGGAATCCTAATCATGTGTATAGGTTACACAAGGCGCTCTACGGGCTCAAGCAAGCACCTAGGGCGTGGTATGAACGTCTAAGGGATTTCTTGGTCATGCAAGGATTCAAGATCGGGAGGGTGGACACTACACTCTTCACCAAGGACATCGACGGGGATTTATTTATTTGTCAAATTTATGTCAATGATATTATTTTTGGCTCAACTAACAAATCGCTTAGCCATGAGTTTGGCACCATGATGTCTACGGAATTCGAGATGTCAATGATTGGAGAGCTCAACTTCTTCCTTGGATTTCAAATCAAGCAACTTCAAGAGGGGACCTTCATCTACCAAGAGAAGTACACCAAGGACCTCTTGAAGAAATTTGAGATGGGAGATTGTAGCTCAAGAAGTACTCCAATGGCGACAAATTGTCATCTCGATGCGGACTTGGACGGTAAACCTATTGATCAATCTCTCTACCATTCCATGATTGGTTCATTGTTATGTCTTACCGCATCTAGGCCCGATATCATGTTTAGTGTGTGCTTGTGTGCTCGCTTTCAAGCGGCACCTAAAGAATCGCATAAGAAGGCGGTCTTTAGGATACTTCGGTATCTCAAGCATACCCCAAGTGTTGGTTTGTGGTACCCCAAGAATGCTAGTTTCCATCTCTTGGGTTACTCGGATTCGGACTTTGCCGGATGCCGTGTGGATCGCAAGAGTACCTCCGGTGGGTGCCACTTACTTGGGCGTTCCCTAGTATCTTGGTCAAGCAAAAAGCAAAATTACGTGGCTTTATCCACTGCAGAGGCGGAGTATATAGCGGCCGGTGCATGTTGTGCCCAAATTCTATATATGAAGCAAACCCTTTTGGACTTTGGAATTAAATTTGGTTGTGTGCCTCTCCTTTGTGACAATGAAAGTGCGGTTAAGATAGCTAGAAACCCTGTTCAACACTCCCGCACTAAGCACATTGATATTCGCCATCACTTCTTGCGGGATCATGAGGCTAAAGGAGACATCTCTTTGCAAGGTGTTAGATCCGAAGAACAATTGGCGGATATCTTCACTAAACCACTTGATGAGAAAACCTTTTCTAGACTTAGAAGTGAATTAAATGTGCTAGATGCATCTAACGTCATGTAAGTTGCCATGTTCTTGTAAGGTTGCATATCATATAGGTCTTGTCTAACTCCCAAAGGATAGGGGCAAACCAGAAATTGTTTTCCCTAAAGAAGCCTTTGGAAGGTTTAAACTTGGCAAGATAGATTTATTTTATGCCTTGCATGATCCCTGCCATATAGACTTGCACTCATTTTAATTTCTTGCACTATAATTTGTTTGGCATTGCATACGGTAGATTGTCACAATGGGGAACCCACCTTATGAGAAAGAGACTTGTTTGAAATGCAATATCTCAACTCATATAAGGTGGAAAGAATAAAATGTTAGGTACGTTAATGCCTAGAGGAACATGCTTCAAAGAGATAGAAGTCTTCATACTCTACCTCACAAAGCATGGGCCTTACATTTTATTTGGATATTTTCTCCTCCACTTTTCTCGGTGTTCCATTTGCTTTAAGGTTTAGCCAAGCTATTGGCATATTAGCTTCTTGAGGGGTAAGGGGTTGCCCAAAAAGTCCTAAGACATGTGTTTCTCTTTGATTGTTTGTTTGTTCAAAGGACATATATGGGATGTTTTTGTTCTGTTGTCATCGGATTATCCGATGCCTAAGTCAATCCCTCATCGGATCAATAGGTGTTCAATCTTCAAGGGCCAGTTCAGTCAAAACCTCAAATGATCCGACGAGTTCATTCTGAAAAACATCGGTCCATCCGATGTTCACTCTTCTGGTGCTATGGTCAATTCAACCGATGTTTACTTCCTCCAACGTCGGATCATCCGGTGTCAACATCACTCTTTTGAGCACCCTTACTGTGCCATTCGACCGATGACCCAAACCCTAAAAGTCGGTCTATCCGATGTCAACAGCAATTTTTGAATATCCTTACTGTGGCTTTCGACCGATGTTTATTTCACCTAGCATCGGTCCATCCGGTGTTAAAATAACGGCTAGGGTTTGGGGTCCACTATTTAACCCGCGCGCCGCCGCCTTTTCTCTCTCTCCCTGACGCCTCGCTCTCCCGTGCCATCGCCGCCGTCTCTCGCCCACCTCGCCGCAGCCGGTCGCGCCGCCACCTCCTCCACTGCCGGTCGCCGCCGCCGTCGCCGCCCACAGCGCCGCCTCCGTGCTCCCGCTAGGCACCGCCGCCGCACACCCGCGCCACCTCACCTCCAAGCACCGCACCGCCTCACCTCCAAGCGTCGCGCCGCCGCCTCCACCCTCACACCGCTCGCCGCATCGTCCCTCACCACCGCATCCAAGCACCGCCACCACTCTTCCCTCCATCGCAGCCCCTCCACCCCGCAACGCCGCCATCTTCGGTCACCTCCCTGTCGCTAGGGTTTCCCGGCCCGTCGATCTTCACGTCTCATCGTCGACTCTGTGCAAACTCGTGATTGCAATGGCTCGCGACAAGAAGAACAAGGGCAAGGCCATCGCGGAGCCCGCCGCGAAGAAGCAGAAGCTGTCCAAAGAAGAAAAGAAGGCGTTGATGGCCGCTCGCACCGCCGAGGAGCGTGAGCGTGGCCGTGGAGGTTCCCTGAGGATCCGCGAGGCTCGTTCCAGGCAGCCTCCCGTGATCGACGACTCCGAGGCCGAAGAGGAGCCGGTTGTGCCTCTCGTCCGTCGGCGCTCAGCCCGGACACGTGGAGGTCACACCGAGGCTGTTCCTCGTCCGAGACCGACGGCTGCCGACCGTCGTGAGGACAGGGAGGCCCAGCGTGCTATCTACGAGATGGACACCACTGTCCATGTCGCTGAGGGAGTCCGTCTCACGGACTACCGGAAGATGAAGGCCAAGCAACTCTGGAAGCTCAGATGGAATGTGTTTCTTGAGGAGTGGTACCTGCAACCCCGGGAATCTTTGGTGGACAGTCGCTTCTGGACAGTCACACAGGCGTCTCTCTACGAGACCTACAGACGCCGAGGCCACAAGCTGTTCCAACACAACTACATGGATTGGGTTCAGCTTGAAGTAGCCGTAGGGACAGAGATCAAGCCATTCATTGAGAGATACAGGGGCCTGGTACAGTTGCTATCATATGAGCAGAGTGCCTACGTGGAGGATTGGGTCCGCGTGTTCTACGCCACCCTCTATGTCTCTGAGGGCAGACGATCCATTGACTTCATGTTCATGGGTCAGCAATACCACCTATCGAGGCAGACGCTGGGACAGTTGCTTGGAGTAGACTTGCACGACACTTGCATACATGAGAGAGTCTACGGTCAGGCAGACCCACCAAGGAGGCCGCTCACTGGAGGAGTGGCTCCTGCTCTGGAGGAGATCAGATCACTGTTTGGACCCACTTTCTCTCCAGACCAGCCAAGAGTGCCGGGCTTGTTGACTCCTGCAGCGCGCACGGTGCACCTCGCCCTGCGTCGCTCTCTCCTGCCGAGGTCCGGCTATCCTGAGGGTTTCACCAGCCTCCAGCAGACGATCCTGTTCTACATCATGAACGGGATGGACTTTGACATAGTGGATGTCATCATCTGCGAGATGGAAGATGTGATCACAGATGGTGTAGGCATGATGAGGCAGCTAGAATATGGGCACTGGATCAGCTACCTGCTCACTATGATGGTTCCCGAGGGGTCCGCCACACACGACCGTCTCTCTGATGAGAGTGTGTCACGGTTCGGACACTACCGAGCTCCACCTCCTGGTGACCGCCGCCTTGGCCATCCAGTTGAGCGTCAGGTCAGGGTCCGACTGACTGAGGAGGACTCGTCTGACCTTGAGAGAGAGGATGAGCGACTAGCAGAGGCAGAAGCTCAGGGAGGAGACCTGTAGCACGTCTGGTCTGAGAGCGACACAGACGATAGTGTCGAGGAGTACTTCCCTCCTCCTCCACCCTCACCGAGGCAGCACGACGCCGAGGCAGGAGGATCAGCTGCTCCACCGCCGACACCACCCCCTGTTTCCGAGGCGCAGGTGTCACAGCCGTCAGAGCTGTCGACACTACTTCAGCAGATGATAGAGCAGCAGTGCCAGGACAGGCTTGCTGCTGAGTAGGCCAGGGCAGAGCAGGCTGCTCACCTGGCACAGCTTCAGAGGCAGCAGCAGGAGCTTCAGCTGGAGATCGCCCGACAGAGGTGAGAGGATACGGACCGGTTCACAAACCTCGTTGATCAGATGCACCGACGTACACTCGACCAGCAGCAGCAGACTCAGCAGGCTATGATGGGGATCCTAGGGTTGATCACCAACCTATACACTCAGACTGGGATCACCCTTGCTCCACCGCAGCCTGGACTGGGACTTAGCTCAGGTGCCTACTACTCCAATTCCTTCTATCAGTATGTCACCACTTCTGGCACCCAGCGCACTGATCCACTCACCTCTGCCGGCGACGACTCTGTTCCAGCAGACGCTGGCATCCGTGGTCAGTGCCCCGCTTCCTCCAACTCCACCGGTGCCTCCCGTACCTGCTACTTCCTCTCCAGCACCGACAGCGGATCCCCTAGCTCCCTCCGCTCCAGCTCCTGCGGCCGGCCACTCCAGCTCTGATGACAGCGACGGTGACCAGTTCGTCATCGCGCCCAGCTCTTAGGGTCAGTAGGCTCTCTGATCCCTTTTTGGTGTCTTGATGCCAAAGGGGGAGAAGAGGTAGAGGAGTCAGGGGTAGTGGTAGTAGTAGTCTCAGGGGGAGTTTGAGTTTATCCTTTGTATTCGTGCCTGAGTACCTCTTTTGTATTTTTAATTAAGCACTTTTCCGCTTGTCACATTTGCTTATGGTTTTAATTGATTGAGCTTATCGCGCCATTAATTTCATTTGCTTTCTACAAGCTCGATGTGTCTTATCTTGTATTCATTGCATATCTACTTGAGTATTGTACCATCATCAAATTCATTATTATTGTGCTTTAAATTATTGTGTTGTCATCAATCACCAAAAAGGGGGAGATTGAAAGCATCTAGGCCCCATGAGGTACGGTTTCGGTGATTAATGACAACCATTCGATATTACTAATGAATTTGTGAATGCAAGGTCCCAATAATCACTCAATTAAATGAAATCAAAATTACATTGGAGACCCATATAAAATCAACCAATGAGATCAAATCGAATCATATGAAGACAAGAAGTGAAAGCTCTAACTTGACATCACTCAATGCTTGAAGACTATCAGAACAACACTTCAAACAAGTATCAAAGAGGTCACAAGATCAAATTCCAAAAGAACAACTCAAAACAACTCGAAGTCAACAAATTGAACACACCGGATCATCCGATGTTTTCTGAGTTGACTGCATCGGTCGAGTTGTGTCAACAGAAGAAGAAGACCTCAGACAAATGCACTCACCGGATCATCCGATGTGAGTGGCTCAGTGACATCGGTCCATGAGCACAATTTGCAATACCATTGGACCAAGTGAAGCACCGGATCATCCGATGTACAAAATTACACACATCGGTCGATCACTCCAGTAAGCATCAAGATCAAGAAAATTCTGGAAGAAGAGCCACCGGATCATCCGATGAGAAGACAGGTCAACATCGGTCTAACAACAGTGATATCTGACAACGTGACATCAGCTAATTTGGCTTTGACCGATGATAACTGAAGGGGAGACATCGGATCATCTGGTGTTCGCAGAGAAGTTATGTCAGCCTACTTTTCCAACTGCTATTTCGTGGAGGCTGGCTATTTATACCCCTTCAACCTGTCAAATCGATAAGACTTGAAGCCCAAACATACTCTACACATCCTAGAGCATTCAAGACATAGAGCTACCACTTTCACATCATTGTTCATCATTTGTACACCAAGAGATAGGCTAGAACTAGCTAGAGATAGTGCTTGTGTGCCTCCATTCTAGGTGATTGGAGTCTCTAGTGTAGTGAGAGCCATAAGGGAGTGTCCCTTGGTATGTGTGACTTCCGGAGCTTGCCAAGAGGATTGTGGAAGCCCGGAGGATTCAAAGTGTACAAGGCTTGAGCTCCACATTGCCAAGGTTGGCGAACGGAGAAGAATAGTGAAGACACCCTTGTCTCGGTGACTTGGGAGTGGCAAAACCCTTCGGTGGGTGCCACAACGTGGATGTAGGAAGATCCTTGTGATCTTGCCGAACCACGGGATAAACTCCGTGTCCTTTGAGCGTTTGCATCCCTCTCCCTTTTACATTTATGCAATATTCATTCCGCAACTTTAATTTACATTGATTGCATAGATTAATCGCATAGGGAATTAGGCTTTAAGTTGTTAGCTTTTAGTTATCTTAAAATTTGAAAGAAAGCCCAATTCACCCCCGCTCTTGGGCGTTTCGATCTTTACAGTCCCGTTATCAGTTATTGTCTTGTTTGGGACTCCAAATCTGCATACTATGGACTGCAAGAAGTTGATAGCTGATTGCTTATTTATTGTCACAACTGGAGTTGCTTCCGACCACTTGGTGAACTTGTCGATGGCAACGTACAGGAACTTGTAACCTCCGACGGCTCTTCAGAAAGGTCCCAAGATATCCATCCCCCACACAGTGAATGGCCATGTAGGAGGTATCATTTGTAGGGGCTGAGCTGGTGTGTGAATTTGCTTCGCATGGAACTGGCATGCTTCGCATTTCTTCACGAGCTCGGTTTGCATTCTGGAGTGCTGTAGGCCAGTAAAAACCATGCCGGAAGGCTTTACCGACCAGCGTGCAGGAAGACGCGTGGTTCCCACACTTGCCTCCATGAATTTCCGTGAGGAGTCGCGACCTTCTTCCCTTGTAATGCACGGCATTAGGATGTCATTGGCACCACGCCGGTAGAGATCCCCTTCTACCAGTGTGTATCTTTTAGCCAATCTGACTATTCGGTCAATGGATACATTATCTTTCGGAAGGAAGTTGTCTTTCAAGTAGCTCCGGATCTCCGAGATCCATGCATCGGAGCTAACTTGAGCATTTGATTCTCGCGTGTTGGGTTGCTCAGAGCTTCCGGCAGCACCTACAACCCTTGATGGACGCCATGGTAATAGGGCCATTAGGACCGCCAGCTTCGAGGTGCTGGTCTCGCCCCCTTCGCTCGGTTTGGCAGGCTGAGCTGTTAATCTTGACAATCTTCAGACGAAGGTTCCGTCGGGAGCCGGAGCTCCGGTTGAAGCTTTCGTCGAGAGTTCGTCGGCTTCAACGTTGTTGAGATGTTGAACATGGCAAAGATCCAGGACGTCGAAGTCCTTCCGAAGCTACTGGAATTGAAGTAGGTATGCAGCTAGTTGTGGGTTGTTGCAGTAGCATTCACCTTTGACTTGTTTTATAATGAGCTGCGAATCACCCTTTACCAACAGCTGCTTGACACCATATGATAGTGCCACCTTGAGCCCATAGATTAGTGCTTCATACTCTGCCATGCTGTTGGCTGCCTTGAAGTCAAGGTGAACCATGTATTTGACCTTCTCCCCGGTCGGAGCAAGGAGAAGAACTCTAGCTCCAGCCCCCTGCTTCTGCACAGAGCCGTCAAAGTAGAGAGTCCAGTGAGGCTCAGTGAAGACCGGAACCTTAGGTTTCGGCTTCTGCTCACTGGGTCCCACGGGATTGATGGAGAGGGGGTCCATTCCGCCACGAAGTCCGCCAATGCTTGACTCTTGATCGCTTGTCCTGGGACGAATTCAAGATCGAGCTCAGCCAATTCCGCTGCCCACTTTGCAATATTCCCTATAGAGTTGGGGTTATGCAAGATTGCTCGCAGTGGATAAGAGGTTACCGCTAAAACCTTGTGAGCTTGGAAGTAGTGACGACGCTTCCTAGGGGCAGTAAGAACTGCGTAGAGAAGCTTATGCACCTCTAAGTATCGAGTCATGGCATCATGGAGTACTTCGCTAATGAAGTACACTGGGCGCTAGACTGTTCGGACCCTCCTAAAGGGGCCCGGAGCTTCCTCCTCATCAACCCGGATGCGGGCCCGGAGCTTCCTCCTCATCAACCCGGACGCTCCGGGAGGGGTCTGGACCTTCTTTAGGGACCTCCCGGTTTCTGCTGGATGAACCCGGAGCTTCTTCTGAAGTGACCCGGACCTTCCTGGAAAGGTTCAGATCTTCTTGCTCAGCAACAATAACTCCTTCACTTGAAGGATGTTGATCCTCTGGTGTCTCGCCGTGAGGATCCTGGTCTGGGGGCTGGGACCCAGACTCACCTTCAGGTAGCTCCGGACCCTCTCGGAGCCACCTGGCTCTCTGAACTGGAGATGGTTCTGGTCTTTCCACAACAAGGACCATGCTGACAACTTCGTCAGCTGCCGAAATGTAAAGAAGAAGTGGCTCAACAGGATTCGGAGCTACTAAGGTTGGTAGAGTGGTGAGGAGCTGCTTTAGCTCTTGGAAAGCCTTTTCTGCTTCTTCAAACCATTGGAATGGTCCGGACATCCTCAATAATTTGAAGAAGGGTAGCGCCCGTTCCCCCAGTCTTGAGATGAACCGGCTGAGGGCAGCTAGACATCCAGTCAGCTTCTGGACGTCCTTGATGCGGCCTCGTGGCCGCATGTCTTCAATAGCTTTAATCTTCGCCGGATTCGCCTCTATTCCTCGGTGGTTCACCAAGAATCCAAGAAGCTTTCCGGAGCTAACCCCAAAGACACACTTTTCTGGGTTCAGATTTGTGCGTGTGATTTGCAACTTGTCGAAGACAGCTTGCAAGGTGTCAAGGAATGACTCCTTTTTCTTGATCTTGACGAAGATGTCATCGACGTACACTTCCACTACATCTTTGATGAGCTCTCCAAATGTTTTGTACATAGCTGGTACCAATGTTGAAGCAGCATTCTTGAGATCGAATCACATGGCAGTGTAACAATATAATCCATCTACTGTGATGAAGGAAGTATGCTCTTCATCTTCCCTAGACATACTGATTTGATGATACCCAAAATATGCGTCTAGGAAACACAGTAATTCACACCCAGGGGTGGAATCCACTATCTGATATATTCTAGGTAGTGGGGATGGATCCTTTGGGCATGCCTTATTCAGTGTAGTGTAGTCGATACACATCCGAAGCTTCCCGTTTGCCTTAGGTACAATGATTGGGTTTACCAGCCATTTTGGGTGGAAGACTTCTCGGATGAATACAGCTTCGAGCAACTTCTTCACTTCTTGTCGTATGAAGTTTTGTTGCTCTACTGATTTCTTTCGAGGGTTCTGATGTACAGGCCAAGCGTCGAGATAAATCATCAGATTGTGCTCAATCACTTCCCTAGGGATCCCAGGCATTTGTGACGGTTGCCAGGCAAACACGTCGATATTAGCCCGGAGGAAAGTGATGATTGCGAGTTCCTATTTGTCATTCATACCTCCTGATATACGAGTGGTCTGAGCGGTGTTCGAACCAATTTGGATGACTTTGACGGGAATGTCGGTGTCGCCGTTCGGTTGCACATGGGGTGCGGAGGTTGAGCCTTGATGACGAATGCTCGGTGGCTTCGGAGCTTGCTCCTTTCCGGATTCTTCCTCCTGCGCTGTAGCAAGCGTGTGGAGTTCTTCTAGAGCTGTAACTCCGGCAGTGCAATCTCCGCGGATTCGGAGAACGCCTGAGGGTGTTAGCATCTTTAACATCAAGTAGCCATAATGAGCAGCAGCCATGAATTTGTATAAAGCTGGCGTGCCCAAGATGGCATTGAATGGCAAGCTCATTTATGCCACATCAAAGACCAATTTCTCAGTCTTGTAGTTCTCCCGAGTTTCGAAGGTCACCAGGAGAGTAATGGCACCTAGCGGGGTTATGGTTCCTAGACCTACTCCTGAGAAAGGTCGGGAGAGACGAAGGTCCAAAGGTCGGATCTGAAGCTTGACGAAGGCTTCGAAGCTTATGAGGTTCAACCTCGAACCTCCGTCCACAATTACATGGTGGAGCTGGATGTTATTGATGGTCGGAGATACCATCAGTGGAAGTTGGCTAGCTCCGATCATGTTCCGAGGGCAGTCCGAAGCATCGAAAGTGATGGCAGTGTCCATCCACTTCCGGTGAGGCTCCGCCGTGGCGGTGGGAGCTACTGAGGCCATGTCCCGCCGCATTGTCTTAAGGACACGGCGGGAGGTGATATCACATGAACCACCAAAGTTGGTGTTCATGGTCTTCCGACGCTCGTTGTCGGAGACGTCGTAATCATCGTCAATGGTGGTGTAAACAGCCTTCAAGACCTTTTTAGGGTCTTGAAAGCCTCACTCCTCTTCAGCCGGAGGTTCGTCGACTTTTTGCTTTCCTTCCCTTTGACGGAAAGGAGCTTCTTCCTGGCGCTTATTGTAGCGCTCGCCGAGGTTCTGGACCTCTCAGTAGCCTTCCAGGTTGTGGCTGTTCGTCTTGTGTATGGGACACCACATCTTGGAGGTGACACCATCTTCAGATGAAGGCCGAGGTCGTTTCTCGGGGCGTGGCCCCCGGCGACCCAAAGCTGCAGCAGCTGCAGCAGTAGGTGTGACGGCCAATGACTTCTTCTTGCCGTTCAACTTCTTCTTCTTCTTACCACTCCCGGAAGTAGTGGCTTCACTGTTGGAGGACTTTTTGTCGTCCTCCGCAGGTTGTTGAGAGTGCATTTCACGGCCTTCTGCATTATTGGCACACTTGTCTGCTAAGCTGAAGAGTTCCGTGACGCTGGTGACTTCCTTGGTCGCCAGCTTCTCCAGCATCTTGTCTCGAATGACCTATCTGAATGCCACAATAAAAGAAGTGCTTGAGATAGAAGGAATGGTATTTCGAACCTGGGAGAACCTCTGGATGAAGGATCGCGGGGACTCTCCCCCCTTCTGCTTGACAGCAAAAAGGTTTAGTTCCGCGCCTGGTCGGGTATATGAACTCCCGAATTTGGCAGTGAACTAATGGCACAACTCCGCCCAACTATTGAAGGAGTCAGGCGGGAGGCTCATGAACCAAGACTTGGCGGTCCCAGTTAAAGCCACGAAGAAATAATTGGCCATCACGGCCTCGTTGCCTCCAGGCGCAAGGATTGCGGTGGAGTAGATTTGGAGAAATTTTGCGGGATTGGCAGTCCCGTCAAATTTCTCCGACAGGTGAGGCCGGAACTTCTGCGGCCATCTGACCATGCGTAGATGCATGGCCAAGGCAGAACAGCCTCCTCCTACTCCTTCAGGAGCAGGACTCTCCCGAGCCTCTCGCCTCTCACGAGCACGCTCGATGTGGATGCGGCCGTCCTTTTGACGGTAGCGATGATCGAGCTTGGCCCGGAGGTTATGAGACGAAAGCCTGGTTACCGTGTGAGTACGTCCCACCCCGGAAGGCAGCAACGTCGCCTATTGAGACGCAGCACGCCTCATGTGCTGTGAAGCTTGCGGACCAAGTCTACCTGACAAGGTCCGATGTATGATGGGGCCCTCCCCGAGGGGGGGGGACCTTTATTGCTGATGCCATCAGCTCCGGGTGCAACCAGATGTTCCACATCAGCTCTCCACTGCTCCATCGCACCCTGGGGTGCTCCTGGAGGCGGTGGACGTTGGAGAACAGCACGCATGGCATTAATCACGTGTTCAGGGTTATTGTTCGCCGATGCAGTGACCGACGCAGACGCTCCATCTCGACGCCCAGCTTGATTCACAGGAGCAGATGGTGGCAGCAGTGGCATGACTCCTACTGGAGCCACAGCACCTGCTGGCTGCAGCATGTTGGAAGGATTGCCTCCAGCAAGTTGCACAACATGGTTACCGTTGGAGGATCCAGCAACAGAGTTCACCATCCTTGAATCTCGGGCACCGCCCTACGTGGCGCACCAACTGTTGGATTGTGATTCTGGCAATTCTCTCGATACTACCGTTGGTCGCCCACAGATTTTGTAGTTCGGTTGTGGGAGCGCAGAGATTCAGAACCAGGTGGCTAGTTGACACGAGCATTTACATGGTTCGGGCCGCCTGAGCGTAATACCCTACTCCACGGGTGTGCGTTGTCGTTGTATTGAGCGTCTGAGCGCTTGAGTGTGAAAGACTTGAGTGACTCGCCTCAGCGTTCGTGGGCGTGTCTCTGTGTCCCTCTCCTGTGTATCGCTCGACCAATCCTTTTATAGTACAAGGACTGGTCGTTACATCATTAGCCTGGCCCAATATGTGGCCCTGGCGGTTACTCATGCTTAATACACAATTAATGTGCTTAATAACCCTTAATAGTGTGGTAATGCGCCTTGACAGTGGCATTACTGGTATTAAGGGCCCTCCGATCGTGTGTCATTAAGATAGCATTAATGACACTTAATCGGGTATTGAGGTCTTTAATGTTCTTTGAAGGTCTGTGCCGTCGGAAGTCCATCACTCTGCCTGTTGAGGTTGAAGGTCCGGCGGTTGGACGCGTGGCAGCTCCGGAGCTTACTGTCTTGGACGAGTAGGTCCAGTGCTATTGTACATGTCTCGGTACCAGAGCTTCCCTCTGTCGGGGTTTAGGTCCGGGGGTGCCACACAGGTATCTAGTCTGGAGCTTTCCCATGTGTGGGATGTACCTCCGGTTTAACGATACACGTGGCAGCACTGGTACTAACCATAGAAGGGAGGCAGGTCCAGTTCCATATGACACGTGGGGCCTTCGGAGGTCTTCAACTCAGACAGGTGGAGTTCCTTTGAGCTCTTTGCAGTCCCAGAGGGTATTCGGTACGCAGGGTACCGACAGACATACACTAAATTGTATGTCCGGTATTGATGCCGTGAGGTACAAAAGTGATCCAATCATGCTTCGATATTCTCTTTGTTGGACTGGGTCACCATCTTCATCAAGTTCAAGTGTCATTGTTGTACCCATTGGTGTCCGAAGAGGCTTGCATTTGTCCATGTTGAAGTGCTTAAGGTCTCTTGTATACTTCATTTGATGCACAAAGGTTCCCTCCTTAGTTTGCTTGATTTGCAGCCCCAAAAAGTACGTGAGTTCTCCCATCATACTGATCTCAAATTCTGAACTCATCTGTGATGCCCGGTTCCGAAAAATGAACCAAGCTAACGCATATGTGTGCCCAGGATGTTCATCATACATACACGAGTGCATTCACAGAAGAGTATACAGAAAATTACCACAAGACAAGATTAATTATCCAAGTTTTATTACACAAACCATATTATCCTTGAATACAAGCTCTAATGAATATTTATGACAAGTTCAGCTAATGCAGCGGAAATAAACTAAATAAGCAAACTAAACAGCTAGGCAGCATAAGCAATAGGGTATAGCGCAGCTCCAATAACACCACAGGCAAAGCTGATGGTAGACACGGCCTAGAACTCCGCATTATCGCCATTAAACTCCCAATCCTGACCTGCAATTGTTGGGGGGATTGCAAGAGTGAGTACATGTCGTACTCAGCAAGTGTGGAAAGTATGACATGTGGCTTATTCAAATGTCGGCAATAATAATGGTTAAGTCTTGAAAAGTACATTAAAACATTTTAAAAGCAATATATTATATGTATGTGAAGTAAACCCATCTTAATCATAAGTAATACCATAATACCAGTCCACAATTCACCATCCTCATCAATAATTCCAGATTTCACCATTTGCCAATAACCATATTCAATACCAGAAATAAATCCATAGCCATCCATAACTATTACAAAACTCTAACCATCCCAAATTCCAATTTCCTTCTAATCATGGAAGTTGTCCAGGTGCTCATAACCGGGAGCACGACTATCATGATAGTTTTATTAGACTCTGTGGAGTTTGTACCACTTTACCCACGTGTTTGTGATTTCATCACCTTTCGATGACTAGAACCTCTATTATGCCGTCTCACACTTCCGTCGGTGTGTGGCCAAGAGATCACAAAATAGCGATTACAAAGGGATTACTAGCCTATTTAGACCCCAGTGAGGTTTCACCGGTGGCGATGCCTCCAACTGAGCACAACTTTAACCAAGGGCCCCCTCTTGAGCCATTCGGATCCCAGGGTAGTCCCACCAATCATCAACAAACCCAATCAGACTACCCCTTCCCCGAGCATCCTTAATGGTCCAAATAGCACTGGCAAAGCCCTAATTAATCAGCTACACCGCACCCATACTTGGCCTCGTGGTGGCACTGTAAAGCAAGCAAACTACCATGATATCCAACCCATCCACATACCAGGCTTGCTTAGATCACCCATCATTTTAACCAGTTCATGTTAATCATAATATCATAAATGCATAATTAAATGTGTAGAGTTGTTTTCCCATCCCAATTGATTAAGCGAAGCAAAAAGGTAAAAAGCCCTTCCTGACTCTCTACCATAAGTTCCAGGCGACAAGGGTGGTCAAACAACGCTAGTAAACTTCCTACCATAGGATTCCCATCAAATTGACACAAGCATGCAGTTTTGCAAACAAAACATTTATTTTAAAACGGGATTAATATGCTTCAAGGACACTTGCCTTGCTCTTGCGTTTGATTAGGATCAAAGCCATCAAACTCTTGGTGCTGTAGATCATCCGCGGCACTCTCTAACGCAAATCCGTCTAATCCACACAATAAACATACAAGACAAGAAACACAATCAAAGAGTGCACAAATATTACTCAATATGTCATGACATGCATGATTAATGCAAATGCAACATAGAACTTGTTACTAGATTGCTTTTAATAATCACTAACTAGTTCTAATAGCTTATAACAAGTTTATACAGGTTTGGATTCGATTAGATCAAATTTTTTAATTAATTCCACAAAATTTAACCAGAAATATCGGACTAGTCCGCTATGGATCGGACAAGTCCGCCCTCTGCGAGATCAGAAGATTAGGGGTTTCTAGATCGACGTGAATTTGGAGATTAGGGGTTGAATTCACATAAGGAAAAGAGAATAGAAGGTAACCAGGTGTTTAGAACTCCAATGAATCAAGAAACTTGGAGGTAACACTTGGATCTTGATGATCTAGGGTTGGTGATGAACTTGGAGATGAATTGGTGATGAAGAATGAAACTTGATGGAGATCTTGATCCTCTTTTGTTTCCTCCTCGTCTTCTTCTTGCTTGGGATCTTCTCCTCCCTCCTTGGTGGTGGCTCTCCACGAACTAGGGTTTGGGTGGGGTGGAAAAGTGGCAAATAGATGTCAATCCAAGGGGTGGGTTTGTTTATATAGAGGTGGAGACTACGGTTAGATGGATTTCGAGTTTGGGATGAGTAGAGGCCGGTTTAGAGTCCCACATGGGCTCTAAAAGAGTTAGGCACGACGTCCCTAGGCCCACTCAATGTGAAACCCAAGGAAGAAGTCGTAAAACAGAAGATCAATTCGTAGTCACGAAATATCGGACATGTTCGGAAAGGACCGGACTAGTCCGAAGTCGTCCAGAGAGAAAATCGGACAAGTCTGGCCAAACATCGGACAAGTCCGACGTTAAACAAAGAGGAAATCGGACAAGTCCGCTGGAACACCGGACTAGTCCGGAAAAGTCCAAGGATTAGCAAAATTTCAAGGACTATTGGAATATCGGACTAGTCCACACAAAATCGGACAAGTACGAAAGTTTCCATTTCCAAAAATCAGACTAGTCCGCAGCAAAAACGGACAAGTCCGTTTTTAGTCAGAGAGAAATCGGACTAGTCCTCAGGAAAATCGGACTAGTCCGCACTTTTCTGCATTTTAAGTGCGGTTTCGTTCCAAATCAATTTTAAACTCGTTCCTCTTATTGTGGGTTAATGTTAAACATGTATATGATTTTATGTAGGGCATGATGCATGAAAATGAGGGTGTTACAAACCTACCCCCCTTAAAATGAATCTCGCCCTCGAGATTCGACGCGGAAGAGAAGAGATAGGGAAATTTCTTCTTGAGATCATCTTTCAATTCCCACGTTGCTTCTTTTTTCGGTGTGGTGCTTCCATTGAACTTTACACCATCTAATGACCTTGTTCCTTGTGACCCTCTCCTTAGTTTCCAAGATTTTGACCGGTTGCTCGGCATAAGTCAAATCTTCCTCTAATTCCAATCCTTCCATTGGCACTTGTTCCTCCGATACTCTCAAACACTTCTTGAGCTGGGAAACATGGAAGACATCATTTACGTCTGAAAGATGAGCTGGAATCTCCAACTTATACGCTACTTCTCCTCTTTTGTCCAAAATCTTGAATGGTCCAATATAACGAGGTGCTAGCTTTCCTCTTATGTTTAACCTCTTATGACCCCTCATTGGTGACACCTTGAGGTAAACAAAATCTCCCACTTCAAAGGCTAGTTTCCTCCTGCTATTGTCCGCATAGCCTTTTTGCCTTGATTGGGCAGCCCTCAAGTTTTCACGAATTATTTGAACTTGCTTTTCGGCTTCTTGCAACACATCCGGACAAAATACTTGAGTTTCTCCTACCTCATTCCAGAACAAAGGTGTCCTACACTTCCTCCCATAAAGCGCTTCATACGATGACATTTTCAAGCGTGCTTGGTAACAATTGTTGTATGAAAATTCTGCGTATGGCAAGCTTTTGTCCCAACTCTTCCCATGCTTCAAAGCACAAGCTCTTAACATGTCCTCCAAAATCTGATTGGTCCTCTCGGTTTGTCCATCCGTTTGAGGATGATATGCTGAACTAAATTTCAACCTTGTTCCCAACGCTTCATGCAATTTTTGCCAAAACCTGGAACTGAACTGAGAACCTCTATCTGAGACTATCTTCTTAGGGACCCCATGTCGACACACAATATGCTCCATGTATATTTCGGCCAATTGTGCAGCTGTATATTTGGTCTTCACAGGGACAAAATGTGCTGACTTGGTTAAGCGATCCACAATTACCCAAATTGAGCCATACCCGGAATGAGTACGTGGTAACCCAACTATGAAGTCTATTCCAATTTCTTCCCACCTCCATTCCGGACACTTCAACGGTTGCAATAATCCGGCTGGCCTTTGATGTTCCGCCTTGACTCGTTGGCACACATCACACAATGCTACGTATTCAGCTATGTCCTTCTTCATGTTATCCCGCCAATAGCAAGTCTTCAAGTCTTTGTACATCTTTGTACAACCAGGGTGAATCGAGTACTGCGAGTCATGTGTCTCCTTTAATATTGTCTCCCGAATATGCTTCACCTTAGGCACAACGATTCTCTTTCCAAGCCATAAGGTACAATGTTCGTCTTCATCAAATCTTAATTCTCTACCTTCCTTGGTCCTTTCCTTGATTTCCTTGATCTCCTCATCTGCGGTTTGTACCTCTCGAATTTCTTGCTCAAGGTTGGGTTTAACTCCATCATCTCCATCTCATTGACAAACCCGAGGTTCAACCGGTCAAACTCCTTACATAACTCGGGTGGTAACTCTTGAACTGTGAGTTGATGACTTACTCCTTTTCTACTCAAAGCATTGGCCACTACGTTGGCCTTTCCCAGATGATAGTTGATCCCCAAATCATAATCCTTGATGAGCTCCAACCATCTTCGTTGCCTCAAGTTCATATCCGTTTGTGTGAAAATATACTTCAAACTCTTATGATCCGTATAAATTTCACACCTATGTCCAAGGATATAGTGTCTCCAAATCTTCAATGCGTGTACCACGGCCGCGAGTTCCAAATCGTGCGTGGGGTAATTCTGTTCATGTTTCTTCAATTGTCTTGATGCATAGGCGACCACTTGACCTTATTGCATCAATACACATCCAAGTCCTTGTCTCGATGCGTCGCAATAAATGTCAAAACTCTTGCTCACATCCGGCAGTACCAAAACTGGGGCTGTTGTTAACCTCTCCTTCAACTCCTCAAAACTGTTTTGAC
The DNA here is from genome assembly GCA_036927565.1 of Tuctoria greenei. Classification (NCBI taxonomy): domain Eukaryota; kingdom Viridiplantae; phylum Streptophyta; class Magnoliopsida; order Poales; family Poaceae; genus Tuctoria; species Tuctoria greenei. The sequence goes on from JAYESD010000012.1 coordinate 46,323,643, forward strand.
AAGCTTCAGTCCATCGGAAAGCCTTTCCCTACATTAGCAACTCCGTCTTAGGCTTGGCTATCTTGGAAAAGTCCTTGATGAATCTACGGTAATATCCAGCCATCCCAAGAAAACTCCTTATTTCCTTGACATTTTGCGGTGGTTCCCACTTCAACACGTCTCTCACTTTTACGGGGTCAACCGATACTCCTCCTCCTGAAATTATATGACCCAAAAATGACACCTCTCTCAACCAAAACTGACACTTGTTGAACTTGGCATACAATCGATGCTGCCTCAATTTCTGCAACGTGTGTTCCTCATGTTCCTTCTCATCCTCCGAGTAGATCATAATATCATCAATGAACACCACGACAAATCTATCCAAGTACTCCATGAAGACTTTATTCATGAGGTACATAAAGTAGGCAGGCGCATTTGTCAATCCAAATGACATCACGGTGTACTCATAAGATCCATACCGTGTTCTAAAAGCTGTCTTGGGTATGTCTAATGGTCTAATCTTCATTTGAAAGTATCCCGACCGCAAATCAATCTTAGAGAAGGCACAAGAACCCTTCATATGATAAAAAAAGTCTTCTATACGTGGCAAGGTATACTTGTTCTTGATTGTTACCTCATTGAGAGCTCGGTAATCTACGCACATCCTTTGGGATCCATCCTTCTTGTCCACAAATAGAACGGGCGCTCCCCAAGGTGAAGAGCTTGGGTGAATAAAACCCTTCTCTAATTGCTCCTGAATTTCTTCTTGAGCTCCGCTAATTCCATAGGAGGCATCCTATACAGCCTCTTAGCTATAGGTGCAGTTCCAGGTATTAAATCAATAACAAACTCAATGTCTCGATCGGGTGGCATATCTGGCAATTCGTCCGGAAAAACATCCAAAAATTCACACACCACCGGAATCTCCTCAATTGCGGCACCGTCCATATGATTCAACTCCAATTGCTTCGGTGCGGTTTGAGATGCTTCAAATTCTACGGTGATCCCTTCTTCGTTGGTCAACTTCACCGTCTTCGTGGCACACTCAATAACTCCATTGTGTTTCCTCAACCAGTCCATACCAAGTATAATGTCCAATCCTTGAGAATCCAAAACAATGAGTTTGGCGGAGAAGTCTACCCCCCTTATTCTAAGGCTTACTTTTGGACATACTATATTTGTCCTCATCTCTCCTCCAGGAGACTTAACCAATAGAGTAAACTTCATATGAGAGATAGACAAACTATACTTGGCAACATACTTTGATGCAATGAATGAATGCGATGCTCCAGAATCAAACAACATAGTCGCGGGGTTGGAGTTGGCGAGAAACATACCAATGACCACGTCATCCGCTTGTTGAGCATCCTCCGTAGAGACATGGTTCACATTGCCACGAGCAAAATTCTGTTGTCCCCGGCTTCCTTGTGGCCCTCCTCCATTGGGTCTTGGGTTTTGCCTCAACGCATTGCTTCCTTGACCAAGGTCTGACTTAGGACATTGATGCGCAAAGTGTCCAGCTTCTCCACAAGTATAACACTTCTTAACTCCACCAGAATTATTGGGACGAGCTTGGTTTTGAGCATTGGCACCAGGAAAGTTAGAACGAGGCGTAAAAGGCATTGGAGGCCTAGGTGCTTGCATAACAGGGCGCTGCTGCACAAACTGAGTTGGGCGTGGTGCATAACCAGGGCGCTGAGCAGGAATAGAGGAGCTGTAATAGGGCGCATTGGGTGGTGCAAGGCGAGGGCGCACATTACTTCCTTGTTGTTGTCCTTGATATGGAGCCTTCCCCTTGATTTCTTGCTCCATCTTACAGATCTTGTTCTCAACCAAAATTGCTTTGTCCACAAGCTCTGAAAATTTGCGTAGTCACAATTGAGTAGTTGCACTTGGATTTCATTATTCAAGCCCCTCTTGAACAAGTATTGCTTCTGGCTGTCCCGACTAACATCCTCGGGCGCATACCTTAAGAGTTGAGTGAACTTATTGAGATATTCACTCACGCTTGATCTTCATTGCCTTAAGTTCTCAAATTCTTGCCTCTTCAAAATCGTAACTCCCTCAGGCACATAATGGGAACGAAAATTCTCCTTGAATTTGGCCCAAGTAATTCTCTCTTGGTTCTCATGAGCACTGCAATAAGCATCCCACCAATCCGCAGCTGCTCCAACTAGTTGATGAGAAGCAAACAAGACCTTCTCCTGGTCACTGCATTGGACAATAGCTAGCTTCTTCTCCATGGACTTGAGCCAATCATCCGCATCCATAGGGTCGGCAGCTTGAGCAAAGGTCGGTGGCCTATTCCTCATAATCTCTCCCAATCGGTTATGAGGTGGCGGGGGTGGCGGTGGAGGCATGTGGGGCTAATTGTTGATGTTGCCAGTCTGCAGTTGTCCCATAGTCTGTATCATGGTCTGCGTGAGCTGGTTTTGCACAGCAAAAAGCTGCTCAATGTTGATAGCTCCATGAGCAGGTCCTTGCCCATTGTTGTTCTGAGGTACTCCATTGTTCTCCTCCTCATCATTGCCATCCCTCTGGTTGCGAGTCCTCACCATCTGAAGAAAAGCAATAGGTAAGAATTAGAAAACGTCCCCAACTATATGCATCATGGGATATGGAACTAAACAACTAGCTAGCCTACATGGACATGGCAATGCTAAAGCACCCCAAAATCCTCTATTAAGCACACAAGCAACCAATATATATAGCAACAGCACACCAAGCAAAAACACATTGATTCCTGAGTGCCCCTATGTGCTATAGAGTGTCCATTCTATCTAGGGTGCGTCCTACGGTCAACCTGTGGCTCTGATACCAATCTGTGACGCCCGATTTCGAAAAATGAACCAAGCTAACGCATATGTGTGTCCAGGATGTTCATCACACATACACGAGTGCATTCACAAAAGAGTATACAGAAAATTACCACAAGACAAGATTAATTATCCAAGTTTTATTACACAAACCATATTATCCTCGAATACAAGCTCTAATGAATATTTATGACAAGTTCAACTAATGCAGCAGAAATAAACTAAATAAGCAAACTAAACAGCTAGGCAGCATAAGCAATAGGGTATAGCGCAGCTCCAATAACACCAAAGGCAAAGCTGACGGTAGACACGGTCTAGAACTCTGCATTATCGCCATTAAACTCCCAATCCTGACCTGCAACTGTTGGGGGGATTGCAAGAGTGAGTACATGTCGTACTTAGCAATTGTGGAAAGTATGACATGTGGCTTATTCAAATGTCGGCAATAATAATGGTTAAGTGTTGAAAAGTACATTAAAACATTTGAAAATCAATATATTACATGTATGTGAAGTAAACCCATCATAATCATAAGTAATAATATAATACCAGTCCACAATTCACCATCCTCATCAATTATTCCAGATTTCACCATTTGCCAATAACCATATTCAATACCAGAAATAAATTCATAACCATCCATAACTATTACCAAACCATAACCATCCCAAATTCCAATTTCCCTCAAATCATAGAAGTTGTCCAGGTGCTCATAACCGGGAGCACGGCTATCATGATAGTTTTATTAGACTCTGCAGAGTTTGTACCACTTTACCCACGTGTTTGTGATTTCATCACCTTTCGATGACTAGAACCTCTATTATGCCATGTCACACTTCCGTCGATGTGTGGCCAAGAGATCACAAAATAGCCTTTACAAAGGGATTACTAGCCTATTTAGACCCCACTGAGGTTTCACCGGTGGCGATGCCTCCAACTGAGCACATCTTTAACCATGGGCCCCGTCTTGAGCCATTCGGATCCCAGGGTAGTCCCACCAATCATCAACAAACACAATCCGACTACCCCTTCCCCGAGCATCCTTAATGGTCCAAATAGCAATGGCAAAGCCCTAATTAATCAGCTACGCCGCACCCATACTTGGCCTCGTGGTGGCACTGTAATCCTGGCTTATTCTCGCATGAACCGGTCCTTAGATCTAAAGCAAGTAAACCACCATGACATCCAACCCATCCACATACTAGGCTTTCTTAGATCACCCATCATTTTAACCAGTTCATGTTAATCATAATATCATAAATGCATAATTAAATTTGTAGAGTTGTTTTCCCATCCCAATTGATTAAGCGAAGCAAAAAGGTAAAAAGCCCTTCCTGACTCCCTACCATAAGTTCCAGGTGACAAGGGTGGTCAAACAACGCTAGTAAACTTCCTACCATAGTATTCCCATCAAATTGACACAAGCATGCAGTTCTGCAAACAAAACATTTATTTTAAAATGGGATCAATATGCTTCAAGGACACTTGCCTTGCTCTTGCGGTTGATTAGGATCAAAGCCTTCAAACTCTAGGTGCTGTAGATCGTCCGCAGCACTCTCTAGCGCAAATCCGTCTAATCCACACAATAAACATACAAGACAAGAAACGCAATCAAAGAGTGCACAAATATTACTCAATATGTCACGACATGCATGATTAATGCAAATGCAAGATAGAACTGGTTACTAGATTGCTTTTAATGATCACTAACTAGTTCTAATAGCTTTTAACAAGTTTATACAGGTTTGGATCCGATTAGATCAAAATTTTGAATTAATTCAACACAATTTAACCACAAAGATCGGACTAGTCCGCTAGGGACCGGACAAGGCCGCCCTCTGCGAGATCAGCAGATTAGATTTTTCTAGATCGACGTGAATTTGGAGATTAGGGGTTGAATTCATGTAAGGAAAAGAGAATAGAAGGTATACCACGTGTTTAAAACTGCAATGAATCAAGAAACTTGGAGGTAACACTTGGATCATGATGATCTAGGGTTGGTGATGAACTTGGAGATGAATTGGTGATGAAGAACGAAACTTGATGGAGATCTTGATCCTCTTTCGTTTCCTCCTCCTCTTCTTCTTGCTTGGGATCTTCTCCTCCCTCCTTGGTGGTGGCTCTTCACGAACTAGGGTTTGGGTGGGGTTGAAAAGTGGCAAATAGATGTCAATACAAGGGGTGGGGTTGTTTATATAGAGGTGGAGGCTAGGGTTAGATGGATTTCAAGTTTGGGATGAGTAGAGGCCGGTTTAGAGTCCCACAAGGGCTCTAAAAGAGTTAGGCACGACGTCCCTAGGCCCACTTAACGTGAAACCCAAGGAACAAGTCATAAAACAAAAGATCAATTCGGAGTCACGAAATATCGGACAAGTCTGGAAAGGACCGAACTAGTCCGAAGTCGTCCAGAGAGAAAATCGGACAAGTCTGGCCAAACATCGGACAATTCCAACTTTAAACAGAGAGAAAATCGGACAAGTCCGCTAGAACACCGGACTAGTCCGGAAAAGTCCAAGGACATAGCAAAATTTCAAGGATTCTTGGAATATCGGACTTGTCCGCACAAAATCGGACAAGTCTGAAAGTTTCCAGGCCAAAAATCGGACTAGTCCGCAGCAAAAACGGACAAGTCCGTTTTTAGTCACAGAGAAATCGGACTAGTCCTCAGGAAAATCGAACTAGTCCACACTTTCCTGCATTTTAAGTGCGGTTTTGTTCCAAATCAATTTTAAACTCGTTCCTCTTGTTGTGGGTTAATGTTAAACATGTATATGAGTGTATGTAGGGCATGATGCATGAAAATGAGGGTGTTACATCATCATAGCTGAAAACTTGGACACCAGATCATGAGAAGCACAACCAAAGATAATATCATCCAAATACACTTGAACGAATAATGAGTCATTTTCATGCTTAAGCACAAAAAGAGTTTTATCAATACCCATGGTAAACCAGTTTTCAAGTAAGAATGTTTTTAACCTATCATACCATGCTCTAGGGGCTTGTTTGAAACCTTACAAGGCTTTGGTCAGTTTGTAAACATGATTAGGAAAATCAGGATTTTCAAAACCCGGTGGTTGCTTGACATAAACCTCCTCATCTATGTACCCATTAAGAAAAGCACTTTTAACATCCATTTGATATAACTTGAAACCTTTAGCCGCAATAAAGGCTAAAAATATTCTTATGGCTTCTAATCTAGCAACATGAGCAAATGTTTCATCAAAATCTAGACCTTCAACTTGTGTGAAACCTTGAGCAACCAACCTAGCCTTATTCCTAATCACAACCCCATCATCACTTTGTTTATTTTTAAAGACCTATTAAGTTCCAATTAAGGTGTGGCCTGGAGGTGGAGGTACAAGGTTCCAAACGCTATTTCTTTCAAAGATTTCTAACTCTTCTTGCATGTCAATAATCCAAGATTCATCAGTGAGTGCATGTGCTATGTCTTTGGCTTCAAAAGAAGCAACAAAGGCAGAATAAGCGTGAGAGTTTGGATCGCAAAACCTTGACCGTGTGACTCGTTTGTGCAAGCTTCCAATGATTTGTTGTGGAGGATGACTTTTGAGAATCCGCAAGGGAGTAGACCCTTCACAAGCTTCTTCTTTTTCATGTTCATCACAAATTGACGAGCTTGTGACTTGAGGATGATCTGGACCAGCAATGGTGGTTGTCGGTGCACAGTGGTTGTGAATCAACATCCGGAGCTGGAACAATGTCATTAGCTGGCCGAATTTTCGAGTAGCAACTCCACTTCTTCCTCATCTTCAACGGAAATACTCTCCCTCTGCGGATATGGATCCAGACCTGCAATATTTGAGATAGTACCTGGGCTAGCTACATCAAAAGAAACCTCACAAGTCTCCACAATTTTGTTAGTGTCAAGTAAAAGAACACGGTAGCCTCTAGAATGAGATGGATAACCAAGAAACATGCCATCAACAGATCTAGCTTCAAATTTATCTAGATTATCATGTTTCTTAACAAAGCACTTGCAACGCAAAACCCCAAAGTGTGTAACACTTGGCCTATGTCCAAACCAGAGCTCATATGGTGTTTTACCTAGCTTATCACGCAAGAAAACACGATTTGAGACATAACAAGCGGTTGCAATTGCATCAGCCGAAAATTTCCTAAGATTTTGATTTTCATCAAGCATAGTCCTAGCAAACTCAACTAAGGTCCTGTTCTTTCTTTCTACAACACCATTTCGTTGAGGTACATATGGTGAAGAAAATTGATGATCTATTCCATTTTCAGCACACAAAAGTGATCAAAAGATTTTTTTTGAAATTCACTTCCATTATCACTTCTAATTGCTTTTAAAGATCCTGGGTGCTCATCTGATAATCTAAGAAATAAAGTTTTAAACTGACTAAAAGCTTCATTCTTAGATGCCATAAAGTAAACCCAAGAGTATCTAGAATAATCATCAACAATCACAAGAAACAAACCATTTACCTCCGAAGGATTGAACACGTGAAGGTCTTACGGTGTCAAGGTGCAAAAGATGACACGGTTCAGTGTTCATGATCATTGTGAGAGGATTATGTGAACCTTTGTGAGACCTATGTGTGTTTAATACATTGTCTTTGACGATAAAAGTTTTGAATACTACCAAAACACCTTTTTAACAAGGTCCGACTTTAGGTCCGAGCTCCTACAAGGTCCGACGATAGGTCCAGCTTGTTTTGCGTAACTCCTGCAAGGTCCAGTGCTAGGTCCGACTTCTTTGAATAGGTGCGAGTAGCTTTGGTTATCTCCGGCGCTAGGTCCAACTAGCTTTGGTAAGCTCCGACTCAAGGTCATGTTAGTTTTGGCAATGTCCGGAGCTAGATTGCAATGGTTCTGCTTTTACTTTGAAATATTCCAAACTTGTTTTACATTTATAGAAAGTTTGCTTAGTATTCTTTTACTATGTTTTTGGTGTTTTTCGGTGGTTATTGCTAATGTCAATTTGCTATGGTTTGCAACATGCTTATGTGAGGTGCTCACGTAAGGTGTTGTGGTTTCGGAACTAACGAGAGTAAAGTCGAGGACTTGTGCTCGGAAGTATCGGTTGTTTATTCATGTGCAGGTGTTTCTTGAGTTCAAGACATAGCTGGTGACGGGATCATTTGAACTAGTTTTAGGGAGAAGATGAGGTTCAACAACCATGTTCGGGAGGAATTGTGGTTGATTTGATCGGGAGGTTGCGCAACAAGTTTGAATCAATAACAATGCATATGAAGGTATCATGAGTGTCGTTGGAACATGTTTGCACGTGTGCAAGGAGTGCATGGATGTAGATACATGGTTCCGAGGCGTGGTCAAGAGATGTAGACATAAAGAAATGGTCGGAAAGGTCCAACTGACTAGGTTATGGACTTAGGATGCGGCTGAGTCGTGATTGACTCAAATATGGAAAGATTTGAGTTGGTTATGATAGGATTCCATGTGGGTCACAAATTTGAGTTGTTTTAGGAATGTGTATGTGTTCCTAAGGTGTTTGGAAGTCTTAAGATTGCTTCTATCGGCGTATAGAAGAGTCTTGGGAAGTTATGGAAAGTTTCGATTCGTGAATTGAGTAGGATTAGAGTCCTAGTTAGTTTTTAGTTGGCCCAAGGGCTGGTTATATAAGAAATGGAGGGCAGAGCTCGTGGTGCACGACTTTTGGGCTGTTTCTCTTGTGTTTTGATCAATAAAATTTGTAGTTCGAAGGAACTTTTGTATCTTATTCGTCCGACTTGTTTTCGTCAAGTCTTTCTCGTCGAGTTTCTCCACAGCACTATCTTTCTTCGGTGGTTTTATCATAGCTCGAATTTTAGAGATCCGATTGACGTGATTCTTTTTGGGTTGTCTTCATTTTCTAATCGTCTATAAAATTTCAAGTCATTGGATTTGTGGTTTTGGATATACACGAATTTCTTTATAGTATTCCAGAACTATTTTTCTTGGGTAAAACAGATTGACCTTTGTTCAATCTTTTGATCATAACTTGAGTTTCTGTTGATGAATTTTTGTAATTCTTGTTGTGACGTCTTGGTGACTTGATTCTCTACAATCAATAATATTTTTGTCACAGTTGAACACGTTTAGATTAATCACACACACGGTTTCTTTAACATATCTGTTTTCTGTCGAGGGATGTTTTGTTGCTTCCGCTAAAAAGTTTTAATCTACCATTCACCACCCCTCTGGTAGCTTTACACGTGCTCTTCAATCCTACAACCTGCAACCATCTTAGCATGTCTACAATAAGAGCACACAATTTCTTGGTCGCCTTTAAGCTTAGGCAACCCACGTATGCGATCAGGAGCACTAACACGCGTTAGATGATCAATGCCTACGTGACCAAGTCCACGATGCCAAAAATATAAGTCCTTTGAATCATTAGAAATTAACACCTATGCAGAGGAAGAAATATCAAAATCAGCTTTAAAAACACTTCCAATCTGAGACATGTTAAAAATAAGCTCACTATTTGAACTTACAACTTTGCAGCAATTTTTATTGAAAATAATTTCCAGGTTTTCATCTAACAATTGTGAAACAGGAAGAAAGTTGTATTTCACATTTTTGACAAGTGCCACATCCTTCAAAGTATAGTGATCATTTACTCTAACCGAACTCTTAGCAATTATAGGAGTTGAAGAATTATCGACAAAAGTAGCATTCTCTACACTTGACACAAAACAGAGGGAGGAGAACCATTCTTTGTTACCGGTCATGTGGCGTGAGAAACTTGAATACACAATCCAAATGTTCTCCTTCCTCAACCATGTAACCTACATAAAAGAACAATACGTCGATGACTCAATACTGGGGTTAGTCAAAAGGAATTTAGGAATCCCGTACTGAGTCGCACAATATCTAGCAGGAGAAACACGGGGAAGCTGAGACAAAACAACAGGTTTATGAGCCAGAGTTTGAGGATTTTTGTATCCAACTACTGACTTACGAGGTGTTACATGTGTAGCACAAAAATCAGTAGCTCTGGAGGCAAAAACAGAAGGTACGGATGTAACAAAAGAAGGTTTGGAGGTAAAAACTAAAGCATTGAAGGTGAACTTTTAATATTTTTGACTCATAACAGCAGGTTGCATTTTTCTGACATTCGGTTTAGTATATGCAGCAAATTTTGCATGAGAGTTATAAGATCTAGCTTGCATCTTTTCCATTTTATGTTGTTTAGCTAGTCTATTACAAAAATCTATGACATGACCATCTCTACCACAATAGGTGCAATTAAATTTAACTTTGTGTTCATGTCTAGATTAGCATGCAGTATGTTTATTTGAACCCGAATGTGACAACACTCCTGCAGATTTAAAAACCACCTCTTTTGGTTTAGAAACTATTTTAATCAAACCACTTCCTAATGACTTTACAATTTTAGGTGGATGAGCTTGAGCATGAGCGTGGAAATCAAAACCTAAACCAGTTTTATCATTGCAACATTTGGATGAATTCAGCAACAAGTTTAGATTTTTGTTCCCAATAGATGTCATCAAGTTTCTTAGACAATTTAGGCAGTTTTCACATCAAGTTTTTCCTCTTACTTTGCAATTAGAACAATATTTAACTTCATGAGCACGTATAGCATTGTTCAGTATTGAAATTTCATTCATAGCATCTTTTAGTTTCTTTTCAAGATCATTACAGGTAGAACAACGCAAATCAGTTGTAGAACAGGAAGCATCTTTTAGGTTTCTGTCATTATGTGTAGCAATCTTTTTGTTCTTTTCAATATCTAACTCAAGTTTATCAAGAGTAGAGTTGTGTGCACTTCTTAAGGATTACAATTATTCATATATTAAATCACATGAGGAACAAAAATCATCACTGAGAATCCAGGTTTTCAAATGATTAATTTTATATTCTAGTGACTCAATTTTAACAGCATTGTCCCTAAGCTTTTTGTCCTTTTTCTCAACAATAACAGTTGCAGGGGAAATAGCATCACACATGTCCTGACAAGTAGGACATACCTCTTTGTTGTCACTATTGTGTTCTGCACCCTCCATACTTGATCTTCATTTGTCAGCATGAAGCACAAGTTTGCCAGATCATCTTCATCTTCATCACTTCCAATGTCTACATCACTCGAGCCAAGTTCTTGAAGTGCAGTGATGAAACTGTTTATCAGTTTGCATCCTGTAAAACCCTTCTTTTTTTTGTTGGTGTTGCTAGAAGAAAACTTGACTTTATTCTGCTTTTCATCACGGGTAGAAGGACCTGAAAGGTTAGGGAAATCTGTATGAATGTGTCATGTCTTACCACATTCAAAGCATCGTTGAGGTCCGAAGCTTCCTATCCTTGTAGTTCTCACATTTTGCAATGCTATTGAGAACTGAGTAGAGATGAGTGCTAGCTCCTCTATGGAAATTCTTCAATCTGTTCTAGGGTTAGTGAAGACAGCAAAGCAAGTGTATTGCTAGATGAAGATTGGTCAGAGCTAGGCTTATCACGTTGAGAAACAAATGCAAGAGACTTGTTGGGGTTATTATGTGATATAATCTTATTTTCATGAGTTTTTAACTTGGAATAAAGCACATCTAATATAAGTGTACTCATGATAGTTGATTCATGAAAAGATGTTACTTTCATCTCCCAGATTGACATGTCTAATGCACTTAATAATTGTCGAGCATTCTCAGCATCTGAAAAGTTAACATCAATGCTACGCAAGTTGCTGATAATTTTATTAAAGCGAGCAAAGAGATCATCAATGGACTCATCTGGTTGCATCTCAAAGCGCATGTATTCTTTCTTGAACATATCCTACCTTACCTACTTGATCGAGTTGGATCATTCGTGGTAGTCACAAAGTGCTCTCCAGACATCGTACACCGATCAAAGGTGTGCAACACGGTCGAAGTAGCTCTGAGTTAGTCCTTGGATTATCAAGTTGCGTGCTTTGTTGTTGTTGTTGTCGACATCTCTTAAGTTTGAAGCCATGACATGATCGTTCGGTGGCACATAGTAAGACTTGTACACCTTTTCCCATATCGCGAAGCCTTGCGCATGGACAAAAGCTTCCATGCGTGCCTTCCAAACCTGAAAATCAATTCCAACAAACACACAAAGTTTTGCCGAGTATTTCTCCAAGAGGATTAGTCAAAAACACATGAAAATCATAAAGATTAGAGCACCGTGGCTCAGATACCAATTGTAGGATCGAAGAGCATGTGAATGCAACCAAAGGGGTGCTAAATCGTAGATTAAAACTTTTTCAGCAGAACCAACATAAACCCCTCGGCAGAAAATAGATCTGTTAAAAAATCATGTGTACGACTAATATAAACGTGATCAATTGTGACAAAACCAGTATAGATTATGGAGAATCAATTCACGAAGTCGACACATCAAGAAACACAAAAATCCATCAAGAAAAACTCAAGTCATGATCGAAAGATCGAACAAAGGTCATTCTGTTCTACTGAGTAAAAACCAGATCTGTAACACTGCAAAGAAACTCGTGTACATCAGAAACCACAAATCCAATGACCATTACATTTTCACAGATGATATAAAATCAAGTTGTGAAGAGAACCCAAGAAGAATCACGTCAATTGGATCTATAAACTCGATTGATGATAAAACCACCCAAGAAAGGTAGTGACGTGTTGAAACTCGACGAAAAAAACTTGTCTAAAACAAGTCAGGCGAACAAGGCACAAAAGTTCCTTTCAACTACGAATTTTATTTAATAGAACACAAGAGGAACAGCCCCAAAATCTTCTACAACAAGCTCTGGCCTCCCTTGCTTATATAACCAGCCCGAAGGCCATCTCAACTCAAACTTGCACTCTATTCCTACACAATTCACGAATCGGAACATTCCATAACTTCTCAAGACTCTTCTTTACGAAGATAGAAGCAATTTTAAGACTTCCAAACACCTTAGGAACGTATCCTACATTCCTAAAACAACTCAAATTCGTGACCCTCACGAAATTCTATCATAACCAACTCAAATCTTTCCATAGCTGAGTCAAAGACGACTTAGCCGCAGCCTGAGTCCATAACCTAGTCGGTTGGACCTTTCCGACCAATTCTTTACATCCACATCTCTTCATCACACCTCTAAACCATGTATCCACGTCCATGCACTCCTTGCACACATGCAAACACCTTCCAACAACGTCCATGATACCTTCATATTTATTATTCTTGATTCAAACATGTTGCGCGACCCCCTGATCAACTCAACTACAATTCCTCCCGAACTTGGTTGTTGAACCTCATCTTCTCCACAAGAGTAGTTCAATGGGTACCATCACCAGCCATGTCTTGAAATCAAGAAACACCTGCACATGAATAAACAACCAATACTTTTGAGCAAAAGTCCTCGACTTGACTCCCGTTAGTTCCAAAACCACAACACCTTACATCAGCACCTCACATAAGCATGTTGCAAACCAGATCAAAATGATATCAGCCGTAACCACCAAAACACACCAAAAACTTAGTAAAAGAATACTAAGCAAGCTTTCCATAGATTTAAAGCAAGTTCGAATCAATTCATAGTAAAAGCAGAACCATTGCAATCTAGCACCGAACCTTGCCAAAACTAACCAGACCTTGAACCAGAGCTTACTAAAGCTAGCAAATCTAGCATAGAAGCCAAACAAAGCTAGTAGGACCTAGCGCCGGAGCTTATAAAAGCTAGTCGGACCTAGCACCGGAGCTGACCAAAACTAGTCGGACCTAGCCACAGCAAGTCCGACCTAACCAAAATAAGTCAGACCTAGACAATAAAGTCAGACCTAGCAAAAGCAATCCGGACCTAGCCAAAATAAGTCGGTCCTTGCATCGGACCTTGCAGGAGCTATCCATAACCATCCGGACATATTGTCGGACCCCGTAGGAGCTCGAACCTAGAGTCAGACCTTGTTAAAAAGGTGTTTTGGTACTATTCAAAACATTTATCGTCAAAGCCAAAGTATTCAGCACACATAGGTCTCACATATAGTAATAGGGTTGCTATTCCTTGTTTTAAAGTGAAAATTAGATTTCTGATGAAATTCTAAAAATATTTAAGCTACTCTCATTTGATTGGAAATACCTACCAAAGCCATATGATATATCACATTGATAGACCTTATGCATATGCTATTTGTATTCAAATTGAGCTTTGTCAAACTAGTATAAACCTATGTGAGATTTCATTCATTACTTTTTGAATTCAAGACTTCACTTGCACATGCTATACTTCTACACTATATGTAAGCAAAATTCCACAATACCACCATTCGGTACGCAGGGTACCGACAAAAACCATGCCGCTGCTATTTGATCTTCGTGGCTAGTGAGGAGCATCTGTGGGCTGGACGGCTTCTCTTTTGCTTATTAGACTTGAGTGAGAGAGTTGTAATCTTATCTTCCACTGAACTTTATCTTTATATAAACTATTTGTAAACTAAACATCTTTGTAAATTTCAGCAAATGATTTATGTAATACGTGTTCTTTTACATGTGTGCTGTTGGGTGCCGTATCACACGGCTCCACCCAATGCGATTCCTGGAAAAGTGTGGACCCTGATCCTCACATTTTGGATGGTGGCATGCCAACTTGCTTTGTCGACGAGGTCGACATCTTCGCGCCGGAGCTGGTATTGCGTGGCTTTGTTGAACGACCGGACTCGGAGGGAGCCCAATGCAATCATTGGGGGGAGGACAGCCTCGGCCCCATACACTAGAAATAAAGACGTTTCTCTCGTGGCCCGGCTGGGTGATGTACGGCTGGCCCACATCGCACATGGGAGTTTGTCAACCCACTTGGCACCATTTTTATCCAAGCAGTCATATGTTCGTGTCTTGAGTCCTCTTAGGATCTCAGCGTTGGCTCTTTCAACTTGACCGTTGCTCTTTGGGTGAGCTACGGACGCATAACAAACTTGGATGCCAAGGTCTTCGCAATCGTCTTGGAATGCTGCACTGGTGAACTGGGTCCCATTGTTAGTGATGATCTTGTTCGGGACCCCAAACCTGTAGACGATCGACTTGATGAACTTGACTGCCGATTCCTTGTTGATGTTGATCCCTGGGGCTGCCTTCAGCCACTTGATGCACTTGTCTAAAGTGACGTAGAGGAACCGGTACCCTCAGACTGTCCTCGGAAGGGTCCCAGAATATCCAGCCCCCAGACCGTGAACAAAGAGGAGGGTGGGATCATCTGTAGTGTTTGCGCCGGAGTGTGAATCTGCTTGTCATGGAACTGGCATGCCTTGTACCTTTCGACCGACTTGATGGCGTCTTGGAGTGTCGTTGGCCAGTAGAAGCCATGTCGGAAGGCTTTACCGACCAGTGTGTGGGAAGTAGCATGATTCCTGCACTCTCCCTCATGGATCTGTGCGAGCAAGTCGTAGCCCTCCTCCCTAGTTATGCACTGCAATAGGATGCGTTGGCGCCACAGCGGCTGAGGTCTCCTTCTACCACCGTGTAGCATTTCACCATACTTACGATCCCCTCAGTAGATACGCATTCCTCGAGAAGGATGTTGTCTTTCAGGTAGTCCCAGATCTTCGTGATCCATGCATCGAGACTCTCCTAAGCTTCTGGATCTTGGGCAACGGGTAATCTGAGGTCCCCGGTGACCCAAAAGAACCTCGATGGATCCCACGATTATAGAGCCGCTGAGGTCGGCAGTTCCGAGGTGGTGAGCTCGCCTTCTTCGTTAGGCACTGTGGGCCTAGCGATTGGTTGTTGATATTTCCTACGCACTACTAACAATTCATCCCTAGCAGGGGTGCTAGAAATGCTTCTTGGTAGGTTTTATATTATACATGTAAATCGGCAAGCGCACGAAAACTATCGATGTAGCATTTCCCTTTTTAAGAGTATTCCAAAAGGGTGTCATTTATATTTTCCCAAAGGAAGGCTGGGTGGAAGCAAAGCAATCATCAAATGGAGAGCTAGGTTGGTATAGGTAGGGTTCTAACAAGGATGGGTTGATTGATAAGTGGAGGTAGTGTGACACATGCAATAGCATTCTATCTTATGGGGATAAAGTGGTAATAGAGGGACTAGGCTAAGAGTTAGGTAGATACTCCTACGATGCTTCTAATGTACATATCCATAGCCTATGTTAGTTACTAATGATTATATTAATTATGAATTCTCATGCTAAGTGGATTAACACATCGGGCACGGGTTTACCCCTAGCAACACTAGGTGACTCCTGCCAAGAGCCTGTGGCATAGCCGAACGTGGAGGATTACAAAGGAAAGATAGGGCTGTCACCACCTACTCCCTACCTCTTCATTCCGTGGGTCTACGAGACAGTCAACGCTACTCTCTATCCTAGCACCATGCTATCATATTAATTAATTACCTTAAGAGCCTATGAACAAGCCATCCTAAGACAATGAACTAAATCATCGTTGAACCAATGTTAATTCATAGCACAAGTGATTCATGTTAACATAATCATATCATAGCTAATTAGACTATAGTGGAGGTTTATAGTGTCTATGATGATGTAATGAGCATGGTATAGCACAATCATAAATACTACTCCTACCACATATATGGAATCCACAATCAAACAAGAAATGCTTCATCCAGGTATATGAACAATGGAAGACTAAAAATAACATCTTTATTAAGAATAAAGTCATAAATACAAATAGGAATATGGGAGACATACCTTTCCCAATTGGGAAGAGACTCCTTCTACTCCTCTCCTACTTGGACTATGGACTAGAGGTTCTCCTCTCTACAACATTACTCCTCTAAACCTATGGAGAGTCGTGAATACAAAGGAAGAAAACTCAAGTGGTGTGTGTTGAAGTGAGGGGTGAGGGGTCCTATTTATCGCTTGCAGAAGGGTCGGTTCCCGCCACCATAAGCACGCGAATCAGTCACCCATGACCTCTTCAAGGCGGGTGGAGCCAACACGTGGCGTTTAACCATGTTTGGCGGCAAGGCCTAGTCGACGGACTAGGGGGTCGACCGACTTGGTCTTGGCCCTGTTGGGGTTGTGCTTCCTCCAGGTCTCTGCCAGGTGGGTCCCAATCTTGTATATGGGTGCTACACTGTTGGATGGCCTCGGATACTTCTGTTTGTGGTCATTCGATCCATGTGGTGCCACATGTCATCATTTGATTGTCTGGAATGACATTGTATGTGATCCATCCCCTTGTTTCACTTCATTTCTGCATAATACTCCTGCATGTACCATTTTCTCCAGGCACAAGTGGAAATAGGTTATATAGAAAGGTGATGTGTGCAAGAAATGACAATTCATTTACATAATATAGTTATATTGATGGGTGAAATTGGTATATAACAGTCATCAACAAACTCCCCCAGGCTTATCCTTTGCTCGTCCTGAGCAAAGTCAAGAGTTGCTACAATGTTCTACTTTTCAAAAGTAACATGTGCAAAACAAAACACTCTACCTAGTATTGCAAAAATTTGCATGGTACTTCACCCATCCCAGGTCATTATGGGGCTTATATCATTTTCTATTCATGGGTGGTTGAAAGATAGAACAGCAATTTTAGCACACATACCCTAGAAATAAAGTTCCACTCAAATTTTGAAGAGTTCAATTTAGATTTTATGTATCTCAAATTGATTCTATCAAGTATCCCCTTTGTGTGTACTGGAAATATGTCCTAACCAAGGCATTGTGCCTAAATTCATCCAACCTCTACATAAGTCTTGTATGTGGATCTTGGTAGGGAATATACTAGGCATATTTGCAACACATAATATTGCTAAGTTAAAAGAGCAAGCCTTAGGAGAATTCAATTCATAACAATTTGATTCTAGACTTGTGCATGTGTGATGGAATGGAGTGAATGCAAATCTTGAGATGACTCCTTTTTGAGTGGACTCTCTTATTTCGCGGGGATGAAACATGGCTACTTTTCTTCTCATGCTTATGATGTAAGCATGCATTTTCTTTTTCTTTTTCTTGTAGCCATGTCTTCTACTCCCTTTTTGTGCAATGCATTTTGGAGAGAGTACTAAGCATGAATGGTATGGAGTTTCTGTTTTTATTGTGGAATGGTGGTATGATGGAAATTTGCTTACTTCTAGTGTAGAAGTATAACATGGGCAAGTGAACTCTTGAATTCAAAAAGTAATGAAAGAAATCTCACATAGGTCTATACTAGTTTGACAAAGCTCAATGTGAAGAGAAATAGCATATGCATAAGGTTGTAGGATTGAAGAGCATGTGATAAGGTACCAGAGGGAGGGGTGAATGGTAGATTTGGACTTTTTTAGCGGAAACAACGAAAACCCCTTGGGAGAAAAAACGATATGTTAAAAAAATCGTGTGAGCGACTAATATAAACTTGTTGAACCATGAAAAAAGTAGTAGATATTGTAGATAATCATGTCATGAAGACACGAAAATAAGAATCACAAAATTCGTCAAGAAAAGATCAAGTTACGATCAAAAGATCAAGCAAAGGTCATTCTATTCTACCGAGTAAAAAAACAATATTGCAATACTGTAAAAAAAACTTGTGTAGAACCAAAACCACAAATCCAATGACCGTGAATTTTTTTACAGATGATAGAAAATCTAGTTGTAAAGACAACCCAAAAATAATCACGTCAATTGGATCTGTAAAACTCGAGTTATGATAAAACCACCGAAGAAAGGTAGTGCTATGCAGAAAGTCGACAAGAAAAACTTGTAGACAACAAGTTAGAAGAACAAGGCACAAAAGTTCTTTCAACTATGAATTTTATTGATAAAAACGCAAGAGGAACAGCCCAAAACTGGTACATCACAAGCTCTGGCTTCCCTTGGTTTTATAACCAGCCCGAAGGCCAACTCAACTCTAACTAGCACTCTAATCCTACTCTGATCATGAATTACAACTAACCATAACTGCTCAAGATCTTCCTATTCGCAGATAGAAACAATCACAAGACTTCCTAACAAACTCAAGGAATGTATTCCACATTTCTAAAACAACCTAACTTCGTGTCCCACACGAAAACTATCATAACCAACTCGATACTTTCCATATTCGATCCATAATCGACTCCGCTGCAGCTGAAGTCATCATCCGATACGATCCGATCCTTCCAACCAGATCTTTCCTTCCATAATCTTGTCTTCAAAACCATGTTGCCACGTCATGCATCTCATGCATATGTGCGAACACCTTCCTTTGACATCCAATTTCCTTCATATGCACTGCCCTTGATTTAATCACCCTGCGTGACTTCCTCATCAGCTCAACCACACTTCTGCTCGAACTTGATTGTTGAAACCTCATCTCCTCCCTGATACTAGTCTAATGGATCCCGTCACCAGCTGTGTCTTCAACTCAAGCAACACCTGCACATGAACAAAAAACCAATACCTCCGGGCACAAGTATTTAAATTGACTCTCATTAGTTCGGAAACAACAACACCTTACGTGAGCACCTCACATAAGCATGTTGCAAACCACAGTAAAAGTGGACATTTTTATAACAGCCAAAACGCAATAAAAACTTAGTAAATGAATACTAAGCAACATTTCAGAATGTAAAACAAATTCAGAACAATTTAGAGAAACAATAAAATTAAGTTCCAAAACTTGCAAAAGCTAACGAGGGCTAAAACAAAGTCAGTCGAAATACAGCCAATAGGAGCTTCTCGAAGTTAGCAGAACTAGCATCCATCAGAGCTTACCAAAACTAGTTAGAACTGGTCAACCCAAAAGCCAGAGCTAGAAAAAGCAAGTCAGAGCTTAACAAAGACATGTCCGAGCTGTCAAAGATATGTAGGAGCTAAAGACAAAACTCACCGGAGCTACCCAAAAACATGTCGGACCTAAACAAACAATTCATACCTTACGTCGGACCTTGCCAGAGCTACCCAAAACAAGCCGGACCTATAGTCGGACCATGCTAGAGCTCGGACCTAGATTCGGACCTTGTTAAAAAATGTTTTGGTAGTATTCAAAACTTTTATGGTCAAAGCCAATGTATTCAGCACACATAGGTCTCACAATCTCTCCCTTGATGAATGCATTGGCAACACCACTTAAAATTGAACATTGGCTTATTCGCATGAGAAGTTTTGAAAACAATTTCTCCCCCTTTTTATGAGAACCAATTGAGATAGAAATAAATTTCACCCCTTCCCCTTGCATACTTCCCCCCTGAGAAGAAACCGTGCCAAAAACACTTCTGAATATGTGCAATGTGTGATCAATTTCTCCCCCTTTAACAATATATCCAACAAGGTTAAACAAAGAAATTTCAATTGTTATGAGCACATTAGAACATATACATATAAAAAAAGCTCATCCAAGACATACTATCAAGTAACTTACATTATAACAATGAGATACATAAAGTAGTGTATGCCATGGTAGAGATCAAATGTGATTTTCAATTTAAGCAAGTCATGATCTCACAAACTTAACAATTTGAAGACCTGATGCATGACACTTATTGTTGCAATTTTGATCATCATTTAAAGCACGATTTTTGATCATATAACATTTGCAAGAGATTATATGCGCATCTGCCTTATTCTAAAAACCAAAGCCAAGCCTATGTCATTTGACAATTAGAAGCTTAAGGACATGGTTTTAGTCATACACAACTTCTTCTAAGTTCATATCTGAGTGCAATGATAAGCCATCACAAAAAAAAAGTGTGATGCATGCATATTCTCTTGATCTTTTATCAATTTATATTTGAGCATAAAAATCATAACAAGTGAGTTGATTACTTGATTAATTCTTTATGATTAAAAGCACTTTTAAGGATGCAACAAGTTCAAAACAGCAAGAAAGTTCGATCATGACCAGATTTAGTGTAAGTAATTATTCCAATTCCTAGTAATGGTAAAAACTACAAAATGTATAACAAGAGTAATGTAGCAAGAACTCTCAGCCTGAAAAAGGTATCACAAAGTCATATGTGTATGAAATATTATGCTCATATTATTTTAATTTTGGATTCACACATATACTTCCCAAGTTTCAAAACTCCCCCTCAATTTAAGCCATGGGGATGCATAACCCCTATTTCACTACGAATGAAACAAAAACAAGTGAAATCCGAAGGTTTTGTAAAAATGTCAGCCAATTGTTGTTCGGTACATGGCGAAGCACAATGTTTCCTTTTTCAACATTATCACGGAGAATATGATACCTAATGTCAATGTGCTTTGTTATCGAATGTTGCACGGAGGTTTTAGCAATGCCAATGGCACTAGTGTTATCACAAAATAGTGGAACACTATCTAGATAATCCCCATAGTCCTTAAGTGTTTGAACAATCCAAAGAATTTGTGAACAAGCGCTAACAGCAGCTACATATTCAGATTTGGCTATATATTGTGCAACTGAGTTTTGTTTTCTAGAGGACCAACCAACAAGTGAATTACCAAGAAAATGACAAGCACTCGAAGTAATTTTCCTATCAATCCTACAACTTAGAAAATCAGCATAAAAAAACCCCCGATGAAATGGTTGAGGAAGACGGAAGAAAAATCACAAAATCTTGAGTTCCATGTATGTACCTGAGAATCCTTTTGGCGGCTTTGACTATGTGAAGCACCTGGGGAAGCTTGAAATCGTGCACAAAGACATACGTTGAATTGTATGTCCTGTATTGATGTTGTGAGGTACAAAAGTGACCCGATCATGCTTCTATATTCGTTTTGATCCACGGGTTCATGATCCTCATCAAGTTCAAGTGTCATTGCTGAACCCATTGTTGTCCGAAGAGGCTTGCTTTTGTCCATGTTAAAGTGCTTAAGAAGGTCTCTTGTATACTTCGTTTGATGAACAAAGGTACCTTCCTTGGTTTGCTTGATTTGCAGCCCCAAGAAGTAAGTGAGTTCACCCATCATCCTCATTTCAAATTCTGAACTCATCATTACAGAAAACTTGGACGCAAGATCACGAGAAGCACAACCAAAGATAATATCATCCACATACACTTGAACGAATAGTGAGTCATTGCCATGCATAAGTACAAAAAGAGTTTTATCTACCTTACACATGGTAAAACATTTTTAAATTAAGGAAGTTTTTACCCTATCGTACCATGCTCTAGTAGCTTGTTTTAGACCATACAGGGATTTAGTTACTTTGAAAACATGATTAGGAAATTCTGGATTTTCAAAACCAGGTGGTTTCTTAACATAAACCACCTCATCTATGTATCCATTAAGAAAAGCACTTTTTACATCCATTTGATATAACTTGAAACCTTTTGATGCAGCAAACGCTAAAAAAAATTCTTATGGCTTCTATTCTAGCAACAGGAGCAAAAGTTTCTTCAAAATCTAAGCCTTCAATTTGTGTGAGACCTTGAGAAACCAATCTAGCTTTATTCCTAATTACTACACCATCCTCACTTTGTTTGTTTTTAAACACCCGTTTAGTTCTGATTAAGGTGTGGTTATGAGGTTGAGGTACAAGTTTCCAAACATTATTTCTTTCAAAGTTTTCTAATTCTTCTTGCATGGCAATAATCTAAGATTCATTGGTGAGTGCGTGTGATATATCCTTGGGTTCAAAAGTAGCAACAAAAGCAGAATGAGCATGAGAATTGGGGTCGGAAAACCTTGATCTTGTAACTCGTTCATGAAAGCTTCCAATTATCTGTTGTGGGGGATGATTCTTGCAAATCCATATGGGAACAGATGTCTCACAAGCTTCTTCTTCATCAGGTTCATCGCAGATTGATGATCTTGTGGCTTGTGGACGATCAGGACCAACAGAGGTGGTAGTCAGAGCTTGTTCAAAGTTCGAAGCTGGACACGTCTCAGCTTCGGAACTATCAGGCAGTATCACCGACTCTTCTTCTTCTTCTCCTTCTTCTTCGAAAATACTCTCCCCCCTGAGGATATGTATTTGATCCTGCAGTACCGATGGTAGTACCTGGGCTAGCTTCATGCAGGTCTCTATAATTTTGTTAGTTTCCAATAAAAGCACACGGTAACCTCTAGTGTGAGATGGATAACCAAAAAACATGCCATCTTCGGATCTAGATTTAAATTTATCAAGATTTCCATGTTTCTTAACAAAGCATTTGCATCCAAAAACCCTAAAGTGTGAAACACAGGGCCTATGTCCAAACTGAAGCTCATAAGGTGTTTTACATAGTTTAGTACGCAAGAAAATACGATTTGAAACATAACAAGCTTTTGCAATTGCATCTGCTTAAAATTTTCTAGGAGTTTGGTATTCATCAAATATGGTCCTAGCCATCTCAACTAAGGTTCTGTTTTTCCTTTCTACAACACCATTTTGTTGAGCAACATATGGTGAAGAAAATTGATGTTATATTCCATGTTCAGTAAAAAATGATCGAATGATTGATTTTTAAATTCAGTTCCATTATTACTTCTGATTGATTTAACAATCCTGGGTGATCAATTAGTAGTCTAAGAAATAAAGTCCTAAAATGAGTAAAAGCATTATTCTTAGATGTCATAAAATAAACCCAAGAGTATCTAGAATAGTCATCAACAATTACAAGCACATACCATTAACCTCCAAAGGATTGTACACGTGCCGGACCAACGGTGTCGAGGTGTAAAAGTTGACTAGGTTCAATTGTCAGAGTCATCGAGAGAGGAGCATGTGAACTTGCAACACCCTTAGGATGTCTACACGAAGAGCATACCATATCATTGTCTCCTTTGAGTATAGGCAAACCACGTATGCGATCAAGAGCACTAACACGGGTGAGATGATCCAAGCCCGCGTGACCAAGTCTATGATGCCAGAAAAATAAATCTTTTGAGTCATTGGCAACTAGACACCTATGCTCATAAGTTGACATATCAAAATCAGCTTTAAAAACTCTTCCAAAATGAGACATGTTAAACAAAAGCTCACAATTTGAATCTACAACTTTGCACAAATTTTTAGAGAAAATATATCCAAATTTTCATCAAGCAAATTGAGAAATAGAGAGCAAATTGTATTTAAAATTTTTAACAAGTGCCACAACTTCTAAATTGAAGAAAATGTTACCGGAGAGGGAGGAGAACCATTCTCTATTACGGGTCATGTGGCGTGAGCATCCTGAATCCACAATCCATATGTTATCCTTCCTCAAGCATGAAACCTACACAGAAGGACAATACGTCATTGACTCCATACGGGGGTTAGTCAATAAGCATTTGGGAATCCAGTACCAAGCCATGTGACGTCCAGTAGGAACAACATGCGAAGGATGTGACAACCTAGCAGATCTATGAGTCAAGGGTTGAGGTTTTCTATTCTTAACTACCGATTTAAAAGTTGTTACTTGTTTAGCACGAAAACCAGTAGCTCCAGAGTTTAGAGCAGTAGTTCCAAAGGAGAAAGTTGAAGCTCTGAATGCCAAGACTGAAGTTCCGAAGGGATCAACAGAAAGTCCATGAGCTCTTGGAGCTATCAGAACTACCGGAGCTGCCTTTGCAAATTTCTTACCAAAAGGTCCAGAAGCTACTTTTTCAAATTTTTGACTCATTAGACCAGGTTGCATGATTCTAATTTTAGATTTAGCATGCATAGCAGATTTAGCATGAATGTTATGAGATCTAGCAGATACTTTATCCTTTTCAATTTGTTTAGCTAGTCTATGACAGAAATCTACAACATGAACATCTTTTTCACAATAAGTACAATGAAATTTCATTTTGTAATCATGTCTAGATGAGCCAGTATTAGAAACAGAATTAGAAAGCACTCCTGCAGATTTAAAAATCACATTCTTTTGTTTAGGGACAGTTTTGATTAAACCTCTTCCAAATGATCTTACAACGTGAGGTGGATGTGTTTTAGAATAAGCATGGGAATAAAAAAAAAACTAAACCGGTTTTATCATTGCAATGTTTAGAAGAATTTAACAGCAAGTTTACATTCTTGTTCCCATTGTAGAAACGCTCTAGTATCTTATTTTTATTGTCAAGTTTCTTTAGATAAAACTAGGCAGTTTTGACATGATGTTTTTCTTTTAGTTTGCAATTGGAACAATATTTAACTTCATTAGAATGTAAAACATTGTTCAGAATGAAAATTTTATTCATTGTTGTTGAAGCGTACGAACGACACTTCCCCCGGTACTACTAAATTGTAGCGCGCAGAGGTTCTTGTATCGGTTTGGGCGCGTGGAGATCCTAGACAAGATGATGACACATGATTTACGTGGTTTGGACTGTCTGAGAGTAATACCCTACTCCACGGGGTATATATTGTTGTATTAGGGATTCACTGGTGCTTGTGTGCATATGAGCTTGCTTGTCTTTTATCGTGCAGTACATCCCTTTTATAGACCAAGGAATGGCTGTTACATGAGTTGCCTTGCCCGACATGTGGCCCCAACGGTTATTATTGCATAATACACGATTAAGTGTGTTTGAGCACCCTAATAGCGTGATAACGCGCCTTAATGGTGGCGTTACCAGTATTAAGGGTCTTCTGATCGTGCACCATTAATATTGTATTAACAGCACATAATCAGGCCTTGTAACTGTAGCAATAACTGTCCCTTGAATGTTCGTGCCATTGGAGATCCGTCATTATTCCCGCTGGTGTCGTAGGTCCAGAGGCTCAACACGTGGCAAATCTGAAGCTTCCCCTCGCGTGGAGGTAGGTCCGGAGCCGCTACACACATGGTGGCACTAGAGCTTCCCTCTATTGGGAGTTAGGTCCGGGATCACTGTACATGTGTCAAGCACGGAGGTCCTCTATGTAGGGAGTTTAGCTCCGGTCTTATATTACATGTGGTAGTGCTAGAGATACCCATATGAAGGAGGCGGGTCCAGCGCCGTGTGACATGTGGGGCCTACGAAGGTCTTCAACTTTGACAGTTGGAACTCCCTTGCACATCTTGCAGTATCATGGGGTATCCAGTACGAAGGGTACCAACAATGGCCGCCGGGCCCAACTCTGGGAGAAACCCTTAGGGTTAGGTTATTCTACCGGAGGTGGGGCCATCCTCGATTCCCACGCTACGACTCATAAGGTCTTCTGATGACTGTTGGGCCGATGGTCCGAGGTTGAACCCTTGCCGTGTGGCTTGTTTTGAATGCAACAGATGAGATCTTTGAGTGCGGATCTCACGTAATTGAAGGTCGCTGGTTCCCAATGTGAAAATTGTATCGTTTCAGAGTGCCTTGTCAGGCAGCCGCCCTCAGGCTTCCCGCCGCCCATCATGCAAAAAGTTTGCCTGGTGTAATAACCCCGACTCCTTCATCGAATTGGCCCCTAGCCCATTCATCATTGATGGGGTAGATTCTTTGTAATGTGGCCTTTCTCTCATTGCAATTTCCATATAAGCGTCGTGGAGGCTTACTTAAGAAGGAAAGTCTGCACAATTTGAGGACTCTTTATGCTTTTGATCAAACTCACGCTCAGAGCATCCCAACCTTTGCCTAGCTTTCTCTTCTTTTGCTCCACTTTGCCGCGATGGCGCTAGGTCTTCCCAAAAGCCGCATCCAGAGCAAAGATAATATGATGAAGGTACGAACCTTCATGGGGTGGTCCAGCGACTCCTTCAACCACATGATTTTGGTCGGCAAGCTCCCATTCAAGAAGGAGCGCCATGGCGAGATGGTTTACTTCTCAGCGTACGACATGGTGGGTCTGATCTTGCCTTTTTCAAGTTTCATCTTGATGTTGTTGAACTTCTATGGCCTCCAACTGCATCATCTCAGGCCCCACTCCCTCCTGCTGGTGGCGACTTTTGTCCACTTCAGTGAGATGTGGGTGGGCGTGCCTCCCTGCATCGACCTGTTCCGGACCTTCTTCACAGCCCACACCACCAGCAAGGGGATAGAGCTGCTTGGCTTCTACTACTTCGTGAAGCACAAGAATTGCCCCTTCATGTACTGAAGTCGTTCCCCTACGGCAAATGGGATCACTGGAAGAAAGACTGGGTCATCATTGCAGTGGAGGAGCACGATAGGCTGGAGCTGCCCCAAGGACTCTCCAACATTGACACCGATGCCTGGGACGTAGTTCCGAAGCTATGTCCTGGCCAGAGTCCAAGAATGTGTGGAGGGTGGAGTGACCCCCAAAATGGTTTTTGGGAATTTCTTGTTGAACAGGTGGGCTCCGGTGAAGAGAAGGGAGAAGCTCGCCAGGGCCTTCAATAGTGTGATGGAAGACAACCGGATTGAAACCGGTTTGAAATCCAACTTGGATGACGAAGCTTTTAGGCTCCATCGCAAGAAATTTCAGCACGAGACCAATGCTGATGACGCCCTGACTCTGTCGGCTGCTTTCCTGCCTCTGAACATGACTTCACAGTTCAGCAGGGAGCTCCGGAGGAAGATGCCAGCGTTGGTTGACCTCGGTGAAGTGGAGAAGCGTAGGAATTCTAGAGTTGTAATTCCCGGAGCTTTCGAGGGGGTGGTCACCCCTACTCCTAGCCAGAGGGTTGATGACGTCAGCAAAGGCAAGGGAAAGGAGCCATCAAAATCTTCCAGCCAGAAGAGGAAGCTAAGGCACACTGATGGGAGCTCTGTTAGGTCTACTCCGTCTACAACTGCCCTTTTCCCCGACGAGGAAGATCTTCAGCGGCGATACCTCCCCCAACGCAGACGTCCTCAAAGAGCGCTGGCTCCAGACAGTCAACTTCGGCCCCAGTACCAGCTATGGTCTCCAAGTCCGATAGTCCTTCTCAACCAAGGAAGGCCTCAGCTGGGGTAACATCGACAGGCTCCGAGCGACTTTCCGGAGCTTCCGCTGTGCCAACCACGGCAGGCTCCGGCTCCGAGCGCCCGTTGAAGAGGTTCCGCGCCAAATGGGGTGGTAGCTTTCCAAGGTAAGCTTTGATTTTTCACCTTGATTTGCTATTCTTATTTTTGTCATATCTTGAATCTTACAATCTTTTGTCCGCGGGGAATCAAAGACGGGGGTTGATGCTCCGGCCTCTTTCGCAGCGGCCGAAATGGTGCAGGTAGAAGCTCCAGCTCCGACCCCTGCACCTCCTCATGTGGTCGCTGAGGTCACAACAGCTCCGACACCAGTTGTCGTGGATCTAGATCCCGAGTTGACGCCAGAGACTCATGTGGTATCGCCGGACCACAGGGAGACATACATGAAGACGCTCCAGTAGCGGCAACACCAATGACTGAAGCTTCGGCTCAGGACGTGGAGATGGTGGAAGCTCCGGCATCGGAGCCGGTGGAAACTGGGGCTCTGGTCGCTGTGCTAGAGGTTGTTACTGAGCTGGCAGGTGAACCGATGGTGCCAGAAGCTTCGACCCTTGAGCTGGAAGTCATTGATGCCCCGGCTACTGAGTCAGTGTGGCTTGAAGTTCCGGCCCTTGAGCAGGAAGTTTTTGAAGCCTCGGCATCCGAGCCAGAGATGGTTGAAGCTCTGGCAGCTGAGCCGGAGGTGGCCGATGTACCGGTGCCTGAGCCAGTGGTGGAAGTGGCTTCGGGTGAAGCTTCGACCATCGCCCAGGAGGTAATAGCTCTGGAAGTGTCCATGGCCGATCCGGAACATTGTGAAGAAGCAGCGGCAGGCTCTCCATCCGTGGAGCCAGCTATTGATGATCTTGCGGCAGGACCTTTGGCGTCGACCCCTAAGGTAGAAGTTCCCCCAGTGGAATCTTCCTCAACAGTTGCTGAGGAGCTCTCGGAGGACGGCCCTAGTGCCGCAGAAGCTTAGGGAACCACGCTTGTGCCGTGGGACCCTATTTTTGTTCTTGAAGACCCTCTGGAGCCGGTGGAGATGACCCTAGCAGGTCCAGAGCCTATTCCTTTAGCGTTGTCGATTGACAATGCTTGCTCGAGCCTCCGACGGGTCCAGCTTGCATTCGACCACGATAGTAAGGTCCACAAAGAAGATGCCACACCTTGAGTCATTGGTGCAACAGGCTTCACTTCGAAACCAAGCTAGCGCAGACGAGGCTTGCAGACCAAAAGGAGTTGGTCAAAAAGGAAAAGGCTCGATTGGAATATTGGGGCAAGCTGCTGGAGTAGAAGGAGGCCACCATCAGGGCCCTCGACGCTAATTCTCCGGAGATTCTCGAACAAGCCAAAAAAAGGAATGATGCCGCTGATGAACGTCAAGACAAGCTTAATGAGTTAAACAAGATTCTCCTGAAGCGCCGAGCGGACCTCAATGCGAGTGAAGAGAAACTCTTGGAACAACAGGAGGATGTTTTGAAAAGAGAGGAGGAGCTCAGTCAGAAGATGACTCTGGCAGAGCAAAATTTGGCATATCATACTAAGAAGTTTGATCTGTGGAGTAAGGATGAGGAGAAGTATTGGAAACTGGGGCAGGAGCACTCAAAAAGAAAAGCTGATGTTGCCGCCAGAGAAAGGAATGTAAAGAGCAGGGAGAATTACATGGCTAAACGGCGGAACCGCATTCACCTCCGGGAGACGGAGCTAGCCGACCATGAAAAACAAGTTGCTAAAAGTATGCAGCAACATGCCAAAGTGGTCGAGCGCCTCGCTCGGGAAGGTTCGGAGCTAGCGGCCGCCAGGAGGTCACTGGAGGAGCTGCGTAGATCGAGGACAACTGAATCCCTGTAGGTATCGGATTTTCTCAGGCGTGCGGACAGAGCTTTGGTACCTCTTGGCTTCAGTCCAGTACGTCCAGAGAACCCAGCACCGGAGTTGGACCAGACGCTGGTGGCACTTGGCTCTGTTGGCAACAATGTCGATGCGATGAGTGATGTCATCGCCGACCAGTTGGAGACGGAGGGAAAAACTCTAGCCAAAAACATTGCCGAGTATGTCTTGGCGTGTTATAAGAGCCGAGAACCCCAACTTTCTCTAGATCCGATCTTCAAAGGACTCATTGTCTAAGAGGAGGATGCCGCCAGGGCTAGCGTCCAAGAAGTTACAAAGAAGGTTGCCTCGTTTTTCCGCACGACTTAGATCCTCCAGTAGCTAGGACCTTTTCCTTTTGCATCTTGTTGTAACCCAGATTTTGTATTACAATACTTTGAATGAATGAAATCCCATGTTTCTGCAATAAATTCCATTTCTTCCTTGTCTTCAATTCACTGTCCTTTATGTTGTTTGCCCCCTAGTAGATGTACTCAATTTGACTGCGAACATGTACCAAAAGGATTTTACAATGTGTTGATGACTTGAACGCTTTGAACTTGTAGCTTTTAGGTCTGAAGTTTATTTCCGACTTCTGCAGGAAGCTTTTGTTGCATCGATGAAGGCCCCCTGGAGTCGTTGGAGCTTGTTAGGTCCGATGGCACCCACTGTCAACGCGTAGAACTTCGATGGCGGGCCCCCTAGGGTTGTCGTAGCTTGGTAGGTCTGACGGCACCAACTGTCAACGCGTAGAACGTTGACGGCGGACATCGTTGGAGGTTGTCGGAGCTTAATAGTTCCGACATCGTCCACCATCGCCATGAGTTTTCATTTTTCATGTGCATGAAAGACAAGAAAAAAACCGTAAAATTCATCCTCTCATCTATAACTATTTTGCAACTTACTGTTCTCGTTAGAATTTTAGATCTGAAGAAAGTCGATATGATAAAAATCAAATTGATATAATCTTTTGCAGATCTAAATGCTTTTAGGACCCGCCCTACTGAGGCCTACCGAAATGTAGGCAGAGTGGCATACTTAGGGTGCGGGACTAGGATAAGTCTATACCACACTCCGGACAAGTGTTGGCTGGGCATTCAGGTGAGTAGACCATGCAACAATGCTAAGATCCAAAAAGACTACCAGTATAACTTGTACAATATATGAAAAACTTGGACTGAAACTCAAAAAGAATTGCACAACTTGTGATAGACAAGAAGGATAAGGATAAATAAAAGAGAATGATCCTGCACAAAATTAATGCACGTGGAGTCTGCTTTTATATAGCAATGCCTTTCATTATAGGTCCATGTTACAGGGGAGACAAGGACACACTTAGGGTACGGAACCAAGCTAAGCGTTCTATACATCTTGTGCTAACCTAGGACAGGTAGCTACAATTTTAGTGCTGTGACTGTGTCAAGTGTTGCTTGAACTTCTCAGACCCTCCTCGAGGGGTCCGGATGTTCTCTCGGAGGTCCTACCCGACTCTGTTTATAGACTCTATAATTTACATTGCATATAATTACAGACTCACCTTTGTGACAATAAGTATATAACTTATAGAGGTTCTCAATGTTCAAATGATTAGGAAGCAGGGTCCCATCCTCAGTTGCCAAGCGAACACATCCGGAACAGGATACTTTGATTACTTAGAAGGGACATTCCTAGCAGAGGGAAAGTTTGTTCATCCCTTCACGAGTTAGTATTCTCCGCAGAACCAGATCACCTTCCTCGAGTTGTCAGTTACGCACATGCCTTTGATGATAGCGCTGGAGCACCTGACTATAACGTGGATTCCGAACTGCTGCTTGGCACCTTCCCTCATCTATGAGGTCATTGTCTTCATAGCGGAGCTGGTCCTGCGCGGCTTCGGTGAAGGTCCAGACCCGGAGTGACCCCATGGTGATCTCCGGAGGAAGGACTGCTTCAGCTCCGTACACCAAGAAGAAGGGTGTCTCTCTAGTTGACCGGTTAGGTGTAGTCCTACTTGTGCACAGTGCGGACGGAAGCTCCTCAATCCAGTTGGCTCCATGCTTTTTCAGGCGCTCCTATGTGCGCGTCTTGAGTCCTTTTAAGATTTCCGCGTTTTCTCTCTTGGCTTGGCCATTACTTGCTGGGTGAGCTACTGATGCCTAGCTAACTTGAACGCCGAGGTCTTTGCAATACTCTTGAAATGCTGCACTTGTGAATTGGGTATCGTTGTCAGTAAAGACTATGTTCGGAACTCCAAATCTGTAGGCTATGGAATTCAAGAACTTGATTGCTGATTGCTTATTGATAGTCACAACTGGGGTAACTTCTGACCACTTGATGAATTTGTCGATGGCGACATACAGGAACCTATAACCTCCGACCGCTTTTGGGAAAGGTCTCAAAATGTCCATGCCCCACACAGCGAATGGCCAAGTAGGAGGAATCATTTGCAGTGACTGAGTCGGTGTGTGAATTTGTTTTGCGTGGAACCGGCACGCTTCACACTTTTTCACCAACTCCACTGCGTCTTGGGGTGTTGTAGGCCAGTAGAAGCCGTGCGGAAAGGCTTTACCGGCCAGCGTGCGGGAAGAGGCATGGTTCCCACACTCACCTACATGGATATCTGTGAGGAGCTCATGTCCTTCTTCCCTTGCAATGCATCGCATTAGGACACTGTTGGCACCGTGCCGGTAGAGATCTCCTTCTACCAGCATGTATCTTTTAGCCAATCTGATGATCCGGTCAGCGTACACACCATCTTCAGGAAGGTGGTTGTCTTTCAAGTAGCTCTGGATCTCTGAGATCCATGCATCAGAGCTGACTTGAGCTTCTGAGTCTTGCATGCTGGGTTGCTCGGAGCTTCCTTCAACACCTACAACCCTTGGTGGATGCCTTGGTAACAGGGCCACCGGGACTGCCAGCTTCGAGGTGCTGGTCTCTGTGAGATCTATGTGTGTTGAATACATTGGCTTTGACAATAAAAGTTTTGAATGCGGCCATAACATCTTTTAGCAAGGTCCGACTCTAGCTCCGAGCTTCGGCAAGGTCCGAAAATAGGTCCGACTTTCTTTGTCTAGGTCCGACATGTTTTTGGGTAGCTCCGGTGAGCTTTGTCATTAGCTCCGACATGTCTTTGTTAAGTTCCGATATGTTTTGCTAGGTCTGACTTATGTTGGTTAGCTCTGACATGTTTTTCTAGCTCTGACTTTTGGGATGACTAGTTTCGACTAGTTTTGGTTAGCTCCGACGCTAGGTCCAACTAGCTTTGGTAAGCTCCGGCGCTAGTTTGTACTGGCTTTGGTAAGCTCTGGCGCTAGGTTGTACTAGCTTTGGTAAGCTCCGGCGCTAGGATGTACTAGCTTTGGTAAGCTCTAGCTCAAGCTCCAGTTAGCTTTGGCAAGGTTCGGAGCTTGATCGCAATGTTCCTGCTTTTACTGTGAATTGTCTTGAACTTGCTTTACACTTATGGAAAGGTTTCTTAGTATTCATTTGCTATGTTTTTGGTGCGTTTTGGTTGCTATGGCTGATATCGTTTTGATATGCTTTGCAAAATGCTTATGTGAGGTGCTCACGTGAGGTGTTGTGTTTGGAACTGACTTGAGTCAAGTTGCAGACTTGGGCTCATACGGATTGGTTGTTTGTTCATGTGCAGGTGTTGATTGAGTTCAAGTCATGGCTGGTGACAGGATCCTTTGGACTAGTCTCACGGAGGAGATGAGGTTCCAACAACCAAATTCAGGAGGAATTATGGTTGAGCGGTTCAGGAGGTCGCGCAGGATGATTGAATCAAGGGCAGTGCATATGAAGGTTACTGGACATCGAAGGAAGGTGTTTGCACATATGAATGCGGTGCATGACATGGCAACATGGGTCCGAAGATGGTTTATGGATGAGAAGATCTGATTGGAAGGATCGGATCGTATCGCTTGATGACTTTGGCTGCGGCAGAGTCGATTATGGCTCGATATGGAAAGTATCAAGTTGATTATGTTAGGATTTCATGTGGGTCACGAATTTGAGTGATTTTAGGAATGTGGAATACCTTCATAAGGTGTTTGGAAGTCTTAAGATTGCATCTATCTGCGTATAGAAGAGTCCAAAGCAGTTACGGGAAGTTTCGATTCATGAACGGAGTAGGATTAGGGTCCTGATTTGAGTTGAGTTGGCTTTCGAGCTGGTTATATAAGCAAGAGAGGCTAGAGCTCGTGGTAGACAACTTTGGGGATGTTCCTATTGTGTTTTATTGAATAAAATTTATAGTTTGAAGGAACTTTTGTGCCTTGTTTGTCCGACTCGTTCCAGACAAGTTTTATTCGTCAAGTTTCTGGACAGCACTACCTTTCGTCAGGGGTTTTATCTTAACTCGAGTTTTATAGATAAAATTCACATGATTCTTTTTGAGTTGTCTTCAATACTTAATTATCTATCATCTATCAAAATTCCACGGGCATTGGATTTGTGGTTTCTGATCTACATGAGTTTCTTTGCAGCGTTTCAGAAATGTTTTTCTCTGGTAGGACAGATTGACCTTTGCTCGATTTTTTGATCATAACTTGAGTTTCTCTTGACGGATTTGAGTGATTCTTCTTGTGTTTTCTTCGTGACTTAATTCTCTCTGATATATATCACTTTTTTCACGGTGAAACACGTTTATATTAATCTCACACACGATTTCTTTAACAGATCGTTTTTCTGCCAAAGGGGTTAGGATTTAATTGTTTCTGTTGCGTAAGATTTTTTTAAATCTACCATTCACCCCCTCTAGTAGCTTTTCACGTGCTCTTCAATCCTACAATTGGTATCAGAGCCACGGGGCTCCAATCATTGTGATTTGCACGTGTTTTTTACTAATCATCATGGAGAAATACTCCACCAAACCTTGTGTGTTCGCTGGTATTGATTTTCAGGTTTGGAAGGCACACATGGAGGCCTTCATCCAGGCGCAAGGCTTCACAATATGGGAGAAGGTGTACAAGACTTACGAAGTGCCACCAAACGATCAAGTTATGGTCACAAACCTACGGGACGTTGACAACAACAACAAAGCCCAAAACTTGATCATCCAAAGACTCACTCAGAGCGATTTCGACCGCGTTGCACATCTCCGATCGGCATACGATGTATGGAGTGAACTTTGTGACTATCATGAAGGATCCAACACGATCAAGGAGGTAAAACAAGATATGTTCAAAAAGGAATATATGCGTTTTGAGATGCAACCCGGTGAGTCTATCGATGACCTCTTTGCTCGCTTCAATAAAATTCTCAGCAACTTACGTAGTGTCAATGTTAACTTTTCTGATGCTAAGAATGCTAGGCAACTTCTTAGTGCATTAGACATGTCAATTTGGGATATGAAAGTAACATCTATTCGTGAATCAAGTTTCATGAGTTCTTTTACATTAGATGTGCTTTATTCTAAACTAAAAACTCATGAAATTGACATATTATCACTTAAGAACCCAAATAAGTCTATTGCATTTGTCTCACAACGTGATATGCCTAGCTCCAGCCAATCATCATCTTGCAATACTCTTGCTTTGTTGTCCTCACTAAACCTGGAGCGGATCGAGGAATTTCCAAAAGAGGAGTTAGCACTCATCTCAAATAGATTCTCAAAAGCATTGCAAAATGTGAGAACTAGAAGGAGAGGAAGCTCCGGACCTCAACGCTGTTTTGAATGTGGTAAGACAAGACACTTTCGTACAGAATGCCCTAACCTTTCAGGTCCTACTACCCGTGAAGAAAAACAGAACAAGGTCAAGACCACCTCTGGAAATCCCAACAAGAAAAAGAGGGGTACCATAGGACGCAAGATGATTAACAGCTTCATCACCGCACTTCAAGAACTTAGTTCAAGTGATGTAGACTTCAAAAGTGATGAAGATGATGACGATCTGGCCAACTTATGCTTCATGGCGGGCAAAACAAGATCAAGATCAAGTCAAGAGGATGCAGAACACAACAGTGACGATGATGAGGTATGTTCTACTTGCAATGAAATGTGTGATGCTATTTCTCGTGGAACTATTATTGTCAAGAAAAAGGACAAAAAGCTTAGGGATAATGCTGCTAAAATTGAATCACTAGAATCTGAAATCAACCATTTAAAAACTTTGATTCCTAGTGATGATGCATGTCCCTCATGTGACATAATCTATGAACAATTGTCCACATTAAGAAGTGCACATTCCTCCACTCTAGATAGACTTGATGAAGAAATTGAAAAGAACAGAGAGCTTGCTGCACTTAATGATAAAAACTTAAAAGATGCTTCCTGTTCAATAGATGATTTGCATTATTCTGCATGTGACAATCTTGATAAGAAACAAAATGATGCAATAAATAAAATTTTCATTTTGAACATTACTTTACGTACTCATGAAGTTAAGAGTTGTTCAAATTGCAAATTAAAAGGAAAAACTTCATGTGAAGACTGCCTAGAATTGTCTAAAAAGCTTGATGACATGAATAGGACGCTAGAGCAGTTTTGTGTTGGGAACAAAAATCTAAACTTGCTACTGAGCTCATCCAAATCTTGTAAAGATAAAACTGGTTTAGGTTTTGATTCTCATGTTTATTCTAAAACACATCCACCTAAAATTGTAAAATCATTTGGAAATGGTTTAATCAAAATTGTCCCTAAACAAAAGGATGTGATCTTTGAATCTGCAGGAGTGCTTTCTAATTCTGTTTCTAATGTTGGGTGCTCATCTAGACATGATTACAAAATTAAATTTCATTGTACTTATTGTGATAAAGATGGTCATGTCGTAGAGTTTTGTTATAGAGTAGCTAAACAAATTAAAAAGGATAAAATCTCTGCTAGATCTCATAACTTTCATGCTAAACCTAAAATTAGAAACATGCAACCTGCTTTAATAAGTCAAAAATTTAAAAAGGTAGCTTCCGGACCCTCTGGTAAGAGACTTGCAAAGACAGCTCCGGCAGTTCCGATAGCTCCGAAAGCTCCCGGACCTTCTGTTGTTCCCTCCGGAGCTTCAGTTTTTGCTTTCGGACCTTCGGTTTGTGCATCCGGAGCTTCAGCTGTTTCTTTCGAAACAAATGTCCACACCTCTGGAGCTACTGGTTTTTGCTCTAAATGAGTAACAACTTCTAAATCAATTGTTAAGAACAGAAAACCTCAATCTTTGACTCATAAACCTGCTGTTTTGTCACACCTTTCGCGTATTGATCCTACTGGATGTCGCATGGCTCAGTACTGGATTCCAAAATGCTTATTGACTAACCCCAGTATTGAGTCAACGACGAACTGTCCTTCTGTGTAGGTTTCATGCTTGAGGAAGGAGAACATATGGATTGTGGATTCAGGATGCTCATGCCACATGACCGGTAACAGAGAATGGTTCTCCTCCCTCTATTTTGTGTCACGTATACAGAATGTTACTTTTGCCGATAATTCTTCAACTCCAATAATTTCTAAGGGTTCGGTTAGAGTAAATGATCACTACAATTTGAGGATGTGGAACTTGTCAAAAATTTGAAATACAACTTGCATTCTATTTCACAATTGCTAGATGAAAATCTGGAAATTATTTTCAATAAATATTGCTGCATAGTTGTAGGATCAAATAGTGAGCTTATTTTTAACATGTCTCGGTTCGGAAGAGTTTTTAAAGCTGATTTTGATATGTCTTCCTTTAAGCATAGGTGTCTAGTTGCTAATGATTCAAAGGACTTATATTTTTGGCATCGTAGACTGGTCACATAGGCCTTGATCATCTCATGCGTGTTAGTGCTCTTGATCGCATACATGGGCTGTCTATGCTTAAAGGGGCCAAAGAAATTGTGTGCTCTTCTTGAAGACATGCTAAGATGGTTGTAGGTTCACATACTCCTCTCACAATGATCATGACAACTGAACCGGGTCAACTTTTGCACCTTGACACCGTAGGACCTTCACGTGTTCAATCCCTTGGAGGTAAATGGTATGTTCTTGTGATTGTTGATGATTATTCCAGATACTCTTAAGTTTACTTTATGGCATCGAAGAATGAAGCTTTTAGTCACTTTAGAACTTTATTTCTTAGATTATCAATTGATCGCCCAGTATCTTTAAAAGCAATTAGAAGTGATAATGGAACTAAATTTAAAAATCAATCTTTTGATCACTTTTGTGCTGAAAATGGAATAGATCATCAGTTTTCTTCAGCATATGTACCTCAACAAAATGGTGTTGTAGAATGAAAGAACAAAACCTTAGTTGAGATGGCTAGGACTATGCTTGATGAAAATCAAACTCCTAGGAAATTTTGGGCTGATGCGATTGCAACCGCCTGTTATGTTTCAAACCGTGTTTTCTTGCGTGCTGAGCTAGGTAAAACACCATATGATCTCCGGTTTGGACATAGGCCTAGTGTCACACACTTTTGGGTCTTTGGATGCAAATGCTTTGTTAAGAAACATGGTAATCTTGATAAATTGGAAGCTAGATCCGAAGATGGCATGTTCCTTGGTTACCCGTCTCACACTAGAGGATATCGTGTGCTCTTACTTGGAACTAACAAAATTGTGGAGACATGTGAAGTTTCTTTTGATGAAGCTAGCCCAAGTACTAGCTCCGGTGCTGCAGGACCGGATCCATATCCTCAGGGGGAGGGTATTTTCGAAGAAGAAGAAGATCTGGTGATACTGCCTGATAGTTCTAGAGATGACATGTGCCTAGCTCCGAACATTGAACAAGCTTCGACTATCACCTATGCAGGTCCTGATCGTCCACAAGTCACAAGCTCATCAATCTGTGATAAACTAAATGAAGAAGAAGCTTGTGACGTTCCCTTATGGATTTACAAAGATCATCCCCCACAATAGATTATTGGAAGCTTGCATGAACGAGTCACACGGTCCAGGTTTTTCGATCCAAACTCTCATGCTCATTCTACTTTTGTTGATTCTTTCAAACCCAAAGATATATCACACGCACTCACCAACGAATCTTGGATTATTGCCATGCAATAAGAGTTAGAAAACTTTGAAATAAATAATGTTTGGAAACTTGTACCTCCACATCATAATCACACTTTAATTGGAACTAAATGGGTGTTTGAAAATAAACAAAGTGAGGATGGGGTTGTGGTTAGGAATAAGGCTACGTTGGTTGCTCAAGGTTTCACACAAGTTGAAGGTCTAGATAGATTGGAAGCCATAAGAGTATTGTTAGCATTTGCAGCATCTAACGGTTTTAAGCTATATCAAATGGATGTTAAAAGTGCTTTTCTTAATGGCTAAATAGATGAGGAGGTTTATGTCAAACAACCACTGGATTTTGAAAATTCAGATTTTCCTAATCATGTTTACAAACTGTCCAAAGCCTTCTACGGTCTCAAACAAGCCCCTAGAGCATGGTGTGATAGGTTAAAAACATTCTTACTTGAAAAGGGGTTTACCATGGGCAAGGTTGATAAAACTCTTTTTGTGCTTATGCATGGCAATGGCTCATTATTCGTTCAAATGTATGTGGATGATATTATCTTTGGTTGTGCTTCTCATGATCTTCTGTCCAAGTTTTCAGCTATGATGAGTTCATAATTTGAGATGAGTATGATGGGAGCACTCACGTACTTTTTGGGGCTGCAAATCTGTAAGACCTATGTGTGCTGAATACATTGGCTTGTAGTGAATACACTTGGCTTTGATGATAAAAGTTTTGAATACTCCGGCTTTTGGGATTACTAGTTCCGACTAGTTGTGGTTAGCTCCGACGCTAGGTCCTGCTAGTTTTGTAAGCTCCGGCGGGAGCTTGGTTGTACTAGTTTTGGTACGCTCCGGCACTAGGTTCTACTAGCTTTTGTTAGCTGCGGCACAAGGTCCGGGTTGCTCTGGCAAGGTCCAGAATTTGACCGTAGTGCTTCTGCTTTTCATTTGCAATGTTTTGTACTTGCATTACATTGTTGTAAAGATTGCTTAGTATTCATTTGCTAAGTTTTTGGTGCGTTTTGGTTGATATGGATGATATCGTGTTACTGTGGTTTTGCAACATGCTTATGTGAGGTTCTCACATAGGGTGTTGTGTTCGGAACTAACTTGAGTCAAGTCGAGGACTTGTGCTCGTATGGATTGGTTGTTTATTCATGTACAGGTGTTGCTTGAGTTCAAGACATGGCTGGTGATGGGATCCATCTGACTAGTCTCAGGGAGGAGATGAGGTTCCAACAACCAAATTCAGGAGGAATTGTGGTTGAGCTGATCAGGAGGTTGCGAAACATGATTGAATCAAGAACAATGCATGTGAAGGTATCGTGGACATCATTGGAATATGTTTGCACGTGTGCAAGGGGTTCATGGATGTGGCTACATGGTTCCGAGACGTGATGAAGAGATGTGAACGTAAAGAGTTGGTCAGAAAGGTCCAACCTACTAGGTTATGGACTCAGACTGCGGCTGAGTCGGGTTTGACTCAAATATGGAAAGATTTGAGTTGGTTATGATAGGATTTCGTGTGGGTCAAGAATTTGAGTTATTTAGGAATGTGGGATACGTTCCTAAGGTGTTTGGAAGTCTTAAGATTGCTTCTATCTGCGTATAGAAGAATCTTGAGTAGTTATGGAAAGTTACGATTCATGATCTGAGTAGGATTGGAGTCCTAGTTGATATTGGGTTGGCCTAAGGGCTGGTTATATAAGCAAGGGAGCCCAGAGCTCGTGGTGCACGATTTTGGGGCTGTTCCTCTTGTGTTCTATTGAATAAAATTCATAGTTTGAAGGAACTTTCGTGCCTTGTTCGTCAGACTTGTTCCTGTCAAGTTTTACTCGTCGAGTTTCTGGACAGCACTACCCTTCATCGGTGGTTTTATCATAACTCGAGTTTTACAGATCCAATTGACGTGATTCTTTTTGTGTTGTCTTCAAAACTTGATTGTCTCTCATATGTCAAAATTTCACGGTCATTGGATTTGTGGTCTATGATCTACACGAGTTTCTTTGCAGTGTTCCAGAACTGTTTTTTTTTGGGGTAGGGCAGATTGACCATTGTTTGATCTTTCGATCATAACTTGAGTTTTTCTCGACGGATTTCAGTGATTCTTTTTGTGTTGTCTTCGTGACTTGATTCTCTCTGATATCTATCACTTTTGTCATGGTGAAACATGTTTAGATTAGTCTCACACATGATTTCTTTATTAGATCGTTTTTCTGCTGAAAGGGTTTGGGGTTTAACTGTTTCCGCTGCGTAAGATTTTTAAATCTACCATTCACCCCCCCTCTAGTAGATTTTCACGTTCTCTTCAATCCTACAATTGGTATCAGAGCCACGGTGCTCTAATCTTTGTGATTTGCGCGTGTTTTTGACTAATCATCATGGAGAAGTACTCTGCCAAACCTTGTGTGTTCGCTGGTATTGATTTTCAGGTTTGGAAGGCACGCATGGAGGCTTTCATCCAGACACAAGGCGTTGCAATATGGGAGAAGGTATACAAGCCTTACGAAGTGCCATCAAACGATCAAGTTACAGCTACAAATCTGAGAGATGTCAACAACAACAACAAGGCTCGGAACTTGATCATACAAGGATTAACACAAAGCGACTTCGACCGTATTGCACACCTCCGATCTGCATGCAATGTGTGGAAAGCACTTTGTGACTACCACGAAGGATCCAACACGATCAAAGAGGTAAGGCAAGACATGTTCAATAAAGAATACATGTGCTTCGAGATGCAACCCGGTGAGTCTATTGATGACCTTTTTGCTCGCTTTAATAAGATTCTCAGCAACTTGTGTAGTGTCAATGTTAAATTTTCAGATGCTGAAAATGCTAGGCAATTGCTAAGTGCATTAGATATGTCAATTTGGGAGATGAAAGTCACATCTATTCGTGAATCTACTGTCATGAGTTCACTTACTTTAGATGTGCTATATTCCAAGTTAAAAACTCATGAAATTGACATAATCTCACATAAGAACCCCAATAAGTCTATTGCATTTGTTTCACAATGTGATATGTCTAGCTCTGGCCAATCATCATCTTGCAATACTCTTGCTTTGTTGTCCTCACTAACCATGGAGCAGATCGAAGAATTTCTAGAAGAGGAGTTGGCACTCATCTCTACTAGATTCTCAAAAGCATTGCAAAATGTGAGAACTAGAAGGAGAGGAAGCTCCGGACCTCAACGCTGTTTTGAATGTGGTAAAACAGGAAACTTTCGTACAGAATGCCCTAACCTTTCAGGTCCGACTACCCGGGAAGAAAAACAAAGCAAGGTTCGGACCTCCTCTGGAAATTCCAACAAGAAGAAGAAAGGTACCATAGGACGCAAGATGATCAACAATTTCATCACCGCGCTTCAAGAGTTCAATTCAAGTGACGTGGACATTGGAAGTGATGAAGATGAAGATGATTTGGCAAACTTGTGCTTTATGGCGGGCAAGTCAAGATCAAGTATGGAGGAGGCAGAACACAACAGCGACCATGGAGAGGTATGTCCTACTTGCGAAGAAATGTGTGATGCCATTTCTCGTGCCACTATTATTGTTAAGAAAAAGGACAAAAATCTTAGGGATAGTGCTGCTAAAATTGAATCACTAGAATCTGAAATCAACCATTTAAAAACTTTGATTCCTAGTGATGATGCATATTCCTCATGTGATTTAATATATGAACAATTGTCCTCATTAAGAAGTGCGCACACCTCCACACTTGATAAACTTGAGTTAGAAATTGAAAAGAACAAAGAGCTTGCTGCACTTAATGATAAAAACTTGAAAGATGCTAGCTGTTCTACAATTGAATTGCATTGTTCTACTTGTGATAATCTTGATAAGAAACTACAGGATGCTATGAATGAAATTTCTATATTGAACAATGCTTTACGTTCTCATGAAATTAAATTTTGTTCCAATTGCAAACTAAAAAGAAAAACTTAATGTGAAAATTGCCTTGATCTGTCCAATAAACTTGATGACATGCATAGGACATTAGATCGGTCTTATAATGGGAATAAGAACCTAAACTTACTGTTGAATTCTTCCAAGTATTGCAATGATAAAACTGGTTTAGGTTTTGATTCTCATGCTCATGCTAAGGCACATCCACCTAAAATTGCAAAATCATTAG
Source organism: Tuctoria greenei (assembly GCA_036927565.1). Taxonomy (NCBI): domain Eukaryota; kingdom Viridiplantae; phylum Streptophyta; class Magnoliopsida; order Poales; family Poaceae; genus Tuctoria; species Tuctoria greenei. The sequence continues at coordinate 46,365,961 of JAYESD010000012.1, forward strand.
GAAGTGGTTTGATTCAAACAGTTCCTAAACAAAAAGGAGTGATTTTAAAATCTGCAGGAGTGTTGTCTCATTCGGTTTCAAATAAAAATATTGCTTGCTCTTCTAGACATGAACACAAAGTTAAATTTCATTGTACCTACTGTGGTAGAGATGGTCATGTCATAGATTTTTGTTATAGACTAGCTAAACAACAGAAAAGGGAAAGAATGGTTGCTAGATCTCATAACTTTCATGCAAAATTTGCTGCACATTTTGAACCGAATGAACAACCTGCTGTTTTGAGTCAAAAACATTCAAAGTTTACCTCCGGACCTTCTGTTTTTGCCTCCGGAGCTACTGATTTTTGTGCTACACAAGTAACACCTTATAGGTCAGTAGTCAAGAATAAAAAATCTCAAACTTTGACTCATAAACCTGCTGTTTTGTCTCAGCTTTCGCGTGTTTTTCCTGCTGCACGTCGCGTGACTCAGTACTGGATTCCTAAATGCCTTTTGACTAACCCCAATATTGAGTCATCGACGTATTTTGCTTTTATGTAGGTTACACATTTGAGGAAGGAGAACATTTGGATTGTGGATTCAGGTTGCTCACGCCACATGACCGGTAACAAAGATTCGTTCTCCTCCCTCTCTTTTGTGTCACGTGTAGAGAATGTTACTTTTGCCGATAATTCTTCAACTCCTATAATTGCTAAGGGTTCGGTTAGAGTAAATGATCTCTACAATTTGAAGGATGTGGCACTTGTCAAAAAATTGAAATACAACTTGCTTTCTGTTGCACAATTGCTAGATGAAAATCTAGAAATTTTTTTCAATAAAAACTGCTGCAAAGTTGTAGGTTCAAGTAGTGAGCTTATTTTTAACATGTCTCGGTTTGGAAGAGTTTTTAAAGCTGATTTTGATATGTATTCCTCTAAGCATAGGTGTCTAGTTGCTAATGATTCAAAGGACTTATATTTTTGGCATCGTAGACTTGGTCACGTAGGCTTTGATCACCTAACGCGTGTTAGTGCTCTTGATCGCATACGTGGGCTGCCTAAGCTTAAATGGGACAAAGAAATTGTGTTCTCTTCTTGTAGACATGCTAAGATGGTTGCAAGTTCACATACTCCTCTCACAATGATCATGACAACTGAACCATGTCAACTTTTGCATCTTGACACTGTAGGACCTTCACGTGTCCAATCCTTCGGAGGTGACTGGTATGTTCTTGTTATCGTTGATGATTATTCTAGATACTCTTGGGTTTACTTTATGGCGTCTAAGAATGAAGTTTTTAGTCACTTTAGAACTTTATTTCATAGATTATCAATTGATCACCCAGGATCATTAAAAGCAATTAGAAGTGATAATGGAACTAAATTTAAAAATCAATCTTTTGATCACTTTTGTGCTGAAAATAGAATAGATCATCAATTCTCTTTACCGTATCTACCTCAACAAAACGGTGTTGTAGAAAGAAAGAACAGAACCGTAGTTGAGATTGATAGGACTATGCTTGATTAATATCAAACTCATAGGAAATTTTAGGCTGATGCGTTAGCAACCGCTTGTTATGTCTCAAATCGCGTTTTCTTTCGTGCTAAGCTAGGTAAAACACCATATGAGCTTCGGTTTGGACATAGGCCTAGTGTTACACACTTTCGGGTCTTTGGTTGCAAATTATTTGTTAAGAAACATGGTAATCTTGATAAATTTGAACCTAGACCCATTGATGGCATGTTTCTTGGTTATCCATCTCATACTAGAGGCTACCATGTGCTTTTACTTGACACTAACAAAATTGTGGAGACTTGTGAAGTGTCTTTTGATGAAGGTAGCCCAGGTACTAGCTCAAACATTGCAGGTGCAGATCCATATCCGCAGCGGGAGAGCATTTTCGTTGAGGATGAGGAAAAAGTGGGACTGCTGCCCGAAAATTCAGCAGCTAATGACATTGTTCGAGCTCCTGATATTGATCCACAGCCAGCACCGACGACCATCATTGCTGGTCCAGATCCTCCTCAAGTCACAAGCTCATCGATTTATGATGAACATGAAGAAGAAGAAGCTTGTGAGACATCTGTTCTCCTACGGTTTTACAAAGATCATCCCCCACAACAGATGATTGGAAGCTTGCACGAACGAGTCACACGGTCCAGGTTTTGCGATCCAAATTCTTATGCTCATTCTGCTTTTGTTGCTTCTTTTGAACCCAAAGATATATCACACACACTCACTAATGAATCTTGGATTATTGCCATGCAAGAAGAGTTAGAAAATTTTGAAAGAAATAATGTTTAGAAACTTGTACCTCCACCTCAAGGTCACACTTTAATTGGAACTAAATGGGTATATAAAAATAAACAAAGTGAGGATGGGGTTGTGGTTAGGAATAAGGCTAGGTTGGTTGCTCAAGGTTTCACTCAAGTTGAAGGTCTAGATTTTGATGAAACTTTTGCTCCTGTCACTAGATTAGAAGCCATAAGAATTTTGTTAGCTTTTGCAGCATCTAAAGGTTTTAAGCTATTTCAAATAGATGTTAAAAGTGCTTTTCTTTATGGCTACATAGATGAGGAGGTTTATGTCAAACAACCACCAGGTTTTGAAAATCCAGATTTTCCTAATCATGTTTACAAACTGTCCAATGCCTTATACGGTCTCAAACATGCCCCTAGAGCATGGTATGATAGGTCAAAAATATTCTTACTTGAAAAGGGGTTTACCATGGGCAAGGTTGATTAAACTCTTTTTGTGCTTAAGCATGGCAATGACTCATTATTCATTCAAGTGTATGTGGATGATGTTATCTTTGGTTGTGCTTCTCATGATCTTGTGTCCTAGATTTCAGCAATGATGAGTTCCGAATTTGAAATGAGTATGATGGGTGAACTCACTTACTTTTTGGAGCTGCAAATCAAGCAAACCAAGGAGGGTACCATTGTGCATCAAACGAAGTATACCAAAGACCTCCTAAGGCACTGCAACATGGACAAAAGCAAGCCTCTGCGGACACCAATGGGAACAGCAACAACAATTGAACTTGATGAAGATGGTGAATCTATGAATCAAAAAGAATATAGAAGCATGATCAGATCACTTTTGTACCTCACGGCATCAAGACCGGACATACAATTCAGCGTATGTCTTTGTGCACGGTTTCAAGCTTCCCCACGTGTTTCACATCGTCAAGCCGTCAAAAGGATTCTCAGGTACTTACATGGAACCCAAGAATTTGGCATTTTTCTTCCTTCTTCCTCAACCGTTACTTTGAAATCTTTTTCGGATGCTGATTTTGGGGGTTGTAGGATTGATAGGAAAAGTACTTCTGGTACTTGTCATTTTCTTGGTAATTCTCTTGTTGCTTGGTCCTCTAGAAAACAAAATTCAGTTGCACAATCCACAGCTGAATCTGAATATGTAGCTGCTGCTAGTGCTTGCTCACAAATTCTTTGGATTGTTCAAACACTTAAGTACTATGGGGTTGATCTACATAGTGTTCCACTATTCTGTGATAACACTAGTGCCATTTGCATTTCTAAAAACCCTGTGCAACATTCTAGAACTAAGCATATTGACAGGTATCACTTTCTCTGAGATAACGTTGAAAAAGGAAACATTGTGCTTCACCATGTAGATACCGAACAACAATTGGCTGACATTTTTACAAAACCTTTGGATTTCACTGGTTTTTGTTACATTCGTAAGGAAATAGGGGTTATGCATTTTCATGGCTTAAATTGAGGGGGGGGGGGGGGTTTGAAACTTGGATAGTCTATGTGTGAATCTGAAAATAAAATAATATGAGCACAAAATTTTATACATATATGACTTTGTGATTCCTTTTACATGCTGAAAGTTCTTACTACATTACTCGTGTTATACATTTTGTAGTTTTTTCCATGTCTAGTAATTGGAATAATTACTTACACTAAAACTGGTCATGGTCGAACTTTCTTGCTGTTTTGAACTTGTTACATGTTCACAAGTGCTTTTAATCATTAAGAATTCATCAAGTAATCAACTCAAATGTTGAGTTTTTATGAACAAATATAAATTGAGAAAAGATCAAGAGAATATGCATGCATCACACTTCTTCTTTTAAGATGGCTTATCATTGCACTTAGATATGAACTTGGAAGAAGTTGTGTATGACTAAAATCATGTCCTTAAGCTTCTGATTGTCAAATGACATAGGCTTGGCTTGGTTGGTTAGAATAAGGCAGATGCGCATATAATCTCTTGCAAATATCATATGATCTAAATTTGTGTTTTGAAAAATATAAAATGCAACAACTTGTGTCATGCTTTCAAGTTATGAAATAGTTAAGTTTGCGAGATCATTACTTGCTTAAATTGAAAATTACATATGATCTCTAGCATGGCTCACACTACTTTATGTATCTCATTGATGTGATAGTGTAAGTTACTTGATAGTATGACTTGGATGAGATTTGTTTTATATGTATATGTTATAATATGCTCATAACAATTAAAATTTCTCTTTTACCTTGCTGAATACATTGTCAAAGGGGGAGAGATTAATCACACATTCAAAATGGGAAAGATAATGTGCATGGGGAGAGAGATAAAGGGGGAGAGATATGTGAATTTTGAATTTTTGCTTTTCTTCTCATTTTATTTCTGATTTACAAAAAGGGGAGAAATTGTCTTCAAAACTTTTAATGAGAATAAGCCAATGTTTGGATTCTAAATGGTGTTGCCAATGCATTCATCAAGGGGGAGATTGTAAGACCTATGTGTGCTGAATACATTGGCTTGTAGTGAATACACTTGGCTTTGATGATCAAAGTTTTGAATACTCCGGCTGTTGGGATTACTAGTTCCGACTAGTTGTGGTTAGCTCCGGTGCTAGGTCCTGCTAGTTTTGTAAGCTCCGGCGGGAGCTTGGTTGTACTAGTTTTGGTAAGCTCCAGCGCTAGGTTCTACTAGCTTTTGTTACATCTGGCTCAAGGTCCGGGTTGCTCTGACAAGGTCCGGAACTTGATCGTAGTGCTTCTGCTTTTCATTTGCAATGTTTCGTACTTGCTTTACATTGTTGGAAAGATTGCTTAGTATTCATTTGCTATGTTTTTGGTGCGTTTTGGTTGATATGGATGATATCGTGTTACTGTGGTTTTGCAACATGCTTATGTGAGGTTCTCACGTAGGGTGTTGTGTTCGGAACTAACTTGAGTCAAGTCGAGGACTTGGGTTCGTATGGATTGGTTGTTTATTCATGTGCAGGTGTTGCTTGAGTTCAAGACATGGCTGGCTACGGGATCCATTGGACTAGTCTCAGGGAGGAGATGAGGTTCCAACAACCAAATTCAGGAGGAATTGTGGTTGAGCTGATCAGGAGGTTGCGCAACATGATTGAATCAAGAACAATGCATGTGAAGATATTGTGGATGTCATTGGAAGATGTTTGCACGTGTGCAAGGAGTGCATGGACGTGGCTACATGGTTCCGAGACGTTATGACGAGATGTGGACGTAAAGAGTTGGTCAGAAAGGTCCAACCGACTAGGTTATGGCTTCAGGGTGTGGCTGAGTTGGGTTTGACTCAAATAAGGAAAAAATTGAGTTGGTTATGATAGTATTTCGTGTGGGTCAAGAATTTGAGTTGTTTAGTAATGCTTGATACGTTCCTAAGGTGTTTGGAAGTCTTAAGATTGCTTCTATCTGCGTATAGAAGGATCTTGAGCAGTTATGGAAAGTTATGATTCGTGATCTGAGTAGGATTGGAGTCCTAGTTGATATTGGGTTGGCCTAAGGGCTGGTTATATAAGCAAGGGAGCCCAGAGCTCGTGGTGCACTACTTTGGGGCTGTTCCTATTGTGTTATATTGAATAAAATTCGTAGTTTGATGGAAATTTTGTGCCTTGTTCGTCAATCTTGTTCCAGACAAGTTTTACTCGTCGAGTTTCTGGACAGTACTACCTTTCGTCGGTGGTTTTATCATAACTCGAGTTTTACAGATTCAATTGACGTGCTTCTTTTTGTGTTGTCTTCAAAACTTGATTGTCTATCATATGTCAGAATTTCACGGTCATTGGATTTGTGGTCTATGATCTACACGAGTTTCTTTGCAGCATTACAGAACTGTTTTTTCTCGGGTAGGGCAGATTGACCATTGTTTGATCTTTCGATCATAACTTGAGTTTTTCTCGACGTATTTGAGTGATTCTTTTTGTGTTGTCTTCATGACTTGATTCTCTCTGATATCTATCACTTTTTTCATGGTGAAGCACGTTTAGACTAGTCTCACACACGATTTCTTTATCAGATTGTTTTTCTGCCGAAAGGGTTTGGGGTTTAATTGTTTCTGCTGCGTAAGATTTTTAAATCTACCATTCACCCCCTCTCTGGTAGCTTTTCACGTGCTCTTCGATCCTACAAAATCAAGCAAACCAAGGAGGGTACCTTTGTGCATCAAACGAAGTATACAAAAGACCTCCTAAGGCGCTTCAACATGGACAAAAGCAAGCCTCTTCGGACACCAATGGGAACAACAACAAAACTTGAACTTGATGAATATGGTGAATCCGTAGATCAAAAGGAATATAGAAGCATGATCGGATCACTTTTATACCTCACGACATCAAGACCGGACATACAATTCAGCGTATATCTTTGTGCACGTTTTCAAGCCTCCCCACGTGCTTCACATCGTCAAGCCGTCAAAAGGACTCTCAGGTACTTACATGGAACTCAAGAATTCGGTATTTTTCTTCCTTCTTCCTCAACCTTTACTTTGAAAGCTTTTTCCAATGCTGATTTTGGAGGTTGTAGGATTGATAGGAAAAGTACTTCCGGTGCTTGTCATTTTCTTGGTAATTCACTTGTTGCTTGGTCCTCTAGAAAACAAAATTCAATTGCACATTCCACAGCTGAATCTGAATATGTAGCTGCTTCTAGTGCTTGCTCACAAATTCTTTGGATTGTTTAAACACTTAAGGACTATGGGGTTGATCTAGATAGTGTTCCACTATTTTGTGATAACACTAGTGTCATTTGCATTGCTAAAAACCCTCTGCAACATTCTAGAACTAAGCACGTTGACATTAGGTATCACTTTCTCCGTGATAATGTTGAAAAAGGAAACATTGTGCTCCACCATGTAGATACCGAACAACAATTGGCTGACATTTTTACAAAACCTTTGGATTTCACTCGTTTTTGTTTCATTCGTAGTGAAATAGGGGTTATGCATCCTCAAGGCTTACATTGAGGGGGAGTTTTCAAACTTGAGAAGTCTATGTGTGAATCTGAAATTAAAATAATATGAGCATAGTATTTCATACATATATGACTTTGTGATTCCTTTTACATGCTTAAAGTTCTTACTACATTACTCGTGTTATACATTTTGTAGTTTTTCTATGTCTAGTAATTGGAATAATTATTACACTAAATCTGGTCATGGTCGAACTTTCTTGCTGTTTTGATCTTGTTGCGTGCTCACAAGTTCTTTTAATCATAAAGAATTAATCAAGCAATCAACTCACATGTTTTTGGGTCTGATAATAGGTCCGACTTTCTTTGTCTAGGTCCGACATGTTTTTGGGTAGCTCTGGTGAGCTTTGTCTTTAGCTCCGGCATGTCTTTGATAGCTCTGGCATGTCTTTGTTAAGCTCCGATACGTTTCGCTAGGTCCGACTTATGTTGGTTAGCTCTGACATGTTTTTCTAGCTCCGACTTTTGGGATGACTAGTTCCGACTAGTTTTGGTTAGCTCCGACGCTAGGTCCGACTAGCTTTGGTAAGACCCGGTGCTAGTTTGTACTAGGTATGGTAAGCTCTGGCGCTAGGTTGTACTAGCTTTGGTAAGCTCCAGCGCTAGGATGTACTAGCTTTGGTAAGCTCCGGCTCAAGCTCTGGTTAGCTTTGGCAAGGTTCGGAGCTTGATCGCAATGTTCCTGTGTTTACTGTGAATTGTATTGAACTTGCTTTACACACATGGAAAGGTTGCTTAGTATTCATTTCCTAAGTTTTTGGTGCATTTTGGTTGATATGGCTGATATAGTTTTGATATGCTTTGCAACATGCTTATGTGAGGTGCTCAGGTGTTGTGTTTGGAACTGACTTGAGTCAAGTCGCGGACTTGGGCTCGTACGGATTGGTTGTTTTTTCATGTGCAGGTGTTGCTTGATTTCAAGTCATGGCTGGTGACAGGATCCTTTGGACTAGTCTCAGGGAGGAGATGAGGTTCCAACAACCAAATTCAGGAGGAATTATGGTTGAGCGGGTCGGGAGGTCGTGCAGGATGATTGAATCAAGGGCAGTGCATATAAAGGTTACTGGACATCGAAGGAAGGTGTTTGCATGTATGCATGCGGTGCATGACGTGGCAACATGGTTCCGAAGATGGTTTATGGATGAGAAGATCTGGTTGGAAGGATCGGATCGTATCGGTTGATGACTTTGGCTGCGGCGGAGTTGGTTATGGCTCGGTATGGAAAGTATCGAGTTGGTTATGTTAGGATTTCGTGTGGGTCACGAATTTGAGTTATTTTAGGAATGTGGGATATGTTCATAAGGTGTTTGGAAGTCTTAATATTGCTTCTATCTGCGTATAGAAGAGTCCTAAGCAGTTATGGAAAGTTTCGATTCGTGAATAGAGTAGGATTAGGGTCCTGATTTGAGTTGAGTTGGCTTTCGAGCTGGTTATATAAGCAAGGGAGGCTAGAGCTCGTGGTAGACGACTTTGGGGCTGTTCCTATTGTGCTCTATTGAATAAAATTCGTAGTTTGAAGGAACTTTTGTGTCTTGTTCGTCCGACTCGTTCCAAACAAGTTTTACTCGTCGAGTTTCTAGACAGCACTACCTTTCGTCGGTGGTTTTATCATAACTCGAGTTCTACAGATCCCATTGACGTGATTCTTTTTGGGTTCTCTTCAAAACTTGATTATCTATCATCTGTCAAAATTTCACGATCATTGGATTTGTTGTTTCTGATCTACACGAGTTTCTTTGCAGCTATTCAGAACTGCTTTTCTCGGGTAGGACAGATTGTCCTTTGTTCGATCTTTTGATCATACCTTGAGTTTCTCTTGACGGATTTGAGTGATTCTTATAGTGTTTTCTTCGTGACTTAATTCTCTCTGATATATATCACTTTCGTCATGGTTTAACACGTTTATATTAGTCTCACACACGATTTCTTTAACAGATCATTTTTCTGCCAAAAGGGTTGGGATTTAATTGTTTCCGCAACGTAAGATTTTTTAAATCTACCATTCACCCCCCTCTGGTAGCTTTTCACGTGCTCTTCAATCCTAAAGTATCACCCCCTCCACTCAGTTCAGCAGACCGAGCTGGTAGTCTTGACAACCTCCGGACGAAGATTCCGTCTGGAGCCGAAGCTCAGGTTGAAGCTTTCGGCGAGAGTTTGTCAGCTTCAGCGTTATGGAGACGCTGAACATGGTGGAGATCTAGGACATTGAAGTCCTTGTGGAGCCTCTGGACTTCAAGGAGATATGCGGCTAATTAGGGGTTGTTGCAGCAGCATTCACCTCTGACTTGCTTCATGATTAGCTGCAAATCACCCTTCACCAATAGCTGCTTGACACCATAGGATAGTGCCACCTTTAGCCCATAGATGACGGCTTCATATTCCGCCATGTTGTTGGTTGCCTTGAAGTCAAGTAGAACCATATATTTGTCCTTCTCCCCAGTCGGAGCGAGGAGAAGTATTCCAGCTCCGGCCCCCTGCTTCTGCACGGAGCCATCGAAGTAGAGGGTCCAATGAGGCTTAGTGAAGACCGGGACCTTAGGTTTTGGCTTCATATCAGTGGGGCCCCCTGGATTTGATAAAGAGGGAGTCCACTCCGCCATAAAATCAGCCAAGGCTTGACTCTTGATAGCTTGTCGTGGCAGGAATTCAAGATCGAATTCTGCCACCTCCGCTGCTCACTTTACGATGTTCCCAGTAGAATGTGTGTTATACAATATAGCACGCAGTGGATAAGAAGTTACAACAAATATCTCGTGGGCATGAAAATAATGACGAAGCTTCCTTGAGTCAATAAGAACTGCATACAACAGCTTATGCACCTCGATGTATCTGGTCTTGGCATTATGGAGTACTTCACTGATGAAGTACATTGGGCATTGGACGGTCTGGACCCTCTCAGAGGGGCCCGGAGCTTCCTCTCCGTCGACCCGAACCCTACCGGAGGGATCCGACCCTTCTTGTGGAGCATCCTGGACCCTCCCGGAGGGGCTCAGAGAGAGGTTGATCTTCTAGCACTCCATATTGAAGATCGGTGCCTAGGGGTTGGGACCCAGACTCGCAATCAGGTAGCTCCAAACCCTCCCGAAGGGGTCTAGGCTCCTGAACTGGAGGTGGTTCTGGTCTTTCCGCGACCAGAACCATGCTTACAACTTCTGTAGTTGAGGAAATATAAAGTAGTAGAGGCTCACAAGGGTTCGGAGATACCAAGATTGGTGGGGTGGTGAGGAGCTGATTGAGCTCTTGGAACACCTTTTCTGCTTCTTCGGACCAATGGAATGGTCTGGTCTTTCTCAATTGCTTGATAAAGGCAGGTGCTCGCTCTGCTAGTCTCGAGATGAACCGGTTGAGCGCAGCTATACATTCTGTTAGCTTCTGGACGTCCTTCATGCAGGTTGAAGGCCGCATATCTTCTATTGCCTTGATCTTCACCGGGTTTGCCTCAATTCCTCAGTGGGTCACCAAGAAACCAAGGAGCTTCGCGGAGCTAACCCTGAAGACGCACTTGTCTGGGTTTAGCTTGGTGCGCTTGATGCGCAGCTTGTCAAAGACAGCTTGCAAGTTTTCAAGGAGTGACTCCTTTTTCTTGATCTTCACAACGATGTCATCGACGTACACCTCCACCAAGTCCCTAATGAGTTCTCCAAAAGTTTTGTGCATAGCTCGCACAAAAGTTGAAGTAGCATTTTTGAGACCAAGTGGCATATCAATATAACAATACAATCCATCTACTGTTATGAAAGCAATATGCTCTTCATCTTCCCTAAAGATTTGGATTTGATGATATCCGAAGTATGCATCTAGGAAACACAATAGCTCACACCCGGAGTTGGAGTCCACTATCTTATCTATCCTAGGTAGTGGAAATGTACCTTTCGGACATGCCTTATTTAAGGTGTTGTATTCAATACACATCTGAAGCTTCCCACCGGCCTTGGGTACAACAACTGGGTTTGTCAGCCATTTTGGATGAAAAACTTCCCGGATGAACCAGCTTCGAGCAGCTTCTTGATCTTCTGTCGGACGAAGTTTTGCCGCTCGACTGATCTTTTCTGGGGGTTCTGGTGTACAGGCCGTGCGGCTGGATAAATCTTCAGATTGTGCTCAATCACCTCCCTAGAGATCCAAGGCATTTGTGATGGTTGTCAAGCAAACACGTCAACATTCGCTCGGAGGAAAGTGATGAGTGTGAGTTCCTATTTGTTGTTTAGACCTCCCGATATATGAGTGGTCTGAGCAGCATTGGAACCAATATGGACGACTTTGCGGCTATGTCATTTTCGCTGCTTGGTTGCACACGTGGTGCAGAGGTTGAGCCATAGTGACGAGTGCTAAGAGGTTGAGCAGCTTGCTTTTTACCGGATGCCTCCTGCTATGCTGTTGCAAGCGCACAGAGTTCTTCCAGTGCGGTGATTCCTGCAGTACGGTCCCAGCGGATGCGGAGATTCCCGAAGGGTGTTGGCATCTTCAACACTAGGTAGCCATAGTGAGCCGTAACCATGAACGTGTACAAGGAAGGCCTGCCCAGGATGGCGTTGAAGGATAAGTTGATCTGCGCGATGTCAAAGACCAGCTTTCTCGGTCCTGTATTTCTCCCGAGTTCTGAAGGTCACCGGGAGTCTGATGGACCTGAGAGGGCTAATGGCCCCCGGACCTACCCCGGAGAAAGGGCGTGAGGGATGAAGGTCCGAGGGTCGAAGCCGGATCTGGACGAAGGCTTCATAGCTCAGGAGGTTCAGACCCGCACCTCCGTCCACCAAAACATGGTAGAGTTGGACATTATTGATGGTAGGAGATACTGGTGGCAATTAGCCAGCTCCGATCATGTTCCAGGGGGCAGTCCGTAGCATCGAAGGTTATGGGAGTGTCCATCTATTTCCGATGAGGTTCCACCCTGACGGTAGGTGTTGCAGCGGCCATGTCCCGCTGCATTGTCAACCATGTTGTACACATCCTTTAGGACCTTCTTGGGATCCTGAAAGCCAAGCTCCGTTTCAGCCGGAGCTTCGTCGACTTTTTACTTTCCTTCCCGCTGGCGGAAAGGAGCTTCTTCTCCGCGCTTGTTGTAGCACTCAACAAGGTTTTGGACCTCCCGGTAGTCCTACAGACTGTGCTGGTCTGTCTTGTGGATTGGACACCACATTTTAGAGCTACCGCCATCTTATGACGATGGTCGAGGGCGTTTTTCACGGTGTGGCCCCTGGCCACCCAGAGTTGTAGCAGCCGCAGCAGCAGGTGTGCCGCCTGACGGTTTTTTCTTGCCGTTGGTCTTCTTATTCTTTACACTGTCGAAGGTAGTTGCCTCAGCCTTGGAGGACTTCTTATTGGCCTGCAGAGATAGTTTGTAGGGCACATCATCTCTGCTGAGGGGATTGCAGTTGATCCAAGCAAGATTAAACAAGTACTCAAATGGGAGTCTCCAAAGTCTGTACATGAAGTTTGAAGCTTCCTGGGTTTAGCAGGATACTACCGAAGGTTCATTCCAAGTTTTTCCAAAATAGCTAAACCAATAACAGAACTTCTGAAGAAAGGGAAGAAGCATGTATGGACGAATGAATGTGAGGGAGGTTTTAAAGCATTAGTGAAACACCTCACAACAGCGTCGGTATTAGCCCAACCAGACACAACCAAGGCATTTGATGTTTATTCTGATGCATCTGGGATTGGTTTGGGTTGTGTGTTGATGCAAGATAGAAGGGTGATCACATATGGATCACGGCAGCTTTGGAACCATGAGCACCATTATCCGACTCATGATCTTGAGCTCACTATCGTGGTACTTGCATTAAAGATGTGGAGACACTATTTATTGGGCAACCTAGTGCATCTCTACACCGATCAGAAAAGCTTGAAGTACATCTTCACCCAAAAGGATGTGAATATGCGACAGTGAATATGGTTGGAATTGATCAAAGACTACGAAATTAAGATCCACTACCATCCAGGCAAGGCGAATGTAGTTGCAGATGCGCTGAGTCGCAAGTTCCATGTCAATAATATTTCTATCACTTTGATAGAAGAAGAAGAGTTGAGTCTCTACTTGGTTCCATATGGGTCGCTCTATAATCTAGCACTCATTCCTACCATAAGGGAAGATATTGTAGAAGCTCAGAAGAAAGACAAGGACATATTGCATATTCGCCGAAGAATGAAGAAAGGGGAGATGAAGTGTTTTTGATGTGACGATGATGGTACCATCTGGTTCAGAAAACCGCATCGTTGTGCCCCGCAATGAGGAACTTCGGAAGAAGATATTGGACGAAGCTCATTTGGCCAAGTATTCAATTCATCCGAGAAGTAACAAATTATACCAGGACTTAAAGAAGAAATTTTGGTGGACTCGAATGAAGAGGGAGAGAGCGAAGTATGTATCCGAATGCGATACGTGTCAGCGGGTGAAAGCCGACCATCTAAATGCAACCGGACAGCTTCAACCTTTGAGCATACCGGCCTGGAAATGGGAGGACATCAGCATGGATTTCATTGTTGGATTACCTCTCACCTTTCATAAGCATGAATCGATTCGAGTGATAGTCGACCGACTCACCAAGTTGGCTCACTTTATTCCAATAAATGTCAATTAAGTGGCACGAAAATATGCTTCGTGTTATATTGCCAGGATCCTGTGCCTACACGGAGTACCCTGCACTATCATATCAGATCGTGGAACCTTATTTGTTGCTCGATTTTGGGAGCAGCTCCATGCATCTCTGGGTACCAAGTTGATTTGAAGCTCAGCTTACCATCCTCATACTGATGGTCAAACAGAGCGAGTAAACTAAATGATAGAAGATATGCTCCGTGCCTGTGGCATCCACCATGGTAAGAATTGGGATGATCATCTACAATTGGCGGTGTTTTCATACAACAATGGTTATCAGGCTAGCATCCAGATGGCACCATATGAAGCTCTTTATGGCCGGAAGTGCCGCACACCTTTGAATTAGTGTGAATCCTGTGAACGAGTGATATATGGTATCGATTTGGTGAATGAAGCCGAAGAACGAGTGCGAGTTATTCAAGCCAACCTCAAAGCTTCTCAATCTCGTCAGAAAAGCTATGCGTACAAACGACGTCGACCTCTTTACATCGATGTCGGGGATCACGTTTACCTTTGTGTATCCCCAACGAAAGGGATTCATCGCTACGGAGTAAAAGGAAAGCTAGCTCCACGCTTCACTGGGCCGTTCACTGTAATTGAACAATGCGGATCGGTGGCCTATCGACTAGAGCTACAAGCGTCGCTTTCAGGGGTCCACAATGTATTTCACATTTCACAGTTGCAGAAATGTCTCAAGGCCCCAGCTGTCGTCCGTATGGAAGATTTGGAAGCTCTCCAACCAGATCTTACTGACTCAGAGCATCCAACACAGATAATTGATGACAAGACTCGCACACAAGAAGCCGCACCTTGCATTTCTACAAGGTCTTGTGGGGCAACCACAACGCTGAAGAAGAAATGTGGGAAAGCGAGGAATACCTTAGAACGAACTATCCGGACTTGTTAGCGGCATATGTTCATTAGATCCTTTTCAGTTATCCTTCCTTTTGTAATCTCGGGACGAGATTCTTTTAAGTGGGAGCAATGTAAAATCCCATCTTTTCCTCAATATGAAGTTCAGTTACCAGTTTATTTTCAACCGTAGTAAAGGTCAATTATGGTTGTACACATGAACTTGATATCATCAAGCATAATTTTTTCCCTCATACTCAAAGTTTTATTAACATAAGGGATGGACTTCACCAATGACCCTAGGATAATTCAAGTGACCTCCCTGCAAATTTTGGATTTTCTTGAATGGATTTTGCTAGGGCAAAACACTATGCAGTACTAAATATATTCAAATTAATTTAAATATAGCACTGTACATTTAGGACCAGTCAAAACATTCAAATCTGAGGCTATACATATTTCATTGGCCTCATAATATTCCAAATAGCCCTCCTGCAAAGTTTCAAGATTTTTGAATTCCATTTGCTATTTTATTTGAGACAACTAACAAACTCAAGCCATATTTAAGTTCAAATTTTAAATACTGTTCAAACTTAATTGCACGTAAAATTTGAACACACCATCATGATCAGCATGACTTGCTTGACTTATCCAAGAAGCTTCACAATTTTTGAAACTCATTTGCTATTTAATTCAGTGGCTCCATTGAATTGAATTCAAATTCAAATTCAAATTTGAATTTCAATTGAAACTTGATAAATTTGAAGTGTTGATTTCAGAATCAAGTTCCAGATATTTATTAGAGCCTCTCCACAAAAATCTGTAATTTTTTGATCAAGTTTGGTAGGGGAATTGAAGTTCCAGAGAGGATTGGCTTAAGAGGGGCGATGGGACCCACTGTCAGCCTCTCCCACTCGATGAACCGACGGAGGTGCTCTTTATACGGATGTCCCCGCGCTTCAACATCAGGGGAGCTCGCCACCACGACATGGCATGCAAAGCAGACAGCTGCGTGGCCTAAACACCTCCCCTGGCCAATAAATACCGTCTCCTGGCCGTCGGCGTCGAGTTCCATCCCAGTTTCGTCCCGCCGTCGCCATTCTCGCCGCTTTCTCTTACTCTCCGGTGAGCGCCTCCTCTTTGCTTTATTTTCCTTCGATGCCAACAGCAAACATGATGCCAAGATTATGCTCTATCTTCTCCAACCTTTTGTTCGTCTTGTAGCTCACTGTTTGGCCGATATTTTGAAGTCCCGCGGACATCGTCGTTGTGCCGCCATCGGACATTCTCTGTTCCGCCGTGGAGCCGAAGCTAAGGGAAGTTTCTTGGCCGGACTACAACACTAAAAAGCTTCGCTTCTGCACCTGCTAACTCATGGTACAAACCATTTTTCATTTCATTCCCTATCGAGCAAATTATGCGAGTTTTTCTTTCGGCCGTACCCCATGAACTAGCGAGCTTCTCGAACTAATTCCTTTTCTACGTGCAACTAGTCTTTGATCCAGTTAAGGATTATGTTCCATACCTCCTAGCGCCTCCCTCTGTCAAAAATCAGTAGACGCCATCGAGAAAAGGTTGAGATACTCAAGTCCCCCCCCCAATGGAAACCCGTCAGTCCACCGTCGAACTCATCTTTACCGGTGATGTCACCCCTTTCTAACATCCACTCATCATCCTCATGCTTCAAGGAACATTCCTGACCTTTTTCCGAGCTTCTTGCGCCATCCCTGAGTGTTTCCGACGAACGTCGAGACTCTAGCTCCGCCGCCACCGTCGCACCGCCGTCTCCGGCCGTCGCAGCCTCGATTGGACCCCACCATTAGCTTGCACATCCAATTTTATGATTAGGAGGTCAAGGCGAGGCCGGAAGGAGGTTGACACAACATAGTCCGGCAAAGCGCCGCCGCGGTTCCGGCGAGAAACGCCGCTGCGATGGGAGGTAGACGAAGGCCCCCTGGGTCCCGCTTGTCAGCGACTTTTCCTCTCGCGCGGGATCAGCTGCCACCGAGGATAGCATGCAGCTATGCGGGCTGAATCTGTGGCCTCTGTGCGGCTTCAACCCGATTGGCCCATTTTAAATATGTGGGCCCAGCCCGTTTATTCAAATGTTTTGCATTTGGAATTTTATTCCAGATTTTGCCCCAACTTGGAAAATCCATAACTCCTAGTAGAATTGTCGAAAAATTACCAAGTAAATTTTGTTAGAACCAGCATGAAGATTACTTTCCAGTGCTGCACTTGGATTTGTATGAATGTCCATAGAAATTTATCCATAATTCAGATAGCCAAAATGCTTATTGAATTCATTCCTATAGTTCTGCTCTTCAGAAAATTCCCAAATTTGGGCAGAACACTACCCAAAATCCACTTGATATCCAGTAAAAATTTCATGTTCATTAGGCATTATTTACTGGATTGATCAGTGTTCCCAATATCTAGGTAATTGAAAAATTGAGAAAATACAAAAATCAATTTCAGCTTTTCCCCAAACTTGGAAAAATCAGTTTCTCCCTGTAGGAAGCTTAGAAAATTTTGAAGCAAATTATCCTAGAACCAGTGAGACCCCTCTACATGGTACAACCACTGGTAGCCATGATAGACCTCCATAATTACACAAGAAAATTTAGAGAAGGATTATACTTGTAGGAATATTATGGACAACCACCTTCCTTAATCATCTCCTGTTCTTTGCAAGAGTCTCCCTTATAGTCCCTAGTATCTATCATAAAAGTTACAAAGCCATTAAAGATCATAATCTTTTTTGATTCACAAGATATTAATTTGTGACCTTAAACATATTATTTATTTTCAACATCATTCATATATAGTATATGCATAACGTGTAGTAACTGAAGTCGAGGAGGAGCCGGAAGCTTTGGAAGTCTAGGTACCAGAAACTAACATAGACTCGGACTCGCATTCAGGAAAGCCCCGGTTTGCATTTAAGTTCCTTATAGTGTCTTTGCAGTTTTTATTCACCCTACGTCTTCAGATGTTTTTGCATTATGTTTAAGGTGTTTGACATCCACTTGCATGAGCAAAGAACCCAAGGAGTGGTTAGAATAGCTCACAGACTCATGTAGTAACTGCCATGCTTATATTAATAGGGATCCGGTAGAAGACAAGTAGTTGGAATCTACTCGCGAGATAGCATTTTGTCACATGGGATGAATTGGATCAAGAAATGTTTGATAAATATGAAATTGTGACCGGTTAGAGATGAGTAGGAAGTGACAAGAGGTGGCTTGGCTGCATAGCTCTGACTGTGTTGATTAAGGCCTGTGCCGTGTGCGGCCCTGTTGGACAAGCTTGAATTGTACCGGTGACATACTAGAGAAATGGGCTCCAAGAAACTGACGTAGCTTGATACTCATTTGTCAAGGCATTCCGTTCCGTTTCATAAGTGTGGGTTGAGGGCAGCGAGGTGTAAATCAGCTGGTGGGCACGTCATAGTACGCCCCACGCTCGTGACGGATCGACCGGTTCGACATTCGAGTGTTGGGTGAAAGGTGGCCATACATGACTAGTACTGAAGTGCTATGTAGGTATTGTTGTAAGTACTCGCTGGCATTTCCGAAGGTGCGTATGTGTCGTGTTGACCAGGTGTGTCTTGATTGCAATCACCGTCCCTCGCGGTAATAGAGTACAACTTGTTCACTGTGTCGTGATGTAGTAAATTCTGAAGAAGTAAGGAGAATCCAATGTATTGAATTATAATTATTTTGCAACCTTGTATGGCTTAGATATAGCACAATTAAAAGTTTATAGTTTCCCCATACTTTACTTGTAATAGCATTATGTGCTTGGGCATGTCATATCATCGGCAAAGCGTTTCTTGTTTGATTGTGGAGTCTATGATGTGTCGTGCCTGAAGAATGTCATGTGCTACTTAAAACATGACTATAAGGATCCACTTGTAGGCGTGTCCTTTATGCTATTCCTTACCCATGCTTAGTATTCACCCCTGCATGTGTCTAGTGAGACGGGTTAGTCTTGCTGAGCCCTATGCTCACGTTTGTAGTTAACAAGTTTTTGTGGATTATACGACTGATGACGGGTTCGATGACGAGGCTGCACCCCCTCTAGGGTTTACAGCTGAGAGGGAACCCTGCACGCCGCCGTAAGTTGGGTGTTGCTAGTGCGAATTATCTGGGGCATGGATGACTTTACTTTTGCATAGCTAGTGCCGAGAGCGTAGCTATGATGTATAGTTCTCTTTCCTTTTCGCTTAGTATTGTAAAACTTCTGTTGTGTTTATAAAGAAAGACTTGGTGTTGTAAATTTATTTCCGTTCTTTGCTTGTATACTGTTGGGTGTCGCATCACACGACACCACCTAATGAGATCCTTGGATGTCGGGATGCCGGTCCCCACAATAAACACCACCGAACACACTCAAAAGATATACAATAAACAACGAGACTGTGCGAGAGATCAAACCCAAGAGCTCAAGATGTGTGGAACAAGTCTCTCCTTTGTTCAATTGCTAATCCTCAAAGAATTTATCTTTTTAGGCTTAGGATGTGTGGGGAGATGTAAATCTTGGGCTCTTGGAAGGTGTGATAGCGCTGAAAGTCGAGATAGTTATGTATGGTTGTACACCACTATTTATATTAGGGTTTCCAAAGGTTATCGTTAGGCTTTGCGAAGTCTGGACTAGTCTGTGGTGGACACCGGACTAGTTCAGTGTGCGGTGTGTGGAAAATCCTAAGTGTTGATAGATACCTGACTAGTCTATTGAGGTGTGGTCTAGTTCGATCTTAGTCAGAGAGTTCTCGGACTAGTTCGGTCAATATCGACTTGTCTGTGGTGGTGAAAAAATCTTCAACTGAGGACAAGTCCGCACTTGGAGGACTTGTCTGATTTTTAGTCAGAGAATTATCAGACTTGTTCAGTGGTTATCGGGCTAGTCCGGTGTGGAGAGAAGTCGATCAATGGAGGACAAGTACGCACTTAGAGGACTTGTCCGATTTTTACTCGGGGAGTTATCGGGCTAGCCCGGTGCTTATTGGACTTGTCCGGTTGTACAGCTGTGAAGTGCTGCGGACAAGTCCTTGTGGGAGGATTTGTCCGATTCTTGTGCAGAAAAATATCGAACTAGTCTGGTGCTTATCAGACTAGTCCGCTCTTCCTGTGAAATGTGCAGTGAGTGCAACCAATTTTCCACTTGAGCTCTTGGGGTGTGTTTCTCCAACACGCTCCAAACAAAATAATCAATCTTTTCAGCTCCTGAGCTCTTTTCTCTTTAATTCCTAATTCCCTTTCCTTTTTGTGTTTTCTTCCTTATTTCTTTAAAACATGCGCTCATCTCAACAATTTTGTTAGGATCTCATTTGTTTGTCATTAATCAACCAAAACACACAAGGGATGCCTAGATGCACTTTCAATCTCCCCCTTTTTGGTTATTGATGACAACCAAATGAGATTACACAAATATGATAAAAATTCAAATTTTTATAAAGTGTGCACATATGAATTTTGAACAAAAATAGCAAACGTAAAAGTAATACATATGTGCACTCTTTATGGTGGGGTGCAAAACTATGTGTATGAGCAATAATGTTGATGTGAATATCCTAAGAGGCATAATCATAATAAGGTCAAGAATATGAAGCATACATAGCAGTTTTAAACATAAACCATTGATCATAATCATAACATAGTCGTCGTTTCACGACACATGTCCAAAAACCATGATGATAGCATAATTAAAGTTTTACAAGATTAAAAGCATGACAGAGTAGCAACAGAGATACAAAAGAGAACTATCTCTCTCTCTCTCTCAAACTAATGCTACGACTTACGACTCCCCCGCAATCTCTCCCGCTTTGGAATCAAGGAACCAAAAAGGAAGAGAAAGAGGGGATCTACTCGTCGTCGCCGCCTCCATCCGCGCTATTGGTACTTTCTCCATCTTCTTCATCAAGCTGAGAGGAGGATGAGAAGAACCACGTGTCGCGCCCCGAAGGCCAAAGTAGGCATGCTCGGAACGAGAGAGAGGTGGAAGCTACAAAAAGTCAAATTCAGAGGCTTCTGAAATGACTGGAATCCAATAGGCTCAATCTCCAGCTTTTCGCATATTGCTAACATTGTCCTTCATGTATCTCATTTCCTCTTTTCTTGCCTTGTTCATCTTATGAAGCTTCACCTCGGTTTTGCGGCAAGAACCAAAAATAGCTGCCAAGTATTTCATAATCCCACTAGGGGACCCTTTGTGAGAAGGAGGGGCCCTTGAGCTAGAGAGATGTCTTGCCTCTCCTTGGGCTCTCCTAGGAGCCTCTTCACTTGATGCAGTGGATGGAGCAGTTGGAAGAGCAGCTTGAGGCGGCTTCTGAGGCCTCAAAACTGTATGCTCAACATCCTTCACAAATTCAATGCTAGTGACCTTCTCTATCATATACATGATGTACGGTACATAGAAACATGAGCGATTAGGTGTGCAGGAGATATTTACCATGTCATTCTAGATGTAATCAAAGATATCAAGCTTCCTCCTCCTGCTAATCACTTTCATCAAGGTTCTCAAGTAACCTTGGACACTGCCAACATCTCCATCATTTGGAGCAATTGTCTTCCGAAGCACTCTATTGAGAACAATGAAGAAATGCTTCATGTTCTTAGTTGAGGGAGGATTGTATTTCAGGCGAGTGTCATAAAGAAAATCCATCTTGTCCCTCTCCAAAACACCAATATTGTGAATCACAATCTCATTCCTGCCGGTGTCCTCAAGGTGCAGCAGCCTGGCAAACTCAACATAAGTAATTGTGTACTTGGATCCATGTGTCATCCAAGTCACTCTCTCTTCTCCGGGGCTGGCAAAATAGCAAGTGCAAAGAACTGAGCAATGAATTCATCATATCGGTCATATTTGAAGGAAAACAAGTCCTTGAGACTGTGTCCCTCTGCAGCCTCTATCACCTCCTCAAAGGCATCACAACTCTTCCTTTTGAAATAGTTTCAGTCAATCCATTGGCTGCAGACCATTGGAGTCTTCATTTGGAGATACACAAAGTTGTAGTAGTCCGAGTGGAAATGACTCCAAAATCTCAGATTAGTTGCCTTTTTCCCACTGCTATAGGCATCAATCTTCTTGAGCTTCCATGCCACATCACATACCTTGACATTGAAATTCTCCTCCAAGGAGTTCCTACTCCCTTGTCTTGAAGATGTCATCTTCAAGAGACCAAGGAGTGGAATACGGCTCATATTGCAACCGTAACCCCTTAGAGTTTGTCGCATCCAAAGGAGTTGTGCACAAAAACTCCCTGCTGCAACATACTCCGCTTCGGCCGTGGATAAGGCAATAGTATTTTGTTTCTTGGAGGACAAAGAAACTAGGGATCTACCTAGGAATTTGCAAGTACCAGAGGTACTTTTTCTATCTACCTTGCATCTGGCATAATCTGCATCAAAGTATCCAATGAGATTGAATTTTGAACCTTTGGGATACCAAAGGCCTAGGTTGGGTGTATGAACTAAATATCTCAAGATCCTTTTATGGCTGTCAGATGACATTCCTTAGGATCGTTTTGAAACCTTGCATACAAACATACACTCAACATAATATCTGGCCTAGATGCACATAAATATAGTAAAGAGCCAATCATGGAACGATATACCTTTTGATCCACATTTGGTCCATCTTCGTTGAAATCCAAGTGTCCATTTGTCGCCATGGGAGTCTTTATGGGCATTGCTTTGTCCACTCCAAACTTCTTGAGAATGTCTTGAGTGTACTTATTTTGGCTTGTGAACGTCCCTTCCTTTTGCTGCTTCACTTGGAATCCCCAAAAGTATCTCAACTCTCCCATCATGGACATCTTGAATCTATCTGTCATAATCTTACTAAATTCTTGATAAAAAGATTTGTTAGTTGAACCAAATATGATATCATCAACATAGATTTGGCAAATGAAGAGATGATCATCAAAGTGTTTGGTAAACAAAGTGTAGTCAGGTTTACCAATTTTGAAGCCATTTTCAACCAAAAAATCTCTAAGGCACTCATACCAAGCTATATGGCTTATTTGAGGCCATAGAGAGCCTTACGCAGTTTGTACACAAGGTCAGGGTACTCTTGATCTACCAAACCGGGTGGTTGCTCCACGTACATCTCCTCCTTTATCGGTCCGTTAAGGAAGGCGCTTTTCACGTCCATTTGATAAAGCTTGAAATAATGGTGAAAAGCATATGCAAGTAATATACGAATCGATTAAAGCCTAGCTACAGGAGCAAAAGTCTCATCGAAATCCAAACCTTCGACTTGTGAATACCCTTTGGCCACAAGTCGTGCATCGTTCATTATTACCATTCCATGTTCTCTTGCTTTTTGCGGAAGCACATATAGTGCCGACGACGTTGGACTTGGGACTTTCAACAAGCTCCCACACTTCGTTCCTTTTGAAGTTGTTCAATTCTTCTTGCATCGCCATCACCCAATACAGATCTTTTAATGCATCTTCAACCCTGTATGTCTCCAAAGAGGATATAAAAGACTAGTGTTCACAAAAATTAGCTATGCGAGATCGAGTATTACTCCCTTTTGGATGTCACTGATTATGTTGTCGACGGGGTGATCTATTTGGATGCTTTGGTGTACTCTTGGGTGTGGCACTTGTGGTCTTGAATCTTCATGATTATCATCTTCTTCTCCTGCTAGATAGTTGTCCTCATTGATGTTTTGATCACCTTGATCTTCTTGAGGTTGATCTTGTGTGGAAGCTCCCCCTTGATCATTTTCCTCCACTGGTGGTTCATCTTCTTCATTCACATTTGGAGGTGGCACCTGTGGTCGAACATCGCCAAACACCATTCTTTTCAATGCTTGACATGGAGCTTCTTCTTGATCTAGCACACATTGATCAACTTGCTCTTCTTGAGAGCCGTTAGTTTCATCGAACACTACGTCACGTGCCACTTCAACAAGTCCGGAGGCCTTGTTGAAGACACGATAGGCGTAGGAGTTTGAATCATAGCCAAGTAAGAAACCTATATCAAACTTTGAAGTGAACTTCGAAGCCCTAGGCTTCTTGTAAATATAACATTTAGAACAAAAGACTCAAAAATATGAAATATTTGGTTTGTTACCCGTGAGTAGTTCATATGAAGTTTTCTTTAGGAACCGATGAAAATATAGTCGGTTTATGGCGTGACTAGCGGTCTTAACCGCTTCAGACCAAAACCTGTCCGAAGTCTTGTATTCATCAAGCATTATCCTTGTCATCTCAATGAGTGTTCGGTTATTCCTTTCGGTTACTCCATTTTGTTGAGGAGAGTACTGTGTTGAAAATTCATGCTTTATTCCTTCCTCATCTAGATACTCGTCAACTTGAGTATTCTTGAATTCTGTCCCATTGTCACTTTGTATGTTCTTGATCTTCAGTGAGATTTCATTTTGGGGACGCTTGATGAACTTCTTGAGGGTTCCTTGAGTTCCTAACTTATCATGCAAAAAGAAAACCCACGTGGAGCGTGAAAAATCATCAATAATGACTAAACCATATTTATTACCGCCAATGCTTATGTAGGAAATTGGGCTGAATAGATCCATGTGGAGGAGCTCAAGCGGTCTTGTTGTAGTCATGACATTCTTCGCTCGATGTGGTGCTCCTACTTTCTTCCCGACTTGGCACGCGCTACAAACCTCGGATGTGATCGCCTTAAGGGAGTTTTTGAAGATTCCTCATACCAACATGTGCTAGCCGTTTATACCACAACCAACCCATGTTTGTCTTTGCAATCAAGCATGTGTCAAGTTCGTCTTTATCTTTGTTGAAGTCAACTAGATAAAGTTTTCCCTTTAACACACCCTTGAATGCAACCGAGTTATCACTCCTTCTAGAGACGGTCACACCCTCATTAGTGAATAAACAGTATAACCTTTGTCACATAATTGAGATATGGACAAAAGGTTATAATCCAAGGAGTCAATGTGTAAAACATGAGAAAGAGTATGTTGTGATGAAATTGCAATTTTACCGGTACCAAGCACCCTTCCTTTACTATTATCATCAAAATACATGCCTTCGCTTGGGTCTTCATATTCCACGAACATTCTTCTTTCTCCGGTCATGTGATTGGTGCATCCACTATCTAGCACCCATTCGGCTCCACTGGATGAATAGGCCTACAAAAAAAGATTATGTCTTGGTCTTAGGTACCCAAGCTTGCTTGGGTCCTTTGAGGTTAGTCACAAGTGATTTGGGCACCCACACACGAGACTTGGTGTTCTCATGGCGTGGCCCAACATATTTCGCATGAACTTTTCCATAAGCATTTCTCACAAGTACATATGAAGCATCAAAGGTTTTAAATAAAACTTGTTGTTCATATGAGTTTACAATATTCATTTTATCAAAGTTACTATGTTTTCAAACTTGAGAAGAAGTTCCTTTGATAAAAGCAATGCGATCCTTGTTATTCTTGTGGCTTCTAGCATTTTGCTTTTTACCATAAGAATACCCAATACCATATTGAACATTTGAAGGTCTTGTGACCAATTATGCACTACGTGCATACTTGACTTTCTCCTTGTCAAATATGCCACTTTGGGAGGGATCCTTTTCATTTGTCAATTTGGAATTTTCTTCCAATTTGATATCATTTTTAGCACAGGTGCAAGTAAAAACAGTTTCAGACATGATGTGTTGAGAAGGTGTGCTTGAAAAGGATGAAGACCCACTTTGCTTGAGTGGCTCAACCTGTGTTTCAAGGATCTTGTTAACTTTGGTTAAGTTTGCAAGTTCTTCCTTGATGGACACATTTGATTCTTTTAACTTCATACAAGTTAGCTTGCTTGAAGCTAACTCAAGTTCTAGTGATTCACTTTGCTTCTTTTGAAGTTCAAGGAGCTTTTGAATCTTAAGATATTTCTCCTTTTGGATAATGATCATATCTTCTTGGAGATTGACTAGCTCCTCCGTATCAACAATCTTATCCATTAAAAACTTCATTTTAGAAGCTGTTTTTCTATCTGAACCACTAAGCATGTTTTCTTCATTATTATAATCATCAATATCACTATCAGAATAAAGCGAGGAGGAAGGTTTAGTTGTGACCATTTTTTTCCTTCCTTGGCCATTAGACACGTGTGGTCGGTGTCCTTCCATGCCCCCATGGATGGCAAGAGGGTGGATTTCTTGGTAGGCTTCTTGATGGCTATGGTGGCCATCTCCTCTTCTTCTTCGGATGAGGACTCATCATTGGAGCCCCACTCCTTCCCAAAATGCGCTTGGCCATAATGCTTCTTCTTCTTGAACATTTTCTTTGGTTGAGGCTTGTAGTCTTTACTCTTCTTCTTGGTATCTTCATTTGGGCAGTCGACTATGATGTGGTCATATTCACCGCAATTGTAGCATGCCTGTCTCATCTTGGGTCTTTGTTTGTACCTTTGTCTTCCTTTGTTTGAGATATTACCCTTTCTTCTTCTCATCATCTTCTTTAACTTTTTCATGAATAAGATCATTTCTTCATCATTGATATCACTGTTGTCATCATCACTGTTATCTTTGTCATAGCTTCTCGAGCTACTTTTGATGTGGGCTTACAAGTTGACTTCAAAGCAACTTCTTTCTTCTTCGCGGAGGTAAGGTCGGCAAATTCCTTGACGTGCTTGGCTTGCTTCCCCATCATTTCAAAGTTGATAATCTTGCCAAGAAGTTCGTCCGAGGTCATTTTCCGATACCCGGGGATTTCTCTAATCATAGAGCAAAGAGTCACATTGCGAGGTATGAATGCTCTAAGAATCAACTACACAACCTCATGATCATTCCACTTCTTGCTGCCATAAGCTCGAACTTTGTTGATAAGATTCTATTGTACATGTCTTGAGGAGATTCGTCATCTTCTATAGCATATTTTCCCAAATCAGCTTCGATCAACTCTATCTTTGCATCGCATACATGACAGTCACCTTCATGTGCGGTTTCTATAGTGTCCCATATCTCTTTGGCAATTTCGAGTCCATCCACCTTGGTGAACTGGTCTCGGCTCAATGATGAAGTGATCACAGCTACAGCTTGAGCATTCCGATGAATTGCTTGTTCTTGACTTTGTGTCAACTCTTCATCATTGTCCGAAATATCTATCCCTGTACAAACTATATGCCACAAACTTGGGTTAAGAGATATAAGGTGCAGCTTCATATTTTGTCTCCACATTGAATTGTCATTTCCATCAAAGTAAGTTTCTTTTCCTAAAACAATTGATAAGTAATGACTATTATTAGAATTCAAACGTTCATAGTCAAAAGAATATCGGGAGTAGTCTGTGTGACTACCCCCCTTCTTATTTTCATCGTCAATCTTCTTCTTACCTTTTGGGGAGAGTGCCTTCTTCCGTAGAATAGTCTTGAGTTCAAGCATCTCCTCATCATCATCCTCACAGTCTTGAATGGCATCGAGGAGGTTTTCTAGTTTTCTGTTTCTTTCCTCATCACCCTTTTCGTTGTTGAGGCCCTTAAGTACTTCCTTGATGTCCGACATGGTATCTTCGAGTGGTGAGTCTCTTTTGAAGAGTTTGGCTCTGATACCAATTGATTGTAGCCTAGAGGGGTGGGGTGAATAGGCTTTTTGCACTTTCATCGGAACCTGAAAACACTTAACAGATATATCAAATACGAGTAGGTCGGACTAGTCCGTTATGGTGTGGACTATTCCGGTGTGCGCGGAATAGAAGATCACAGTAAATTGATAATTCTATTTCTAGCACACTATGTAGAGGAAATCAGATTACAAGTAAAGTGTATTGAGCTAATGAACCAATGTATTGCAATAAACAAGAATGATACAAAGTTTCAAGAAAAATTTTACAATACTAATAAAAACCTAGATTATGATGAAGAGTAAACAAGAACACACGAGACACAAGATTTATCCCGAGGTTCAATCCCACATAGGGATCTACTTCCACGTTGAGGAGTCCACGGAGGACCGGGTCTTCAATAACCATCCCCACGATGGTAATCGCCACGGAGGCCAATCTTCACCACTAAGCTTGTTCAAGTGTGATTTCTCACACGTTGAGGGATCCCCAAAGATTACAGCGAATAAACACCACCAAACACACTCAAAAGATATACAATAAACAACGAGAGTGTGAGAGAGATCAAACCGAAGAGCTCAAGATGTGTAGAATATTCTCTCCTTTGTTCAATTGCTAATCCTCAAAGAATTTGTCTTTTTAGGCTTAGGATGTGTGGAGAGATGTAATTTTTGGGCTCTTGGAAGGTGTGACGGTGCAGTGAGTCGAGAGAGTTTGATGTATCGCCGTACACCTCTATTTATATTAGTGTTTCCAAAGGTTACCGTTAGGGTTTGCGAAGTACGGACTAGTCCGGTGTGTGGAAAACCCTAAGCGTTGATAGATATCGGACTAGTCTTTTGAGGTGCGGACTAGTCCAATCTTAGCCAGGGAGTTTTCGGACTAGTACGGTCAATATCGGACTTGTACGTGGTGGTGAAAAAATGTTCAACTAAGGACAAGTCCGCACTTGGAGGACTTGTGCCATTTTTAGTCAAAGAATTATCGGACTTGTCCGGTGGTTATCAAGCTAGTCCGGTGTGGAGAAATATTGCTCAATGGAGGATAAGTCCGCACTTGGAGGACTTGTCTAATTTTGACTCAGGGAGTTATAGGACTAGTTCGGTGCTTATCAGGCTTGTCCTGTTGTACAGCTGCGATGTGCTGCGGACAAGTCCTTGCTGGAGGATTTGTCCGATTCTTGTGTAGAGAAGTATCGGACTAGTCCGGTGCTTACCGCACTAGTCCGCTCTTCCTGTGAAATGTGCAATGAGTGCAACCAATTTTCCACAAGAGCTCTTGGGGTGTGTTTCTCCAACATACTCCAATCAAAATAATCGAATCTTTTCATCTCCTAAGCTGTTTTCCCTTTAAATCCCCATTCTCTTTCCTTTTTGTGCTTTCTTTCCCATTTCTTTAAAACCCGCGCTCATCTCAAAAATTTTGTTAGGATCTCATTGGTTTGTTATTAATCAACCAAAACCCACAAGGGATGCCTAGATGCACTTTCAGGTGCTCTAGGGTCTTGTCATTAGCCGACAACTTCTCGGATCGAGCGTCATTGATCTTCAGTTGGCTAATGGCATGTTCTCTCAAGTTGGGCTGATTTCCATTGTTAACATTGTTGTTGTACCCTCCTTGAAAGAATGGGCGTGGTTGGCCCCACCCTTAACCTCCTGGACGATAGCCATTGTTTCCATTGTTAGCTATGTATAAGGCATCCTCACGAGTTTCTGGGTAGCCATTTCCTAAATGGCCCGTGTTGCCACTGACTTCACAATTTATGTGAGAGTCTAAGGCATAGACATTGGCACATAGCTCACCATTGCTTTGTCCATCAATATTTTTCATAAGGAGGTCCAATTTGGCAGCGACCATGTCCACCTCCTTCAAGGTGTGCAAGCCTTGCTGGCGGGTATGGAGATGCACGTCGCTCCAACCAATGTTTGACACCATCTTCTTAATCAAATATTTGTCTTTAGGCAGCGTCAATGAGAAGAAGGCACCTCCAGCAGCTGCATCAACATGGTCACAGGCGGAATGGATCAGTTTGTTGTAGAAGCTTTGGATTATGAGCTAGTCATCCATACCATAGAGGGGACAGGCTTGGATATACTGTTGCAACCATTCCCAAGCCTCAGTAATAGATTCCTTGGAATCTTGCTGAAAGCTGGAAATTCTTCCACGTAGGGCATTTGAAAGTGCATCTAGGACTCCCTTGTGGGTTTTGGATGATTTATGACAAGCAATTGGGATCCCAATCTTTTTGTTGAGATGAATGCAGGAAAATGATGAAAAATGAGCAAAGTGCCAAAAAGAGGGAAATTGAGAAGGAAAATGAATTTGAGCTCAAGGAGAAGAAATTAGTAGTTTAGTATGTATGGAGTGTGTTAAGGAAACACACCCAAGAGCTCAATCTCAGTTAATCACACACACACAATGCACAAAGCTATACAGGACCGGACTAGTCCGATATCAGCCGGACTAGTCCGATATCTTTCTGTTCCACTTCGGACTAGTCCTCCCCAGTGCGGACTAGTCCTTAACACAATGCACAAGTCACACAAAATCGGACAAGTCCGTTGTGACCCGGACTAGTCCGATATTCATTCTGATCAACTTCGGACAAGTCCGGTGTCTACACGGACTAGTCCGATATACACACTGATCTAAATCGGACAAGTCCTCCAAGTGCGGACTTGTCATCCTAAGCACTTATGGTTTCATATGTCCGGACAAGTCCGATGGCAATCGGACTAGTCCGAAGCTTTCCAGTAACAAAATCGGACAAGTCCGTTTTCAGCCGGACTAGTCCGATATTCCTGGACACTTAGGGTTTGCTTCGCACAGCACACCGGACTAGTCCAGTGACCACCACGGACTAGTCCGATCTTTCTGAACCCTAACGGTAACTTCTAGAAACCCCATATAAATAGAGGTGCACAGCCCGCTTTCAACCTCTCTCGAACCCTAGCGCCGTCACACCTCCCAAGAGACTCAAAAAACCATCTCTCTCCACGAAATTAAGTGCAAGATCAATCAATCCATTGAAGATCACTTCTAGATCATTGGAGAGGCACTTGGCACACGATTGAGCTCTTGGTTTGATTCTCTAACACACTCTTGTATCTCAATTTGTATATTTCGAAGTGTGTTATTGGTGGTCTTGAAACTTGTAATCAAGGGAGCTCTCAACTTGTGAGATCGCCCCTTCAACTTGGTGATTTACCCCTGTGTGATTAGTGGAAGAGGATTGGCCTTCATGGCAATCCGACGAGGGAAGGGTTGGTGAAGACCCGGTCCTTTTGTGGGCTCCTCAATGTGGACGTAGGTTGCCTTCGTGGTAACCGAACCACAGGATAAATCTTGTGTCTTGTTCGTTTGTGTTCATCATTCTAGTTGATCAACATTATCTAGGGTTTGATTCATTTTGTTGAATTCAAGTTAAATAGTTGAACAAGAATCATACTTGCAATAGAATTTTACATACAACCATTGAACTGTTTTTAAAGTTTATATTTCCGCTGCAAACGTCAACGAAACAATCAAATTGACCTAACTTGATCAACCTAGTCCGTGAAATCCGGACTAGTCCGCACTTTACCGGACTAGTCCGATATATCTGGTTTTGACCTTGTTGTTGAAGTGCTACAGGAACCGAGAAAATTCAAGAAGGCCTATTCACCCCCCCTCTAGGCCTACATTCAATTGGTATCAGAGCAAGTTCTTCAAGAAAGAGTGCAACCACTCGAAGAGATCATGTCGGACATGAAGGAAGTCCAGAAAATCAACAACCAGGAAGAAATGAACAATGACAAGCACCAAAAGCTTGAAAAGTATCTCGAAGCCATTCAAGACTTCGATGATGATGATGAGGAGACATTGGAGCTGAAAGCACTCCTTAGAAAGAAAGTGCTCTCCGAAGAGAAATCTAAATTCGAAGAAAAGAAGAAGGGGAGTAGTCACACCGACTACTCCCGATATCCTTTTAATTATGACCGTTTAAATTCTAACAGCAGTAATTATCTATCTATTCCTCTTGGAAAAGCCCCACACTTCGATGGGAGTGATTACTCAATGTGGAGGCAAAATATGAAGATGCACTTGATTTCCCTTAACCCAAGTTTATGGCATATTGTGTGCACAGGAATAAGCATCCCTGATGACGATGAAGAGCTCACGCCAAGTCAAGAGCAAGCCATCCATAGGAATGCCCAAGCCGCAACCGTTATCACCTCATCTCTAAGTCGAGATGAATTCACAAAGGTGGACGGATTGGAAATTGACAAAGAAATCTGGGACACACTACAGACAACACATGAAGGTGACCGGCATGTGCGAGAGGCAAAGATTGAAATGATTGAAGGCGAACTAGGAAGGTTCGCGATTGAGGAAGATGAGTCTCCCCAGGACATGTACAACAGACTGAAGACTCTTGTGAACAAGGTTCGATCATATGGGAGCAAAAAGTGGAATGACCACGAGGTTGTAAAGCTCATCCTTAGAGCCTTTATGCCTCGCAACGTCACACTTTGCTCTATGATCCGAGAAAGTCCCGGGTACAAGAAAATGACTCCGGATGAACTGCTTGGCAAAATCATCAATTTTGAGATGATGGAGAAGCAAGCCAAGCACGTAAAAGAAATAGCCGACCTCACATCAGCCAAGAAGAAGGGAGTTGCCCTAAAGTCCTCACTCAAGCCTCTATCCAAAGAAGCAAGAGAAGCACAGCTTGAGGAGGACAGCGATGATGAAAGCAGCGAGCTGGACGAAGAAGATATGATTTTGTTCATGAAGAAGTTCAAAAGAATTATGAAGAAAAGACAAGGAACAAAATCGAGTGAAGGAAAATACAAGGAGAAGACAAAGCCGAAGATGAGGCGGGCATGCTATAATTGTGGTGAGTACAATCACTTTATAGTCGATTGCCCGTACGAGGACAACAAGAAGAAGAGTAAAGAGTCCAAGCCTCAACCGAAGGAATTCTTCAAGAAGAAGAAACAAGCTGAACAAGCACACATCGGAAAGGAGTGGGACTCAAACGATGAGTCCTCATCGTCCGATGAAGAAGAAATGGCTAGCATAGCCATTGAAAGCATGTCCAAGAAACCCACACTCTTCCCCACGCTCGGTGCAAAGAAGGCAAATGGAACTTGCCTCATGGCTAAGGATGTTAAACTCAAGGTAAACATCAAAACTCCTTCCTTGCATTCTTACTCAAGTGATGATGATCTAGATAGTGATGATGAAGATATGCTAATTGGTTTAGATAGAAAAACTGCTGCTAAAATGAAATTCTTGCTTAACCAACTTGTTGAGAAGGAAGAGCTAATTGATCGTCAAGAAGACATGATTATCTCCCAAAAGGAGAAGCATGTCGAACTTGACAATCTTCTAGTTCTTGAAAAGGAGAGAAACCACTCACTAGAGCTTGAGCTAGCTTCAAGCAAGAAAACTTGCTTGGAGTTAACCAACTCAAACGTTGCAATCAAGGATCAACTTGATGACCTAATCAAGGTCAACAAGATCCTTGAAGTGCAGGTTGAGTCACTCGAGCTTAGTGAACCTTCTTCCTCTTCAAGCCTACCTTCTCAACCCACTTCAACTAATATCACTCATATTTGCAAATGTGATAAAATTAACACCAGGTTGAAGGAAAATTCTACCTCCACAAAGGACAAAAATCCTACCCAATGTGTAATATTTGACAAGGAGAGGATCAACTATGCACGTAGTGCATATTTGGTCCAAAGACCTCCAAATGTCAAGTATGGCATTGGTTACTCTTATGATGGAAAGCAAAGAGCTGGAAATCATAAGAATAACAAGGGAAGGATTACGTTTGTGAAGGGAGGACCCTCACAACCTGGTAACTCGAAAACTAAAAACCTGAACTCTCATGAAAACCGGACTAGTCTGGTTGTGGTCCGGACAAGTCCGGTCACACAGACTAGTCCGACCCATAATCAACAGCAACTCTTGTTTAAAACATTTGATGCTTCTTATGTATTAATGAAAAATAATGTTGGTAAAGTGTATGCTTTTTATGCTGGGCCACGCCATGGGAACACAAAATCCCATGTGTGGGTGCCCAAATGTATTGTTACTAACCTCCATGGACCCAAGCAAGCTTGGGTACCTAAAACCAAGGCGTAATTTGTTTTTGCAGGCCTACTCCTCCGGTGGATCCAAATGGGCGCTAGACAGTGGATGCACCAACCACATGACCGGAGAAAGGAGGATGTTTGTGGAGTATGAAGTGAACAAGGACCCAAACGAAGGCATCTACTTTGGGGATAACAGTCAAGGAATGGTCCCCGGTACCGGTAAAATAGCAATATCCTCTGAACATACTCTTTCTCATGTTTTACACGTTGAATCTTTAGATTATAACCTGTTGTCCATATCTCAATTATGTGACAAAGGTTATAATTGCTTGTTTACTAACGAGGGTGTGACCGTTTCAAGGAGGAGTGATGATTCCGTTGCATTCAAGGGTATGTTAAAGGGAAAGCTTTACCTTGTTGACTTCAACAAGAATAAAGCCGAACTCGACACATGCTTGATTGCAAAAACCAACATGGGTTGGCTGTGGCATAGACGGCTAGCACATGTTGGTATGAGGAACCTTTAAAAACTCCTCAAGGGCGATCACATCCGAGGATTGAAAGATGTTGTGTTTGAGAAAGACAGGCCTTGTAGCGCGTGCCAAGCAGGGAAGCAAGTTGGAGCACAACATCCCGCGAAGAACATCATGACCACGACAAGACCGCTCGAACTACTTCATATGGACTTGTTTGGTCCAATTGCTTACATAAGCATCGGCGGTAATAAATACGGTTTAGTTGTTATTGATGATTTTTCCCGCTTCACTTGGGTGTTCTTTTTGCATGACAAGTCAGAAACACAAGGAACACTCAAGAAATTCTTCAAGCGAGCGCAAAACGAGTTCTCACTATCAATCAAGAGTATTCGGAGCGACAACGGCACAGAGTTCAAGAACATACAAGTGGAGGAGTACCTTGATGAGGAAGGAATCAAGCACGAATTCTCAGCACCATACTCTCCACAACAAAACGGAGTTGCCGAAAGGAAGAACCGAATGCTCATAGAGATGGCAAGAACAATGCTCGATGAATACAAGACTTCGGATCGATTTTGGGCGGAAGCAATCAACACCGCTTGCCATGCCACAAATCGACTCTACCTTCATCGACTACTGAAGAAGACCCCCTATGAGCTACTCACCGGTAACAAACCGAACATTTCATATTTTCGAGTTTTCGGTTCTCCTTGCTATATTTTGAACAAGAAGCCCAGGACTTCAAAGTTCGCTTCGAAGTCCGATGAAGGTTTCTTGCTTGGTTATGATTCGAACACTTACGCCTATCATGTTTTCAACAAGGCCTCCGGACTTGTTGAAGTGGCACGTGACGTAGTGTTCGATGAATCTAATGGCTCCCAAAAGGAGCAAGTTGATCAATGTGAATTAGGTAAAGAGGAAGCCCCCTATCAAGCATTGAAGAGGATGGCTCTAGGCGAAGTACGACCACAAGAGTCATCGTCACAAATACAAGAGGGAAGTGAACCACAAGAGGAGATCAACAATCAAGGGGGAGCCTCGATACAAGATCAATCACAGGAATATGAACATGATCAACAAATCAACGAGGACAACAACTCAGGGGGAGAAGAAGATGATCACCAACATACGACCCCACAAGTGCCACACCCAAGAGTACACCAATGCATTCAAAGGGATCATCCAATCGACAACATCATCGGCGACATCCAAAAGGGAGTAACCACTAGATCTCGTATAGCAAATTTCTGTGAACATTACTCGTTTGTCTCCTTTTTGGAACCCCGCAGGACTGAGGATGCATTGAAGGATCTGGACTGGGTGGTGGCAATGCAAGAAGAGTTGAATAATTTCAAGAGAAACGAAGTTTGGGAACTTGTGGAAAGACCCAATGCAAATATTGTGGGCACCAAGTGGGTCTTCCGCAACAAGCAAGACGAACACGGAGTGGTGACAAGAAACAAGGCACGACTTGTGGCCAAAGGTTACTCACAAGTCGAAGGTTTGGATTTCGATGAAACCTTTGCTCCAGTAGCTAGGCTTGAATCAATTAGAATATTACTTGCATATGCTACTCACCATGATTTCAAGCTGTATCAAATGGACGTGAAAAGCGCCTTCCTCAACGGACCGATCAAGGAAGAGGTGTACGTGGAGCAACCACCCGGATTTGAAGACGAAGAGTTCCCTGACCACGTGTATAAACTGTGTAAGGCTCTCTATGGCCTCAAACAAGCTCCTAGAGCCTGGTATGAGTGTCTTAGAGATTTTTTAATTGATAATGGCTTTCAAATTGGCAAAGTAGATTATACACTATTCACGAAAAATCTGGATAATGAACTTTTTATTTGCCAAATTTATGTTGATGATATAATTTTTGGATCAACTAACCAATCTTTCTGTGAAGAGTTTAGTAAAATTATGACAGACAGATTTGAAATGTCAATGATGGAAGAATTGAAGTACTTCTTGGGATTCCAAGAGCGGCAACAAAGGGAAGGAACATTCATAAGCCAAACCAAGTACACACAGGACATCCTCAAGAAGTTTGGCATGGACAAGGCAAAGCCCATAAAGACTCCCATGGCAACGAATGGCCACTTGGATCTCAATGAAGATGGACCGAGCGTCGACCAAAAGGTATATCGCTCCATGATTGGATCTTTACTTTACTTATGTGCATCTAGGCCAGATATTATGTTGAGTGTATGTTTGTGTGCAAGATTTCAAGCCAACCCTAAGGAATGTCATTTGACAGCCGTAAAGAGAATCCTAAGATATTTAGTTCATACACCCAACCTTGGTCTTTGGTACCCAAAAGGCTCAAAATTCAATCCCATTGGGTACTCCGATGCAGATTATGCCGGGTGCAAAGTTGATAGAAAAAGCACTTCCGGCACTTGCCAATTTCTAGGAAGATCCTTAGTTTCTTGGTCATCCAAGAAACAGAATTCCATTGCATTATCCACAGCCGAAGCGGAGTATGTTGCAGCCGGGAGTTGTTGTGCACAACTCCTTTGGATGCGACAAACTCTAAGGGATTACGGTTACAATATGAACTGTATTCCTCTCCTTTGTGATAATGAAAGTGCCATTAAAATAGCCCACAATCCAGTTGAGCACTCTAGGACTAAACACATTGACATAAGACACCATTTCTTGAGAGACCATTCCATGAAAGGAGACATATCCATCTCTCATGTCAACACCCAAAAACAACTGGCCGACATATTCACCAAGCCACTTGATGAAAAACGTTTTTGCGAACTCCGAAATGAGCTAAACATTATTGATTCTCGGAGTGTGGCTTGAAAAGTTGCATACCTGTATGATTGCTTCAAAATATTGATTGAATTGTGAAAATTAACCCTCCCCATTTTTCTCTCGAAAAACTATGTCAATTATTAGATCTTGATGAATTTTTGATCATAGTATGATTGTTGTTTGCTTACTGGTCAAATTCATCAAGATTATTTGAATTGTTTTGCCTCTCTACTCTCAATTATTAAACCTTCAAATATATATGAATGGGCTATGCAATTCTTTCCTGGTGACCACGGACAAGTCCATGGTTACCCGGACTAGTCCGCCCTTGCAGACTAGTCCGCAGAGTGCCGGGTAGGCCGGACTAGTCCGACAGACCACGGACTAGTCCGATATAGGTCCCTGGATGACTTCGGACTAGTCCGGTCATGTCCGGACTTGTCCGATTTTTCGTGTCCATAACCCTAGCCGCCACCAAACCCTAATCCCTTCACCCCACACTCGCCCCCAAGCTTTCTCTCTCTTGCGCTCGAGCTCCCAAGGCGAATCCTTGATTCCTCCATCGAAAAGCCTCAATCTTGGGCGGAGATCAAGCTTGAAGACTCGGGGATTGAAGTTAGCGGACAAGTCCGGCCTCCAACCCCCAAAATCTCAAGCTTCCTTTGATTTCTTGGTAAATTTTCTTCCAAACCCTAAGAAATCACAAATTTCTCTATTGCTTATCGTTTGGCCTAGCATTCTTCACTAGTTACATGTCTAGTTGATGTACTATGTGTATGCTAGACTAGTTTTACCTTAGGGATCAATTTTTGTCCAGTCTGTTAGGTTTTTGCAGATGAACACCGGACTAGTCCGGTCCAGGTACGGACAAGTCCGGTCCCCCAGACTAGTCCGTGCCTGTGCACCGGACAAGTCCGTTGTTTCTGAACCAAAACCTAATTCCTTAATTCCCTAATGCCTTCCATTGCCATCTTACCTCACCAATACCTTGTATAACTTGTCCTTTCTTTTGATCACTCATTCACAGATCATGTCGAGCTCCGACAACGAAATCTCCGATTTCGAGGCCGAGTTGGACCACGAGGTGGCACCTCGGTCCTCGGTGGGTCTTGGCAAGAAACGCCAAGAGAGACCCTCCGAGCCTGCTCCCTCACCTCCCCAAAGTCGAAGGAAGGTCTGTGCCAAGAAGCCTGCCTCGAAGGCTGCTCCGTCTACAAGCGGCCTTCAACAAGCTAAAGGGAAGGGCAAGGGGGTTGCCACAGGGCCTGTTGGGCCCCTGAAGCTGCATACTCCCAGAGAAGGGGTCCGGGACCCCAATGAGGAAAGATTCACTGGCAAGGGCAGCGAAGTGGCTGCAAAGTTGAGAAGTGTTGATTGCTATGCAAGGCCCAAGCAAGCAGCTGATGGCAGATTTTGGTCAAATTTCCATGCTGACTTCTACAAGCTGGTCTACTTGCCGATGAAGACCCCGGTGGTGCGCAGTCAATGGATTGACTGGGCCTACCTTGAGAAGAAGAAATGTGCAGCCTTTGCTGAAGTGATAGCAGCTGCAGAGAGACATGGTCTGAAGGATTTCTTTGCCTTCAGACACAACTGGAATGATGAAGTGATAGCACAATTTTATGCAACGTGCCACTTCTCAAGCGAAGATGAAGAAAGTATGACTTGGATGACTCATGGATCCAAGTATTCTATTACTCAGGAAGAGTTTGCCAGCCTGCTGCACCTTGACTCTGAAGAACATGACCACCTCATTATCCACAACATTGGGGTCATTGAGAGGGATGGAATGAAGTTCATGTATGAGCCCAACTCTAAGTATGTTCCTCCCTCCACAAAGAATATGAAGCATTTCTTTGTGGTCCTCAACAGAGTCCTCAGGAAGACCATTGCCCCCAAGGATGGGGATGCAGGGAGTGTGCAAGGCTACCTTCGGACCCTGATGAAGGTCATAAGCAAGAGGAGACAGTTTGATGTTGCAGACTATATTTGGAATGATATGGTCAATATCTCAAGTACCCCCAACCGATCCTGTGGCTATGCCCCTTACTTGATGTTTATGATTGAGAAGGTCACAGGGATCGAGTTTGTGAAGGATGTGGAGCACACTCCACTGAGGCCTCAGAAGCCTGAGCCAGTGAGTGTCCAGGCTGCTCCATCGCCGGCCTCAAGCCCCGAGGCACCGGCAAGGCAAGAAGAAGCTGCTAGGGCTCCTCCTCCCTCCAGAGTAGCCCCTCAGAAAGGATCCGCCAGTGGGATCCTCAAGTACTTGGCTGCAATTTTCTCCTCATGCAAGAAAACTGAAGTGAAGCTTCACAAGGTACATCAGAAGAGGAAGGAGAACATGAGGTACATAAGAGCCAATGTGAAGCAGCTGAGTGAGAAGCTGGAGATCAACCCAATTGGATCTCCAGTACTTTCTGAAGATTCTGATCCGGACATCACCGAGCTCAGCCCCTTGACTACCTCCGAGCTTGCCTATTTTGGCATTGGGGGCTCGAGCAGCTCCGATCCTCCTCCTCCCTCTCAACCTCGTCAAGCGGAAAGCGATGAAGACGATGAAGACGACGAGAGGACTGACAGCGAAGAGTGAAGCCCTAGGACCTTCCTCTCTCTCTTTTTGGTGTCTTGATGCCAAAGGGGGAGAGATTGAGGGGGAGTCTCTAGTCTTAGCTTTAGCTGAATAGGATGCAAGGAGAGAGCTCTCTGTGTATTTTTAAGTGTGATGGTATTTGTTTAACACTATTTTCATATCATGTTTGGTCCTGTGTTAAATTGCTCAATTAATTTGCAAGTGTGTGATGAAATCTGAATTTTTTTTTCTCCTGAAATGCCATATTCACTTGATATTAGTTGATCAATGCAAATTCTGTCATTCTTAATGCATTCATGCTCTTAGTATGCATCCCACCATAAAGAATGCACACATGAATAATTATCTTGTTGCTTGATGAATTTTTGAGTCATATGTGCATACTTTATGAAAAACTCATTTTATACCTCATTTTGTGAAATCTCAATTGGTTGTCATCAATCACCAAAAAGGGGGAGATTGAAAGTGCATCTAGGACTCCCTTGTGGGTTTTGGATGATTTATGACAAGCAATTGGGATCCTAAACCTTTTGTTGAGATGAATGCAGGAAAATGATGAAAAATGAGCAAAGTGCCAAAAAGAGGGAAATTGAGAAGGAAAATGAATTTGAGCTCAAGGAGAAGAAATTAGTAGTTTAGTATGTATGGAGTGTGTTAAGGAAACACACCCAAGAGCTCAATCTTAGTTAATCACACACACACAATGCACAAAGCTATACAGGACCGGACTAGTCCGATATCAGCCGGACTAGTCCGATATCTTTCTGTTCCACTTCGGACTAGTCCTCCCCAGTGCGGACTAGTCCTTAACACAATGCACAAGTCACACAAAATCGGAGAAGTCCGTTGTGACCCGGACTAGTCCGATATTCATTCTGATCAACTTCGGACAAGTCCGGTGTCTACACGGACTAGTCCGATATACACACTGATCTAAATCGGACAAGTCCTCCAAGTGCGGACTTGTCATCCTAAACACTTAAGGTTTCATATGTCCGGACAAGTCCGATGGCAATCGGACTAGTCCGAAGCTTTCCAGTTACTAAATCGGACAAGTCCGTTTTCAAGCGGACTAGTCCGATATTCCTGGACACTTAGGGTTTGCTTCGCACAGCACACCGGACTAGTCCGGTGACCACCACGGACTAGTCCGATCTTTCTGAACCCTAACGGTAACTTCTAGAAACCCCATATAAATAGAGGTGCACGGCCCGCTTTCAACCTCTCTCAAACGCTAGCGCCGTCACACCTCCCAAGAGACTCAAAAAACCATCTCTCTCCACGAAATTAAGTGCAAGATCAATCAATCCATTGAAGATCACTTCTAGATCATTGGAGAGGCACTTGGCACACGATTGAGCTCTTGGTTTGATTCTCTAACACACTCTTGTATCTCAATTTGTATATTTCGAAGTGTGTTATTGGTGGTCTTGAAACTTGTAATCAAGGGAGATCTCAACTTGTGAGATCGCCCCTTCAACTTGGTGATTTACCCCTGTGTGATTAGTGGAAGAGGATTGGCCTTCGTGGCGATCCGACGAGGGAAGGGTTGGTGAAGACCTGGTCCTTTTGTGGGCTCCTCAACGTGGACGTAGGTTGCCTTCGTGGTAACCGAACCACGGGATAAATCTTGTGTCTTGTTCGTTTGTGTTCATCATTCTAGTTGATCAACATTATCTAGGGTTTGATTCATTTTGTTGAATTCAAGTTAAATAGTTGAACAAGAATCATACTTGCAATAGAACTTGACATACAACCATTGAACTGTTATTAAAGTTTATATTTCCGCTGCAAACGTCAACGAAACAATCAAATTGACCTAACTTGATCAACCTAGTCCTTGAAATCCGGACTAGTCCGCACTTTACCGGACTAGTCCGATATATCTGGTTTTGACCTTGTTGCTGAAGTGCTACAGGAACCGAGAAAATTCAAGAAGGCCTATTCACCCCCCATCTAGGCCCACATTCAGCATTGGTCTTGCCCAACGGGAAAAACTTGGCGAGAAATGCCGTAGAACATTTCTCCCAAGTGTCTAAAACACTTTGGTTCGCGTAGAATTACTGTTTCGCTCTCCCTAGAACAAAGAAGGGGAACAGCCTAAGACAGACAGCGTCAGGGGATACATCCTTAATCATAAAAGTGATGCAGATCTCAAATAACTATTGCAGGTGAGCACT
The DNA here is from genome assembly GCA_036927565.1 of Tuctoria greenei. NCBI lineage: Eukaryota > Viridiplantae > Streptophyta > Magnoliopsida > Poales > Poaceae > Tuctoria > Tuctoria greenei. The sequence continues at coordinate 46,407,264 of JAYESD010000012.1, forward strand.
TGCATCCTCGTTAGCCTTCCCACAAAATGGGTTGGCTTGCACCATAGTGATCAGGCCAGTCTTGATTTTGAAGTTTACGTCTCCCGTGTTAACAGTGTGCCAACAAGCACATTGTTAGCAGAGGGAGCCAAAAACTCACAATCGGTCTTCTAGGCCATTTGTGTTTCGGTTGTTGGTGCAATTGTGCTGGCTTGCTTTGCTGCTCGAAGCTTTTGAGGAGTAATGACATGAGGTCGATCTCTCAGAAGGGATTAGGGATCTAATCAAAGTTTTTCGGCGAGCATAAACTAGACATACACTACCGTGTTTTCACATAAAATGCGAAAATAAAGAAGGGTCATCCTACAAAAACCTACGAGGGTCCTATCCTATTAACTCAATCATGCAATACTTCGGTTGTCTTCCCCGGCAACAGTGCCAGAAATGCTTGTTGATATTTCCTACGCACTACTTACAATTCATCCCTAGCAGGGGTGCTAGAAATGCCTGTTGGTAAGTTTTATATTATACATGTAAATCCGCAAGCGCACGGAAACTATCGATGTAGCATTTCCCCTTTTAAGAGTATTCCCAATGGGTGTCATTTATATTTCCCAGAGGAAGGCTAGGTGGAAGAAAAGCAATTATCAAATGGGGAGGCTAGGTTGGTATAGGTAGGGTTCTAGCAAGGATGGGTTAATTGATAAGTGGAGGTAGTGTGACATGCAAGAGTATTCTATCCTATAGAGATAAAAGAGGTAATAGAGGGACTAGGCTAAGTGTTAGGTAGATACTCCTACTATGCTTGTAATGTACATATACATAGCCTAAGTTAGTTACTAATGATTATATTAATTATGAATTATCATGCTAAGTGGATTAACACATCGGTCATGTGTTTACCCCTAGCAAAACTAGGCGACTCCTGCCAAGAGCCTGTGGCATAGCCGAACGTGGAGGATTACAAAGGGCAGATAGGGTTGTCACCACCTACTCCCTACCTCTTAAATTCGTGGGTCTACGAGACATTCAATTCTACACTCTATCCTGACACCATGCTAGCATATTAAGTAATTATCTTAAGAGCCTAGGCACGAGCCATCCTATGGCAATGAACTAAATCATCGTTGAACCAATGTTAATTCATAGCACAAGTGATTTATTTTAACATAATCATATCATAGCTAATTAGACTATAGTGAAGGTTTATAGTGTTTCTGATGATGTAATGAGCATGGTATAGCACAATCATAAATACTACTCCTACCCATACACGGAATCCACAATCAAACAAGAAATGCTTCATCCAAGTATATGAACAATGGAAGACTAAAGATAACATCTTTATTAAGAATAAAGTCACAAATACAAATACGAGTATGGGAGACATACCTTTCCCAATTGGGAAGAGAATCATTCTACTCCTCTCATACTTGGACTATGGACTAGAGGCTCTCCTCTCTACAGCCTATACTCCTCTAAACCTACGGAGAGTAGTGGATACAAAGGAAGAATACTTTTGTTTCACTTCATTTCTGCATAAAACTCCTGCATGTACCATTTTCTCCAAGGACAAGTGGAAATAGGTTAAATAGAAAGGTGATGCATGCATGAAATGACAATTCCTTCACATAATTGAGTTATATTGACGGGTGAAATTGGTATATAACAGCCGTCAACATTGGTCGCACTAGTCTCCTACTGAAGACACCTTTAAGAACCGGGGCCCTAGTGGATGCCATAGTAGACAAGGCATCGGTGATCGAGTTGTCGGCTTGCGGCACGTGGTAGAGGTCCAAAGCCTCGAAACCAACATCTAACTTCTTGATGTGCAGTAAGTACGCCGTGAGGTGAGGGTCGTTGCTGTAGCATTCTCCCCGGACTTGCTTGATGATTAGCTGGTAGTCTCCCTAGACCAGTATCTACTGGACACTGAGACCCTGTGAAGCTGTCAGGTTGAAGATGAGTGCTTCATACTCCGCCTTGTTGTTGGTCGCCTTGAAGTCAAGGGGCACCCCGTACTTGGATTGCTCCCCTGTTGGAGAGGTGAGCAGTACAACTGCTTTGGCCCTATGCTTCCGCGATGATCCGTCAAAGAAAAGTGTCCAGTGGGGCCCAGTGAGCACCAGACCCCTGCGCTCCAGCTCGCTAACTTCCAGGCACCCTGGGTCGCTTGGTGAGGGAGTCCACTCAGCAACGGAATCTACTAGTGCTTGGCTCTTGATTGCATGCCGCAACAAGAAATCGAGCTTGAACTCCACCAGTTTTGCCACCCATTTGGCAATGTTGCCAGTTGTGTTGGGACTACGGAGCACCGCCCCTAGTGGGAAGGTGGTCACCACTGAAACTTTGTGTGCCTGAAACTAATGGTGGAGCTTCCTTGATGCAATGAACACTTCATACAGTAACGTGTGCACTTAGAGGTACCTTGTTTTTGCTTCATGTAGGACTTCGCTGATTAAGTAGACCGGGCGCTAGATAGTCTGGACCCTCCTCAAGGAATCTGGTACCTCTTCTTCCATCTGCTTCGGGCTCAGAGACTCTAAGGTCCCTGAACTCGGGACGTCCTCTGAGGGCTTCTTGATCTCGGGGGCCCCCTGTGGGGACCCGACTACCCTCTAGGGGCTGGGACCTAGAGGCATCATTGTTTTCGGGGCCCCCCTGCAGCCTGCAAGCCCTGGGCACAGAATCAGCAGTAGGGGCCCCGTCTGTCTCTTGAGGTTGTTGGGTACCAGGTTGCTCCACCACAAGGACCATGCTCACTACTTCTGTCGTGGCGGCGATGTAGAGGTACAGAGGCTCCCTTGGCTCCGGGGCCAACATGATGGGAAACGACATGAGTTGTCGCTTTAGCTCACGCAACGACTTTTCTGCCTCCTGTGTCCAGACGAACGGGCCATACTGGCGCAGTAGGTTGAATAACTTGAGAGCTCGTTCAACCAGTCTAGAGATAAACCGGCTGAGCGCTGCACAACAACCTACAAGCTTCTCCACATCCTTGACGCGGGCTGGAGGCCGCATCAGCTCTACCACCTTGATCTTCTCCGGGTTTGCCTCGATCCCTCAGTGTGAGACAAAGAAACAAAGGAGCTTCCCGACTTTCACTCCGAGCACACACTTGTCGGGGTTAAGCTTTGTGCGTGTGGTCTACAATCTATCGAAGACTAGGACGAGGTTGTCTAACAATGGTGTATGTGTTGGGATTTTGACAACGATATCGTCAATGTACACCTCTACCTGGACCCGAATGAGGTCCCCAAATGTTTTAGGCATGGCACGTACAAATGTAGGGAGGGCATTGTTAAGACCATAAGGCATGGAGACATAGAAGTAGAGGCCATCTACGGTTATAAATGTGGTATGCTCTTCATCGTATCTAGACTTGGGGATTTGGTGGAACCCTTAGTAAGCGCCTAGAAAGCAGAGCAAGTCGCATCTCTAGGTTGAATCTATGAGTTGATCTATCCTAGGGAGAGGGAAAGGATCTTTAGGACATGCATTGTTGAGGTTGGTGTAGTCGATGCACATCTAAAGCTTCCCACTAGCTTTGGGGACGACAACAGAGTTAGCCAGCCACTTGGGATGATGGACTTACCAAATGAAGCCGACATCGAGCAGCTTCTTTATCTCTTTGTGGATGAAGTTTTGATGCTCCATGGACTGTTTTTGTGGCCTCTGCTATGCCGGCCAAGCATCGGGGTAGAGCTTCAGGTGGTGCTTGATCACCTCCATGGGGATGCTGGGCATCTAAGATGGTTGCCAGGAAAACACGTCGGCATTAGCTCGTAGAAAGGCGATGGGCGCTGATTCCTGCTTGCTGTCTAGACTACACGCAATGCAGGTGGTCTGGGCAGCATCGGGGCCGATCCGGATAGTCTTGATTGGTACAACATCATTGTCCGAGGGCTGCACCCGTGGTGCAGCGACGTAGTCGTGCTCGCGCGAGCTCAGCGAAGGCTGACTAGGTCCAGCATTTCTAGGGGCAGGTGCTGGGGATGCTGCCAGTGCTGAAGCTCCTCCAAAGCAGATACCGCCGTTGCGCAATCTTCGCAGATCTTGAGGACACTGGAGGGAGTCGGCATCTTGAGTATGAGGTATCCGTAGTGGACTACAGCCACGAATCAGTATAGGGCTGGCCTACCGATGATGACGTTGTAGGGGAGGATGACCTTCGCGATGTAGAAATGGATATTTTCCGTTCTGATGTTCTCAGGCATTCTGAGGGTCACCCGGAGGTAGATGTTTCTGTACGGGATAATCTTCCCTGGTCCTACCCCCAAGAATGATCTGGATGGGGTGAGCTTGTACAAATGGATCCTTAGCTTGTCGAAGGCCCCACGGTTGCTGAGGTTGAGGTTGGCCCTGCCATCTATCAAGACATGGTAGACTTGGCGATGGTGGGGTCGATGAGGAAGGGTAGAAGTCCGGCTCCAAAAATGTTCTCGGGGCAGTCGGAGGCATCGAAGCTGATTGCCGTCTCCATCCATCTGTGATGCGGTGTCGGGGTGTTAGTAAGATCCAGTGACGCTACTGTTCGGCACAGGTTCTTGAAGCATTCGGTGATGCGGGTTCCCAAGATCCCCCACAGATGATGTGGAGTGCTTTCCGACGCTTGTGGTAGCCATTGAAATAGTCCACTAGGATGAGAACCTTCGTGGTACGTGGCAGCTCCGGAACCCTTCTCCGCGGGAGGCGTTCGACATGGTGCTTCGAGCCACGTGGTTGCGACAAACCTTGCCCTATAGTAGGATGAGGTGCCACCTGAACACATGGCATCTTGGGAGCCCATCCCACCAGGGGAGCCGGTCCCATTTTTGTGGTCCACGTGGTAGTGCCGGATCCCGTACTTGAGGAAGGCTGGGCTCTGGTGTGAGGACTGAGTCCACACTTTCCATGAATTGCATTGGGTGGTGCCTTGTGACGCGGCACCAACCAACAAACGTGTAAAGGAACACGTATTACATACATCATTTGCTGAAATTTACAAAGATGTTCAGTTTACAAATATTTTATGTAAAAAGAAACTACAACAGAAGATAAGATTACAACTCTTGTACTCAAGTCTAATAAGCAAAAGAGAAGTCGTCCAGCACACGGATGCTCCTCACTAGCAACAAACATCAAACAACAGCGGCAAGATTCCCCATGAGTATACCCCTCAGAGAGTTCCGAGTCTCATCGAACAACCATAATCATAAGCATAGAGGTTAGTACCTGCAAAACAACTTACATAGCAATTGTGAGCATGAAGGCTCAGCATGACTTAAAGTTCTCACCTAAACATGAATCTCTACATGAGGGTAAAGACATAAACATTGGATGGCAGATTTGCATAATGTACTCGCCTAAATGTGGGTTCTTATTTTTTAGATTTCTTAGCGACAGCTTAAACCTTGTGCGGGCAACATCGTAACTCCACAATCAAACAAGAAGCGCTTCATTATGATGCTGCATGCCCAAGGTGGAAAAATAAATTTAGTGTGCACAATACTGAAACATACAACATAGCAATACAATGATAATATAATGTTCATAACAGCAGCAAATAATTCTCATCTCAAGTGCAAGTATTAACAATGTCACTACTAAGTGAACAAGTTGTACTCATAACCGCGAGGGACGGTGATTCGAATCAATGATACCTGGAATACACGACACATACGCCCGTACTGGAAGTCACATAGGTGCACTACACGGATGTCATACACAACCACCTTTCTCATGTTCTGCCCAAGTTTAATCGATTCAATCGTCTAGGACAGTATTCCCATTCACTACGCACCTTTTCGCTGTGAAGATGTCGAGAGCGAGTTTCCGTCTATTGTGCTGTGGCCGGAAGCCTGAGGCGATCAAAAAAGTCTCAACAAAGGCTTCCCAAGGTACATCGGTTTCCTTGACCCCATATATCCAGTATGACTCCGGTACAGTTCGAACTTGCTCAGCAGGGCGGCATATAGATCGGTCCTTAACTGGTACAGGCAGGACTATGCACCCAAGACCACGTCTTGCTGCATCCTACGTCCCTACCCGGTCTCATATTCAGATTACTACTCCATTTCTTTGAACCAATACCGTGCAAAAATGTCCTAGCCATGCGAGTAGATTCAAACTACTCGACTTCTACCGAATCATATACAACATTTATCATAGCATAGTCTACATGATGACTTAACAACTACCCAAATACTCCATGGGGTGATCCGGTCATGCAAGTGGATTTTCAATCACCTTAGCCCTAATGCACATAACTCACCCTAGACATAGGTGATACAAATCAAAATTTTGTAATAGCGCTTAAATGCAAACCGGGGCTTGTCTGACTGCGAGACAGTATCAAAGGTAATCTCCATAGGAATGACTTCAAGTAGCTCCGGAGTTCTCTTGAGCTTGGCAACTAATCGATATGCAAAGAATTATGCAAGTTAATCAATATCGATATTATAATATAGTTCAAAGGAAAGACAGTTAAGTATATGAAATTAAGACCACTGGTTCTGGAAATTTTACAGAGGATACTAGGTACTATGAGTGAGGTTCTTTCCAAAATTGGGATAAATTCATGGAAGTCTCTGTTGTATAAAATTCAATGTAGATAAACCATTCCCATAATTTTCATGGAACATCTGAGACTTTAACATGGCCAAAAGTGGATGTTCTGTTTAGAGGAGGTCAAGAGTGACTCAACAAAATTTGTTTCATAATTTTCTAAGCATTATACTGTCAGATATTGAATTTAGAAGTTTGGACAATTTGCTGAAATGTTTCTGGACATTTTGGAATTTTCAGGTACATATAGGTTGGGAACACAATTTGGCTATACAAATCAACTCAAATGGACATGAAACTTTTACTGGAACGTAAGGGAATTATTCGTAATGATTTTCCAAGTTTGAGAATTTTTGAAAGTATGTAGCACCAGTAATAAATTCCAATAGCACTTTGCTTCATGGAATTACTATGGTCAAATTATAGATTTTCATATAGATCCAACTCCACCACTTGAATTTATACATCATGCTGGTTCCAACAAAATTTATTTTGAAATTTTTGGACAAGTATTCGAAGAGATAAATATTTTCTAAGTTCAGCATAGAATCCGCACAGAAAAAATAGTATAACTCATTTAACCGTGGCCCTTACTGGCAGGGTTGTCTTCAACCTCCAGCTAGGGAGCTCGACCAGCGGCTGAAACACCTAGGGTGAGCTCGATTTCACTCATTTTTGCACAAAATGGGATGGGATTTTCACCAATTTAATCGTAGAAACAAGGAGAACATGATTATGGATCAAAATCGTGGATAAATTGCCCGGAGGTTGGGCCTCCACGGAGAACAGCGCCAGTTTAGAAGGCATTGGGGAAAACTCGTGGAACTCAGCAATTTCTCAATGGATGCTACTGAAATTCGACTGAGATGTGCATCATGAGGTGGTGAACAACATTCATGAACGAATTGGAAATTTGTTGCACCTAGAAACGAAATTGAATCGATGTCCTAGTGACATAGGTATGAACTAGCTTCGATAAAATTTGAAACTAGCGAGCTAGGAGTCATGGCCTCGCCTGAAACTTTGTGAGTAGCCTCTATGTGAGTTGGCACACCTTTTATCTCCAAAGGTCCGGCTGAGATGACTGCCGTATCGTCAGGATGACTGTGGAGAAGAGGGCGACCTCCACGGTGGCCGGAAATCGTTGCCGGAAGACTTCAAAATAATGAGCGCACCAGTGAGGAACTAGTGAGTTGGACAGAGGAGAAGGAAGAGCAGAATGTTGTGCATCTTTTTTCTTCTTATGGGGAGGTGATAATCGGCCAGGAACAGCTGCTGCAAGGGAGCACAAGTGAGGTGGTTGTTGGGGAAAAAGAAAAACAGATGAGGAGAAGGCTTGCTGCTGTGTTGCACCGTGAGCAAGTGAAAGGATCAGCTATCACCTTATCTGCAGCTCAGCTGGCTTCACAACCAAGGCATGAAGCAAGCACACAGGCAGCTGAGTGGATTTTGCATGCCGTGAGGTGTTGCTCTGTGATGAAACAGAGGAAAACAGAGAAGTCCATGACAGGTGGGTCCTACTGCTTTCATCCTTATCTTCATTGGACATTCAATTTCCCCCACCTAGATTCATCCAAAAATTGCCAGATATTATTGGGAAGTCCAACTTAAATATGGAGAATTAAATTCTGAGTTCTGATTATTAATTTGACCAAGTTTCATTCAAATTCAAACTTGAATTCAAATTTGAATGGAATTCAATGTAGCCATTGAATTAAATAGCAAACATGCTTCAAAAATTATGAAAGTTTGCAGGGAGACCATTTGAAATATTAGAAATCCAATGGTCAACTCAGATTTGTATTTTGTTTAAGTTTGAACAGTAGCTAAGTTTAAATTTTTGAATTCTCTCCAATAGGTTTGAAACTGATTTGATTTTTGGCACTTGCTATTGTGATTTCTTTTCTAAACTTGGGTCTCCTAGCTGAGATGATCCTCTAAAATTTAGAGATTTTACATTCCCCCCCCCCTTAAAGGAATCTCGTCCCGAGATTACAATGAAGAGACGAAACTAAGAGAGAAATTAGCAGATTTGAGATGATAAGAAATCTGGATAATTGGAGCGGAGATATTCTTCGGTTTCCCATGTTGCTTCCTCAGCGGTATGGTTGCTCCATAACAATTTATAGAACCACAGCGTGCGGTTCCACGTTGTTCGAGTCTTCTCGTCGAGGATCTGAACCGGATGTTCGGAGTACTTCAAATCCCGTTGCAATTTGCCGATTTCCTCCGTGTTGACTGTAGCTGTGAACTTGAGACATTTCTAGAGCTGAGATACGTGGAAAACATCGTGTATACCCGTGAGAGATGCCAGTAATTCCAATCTATAAGCCACAGGTCCGCACTTCTCCGTGATAGCGAACGAAACAATAAACCTAGGAGCTAGCTTTTCTTTTACTCCGAACCGGTGAATTCCTTTAATAGGAGACACGCATAGGTATACATGGTCCCCGACATCCAAGTGCAGCGGGCGATGCCGCTTGTCCGCATAATTTTTCCGTCGAGGTTGAGCTGCTCTCAAGTTCGCTTGAATGATTCGAACTTGTTCCTCGGCTTCTTGACTAGATTAATGCCGAATGTCACTCTTTCGCCGTACTCGCACCAATTCAGCGGCGTGCGGCATTTTCGGCCGTAAAGAGCTTCGTATGGTGCCATCTTGATACTTGCTTGATAACCGTTGTTGTACAAGAATTCCGCCAACGGTAAATGATCATCCCAATATTTACCGTGGTGGATGGGACATGCACGCAACATGTCTTCAAGGACATGGTTCACCCTCTCGGTTTGTCCATCAGTCTATGGGTGATGTGCGGAGCTTCTAATCAGTTTAGTACACAATGAGGCGTGCAGCTGCTTCCAGAAACGAGCAACGAACAGCGCACCCGATCTGAAATTATGGTTTTCGAAACACCATGTAAGCATAAGATCCGTGCAATGTACAACTCTGCATACTGTTTAGCAACAAATCCAACATTGACCGGAATGAAGTGTGCTGATTTTGTTATTCGGTCGACTATCACCCAAGTCAAATCATGCTTCCGGAATGTGAGTGGTAATCTGACAGTGAAGTACATACTCACATCTTCCCATTTCCATGTCAGAATATCTAGCGGTTGTAGCTGTTCAGCTTTCCGCATATGGTCGGCCTTCACTCGCCGACACGTATCACATTCAGATACGTAATTCACTATTTTTCGCTTCATCTGTGTACACCAAAACCTGGTCTTCAAATCTTGATACATTTTATTGCGTCCCGGATGAATAGAAAATTTTGACATGTGATCTTCATCCAATATTTTCTTCCGGAGCTTAACATCCCGGGGTACAACTATCCGGTCCTTGAACCATAATGTACCGTAATGAACTTTCTGGAAACATTTTACCTCCCCACTATCGACTCTTTCTCGTATGTGCGACATGCCCTTGTCCTTCTCTTGGGCTTCAATAATTTCCTCTCGGATGGTTGGAATGAGAGCTAGATTATTGAGATCCACATATGGAGTCACATATAGACTTTGTTCCTCATCATCCATTTCAGCCATGGTGAAGTTGTGGACATGGGCTTTCCGACTAAGCGTGTCGGCAACCACATTTGCTTTGCCGGGATGATAGTGAATCTCAATCTCCTAATCCTTGATCAACTCAGGCCACCTTCGTTTCCTCATGTTGAGCTCCTTCTGCGTGAAGATATATTTCAAGCTCTTGTGGTTGATGTAGAGGTGTACAAGATTTCCAAGCAAGTAATGCCTCCACATTTTCAATGCCATACCACGGCAGCAACCTCAAGATCGTGAGTCGGATAGTGCTGCTTGTGGTTTCGGAGTTGTCGAGATCCATACGCGATCACACGTCCTTCTTGCATAAGAACGCAGCCAAGTCCGATGCCGGATGCATCGCAATAAACGTCGAACGGTTTTGTCGTGTCCGATTGAGCAAGAACCGGGGCTGTTGTAAGGTGCTGCACTAATGTCTTGAACGCTTCTTCACAAGCTGAAGTCCAAATATATTTGGTGCCCTTTTTTGCAGCTTCGTCATCAATTTAGCGATTTTTGAGAAGCTCCGAATGAACCTCCGAAAATATCCCGCTAAACCGAGGAAACTTCGAACTTCATGTACGAACTTAGGAGATTGCCATTTTAATACTTAAACAACTTTACTTGGGTCCACAGCGATGCCCTCAGCTGAAATAATGTGTCCGAAGAATGGCACTTGGCTGATCCAAAATTCACACTTGCTGAATTTTTCATAGAGCTTATGGTCTCTCAACCGCTGCAGCACAATATGCTGATGTTCAGCATGCTCTTCCTCTGACTTTGAATAGACCAATATGTCATCGATGAAGACCACGACGAACTTGTCCAACTCCGGCATAAATACCGAGTTCATGAGATACATAAAGTGAGTCGGAGCGTTGGTGAGACCAATAGACATGACAAGATACTCGTACAATCCATATCGCGTCGAGAATGCCGTATTCGGTATATCCTTCGGTCGGATTTTGATTTGATGATACCCGGACCGAAGATCCATCTTCAAGAACACCCTCACACCAACAAGTTGATCGAATAGAATGTCGATTCGGGGCAGTGGGTACTTGTTCTTTATTGTCACGGCATTGAGTGGTCGATAATCCACGCATAACCGTAACGTTTCATCCTTCTTCTTAACAAACAGGACCGAGCAGCCCCAAGGTGATGAGCTTAGGCGAATAAAACCCTTGTCCGAAATGTCTTTCAAATGCTCCTTTAATTCAGCTAGCTCATTAGGCACCATCCGATACGGTATTTGAGATATCGATGTGGTTCCCGGTACAAGTTCAATCTTGAGCTCGACGTCACGTTCAGGTGGCATGCCCGATAAGTCATCGGGAAACACATCGGAATACTCAAGGACCACAGGAATATCTTCAAGTTTAGTTTCTTCCGTGTTATATACAGCTGCACTGTCCCGCTCCATGCTGTCCAAAATCAGATTGTGCTGTCCGTGCATCGGAGAGTCAATTTGTACAGTCCAGGTACCGACATTATGAATGGCACCGTGATGGTTCAACCATAACATCCCCAATATTACGTCTATCTTCTGTCCATCGAATATAATCAGAGACGTTGGATATATCTTGCCTCCCAAACATAGAGCTGCTCGGGGAACAATCTGACTAGCAGAGATATTTCCACCCGGTGAACTCATAAGATAACTATTCTTCGGAGTATTGGTGGATAATTGGTGCTGATCCACACATGATTTACTGAAAAATTGTGGGTAGCACCAGAATTGAATAGTATGAGGACGGGTATGTCTTTGATAGCAAACATGCCTGCTAGTACCAGTGCTCCCTTGGAACACCCTCGATCACTATATGTTGAACACTTCCGGTTTGCAGTGCTGTCCTCTCAGGTTGAATACGGGGCTGAATACACCATTGTAGTGGTACTTGCCCGCTGCTCAACATCTTCTCTGGGCAATCCTTGTTATAGTGCCCAACACGATCATATGTGAAACACTTATACTGATTCAACGTCTCGCTGACTTGAGACCTGAATTGTCCTGCATCTCGCTGTGAGATAAATGCCCCTAGAACAATTTGGGACTGTTCTTGCTGCTGATGTAATGCTGGTTAGAAATTTGATACTTCAAACGGCCGACTCCGATACGAACTCGGCTGTGCAGCCGGCTGCCATATCTGACAGGACGGTGATCGGTACACCACAAGGTACTTTTGAGGAACATTATGTGTGTTGTCCTGCATGGAAAGTCTCTTCTTTGAATCCTCCGCGATCCGCTCACGTGTGCCATCCTCTTGCATAATCGCTACATTAAGCATAGCGTTGAACGAGCCGTGATTGAACAATGCAAGCTTGTATTTCAACATGGGGCTTAGACCCCAATAGAAATACTTTTGCTTCTGATCCTCCGTACTCACATACTCCGACGCATATTGCACTAGATTAATAAAGACTTTTGTAAAAGACCGCTTTTCAGAAGAACAAAAACGCAAAATGCGAATTTAAAATTTTTTAAAAGTGGAATTTGCAATTCGAACTCACATGAAATCATGCTAGTTGACCAATGATCACGGAAATGGGGAATTGTTAAAAACTTCAAGCATTATCTGGAAAATGTCACATAAACTATTAAAGCTTCGAGTGTTACTTCAAATTCCAGTTTAACCACTTCTTAAGCAACGGCATGGAGTTCCCGACTACATGAAGGAAGTGTAGTAATTCGAGAGTGTCTGTCATACTCATTCGGATAGACTTGAGCGGATAATATCTTGCATGGGACCCACTTGTCGAGTGGCCCACCGGTCAGCCTTCATCAAACGATATTTGATTTCCACCTCCGTATGTGCTTATCGAGAGCCAGCGTCACCCATGACATATCGCTCTTATCCTAAGCACGACATGATCTCTGTCGGCCTCGACGCCAGATCTTTTCTGCGCCAAGCCTCCACGTCCGCTCGCCTTGCGCTGGCGTCTCGGCCGCTTAAAAACAAAGTGTGATCAAGTCAAAGGAATTTAAATACGAGAATTGCATTAACCTAGGGTGTTAATTAAGTGTGCTGATGAAATATATATTAAAAACTCCTTAATAAGATTTGAGTGTATGAATTCAAATTAATACCCCGATCTCGGATGTTTAATTCGAATCCAAGTGACACCTCTATTTAAGCAAGATTAATCAAGCTTTGGTACTGTTGGGCACATATTAAGAATACATTAGTAACATGCAACATAATTGGGTTAAAAGTGTATTCAAATTGAATCTGGATTTTAGTAATATTCTATATCTAAAACTCAATTCACATTTGAATTTCTTATACGTTGATTAGCTAATCTGCAAAAGTTGAAACAAATTCTAATTAGTTTTTCCCATTTAAAAGAAAAGTGGAAGGAATAAGGGGGGATAAAGTGGTTGGGCCCACATGTCATGTTTATCTTGAGAGGTAGAAAACCGATTTTTTCTTCTTCTTCCTCACTCCCGTGGAAAACACCATCCCCGCTCTTCCTCCTCCTGGCTCTGCTCCATAGCGCCCTCGCTGAGCACCGCCGCCTTACTGCACCCGCGCACGTCCACCACCCTTTGCCCTGGCCAAGCTTCGGCTTGCCGCCGGCCGCGTCTTGTGCCGCGTCGTTGCCCCGCACCTGCCGTGCGGAGGGCTGCCTGCTGCTCACCCACACGACGCCAACCACGCATCTCCTCGCTGGTGCCCAGCCGGCCGCCGTGTCCCTGCTGGCCCCGCCTAGTTCGAGGGCGTCACCCTGCTTCCCCTAAGTCTCGCTGCTGGCGCCCTGGCCGCACGCATTCTTTCCGTGCCTGCTCGACGTGCGCCAGCCTCTGCTCCACGTCGCGTCCCCATCGTTGACCCAGCTCCCTGCGACGTCCGTCCTCGCCGACGTCGAAGCCCACCACCGAGGCGCAGATGCCGCCGCACCCTGCGTCTCTCGGCGCCCCGCTGCCTGGACACGTGCGCGACGCCGCCGTTGTCCTGGCTCCCTCCAGTGGCGACTCTCTATGATGTCCGTTCACGCTGCTGCCTTGGCATCCTCTGGCCCTCCTCCAGCTCCAGCATGCCGGGTCCTTTTACTCCTCGTGGCTGCACACCTCTTGACATGCCCTCTGGTTGCACGCTATGGCTGCCGTGCCACTGCTGCACGCCGCGCCATCTATGCCGCTCTTGGTGCTCCCCTTGCTCGCTATTTCTGCGCCTTGGCTGCCAACAATTCTTTGCTGTACGCCGAGCTGCAGCATCTCATCGCCATTCGTGACACCAACTAGTAGCCGACGCTCAGCCATCGCCGCCGCGTTCCTCGCCGTAGCACCTCCAGCGCCACGGTGACCGCTGTCCATGCCATCCACCAGCTGTTCGTACCATCATTGCATGTCTCCAACTCGCAGCACTGCTGCAGCGTGTTCCAAGTCCATCTATGCACCACCGACAAGTCCGTGTGTGTGCTCGTGTCGGTTTGACTTGTGCTGTCCTGATGCTATCATCTTCATAGCACCATCACAATGTTCCAAGCTGTGCCTGTTTACAACCAATGAGGCAAGTGATGTGAGGGATGGAAGATATGCAGGAACACGCCTTTGACACAACAGCATCGACAATTGGTTCAAGGTTAGCTTTGGTTCTTGCAAAGATTTGTCAAGACAGTGCTGCAGCCAAGATGTTCGATGAAATGGTTGTAAGGCAAAACAAGATTTGTTGACGTTCAATGCTGGTCTATGGATGCAGGTATGTCGTGGTGTGGCAATCGACAAGCATATGTGCCAAGGTGTTCTTTGAATGTGAATGAAGTAACCGGATCAAGAACACAACCAAGATGTTCGCTAAAATGCTTAGAAGGTGAGAATGCTTATAAAGATAGGAAGGTAGTAGCGACTGGTTTACCTAAAAGTGATTTGAACGTTGTCTTGGTACTCACATCAGGTTAGCAGTGCTTGTGATGATTCTTTGAGTCCAAGCAATGCCAATCTCACTTCACTTCCAAGTGTCGCTAGAGTTCCACTTCGATTCATCCTAATTCTGAACCCTGCAACCACAATTATCACTTAATTAGGTTTACTCCTTAATGAGTTTGTGTAACTTCATTGGTCGACTTCTGAGTGACGATCTCTTAATGCACAGTTCACTCATGCCTTAAGCTTTCAATGCTCCACCTTGATCGCTTAGTCCTCCTTACATCACTCAGTCTGGTACTTCTTCATCCTTCAATCATATACCTCTTAGGTGGCATACCTTCAAGTGTTGTCTACTAAGTTGCAATGTAGCCTTACATTGTACCTTTCCATTCATACCAACAATACTATGTCAACCTTGACTCATACTCTGATTACCCACACAACAGAGGCATACCTGTCCTTCCTAGTCAAACTCCTTGTTCCTAAAGTTTACACCACCTCTTAGAGTCTATTATTAAGTTACCATAATTACTTTTATGCATATTATGTCGATAGGAACGTGATGATAGATGATCAATGAGAAGGTTCGCTTGGAGGAGAAGGCCAGGGTGTCCATCTTGAAGTCCCTTGGCGGATTCTCCGGAGGAAGACCAAACCATAACAACTGACATTACTATATAGTCGCAAACAAGGCAAGCCCCGGTTTGCATTTAAGAAATCTTGCAAAGTTTTCATTTAAACACACTATATGGATGAGATGTATAGTGCATTAGGTCTTGTGCAATGAAACCCACTTGCATGACTAGAATAATCCGGATAGTAGTTTGGGTAGATTATTACTCCACGTTTCGATATGCTATGCTTAATGTCTAGATGGAAGAAACAGTAGAAGTCGAGAGGTTGGAACATTCTCGCGAGACTAGCACTTGGTTTACACTGGATTGGAATTATGAGTTTAATTGTGATGATTCCCTTCAATAAATTGGATACCGGGCAGGAGCATAGGATGCAGCAGGACATGGTCCTGGCAGCGTAGTCCTGCTTGTGTCGATTAAGGCCCGTCTCGTGCCTGGCCATGTTGGACAAGTTTGAACTGTACCGGAAAGCATACTGGCTATATGGGACCCAAGAAACCGATGTACCTTGAGAATTCTATGTTGGAATCTTTTCAATCAGCTTAAGCAGTCGGCTGTTAGTACAGTGGGAGGTAACTCACTCATGAACATCTCACAGCGGAGGAGCACCTTGAGGGGAGCTCACTGTTCGGGTCGATCGAAATATTTCGATGTGGTTGAATTTGGGGAAAGGTGGCTGCGTGCGACATCAGTGGAGTGTGCTGTTGCAACTCTGAGTATGGGCGTACATGTCGTGCAGTCTGGGTGTCTACTAGTTGCAATCACCGTCGCTCGCAATTATTTGAGCATACTTGGACACTGAGTCTTGACGTAGTAAGAAAGAGAAATGGAAGGATTATGAATATGTTGCCATGAATAATTCTTTGTATTGAAATCTTGGCTGCTATAGAGATAGCATAATTAAATTTACAATTTTCAAACATTTAACTTGGATAAGGCTTATGCAACCTTGAGCAAGTATCATCGTGGATGAAGCGTTTCTTGTTTGATTGTGAAATTCACAATGATGCTATGCCCATGGATCGCGTATGCTACTTTAAAACTGACCACTAAGGACTTACTTTCGGCGAGTCCATTCCTACAAATTAAGCTTCCTAGTCTTTGAAGTTCCTAGCATGTAGAGATTCATGCTTTAGGTGAGACGGTTAAGTCTTACTGAGACTTATGCTCACGTTTGCGCTTTAACGATTTTTTTGCAGGTATTAGGTTTATTTCTGCTATTCAGATTGTACATAAGACCTCGAGGTGTCGAGATGAATCTCATGTGAACCACACCGCTGCTGAATGTTCTTCATGTTGCTAGTGAGAAGCGTCCTATGGCATGGACGTCTTCTCTCATGCTTAGATAGGTGAGAATATGAGTATGTAGTTCCACTACGTGTGTACCTCTATTGTACACTATTTTTTAAACTCTTCTTATTGTGAAATAAAAATTTTGTTTGTTTTGCATTCTTATAGTGTGTGCTGTTAGGTGCCGCATCGCACGGCACCACCCAATGAACATTGGGACCCCAGGTCCCCACAGACATGGTATGAGAGCTTCATTGGGAATAGCACGCTCGAAGAGAGCCTATTTTCGAAAACTCCGACGTAGTCGATTGAGGATTAGCTATATGCCCATTAAGGACTATTACAAGTATAAGATATAAAGGTGGTGAACTAACTTACTTGTTATCATAGTCCGTAACGACGTTCCGTCTCAAAGGTAAGAGGTAAGGTACGCCACCGAGAGTGGATCAATCTCGGTAAGCTCTGCATACGAGGTGTGGTAAGTGATATTTCCGTGGCTTGGCACAGAAATTCAATATGACTCTCTAAAACTATTCATGTTTCTAGGAACATATGACACGCGGTGCCCCAGCGTGACACAAAGTTAGTGGGAGACCCCGACGAGTGGTAGATAACCCAATAGTGTGTTCTCCTGTCTATGGGAACATGCAAAACACGTTTGCCCAAGCGTGTATAAGCAGGTTTGTACGGGAGTCTTTGCTGTACAAATGTAGTACAGCCATGTACCTTGAGACATGACTTCGCTCGAGGGCGACTCGCACAAGAGTCGTATGCATTTACATTCATATATATTATTGTGACTGCCTGTCGTGTTTCCCCGTGCCGCCCTTGAGGTGTGAATGTGTGAAAGAGGATTGTTTGTCTTCTACAGGTACACTAACTACGGTAGCGACACATGTAGCAAACATTTGTGAGTGATCGATATTAGGACCACCTATAGACGTATTCGGATATACCTGGTTAGACTTTTCTTTTGGTAAGGAATGTAGTACTGTCAGTATCACATTTGATACTTTGACCATCTCCCCCATGAAAGAAGTGGCTTCATATTCATTTTAGTCCAAGTATCAGTTGCTGGTATGTTATGGACAATGAAAAAGTTTCTTTTCAAGAGTAGGTGAACCAAAGTTCTTCGTTTCTGGCGAGAGTTTAGCTCGACATCGCCGGAGTGAGACTTTGGTTAAGCATCAAGAACCATAGTGACATGCTACGGATGAGTAGGTCGTTAAGCTTTTCACAAAGTTCCAATTCAGCTTCTAGGCAAGGGTCAATGGTAAAGTATGTTCTAGCTATCGAGCTTGAGTTTTGAGCTAAGTTTCAAAATTTGAGTTTGTTTCCAACTCATGGGTTTTGAAGCCGGCGAGTTCTATTTTCTAACAGAATTTGACCTGACTTTGAAAAGCCATATCTCTTGGTTTATTAATCCAATAGAGGTGTATGTTACACGGTCGAAAAGGTTAGGAAATCTTCTAAATGTTTCCTGTGTACCTCGACAGCAAACTCCATTGCTATCCTATTCCAAAGTTCAGAATTTTAAACCCTGTTGGAGCTAGACTGCATCTGAATCAGATCTGAACCCTTCACCATTTTGTCCGTAACTCCTTGAATACTTCACCAACGAAGGTCTATAATACCTGGTTAGAAAGGGTAGCGAGTCCTATACATATTTTCTGTTGAACTCCAGGCCAGAATCCTCATGAAACTCGAGGAAACTCGAAGTTCCAACCTCTATCAAATCTGAACACCTAGAGGACAGTTCTGTATACAGTCACGATTTCGACCATAACTCTTGGTAGAATGGTCGAATATCTTCGTGTAATACATTTCCGGAAACAATGC
The DNA here is from genome assembly GCA_036927565.1 of Tuctoria greenei. Classification (NCBI taxonomy): domain Eukaryota; kingdom Viridiplantae; phylum Streptophyta; class Magnoliopsida; order Poales; family Poaceae; genus Tuctoria; species Tuctoria greenei. Next base: position 46,425,953 of record JAYESD010000012.1, read on the forward strand.
GTCCTGTATAACAAGTTTATAATGTAACTTGCTGTCAAGTTGTGATGTTATCTGTTTGAAAATCAGGGATCAAACCAGCCACAAAAAAGTAAATTTTGTCAAATTCACTTCTGAAATCTGGTAGCAGTGTCCAACTTTAGAAATCCATATCTCTTCAACCTGATAGGCTGTGGAGGCAAATGAATACTTTTTGGAGAGTTCTTGAAGTATTTTGTAAGTTTTATATTGACTTTCAAGCCAATAGACCGTTGTAAGGTGATGAAAATCTTCTCTAACTAAATCAGCTGCTGTTCTGAAACTGTATGAACAAGCATCTGAATTTTTGCCATAATTATCTGTAGAAAGCTCTTCTAGTATATTGTGATACATTTTTTGAAAGGGGAAGAGCTATTATACAACTTTTCTATTCATTGTTACCTCAAATTCGGTTTAGAACTAATTAGAAACTGGATTTGAAGTTAGTACCTGTGTACAGTGCTGTCTGAAACAGGCAGAAAATTTCTGAACTTTGAACAGCCGTAACTCTTAAATTAGGAAAGCAACCTATTCATATATATACATGTATGGAAATCTTAAAAACTCCTCTATCAACTTCATATTCAACGCTAAGGCTAAAACTCGCAATAACCAGGTCTATATTGAACTATCGCTTAAGGTGTCATAACAGTCAAGAATATGTACAGTTATGTATTCAGTTGCTGTTTGGATCGTAATTTCTAGTAGGATCGTCAAAAGACTTCATAATTTACATTTATGGAATCCTTAGTTTGTGTGTCACAAGTTTTCAATATATTGTTTCTGCAAATATGAATGTTTCTCTTTTTGAAAATTGTGGACAAAATCAGCAACATACAAAGAAAGCTCTGGCAAATTTCACTTAAAAATCTGGGAACTTGGTCGAACTTTAAAATTCCATATCTCCTCAACCAGAAGTGCTATGAGGGCAAGTAAATACTCTTTAGAAATCTTTGGATGTCCTTCAAAAGTTTTCTGTTCAACTCAAGACCAGAATCCTTTTCTAAGTTGGTGAAATTTGGAGGATCGCAGAAACTGTTCGGAATCAACCAAACTAGACAGCAATCTGTGTATTTCTGAATTTGAACCATAACTTGCAGACCTTACATCCAATAGGGTCATACGAGTAACCGTTGGAAATGTTAGTGAGTCAGCTACAATATTTTTAATTGGCTCCAGATCTTAATCGGTCATCTACCTATCCCAAATTGAGTTTCAATGCAAGGTGGTCAGTATGAAGTGAACCCCCATTTCTTCTGAATGCTGAATTTTTAGCAAACTTCAAAAATTCATATCTTTTGAACCAGGACTGTATGCATAGAAATAAATAAATTCTGGAATGCTTATTACACTGGATACAACTTTTTAAATAAGAATATTTCCACATTTTGAACAGAACGGTCTGAAAACTTTAGATCAAAACTGCTAGTTTTAAGTAGGTTCTGCTGTAAGTGCAGAAAAATCAGCTAACTTTAAAATAGAATAACATGAAAACCAGAGATTATCTAGAGGCAAACCAATACTTTTTGGAAAGGTTTTGAAGTGCACTTTAACTTTGTTATTCACCTCAAGATCTGATTTTGACATTTGCAGAACGAAAACTGAAGTTGCGTACAGGCTGGTCTGGTGGCATTCGAAACTGGATCAGTGTGTACATTTTGTTTTGGTTAGGTAAATGGTCTTCGACTTTATTTCGAGAAACTTTGAAACCACCAGGGTGTTGTGAATCAACCATTTACTGATGGAAATCGGGTGCTTGACTCGATCAAACCCCATTTCTTTTGATGGTCATGGTTGGGCCTTATTTATGTGACTTGCCACATCACATCTTGTGATGTTGAACGCAGGTCGCAATACAATGATAATATAATGTTCATAATAGCAGCAATTAATTCTCATCTTATGTGCAAGTATTAACTACGTCACAACTAAGTGAACAAGTGGTACTCAAAACCGCGAGGGACGGTGACTCGAATCAATGATACCCGGTGTCGGTACCCTAAAAACCATACACCCCCTGAGGTTACAAATATCTCAAGGGAAGGACATCTACTCAAATTGAAGACCCTCGGGGGCCCACTCGCCAGACGTAACCGGACCCGCTTCTCCAACATGGTTATCCCCTAGGTTGCCACGTGTACTGTCAGACCAGAGCTATTACCCGCAAGGGTGAAGCTCCGGGCTAGGTACTGAAACGGCACCTCCGGAGGTAACCCCTGACCGAGAGAAGCTCCGGACCTGACACGTGCCAGGCCGCCCCGGAGCTTCCCGCTTACCACAAGCAAGCTCCGTAGCTGCCACGTGTCCATACGTCGGAGCTGGCCGCTTCAAACCCCCGGGAGACGTTGTAACGGCTCCGGATCTCCAAAGGACAGCCGTAGACTTCAAGACCCGATTAGTTATCATTAATTCCACGTTAATGATATTTAATCGGATGATCTTAACACCTGTAACGGCACTGTCGGAGCCGTTACAGGGTTATTAACAACAATTAATCTCGTGTATCGATACTAATAACCGCCAGGGCCACATGTCGGGCCAGGCTGACTTGTAACGGTTTGTCCTTGTACTATAAAAGGACAAACCGACGATACACGGGGAGGACTCCTTCGAACACTCTGAAGCTCACAAGTTAATACAACACACACACACACCCGTGGAGTAGGGTATTACGCCCAGGCAGCCCGAACCACGTAAACCACTGTGTCACTCGTGGCCAATCGCATTTCACTTTCTTAAGTCTCCGCGCGCCCAAACCGAACCACAAACTCCTTCAACACTTTCATAGTGTCAGGGGATCTGCCGACTCCAACAGTCGACAGTTGGCGCGCCAGGAAGGGGGGCCTGAGATCTTCAAGAATGGTGAATTCTGCGGCTGGATCATCCAACGGGCAACCTGCTGCTCAAGCTGTCGGAGGCAATCCCTCCAACATGCAGCCACCGGCAGGAGCCTCAGTTCCAGCAGGAGTCACACTCCCACCACCACCATCTTCTCCGGCAAGACATGCCGGACGACAAGATGGTGCACCGGCGTCACCTTCTGCGCCGGCAAGTCGTGACAACCCAGAACACGCGCTCCATGCAGCGCGTGCTCTCCTCCAGCGACCACCACCTCCGGATGCATCTCAAGGTGCCATGGAGCAATGGAGAGCTGATGTTGAGCATTTGGTCGCAGCAGCAGCCGAACGCCTCAACAACCAGGGTCCACCTCCTTCAGGGCGGGCCCCGTCGCAGCGACGAACGTTGTCTGGAAGACTTGGTCCACATGTCTCCAACAACCGGAGAAGAGCTGCGTCACAGCAAGTGACGTCGTTGCCCTCTGGGGCACGACGTGCCCATACTGCATCTCGGCTTTCGACACACGACCTCCGGGCGGAGCTTGATCGCCGATACCGCCAACAGGATGGCCGTGTCCATATCGAGCGAGCTCGAGAAAGACGAGATGCTCAAGACCTTTCTACTCTGGAAGGAGTAGGAGGAGGCTGTTCTGCCCTAGCCATGCACTTGCGCATGGTTAGATGGCCACAGAAGTTCTGGCCTCAAGGAAGCTTCGACATTATTTCCAAGCTCACAAAGTCTCGGTGGTAACCTCATATCCACTTCGAGCGATCCTGCATAATCCCAATTCAACTGGGAATATTGCAAAGTGGGCAGCGGAACTGGCTGAATTCGACCTCGAATTCATTCCAAGACAAGCAATCAAGAGTCAAGCGTTGGCAGATTTCGTGGCAGAATGGACTCCCTCTCCATTAAACCCTGGGGGCCCCAGCGAGCAGAAGACGGAACCACAAGTTCCGGCCTTCACTAAGCCTCACTGGACCCTTTACTTCGACGGCTCCATGCAGAAGTAGGGAGCCGGAGCTGGAATCCTTCTCCTCGCACCAACCGGGGAGAAGGTGAAATACATGGTGCACCTTGACTTCAAGGCAACCAACAACATGGCGGAGTACGAAGCACTCATCTATGGATTAAAGGTGGCACTATCATATGGTGTCAAGCAGTTGCTGGTCAAAGGAGATTCACAACTTGTCATCAAACAGGTGAAGGGTGAATGCTCCTGCAATAATCTCCAGTTGGCTGCTTACCTCCTTGAAGTCCAGAGGCTTCAGAAGGACTTCGAAGTCCTAGACCTTCACCATGTTCAGCGTGCTCACAACGCTGAAGCTGACGAACTCTCGACCAAGGCGTCAACCGGAGCTCCGGCTCCTGACGGAACCTTTGTCCGGAGGTTGTCAAAACCCACAGTTCAGCCTGCCGAACTGAACGAAGGGGGCGAGATCAGCATCCCGAAGCTGACAGTCCCGATGGCCCTGTTACCATGGCAGCCATCAAGGGTCGTAGGTGCTGCCGGAAGCTCCGAGCAACCCAGCACGCGAGACTCAAATGCTCAAGTCAGTTCCGATGCATGGATCTCGGAGATCCGGAACTACTTGAAAGACAACATCCTTCCTGACGATGATGTATCCGCTGACCGGGTAGTCAGATTGGCTAAAAGATACACGTTGGTAGAAGGGGATCTCTACCGGCGCGGTGCCAACGGCATCCTAATGCGGTGCATCACAAGGGAAGAAGGCTGCGAGCTCCTCGCAGAAATCCATGGAGGTGAGTGTGGGAACCACGCGTCTTCCCGCACGCTGGTCGGAAAAGCCTTTCGGCACGGCTTCTACTGGCCTACAGCGCTCCAGGATGCCACTGAGCTAGTGAAGAAATGCCAAGCATGCCAATTTCATGCAAAGCAAATTCATACACCTGCTCAGTCCTTACAAATGATACCTCCTACATGGCCTTTCGCTGTGTGGGGGATGGACATCTTGGGACCCTTCCCAAGAGCCGTCGGAGGTTACAAGTTCCTGTACGTCGCCATCGACATGTTCACCAAGTGGCCGGAAGCTACTCCTGTTGTGACGATCAACAAACAATCTGCAATCAATTTTCTACAATCTATCGTGAGCAGATTCGGAGTCCCAAATAAGATCATCACTGATAATGGGACTCAGTTCACAAGCTCCGCATTTCAAGGATATTGCGAAGACCTCGGCATACAAGTTTGCTACGCTTCCGTAGCTCATCCTGCCAGCAATGGGCAAGCCGAGAGAGCAAACGCAGAGATCCTTAAAGGACTCAAAACGCGCACTTATGAGCGTTTGAAAAAGCACGGAGCCAATTGGATCGAAGAGCTTCCGCCCACTCTATGGGCCAACAGGACTTCTCCAAGTCGGGCAACCGGAGAAACACCCTTCTTCCTGGTGTACGGAGCTGAAGCGATCCTTCCTCCGGAAATCACCTTGGGTTCCCTCCGAGTCCGGACCTTCGACGAAGCCGCGCAGGACCAGCTCCGGCGTGAAGACCTAGACCTCCTCGAGGAGGGAAGGTGCCAAGCAGCTGTTCGGAATGCCCGATACCGCCAAGCTCTACGGCGTTATCACCAGCGGCATGTACACAACCGATAGCTTGAGGAAGGCGATCTGGTGCTACGGAGAATACTATCCAGAGAAGGGCAAAACAAACTCTCCCCCGGCTGGGAAGGGCCCTTCCGAGTGATCAAAGTATCCCGTCCCGGAAGCGTTCGCTTGGCTACTGAGGATGGGACACCTCTCCCAAATCCTTGGAACATCGAGCACCTCCGTAAGTTCTACACTTAATTCCACGGAGGTGAGTCTTAAGTAACTTGAAATGTATGTTATAGAGTCATTGTACAGAGTCGGGTAGTTCCTCCGGGAGAGTGGCCGGATCTTTCCCGAAAGGTTTGGAGAGCTCATGCAACAATTGATACAGTCTCCGGACTAGAAGTGTGGCTAACTACCCTGGGTCAAACAAGAAACCAAACACACTTAGCCTGGTTCCGTACCCTAAGAGTGTACCTGTTTCCCCTGTACCCCGGACCTATAATGAAAGACATCTTCATGTGAAATAGACTCCACGTGCATTCATTTTTGCATAAGGCTCGACATTTTTATTTTTCTCTTTCTTGTCTATAACAGAAACGTGCAATTCTTAAGAAGTTCTAGTTTAACCGGTTTATGTACGATTTGAGTTGAATTGTCGGATTTTTTAGATTTAAATGTCGTCTGTGGCCAACTCGCCTGAAAGCCGCCAAGCCACTCTAGGGCCGGAGTGCGCTATCGACTTAGCTTGGTCAAGCACCCTAAGTACGCCACTCTACCTACATCCCGGCAGGCCAAAGTAAGGTGGGTCCATGGACAATTGGATCTAAAAGAAAAGACAATTCATCCAATTGTACTAAAAATCGTGTTCAACTTGAAATTCTCTTGAGAACCGTAAGCCGCGACGAAGTTATAGATAAGGAACGAATTTTACTATTTTTCTTGGCTTAAGTGTGCAGGAAAAATGAACCCTATGTTAATGGAGAAAACTGGAGCTAACCAAGCTCCGACTCCCACCAGGGTGTCAACCACCGGCGTTAACTTAAAGATGGTGAGAATACTCTATCACTAGAATCTGTTGCCAGCAAGCCAGGCGTGGCAAGGGTCATTGCCGGAGCTACTAAGCTCCGACACCTTGAAGTATTAACTATCGACACTCAACGTGTTGGTAGAGGCTATTGCCGGAGCTACTAAGCTCCGACGATGGACAGTGCCGGAGCTTCTAAGCTCCGACGACTTCAAGGGACCTTCACTATCGAAAACTTCGGACCTAAACTATACGAGTTCGAAGCAAATTTGTCTTCAACAAAACTCAACATCCTTTTGGTACATGTCCACAATCAAATTGTGCACATCTACCAGGGGGCCAAGTGAAGACAAAGATGTTGAAGACAAAAAAATGAAATTCGCAAAAAAGTGAGGATTTCATTTCATTTGAAGATCGGAGATTACATCTGGGGACAAAGGATTAAAAAATTGAGGAAGAAGAGAAGATACAAGTAAAGGCTAAGAGAGATGGTCCTAGACCCTATGGAAGAACTCAGCGACCTTCCGAGCGACCTCCGACACGCTGGCTCGGGTAGCTTCGCCTTCTCCTTCGATGGGGCCTTCAAGCACCGGGTCCAGAGGGAATCGAGGGTTCCGGCTAGTGTAGCACGTCAACACATACTCTGTGACGTTCCTAGCCAGGGATTGCCCCTCGACCTCCAGCTGGTCCGCGATGACGTCGCCCACCTTGGAGAGCTTGCTGCCCGCAGCGCTCAACGCTTGCAACGCAAGGTCCGGCTCCGGCTCCGGATCATCCGGGAGCACGGGGCTGAAACCCATCGGCGCTAGCGCATTGTCGGCCTTGCTCAGGAACTCCCAAATTTGCAGGGAGTCCGTCTTCCTCAGGCCCTTCATCTCTTCCAGGGACCTCCGGGCCGCCGCCAGCTCCGAATTCTCGCGGGAAAGACGCTCGACTTCTTTGGCGTTTTGGTGAATCTTCGCAGCAACCCGCTTCTCAAGTCTTCCGAGCTCCTCCTCCCGGAGGTGGATCTTGTTCCGGCGGTCGACCAGGTCTTTCTCCCTAGCCTCTATTTTCATCTCCCGGGCGACGAGGGCACACTCGTACTCGTAGAGTTCCTGCCCCCGCACCCAGGTCTTCTCCTCCTCCTCGAGGCAGCGCTCTTCCAATTTTTTAGTGCGCTCCTCGATACCCTTGTCCGCCAGAGCTGTCTTCTCGGCGAGCTCTTCTTCACGTCGCAAGACGTCATCCCGTAGCTCCAGGAGTTTTTGCTCCTCATCCTCGAGCCGCTTTTCCCTTCCCTCAAGTGCCTCTCGGCGCTTGATGAGTGCGGTGCTGATGGCTTCGAGTTGATCAAACCGAGCGTTGGCCGCGTCGTTAGCAGCCTTAGCTTGGTCATGGTACTCCCGGGATTGGGCGTCGAGGTTGTGAGTCATGCTCTCCCTCTCGTCCAGCATCTCACCCCAGAGCTCCAGGCGGACCTTCTCCCGCCTGATCCATTCCTTGTCATCTGCAATCCTCGACTGCGCCAGCTTGGTCTCGAATTGGAGTCGATTACGCCACCTCCTAAGGGTTTGGCGCTCCTCTTCAAGAGCCTTGCTGTCGTGGAAGAAGGCTAGTTGGACTTGACGTAGACTGGAGCAAGCGTTGTCGATGGACATCGACAGCGAGATGGGCTCCGGACCTTCTGTGGTCTCCTCCGCTGGTTCCAGCGGGTCTTCACTTGCAAAAATTGGGTCCCACTCTACGAGAGTGGAACCCCGAGCTTCCAAGGCACTAGGGCACTCCTCCGGGATGGCCTCAGTCGCCACCGAAGAAGGTCCTGCCACCAAGCCTTCATTTGCCCCCTCGGGCTGGGGGCCGGCGACTTCGTTCAGGCACTCTGGCTCCGCCACGGGTACCATCGACGTCGTCGCCTCCAATGGCTCCGGCCGGGACACTTCTTCTGAGGGAGGCTCAAGCTCCCTCACCCCTTCGACCACCGGCTCTGCGGCCGGCGCTCCAGCAATCACCGGCTCTGCAGCCGGCGCCTCCACAACCACCGGCTCTGCAGCCGGCTCTCCAATAATTACCGGCTCTGCGACCGGAGCTTCGGAAGTAACCGGCTCAATTGCCGGAACCACTTCAACTTCCGGCTCGCATGCCGGGGCTTCAGCTACCTCCGGCTCAACCGCCGGGGCTTCAGCACTTTCCGGCTCTGAAGCCGGGACCGCTACTTCCTCCGACTCAACAGCCGGAGCATCTACTTCTGCAGCACCAGGGCCCGGAGCTTCAACCTCCGGAGCGGGTGCCGCTGGCGCATCTTCAATCCCGTGGTCCGGCGCTACCACGAGAACTTCTGGAGACGAGTCGAGGTCCATGACCACGACAGCCGGCGACGGAGCTGTCGCAGCCTCCGCTTGGGGCGGCACCGGAGCTGGAGCAGAAGCCCCCGCAGCCTCAGACACTGTGGCCGAGGACGGAGCTTCACTCCCCTTCTTGGGAACGCTGCAGATAAAGAACGAAGAAATTGAGCAAACAGATGCTACAATTAAAAGTTAATCGAGGTAAGAAAGAAAAATTACCTTGGGAGGTTCACGCACCAGCTTGCGCGGAACCTCTTTCCCGGACGTTCCGGGCTGGCCACGGTCGGTGTAGGGGCTCCGGAAGGATTCCCAGGACTTGCCGTGGCCGCGGGCGTTTCCCGGGTTGGAGCTCTCCTTGACCGGGAGGAACTCCTGGACCTGGAGGCCCTCACCGCTTCTCGAACCGGAGTCGCCTGTCCGGAGCTGGCACCTCCGGAGGGACCCACCACGGGGACAGCCGCACTCCGGGAGGATCCCACCGCCGGAACAGTAGCGCTCCGAAAAGACCCCACCACGGGGACAGACGCTACAGCGGCGGAGGATCTTCCTTCCTGAGGACGGGGAACTGGCGAGGAAGTAGCCAGCCCGACGGACCTTCCGTCAGCATGTCGCAGCTTCCTCTTCCGGCTCTCCGGCTCCTCCGCCAACTCCTTGCCCTTGCCGGTGACCTCAGCTCTTGGCTGAGAGACAGGGGCGGAGCCGCCTTCCGACAACCCGGTGATCGCCAACCGGGCGGTTGATCTTCTCTCGACGACACCAAGGTCGTCAAGCGCGGGCATCTTCCGCCGGAGCTCCCTACTGAACTCCATTTCCACGTTCAGGGGGAGGAAAGCCGGCGGCGGAGTCAAGTACTCTCCGTCAACATCGATGCCGTACTGGAATTTCTTGAGGTGAAACTCCAAGGACTTCCCCACCATGCTGGACTTCAACCCGGTCTCAACCCGGTCTTCGTCCATCACGCTGTTGAGGGCCCAGGCGAGCTTCTCCCTCCTCTTCAGCGGTGCCCACCTGTTGGACAGGAAGTTGCAGAACACCGCCTGGGGAGTCAATCCTCCCTCCACACATTGGCGGATCATGGACAAGACGGGGTCGAAAGCTGCCGCCAGCACCGGAACTTCGCTCCACACCGACGTGTCAATGCCGGGCAGACCGTCTGGCAACTCCAACCGCTCTTGCTCCTCCACCCGGACTACTACCCAATCTTTCTTCCAGTCATCCCACTTCCCGGAAGGGAATGACCGGAGGTACTTGAACAGGCACTTCTTGCGCTTCACAAAGTAATAGAAGCCAAGGTACTCGTCGCTTCGGCCGGTGGTTTGGACGGTGAAGAAGGTCCGGAAGAGCTCGATGCGGGGAGGAATGCCCACCCACATCTCGCAGAAGTGGACAAAGATGGACACAAGGAGGATGGAGTGAGGGCCAAGGTGGTATAGCTGCAGACCATAGAAGTCCAGCAGCATCAAGAAGAAGGAAGAAAACGGTGGGATCAGCCCCACCATGGCGTACGATGAAAAGTACACCATCTCGCCGGAGTGCTCCTTTTTAAAGGGAAGCTCTCCGCCGGCGCGGACCGAACGGTTGAAGAAGTCCGACGACCACCCCATAAGGGCTCGGACCTTCTTCAGATCGCTCTCCGTCTTCAAACGACTCTCACGCAGACCCAACTCCATCGCAGCACAGCTAGGCAAGAGAAGAGGAGCAAAGCACGAGTTGGGAGTTTGAGTGCAAGAACAGATGGAAAGCGTAAAGAACTCCCGACTGTGCGCTTTCCTTCTTAAGTAAGCCCTCGCAACGCTTGGATGGAAACTGCAGGGGAGTCAAGGATACTACTCAAGAATTCAACCCAGCCGATGACAAGAGGGCCCAGGACCACCCTGACGATCAAGTCGAGGTTCTTACCCAGGGGAACAGTTGTCATCACGAGGCGGGAAACCCAAAGGCGGCGGACTGACAGGGCGCGCGGAACCGATACGGTTTTCGTATCGGGAACCGGCGACCTTCAATTGCGAGAGATCCGCACGTCAAAGATCTTATCTGCCGCCTGAGGTGCGCCACGCGTCGGGACTTAACCGTAAAGCCCCGCCAAAGGCACCTCCGAAGACCCTTGAATACCCAGTTCAAGAGTCGCAAATGTGGACCCACCTCCGACGGAATGACTTCATCCCGTTGGCCTTCCCCGGAGGTAGGTCCAGGGGGCCACTGTCGGTACCCTAAAAACCATACACCCCCTGAGGTTACAAAGATCTCAGGGGAAGGACATCTACTCAAATTGAAGACCCTCGGGGGCCCACTCGCCAGACGTAACCGGACCCGCTTCTCCAACATGGTTAGCCCCTAGGTTGCCACGTGTACTGTCAGACCAGAGCTATTACCCGCAAGGGTGAAGCTCCGGGCTAGGTACTGAAACGGCACCTCCGGAGGTAACCCCTGACCGAGAGAAGCTCCGGACCTGACACGTGCCAGGCCGCCCCGGAGCTTCCCGCTTACCACAAGCAAGCTCCGTAGCTGCCACGTGTCCATACGTCGGAGCTGGCCGCTTCAAACCCCCGGGAGACGTTGTAACGGCTCCGGATCTCCAAAGGACAGCCGTAGACTTCAAGACCCGATTAGTTATCATTAATTCCACGTTAATGATATTTAATCGGATGATCTTAACACCTGTAACGGCACTGTCGGAGCCGTTACAGGGTTATTAACAACAATTAATCTCGTGTATCGATACTAATAACCGCCAGGGCCACATGTCGGGCCAGGCTGACTTGTAACGGTTTGTCCTTGTACTATAAAAGGACAAACCGACGATACACGGGGAGGACTCCTTCGAACACTCTGAAGCTCACAAGTTAATACAACACACACACACACACCCGTGGAGTAGGGTATTACGCCCAGGCGGCCCGAACCACGTAAACCACTGTGTCACTCGTGTCCAATCGCATTTCACTTTCTTAAGTCTCCGCGCGCCCAAACCGAACCACAAACTCCTTCAACACTTTCATAGTGTCAGGGGATCTGCCGACTCCAACAGTCGACACCCGGAATACATGACACGTACGCCCGTACTGGAAGTCACATAGGTGCACTACACGGACATCGTACGCAGCCACCTTTCTCAAGTTCCTCCCAAGTTGAATCGATTCAATCGTGTAGGACAGTATTCCCATTCACGATGCACCTTTTTGCTGTGAAGATGTCATGAGCAAGTTTCCGTCTATTGTGCTGCGGCCTAAAGCCTGAGGCAATCGAAAAAGTCTGAACAAAGGCTTCCCAAGGTACATCGGTTTCCTGGACCCCATATATCCAGTATGACACCGATATAGTTTGAACTTGCTCAGCAAGGCGGCATACGAATCGGTCCTTAACTGACACAGGCAGGACTACGCACCCAAGACCATGTCTTGCTGCATCCTACGCCCCTACCCGGTCTAATATTCAGATTACTACTCCATTTCTTTGAACCAATCCCGTGCGAAAAAGTCCTAGCCATGCGAGTAGATTCAAACTACTCAACTTCTACCGAATCGTATACAACATTTAGCATAGCATAGTCTACATGATGACTTAACAACTACCCAAATACTCCATGGGGTGATCTGGTCATGCAAGTGGATTTTCAATCACCTTAGACCTAATGCACATAACTAACCTTAGACATAGGTGATACAAATCAAAATTTTGTAATAGCGCTTAAATTCAAACCGGGGCTTGCCTGGCTGAGAGACAGTATCAAAGTTAATCTTCAGAGGAATGACTTCAAGCAGCTCTGGGGTTCTCTTGAGCTCGGCAACTAATCGATATGCAAAGAATTATGCAAGTGAATCAATATCGGTATTATAATATAGTTCAAAGGAAAGACAGTTAAGTATATGAAATTAAGACCACTGGTTCTGGAAATTTTATAGAGGATACTAGGTACAATGAGTGAGGTTCTGTCCAAAACTAGGAACCCTTCCCAGAATTTTTATGGACAATCTGAGACTTTAACATGGCCAAAAGTGGATTTTATGTTTAGAGAAGGTCAATAGTGACTCAAAAAAATTTGTTTCATAATTTTCGAAGCATTATACTGTCATATATTGAATTTATAAGTTTGGGCAATTTGCTGAAATGTTTCTGGACATTTTGGAATTTTCAGGTACATATAGGTTGGAAACAAAATTTGGCTATTCTAATCAACTCAAATGGACATGAAACTTTTACTGAAACTTAAGGGAATTATTTGGAATGATTTTTCCAAGTTTTAGAATTTTTGAATGTATGTAGAACCAGTAATAAATTCCAATAGCATTTTGTTTCATGGAATTATTAAGGTCAAATTATTGATTTTCATACAGATCCATGGCAACCACTTGAAATTATGGATCATGCTGGTTCCAAAAAAAATTTATTTGGGAATTTTTGGACAAGTATTCAAAGAGATATAGATTTTCTAAGTTCAACATAGAATCCGCACAGAGAAAATGGTCTAACTCATTTACCGTGGGCCCTACTGGCAGGGTTGTCTTCAACCTCCAGCAGGGGCGCTCGACCAGCGGCTGAAGTACCTTGGGTGAGCTTGATTTCAATCATTTTTGCACCAATTGGGATGAGATTTTCACCAAATTAACCGTAAAAACAAGGAGAACATGATTATGGATCAAAACTGTGGATAAATTGGCCAGAGGTTGGGCCTCGACTGAGAACAGCACTATTTTAAAAGGCGTTGGGGAAAACTCGTGGAACTCAGCAATTCACCGATGGATGCTACTGAAATTTGACTGACTTGTGCGTCATGAGGTGGTGAATAACATTCATGAACAAATTGGAAATTGGTTGCACCTAGAAACGGAATTTAATCGACGACCTAGTGACATTGGTATGAACTAGCTTCAATAAAATTTGAAACTAGCGAGCAAGGAGTCATGGCTTGGCCTGAAATTTATGAGTAGCCTCTATGTGAGTTGGTGCACCTTTTATCTCCAAGGGTCGAGCTGAGATGACTGCTGTATTGTTAGGATGACGGTGGAGCAGAGGGCGACCTCCACGGTGGCCGGAAATCGTCGCCGGAAGACTTCAAAATAATGAGCGCACGAGTGAGGAACTAGTGAGCTGGACAGGGGAGAAGGAAGAGCAGAACATTGTGCATCTTTTTGCTTCTTACGGGGAGGTGAGAATCGGCCAGGAACAGCTGCTGCAAGGGAGCACAAGTGAGGTGGTTGCTGGGGAAAAATAAAAACAGATGAGGAGAAGTCTTGCTGCTGTGTTGCACCATGAGCAAGTGAAAGGATCAGCTCTCACCTTATCTGCAGCTCAGCTGGCTTCACAACGAAGGCATGAAGCAAGCACACGGGTAGCTGGGTGGATTTTGCATGCCGTGAGGTTTTGCTCTGTGATGAAACAGAGGAAAACAGAGGAGAAGTCCATGACAGGTGGGTCCTACTGCTTTCATCCTTATCTTCACTGGACAGTCAATTTCCCCCACCTAGATTCATCCAAAAATTGCCAGATATTTGTTGGAAGTCCAACTTAAATATGGAGAATTAAATTCTGAGTTCAGATTATTAATTTGACAATGTTTCATTCAAATTCAAACATTAATTCGAATTTGAGTGGAATTCAATGTAGCCATTGAATTAAATTGTAAACATGATTCAAAAATTATGAAAGTTTGCAGGGAGACTATTCGAAATATTAGGAATCCAATGGTTAACTCAGATTTGTATTTTGTTTAAGTTTGAACAGTAGCTAAGTTTAAAATTTTGAATTCTCTCCAATAGGTTTGAAACTGATTTGATTTTTGGAACTTGATATTGTGATTTCTTTTCTAAACTTGGGTCTCCTAGCTGAGATGATCCTCTAAAATTTAGATATTTTACATTCCTTCCCCCTTAATGGAATCTCGTCCCGAGATTATAAAGAAGAGACGAAACTAAGAGACAAATTACCGGATTTGAGATGATAAGAAATCCGGATAGTTGGAGCGGAGATATTCTTCAGTTTCCCATGTAGCTTCCTCAGCGGTATGGTTGCTCCATAACAATTCATAGAACCACAGCGTGCGGTTCCGCGTTGTTTGAGTCTTCTCGTCGAGGATCTGAATCGGATGTTCAGAGTACATCAAATCCGGTTGCAATTTGCCGATTTCCTCCGTGTTGACTATAGCTGTGAACTTGAGACATTTCTGGAGCTGAGATACATGGAAAACGTTGTGTATACCAGCGAGAGATGCCGGTAATTCCAATCCATAAGCCACAGGTCCGCACTTCTCTATGATAGCAAACAAAACAATAAACCTACAGTACTACAAAAAGCATTTTTACAGGTGCCTCAAATTTTCAAACACAGGCGGTCCTTAAAAATATGCGACTGTGATGACGAATGATATAATAACCGCCTGTGATAAAAGAACAACACAGGCGGATTTTAAAGAACAACCGTCTGGGTAAATACATGATCTTCACAGGCGGTTCTTAATTAAGAACCGTCTGTAATGCAATGAACTTCACAGGCGGATTTTAAGAAACAACCGCCTCGGTAAATACATTATCTTCATAGCTGGTTCTTAATTAATAACCGCCTATAATGTAATGAACTTCACAGACGGTTCTTAATTAACAACGACCTGAGAAGATCATGTATTTTCAGTGGCGGTCATTGTTTAAGAACTGTATGTAGTTGTTCAATTATCACAAGCGGTTTTATTGAAATTACAGGGATGTAGTCGTTACAATTATCACAACCGTATGTAGTTGTTGCATGGAAAATTGTATCAGGAAAAAACACAGATGAGCGGATACTAGTACAGTAATGCATTATAGGAAATACTCGATCACCAGTGAGGCTGGCTTAATTCTGATAATACACCATTAGAGGCTTTACAATTGTTCAAAGATAATTTCTTTACAAACTGAGATCAAAAATCATGCTACATTCATTGTAGATCAATGATGAAGCTCCCATCGATCAATCTAAATTGTACCGTCCTGCTTGCTCCCGAACACGTCTCTTATATTCCGTTGGATCCTGAAAATATTGACATTATTTAAATTAACAAATGTCTAAGGAGGAATGAATAACCTACATTGGTCACTAAGTCAAAGTGTCATCTAACCTTGATAAGTAGATTATGGGAATCATTTTCAACATCAGGCACATTTGGCTGATGCAGCAAACGCTGAACTTTAAGTAGTATAGTTTTGATTGTAAAAGCACTGCACCACCCCTATGAAATATAATTTAAGCAATATAAGAAACCAATTCAAATAAGTTCGACAACAATTATAAGTAATAATTACATGAACAAAATAGGTCTATCATACAGTCTCTTGATCAAGAATCCTGATGTAGAGTGCTCCCGAACAATGGACATTTGGGTGGAAGAACCCAATTGGAAAGGCGCATCTTGGAGGCACCAAGGGATAGTCCTCAGAGAAGGAGATTGTCAGGGGGTAGTAACCATCTTCCCATTCAGTCTGCAAAAGAAATTTATTAATAGGAGGACGATGGTTAAACTCATATTATGCTTGTTCTTCATGACTTACCCCTTCTTTACCAGGGACGATGCACTGCCACTTCAATAAATCTCCCGAATCAGGCTTCGCAGAGAAACCCTACGCGGAGAAATTGAAAATACCAAAAACAAACAAGATGGAAAAACAAACTACTGTTAAGTTCATCAGTCCATTATAGATACATATGTATATACAACCATGCGACCGGTGTGCCATATGTACATACATGGGGATGGTTCTTGCGCCACGCCAAGCGCTCCACCTTCAATCGGCTACACACCCGAGACATCATTATCTGAAAGACCAAACTTCCAAATTATTGAGTCCAAACGAATATGTACACAAATGCAAAAGGACACAATCCATATACCGACATTGTTCTAAGTTGATTTCAGAAGATACAAATATATACAATATATATATATCATCTCGCATTGCTATATACATTTTTTCCAGCATTGACATCTTCGTGCATATAGGGTTTCAAATTCTTTTTAATGCTTCTCTCTACGCGCTTGATGTTTTCTGGTTTGGTGAAAAGGTACATCTCTTCATACTGATTATGTTCCTCTTCATTATCTCCCACATTCTCAACCCCAACAATATTTTGCTTTCCAGAAACAACTACGTGCAACTTCTCAGTTTCTGGATCTTGAACATAAAAAAACTTGTGCAACATTATCGGCGAGAACCCACAGGTCATCTTTGTAACCCACTTTGTTCAAGTCTACCAGTGTCAGCTCGTAATTGTCCACTTTCAAACCATCAGGATGTTTGACCCATTGGCACTTAAATACAGGTATTACCATTCTTTCGCCATAATCGAGTTCCCATATTTCCTCTATGAACCCGAAGTATGTGGTCTTCTGCCCTTGTGAATCATAAGCCTCAATACGAACACCAGTATTTTGTTAAACACTCTTACTGTCTTTTTCTTTAGTGTAAAATGTGTAACCATTGATGTCATATGCTTGCCATGATGTTACCAAAGCAGATGGGCCAGAAGCTAACTTCTTCATTGTTGCCTCTTCTATAGTGTTTCCGTATGATATATTTTGTCCATTAACCATTCAGTAAAACATCTTCTGTGCTCTTTCATGATCCAGTCCTCTGTGCGGTCTTGGTTTTTATCACGAAGCTCAATTTGGTGTTCCTCGATGTACGACTCAGCTATTGCGAGCTGTTGTAGTACACCAAAATGTGCACGGTGTACATTCTTGTAATCTTGAACAAAAAAAGTTTTCTTACCCACTTTGCCTCTCCCACGTAGTCTACCCTCATGTACCGGTATAGGCACACTTATCGATTTTCCATCTTTGATGTAATCAGCGCAACCCTCAATCACTTCTTCAGTGGTGTATCCTTCCATAATTGAACCCTCTGGGTGAGCACGGTTCCGCACATAACCTTTTAATACTCTTAAATATCTCTCCAACGAAAACATATGATGTAAATATAGTGGCCCCAATGCTTTTATCTGATCAACAAGATGTATGATTAGGTGTACTTGCATATCAAAAAAGGATGGTGGGAAACACATCTCAAGCTTGCACATTGTCTTGACGATGTATGTTTTCAGATAGTCTAAATTCTCACGTGCTATCACCTTTTGCGATATTGCATTGAACAAGTAACACAAACGTGTGATGACAACTTTTATATGCTCTTGTTTGATTACTCTTATTGCAATGGCAAGGAAAACTGTCATCATCATGTGACAATCATGAGAATTATAACCGAATAAAGACAAGTCTTTCATCGAGACTAGTTTGCGGATATTGGATGAGAAACTCGTGGGCACTTTGATCCCACGCAAGCATTCGCAAATTGCTTTTTTCTCTTCAAGCGTCAAGTTGTAGCTGGCTGGGGGAAGGTAATGCTTCCCGTTCGCCTTTTCTACTGGATGAATCTCTGGTCTCAAATCAAGATTTACTAGGTCCATATGTGAATTTAATCCGTCCTTTCTTTTCCTCGGCATGTCCAGCAAGGTCCCAATGATGCTGTCAAATACATTCTTTGTAACGTGCATCAAATCAATACTATGGCAAAATTCCAGATTCTTCCAATACGGAAGATACTTGAAAAAAATTGATTGTTTCTTGAAAGCCATGTCAATTGTATCATCCGAAGATTTTTTCCCTTGCCGAAAGAAATATGAATGTTCTTGACCATTCCAAACACAAGTTTTCCACTGTAAGGTTTCGGTGCAATATCTTTTTCGATTTGGTTATCAAATTGTTCTTTCATCTTCATATACTTGTGTGTATCTGTCAAGAACCATCGATGTCTCATGTACACCGTCTTTCTGGATGAAGTGAGGTATAGAAATCCAGTTCTATCTACGCACCTAATGCAACCTTTCTTCCCTTTCATTTGTCCCGATAATGTGAATAGTCGGGGATAATCATGCACGGTAACGAATATCATTGCTCTTAGCGTGAAATACTCCCGCTTGAACTCATCCCATGTACGTACCCCTTCATTCCACAATTTCTCCATATCTTCCATTAAAGGTTCCAAGAACACATCAATTTCGATGCCGGGTTGTTTCGGACCGTGGATAAGAACAGATAATATGATATATTTCATTTTGTGACACAACCACGTCGGTAGGTTGTACATCGTTAAGACCACAGGCCATGTGCTGTGTATGCTCCTTTTTTCACCAAACGGATTCATTCCATCTGTACCCAAGGCAAACCTCACATTTCTGATTTTCTTCGCAAATTCTGGATACTGAATATCAAACTTTTTCCACTGCGTTGCATCACCAGGGTGTCATATATGTTTTTCATTCTTCTTGCGTTGCTCGGAATGCCAACGCATAAGTTCAGCCTCCCTAGGGTTTGAGAACAAATGCATCAAGTGATCAATTACCGGAAGGTACCACATCACCAAGGCATGAATTTTCCTCTTATTCTTCCCGTCTGCATCGCCAGAAGTATCGTCATCATCACCTTCAGGACCAATAATAAACTTATTATTCTTCTGAGTCTTTTTCATGATGGTAACATACTGGTGATTGTAGTCCTTCTTATATCCACTGACACCATAAATGGGGCATCTAGTTGCGAGCTCATGCTCTTTGCGATACAAAATACAATGGTTCACACAAGCGTGTATTTTTGTCACACCTAGTGCCATCGGGCAAAGAAGTTTCTTCACCTTATAAGTGCTTCTGGGCAGTTTATTTGGATTTGGAAGAATTTATGCCAGAAGATTCAAAAGATCAGAGAAACTACAATCGGACCATCCGTGCGTAGCTTTCAACTTTAGTAGTTCTAAGACTGCACGCAATGTAGTAAACTCTTTATCACAACCGTTTGATTCATCATATAAAAGCTCTGTCGCCGCATTCTGCAATGTCTCCATTTTACTTAAACCTTTGCTTGCACCCATAGAAGTCAGTACATATGGTTCAATGTGATGCAACATCTCCTCACAATCGAATCATCATCATCTTCACCAGCTTGATTGTCACTACCATCATCGATATGAACATTATCATCATCTGAGCCTCTCTCATCATCTTTATCCACATCATGTGTATCTAACTCACCATGCTCTGTCCATATTGTGTACTTATTTTTGAAACCTCTTTTGACCAAATGAGATTATATTAGAATATTATCCGTCAAAGCAATCTTATTTTCGCAGTTGATACATGGACATAATATGTCATCTATCTTTTACAACTTCGCATGTCTCTTGGATGCTTCAATAAAATTTGCAACATTATGAATGTACATAGGATCGGTTCTTGGCATGTTATACATCCACGCTCGACGGTCCATGCTTCAATAATAGATTTTTTGTCAGATTTATAAAATTTGGCCACAAATATTCTCTAAAGGTCTTCTATAAACTAAATTTATAGAGACATAACAAGTATGATTAGGGCGACTAATGTAGGAGACGGGCGACGTCTTGAGGCGGACGGAGTCAAAGGGGGAAACAGGCCCAACAGCATGGGCTAGGTCTGGGTGGAATCCGGTCCGTTATATCTTGACGTCGGATCCCATCCAACGATGGTAACTAAATGGGTGAGTTATAAAACCATCTCCTTAGAAAGCTAACCCTAATCACTCCTTCGAAATATATGCAAGCAGGAGGTATGCACACACAAGTAGCATATTGAAAAGGAAAACACATAAAACTATAATTACAAGTTCGGGTAAACTTCATGCATCTTATATATATTACAATAGCATCTGTTAATTGAACATCATATTCATGTCACATAATAGATACAAAAGGAAACAATCCATATAGTCCATACATCAATATACCAGAACACAATCCATACAGTGCTTACACATGCAAAAGGACAGAATCCATATACCAGAACACACAAAACTAACAGCTTATCAGCTAATGAAAATATACAAAGAAAAAGTAAGGAAAATACATTTACCTTGCATCTATTAATTAAACAATAGCATCTTATATATATTACAATAGCATCTATTAATTAAACATCATATTCATGTCACATAATAGGTACAAACTACAATAAGCTTATTACAATATAGTCCATACATCAATATATAAAAGACCAAACTAGCAGAACACACAAAAAAGAAACAATCCATATAATCCATACATCAATATACCAGAACACAATCCATACAGTGCTTACACATGCAAAAGGACAAAATCCATATACCAGAACACACAAAACTAACAGCTTATCAGCTAATGAAAATATACAAAGAAAAAGTAAGGAAACTACATTTACCTTGTAGAGGCATCAGCACGATGGGCCAGCTGGGTGGAGAAGTGTCGGTGCAGGTTGAGCGGCGGCGCGGCAGTATGGGCTGGGCGGCGGAGCGGCGGCGCGGCACAGGGGAAGTTCAACAGCCTTGTGGCGTCGATATAAATTCTCTAGGGTTGCGTTTTGACTGCGGTGAGGGGTCCTTATATAGACGTCGGTTTTTCACAGGTGGTTTTTAACTTTATCTCAGGCGGGTTTTACTTACCAACAATCTGAAAAGATATTTAATCAAGAATATTAATTAAGAAGTAAATATCTTCACAGGCTGTTGGTACTTAATAACTGCCTGAGAAAATGTTTATCTCGGGCGGGTATTACTTACCAACCGTCTGAGATAATGCCAACTGAACAAAATATTTTTAAAACTTGTATAGCTGACATTGTAATGTTTTGGTAAATATCAAATTAATTTCTACTCACATATTATTCACATTTGTGTATCTCATAAAAAAAAGTTCCTTCACTCAAAATTGTTGGTATGAACATATTTGTATAATTTATACATGTATGAATTTTTTTAAATTTTTTTAAAAGCATTCCAACATGTCAAACTTCAAATTATCCACCATTCTAACTAAATGCTCATACACATATGAGCATTTAGAGCACATTCAGTTGATTGAAATCCAGAAATTCTAACACACCAGTATTCATTGACACAAATGAACACATATATATTACAAAACATAAGAAATATGTACAAGAACAGAATTGAAGCTAAACATGTACAAGAACCCCTAAAACTACAAAAGAAATATGTACAAGAACTCCTAAAACTACACTACAGCCCCGCCTCCTCTGCCCTCTCCGCCAACTTCTCAAACCATGCCAAGCGGTCCTCCTCCGACTCGTCGTCGTCGTCGTCATCACAATGGTGGTAGTTGCCGTCGTCATCGCCATCGTCATCGTCGTCGTCATCAATGTCGTCGTCGTCGTCCTCCTCCTCCTCCTCCTCCTCCTCCTCCTCCGGCGATGATGCAGTAGGAGAGTGGGTCGGTTGCTCCGGCTGAGCCGATTCTTTCTTCTACATTTGTATAAAATTAACATCTACCACCTGAACAAAATATTTTTAAAACTTGTATATCTGACATTGTAATGTTTTGGTAAATATCAAATTAATTTCTACTCACATATTATTCAAATTTTTGTATCTCATAAAAAAAAGTTCCTTCACTCAAAATTGTTGGTATGAACATATTTGTATAATTTATACATGTATGAATTTTTTTTAATTTTTTTAAAAGCATTCCAACATGTCAAACTTCAAATTATCCACCATTCTAACTAAATGCTCATACACATATGAGCATTTAGAGCACATTCAGTTGATTGAAATCCAGAAATTCTAACACACCAGTATTCATTGACACAAATGAACACATATATATTACAAAACACAAGAAATATGTACAAGAACAGAATTGAAGCTAAACATGTACAAGAACCCCTAAAACTACAAAAGAAATATGTACAAGAACTCCTAAAACTACACTACAGCCCCGCCTCCTCTGCCCTCTCCGCCAACTTCTCAAACCATGCCAAGCGGTCCTCCTCCGTCTCGTCGTCGTCGTCGTCGTCACAATGGTGGTAGTTGCCGTCGTCATCGCCATCGTCATCGTCGTCGTCATCAATGTCGTCGTCGTCCTCCTCCTCCTCCTCCTCCTCCTCCTCCTCCTACTCCTCCTCCTCCGGCGACGATGCAGTAGGAGAGTGGGTCGGTTGCTCCGGCTGAGCCGATTCTTTCTTCTACATTTGTATAAAATTAACGTCTACCACCTGAACAAAATATTTTTAAAACTTGTATATCTGACATTGTAATGTTTTGGTAAATATCAAATTAATTTCTACTCACATATTATTCAAATTTGTGTATCTCATAAAAAAAAGTTCCTTCACTCAAAATTGTTGGTATGAACATATTTGTATAATTTATACATGTATGAATTTTTTAATTTTTTTAATACCATTCCAATACGTCAAACTTCAAATTATCCACCATTCTAACTAAACGCTCATATACATATGAGGCATTCATCAAATTATGAACACACATTGATTCAAAAAAAATTAAAAAAATCTGAAAAAAATTCATAGAGGTCGGTATGATGAGTAAAAGCATAATATTCATCAAGATAGAAAAATGAAAAATAGCATTTGTTGTATGTTTTTATGTTATGACCAATTTCAAAGGATTTATGAAGTGAAATTTAATGGTAACCTTTACTTATCAATAATATTACGAGAAAGTGGATTTTTGCCTTTTTAAAGGACCACATTTAATCAAGAATATTAATTAAGAAGAAGTAAATATCTTCACAGGCGGTTGGTAATACCAACCGCCAGAGAAGATGTTTATCTCAGGCGGGTATTACTTACCAACCGTCTGAGATAATCTTCTTCTCAGACGTGCAAAAGGAGCAATTAGTATCTCCAACTGCCTACCCTGGCAGCGTTGGTTCCGTGCCAGGCTCAGGGTCAACCCATAAGTTCCCTGTCGATGATATTGCTAACGTCAAATCTTGTCATCTTCTTGTCCCGATAGGCAGAGCAGGGAACAAAACCAAACAGGTTGCCACTGCTATGGAAAAGCCTAATCGTGACTTCAACAGAAATCCACTTCCGTTTTATTATGTTGTGGTGCAAGTTCTTGAGATCATTGATAATGATAATGAAGATCATGAAATAGACCACGTCACACTTGAGGGAATCGCGACTCTGGGGCAGGCTATCAACCGATTAATCCTTTGGCACCAACGCGATATCGTGTTGGACGATGAGCAAATTTCTAGCCCCGTCGCATCTCCAAATACTGCAACCCCATCTTCTAAGGCGAAAGTTCATGAAGATCCACTCCCAGTCCAGAAAGATCCACTCCCCCTATATCTCAGCAAGGATGATATCTAAGAGCAACAAGTTGGACAACAACTTCAAGCAGTACCAGAGCAAGCTGTTGCTAGTAAAGACCAACCAGTTGAGCAACAGCTTGAAGTAGTACTAGAGCCAACTGCTGGGAGTAAAGAGCAATCAGTTGAACGACAGGTTCAACAACAAGCCAGTGTCCAACTTTCGACGACTACTCCTCGATCATTAGTGCCTATCAAAGTTAGCTCATACGAAATTAATCAACCTTCATCAGAAGTGTCAAAGTATTTGAAAGCTATGAAGGAAAATATTAGAAAATCGAGTGCATCTCGTTCTTCTCATGAGCCAGCATTAGAAGATATCGAGGAGTGGGAAGAAGACGGTGTCCTGTATAATCGGCGGACGACTTTAGTTAAACCAGGGATTCCAATATACAAGCTTGAGGATGTTCCTCCTAAATTTGCGAATGGAAAGCCGTTCATGACATTCGTACAACTTAGCAAACAACTCGTCCAGCTTAGAAGAATGCATGAGTGGTACATCACTGCCAGCAGAAAATATGGTCTTAATTGCATCACATTTCGTATTCCAAAAGCAGCATTCTGGAGCACTGGAGTAGATAAATGAGTCATTTTATTTGAAGAGATGCATTCCCTTTTCCATCGGGGCATGCTCGAAATCAACCTGCTGCTCGTCTGGTGCTTGTAAGTGCTCTAATATTTTGTATTTGCTTTTCTTACTACACGCATACGCATTTCATGAGATTATAACAATTCTGGACTTCTTCAATAGGATGCAATACATGGATAATGAAAAGTTGGAGCACAATACAGGTATCATTGACCCTACTAGGATTGCAATGTCGCTATTCGACGTCCAGGCGAATCGAGACTCAGGACAGTACAAACACATGAACAAAAGAGATTTTCAAAAAGCAATTGCAAAACTTAAGAAGGATAGAAAGACAGAAGTTGCAGCTTACATAGAACATGCGATGTTTAACTTTGTCAGAGATAGCAAGGACTTCATAAAGGCTCTGTACCACTTCAAGTAAGTTCGACACATGACATTGAAATAGCAATTTTTGGTAATTGTTAACACGTGTGTTTGTATGTTTGCAGTAATCACTACATAATGATCTTTGTCAAGCCAACGCAGTGAATGGCAACAGTCTTGGACTCGGCCGATTTCTCACTGGATCGTTACAAAGATTTCCTTTCCATTTTGAAACTGTACGTTTATTCAATAATTTTAATTTACGCACATTTAGAATGTGTTGAAAAGTTTTATATGACATTTCTTGTATTACAGCGCTTGGCGGTTTTACGCGGAACAGCTTGGCAGTCAGAGACCTCCTAATACGAATGCATTGAACACTAAAACGTATTATGCTTGTTCGAAGCAGCCTCCTGGGAGTGTCTTATGCGGGTATTATGTATGCAAGTATCTTCGGACCGCCGGCGTATATAGAGTGAATCGTGAGGATGTAAGTTATCCTTAATGTCGATACCTTATTTTCTTACTTTTGTGTTTCATTTTCATTGTAACTAGCATAGTTTAATGCTTATATTCTCTGCTGTTCAATATTACCAGAAAAATTATTTTCATATTTTGATTCCAACTTCAAAATTCAATTGCTCATTGTACAACTGCTCCAAAAATACCAAATAAATTCCTGTATACTCTCACTTTGATCTATACTTTGAGATTGTTCAAACCAATACATTCTAAACCCTGTTATGTGTTATATTGCAGCACACGAAGAATCTGAATGAAGAATGGCCGGTTTGTAGAAGTATTCCTAGTGGAGGAGCCGACAGGATTGCTGCTGAACTCTGTCAGTTGATTCGTAGTGAAATTTTGCACAAAAAAGGGAAGTTCTTTGATAAGAATTGTGCAGCAGCTGATGTGCCAAAACTTTGCGACTATGCCAATAGAAATAGTTTTTAGTGAAAACTTGTAAACTTTGAGATGAATTGTACCTGTAACTTGTACATATGTATATTGTTTTAGTGAAATTGACTTTTGTGATGATAATATTTTTGACTTTTGTTCTGTGATGATATTGTTGTTTTTTGTTCTGTGATTATATTGAATTGACCTGGAAATTAGAAATAACAGCAGTAGTACTGCATAGGTTATACCTTATCACGGGCGATTATTAACCAATGGCTAGGCATGACTGTGAAAAACAATTATCATAGGCGGCTAGATACAAGTAAAGAACCATCTGTGATAACCTAATTTTCATAGGCGGTGACTGTTATCGTAGAAACCGGTTACGTTAAAAGGTCTTCACAGTTGGTTGATGTAGGTAAACGTCCGCCTGTGATAACACCATTATCATAGGCAGTTAGTTATGCTTCAATACCCACCTATGAAGACACATTATCATAGGCGGTTAGTTATTCTTCAATACCCGCCTGTGATAAGACATTTATCACAGACGGTTATATATGCTGCACGACCCGTCTGTGATAAAATATCTTCACAGGCGGCTAGCCTAAATAAAGAACCGCCTATGATAATTTGTCTTCACAGGCGGTATCACTTCTCCGCCTGTGAAATTGTGGATTATCACAGGCTCTTCGTTTCAGGCGGTTTTAAAAGCCGTTTGTGATAATAGGTTTGGAGCCGCCTGTGATGAGGCTTATTGTACAAGTGCTAGGAGCTAGCTTTCCTTTTACTCCGAACTGGTGAATTCCTTTAATAGGAGACACGCGTAGGAATACATGGTCCCCGACATTGAAGTGCAGCGGGCGATGCCGCTTGTCCGCATAATTTTTCTATCGAGGTTGAGCTGCTCTCAAGTTCGCTTGAATGATTCGAACTTGTTCCTCGGCTTCATTGACTAGATCAATCCCGAATGTCACTCTTCGCCGGACTCGCACCAATTCAGCGGCGTGCGGCATTTCCGGCCGTAGAGAGCTTCGTATGGTGCCATCTTGATACTTGCTTGATAACCGTTGTTGTACGAGAATTCCGCCAACGGTAAATGATCATCCCAATATTTACTGTGGTGGATGGCACATGCACGCAACATGTCTTAAAGGACTTGGTTCACCCAATCGGTTTGTCCATCGGTTTGTGGGTGATATGCGGAGCTTCTAATCAGTTTAGTACCCAATAAGGCGTGCAGCTGCTCCCAGAAATGAGCAAATAACAGCGCATCCCGATCTGAAATTATGGTCTTCGGAACACCATGTAAGCATAATCCGTGCAATGTACAACTCTGCATACTGTTTAGCAACAAATCCAACATTGACCGGAATGAAGTGTGTTGATTTTGTTAGTCAGTCGACTATCACTCAATTCGAATCATGCTTCTGGAATGTGAGTGGTAATCCAACGATGAAGTCCATACTCACATCCTCCCTTTTTCATGCTGGAATATCTAGCGCTTGTAGCTGTTCCGCTTTCCGCATATGGTCGGCCTTCACTCGCCGACACATATCACATTCAGATACGTACTTCGCTATTTTTCGCTTCATCTGTCTCCACCAAACCTGGTCTTCAAATCTTGATACATTTTATTGCTGCCCGGATGGATAGAAAATTTTGACATGCAATCTTCATCCAATATTTTCTTCCGGAGCTTAACATCCCGGGGTACAACTATCCGATCCTTGAACCATAATGTACCGTAATGAACTTTCCGGAAACATTTTACCTCCCCACTGTCCACTGTTTCTCGTATGTGTGGCATGCCCTTGTCCTTCTCTTGGGCTTCAATAATTTACTCTCAGATGGTTGGAATGAGAGCTAGATTATTGAGAGCCCCATATGGAATCACATATAGACTTGGTTCCTCATCTTCCATTTCAGCCATGGTGAAGTTGTGGACATGGGCTTTCCGACTAAGCATGTCGGCAAGCCATGTTAGCTTTGCCGGGATGATAGTGAATCTCAATCTCATAATCCTTGATCAACTCAAGCCACCATCGTTGCCTCATGTTCAGCTCCTTCTGCGTGAAGATATATTTGAAACTCTTGTGCTTGATGTAGAGGTGTACAAGATTTCCAAGCAAGTAATGCCTCCACATTTTCAATTCCAATACCACGGCAGCGAGCTCAAGATCATGAGTCGGATGGTCCTGCTCGTGGTTTCAGAGTTGTCGAGATCCATACGCGATCACACATCCTTCTTGCATAAGAACGCAGCCAAGTCCGATGCCGGATGCATCGCAATAAACGTCGAACGGTTTTGTCGTGTCCGACTGAGCAAGAACCGGGGCTGTTGTAAGGTGCTGCACTAATGTCTTGAACGCTTCTTCACAAGCTGAACTCCAAATATATTTAGTGCCCTTTTTTAGCAGCTCCATCATCAATTTAGCGATTTCTGAGAAGCTCGGAATGAACCTCCGATAATATCCCGCTAAATCGGGGAAACTTCAAACTTCACGTACGAACTTAGGAGATTGCCATTTTAATACTTGAACAACTTTACTTGGGTCCACAGCGATGCCCTCAGCTCAAATAATGTGTCCCAAGAATGGCACTTGGCTGATCCAAAATTCACACTTGCTGAATTTTGCATAGAGCTTATGGTCTCTCAACCGCTGCAGCACAATATGCTGATGTTCAGCATGCTCTTCCTTTGACTTGGAATAGACCAATATGTCATCGATGAAGACCACGACGGACTTATCCAACTCCGGCATAAATACAGAGTTCATGAGATACATAATGTGAGCCGGAGCGTTGGTGAGACCAATAGACATGACAAGATACTCGTATAATCCATATCGCGCTGAGAATGCCGTCTTCAGTATATCCTCCGGTCAGATTTTGATTTGATGATATCCGGACCGAAGATCCATCTTCGAGAACACCCTCGCAACAAAAAGTTAATCAAATAGAATGTCGATTCGGAGCAGTGGGTACTTGTTCTTTATTGTCACGGCATTGAGTGGTCGATAATCCACGCATAACCGTAACGTTTCATCCTTCTTCTTAACAAACAGCGCCGAGCAGCCCCAAAGTGATGAGCATGGGCGAATAAAACCCTTGTCCAAAAGGTCTTTCAAATGCTCCTTCAATTCAGCTAGCTCATTAGGCGCCATCCGATACGGTCTTCGAGAGATCGATGTGGTTCCCGGTACAAGTTCAATCTTGAACTCGATGTCACGTTCGGGTGGTATGCCCGGTATGTCATCAGGAATCACATTGGGATACTCACGGACCACCGGAATATCTTCAAGTTTAGTTTCTTCCGTGTTATATACAGCTGCACTGTCCCTCTCCATGCTGTCCAAAACCACATTGTGTTGTCCGTGCATCGGAGATTCAATTTGGACAGTCCGGGTACCAACATTAAGAATGGCCCGTTATGGTTCAACCATAACATCCCCAATATTACGTCTATCTTCTGTCCATCCAATATAATCAGCGACGTTGGATATATCTTGCCTCCCAAACATAGAGCTGCTCGGGGAACAATCTGACTAGCAGAGATATTTCCACCCGGTGAACTCATAAGATAACTATTCTTCGGAGTATTGGTGGATAATTGGTGCTGATCCACAAATGATTTACTGATAAAATTGTGGGTAGCACCGGAATCGAAGAGTATGAGGATGGGTATGTCATTGATAGCAAACATGCTTGCTAGCACCAGTGCTCCCTTGGAACACCCTCGATCACTATATGTTGAACACTTCCGTTTTGCAGTGCTGTCCTCTCTGGTTGAATACGGGGCTGAATACACCGTTGTACTGATACTCGCCCGCTGCTCAACATCTTCTCTGGGCAATCCTTGTTATAGTGCCCAAGACGATCATATGTGAAACACTTAGACTGATTCCACATCCCGCTGACTTGAGGCCTGAATTGTCCTGCATCTCGCTGTGAGATAAATGCCCCTAGAACAATTTGCGACTGTTCTTGCTGCTGATGTAATGCTGGTTGGAAATTTGATACTTCAAATGGCCGACTCCGATACGAACTCGACTGTGCAGCAGACTGCCATATCTGACCGGACGGTGGTCGGTACACCACCTGGTACTTTTGAGGAACATTATGTGTGTTGTCCTGCATGGCAAGTCTCTTCTTTGACTCCTATGCGATCCGCTCACATGTGGCATCCTCTTGTGTAATCGCGACATTAAGCATAGCGTTGAATGAGCCGTTAATGAACAATGCAAGCTTGTCTTTCAACATGGGGCTTAGACCCCGATAGAAATACTCTCGCTTCTGATCCTCTGTACTCACATACTCCAACGCATATTGCACTAGATTAATAAAGACTTTTGTAAAAGCCCGCTTTTCAGAAGAACAAAAACACAAAAATACGAACTTAAAATTATTTAAAAGTGAAATTTGCAATTCGAATTCACATGAAATCATTTTAGTTAACCAATGATCACGAAAATGCGGAATTGTTAAAAACTTCAAGCATTATCTGGAAAATGTCACATAATCTGTTAAGGCTTCGAGTGTTACTTCAAATTCTGGGTTAACCTCTTCTTAAGCAACGACATGGAGTTCCCGACTACATGAAGGAACTGTAGTAATTCGACAGCGTCTGTCATACTCTTTCAGATAGACTTGACCGGATAATATCTTGCATGGGACCCACTTGTCGAGTAGCCTACTAGTCGGCCTTCATCAAATGATATTTGATTTCCACCTCCACGTGTGCTTATCGAGAGCCAGAACTACCCATGACGTGCCGCTCTTATCCTAAGCACGACATGATCTCTGTCAGCCTCGACGCCAGATCTTTTCTGTGCCAAGCCTCGACGTCTCGCCTTGCGTTGGCGTCTTGGCCGCTTAAAAATAAAATTTGATGAAGTCAAAGGAATTTAAATATGAGTATTGCATTAACCTAGGGTGTTAATTAAGTGTACTGATGAAATATATATTAAAAACTCCTTAATAAGCTTATAGTGTATGAATTCAAATTAATAACTCGAGCTCAGATGTTTAATTCGAATCCAAGTGACACCTCGGTTTAAGCAAGATTAATCAAGCTTTGGTACATTGGGAGCATATTAAGAATACATTAGTAACATGCAACATAATTGGGTCAAAAGTGTATTCAAATTGAATCTGGATTTTAAAAATATTCTATATCCAAAACTCAATTCACATTTGAATTTCTTATACCTTGATTAGCTAATCTGCAAAAGTTGAAACCAATTTTAATCAGTTTTCCCATTTAAAAGAAAAGTGGAAGCGATAAGGGGGAAGAAAGTGGTGGGGCCCACATGTCATGTTTATCTTTAGAGGTAGAAAACCTATTTTTGCTTCTTCTTCCTCACTCCCGTGGAACACACCATCCCTGCTCTTCCTCCTCCCGGCTCTGTTCCACAGTGCCCTTGCCGAGGGCCACCGCCTTGCTGCTCCCGCGCACGCCCACCGCCCCTCGCCCTGGCCAAGCTCCGGCTTGCCGCCGGCCGCGTCTCGCACCGGGCCGTTGCCCTGCACCTGCCGCGCGGAGGGCTGCCTGCTGCTCACCCACATGACGCCAACCGCACATCTCCTCGCCCGCCGTGTCCGTACTGGCCCTGCCTAGTTCGATGGCGTCACCCTGCTGCGCCTAAGTCTCGCTGCTGGTGCCCTTGGAGCGCGCGTTCTTTCCACACCCGCTCGCCGTGCGCCGGCCTCTGCTCTGCGTCGCGTCCCTGTCATTGGCCCAACTCCCTGTGGCGTCCGTCATTGCCGCCGTCCATGCCCACCACCGAGGCACAAATGCCGCCGCACCCTGCATCTCTCGGCGCCCCGCTGCCTCGAAACGTGCGCAACGCCGCCGTTGTCCTGGCTCCCTCCAGTGGCGGCTATCTGCGATGTTCGTTCACGCCGCTGCCTCGGCATCCTCTGGCCCTCCTCCAGCTCCAGTATGCCGGGTCCTTTTACAACTCGTGGCTGCACAACTCTTGCCTTGCCCTCTGGTCGCATGCTATGGCTGCCGTGCCGCTGCTGCACGCCGCGCCGTCTATGCCGCTCTTGGTGCTCCCCTTGCTCGCTATTTCCGCGCCTTGGCTGCCAATGATTCTTTGCTGTTCGCTGAGCTGCAGCACCTCATCGACATTCGTGACACCAACTGGTAGCCGACAGTCAGCCATCGTCGCCGCGTTCCTCGCCGTAGCACCTCCAGCGCCACGATGACCGCTGTCCACGCCATCCACCGGCTGTTCGTGCCATCGTTGCATGTCTCCAACTCGCAGCACTGCTGCAGCGCGTTCCATGTCCATTTATGCGCCACCGACAAGTCCGTGTGCGTGCTCGTGTCGGTTTGACTTGTGCTGTCCTGATGCGATCATCTTCATAGTGTCGTCACGATGTTCCAAGCTGTGCCTGTTTACAACTGTCGGTACCCTACGTACCGGGTACCCCACGATATCGCAACAAGAGCAAGAAAGTTCCACCTGTCGGAGTCAAGGGCCCTTGCTGGTCCTACATGTCATGTTGCACCGGACCCGCTCCCCTCACATGGCTGGCTCCCAGGTTAACACGTGTAAAATAAGCCAGGAACAAAACTCCCAACCAAGGGAAGCTTCGGCGACTACATGTGTACAACGGCCCCAGACCTAGCCCTTGTCAGAGAGGAGCTCCGGTACTGACACGTGTACAGTGACCCCGGACCTACTCTCCCGCAAGGGAAAGCTTTGTATCCGACACGTGTGGAGCCTCCGGACCTTCGTCACCAACGGAAATAGAAGCCGATCATGACCATTACAGACATTCAAGGATGGTTAAGGCGGCAGTTACAAGGTTTAATAATGTGTCATTAATACCATATTAATGACACACGATCAGTGTACCATTAATAGTTACCACACCATTAACTATACTTAATAGTCTTTAGACAGTGTATTAGGTCATTAAGGACGCCAGGGCCACATGTCGGGTCAGGCCAGCTTTGTAACGGTCAGTACTTAGAACTATAAAAGGGCTGCACCGCGCGAGTATAGAGGGGGCTGATCCAATCTACCGCAACCTGACCTTAGCGAACTCATTCGCTTAATACAATCACTCAAACCCCGTGGAGTAGGGTGTTACGCTCAGGCGGCCCGAAGCACGTAAATATCTGAGGTCACCATCTTGATATTGATCTTGTGTCCCCTAACCACATAAGAACCTCCGCGGGCTGCTTTTCAGTGGGTCCGAGGGAAGTGTCATATTCCACACTTCGACATTTGGCGCGCCAGGAAGGGGGAGGGCGTTTGTTCCAAGATCACAAGATGGTGAATTCAGGTACTGGATCATCCAACGGCAATCATGCTGAACAACCTGCTAGAGGCAACCCCTCCAATGTTCAGCAACCAGCAGGGGCCAACACTCTGGTAGGAACTACAGCATCAACTGTCCCGGCGAACAATGTCAATCAACGAGATGGGGCATCTGCATCGATCACTGCATCGGCAAACAACAAACTCAAGCACACGCTCATTGTTGCGTGAGCTCTTCTGCAACATCCACCACCTCCAGGCGCAGTCCAGGGTGCTATGGAGCAGTGGAGGGCTGATGTTGACCAAGGTCCTCCTCCTTCGGGGCGAGCACCTTCACAACGACAGACCATCTCTGGACGACTTGGTCCACAAGCCTCTCAACCAAGGAGGCGTGCTGCCTCCCAACAGGTGACTTCGTTGCCCCCCCGGGGCACAACACACCCATACCATCACAAGGATTCTGACCCATGACCTGTGATAGGAACTGGATCATTGTTACCGGCAACAGGACGGCCGAGTCCACATCGAGCGTGCTCGTGAAAGGCGAGAGGCTCGAGATAACCCTGCTCCTCAAGGAGTGGGAGGAGGTTGTTCTGCCCTGGCTATGCACCTACGTATGGTCAGGTGGCCACAGAAGTTCCGGCCTCACTTGTCGGAAAAATTTGACGGGACAGTCAACCCCGCTAAATTTTTACAAATCTACTCTACTGCCATACTTGCATCGGGGGGTGATGAGGCTGTAATGTCCAATTACTTCCCGGTGGCCTTAACCGGGACTCCAAGGTCCTGGTTCATGAGTCTTCCACCCGACTCCATTAATAGTTGGGCGGAACTATGCCAGCAATTCACTGCCAACTTCGGGAGCTCCTACACCCGACCTGGCACTGAATTGGACCTGTTTGTTGTGAAGCAAACGTCGGGGGAATCGCTACAATCCTTCATCCAGCGATTCTCTCAGGTACGAAATACAATTTCATCTGTCGGTACCCTAAAAACCATACACCCCCTGAGGTTACAAAGATCTCAAGGGAAGGACGTCTACTCAAATTGAAGAGCCTCTGAGGCCCACTTGTCAGACATAACCGGATCTGCTTCTCCAATATGGTTAACTCCTAGGTTGCCACGTGTACTGCCAGACCGGAGCTACTACCCACAAGGGTGAAGCTCCGGGCTAGGTACCGAAACGGCACCTCCGGACTTAACCCCTGACCGAGAGAAGCTCCGGACCTGACACGTGCCAGGCCACCCCGGAGCTTCCCGCTTCCCACAAGCAAGCTCCGGAGTTTCCACGTGTCCAAACGTCGGAGCTGGCCTCCTCAAACCTCCGGAAGACATTGTAACGACTCCGGATCTTCAAAGGATAGCCGCGGACTTCAAGACCTGATTAATTGTCATTAATTCCATGTTAATGACACTTAATCGGACAATCTTAACACCTGTAACGGCATTGTCGGATCCCGTTACAGGGTTATTAACAACAATTAATCGTGTATCAATACTAGTAACCGCCGGGGCCACATGTCGGGCCAGGCTAACTTGTAACGGTTTGTCCTTGTACTATAAAAGGACAAACCGACGATACACGAAGGGCTCTCGAACGCTCTCAGGCACACAAGCTAATACAACACACACACACCCGTGGAGTCGGGTATTACGCTCAGGCGGCCCGAACCACGTAAACCACTGTGTCTCTAGTGTCCAATCGTGATTCACCTTCTTGAGTCTCCGCGCGCCCACACCGAACTACAAACTCCTTCAACACTTTAGTAGTGTCAGGAGATCTGCCGACTCCAACAGTCGACAGTTGGCGCGCCAGGTAGGGGGGCGCCTGAGATTTTCAAGAATGGTGAATTCTGCGGCTTGATCATCCAATGGGCAACCTGCTGCTCAGGCTGTCGGAGGCAATCCCTCCAACATGCAGCCACCGGCAGGAGCCTCAGCACCAGCAGGAGTCACACTCCCACCACCACCATCTTCTCCGGCAAGACGTGCCGGGCAACATGATGGTGCGCCGGCGTCACATACTGCGCCGGCAAGTCGTGACAACCCGGAACACGCGCTCCATGCAGCGCGTGCTCTTCTCCAGCGACCACCACCTCCGGATGCATCTCAAGATGCCGTGGAGCAATGGAGGGCAGATATCGAGCATTTGGTCGCAGCAGCGGCCGAATGCCTGAACAACCAGGGTCCTCCTCCTTCAGGGCGAGCCCCGTCGCAGCGACGGACGTTGTCTGGAAGA
Organism: Tuctoria greenei; assembly: GCA_036927565.1. NCBI lineage: Eukaryota > Viridiplantae > Streptophyta > Magnoliopsida > Poales > Poaceae > Tuctoria > Tuctoria greenei. The sequence goes on from JAYESD010000012.1 coordinate 46,461,241, forward strand.
CATGGTCCACATGTCTCCACCAACCGAAGACGAGCTGCGTCACAACAAGTGACGTCGTTGCCCTCTGGGGCACAGCGCACCCATACGGTATCTCGGCTTTCGACACACGACCTCCGAGCGGAGCTTGATCGCCGATACCGCCAACAGGATGGCCGTGTCCACATCGAGCGAGCTCGAGAAAGACGGGATGCTCAAGACCATTCTACTCTGGAAGGAGTAGGAGGAGGCTGTTCCGCCCTAGCCATGCACCTGCGCATGGTTAGATGGCCACAGAAGTTCCGGCCACACTTGCTGGAAAAATTCGACGGGACTGTCAATCCCGTAGAATTTCTGCAGATATACTCCACTGCAATCTTAGCAGCTGGAGGAAACGAGGCCGTAATGGCCAACTATTTTCCAGTGGCCTTAACTGGGACCGCCAGGTCCTGGTTTATGAGCCTTCCACCCAACTCTATCGACAGTTGGGAGGAGCTGTGCCGTCAGTTCACTGCCAATTTCGGGAGTTCATACACCAGACCGGGCACTGAACTAGACCTTTTTGCGGTCGTGCAAAAAGGGGGAGAATCTTTGCGGTGATTCATCCAGAGGTTCTCTCAGGTACGCAACACAATACCTTCTATCCCAAGCGCTTCTGTCATTGTGGCATTCAGACAGGGTGTTCGAGACAAGAAGATGTTGGAGAAGCTGGCGATCAAAGAGATCACCAGCATCACGGAGCTTTTCAGCTTGGCAGACAAATGTGCCAGAGCTGCGGAGGGACGTGAAATGCACTCCAAACCAGCCTTGGAGGATCATAAAAAATCCTCCAAAGAAGAAGTCGCTACCTCCGGGAGTGGCAAGAAGAAAAAGAAGACCAACGACAAGAAGAAGCCGTCGGCCGGCACATCCAACGTTGCAGCCACTGCAACTCCTGGTGGCCGGGGGCCACGCCCCGAGAAGCGACCTCGACCGTCTTCCGAAGACGGCGGCAAATCCAAGATGTGGTGCCCCATTCACAAAACGGGCAGCCACAGGCTGGAAGACTGCCGGGAGGTCCAAAACCTTGCCGAGCGCTACAACAAGCGCCGGGAAGGGTCTCCTTTCCGACAGAGGGAGGGGAAACAGAAGGTTGACGAAGCTCCGGCTGAAGAGGGGTTAGGGTTTCAGGACCCCAAAAAGGTCCTGAAGGCCGTCTACACCTCCGTCGACGATGACTCCGACGTCTCCGACAACGAGCGTCGGAAAACCATGAACACCATCTTTGGTGGATCATGGGACATCACTTCTCGTCGTGTCATCAAGACTATGCGACGGGATATGGCTACTGTAGCTCCTACAGCTAGACCGGAGCCACATTGGAAGTGGATGGACACCCCCATCACTTTTGATGCTTCGGACTGTCCTCAAAGCATGGTCGGAGCTGGCCAATTACCCTTGATGGTATCTCCTACCATCAACAACATCCAGCTCCATCATGTTATGGTGGATGGAGGTTCGGGGTTGAACCTTATAAGCTTTGAAGCTTTTACCAAACTTCAGCTTCGACCTTCGGATCTTCAGCCCTCTCGACCATTCTACGGAGTAGGTCCGGGGGCCATTACCCCACTCGGAGCTATAATTCTTCCCGTTACCTTCGGGACACGGGAGAAGTACCGCACCGAGAAGTTGGTCTTCGACGTCGCTCAGATCAACTTACCATTCAACGCCATCTTGGGTAGACCTGCCCTATACAAATTTATGGCAGCTGCTCATTATGGATACTTGGTGTTGAAGATGCCAACACCAGCAGGCGTTCTCCGGATTCATGGAGATCGCACCGCCGGAGTAACTGCTCTGGAGGAGCTCCATGCACTCACCACTGCGCAAGAGGAGGACTCCAGACAGGGGCAAGCTCCAAAACCTCCGAGCATTCGGCAACGAGGCTCAACCTCTGCTCCCCGTGTGCAACCAAGCGGCGACACCGACATCCCCGTCAAAGTCGTCCAAATTGGTTCCGATGTCACTCAAACCACCCGCATATTGGGTGGGTTGAATGACAAATAGGAACTCGCGCTCATCACTTTCCTCCGGGCTAACGTTGACGTATTTGCTTGGCAACCGTCACAAATGCCTGGGATCCCCAGGGAAGTGATTGAGCACAATCTGAAGATTTACCCCGATGCTCGGCCTGTGCATCAGATACCTCGGAAGCAATCTGTAGAGCGACAGAACTTCATCCGACAAGAAGTGAGGAAGTTGCTCGAAGCCGGATTTATCCGAGAAGTCTTCCATCCAAAATGGCTGGCGAACCCAGTCGTTGTGCCCAAGGCCGGCGGGAAACTTCGGATGTGCATCGACTACACCACACTGAATAAGGCATGTACAAAAGATCCATTCCCACTACCTAGAATAGATCAGATAGTGGATTCCACCTCCGGGTGCGAGTTACTGTGTTTCCTAGACGCATATTCTGGATATCATCAAATCAGGATGTCTAGGGAGGATGAAGAGCATACTTCATTCATCACAGTAGATGGATTGTATTGTTACACAGCCATGTCGTTTGGTCTCAAGAATGCAGCTTCAACTTTTGTACGAGCTATGTACAAAACTTTCGAAGAACTCATCAGAGACATAATGGAAGTGTACGTCGATGACATCGTGGTCAAAGTCAAAAACAAGGAGTCCCTCTTGGACACCTTGCAGGCTGTCTTCGACAAGCTGCGGGCCACCCGCACGAAGCTAAACCCAGACAAGTGCGTCTTCGGGGTTAGTTCCGGAAAGCTTCTTGGTTTCCTGGTAAGTCACCGGGGCATAGAGGCTAATCCGGTGAAGATAAAAGCCATTGAAGACATGCGGCCACCAACCCGCATCAAAGACGTCCAAAAATTAACTGGATGTCTAGCAGCCCTCAGCCGGTTCATTTCAAGACTGGCGGAAAGAGCACTTCCCTTCTGCAAGTTACTGAGGAAGACCGGACCATTCCAATGGTCTGAAGAAGCAGAGAAGGCATTCCAGGAGCTGAAATAGTTCCTCACCACCCTACTAGTCTTGGTAGCTCCGAACCCTGGTGAGCCTTTATTGCTTTACATTTCAGCTACTGACGAAGTCGTCAATATGGTTCTGGTTGCGGAGAGACCGGAACTACCCAATACTCAGGAATCCAGACCCCTTCGGGAGGGTCTGGAGGTTCCTGAAAACGGGTCTGGGTCCCAGCTCCCAGACTCAAACCTACAAGAAGTCGCTTCAGAGAACCCGGACCCCTCTAAGAGGGTCCAGGTCATTTCTGAAGAAGCTCCGGGTTCCTCCACCCAGAACCCGGAGGTCCCCGAAGAGAGTCTGGACCCCTCCGGGAGGGTCCGGATCAATGACGAGGAAGCTCCGGACCCCTCCGGGAAGGTCCGGACCATTCAACGCCCGGTATACTTCATCAGTGAAGTGTTACATGATGCCAAGACTCGATACCTAGAGGTGCATAAACTGCTTTATGCAGTTCTTATTGCCTCAAGGAAGCTTCGACACTATTTCCAAGCTCACAAAGTCTCGGTGGTGACCTCATATCCACTTCGAGCGATCCTGCATAATCCCAATTCAACTGGGAATATTGCAAAGTGGGCAGCGGAATTGGCTGAATTCGATCTTGAATTCATTCCGAGACAAGCAAACAAGAGTCAAGCGTTGGCAGATTTCGTGGCAGAATGGACTCCCTCTCCATTAAACCCTGGGGGCCCCAGCGAGCAGAAGACGGAACCTCAAGTTCCAACCTTCACTAAGCCTCACTGGACCCTTTACTTCGACGGCTCCATGCAGAAGCAGGGAGCCGGAGTTGGAATCCTTCTCCTTGCACCAACTGGGGAGAAGGTGAAATACATGGTACACCTTGACTTCAAGGCAACCAACAACATGGCGGAGTATGAAGCACTCATCTATGGATTAAAGGTGGCACTATCATACGGTGTCAAGCAATTGCTGGTCAAAGGAGATTCACAACTCGTCATCAAGCAGGTGATGGGTGAATGCTCCTGCAACAATCTCCAGCTGGCTGCTTAACTCCTTGAAGTCCAGAGGCTTCAGAAGGACTTTGAAGTCCTAGACCTTCACCATGTTCAGCGTGCTCACAACGCTGAAGCTGACGAACTCTCGACCAAGGCGTCAACTGGAGCTCCGGCTCCTGACGGAACCATTGTCCGGAGGTTGTCAAAACCCACAGTTCAGCCTGCCGAACTGAACGAAGGGGGCGAGATCAGCATCCCGAAGCTGACGGTCCCGATGGCCCTGTTACCATGGCAGCCATCAAGGGTCGTAGGTGCTGCCGGAAGCTCCGAGCAACCCAGCACGCAAGACTCAAATGCTCAAGTCAGTTCCGATGCATGGATCTCGGAGATCCGGAGCTACTTGAAAGACAACATCCTTCCTGACGATGATGTATCCGCTGACTGGGTAGTCAGATTGGCTAAAAGATACACGTTGGTAGAAGGGGATCTCTACCGGCGCGGTGCCAATGGCATCCTAATGCGGTGCATCACAAGGGAAGAAGGCTGCGAGCTCCTCGCAGAAATCCATGGAGGCAAGTGTGGGAACCACGCATCTTCCCGCACGCTGGTCGGAAAAGCCTTTCGGCACGGCTTCTACTGGCCTACAGCGCTCCAGGATGCCACTGAGCTGGTGAAGAAATGCAAAGCATGCCAATTTCATGCAAAGCAAATTCATACACCTGCCTAGTCCTTACAAATGATACCTCCCATATGGCCTTTCGCTGTGTGGGGGATGGACATCTTGGGACCCTTCCCAAGAGCCGTCGGAGGTTACAAGTTCCTGTGCGTCGCCATCGACAAGTTCACCAAGTGGCCGGAAGCAACTCCCGTTGTGACGATCAACAAACAATCTGCAATCAATTTTCTACAATCCATCGTGAGCAGATTCGGAGTCCCAAATAAGATCATCACTGATAATGGGACTCAATTCACAAGCTCCGCATTTCAAGGATATTGCGAAGACCTCGGCATACAAGTTTGCTACGCTTCCGTAGCTCATCCTGCCAGCAATGGACAAGCCGAGAGAGCAAACGCAGAGATCCTTAAAGGACTCAAAACACGCACTTATGAGCGCTTGAAAAAGCACGGAGCCAATTGGATCGAAGAGCTTCCGCCCACTCTATGGGCCAATAGGACTTCTCCAAGTCGGGCAACCAGAGAAACACCCTTGTTCCTGGTGTACGGAGCTGAAGCGATCCTTCCTCCAGAAATCACCTTGGGTTCCCTCCGAGTCCGGACCTTCGACGAAACCGCGCAGGACCAGCTCCGGCGTGAAGACCTAGACCTCCTCGAGGAGGGAAGGTGCCAAGCAGCTGTTCGGAATGCCCGATACCGCCAAGCTCTACGGCGCTATCACCAGCGGCATGTACACAACCGACAGCTCGAGGAAGGCGATCTGGTGCTACGGAGAATACTATCCAGAGAAGGGCAAAACAAACTCTCCCCCGGCTGGGAAGGGCCCTTTCGAGTGATCAAAGTATCCCGTCCCGGAAGCGTTCGCTTGGCTACCGAGGATGGGACACCTCTCCCAAATCCTTGGAACATCGAGCACCTCCGTAAGTTCTACGCTTAATTCCACGGAGGTGAGTCTTAAGTAACTTGAAATGTATGTTATAGAGTCATTGTACAGAGTCGGGTAGTTCCTCCGGGAGAGCATCAGGACCTTTCCCGAAAGGTTTGAAAAGCTAATGCAACACTTGACACAGTCTCCGGACTAAAAGTGTGGCTAACTACCCTGGGTCAAACGAGAAACCAAACACACATAGCCTGGTTCCGTACCCTAAGAGTGTACTTGTTTCCCCTGTACCCCGGACCTATAATGAAAGACATCTTCATGTGAAATAGACTCCACGTGTATTCATTTTTGCATAGGCTCGACATTTTTGTTTTTCTCTTTCTTGTCTATAACAGAAACGTGCAATTCTTAAGAAGTTCTAGTTTGACCGGTTTACATACGATTCGAGTTGAATTGTCAGATTTTTTGGATTTAAATATCGTCTGTGGCCAACTCGCCTGAAAGCCGCCAAGCCATTCTAGGGCCGGAGTGCGCTATCGACTTAGCCTGGTCAAGCACCCTAAGTACGCCACTCTACCTACATCCCGACAAGCAAAAGTAAGGTGGGTCCACGGACAATTGGATCTAAAAGGAAAGACAATTCACCCAGTCGTATTAAAAATCGTGTTCAACTTAAAATTTTCTTGAGAACCGTAAGCCGCGATGAAGTTATAGACAAGGAACGAATTTTACAATTTTTCTTGGCTTAAGTGTGCAGGAAAAACGAACCCTACGTTGATGGAGAAAAACCGGAGCTAACCAAGCTCCGACTCCCACCAGGGCGTCAACCGTCAGCGTTGACTAAAAGATGGTGAGAAGACCCCGTCACTGGAGTCTGTTGCCAACAAAATAAGTGTGGCAAAGGTCATTGCCAGAGCTGCTAAGCTCCGACACCTTGGAGTATTAACTATCGACTCTCAACGTGTTGATAGAGGCTATTGCCGGAGCTACTAAGCTCCAGCGATGGACAGTGCCGGAGCTTCTAAGCTCCGACAACTTCAGGGGACCTTCACTGTCAAAAACTTCGGACCTAAATTCCACAAGTTCGAAGCAAATTCGTCTTCAACAAAACTCAACATCCTTTTGGTACATGTCCACAATCAAATTGTGCACATCTACCAGGGGGCCAAGTGAAGATAAAGATGTTGAAGACATAAAATGAAATTCGCAAGCAAAAAATTGGGGATTTCATTTCATCTGAAGACCGGAGATTACATCTGGAGACAAGGGATTACAAAATTGAGGAAGAAGAGAAGATACAAGTAAAGGCTAAAAGAGACGGTCCTAGACCCTATGGAAGAACTCGGCGACCTTCTGGGCGACCTCCGACACGCGAGCTCGGGTAGCTTCGCCTTCTCCTTCGACGGGGCCTTCAAGCACCGGGTCCAGAGGAAATCGAGGGTTCCGGCTGGTGTAGCACGTCAACACATATTCTGTGACGTTCCTAGCCAGGGATTGCCCCTCGACCTCCAGCTGGTCCGCGATGACGTCGCCCACCTTGGAGAGCTTGCTGCCTGCGGCGCTCAACGCTTGCAACGCAAGGTCCGGCTCCGGCTCCGGATCATCCGGGTGCACGGGGCTGAAACCCATCGGCGTCAGCACGTCGTCGGCCTTGCCCAGGAACTCCCAAATCTGGAGGGAGTTCGCCTTCCTCAAGTTCTTCATCTCCTCCAGGGATCTCCGGGCCGCCGTCAGCTCCGAATTCTCGCGGGCGAGGCGCTCAACTTCTTTAGCGTTTTGCTGGATCTTCGCAGCAACCCGCTTCTCAAGTCTTCCGAGCTCCTCCTCCCGGAGGTGGAACTTGTTCCGGCGGTCGACCAGGTCCTTCTCCCTAGCCTCCACTTTCTTCTCCCGGGCGACAAGGGCACACTCGTATTCGTAGAGTTCCTGCCCCCGCACCCAGGTCTTCTCCTCTTCCTCGAGGCAGCGCTCTTCCAATTTCTTAGTGCGCTCCTCGAGGCCCTTGTCCGCCAGAGCTGTTTTCTCGGCGAGCTCTTCTTCCCGTCGCAAGACGTCATCCCGTAGCTCCAGGAGTTTTTGCTCCTCATCCTCGAGCCGTCTTTCCCTCCCTTCAAGTGCCTCTCGGCGCTTGATGAGTGCGGTGCTGATGGCCTCGAGCTGATCAAACCGAGCATTGGCCGCGTCGTTAGCAGCCTTAGCTTGGTCGTGGAACTCCCGGGATTGAGCATCGAGGGCGTGAGTCATGCTCTCCCTCTCGTCCAGCAGCTTATCCCAGAGCTCCAGGCGGATCTTCTGCCGCTTGATCCAATCCTTGTCATCCGCAAGCCTCGACTGCGCCAGCTTAGTCTCGAAGTGGAGCCTTGCTGTCGTGGAAGAAGGCCAGCTGGACTTGACGTAGACTGGAGCAGGCGTTGTCGATGGACATCGACAGCGAGATGGGCTCCGGACTTGCTGGGATCTCTTCCGCTGGTTCCAGCGGGTCTTCACATACAAAAATTGGGTCCCACTCTACGAGAGTGGAACCCCGAGCTTCCAAAGAACTAGGGCCCTCCTCCGGGATGGCCTCAGTCGCCATCGAAGGAGGTCCCGCCACCAAGTCTTCATTTGCCCCATCAGGCTGGGGGCCGGCGACTTCGTTCAGGCACTCTGGCTCTGCCACAGGTACCATCGACGTCGTCGCCTCCGGAGCAGGAGCCGCTACTGGCTCCGGCCGGGACACCTCTTCTAAGGGAGGCTCAAGCTCCCTCGCCTCTTCAGCCGCCGGCTCTGCGGCCGGCGCTCCAACAATCACCGGCTCTGCGACCGGAGCTTCGGAAGTAACCGGCTCAACTGCCGGAACTACTTCAACTTCCGGCTCGCATGCCGGGGCTTCAGCCACCTCCGGCTCAATCGCCGGAGCTTCGGCACTTTCCGGCTCCGAAGCCGGGACTGCTACTTCCTCCGACTCAACAGCCGGAGCTTCTACTACTGCAGCACCAGGACCCGGAACTTCCACTTCCGAGACGGGTGCCGCTGGCGCATCTTCATTCCCGTGGTCCGGCGCTACCACGGGAACTTCCGGAGACGAGTCGAGGTCCATGACCACGACAGCCGGCGCCGGAGCTGTCGCAGCCTCCGCTTGGGGCGGCACCGGGGCTGGAGCAGAAGCCCTCGCAGCCTCAGACCCTGTGGCTGGGGGTGGAGCTTCACTCCCCTTCTTGGGAACGCTGCAGATGAAGAACGAAGAAATTGAGCAAACAGATGCTACAATTAAAAAGTTAATCGAGGTAAAAAAGAAAAATTACCTTGGGAGGCTCACGCACCAGCTTGCGCGGAACCTCTTTCCCGGACGATCCGGGCTGGCCACGGTCAGCGTGGGAGCTCCGGGAGGACTCCCAGGACTTGCCACAGCCGCAGGCGTTTCCCGGGTCGGAGCTCTCCCTGACCGGGAGGAACTCCTGGACCTGGAGGCCCTCACCGCTCCAGATGCCGGAGTCGCACGCCCGGAGCTAGCACCACGGGAGGGATCCACCACGGGGACAGTCGCACTCCGGGAGGACCCCACCGTCGGAACAGTAACGTTCCGGAGGGACCCCACCACGGGGACCGTCGCCACGGCGGCGGAGGATCTTCCTTCCTGAGGAGGGGGAACCGGGGGGGATGTGGCAGGCCCGACGGATCTTCCGTCAGCATGTCGCAGCTTTCTCTTCCGGCTCTCCGGCTCCTCCGCCAGCTCCTTGCCCTTGCCGATGACCTCAGCTCTTGGCTGTGGGACAGGGGCGGAGCCGTCTCCGGACAACCCGGGGATCGCCAACCGGGTGGTTGATCTTCTCTCAACGACACCAAGGTCGTCAAGCGCGGGCATATTCCGCCGGAGCTCCCTGCTGAGCTCAACTTCCACGTTCAGAGGGAGGAAAGCCGGCGGCGGAGTCAAGTAATCTCCGTCAACGTCGATGCTGTGCTGGAATTTCTTGAGGTGAAACTCCAAGGACTTCCCCTCCATGCTGGACTTCAACCCGGTCTCAACCCGGTCCTCGTCCATCACGCTGTTGAGGGCCCAGGCGAGCTTCTCCCTCCTCTTCAGCGGCGCCCACCTGTTGGACAGGAAGTTGCAGAACACCGCCTGGGGAGTCAATCCTCCCTCCACACATTGGTGGATCCTGGTCAGGACAGGGTCGAAAGCTGCCGCCAGCACCGGAACTTCGCTCCATATCGACGTGTCAATACCGGGCAGACCGTCTGGCAACTCCAACCGCTCATGCTCCTCCACCCGGACGACTACCCAATCTTTCTTCCAGTCATCCCACTTCCCAGAAGGGAATGACCGGAGGTACTTGAACGGGCACTTCTTGCGCTTCACGAAGTAGTAGAAGCCAAGATACTCATCGCTTCGGCCGGTGGTTTGGACGGTGAAGAAGGTTCGGAAGAGCTCGATGCAGGGAGGGATGCCCACCCACATCTCACAGAAGTGGACAAAGATGGACACAAGGAGAATGGAGTGAGGGCCAAGGTGGTACAGCTGCAGACCATAGAAGTCCAGCAGCATCAAGAAGAAAGAAGAAAACGGTGGGATCAGCCCCACCATGGCGTACGAGGAAAAGTACACCATCTCTCCAGCGTGCTCCTTTTCAAAAGGGAGCCCTCCGCCGGCGCGGATCGAGCGGTTGAAGAAGTCCGAAGACCACCCCATGAGGGCCCGGACCTTCTTCAGATCGCTGTCAGTCTTCAAGCGACTCTCACGCAGACCCAACTCCATCGCAGCACAGCTAGGCAGGAGAAGAGGAGCAAAGCACAAGTTGGGAGTTTGAGCGCAAGAACAGATGGAAGCGTAAAGAACTCCCGACGGTGCGCTTTCCTTCTTAAGTAAGCCCTCGCAACGCTTGGATGGAAACTGCAGGGGAGTCAAGGATACTACTCAAGAATTCAACCCTGCCGATGACAAGAGGGCCCGGGACCACCCTGACGATCAAGTCGAGGCTCTTACCCAGGCGAACAGTTGTCATCACGAGGCGGGAAACCCAAAGGCGGCGACCTGACAAGGCGCGCGGAACCGATACGGTTTTCGTATCGGGAACCGGCGACCTTCAATTGCGAGAGATCCGCACGTCAAAGATCTTATCTGCCGCCTGAGGTGCGCCACGTGTCGGGATTTAACCGTAAAGCCCCGCCAACGGCACCTCCGAAGACCCTTGAAGACCCAGTTCAAGAGTCGCGAGTATGGACCCACCTCCGACGGAATGACTTCACCCCGGTGACTTTCCCCGGAGGTAGGTCCAGGGGGCCACTGTCGGTACCCTAAAAACCATACACCCCCTGAGGTTACAAAGATCTCAAGGGAAGGACGTCTACTCAAATTGAAGACCCTCTGAGGCCCACTTGTCAGACATAACCGGATCTGCTTCTCCAATATGGTTAACTCCTAGGTTGCCACGTGTACTGCCAGACCGGAGCTACTACCCACAAGGGTGAAGCTCCGGGCTAGGTACCGAAACGGCACCTCCGGACTTAACCCCTGACCGAGAGAAGCTCTGGACCTGACACGTGCCAGGCCACCCCGGAGCTTCCCGCTTCCCACAAGCAAGCTCCGGAGTTGCCACGTGTCCAAACGTCGGAGCTGGCCTCCTCAAACCTCCGGAAGACATTGTAACGACTCCGGATCTTCAAAGGATAGCCGCGGACATCAAGACCCGATTAATTGTCATTAATTCCATGTTAATGACACTTAATCGGACAATCTTAACACCTGTAACGGCATTGTCGGAGCCCGTTACAGGGTTATTAACAACAATTAATCGTGTATCAATACTAGTAACCGCCGGAGCCACATGTCGGGCCAGGCTAACTTGTAACGGTTTGTCCTTGTACTATAAAAGGACAAACCGACGATACACGAAGGGCTCTCGAACGCTCTCAGGCACACAAGCTAATACAACACACACACACCCGTGGAGTAGGGTATTACGCTCAGGCGGCCCGAACCACGTAAACCACTGTGTCTCTAGTGTCCAATCGTGATTCACCTTCTTGAGTCTCCGCGCGCCCACACCGAACTACAAACTCCTTCAACACTTTAGTAGTGTCAGGAGATCTGCCGACTCCAACAGTCGACATCATCTATCTCAAGCTCTTCTGTTATCGCTGCATTCACACAGGGTGTTCGAGATAAGAAGATGCTAGAGAAGCTGGCTATTAAGGAAGTTACCAGCGTCACGGAGCTCTTCAGCCTAGCCGACAAATGCGCTGGGCTGCGGAGGGTCGTAAAATGCACTCCAAGATAGCTCCGGAGGTCAACCAGAAGTCCTCCAAAACTGAAGCCGCTACCTCCAGTATTGGCAAGAAGAAGAAGAAGAAGCCCAACGGCAAAAAGAAACTGTCGGCCAACGCTCCAGCTACTGCTGCTGCAGCTCCTAGAAGCCGGGGGCCACGCCCGGAGAAGCGACCTTGTCCTTCATGAAAAGACGGCAACGGTTCCAAAGCATGGTTTCAGATTCACAAGACGAATCGACAAAGCTTGGAAGAGTGTCGGGAGGTACAGAACCTTGTCGAGCGCTACAAAAGCTCTGGGAAGAAGCTCCTTTCCATCAAAGGGAAGGAAAACAAAAAGTCAACGAAGCTCCGGATGATGAAGAGCTAGGTTTCCAGGACCCTAAAAGGGTCTTGAAAGCTGTCTACAACACTGTCGACGACGATTCCGATGCCTCCGACAACGAACATCGGAAAACCCTGAACACCATCTATGGTGGTTCTTAGGACATCACCTCTCGTTGCATCATCAAGACAATGCACCGCTACATGGCCATGGTAGCTCCTGCTGCTAAGGCAGAACAACATCGGAAGTGGATGGATACACCCATCATTTTCAATGCTTCAGACTGTCCCCGAAGCATGATCAAGACTGGTCAACTCCCGTTGATGGTGTCACACACCATTAACAATATCCAAATTCACCATGTGATGGTGGATGGAGGTTATGGGCTTAACCTCACAAGCTTCAAAGCTTTCGTTAAGCTTCAGTTTCGGCCTTTGGACCTCCGTCCATCTCGGCCCTTTTCCAGAGTAGGTCCGAGAACCATCACTCCTCATGTTTCTATTACACTCCCGGTGACCTTCGGGACCCGTGAGAACTACAGAACCGAGAAGTTGATCTTCGATGTTGCGCAGATCAGTCTGCCTTTCAATGCCATTTTAGGCAGGCCAGCTTTATACAAGTTTATGGCTGTTGCCCGTTATGGTTATTTGTTGTTGAAGATGCCAACACCTACGCGCATTCTGCGGATCCGTGGAGATCGCACCGCAAGAGTCACTGCTATGGAAGAACTCTATGAGCATACCACAACGCAAGAGGAAGCATCTGGAAAAAAGCCAGTTGTGAATCATCCAAGCATTCACCACAAAGGCTCTACCTCCGCACCTCGTGTGCAACCAAGCGGCGATGCCGACGTTCCCATCAAAGTCGTCCAAATCGGTTCCAATGCTACTCAGATTACCCGTATATCGGGGGGTCTGAACAACAAATAGGAACTCGCGCTCATCTATTTCCTCCGGTCTAATGTCGACGTGTTTGCCTGGCAACTATCACAAATGCCTGGGATCCCTAGGGAGGTGATTGAGCACAATCTGAAGATTTACCCAGACGACCGCCATGTACACCAGAAGCCCCGGAAACAATCAATCGAGTGACAAAACATCATCCGACATCTAATCAAGAAGTTGCTTGAAGCTGAATTCATCCGGGAAGTCTTCCACCCAAAATGTCTGGCAAACCCATTTCTTGTACCTAAGGCCGGTGGGAAGCTTCGGATGTGTATCAACTACACCACCTTAAATAAGGCATGTCCGAAAGATCCATTTCCACTACCTAGAATAGATCAGATAGTGGATTCCACCTCCGGGTGCGAACTACTGTGTTTCGTAGATGCATATTAAGGATATCATCAAATTCAAATGTCTAAGGAAGATGAAGAGCATAATGCCTTCATAACAGTAGATGTATTGTATTGTTATACTACCATGCCATTTGGTCTCAAAAATGCTGCTTCAACATTTGTGCGAGCTATGTACAAACATATGGAGAGCTAATTAGAGACTTGGTGGAGGTGTATGTTGATGAAATCGTCATGAAGATTAAAAATAAGGAATCACTCCTCGACAACTTACAAGCCGTCTTTGACAAGTTGCGTACTACACGGACCAAGCTGAACCCAGACAAGTGCGTCTTCGGCGTTAGTTCCGTGAAACTTTTGGGTTTCTTGGTGACTCATGGAGGAATCGAAGCAAATCTGGCGAAGATTAAGGCTATGGAAGAAATGCGGCCCCCAGCCCGCATTAAAGATGTCCTAAAATTGACTGGATGTCTAGCTGCGCTCAGTCAGTTTATCTCAAGAGTAGCAGAACGGGCGCTACCCTTCTTCAAACTTTTGAGGAAGTTTGGGCCATTTCATTGGTCTCAAGAAGTAGAAAAGGCATTACAAGAGCTGAAACACCTCCTCACCACACTACCAATTCTGGTAGCTCCGAACACTGGTTAGCCTTTACTGCTTTACATTTCGGCAACTACAGAGGTTGTCAGTATGGTCCTGGTCGAGGAAAGACCGGAGCCATCCTCAGTTCAGGAAGGCGAGATGCTGGAGAATCAACCTCCTTCAAATGAAGGAGTAACTGCTACTGAACAAGAAGATCCAGACCACTCTAGGAGGGTCCGGGTCACTCCAGATGAGCCATCGGATTCCTTCGGTAGGGACCTGGAAATTCGAAGAGAAGGTCCAGACCCCTCCGAGAGTGTCCGGGTTGATATGGATGAAGCTTCGGTCCCCTCCGGGAGGGCCCCGACAGTCCAGCAGCCAGTGTACATCATCAGTGAAGTACTCCATGACGCCAAGACAAGATACATTGAGGTGCATTAACTGTTTTATGCAGTTCTCATCGCCTCAAGAAAGCTTCGTCATTACTTCCAAGCCCACAAAATATCATTGGTAACTTCTTTTCCACTACGTGCAATTTTGCATAACCCTAATTCTACTTGGAATATTGCAAAGTGGGCAGCGGAGCTGGCAAAATTCGATCTAAAATTCGTGTCAAGACAAGCAATTAGAAGTCAAGCCTTGGCTGACTTTGTGGTGGAGTGGACTCCCTCTCCATGAAACCCTGGGGGCTACAGTGAGCAGAAACCAGAGCTCAAAGTTCTGGTATTCACTGAGCCTCACTGGATACTCTACTTCGACGACTTTGTGCAGAAGCAGGGGGCCGGAGCTGGAGTCCTTCTCCTAGCTCCGACCGGAGAGAAGGTCAAGTATATGGTACACCTTGACTTCAATGCACCAACAATATGGTGGAGTATGAAGCCCTCGTCTATGGACTCAAGGTGGCACTATCTTATGGTGTCAAACAGCTGTTGGTGAAGGGAGATTCACAGCTCATCATCAAGCAAGTGAAAGGTGAATGCTCATGTAACAATTATCAATTAGCTGCTTATCTCCTTGAAGTCTAGAGGCTTCAGAAGGACTTCAAAGTCCTGGATCTCCATCATGTTTAGCGCCTTCATAACTCTAAAGCCGATGAACTCTCGACGAAAGCCTCAACTAGAGCTCCGGCTCCCGAGGGAATCTTCGTCTAGAGGTTATCAAAACCAACAGCTCAACCTTGCAAACTGAGCAAAGGGGGCGAGACCAGCACCTCGAAGCTGGCGTTCCCGGTGGCCCTATTACCATTGCGTTCACCAAGGGTCGTAGGTGCTGTCGGAAGGTTCGAGCAACCCAGCATGCAAGACTCAGAATCTCAAGTTAGCTCCAGTGCATGGATCTCAGAGATCCGGAGCTACTTGGAAGACAATATCCTTCCTGAAGACAGTGTATCCGCTGACCGGATTGTCAGATTGGCTAAAAGATACACGTTGGTAGAAGGGGATCTCTACTACGCAGTGCCAATGGCATCCTAATGTGGTGCATTGCAAGGGAAGAAGGTCGTGATCTCCTCATGGAAATCCATGGAGGCGAGTGCAGGAATCACGCATCTTCTCGCACACTAGTCGGTAATGCCTTCCGGCATGGCTTTTACTGGCCTACAGCACTCTAGGATGCGGTTGAGCTAGTGAAGAAATGTGAAGCATGTCAATTCCATGCAAAACAAATTCATACACCAGCTCAATCACTACAAATGATACCTCCTACATGGCCTTTCGCTGTGTGGGGCATGGATATCTTGGGACCTTTCCCAAAAGCCGTCGGAGGTTACAGTTTCCTATATGTCGCCATCGACAAGTTCACCAAATGGCCGGAAGCAACTCCGGTAGTAACAATCAACAAACAATCAGCAATGAAGTTCTTGAAGTCCATTATATGCAGATTTGGAGTTCCAAACAAAGTCATAACTGACAACGGAACTCCATTCACAAGTACTGCATTCCTAGAATATTGTGAAGACCTCGGCATTAAACTTAGCTATGCTTCAGTAGCTCATCCAACAAGCAATGGCCAAGCCGAGAGAGCAAATGTAGAAATCCTAAAAGGACTCCAGACGCGCACATATGAGCGCTTGGAAAAGCATGGAGCTAACTGGATTGAAGAGCTTCCATCCACATTATGGGCGAATAGGACAACACCTAATCGTTTAACTGGGGAGACTCCATTTTTCCTGGTGTACGGAGCTGAAGCAGTCCTTCCTCCGGATATTACCTTGGGGTCCCTCCGGGTCCGGACCTTCGACGAAGCCATGCGGTACCAGCTCCGGCGTGGAGACCTTGACCTTGTCGACGAGGGAAGGTGCCGAGCTGCTGTTTGAAATGCACGTTATAGCCAAGCACTTCGGCGCTACTATCAAAGGCACGTGCGTGACCGACAGCTCGAAGAAGGCGACCTGGTGCTCCAGAAGATACTAACTCGTGAAGGGATGAACAAACTTTCCCCTAGCTGGGAGGGTCCTTTCCGAGTCATTAAATTATCCCGACCGGACTGCGTTCGCTTGGCAACTGAGGATGGGGTCCCACATCCCAATCCTTGGAACATCGAGCACCTCCATAAGTTTTATGCTTAGAATCACAGAGGTGAGTCTGTAATTACACACAATGCATGTTGTAGAGTCATTATACAGTCGAGCAAGTCCTCCGGGAGAACATTCGGACTCCTCCGGGAGGGTCTGGAAAGTTCAGGTAACACTTGACACGGTCACAGTACTAAAAGTGTAACTATTTGCTCTGGGCTAGCACAAGATGTATAACACATTTAGCTTGGTCCAGCACCCTAAGTGTGTCCTTGTCTCCCCTGTAATCTGGACCTATAATGAAAAGCATTTTTGTGTGAAAACAGGCTACACGTGCATTTACTTTTTGTACAAGGCTCAATATGTCAAATTATTTTTACCCCGCTTGTCTATAATGAAGTTGTGCAAATGTATTTGAATTTTGTTCCAAGTAACTGTGGGGACTGGAATCCCGACATCCGAGGATCTCATTGGGTGGTGTCGTGCGATGCGACACCCAACTGTATACAAGAACATAACAAGAATAAAATACAAGAAGAAGTCTTTTAGTTATCATATAGTGGAAGTTTTACAATACTAGCGGAAGGAAAGAAACATATATATCATAGCTACGCTCTCAGCACTAGCTATGCAAAAGCAAAGTCATCCATGTCCTGGAGACTTCACACTAGCAACACGCAAGTCACGGCGGTGTGCAGGGTTCCCACTCGGCTGTACACCCTGGAGGGGGTGCAGCCTCATCATCAAACCCTTCATCAATTGTATAACCTGCAAAAACTCGTTAACTGCAAACATGAGCATATGGCTCTACAAGACTAACCTGTCTCACTAGACATATGCAAGGATGGACACTAAGCATAGGTACGGTGAAGCATAAATGACTCGCCTACAAGTGGATCCTTATAATCAGGTTTTAAGTAGCAAATGACATTCTCCAAGCACGGCACATCATAGACTCTACAATCAAACCAGAAACGCTTTGTCGATGATATGACATGCCCAGAGCACATAATGCTATTACAGCTAAAGCACGGGGAAACTGTAAACTTTAATTTTACTATCTCTAAGTCATACAAGGATACAAAGCAATTATAGTTCAATGCAATATATTTTTCTGGCTTCTTTAGTATTTACTACGTCACGGCGCAATGAACAAGTGGTATTCTATTACCGCGAGGGTTGGTGATTGCAATCAGGACACACCCGGACAACACGACACATACATCGTTCAGAAGTGTCAGCGAGTACACCAGTACCTATGTAATACTTCAGTACTAGTCGTATAGGGCCACCTTTCACAAGAAACCTGAAAGCCGAGCCCGTCTCACCTCCACAAACAGAAGGTCTCCGCACGGAACAGCTCATGTGTCCGCCGACCGATTTACACCTTACTGTCCTCAACCCACCCCTATCGATGGTGAGTTAATGGGCCTCGACATCCCAGTTATCGAGTTACATCAGTTTACTGGATTCCATATGTCCATTATGTCGCCGGTACAATTCAAGCTTGTCCGAAGGGGCCACATACAGACGGGCCTTAACTGATCAGTCAGAGCTATGCGACCAAGACCACATCTTGCCGCTTCCTATCCATCTCTGACAGTTCTCGAGTTTTAGATGTAATAGTTATTTTCTATAAATGTTATCCCAGTGTAGATGAGTGTATATTTCTATCTCGCGAGTCGATTCCAACTACTCGACTTCTACCGGATTACCTACTACATTAGCATAGCAATTCTACACGTCGAGTGATTAACCAACCCAATTAATCAAAGGGATTGTGGGTCATGCATCAGGAGTATTCAAGCATCCTAAACGTAATGCACAAATCATATGCTAATCATCATAGTGATAAAGTAAAATTTTTATAAATGACTTAAATGCAAAACGGGGCCTGCCTGGATGCAGGTCAAAGTCAGGGTTAGTATCCGGTAGGTGTATGCATATAATACGTATATCAATGACTTTGAAAAATAATTACTACCAAGACCATAATTTAGTCTATGGTGATCATTATATGATAAGGACCTAATTGGCTGTGGAACTTTGATGGTAGATACTAGGGAATATGATAGAAGCTCTTGCAAAGAACAGGAGATGATCAAAGTATTTTGTTGTCTCTAAAATTATGACAAGCAATAAACATCCAAAATTTTAGAGAAGAAACTATAGCTTGAACATAGCTGCCAGTTGATAATCATGATAGAGGAAATTGTCCTGGTTCTAGCAATATTTGTTTCATAAATTTCTAAGCCCTGGGGAAGGAGTTATAGATTTTCAAAGTTGACAAGAATTTCTGGAATTCTTTTATAATTGAATTCTTTGCTTTTCAATTAATATTCAGTTTGCAACTGAATTAAGACAAGGAGATTAGGTCAATTAAATCCAAGCTTTTTGCAGGAACTAGTGTATGACTAAAGGATGGCCCATGCAAATTTGGGACATAATAAAGCAACTGAATATCTGTAAAAATTCAATAACTGAAAAAGGTAATTGAACTATACAGATGTTTATACAGGTGCAATGGCTCCCAAACTTTTTCTGGTTGTTAAGAATAGGACATTGTATTTTATGTGAATTTTGGGGATTTTTCTAGTGGCAAGTTCAACTGGAAAAATTGTCTTTGCATTTGGAAAGATTTTTTCCTACAGAATTTATATTTGAGTTTCACAGAAACTAATTGGCACTAACAGAAATTAGAGCTCAAGGGATTTCAAACAAAATTTGTTTGAATATTTTTGGAGCAGTCTACAGAGATATATCAATTTTTAAATATTGGAAATGGTTCTGCACAAAATGGGGAATTTCAGCTTTTAAATTTGGCGCCAGGGCCCACTGGATTTAAAATCATCCAATCAGGGGCTAGCCACACTGGGGGCCATAAATATTCCCATGCGGTCACATTAGATCCCTGGCCACAGATTGATCTGGCGCCTTTGCACTCGTTGGCAAGTGGGACCCGCGTACCCGGCCTTCTTCAACCTCGGGCCACGGCTACGGCGGCGGCGTTCTCACCGGCGCGCGGCGGCGCTTTTGTCGGCGATGGTTTCCGGCCTATGGGAGGCCTCGGTATGCGCTTCTCCACCATATTTTCGCACGGGGAACACGCTGGACCAACTCTCGACGGTGAGGGTTGACCGGAAAACTATTCCCGACGGCGTCGGCGGGTGTTAGGGTTTCGGTGATGTGGAGACCCTCGATTCCCTAGCTAAAACTCTTGTTTGAAAGCTCAGGAAGCATTATGGATGCTTGGGAAAGGTTTTAGGAGGGTCTAGAGCTCGTGCCATAGCCGGCAACACCGAGTTCGACGGTGAACCGAGCTCCATCAATGGCGGAAGGGGAAAAATCGAAGAACTTGCTAATTAGTCGATGATTCTTTCTGATTTTTGGATGGAAGGTGCGCTTGGGTACATAGATCATGTCGTCTAACTAGATCAAAGAAGTTTTGTGCATACGATCGGAATTAAACCGACGAACTAGCCACGAAGCTATAAAAGTGCTTCGGGAATTTATGGAATACAGAAGCTAGGATGCACGATAGGAATTCAAACTTAACCAGAAGCTGCACGAGGTTGTTGTGCACCTTTTTGCTATAGACTGCCGAGGATGGTGATGCTTGTATCGACGGCGAGGCTGCACAGCATCGGGCAGCACGGGGGTGATCGCGGCGGCGAGGAAATGGCGCGGCACGGTGAAAGGTGAATCGGGGATGGACTCTGGTCGACGGGGGTGATTTTATAGCCTTCACCGCGGTAGATAAGGACGCTGGGGGGCAGCTGGAGGTGACTGACGGCCGACGGCGCGCTGGCGGCATGCAGCATCACGGTGTCACCCGGTGAAAGAAAACAGAGGCGGTTAAATGGTCTCACCGACTAAGCTATGGGCCCCACCGCTCTACCTTATCCCTTCCTCTAAATTCTAGCTCAAACATTGTCCAAAAATTCCCAAAATTTACATATAGGCTAAGAAAAATATGGGGAACCCCATTCTGCAATCAGATTTCAATTTGGACATAGTTTGTATCAACTTCAAAATCTAATTTGAATTCAAATATGGGTATAAACCTTATTGAAACAAATAGTAGCTGAGGTCCATAAATCTCCAAACTCTGAAACAAAGTCCCCTGAACCATAAAAGGTCTTAGGAAAATTGAGGGTTGATTTGGGCAAAGTTTAGTGCAAAGCTAAATTTGATGTGGATGCAAAATGAATCCTTTGTACGTGTCCAAACAAGTGGAAGATGTACTACAAAAATCTTGAAAATTTTCTGAGAAGCTATTTAAGATATTTAAGAGTCCAAGGAAAAATTTGGAGCCTTGGATTTGAATCTTTTTTGTAGGACCAAATATGCATAACAATATAATCAAATTACGTTTGTTTTGATTTTTATATTGCTGCAATATAATTTGCCCTAGCCATTTCAATCAATTAAATTCCCAACCTTGAAGAAAGGTTTAATTAAAATGTTATTGAATTAGGGTGATGTCAAGTCCTCATGTTAATAAGATTTAAACATGAGTAGAAAGAAAACTTTTTAGTGAGGTCAAGTTCATGTGCACAACTATAAGTACCTCCAGTAGGTTTGATAAACAACTTGTAGTTGAACTTCACATGAAAGGGAAAAGTGGGATTTTACATTCCTCCCCCCTTAAAAGAATCTCGTCCCGAGATTACAAAGGAAGGACAAAAGGTAAAGATCTACTGAACATGTGCCGCTAACAAGTTCGGATTGTTCGTTTTAAGATATTCCTCGCTTTCCCACGTGGCTTGTTCAGCACTGTGGTTGCTCCACAAGACTTTGTAGAAACGCAAAGTGCGCCTTCTTGTGGTGCGAGTTTTCTCATCAATGATCTGGTTGGATGCTCGGAATAGGTAAGATCTGGTTGGAGAGCTTCCAAATCCTCAATACGTACATTCGATGGGGCTTTGAGACATTTCCGCAACTGAGAAATGTGAAACACATTGTGGACCCCTGCCAGTGATGGCGGTAACTCCAATTGATATGCCACGGGTCCGCATCTTTTGATTATTGCGAACGGCCCAATGAAACGTGGAGCTAGCTTCCCTTTCACTCCGAATCGATGAATTCCTTTCATCGGGGATACCCGGAGATAAACTTGATCCCCAACCTAGAAGTGAAGAGGTCGACGTCGTTTGTCCGCATAGCTCTTCTTACGAGACTGAGCGGCTTTGAGATTTGCTTGAATAATTCGTACTTGCTCTTCGGCTTCATTTATCAAGTCGATGCCATATACCACTCGTTCACCAGATTCGCACCAGTTCAAGGGTGTGCGACACTTCCGGCCATAAACAGCTTCATATGGCGCCATCAGGATGCTAGCCTGGTAACTGTTGTTGTATGAAAATTCCGCCAATGGTAGATGGTCATCCCAATTATGTGACACCCTCATTTTCATCTATCATGCCTTGCATACATTCATATACATGTTTAACATTGATCCACATAAAGAGGAACGAGTTTAAAATTGATTTGGAACAAAACCGCACTTAAATTGCAGGAAAGTGCGGACTAGTCCGATTTTGCTGAGGACTAGTCCGATTTCTCTCTGACTTAAAACGGACTTGTCCATTTTTCCTGCGGACAAGTCCCATTTTGGCTCTGGATACTTTCGGACTTGTCCGATTTTGTGCAGACTAGTCCGATATTCCAAGAATCCTTGGAAATTTGCTAAGTCCCTGGACTTTTCCGGACTAGTCCGATGTTCCAGCGGACTTGTCCGATTTCCTCTCTGACTAAAGTCGGACTTGTCCGAGTTTTGACCAGACTTGTCCAATTTTCTCTCTGGACAACTTCGGACTAGTCCGGTCCTTTCCAGACTTCTCCGATATTTTGGGACTCCGAGTTGATCTATTGTTTTATGACTTGTTTCTTGGGTTTCACGTTAAGTGGGCCTAGGGACGTCGTGCCTAACTCTTTTAGAGCCCATGTGGGACTCAAAACTGGCCACTACACCTCTCAAACTCGAAATCCATCTAACCCTAGCCTCCACCTCTATATAAACAACCCCACCCCTTCGCTTGACATCTATTTGCCACTTTTCCACCCCACCCAAACCCTAGTTCGTGGAGAGCCACCATCAAGGAGGGAGGAGAACATCTCAAGCAAGAAGAAGACGAGGAGGAAACGAAAGAAGATCAAGATCTCCACCAAGTTTCTGTTCTTCATCACCAATTCATCCCCAAGTTCATCACCAACTCTAGACCACCAAGATCCAAGTGCTACCTCCAAGTTTCTTGATTCATTGGAGTTCTAAACACCTGGTATACCTTCTATTATCTTTTCCTTACGTGGATTCAACACCTAATCTCCAAATTTACGTCGATCTAGAAAACCCTAATTTGCTGACCTCGTAGAGTGCGGACTTGTCCGGTCCCTAGCGGACTAGTCCGATTTCCATGGATAAATTGTGTTGAATTAATTCCAAAAACTGACCTAATCACATCCAAACCTATATAAACTTGTTAAAAGCTATTAGAACTAGTTAGTGATCATTAAAAGCAATCTCTTAACAATTTCTACCTTGCATTTGCGTTAATCATGCATGTCATGTCATATTGAGTAATAATTGTGCACTCTTTGATTGGCTTTCCTGTCTTGTATGTTTATTGTTTGGATTAGACAGATTTGCGCTAGGGAGTGCTGCGGAGGATCTACATCACCAAGAGTTTGAAGGCTTTGACCCTAATCAACTACAAGAGCAAGGCAAGTGTTTTGTTTGCAAAATTGCATGCTTGTGTCAAATTGATGGGAATCCTATGATAGGAAGTTGACTAGCTTTGTTTAACCACCCTTGTCACCTGAAATTTATGGTAGATAGTCGGGAAGGGCTTTTTACCTTTTGCATCGATTAATTAATTGGGATGGGAAAACAACACTACACATTTAATTATGCATTAATGATATTCTGGTTAATGTGAACTGGTTAATATGATATGGTAATTGGTGATCTAAGAAAGCCTGGTATGTGGATGGGTTGGATGTTATGGTGGTTTTGCTTGCTTTAGATCTAAGGACCGGTTCATGCGAGAATAAGCCAGGACTACAGTGCCACCACGAGGCCAAGTGCGGCGTAGCTGATTAATTAGGGCTTTGCCAGTGCTATTTGGACCATTATGGATGCTCAGGGTAGGGGTAGTCGGATTGGGTTTGTTAATGATTGGTGGGACTTCCCTGGGATCCAAATGGCTCAAGAGGGGGCCCTTGGTTGAAGATGTGCTCTGTAGGAGACATCGCCACCGGTGAAACCTCAGTGGGGTCTAAATAGGCTAGTAAACCCTTTGTAAAGGCTATATTGTGATCTCTTGGCCACACACCGACGGAAGTGTGAGACATCATAATAGAGGTTCTAGTCATCGAAAGGTGATGAAATCATGAACACGTTGGTAAAGAGGTACAAACTCTGCAGAGTGTGTCCAAAACTATCATGATAGCCGTGCTTAGTATTGGGATTTGGGATGGTTATGGTTTGTATTATGGTTATGGTTGGTTATGGATTAATTTATGACATTGATTATGGTTATTCGCAATGGTAAATTTTGGACTAGTATTATGATTACTACATGGCTTATGATGGGTTTGATTTGTATACATATAATATATTGCTTTTCAAATGTTTTAATGTACTTTTCAACACTTAACCATTATTATCGTCATCATTTGAATCAGCCACATGTCATACTTTCCACACTTGCTGAGTACGACATGTACTCACTCTTGCAATCCCTCCAACAGTTGCAGGTCAGGATTGGGAGTTTAATGGCGATAATGCGGAGTTCTAGGCCGTGTCTACCGTCATCTTGCATGTGGTGTCGTTTGGAGCTGTGCTATACCCTATTGCTTATGCTGCCTAGCTGTTTAGTTTGCTTATTTAGTTTATTTCCGCTGCATTAGTTGAACTTGTCATTAATATTCATTAGAGCTTGTATTCGAGGATAATATGGTTTGTTTAATAAAATTTGGTCAATTAATCCTGTTTTGTGGTAATTTTCTATATACTCTCTTGTGAATGCACTCGTGTATGTGTGATGAACATCCTGGGCACACATATGCGTTAGCTTGGTTCATTTTCGGAACCGGGCGTCACAGTTTGTTATCAGAGCCACAGGTTCACCGTAGGATGCATCCTAGATAGAATGGACACTTTAGAGGACATAGGAGCACTTAGGAATCGATGTTTTTTTGCTTGGTGTGCTGTTTGTTATATATATTGCTTGCTTGTGTGCTTAATACAAGATTTTGGGATGCTTTAGCATTGCCATGTCCATCTAGGCTAGTTAGTTGTTTAGTTTCATATCCCTTGATGCATATAGTTGGGGACGTTTTCTAATTCTCACCTATTGCATTTTCCCAGATGGTGAGGACTCGCAACCAGAGCGATGGCAATGATGAGGAGGAGGAGAACAATGGAGTACCCCAGAACAACACTAGACAAGGATCTACTCAGAGAGCTATCAACATTGAGCAGCTATTGGCTATACAAAACCAGCTCATGCAGATCATGAACAAACTATGGGACAGCTGCAGGCTAGCAACATCAACAATCCGCCCCACATGCCTCCACCCCCACCCCCACCCCCTCATAACCGGTTGGGAGAGGTTATGAGGACTAGGACACCGACCTTTGCTCAAGCTGCCGACCCTATAGATGCGGATGATTGGCTCAAGTCCGTGGAGAAGAAGATAGCTATTGTCCAATGCAATGACAGGGAAAAGGTGCTATTTGCTTCTCATAAACTCGTTGGAGCAGCTGCGGGTTGGTGGGATGCTTATTGCAACGCTCAGGAGAATCAAGAGAGGATTACTTGGGCCGAATTCAAGGAGAGTTTTCGTTCTCATTATGTGCCGAAGGGAGTTATGATCTTGAAGAGGCAAGAATTTGAGAAATTAAGGCAAGGAAGATCAAGAGTGAGTGAATATCTCAATAAATTCACTCAACTCTCAAGGTATGCGCCCGAGGATGTGAGTCGGGACAGCCGGAAGCAATGTTTGTTCATGAGAGGCCTCAACAATGAAATTCAAGTGCAACTACTCAACTGTGATTATGCAAATTTTCAAAAGCTTGTGGACAAAACAATTGTGGTTGAGAACAAGATCCGTGAGATGGAGCAAGACAATAAGAGGAAGGCGCCATATGAAGGACAGCAGCAAGGGAATGTGCGCCCTTGCTTTGCACTGCCCAATGCGCCTTATTACAACTCTTCTATTACTGCTCAACGCCCTGGTTATGCACCACACCCAGCTCAGTTTGTGCAGCAGCGCCCTGTTATGCAAGCACTTAGGCCTCCAGTGCCTTATGCGCCTCGTGCTAATTTTCCTGCTGCAAGTGTTCAAAACCAAGCTCGTCCCAATAATTCTGATGGAGTTAAGAAGTGCTATACTTGTGAAGAAGCTGGACACTTTGCGCATCAATGTCCTAAGTCAGGCCTTGGTCAAGGAAGCAATGCACTGAGGCAAAACCCAAGACCCAATGGAGGACAACCACAAGGGAACTGTGGACAACAGAATTTTGCTCGTGGCAACGTGAACCATGTCTCTACGGAGGATGCTCAACAAGCGGATGACATGGTCATTGGTATGTTTCCCGCCAACTCCAACCCCGTGACTATGTTATTTGATTCTGGAGCATCGCATTCATTCATTTGCATCGAAGTATGTTGCCAAGTATAGTTTGCCTATCTCTCATATGAAGTTTACTCTATTAATTAAGTCTTCTGGAGGAGAGATGAGGACAAATATAGTATGTCCAAAAGTAAGCCTTAGAATAAGGGGGTAGACTTCTCCGCCAACCTCATTGTTTTGGATTCTCAAGGATTCGACATTATACTTGGTATGGACTGGTTGAGGAAGCAAAATGGAGTTATTGAGTGTGCCACGAAGACGGTGAAGTTGACCAATGAAGAAGGGACCACCGTAGAATTTGAAGCATCTCA
This sequence comes from Tuctoria greenei, assembly GCA_036927565.1. Lineage (NCBI taxonomy): Eukaryota > Viridiplantae > Streptophyta > Magnoliopsida > Poales > Poaceae > Tuctoria > Tuctoria greenei. The sequence continues at coordinate 46,487,652 of JAYESD010000012.1, forward strand.
AACTGCACCGAAGCAATTGGAGCTGAGTCATATGGACGGTGCCGCAATTGAGGAGATTCTGGTGCTGTGTGAATTTTTGTATGTTTTTTCCGGACAATTTGCCAGGTATGCCACCTTATCGAGACATTGAGTCTGTTATTGATTTAATACCTGGAACTGCACCTATCACTAAGAGGCCGTATAGGATGCCTCCTATGGAACTAGTAGAGCTCAAGAAGCAAATTCAAGAGCAACTAGAGAAAGGTTTTATTCGCCCTAGTTCTTCACCTTGGGGAGCGCCCGTTCTATTTGTGGACAAGAAGGATGGATCCCAAAGGATGTGCGTGGATTACCGAGCCCTCAACGAGGTAACAATCAAGAACAAGTACACCTTGCCACGCATGGATGACTTGTTTGATCAGATGAAGGGTGCTTGTATCTTCTCTAAGATTGATTTGAGGTCGGGATACTTTCAAATGAAGATTAGACCATCGGACATACCCAAGGCAGCTTTTAGGACACGGTATGGATCTTATGAGTACACCGTGATGTCTTTTGGATTGACCAATGCACCTTCGTACTTTACGTACCTCATGAATAAGGTCTTCATGGAGTACATGGATAAGTTTTTTGTGGTTTTTATTGATGACATTATGATCTACTCGAAGGATGAGAAAGAACATGAGGAACACTTGATGCTTACATTGCAGAAATTGATGGAGCATCAATTGTGTGCCAAGTACAACAAGTGTCAGTTTTGGTTGAGAGAGATGTCGTTTTTGGGTCATATAATCTCAGGAGGAGGAGTATCAGTTGACCCCGGAAAAGTGAGAGACGTGTTGAAATGGGAAGCGCCGCAAATGTCAAGGAAATAAGGAGTTTTCTTGGGATGGCTAGATATTACCGTAGATTCATCAAGGACTTTTCCAAAATTGTCAAGCCTATGACGGAGTTGCTAATGAAGGGAAAGGCTTTCCAATGGACTCAAGCTTGTCAAAATAGTTTCGAGGAGTTGAAGAAGAGGTTGACAACAGCCCCAGTTTTGGTACTGCCGGATGTGAGCAAGAGTTTTTATATTAATTGCGACACATCGAGATAAGGACTTGGATGTGTACTGATGCAAGAAGGTCAAGTGGTCGCCTATGCATCAAGGCAATGGAAGAAAGATGAGCAGAATTACCCAACGCATGATTTGGAACTCGCAGCTGTGGTACATGCATTGAAGATTTGGAGACACTATATTCTTGGACATAGGTGTGAAATTTATACGGATCATAAGAGATTGAAGTATATTTTCAAACAAACGGATCTAAACTTAAGGCAACGGAGATTGTTGGAGATCATCAAAGATTATGATTTGGGGATCAACTATCATCTGAGAAAAGCCAATGTAGTGGCCAATGCTTTGAGTAGGAAGGGAGTAAGTCATCAACTCACAGTTCGAGAGTTACCATCCGAGTTATGTGAGGAGTTTGAAAGGTTGAACCTCGGATTTGTAAATGAGATGGATATGATTGAGTTAAATCCAACCTTGGAGCAAGAAATTCGAGAAGCACAAACCACGGATGAGGAGATCAAGGAAATCAAGGTAAGGACCGAGGAAGGGAGAGAATTCAGATTTGATGAGGATGAACATGGTACCCTATGGCTTGGAAAAAGGATCGTTGTGCCTAATGTAAAGAACATACGGGAGATAATATTAAAGGAGGCACATGACTCGCCGTACTCGATTCATCCTGGTTGTACAAAGATGTACAAAGACTTGAAGGCTTGCTATTGGTGGGATAGCATGAAAAAGGACATAGCTGAATACGTAGCATTGTGTGATGTGTGTCAACGATTCAAGGCAGAACATCAAAGGCCAGCTGGACTATTGCAACTATTAAACATTTCGGAATGGAAGTGGGAATAAATTAGAATGGACTTCATAGTTGGGTTACCACGTACTCAGTCCGGGTATGACTCAATTTGGGTAATTGTGGATCGCTTAACCAAGTCAGCTCATTTTGTCCCTGTCAAGACCAAGTATACATCTGCACGATTGGCCAAAATATACATGGAGCAGATTGTGTGTCGACACGTAGTACCGAAGAAGATAGTCTCAGATAGAGGTTCACAATTCACTTCCAGGTTTTGGCAAAAATTGCATGAAGCTTTGGGGATGAGGTTGAATTTTAGTTCAGCATATCACCTCAAACGGATGGAGAAACCGAGAGGACCAATCAAATTTTGGAGGACATGTTAAGATCTTGTGCTCCAAAGCATGTGAAAAGTTGGGACAAGAGCTTGCCATATGTGGAATTTTCATACAACAATAGTTACCAAGCAAGCTTGAAAATGTCACCATATGAAGCGCTTTATGGAAGAAAGTGTAGGACACCTTTATTCTGGAATTAAGCAGGTGAAACTAAAGTATTTTGTATGGATGTGTTGCAAGAAGCCGAAAAGCAAGTCCAAATAATTCTTGAGAACTTGAGGGCTGCCCAATCAAGACAAAAAGGCTATGCGGACAATAGGAGAAGCAAATTAGCCTTTGAAATAGGAGATTTTGTTTACCTCAAGGTGTCACCAATGAGGGGTCCTAAGAGGTTTAACATTAGAGGCAAGCTCGCACCTCGTTATATTGGACCATTCAAGATTTTGGACAAAAGAGGAGAAGTAGCATATAAGTTGGAGATGACAGCTCATCTTTCGGATGTCCATGATGTCTTTCATGTCTCCCAGCTCAAGAAGTGTTTGAGAGTATTGGAAGAACAAGTGCCAATGGAAGAATTGGAACTAGAGGAAGATTTGACTTATGTCGAACCACCGATCAAAATTCTGGAAGTCAAGGAGAGAGTCACAAGGAACAAGGTTATTAGATGGTGTAAAGTTCAATGGAAGCACCACACAGAAAAAGAAGCAACGTGGGAATTGGAGGATGATATCAAGGGGGAATTTCCCTATCTCTTCTCTTCCGCGTCGAATCTCTTGGGCGAGATTCATTTTAAGGGGGGTAGGTTTGTGACACCCTCATTTTCATGCATCATGCCTTGCATACATTCATATACATGTTTAACATTGATCCACATAAAGAGGAATGCGTTTAAAATTGATTTGGAACAAAACCACACTTAAATTGCAGGAAAGTGCAGACTAGTCCGATTTTGCTGAGGACTAGTCCGATTTCTCTCTGACTAAAAATGGACTTGTCCGTTTTTGCTGCGGACTAGTCCGATTTTGGCTCTGGAAACTTTCAGACTTGTCCGATTTTGTGCGGGCTAGTCCGATATTCCAAGAATCCTTGAAAATTTGCTGAGTCCCTGGACTTTTCCGGACTAGTCCGGTGTTCCAGCGGACTTGTCCGATTTCCTCTCTGACTAAAGTCGGACTTGTATGATTTTTGACCAGACTTGTCCGATTTCCTCTCTGGACAACTTCGGACTAGTCCGATCCTTTCCGGACTTGTCCGATATTTCATGACTCTGAGTTGATATTTTTTATGACTTGTTTCTTGGGTTTCACGTTAAGTGGGCCTAGGTACGTCGTGCCTAACTCTTTTAGAGCCCATGTGGGACTCAAAACCGGCTTCTACACCTCTCAAACTCGAAATCCATCTAACCCTAGCCTCCACCTATATATAAACAACCCCGCCCCTTTGCTTGACATCTATTTGCCACTTTTCCACCCCACCCAAACCCTAGTTCGTGGAGAGCCACCATCCAGGAGGGAGGAGAAGATCTCAAGCAAGAAGAAGAAGAGGAAACAAAAGAAGATCAAGATCTCCACCAAGTTTTCGTTCTTCATCACCAATTCATCCCCAAGTTCATCACCAAGCCTAGATCACGAAGATCCAAGTGCTACCTCAAAGTTTCTTGATTCGTTGGAGTTCTAAACACATGGTATACCTTCTATTATCTTTTCCTTACGTGAATTCAACACCTATTCTCCAAATTTACGTCGATCTAGAAAACCCTAATCTGCTGATCTCGCAGAGTGCGGACTTGTCTGGTCCATAGCAGACTAGTCCGATTTCCCTACATAAATTGTGTTGAATTAATTCCAAAAACTGACCTAATCACATCCAAACCTATATAAACTCGTTAAAAACTATTAGAACTAGTTAGTGATCATTAAAAGCAATCTATTAACAAGTTCTACCTCGCATTTGCATTAATCATGCATGTCATGTCATATTGATTAATAATTGTGCACTCTTTGATTGTGTTTCTTCTCTTGTATGTTTATTGTTTGGATTATACAGATTTGCGCTAGAGAGTGCCGCGGAGGATCTACATCACCAAGAGTTTGAAGGCTTTGACCCTAATCAACCGCAAGAGCAAGGCAAGTGTCCTAAAAGCATATTGATCTTGTTTTTAAATTAAATGTTCTGTTTGCAAAATTGCATGCTTGTGTCAAATTGATGGGAATCCTATGATACAAAGTTGACTAGCTTTTTTTTTAACCACCCTTGTCACCTGGAATTTATGGTAGAGAGTCGGGAAGGGCTTTTTACCTTTTGCATCGCTTAATTAATTGGGATGGGAAAACAACACTACACATTCAATTATGCATTAATGATATTCTGGTTAATGTGAACTGGTTAATATGATATGTTAATGGGTGATCTAAGCAAGCCTGGTATGTGGATGGGTTGGGTGTTATGGTGGTTTTGCTTGCTTTAGATCTAAGGACCAGTTCATGCGAGAATAAGCCAGGACTACAGTGCCACCATGAGGCCAAGTATGGGTGCGGCGTAGCTGATTAATTAGGGCTTTGCCAGTGCTATTTGGACCATTATGGATGCTCGGGGAAGGGGTAGTAGGATTGGGTTTGTTAATGATTTTTGGGACTACCCTAGGATCTGAATGGCTCAAGAGGGGGCCCTTGGTTGAAGATGTGCTCTGTAGGAGACATCGCCACCGGTGAAACCTCAGTGGGGTCTAAATAGGCTAGTAAACCCTTTGTAAAGGCTATTTTGTGATCTCTTGGCCACACACCGACGGAAGTGTGAGACGGCATAATAGATGTTCTAGTCATCAAAAGGTGATGAAATCACGAACACGTGGGTAAAGAGGTACAAACTCTGCAGAGTGTGTCTAAAACTATCATGATAGCCGTTCTCCCGGTTATGAGCACCTGGACAACTTCCATGATTAGAGGGAACTTAGTATTCGGATTTGGGATGGTTATGGTTGGTATTATGGTTATGGTTGGTTATGGATTAATTTATGACATTGATTATGGTTATTGGCAATGGTAAATTATGGACTGGTATTATGATTACTACATGGCTTATGATGGGTTTGATTCGTATACATATAATGTATTCCTGTTCAAATGTTTTAATATACTTTTTAGCACTTAACCATTATTATTGTCGTCATTTGAATCAGCCACATGTCATACTTTCCACACTTGCTGAGTATGACATGTACTCACTCTTGCAATCCCCCCCAATAGTTGCAGGTCAGGATTGGGAGTTTAATGGCGATAATATGGAGCTCTAGGTCGTGTCTACCGTCAGCTTGCCTGTGGTGTCGTTTGGAGCTGCGCTATACCCTATTGCTTATGTTGCCTAGCTGTTTTGTTTGCTTATTTAGTTTATTTCCTCCGCATTAGTTGAACTTGTCATTAATATTCATTAGATCTTGTATTCGAGGATAATATGGTTTATTTAATAAAATTTGGTCAATTGGTCCTGTTGTGTGGTAATTTTCTGTATACTCTCTTGTGAATGCGCTCGTGTATGTGTGATGAACATCCGGGGCACACATATGCGTTAGCTTGGTTCATTTTCGGAACCGGGCATCACAGATTCCTACCATGGTGGATGGCAAAGGCACAAAGCATATCCTCTAGCACTTGATTCACCCGTTCGGTTTGTCCATCAGTCTGAGGATGATAAGCCGAGCTTCGAATCAGTTTGGTACCCAATGCATCATGGAGATGCTCCTAAAAGTGAGCAACGAAAATAGATCGACGATCTGAAATGATAGTGCGGGGTACTCCATGTAGGCACAAAATTCTGGAGATATAAAGTTTTGCATACCACTTTATATCATACTTGACATTGACCGGTATGAAATGAGCTAATTTGGTCAACCGGTCAATGATCACCCAAATTGAGTCGTGCTTATGGAGAGTGGGAGCTAACCGAACAATGAAATCCATGTTGATATCCTCCCATTTCCAAGCCGGTATGCTTAAAGGTCGAAGCTGTCTAGCTGCCTTCATATGGTCGGCCTTAACTCGCTGACACGTATCACATTCGGATACATATATTGCTATTTCTCTCTTCATCCGAGTCCACCAGAACATCTTTCTCAAGTCTTGGTACATTTTGTTACTTCCCGGATGAATGGAATACTTGGATAAATGAGCTTCATCCTGTATCTTCTTCCGAAGTTCCATGTTCCGGGGTACCACTATGCGGTATTTAAACCAGAGGTTACCTTCATCGTCACATCGGAAACATTTCATCTCCCCCTTCTCCATTCTTTGCCGAATGTGCGACATCCCTTTGTACTCTTTCTGAGTTGCCATAATATCCTCCTTGATAGTAGGAATGAGAGCTAGGTTGTAGAGTGCCCCATATGGAACCAAGTAGAGACTCGGTTTTTCTTCTCCCATTGAGGTAATGGAAAGATTGTTGACATGGGACTTGCGGCTCAGAGCATCTGCGACTACATTCGCCTTGCCTGGATGGTAGTGGATCTCAATCTCATAATCCTTGATTAATTCCAACCATCTACGCTGTCGCATATTTAAGTCCTTTTGGGTGAAGATGTACTTCAAACTCTTGTGATCGGTGTAAAGATGTACTAAATTACCCAGTAGATAATGTCTCCACATCTTCAATGCTAGTACCACGACAGCAAGCTCTAGATCGTGAGTCGGATAGTGTTGCTCATGGTCCCGAAGCTGCCGTGATCCATAAGCGATTACTCGTCTGTCCTTCATCAACACACAACCCAAACCAATTCCTGATGCATCACAGTACACGTCAAAAGATTTGGTTGTATCCGATTGAGCTAAAACTGGTGCCGTTGTGAGGTGTTTTACCAATGCTAGGAAACCTCCCTCACATGCCTCCATCCATACATACTTCGTCCCCTTCTTCAGAAGTTTAGTCATTGGTTTAGCTATTTTGGAGAAACTTGGAATGAACCTCCGGTAATACCCAGCTAACCTAGGAAACTTTGAACTTCATGTACGGACATTGGAGACTCCCATTTGAGTACTTGCTTTATCTTGCTTGGATCAACTGCAATCCCTTCTGCTGATATGATGTGCCCTAAAAATGGCACTTCGCTGATCCAGAATTCACACTTGCTGAACTTATCATATAGCTGGTGGTCCCATAATTGTTGAAGCACGATACACAAGTGTTGAGCATGTTGTTCTTAGGATTTTGAATACACAAGGATGTCGTCATTGAAGACTACGACAAACTTGTCCAATTCTGGCATGAACACCGAGTTCATGAGATACATGAAATGAGCCAGTGCATTGGTCAATCCGAAGGACATGACAAGGTATTCATACAGTCCATACCTCGTCGAGAATGCTATCTTGGGTATATCTTCTGGCCGCATTCTAATCTGATGATGACCAGAACGAAGATCCATCTTCGAAAATACTTTAGCACCCACTAGTTGATCGAAAAGAATATCAATTCGTGGTAGTGGATACTTGTTTTTGATAGTGACAGCATTGAGTGGACGATAGTCCACACACAGTCTCAAGGTCTTATCTTTCTTCTCTACGAACAATGCAGAACAACCCCATGGTGATGAACTTGGACGAATGAAACCTTTGTTCTCAAGTTCTATTAACTACTCCTTCAGTTTTGCAAGTTCCTTGGGTGCCATCTTGTAGGGTTGCCTTGAGATCGGCACTGTTCCTGGTACAAGCTCAATCTTGAACTCTATATCTCTTCCTGGTGGCATACCAGGAAGATCTTCGAGAAACACTTCTTGGTATTCACATACTACCGGAATATCCTTAAGTTCAATAACCTCAGTATTGTGAGTAGATGGATTCACTATGTAAGACCTATGTGTGCTGAATACATTGGCTTGTAGTGAATACACTTGGCTTTGATGATAAAAGTTTTAAATATCACCAAAACACCTTTTTATCAAGGTTCGACTCTAGCTCCGAGCTACAGCAAGGTCCGACGGTAGGTCCGGCTTGTTTTGGATAGCTCCGGCTATGTTAGATGCTAGGTCCGGCTTCTTGGTAAGGTCCAACTAGCTTTGGTTAGCTCCGGTGAGCTTTATCTTTAGCTCCGGCATGTTTTTGTTAGTTCCGGCATGTCTTTGATAGCTCTGGCATATACTTGATAGCTCCAGCATGCTTTTACTAAGCTCCGATGTACTTTGTCTAGCTCCGGTTTTGGACTGACTAGTTTTTGGTAAGCTCCGGTGCTAGGATCTACTAGTTTTGGAAAGCTCCGGCGCTAGGTTCTACTAGCTTTTGTTAGCTCCGGCTCAAGCTCCGGGTTGCTCTGGCAAGGTCCGGAACTTGACCGCAGTGCTTTTGCTTTTCATGTGCAATGTTTCGTACTTGCTTTACATGTTTCGAAAGATTGCTTAGTATTCATTTGCTAAGTTTTTGGTGGGTTTTGGATGATATGGATGATATCGTGCTACTGTGTTTTTGCAACATGCTTATGTGAGGTTCTCACGTAAGGTGTTGTGTTCGGAACTAACTTGAGTCAAGTCGAGGACTTGGGCTCGTATGGATTGTTTGTTTATTCATGTGCAGGTGTTGCTTGAGTTCAAGTCATGGCTGGTGACGGGATCTATTGGACTAGTCTCAGGGAGGAGATGAGGTTCCAACAACCAAGTTCGGGAGGAACTGTGGTTGAGCGGGTCAGGAGGTCGCGCAGTATGATTGAATCAAGGGCAGTGCATATGAAGGTCGAAGGAAGGTGTTCGCACGTATGCATGCGGTGCATGACGTGGCAATATGCTTCTAGAGACGGATTATGGAAGGAAGATCTGATCGGAAGGATTGGATCGTGTCGGTTGAAGACTTAGGCTGCTAGCTGAGTCGGTTATGGCTCGGTATGAAAATATCGAGTTGGTTATGTTAGGATGTTGGTCACGAATTTGAGTTGTTTAGGAATGTGGGATACGTTCCTAAGGTGTTTGGAAGTCTTAAGATTGCTTATATCTGCGTATAGAAGAGTCCTAAGCAGTTATGGAAAGTTTCGATTGTGATCGGATTAGGATTGGAGTCCTAGTTGAGATTGGGATGGCCTAAGTGCTGGTTATATAAGCAAGGGAAGGCCAAAGCTCGTGGGAGATGACTTTGGGGCTGTTTCTCTTGTGTTCTATTGAATAAAATTCGTAGTTTGAAGGAACTTTTGTGCCTTGTTCGTCCGACTTGTTCCAGACAAGTTTTACTCGTCGAATTTCTGAACTGCACTACCTTTCGTCGGTGGTTTTATCATAACTCGAGTTTTATAGATCCAATTGACGTGATTCTTTTTGGGTTGTCTTCACAACTTGATAGTCTATCATCTGTAAAAATTTCATGGCCATTGGATTTTTAGTTTCTGATCTACACGAGTTTCTTTGCAGCATTCCAGAAACTGTTTTTCTTGGGTAGGTCAGATTGACCATAGTCTGATCTTTCGATCATAACTTGAGATTTTCTCGACGGATTTGAGTAATTCTTTTTTTTTTGTCTTCGTGATTTGATTCTCTCTGATATATATCACTTTTGTCACGGTGAAACACGTTTTAGATTAGTCTCATACACGATTTCTTTAACAGATCGTTTTTCTACCGAAGGGATTAGGGTTTTAGTGTTTCCGCTGCGTAAGATTTTTAAATCTACCATTCACCCCCCCTCTAGTAGCTTTTCACGTGCTCTTCGATCCTACAATTGGTATCAGAGCCACGGTGCTCTAATCTTTGTGATTTGCATGTGTTTTTGACTAATCATCATGGAGAAGTACTCCGCCAAACCTTGTGTGTTTTCTGGTATTGATTTCCAGGTTTGGAAGGCACGCATGAAGGCCTTCATCCAGGCGCAAGGCTTCGCAATATGGGAAAAGGTGTACAAACCTTATGAAGTCCCGCCTAACGATCAAGTTACGGCTACGAACCTCCGGGACGTCGACAACAACAACAAAGCCCGAAACATGATCATCCAAGGACTCACTCAAAGCGACTTTGATCGTGTCGCACACCTCCGATCAGCATATGATGTTTGGAGAGCTCTATGTGATTATCATGAAGGATCCAACACAATCAAGGAGGTCAAACAAGATATGTTCAAAAAGGAATATATGCGTTTTGAGATGCAACCAGGTCAGTCTATCGATGATCTCTTTGCTCGTTTCAATAAAATTCTCAGCAACTTACGAAGTGTCAATGTTAATTTTTCTGATGCTGAGAATGCTAGACAACTTCTTAGTGCATTAGACATGTCAGTTTGGGAGATGAAAGTAACATCCATTTTGAATCAACTGTCATGAGTTCTCTTACATTAGATGTACATTATTCTAAACTAAAAACTCATGAAATTGACATCCTAGCACGTAAGAACCCAAACAAGTCTATTGCATTTGTCTCACAACGAGATATGTCTAGCTCCGGTCAATCATCATCCTGCAATACTCTTGCTTTGTTGTCCTCACTAACCCTGGAACAGATCGAAGAATTTCCAGAAGAGGAGTTGGCACTCATCTCTACTAGATTTTCAAAAGCATTGCAAAATGTGAGAACTAGAAGAAGAGGAAGCTCCGGACCTCAACGCTGTTTTGAATGTGGTAAAATAGGACACTTTCGTACAGAATGCCCTAACCTTTCAGGTCCGACCACCCGGGAAGAAAAACAAATCAAGGTCCGGACCTCCTCTGGAAATTCCAACAAGAAAAAGAAGGGTACCATAGGACGCAAGATGATTAATAGCTTCATCACCGCACTTCAAGAACTTAGTTCAAGTGATGTAGACTTTGAAAGTGATGAAGATGATGACGATCTGGCCAACTTATGCTTCATAACGGGCAAAACAAGATCAAGATCAAGTCAGGAGGATGCAGAACACAGTAGTGAAGACGATGAGGTATGTTCTACCTGCAATGAAATGTGTGATGCTATTTCTCGTGCAACTATTATTGTCAAGAAAAAGGACAAAAAGCTTAGGGATAATGCAGCTAAGATTGAATCACTAGAATCTGAAATTAACCGTTTAAAAACTTTGATTCCTAGTGATGATGCATGTCCCTCATGTGACTTAATCTATGAACAATTGTCCACATTAAGAAGTGCACACTCCTCCACTCTAGATAGACTTGATGAAGAAATTGAAAAGAACAAAAAGCTTGCTGCACTTAGTGATAAAAATTTAAAAGATGCTTCTTGTTCTACAGATGATTTGCATTGTTCTGCATGTGAAAATCTTGATAAGAAACTAAAAGATGCAATGAATGAAATTTCCATTCTGAACAATGCTTTACAATCTCATGAAGTTAAAAATTGTTCCAATTGCAAACTAAAAGGAAAAACTTCATGTGCAAACTTCCTAGACTTGTCTAAGAAACTTGATGACATGAATAGGACACTAGGTCGGTTTTGTAATGGGAATAAGAATCTAAACTTGCTGCTGAATTCTTACAAGTTTTGCAAAGATAAAACTGGTTTAGGTTTTGATTCTCATGTTCACGCTAAGGCACATCAACCTAAAATTGTAAAGTCATTAGGAAGTGGTTTGACTCAAACAGTTCCTAAACAAAAAGATGTGGTTTTCAAATCTGCAGGAGTGCTTTCTAATTTTGTTTCTAATGTTGGGTGCTCATCTAGACACGATAACAAAATTAAGTTTCATTGTACCTACTGTGGTAGAGATGGTCATGTCATAGATTTTTGTTATAGACTAGCTAAACAACAGGAAAGGGAAAGAATGTCTGCTAGATCTCTTAACTTTCATGCTAAACTGAAAATTAGAAACATGCAACCTGCTTTAATGAGTCGGAAATTTGAAAAGGTAGCTTCTGGAACTTTTGGCAAGAAATCTACAAAGGCAGCTCCGGTAGTTCTGATAGCTCCGAGAGATCCCTGCTCTTCTGTTGTTCCCTCCGGAGCTTCAGTTTTTGCCTCCGGATCTTCTGCTTTTACCTCCGGAGCTACTGGTTTTCACTCTAAACAAGTAACAACTTCTAAATCAACTGTTAAGAACAGAAAACCTCAATCTTTGACTCATAAACCTGCTGTTTTGTCTCAGCTTTCGTGTGTTTTTCCTATTGCACGTCATGTGACTCAGTACTGGATACCTAAATGCCTTTTGACTAACCCCACTATTGAGTCATCGACGTATTGTGCTTCTATGTAGGTTACACGTTTGAGGAAGGAGAACATTTGGATTGTGGATTCAGGTTGTTCACGCCACATGACCGGTAACAAAGATTGGTTCTCCTCCCTCTCATTTGTGTCACGTGTAGAAATTGTTACTTTTGCCGATAATTCTTCAACTCCTATAATTGCTAAGGGTTCGGTTAGAGTAAATGATCACTACACTTTGAAAAATGTGGCACTTGTAAAAAATTTGAAATACAACTTGCTTTCTGTTTCACAATTGCTAGATGAAAATCTAGAAATTATTTTCTATAAAAACTGCTGAAAAGTTGTAGGTTCAAACAGTGAGCTTATTTTTTAACATGTCTCGGTTTGGAAGAGTTTTTAAAGCTGATTTTGATATGTCTTCCTCTAAGCATAGGTGTCTAGTTGCTAATGATTCAAAGGACTTATATTTTTGGCATCGTAGACTTGGTCACGTAGGCTTTGATCACCTAACGTGTGTTAGTGCTCTTGATCGCTTACGTGGGCTGCCTAAGCTTAAAGGGGACAAAGAAATTGTGTGCTCTTCTTGTAGACATGCTAAGGTGGTTGCAGGTTCACATACTCCTCTCACAATGATCATGACAACTGAACCATGTCAACTTTTGCATCTTGACACCGTAGGACCTTCACGTGTTCAATCCTTCGGAGGTAAATGGTATGTTCTTGTGATTGTTGATGATTATTCTAGATACTCTTGGGTTTACTTTATGGCGTCTAAGAATGAAGTTTTTAGTCACTTTAGAACTTTATTTCTTAGATTATCAATTGATCACCCAGGATCATTAAAAGCAATTAGAAGTGATAATGGAACTGAATTTAAAAATCAATCTTTTGATCACTTTTGTGCTGAAAATGGAATAGATCATCAATTCTCTTCACCATATGTACCTCAACAAAACGGTGTTGTAGAAAGAAAGAACAGAACCTTAGTTGAGATGGCTAGGACTATGCTTGATGAATATCAAACTCCTAGGAAATTTTGGGCTTATGCGTTAGCAACCGCTTGTTATGTCTCAAATCATGTTTTCTTGCGTGCTAAGCTAGGTAAAACACCATATGAGCTTCGGTTTGGACATAGGCCTAGTGTTACACACTTTCGGGTCTTTGGTTGCAAATGCTTTGTTAAGAAACATGGTAACCTTGATAAATTTGAACCTAGATCCATTGATGGCATGTTTCTTGGTTATCCATCTCATACTAGAGGCTACCGTGTGCTTTTACTTGACACTAACAAAATTGTGGAGACTTGTGAAGTGTCTTTTGATGAAGCTAGCCCAGGTACTAGCTACGGTGTTGCAGGACCAGATCCGTATCCTCAGGGGGAGGTATTTTCGAAGATGAAGAAGAGCCGGTGATACTGCCTGGTAGTTCCGAAGCTAACACGTGTCCAGCTCCGGACATTGAACAAGCTCCGGTTATCACCTCTGCTGGTCTTGATCATCCAGAAGTCACAAGATCATCAATCTACGATGAACCTAATGAAGAAGAAGCTTGTGAGACATCTGTTCCCCTAAGTTTTTACAAAGATCATCCCCCACAACAGATGATTGGAAGCTTGCACGAACGAGTCACACGGTCCAGGTTTTGCGATCCAAACTCTCATGCTCATTCTGCTTTTGTTGCTTCTTTTGAACCCAAAGATATATCACACGCTCTCACTAATGAATCTTGGATTATTGCCATGCAAGAAGAGTTAGAAAATTTTGAAAGAAATAATTTTTGGAAACTTGTACCTCCACCTCAAGGTCACACTTTAATTGGAACTAAATGGGTATTTAAAAATAAACAAAGTGAGGATGGGGTTGTGTTTAGGAATAAGGCTAGGTTGGTTGCTCAAGGTTTCACTCAAGTTGAAGGTCTAGATTTTGATGAAACTTTTGCTCCTGTCGCTAGATTAGAAGCCATAAGAATTTTGTTAGCTTTTGCAGCATCTAAAGGTTTTAAGCTATATCAAATGGATGTTAAAAGTGCTTTTCTTAATGGCTACATAGATGAGGAAGTTTATGTCAAACAACCACCGGGTTTTGAAAATCCAGATTTTCCTAATCATGTTTACAAACTGTCCAAATCATTATACGGTCTCAAACAAGCCCCAAGAGCATGGTATGATAGGTTAAAAACATTTTTACTTGAAAAGGGGTTTACCATGGGCATGGTTGATAAAACTCTTTTTGTGCTTAAGCATGGCAATGACTCATTATTCGTTCAAGTGTATGTGGATGATATTATCTTTGGTTGCGCTTCTCATGATCTTGTGTCCAAGTTTTCAGCAATGATGAGTTCCGAATTTGAAATGAGTATGATGGGTGAACTCACTTACTTTTTGGGGCTGCAAATCAAGCAAACCAAGGAGGGTACCTTTGTGCATCAAACAAAGTATACCAAAGACCTCCTAAGGCGCTTCAACATGGACAAAAGCAAGCCTCTTTGGACACCAATGGGAACAGCAACAACACTTGAACTTGATGAAGATGGTGAATCCGTGGATCAAAAAGAATATAGAAGCGTGATCGGATCACTTTTGTACCTCACGGCATCAAGACCGGACATACAATTCAGCGTATGTCTTTGTGCACGGTTTCAAGCTTCCCCACGTGTTTCACATCGTCAAGCCGTCAAAAGGATTCTCAGGTACTTACATGGAACTCAAGAATTTGGCATTTTTCTTCCTTCTTCCTCAAACGTTACTTTGAAAGCTTTTTCGGATGCTGATTTTGGGGGTTGTAGGATTGATAGGAAAAGTACTTCCGGTGCTTGTCATTTTCTTGGTAATTCTCTTGTTGCTTGGTCCTCTAGAAAACAAAATTCAGTTGCACAATCCACAGCTGAATCTGAATATGTAGCTGCTGCTAGTGCTTGCTCACAAATTCTTTGGATTGTTCAAACACTTAAGGACTATGGGGTTGATCTAGATAGTGTTCCATTGTTTTGTGATAACACTAGTGCCATTTGCATTGCTAAAAACCCCGTGCAACATTCTAGAACTAAGCACATTGACATTAGGTATCACTTTCTCCGAGATAACGTTGAAAAAGGAAACATTGTGCTTCACCATGTAGATACCGAACAACAATTGGCTGACATTTTTACAAAACCTTTGGATTTCACTCGTTTTTGTTACATTCGTAGTGAAATAGGGGTTATACATCCTCATGGCTTAAATTGAGGGGGAGTTTCTGAAACTTGGGAAGTATATGTGTGAATCTGAAATTAAAATAATATGAGCATAGTATTTCATACATATATGACTTTGTGATTCCTTTTACATGCTGAAAGTTCTTACTACATTACTCGTGTTATACATTTTGTAGTTTTTGCCATGCCTAGTAATTGGAATAATTACTTACACTAAAATCTGGTCATGGTCGAACTTTCTTGCTGTTTTGAACTTGTTGCATGCTCACAAATGCTTTTAATCATTAAGATTTATCAAGTAATCAACTCACATGTTGAGTTTTTATGAACAAATATAAATTGAGAAAAGATCAAGAGAATATGCATGCATCGCACTTCTTCTTTTGAGATCGCTTGTCATTGCACTTAGATATGAACTTGGAAGAAGTTGTGTATGACTAAAACCATGTCCTTAAGCTTCTGATTGTCAAATGACATAGGCTTGGCTTGGGTGGTTAGAATAAGGCAGATGCGCATATAATCTCTTGCAAATATCATATGATCAAAATTTATGCGTTGAAAAATAACAAAATGCAGCAACTAGTGTCATGCTATCAGGTTTTGAGATAGTTAAGTTTGTGAGATCATGACTTGCTTAAATTGAAAAATTACATTTGATCTCTAGTGTGGCTTACACTACTGTATGTATCTCATTGATGTGATAGTGTAAGTTACTTGATAGTATGACTTGGATGAGCTTTGTTTATATGTATATGTTATAATATGCTCATAACAACTAAAGAGGGAGAGATAATTTGTTTATATGCTCATGCCTTGCTGAATACATTGTCAAAGGGGGGGAGAGATAAGCATGAAAAGAAAGAGAATAAGGAGAGATAATAAAGGGGGAGAGATAATGAGAGATAATATGGGATACTTTTTTTTCTTCTCATTTTACTTTTGATTATTTACAAAGGGGGAGAAATTGCTTTCAAAACTTTTATGTGAATAAGCCAATGTTCGGATTTTAAATGGTGTTGCCAATGCATTCATCAAGGGGGAGATTGTAAGACCTATGTGTGCTGAATACATTGGCTTGTAGTGAATACACTTGGCTTTGATGATAAAAGTTTTAAATATCACCAAAACACCTTTTTATCAAGGTCCGACTCTAGCTCCGAGCTACAGCAAGGTCCGACGGTAGGTCCGGCTTGTTTTCGGTAGCTCCGGCTATGTTAGATGCTAGGTCCGGCTTCTTGGTAAGGTCCGACTAGCTTTGGTTAGCTCCGGTGAGCTTTATCTTTAGCTCCGGCATGTTTTTGTTAGCTCTGGCATGTCTTTGATAGCTCCGGCATATACTTGATAGCTCCGACATGCTTTTACTAAGCTCCGATGTACTTCGTCTAGCTCCGGTTTTGGACTGACTAGTTTTTGGTAAGCTCCGGTGCTAGGATCTACTAGTTTTGGAAAGCTCTAGCGCTAGGTTCTACTAGCTTTTGTTAGCTCCGGCTCAAGCTCCGGGTTGCACTGGCAAGGTCCGGAACTTGACCGCAGTGCTTCTGCTTTTCATTTGCAATGTTTCGTACTTGCTTTACATGTTTGGAAAGATTGCTTAGTATTCATTTGCTAAGTTTTTGGTGGGTTTTGGATGATATGGATGATATCGTGCTACTGTGTTTTTGCAACATGCTTATGTGAGGTTCTCACGTAAGGTGTTGTGTTCGGAACTAACTTGAGTCAAGTCGAGGACTTGGGCTCATATGAATTGTTTGTTTATTCATGTGCAGGTGTTGCTTGAGTTCAAGTCATGGCTGGTGACGGGATCTATTGGACTAGTCTCAGGGAGGAGATGAGGTTCCAACAACCAAGTTCGGGAGGAACTGTGGTTGAGCGGGTCAGGAGGTCGCGCAGGATGATTGAATCAAGGGCAGTGCATATGAAGGTCGAAGGAAGGTGTTCACACGTATGCATGCGGTGCATGACGTGGCAATATGCTTCTAGAGATGGATTATGGAAGGAAGATCTGATCGGAAGGATTGGATCGTGTCGGTTGAAGACTTAGGCTGCTAGCTGAGTCGGTTATGGCTCGGTATGAAAATATCGAGTTGGTTATGTTAGGATTTCGTTTGGGTCACGAATTTGAGTTTTTTAGGAATGTGGGATACGTTCCAAAGGTGTTTGGAAGTCTTAAGATTGCTTCTATCTGCGTATATAAGAGTCCTAAGCAGTTATGGAAAGTTCCGATTGTGATCGGATTAGGATTGGAGTCCTAGTTGAGATTGGGATGGCCTAAGGGATGGTTATATAAGCAAGGGAAGGCCAAAGCTCGTGGGAGATGACTTTGGGGCTGTTCCTCTTGTGTTCTATTGAATAAAATTCGTAGTTTGAAAGAACTTTTGTTCCTTGTTCGTCCGACTTGTTCCAGACAAGTTTTACTCGTCGAGTTTCTGAACAGCACTACCTTTCGTCGGTGGTTTTATCATAACTCGAGTTTTATAGATCCAATTGACGTGATTCCTTTTGGGTTGTCTTCAAAACTTGATTCTCTATCATCTGTCAAAATTTCATGGTCATTGGATTTGTAGTTTCTGAGCTACACGAGTTTCTTTGCAGCATTCCAGAAACTGTTTTTCTCGGGTAGGTCAGATTGACCATAGTCTAATCTTTCAATCATAACTTGAGATTTTCTTGACGGATTTGAGTAATTCTTTTTGTGTTGTCTTCCTGATTTGATTCTCTCTGATATCTATCACTTTTGTCATGGTGAAACACGTTTTAGATTAGTCTCATACACGATTTCTTTAACAGATAGTTTTTCTACCGAAGGGATTAGGGTTTTAGTGTTTCCGCTGCGTAAGATTTTTAAATCTACCATTCACCCCCCTCTGGTAGCTTTTCACGTGCTCTTCGATCCTACACACTAGAATGATTCTCTCAAGATTGAGGACTTGGGAAGGATGAAGTGGAGAATTTATGTGTATTTTTCGAGGAACGAGATCTAGAATAGCACCATGGTATTGTAACCATGCCATTCCCAAGATAACATCTAACTTCTGATTCTCTAATATCAGAAGCGAAGTAAGATATATGGTTCCATCTAGGTTAAGTGGTATCCCAGGAACCAACTCATTTGTTACTTTCTTGCCTGCCGGAGTGCAAATCACATACGGGGTTTTTGTGGAGATAATAGGCAATTGACTTTTAATGACAAAAGACTTGTTAATGACATTATGTGAAGCTCCGGAGTCAAAGAGTATGACTACGGGATGATCAAAGATAGAGAACATACCCGTGAGTACGGGTGCGCCTTCCGGAACATCCTCAATGGCAAGTTGGTGGACATTGCCGAGTCTGGGAACTGGCTTCTTGGGCTGGTTGCAGGGTTGGTTGGCACCCTGGTATGATGACTGTCCTCCGCCCTGCCTACTCTACGGGCAGTCCTTGGCGAAGTGCCCCATGCGTCCACACGTGAAACACGGGTACGGGGTTTGGCCGTACGTGGGAGGACGGAATCCTGGTGCACGCGGTGGAGGTGGAAGTGCACGTGGGATCATCCCTTGCATGTGCAGCGGTCGGAAACCAGCGTTGCTGAACTAGCGACCACTGACATCGGTGGTCGTGATGGCAGTTGCCACCTCTGGCCGGATGGTGATCGATACACCATTCGGTACTTCTGAGGAGCACCACCTCCGCTGCCCTGCGGAGCACTCCTCTTCTTCTTGTCTGAGGACAGCTCTCGAGTAGCATCCTCTTGCATGATTGTGGCATTTGCAATGTCGTTGAAACTGCCGCGGTTGAACAAGACAAGCTTGTCCTTCATCTTGGAGTTCAACCCCCGGTAGAAGCACTCTCGCTTCCTGTCTTCCATGTTCACTTGGTCTTGTGCATACTGGGCCAAGTGGTTGAAGGCCTTGGAGTACTCGTAAGCACTCCTTCCTCCTTGCTTTAGCTCCAAGAACTCTTGAAGCTTCCTCCTCATAATCAAGGGAGGGATATGGTAACGCATCTCGGAATTCTGCCCAGCTCATGACATAGCCTGCGGGGCATGCGGCGAGGTAGTTTGCCCACCATGCACCAGCAGAACCCTGCAGTTGTTGAGCTGCAAACAGAGTCTTTTGTTGTTCGGTTATCTCAAGTAAACTGAACTTCCCTTCAATGGTGCGGAGCCAGTTGTCCGCCTCCAATGGTTCGTCGGCCTCCCTGAAGACCGGTGGATGCGTCGATGCAAAATCCAAGTAGGAACTCGGATATGATTGACGTGGCCCATCAGCATGTCGTCCCCCTTGACGGGACTAGTGCTGAACAAGGGTTCGCAACAACTCGGTTTGCTCGTCGCGCGAGCCGAGCAATGCTGCGAGAACCTCCGCAAGACTTCTGGGAAGTGTAGGTGGAGGTGGTGGAGGTGGCTGCGTCTGGGGCTTATTCTGCCCCGGGGGTGGTGTGTCATCCCCCTGTCCCCCACTTGAGCCTCCCACTTCTGGGGCTGTTCGTGTATGCACCATGCTGCAATACAACGATTTACACCATAAGTATCATTGCCTCAAGTTCATCCTTCCATATAAATAGTAATGCGGTAGACCACGATAGATAATATACAACATCAACATATATTGATAAAGTACAAGCTTTATACAAGATATATTATCTCATGACCAAGTTTACAGTAGTAAAATCCAAAATGATGGACTCCCACTATGGAAATACATCTCTACCATACTTGGTCCCCATGAGATGTCGTACACATCTTGTCATCTTAGACATAACCACCACTACTATTAATATGACACAAACATGGTCAAAAAAGAAAAACACGAGCAACCATTAAACTATCTGTTGCCTCGTGTCGGCAAAAGTGCTGCCACATCCCACTTCAATACGTCCTACTCGACGTATTCGAGTTCCTCGGGATCTTCTTCTTCGTCGTCGTCATCCCAATTGTTCACCAATAATAAGTGGTATGTTATGGGCCGGTGGATACACCACTGGTTGCAATTGTGCCTTGGCCTCAATTACATTATCCTGCAGTTCTCCTGCCTCATACTCCAATTTTTGAGCTGTCTCAATGGTGGTGTCCCGCTCTTCAGTGACTACTAACAGCTGCTCTTGCTATTGTTGCACCTCCAGCTGACATGCTTGCAGCTCACCACGAGCTTGCTGTAGTTCAGTGCGAGTCTGTCGTTGTGCGGCACGAGCTTTCCGTAGCCTAATGCAAGCATAATGCAACTGACTCTCGCACTAGCCGGTGATTTGCTGAGGCTATGAGCGAACGTAGACCATCGTTGATATAATCAAGGGTATTACCCCGCTCCGTCGCTTCCCGCAAGGCTTCGACATGTTCCAAAATAATGGTTCCTTGTGTAGCAACTACCATATTGGAAGCAGCCGCATATGTCCCAAGTGTCGTCGAGGTGGTGTCCTCATGAGGTGTATAGGCAGCAACCATACGACGTTGCCACTCAAATCTGGCCATACCACAGACTGGAATAAGTGCAAATTGAGTTTCAGCCATGGCATCTTGATGAAGCTCACAAAGCTTCATAAGTGCTTCGCCTGCAGCGATTGCCCAAGTGTCCTCCAATTGAGCCCCCTAGATGGTAACCAAGAAAGGAGCCCATCCATATCGACGTGGACTAGCCGGGATGTCTACCAAGATGGTGCACGACCGAACACCTCTGTCGATTGTTTCTCTACCCCAATAGCATGGCATCTCGATGAAGCCAAACTGTTGGAGCACTTCCCGTAGCATACATGGGAAACACGGATGGCTAGCGCAAGTGGAAAATATCCATCCGTCCGGTAGTAGCATCCTCACATCTGTCATCTATAAAAAGAATACTGGAACAATGAGAAGGTTTCCAACTCTCAACAGTTTTAAGAAAATTTAAAACTGGAGCTGTAATCACAGTCTGTTCCAGCTGACCTTCCTGTATAAATTCAACAGTTTCATACAGGAAATGTCAGAATCAAAGGAGGAGTTTAATACCAAAGTTGTATTATACTTTCCAAGCTTTCCAGATTGTACTCATACAGCTACAGGTGAGCTAGAAAATAGAATCTATACAGGTTTAAGTTGACCCATATTTTCTGAAAATTTTGACAGAACCTCCCCTGTATATGTTGTGATGTCCACAATTTATACAGGGATATCATGACAATATTTTGAGGTAATGACAAAATAAACTTTGTATAACATCAAGTTAAAAATCCATAAGTAAAAGAGTTACCCCTGAAAAGTTTGTTATACAGGTATCGCGCGCGAATTCACAAACATGTGCAAACTGTTTCAAGTCCTGGACTGTCAGAACCAAGTTTGTGACAAATGGAATTAGACACCGCTATACCCATATTCAGATCATGAATGCAAAATAAAGTTGATAGAGGACTTCCTAAGCTTTCCATAAATGTATATATGTGACTATGTCACTATTTTGGATTAAAAGTTCTAACTATCCAAACTAAACAGTTGAACTGACTGGTTTGCAACAGCAGTCCTGCAGTCCACTGTTTTGACTTCCAAATTTGATTTGAATCAAATTCGAATTAGGAAAAATTCTAAACACCAAACCTGTATACCTGCATCTGCCCTTTCCATACATGTGTCACAATAAGGAAGAAGAAGTTTCTACAGTGAGTTACGGCAAAATTTCTGGAACTGGTACAACGGTTGGGTCATCTGGAGCAGTTGTAGTATACTCCAAATTTCAACAGATTATCAAACTCTTCTGCCCTGATGGCTAACAGAAAAGTTGTAGAGGTCTTCACGAGCTTTCCATCCATATATGATACCATTATGTTATCTATACAATAACCAAGATTACAACCCGGCGAAGTCGAGCCAACTTCTGCCAGAAATCAAGAATCTTGATTATATCTACCCTATCGAGTCAGAGTCCCTTTTTACGGAGTCCAAACCTACCAGCATCTGCTATTTGGACTTTCCAAAACATTATGCATCCATTCTGTCGTTTGGGATGGTCTAGTATCATGTTCGATACTGACGGTACTACGTACCTCACCAAAGAAAATTCTATACGGTATATCCGGTTACGTCTATAGGTGGTTCCTATATCATTCTCTCACAAAGGGTTTCTACACGGTCTTCTACCGCAGTTAATGCTGCAAAAGACAAACTATCCCCTTTCACACCTTCACACCTCAAGGGCGGTACGGGGAAGCACGACAGGCAGTCACAATAATACATATGAAAATAAATGCATACGACTCTGGTGTGAGTCGCCCTCGAGCGAGGTCATGTCTCGAGGTACATGGCTATAAATACGTCTGTACAGCAAAGTCTCCAGTACAATCCGGCTTATACACGCTCGGGCATACGTGTTTCGCATGCTCTCATAGAACATGAATGGTTCTAGAGAGGCATACTATCGGGTTATACACCACCCGACGGGGGCTCCCACTAACTTTGAAGCACGTTGGGGTACCGCGTGTCATAGGTTCTCAGAAACATTGAAAGCTTCAGAGACTCCTATTAACTTCCCGTGCCAAGCCACGTAAATTTCACATACCACATCTCATATGCTGAGTTTACCGAGATTGATCCGCTCTCAGTGGCGTACCTTACCTCTTACCTGACGTCGGGGCGTCGTTAGAGAATATAATAACGCATAGTTAGTTTACCACTTTTATATCTTATACTAATAATACTCCTTATAAAGGCATATAGATAATTCCTCACTCAAATCCTAATTTTTGAAAAATATGTTCTTTTCAAGTACACTGTACCCAATGATGCTCTGATACCATGTCTGTGGGGACCGAAATCCCGACATCCGAGGATCTCATTGGGTGGTGTCGTGCGATGCGACACCCAACAGTATACAAGAGCAGAACGAGAATAAAATACAAGTCGAAGTCTTTTAGTTATCATACAGTGGAAGTTTTACAATACTAGCAGAAGGAAAGAAACATATATATCATAGCTATGCTCTCAGCACTAGCTATGCAAAAGCAAAGTCATCCATGCCCTGGATACTTCGCACTAGCAACACGCAAGTCACGGCGGTGTGCAGGGTTCCCACTCGGTTGTACACCCTGGAGTTGGTGCAGCCTCATCATCAAACCTTTCATCAATTGTATAACCTGCAAAAACTCGTTAACTGCAAACATGAGAATAAGGCTCAGCAAGACTAACCCGTCTCACTAGACACATGCAAGGGTGGACACTAAGCATAGGTACGGTGAAGCATAAATGACTCGCCTACAAGTGGATCCTTATAATCAGGTTTTAAGTAGCAAATGACATTCTCCAAGCACGACACATCATAGACTCCACAATCAAACAAGAAACGCTTTGCCGATGATATGACATGACCAGAGCACATAATGCTATTACAGCTAAAGTATGGGGAAACTGTAAACTTTAATTTTACTATCTCTAAGTCATACAAGGTTGCAAAGCAATTATAATTCAATACAATATATTTTTCTGGCTTCTCTTACTACGTCACGGCGCAGTGAACAAGTGGTACTCTATTACCGTGAGAGACGGTGATTGCAATCAGGACACACCCGGACAACACGACACATTCATCGTTCAAAAGTGTCAGCGAGTACACCAGTACCTACGCAACACTTCAGTACTAGTCGTATATAGCCACCTTTCACAAGAAACCCGAACGCTGAGCCCGTCTCACCTCGGTGAACAGAAGGTCTCCGCACGGAACACCTCATGTGTCCGTCGACCGATTTACACCTTACTGTCCTCAACCCACCCATATCGATGGTGAGTTAATGGGCCTCGACATCCCAGTGATCGAGTTACGTCAGTTTACTGGATTCCATATGTCCATTATGTCGCCGGTACAATTCAAGCTTGTCCGAAGGGGCCGCATACAGACGGGCCTTAATTGACCAGTCAGAGCTATGCAACCAAGACCACGTCTTGCCGCTTCCTATCCATCTCTGACCGTTCTCGAGTTTTAGATGTAACAGTTATTTTCTATAAATGTTATCCCAGTGTAGATGAGTGTAAATTTCTATCTCGCGAGTAGATTCCAACTACTCGACTTCTAGCGGATTACCTACTACATTAGCATAGCAATTCTACACGTCGAGTGATTAACCTACCCAATTAACCAAAGGAATTGTGGGTCATGCATCTGGAGTATTCAAACATCCTAAACGTAATGCACAATTCATATGCTAATCATCATAGTGATAAAGTAAAATTTTTATAAATGACTTAAATGCAAACCGGGGCTTGCCTGGATGCAGGTCAGAGTCAGGGTTAGTATCCGATAGGTGTACTTACAAGGCCTCTGGTTCCTCCTTGACTTCGGTCACTATACGATATGCATATAATATGTATATGAATGACTTTGAAAAATAATTACTACCAAGACCATAATTTCATCTATGGTGATCATTATATGATAAGGACCTAATTGGCTGTGGAACTTTGATGGTAGATACTAGGAAATATGATAGAAGCTCTTGCAAAGAACAGGAGATGATCAAAGTATTTTGTTGTCTCAAAAATTATGGCAATCAATAAACTTCCAAAATTTTAGAGAAGAAACTGTAGCTTGAACATAGCTGCCAGTTGATAATCATGATAGAGGAAATTGTCCTAGTTCTAGCAATATTTGTTTCATAAATTTCTAACCCTTGGTGAAGGAGTTATAGAATTTCAAAGTTGGCAAGAATTTCTGGAATTCTTTTATAATTGAATTTTAAGCTTTTCAATTAATATTGAGTTTGCAACTGAATTAACACCAGGAGATTAGGTCAATTAAATCCAATCTTTTTATAGGAACTAGTGTATGACTAAAGGAGGGCTAGGTCCAAATTTGGGACATAATAAAGCAACTGAACATCTTTAAAAATTCAATAACGGAAAAAGGTAATTGAACTATACAGAGAGCTATACAGGTGCAATGGCTCCCAAACTTTTTCTGGCTGTCAAGAACAGGATATTGTATTTTATGTGAATTTTGGGGATTTTTCCAGTGGCAAGTTAATCTGGAAAAATTGTATTTGCAAATGGAAAGATTGTTTCCTACAGAATTTATATATGAGTTTCACAGAACCTAATTGGTACTGACAGGAACTAGAGCTCAAGGGCTTTCAAACAAAATTTGTTTGAATATTTTTGGAGCAGTCTACGGAGAGATATTGATTTTTAAACTTTGGAAATGGTTCTGCACAAAATGGGGAATTTCAGCTTTTAAATTTGGCGCCAGGGCCCACTGGATTTAAAATGATCCAATCAGCGGCTAGCCACACCGGGGGCCATAGATATTCTCATGCGGTCACATTAGATCCCTGGCCACAGATTGATCCAGCGCCTTTGCACTCGCTGGCATGTGGGATCCGCGTACCCGGCTTTCTTCAACCTTGGGCCACGGCTCGGGCGTTGGCGCTTTCGCCGGCGATGGTTTCCGTCCCACGGGAGGCCTCGGTATGCGCCTCTCCACTATATTTTCGCACGGGGAACACGCTGGACCAACTCTCGGCGGCGAGGGTTGACCGGAAAACTATTCCTGACGGCAGCGGTGGGTGTTAGGGTTTCGGTGATGTGGATACCCTCAATTCCCTAGCTAAAACTCTCATTTGAAAGCTGAGGAAGCATTGTGGATGCATGGGAAAGGTTTTAGGAGGGTCTAGAGCTCGTGCCATAGACGGCAACACCGAGTTCGACGGTGAACCGAGCTCCATCAATGGCGGAAGGGGAAAAATCGAAGAACTTGCTAATTAGTCGATGATTCTTTCAGATTTTTGGAGGGAAGGTGCGCTAGGGTACATAGATCATGTCGTCTAACTGGATCAAATAA
Organism: Tuctoria greenei; assembly: GCA_036927565.1. Lineage (NCBI taxonomy): Eukaryota > Viridiplantae > Streptophyta > Magnoliopsida > Poales > Poaceae > Tuctoria > Tuctoria greenei. The sequence continues at coordinate 46,513,873 of JAYESD010000012.1, forward strand.
ATTTGGTGCATACAATGAGAATTAAACCGACGAACTAGCCATGATGCTATAAAAGCGCTTCGGGAATTTACGGAATACAAAAGCTAGGATGCACGATAGGAATTCAAACTTAACCAGAAGTTGCACGAGGTCATTGCGCACCTTTTTGCTATAGACTGCCGAGGATGGTGATGCTTGTATGGACGGCGAGGATGCGCGGCCTCGGGCGGCACGGGGGTGATCGCGGCGGCGAGGAAATGGCGCGGTGCGATGAAAGGTGAATCGGGGATGGACTCTGGTCGACGGGGGGTGATTTTATAGCCTTCACCGCGGTTGATAAGGACGCTGGGGGGCAGCTGGAGGCGACCGAGGGCCGACGGCGCGCTGGCGGCATTCAGCGTTGCGGTGTCGCCCGGGGAAAGAAAACAGAGGCAGTTAAACGGTCTCACCGACTGAGCTGTGGGCCCCACCGCTCTCCCTTATCCCTTCCTCTAATTCGATCTCAAACATTGTCCAAAAATTCCTAAAATTTGCAGATAGGCTAAGAAAAATATCGGAATCCAATTCTGTAATCAGATTTCAATTTGGACATAGTTTGTATCAATTTCAAAATCAAATTTGAATTCAAATATGGGTATAAACCATATTGAAATAAATAGTAGCTGAGGTCCATAAATCTCCAAACTTTGAAACAAAGTCCCCTGAACCATAAAAGGTCTTAGGAAAAATTGGGGGTTGATTTGGGCAAAGTTTAGTGCAAAGCTAAATTTGATGTCGACTCGAAATGAATCCCTTGTACGTGTCCAAACAAGTTGAAGATGTACTACAAAAATCTTGAAAATTTTCTGAGAAGCTATTTAAGATATTTAAGAGTCCAAGGAAAAATTTGGAGCCTTGGATTTGAATCTTTTTGGTAAGGCCAAATATGCATAGCAATATAATAAAATTACATTTGTTTTGATTTTTATATTGCTGCAATATAATTTGCCCTAGACATTTCAATTAATTAAATTCCCAACCTTGAAGAAAGGTTTAATTAAAATGTTATAGATTTAGGGTGAAGTCCAGTCCTCATGTTAATAAGATTTAAACATGAGTAGAAAGAAAACTTTTTAGTAAGGTCAAGTTCATGTGCACAACTATATTGACCTCCATTAGGTTTGATAAACAACTTGTAGTTGAACTTCACATGAAAGGAAAAAGTGGGATTTTACAGTAACTCACATGAATTACAAGCCTTATTGATAGTATTTTTGGATCTTAACACCACCACATAGTCTACTTGCCTGAACGCCAAGCCAACCTAGGTGTGGGGTGTGCTATCGACTTAGCCTGATCCTGCACCCTAAGTACGCCACTCTACCTACACCCCGGCATGCCTCGGTAGGGTGAATACTAAAAAAGGCATGTGGATCTAGAAAGATTCTATCAAAACTCTTGTTACCATGTTGAGTTTCTTCGGACATAAAGTTCAAATAAGAATAATAAGTCACAACCAATGCATAGACAAGAGGACGAATTTTACTTTCTCCCTTGCCTTTGATGTACAGGAAAAGCAAAAATTCATAGCGATGATGGACTCATGCTGGAGCTACTAAGTTCCAACATCTCCCAAGATAGGTCCGTCGTCAATATCTAATATGTTGATGCCGGAGTTACCAAGCTCCGACCCTTGCAGGGGCCTGTCTTCGACGCTTCAAAATTGAAGACTTCAACAAACTGTCATAACCTTTGGTACATGTACACATCTCAACTATACACATGTACCAGGGGGGCAGCAAGACATGACACAGTATATTGAAGACAAAGTGAAATTCAAGGCAAAAAGGAGGATTTCATTAATCAGAAGAACTTGATTACAAAATTGAGATTATAAGGGACAAAGGGAGAAAAGACCTATATACTCAAGGATCTAGGTCCTGTGGAAAAACGAAGCAACCTTCTCAGCAGCTTCTTGAACACTAGCCCTGGCGACATCTTCCTCCTCGGTGATGATTCCTTCAAAAACCGGATCAAGGAAGAACTAGGGGTCTCAGCTCCGGCAACATGCCAAGACATACTCAACGATGTTCTTGGCCAAGAACTTACCCTCTGTCTCCAGTTGATCGACGATGACGTCACCCATCGCGTTGAGTTTGCTGCTAGCAAAGCTAAGCGCCGCCAGCGTCTGGTCAAGCTCCTGCGCTGGGTTCTCTAGGCGTACTGGACTGAACCCAAGGGGAAAAAGGGCGCTGTCCGCACGCCCCAGGATGTCCCACACCATCAGGGACTCAGTTGCCTTGGAGCTCCGCAGCTCCTCCAGTGACCTTCGGGCGGCCGTAAGCTCCGAGATTTCACGAGCAAGTCGCTCAGCCAGCTTGGCATGCTGTTGCTTGACCTCAGTAACTTGCTTCTCCTGGTCGGCCAGCTCCGTCTCCCGGAGGTGAATGCGGTTCCGCCTATCAGCTAGGTCCTTCTCCCTGCCCTTGACTTTCTCCTTCCTAGCGGCAATGTCAGACTCTCTTTTCGAGAGCTCTTGCCCCACCTTCCAGTTCTTATTCCTCTCTTCCTCCTTCCATAGATCCAGCTTTTTGCTGCGACCTGCCAAATTTTTCTCACCCAGAGCCAACTTCTGGGTGACCTTTGCTTCCCTCCTCACCACATCCTCCTGCTGCCCCAGGAGTTTTTCCTCCCTTGCCTCTAGGTCCGCTCGACGCTTCATGAGAGTTTCATTCAACTCTGCAAGCTTTTCGTAACGCTCGTCAGCAACGTCATGTCTCTCTTTGGCTTGCTCCAAAATTTCCCTGGAGTTAGCATCGAGTGCCCGGATGGCGGCCTCCTTCTCCTCCATCAACTTGTCCCAGTACTCTAACCGGGCCTTCTCCCCTTGTATCCATTCCCTGTGTTCAGCCAGCCTCGTCTGGGCAAGCTTGGTCTCAAAATGGAGTCTGCTGCGCCAATGCCTTAAGGTGTGCGCTCCTCCTCCAAAGCTTTGCTCTCATGGTCGAAGGCTAGCTTGACCTGTTGAAGGCTTGAACAGACATTGTTTATGGACAACGCTAGAGGGATAGGTTTCGGGCCTGCCGGGATCATTTCCACAGGCTTAAGTGGGATCTCCATAACAAAATGGGGTCCCACTCTACAATAGTGGTCCACTGTACTCCCGCAGCGCTGGGGCCGCTCTCCTGGAGCCCTTCAGTGGCAGCAGAAGAACCCACAGGGAAAACTTCCGCCTTCAGAGCTGGTGAAGGCACCACTTTCGGGTCTTCAGTCGACGGCTCTGATGTTGAAGGACCTGTCAATGGTCCTGCGAGCTGCTCTGGCTCCGGCGCTGGTACCTCCAGGACCACAACTTCTGGAGCAGCAGCAGGAGCTTCAACTGGGGCCTCCACCTCCACTGGTTCAGGCCCCGGTGCAGCGACCACCTCCGGCATAGCCGTCGGACCTTCGACCACTTCCGGCTCAGCAGCCGGACCATCTACAACTTCTGGTTCTGCCACCAAATCTTCATCTGTTCCCGAAACAAGGGTCGGAACCTCGACAATCTCTGGCTCAACAGCCGAGACTTCAGCTACCTCTGGCTCAATAGCCAGGGCTTCGGCAACTTCCAGCACAGAAGCCGGAACTTCTAGCATCGCCAGTGATGGAGCACCAGCCTCTGCCACCAGGGGTACCTCTTCAACTTCCCTCCTGCGATTCGGCACTACCACAGGAGCTTCAGGTGAGGACTCCGAGTCGAGGCTCACGACAGCTGGCGCCAGAGCTATCGCGGCTTCCACTTTCGCTTGACGAGGAGGCCCAACAATCGAGGTCGGAGCTTCAACAGGTGCAGCCCCAGCCGTTGCAACAGGCATTGAAGCTCCGGGTCCCTTCTTCGATATCCTAAAAATAAAGGGAAGAGAAGATTAAAGACATATCCAAAAGCAAGATTAACATTTCAGAGTGAGCAATCAATGTTTACCTCGGGATGCTACCACCCCCGTCGCCTCGGAACCTCTTCTTCTAAGGCCCGGAGCTAGAGCCCACCATGTCTGGTGAGGCAACTGCTTCGGACCTCAGTTGAGGAACACTCACAGCCGTCGGAGTTCTTTCGGCGGGAGCTTCCCTTCTCTGGGATGAACCCCCGGACTTGGAGCATCTAGCCAGCGCTCTAGCCGAAGTCGACTGCCCGAAGCTTACGCCTCTCGAAGACATTTGCACCGGAGCAGGAGTAGTAGCAGATGATGTCCCCCTCTGTGGGGAAGCTGCCGTCATGGAAGGAGCAGGCATGACGGACCTCTCGTCAGCGTGCTTCAACTTCCTCTTCCGGCAGGAAGGCTCAGCTGGCTCTTTGCCCTTGCCCTTGCCGAAGTCTTCAGTCCTTCGGCTTGGGGCAGGGGCAGGACCACCCTCGGATGCTCCGGGGATCGCTAATATGGTGGTCGAAAGCCTTTCCACCTCACCAAGATCGTCAAGCGCCGGCATACCCCTCCGGAGCTCCTTGCTGAACTGCGCCTCCATGTTCAGAGGGAGGAAAGCCGCCGCCGGAGTTAAGTCATCTCCTTCGACATCAATTACATGCTGGAACTTCTTGAGATGAAGCTCCAAAACTGCGCCACCCAAGTTTGATTTCAGACCAATTTCAATCTGGTCTTCATCCATCACGCTATTGAGCGCCCACGCAAGATTCTCCCTCTTCTTCAGCGGAGCCCACCTGTTGACCAAGAAGTTGCAGAAGAACATCTAGGGGGGCACTCCACCTTCCACGCATTCGCGGATCCTGGTCAATGCAGGGTTGAAGGCCTCTGACAGCACCGGAACCACGCTCCATTCGTCAGTGTCAACATTTGGGAGACCTTCGGGCAGCTACAACTTCTGGTGCTCCTCTGCCGTGACGATGATCCAATCTTTCTTCCAATCGTCCCACTTGCCGGAAGGAAACGACCTCAAGTATTTGAAGGGGCATTTCTTGCGTCTCACGAAAAAGTAGAAGCCAAGAAATTCGACCCCTTTCCGGTGGTGTGTATGGTGAAGAAGGTGCGGAAGAGCTCGACTCGGGGGGGAATACCCACCCACATCTCCCAGAAGTGGACAAATGTTGACACAAGAATAAGAGAATTGGGGCCAAGGTGGTACAGTTGCAGACCATAGAAGTCCATCAGCATCAAAAGGAAAGTTGAGAAAGGTGGGATCAGCCCCACCATGGCGTACGCAGAGAAGTACACCACGTCGCCGCCGCGCTCCTTCTTGAACGGGAGCTTGCCAGCACAGACCAGATGGTTGAAGGAGTCGCTGGACCACCCCATGTAGGTCCGGACCTTCATCAGATCATCATCGCTCTTGAGGCAGCTCTTTGGGAGACCCAACTCCATCACAGCAAAGTGGAGCAAAATATGGAAAGTTAGGAAGAGTTTGGGAGGCTCTGAGCGCAAAGATGATCGAAGGCGTAAAGAGTCTTCAACCCGTGCGCACTTTCCTTCTTAAGTAAGCCTCTGCGACGCTTGGATGAAAACCGCAATGAGATCAAGAGTACTTTTCAAGAATCTACCCTGTCAATGACGTGTGGGCCTGGGGCCACCCCGACAAAGAGATCGAGGTCCTTACCCAAGGCCAACCATTGCCGTGATGAGCGGCGGGAAACCCAAATTCAGCGCTCTGACAGGGCGCGCGGAACCGATACGGTTTTCGTATTGGGAACCGGCGACCTTCAATTATGTGAGATCCGCACTCAAAGATCTCATCAGTCGTATTCATGACAAGCCACGCGTCAAAGGCTCACCTCCTAACCGCCACTCTATCGGCACATCAGAGGACTTTTTGAAATTCGAAGCTCGGGAATCGAGAAAGGCCCCACCTCTGGCAGAACAAAATAACCCAAGGAGTTTCTCCTAGAGGTGGGCCCGGGGGCCACTGTCGGTACCCTACCCACCGGGTACCCCACGATACTACAACAAGAGCAAGAAAGTTCCACCTGTCAGAGTCGAAGGCCCTTGCTGGTCCCACATGTCACATTGCACCCGACCCGCTCCCCTCACATGGTTGGCTCTCGGGTTAACACATGTAAAATAAGCCCGAAACAAAACTCTCAACAAAGGGAAGCTCCGGCGACTACACGTGTACAACGACCCCGGACCTAGCCCTTGTCACAGAGGAGCTCCAGTACTGACACGTGTACAGCGACCCCTGACCTACTCCCCCACAAGGGAAAGCTCTGGATCCGACACATGTGGAGCCTCCGAACCTTCATCACCAACGGAAAGAAAAGCCGATCATGACCATTACAGACATTCAAGGATGGTTATGGCGGTAGTTACAAGGTCTAATAATGTGTCATTAATATCATATTAATGACACACGATCAGTGTACCATTAATAGTGGTAACAATGCAATGAAGGCACATTACCACATCATTAACTATACTTAATACTCTTCAGACAGTGTATTGGGTCATTAAGCATGCCAGGGCCACATGTCGGGCCAGGCCAGCTTTGTAACGGTCTGTCCTTAGAACAATAAATGGGCTGCACCGCGCGACTATAGAGGGGGCTGATCCAAGCTATCGCAACATGAACTTAGCGAAATCTTTCGCTTAATACAATCACTCAAACCCCGTGGAGTAGGGTGTTACGCTCAGGCGGCCCGAACCACGTAAATCTCTGAGGTCACCATCTTGATATTGATATTGTGTCCCCTAACCACATAAGAACCTCCGTCGGCTGCTTTTCAACTGGTCGGGGGGAAGTGTTGTATTCCACACTTCGGCAACAACCAATGATGCAAGTGATGTGAGGGATGGAGGATATGCAGGAACACGCCTTTGACACAACCGCATCAACAACTAGTTCAAGGTTAGCTTTGACTTGTGCAAAGAGTGGTCAAGACAGTGCTACAACCAAGATGTTCGATGAAATGGTTACAAGGTGAAACCAGATGTGTTGACGTTCAATGCTAGTCTATGGATGCATGTATGTCGAGGTGTGGCAATCGACAAAGATATGTGCCAAGGTGCTCTTTGAATGTGGGTGAAGTAACCGAATCAAGAACACAACCAAGATGTTCCCTAAAATGCTTAAAAGGTGAGAATGCTTATAAGGATAGGAGGTAGTAGCGACTGGTTTACCTAAAAGTGATTTGAACGTTGTCTTGGTACTCACGTCAGGTTAGCAGTGCTTGTGATGACTCTTTGAGTCTAGGCAATGCCAATCTCACTTCACTTCCATGTGTCGCTAGAGTTCCACTTCGATTCATCCTAATTCTGAAACCTACGACCACACTTATCACTTAATTAGGTTTACTCCTCAATGAGTTTGTGTAACTTCATTAGTCAACTTCTGAGTGACGGTCTCTTGTTGCACAATTCACTCATGCCTTAAGTTTTCAATGCTCCACCTTGATCGCTTAGTCCTCCTTACATCACTCAGTACGGTACTTCTTCATCCTTTAATCTTATACCTCTTAGGTGGCATAGCTTCAAGTGTTGTCTTCTAAGTTGCAATGTAGCCTTACAATGTACCTTTCCATTCATACCAACACTACTTTGTCCACCTCGACTCATCCTCTGATTACCCAAACAACAGAGGCATACCTGTCCTTCCTAGTACAACTCCTTGTTCTTAAAGCTTACACTACCTCTTAGAGACTATTATTAAGTTACCTTAATTACTTTTATGCATATCATGCCGATAGGAATGCGATGATAGATGATCGATGAGAAGGTTCCTTGGAGGAGAAGGCCAGGCTGTCCATCTTGAAGTCCCTTGGTGGATTCTCCGGAGGAGGACCAAACCATAACATTTGACATTACTATAGAGTCGCAAACAAGGCAAGCCCCGGTTTGCATTTAAGAAATCTTGCAGAATTTTCATTTAAACAAACTATATGGATGAGATGTATAGTGCATTAGGTCTTGTGCAATGAAACCCACTTGCATGACCAGAATAGTCTAGAGAGTGGTTTGGGTAGATTAATACTCCACATTTCGATATGCTATGCTTAATGTCTAGTTGGAAGAAATGGTAGAACTCGAGAGGTTGGAACATTCTCGCAAAACTAGCACTTGGTTTACACTACATTGGAATTATGAGTTTAATTTTGATGATTCCCTTTAATAAATTGGAGACTGGGCCGAAGCATAGGATGCAGCAGGACATGGTCCTGGCTGCGTAGTCCTACCTGTGTCGATTAAGGCCCGTCTCGTGCCTGACCCTGTTGGACAAGTTTGAACTGTACCGGAAAGCATACTGGCTATATGGGACCAAGGAAACCGATGTACCTTGAGAATTCTATGTTGAAACCTTTTCAATCGGCTTAAGTTGTCAGCTGTTAGTATAGTGGGAGGTAACTCACTCATGAACATCTCACATCGGAGGAGCACCTTGAGGGGAGCTCACTGTTCGGGTTGATCGAACTGTTTCGATGTGGTTGAATCCAGGGAAAGGTGGCTGCGTGCGTCATCAGTGGAGGGTTCCATTGAAACTCTGAGTATGGGCGTACGTGTCGTGCAGTCCGGCTATCTACTGGTTGCAATCACCGTCGCTCGTCGTTATTTGAGCATACTTGGACACTGAGTCTTGACGTAGTAAGAAAGAGAAATGAAAAGATTATGAATACGCTGCTATGAATAATTCTTTGTATTGAAATCTTAGCTGTTATAGAGATAGCATAATTATATTTACAATTTCCAAACATTTAACTTGGATAAGGCTTATGCAACCTTGAGCAAGTACCATCGTGGATGAAGCGTTTCTTGTTTGATTGTGAAATTCACAATGATGCTATGCCCATGGATCGCGTATGCTACTTTAATGCTGACCACTAAGACCATCCGCAGTGGCACGCTGTAAAGCATACTGGATACACTGCTCCGCAGTGTAATTTATAGTACGTACTGTAAAAACTGAAGGAGAATAGTGTATAGAGTATGCTTTAGAGTACGCTGGTGCGGATGGTCTAAGTATTTACTTTCGGCGAGTCCATTCCTGCAAATTAATCTTCCCAGTCTTTAAAGTTCCCTGCATGTATAGTTTCATTCTTTAGGTGAGACGGTTAAGTCTTGCTGAGCCTTATGCTCACGTTTGCACATTAACGATTTTTTTAAAGGTATTAGATTTATTTCTGCTGTTCAGGTTATACATGAGACCTCGATGTGTCAAGATGAATCACATGTGAACCACGCCGCTGCTGAATGTTCTTCATGTTGCTAGTGAGAAGCGTCCTAGGGCATGGACGTCTTCTCTCATGCTTAGATAGGTGAGAATATGAGTATGTATTTCCGCTGCCTGTGTACCTCTATTGTATACTATTTTGTAAACTCTTCTTATCGTGAAATAAAAATTTTGTTTGTTTTGCATTCTTATCGTGTGTGCTGTTAGGTGTCGCATCGCACAACACCATCCAATGAGATCCTTGGATGTCGGGACCCCGGGTCCCCACAAACATTGTATCAGAGCTTCATTGCGATAGCACGCTCGAACAGAGCCTATTTTTGAAAACTCCAAAGTAGTCGAGTGAGGATTAGGTCTATGCCCATTAAGGACTATTACTAGTATAAGTTATAAAGGTGGTGAACTATCTTACTTGTTATCATATTCTGTAATGACATTCCGTCTTCAAGGTAAGAGGTAAGGGACGCCACCGAGAGTGGATCAATCTCGTTAAGCTCTGCATAAGAGGTGTGTTATGTGATATTTCTGTGGCTTGGCACGGAAAGTAAATATGAGACTCTGAAACTATTCATGTTTCTGGGAACATATGACACGCGGTGTCCCAACGTGACACAAAGTTAGTGGGAGACCCCATCGAGTGGTAGATAACCCAATAGTGTGTTCTCCTGTCTATGGGAACATGCAAAACATATTCGCCCGAGCGTGTATAAGCCGGTTTGTACGGGAGTCTTTGATGTACAGACGTAGTACAGCCATGTACTCGATACATGACTTCCCTCGAGGGCGACTCACATAAGGGTCGTATGCATTTACTTTCATATATATTATTGTGACTGTCTGTCGTGTTTCCCCATGCCGCCCATGAGGTGTCAAGGTGTGAAAGGGGATTGTTATTCTTCTACAGGTACACTAACTACGGTAGCGACCCATGTAGCAAACATTTCTGAGTGATCGATATTAGGACCACCTATAGACGTATTCGGATATACCGGGTTAGACTTTTCTTTTCGTGATGAACGTAGTACTGTCAGTATCACATTTATACTTTGACCATACCCCATGAAAGAAGTGGCTTCATATTCATTTTAGTCCAAGTATCAGTTGATGGTATCTTATGGACAATGTAAAATGTTTCTTTTCAAGAGTAGGTGAACCGATGTTCTTCGTTTCTAGCGAGAGTTTAGCTCGACTTCGCCGGAGTGGGACTTTGGTGAAGCATCAAGAACCATAGTGACATGCTATCAAGAGTGGGACTTGTAGTGTTACTTGCTGTCAAGTTGTGATGTTATCTGTTTGAAAATTAGGGATCAAACCAACCACAAAAAAGTAAATTTTGTCAAATTCACTTCTGAAATCTGGTAGCAGTGTCCAACTTTAGAAATCCATATCTCTTCAATTTGAAGGTATATGGATGCAAATGAATACTTTTTGGAAAGTTCCTGAAGTATTCTGTAAGTTTAGTATTGACCTTCAAGCCAATAGACCATTGTAAGGTGATGAAAATCTTCTCTAACTAAATCAGCTCCTGTTCTGAAACTGTATGAACAAGCATCTGAATTTTTTCCATAATTATCTGTAGAAATCTCTTCTAGTCTATTGTGATACGTTTTTTGAAAGGGGAAGAGCTATTATACAACTTTTCTATTCATTGTTACCTCAAATGCGGTTTAAAACTAATTAGAAACTGAAGTTGAAGTTAGTACCTGTGTACAGTGCTATCTGAAACGGGCAGAAAATTTCTGAATTTTGAACAGCCGTAACTCTTAAATTAGAAAAGCAACCTATGCATATATATACATGTCTCGGAATCTTAAAAACTCCTCTATCAACTTCCTATTCAACACTAAGGCTAAAACTCGCAATAACCAGGTCTAAATCGAAGTATCGTTTACGGTGTCGTAACAGTCTAAAATTTGGACAGTTATGTATTCAGTTGCTTTTTGGATCATAATTTCTAGTAGGATTGTCAAAAGACTTCATAAATTACATTTATGGAATCCTGAGGATGTGTGTAACAAGTTTGCAATATATTATTTCTGCAAATCTCAATGTTTCTCTTTTTGAAATTTGTGGACAAAATCAGCAACATACAAAGGAAGCTCTCCCAAATTTCAGTTAAAAATCTGTGAACTTGGTCGAACTTTAAAATTCCATATCTCCTCAACCAGAAGTGCTATGAGGGCAAGTAAATACTCTTTAGAAACTTTGGATGTCCCCCACAACTTTTCTGTTCAACTCAAGACCATAATCCTTTTCTATGTGGGTAAAATTTGGAGGATCGCAGAAACTGTTCGGAATCAACCAAACTGGACAGCAATCTGTGTATTTCTGAATTTGAACCATAACTCGCAGACCTTACATCCAATAGGGTCACACGAGTAACTGCTGGAAAGGATAGTGAGTCAGCTACAATTTTTTTAATTGGCTCCAGATCTTAATCGGTCATCTACCTATGCCAATTCGAGTTTGAATGCAAGGTGGTCAGTCTGAACTGAACCCCCATTTCTTCTGAATGCTGAATTTTTAGCAAACTTCAAAAATTCATATCTTTTGAACCAGGACTGTATGCATACAAATAAATACATTATTGAAAGCTATTACACTGGCTACAATTTTGTAAATAAAAATATTTCCAGATTTTGAACAGAACGGTCTGAAAACTTTAGATCAGAACTGCTACTTTTTAAGTAGGTTCTGCTGTAAGTGTAGAAAAATCAGCTAATTTTAAAATAGCATAACATGCAAACCTGATATTATCTAGAGGCAAACCAATACTTTTTGGAAAGGTCTTGAAGTGCACTTTAACTTTGTTATTCAACTCAAGATCTGATTTCGACATTTGCAGAACCAAAACTGAAGTTGCGTATAGGCTGGTCTGGTGGCAACCGAAACTGGATCAGTGTGTACATTTCGTTTTTGTTAGGTAAATGGTCTTCGACTTCATTTAGAGAAACTTCGACCACCAAGTGTTGTGACTCAACCATTTACTGATGATAATCGGGTGCTTGACTCGATCAAACCCCATTTCTTTTGATGGTCATGGTTGTGCCTTATTTATGTGATTTGCCACATCACATTTTGTGATGTTGAACGCAGATCGCAATTACTCGAGTTGTCTCTCGTCTTCCCATGAGGATTGTTTGAAGTACGCTTCGACATCCTGGTTCAAAACATTAAGGGGGAAGACGAGCACTAAAGTAATTGTGATATTCAACCATCAACATTGGTTACAACGAGTCGTGTCTATAAGAAGATGATCAATTGAGATTACAACTTCAAGAGGATTCAACCTCCACCACTAGATTGAGTTACTTTAGAAGAATGTGACTTCAACTCCACTATAGTAATCAAGAAGGATATCAGTTCCTCCTACCAGATTGAAGTGAAGGTGAAGTGAAGCATCACTAGAGACAGTATTTAGTTGTTTTCTCTGGTGGAAGTTACTCCTCGAGTCAACTGGTACCTCTAAGACTTAGATGTAGATATAATTAAGTTGGTTAGAACATGAACAAGCTTTTGAAAGATCAAGACCGTGGTATACTTTCTGTGTTCCTTGTCAATGCTCTTAAAAGTGAATTTATTGATCGTGGTCGAGCCATGGAAGAGACATCACTTGTTGAGTGTCTTTCACGACCACGGTATCCAATCCTTGCAAATAATCAGACAATACTTGAGTTTTGTGTGTGTGGTTCATTTAGTCTTGCTCAAACTATAAAAGCTACTGCACCATACATGTGCACCATTTGCACCATACATATGCACCATTTGCACCATACCTCATGTATATTCATTGCACTATACAACATATGACGCATCATGAAGCATCATTACTAATGAAACACCAATGATAGAATTCATGGTAATACTAAAATTTAGAGCAAGATTGTGTACCCCATTCAAACTGTTCTAAGGTGTCTAATGACTACAATCATTTCACCATCTTCATTTGACTTCTTACATTGTTGATCTCCTTTCCATTGAGTGATACATGGGCAACCGGTCACTTGACCTCCCTTGCAACTAATCAGACACTTGAACTTTCATCCTTGACTTGTTTAGATTCAGGTGCTTTGATTGTTGCAATTATATCGTTCTTCATCGTGTGATCACCGGTTAGATGATCAACCTTGTACTATCTATGATTCTCATTACTCGCAAATGTTCCATTTGATTATCAACCTCGCGAAACTCCTTGAAGTTCCTATAAGTCTTGACATGGTATATAGTAACCTTGATACCTTAATAAAGTCGTAGTTACCATATAATTAAGTTTTTTGCGGTGTTGGGAGCATGTGAGGATACTGAATCCGCAAATATTTATATGCCACCGCAAAGAGTCATCGTCTTCTACTTTTATTGTTTGAAGGTGTTGAAGCACCCAAGAACCTTGTAGTCGCCATATCTTCAGTATTCCTGCTATTTTGCTCACATAAGAGTGTTGAGTGCTTCGCTACTCTTATGCTACAGCTAAGTGATCATATGGTATACTAAACATCAAATGAGGTTAATAATTGTTGATTAACCTCGTAAACCATCTTAACTCATGTCAAGGGGAAGTACCACATTAAGTTGTAAAGACCTATGCAAAACCAAGCAAGCAACCAAGAATCATTTCAAAGATAGTTTCAAACTATCGAGGTGGCCTAGAGGAGCAAAGAACAAGTGATGATTCTTTAAGTCAAGACTAGGACAAGAAAAGATGTCATGCTAGTGTAAAAGGACAACGATAAAAGTTCAGTAACAAACGTGAAAGTTTTACGATGTGATATTATCATGTCGAGCATCCTGTCAAGAATTTCAACCTGAAGAGTCGAATCACCAAAAGTAAACTTTAAAATTTCATAAGATGCCTTAAGATAATCAATACTTCGTAGAACCCAAGTCTTTAAGGGCATTGTCATTTTCCATTGTCAATGACCCTCTTTTACGGATCGTTCCTTACTCGTTTCTGTTATTCTACTTGATAGAATCTCGGGACAAGATTCCATTAAGGGGGAAGGATTGTAAAAGCCCGCTTTTCGGAAGAACAAAAATGTGAAAATGCGAACTTAAAAAATTTTAAAAGTGGAATTTGCGATTCGAATTCACATGAAATCTTGTTAGTTAACCAATGATCACGAAAGTGGGGAATTGTTAAAAACTTCAAGCAATATCTGGAAAATGTCACATAAACTATTAAAGCTTCGAGTGTTACTTAAAATTCAAGTTTAACCTCTTCTTAAGCAACGACATGGAGTTCTCGACTACATGAAGGAAGTGTAGTAATTAGAGAGCGTCTATCATACTCGTTCAGGTAGACTCGAGTGGATAATATCTTGCGTGGGACCCACTTGTCAAGTGGCCCACCAGTCAGCCTTCATCAAACGATATTTGATTTCTGCCTCCGCGTGTGCTTATCGAGAGCCAGCGTCACCCATGATGTGACGCTCTTATCCTAAGCACGACATGATCTCTGTCGGCCTCGACGACAGATCTTTTCTGCGCCAAGCCTCCTCGTCCGTTCGACTTGCGCTGACGTCTCGGCCGCTTTAAAATAAAATGTGATCAATTCAAACGATTTAAATACGAGAATTGCATTAACCTAGTGTGTTAATTAAGTGTGCTGATGAAATATATATTAAAAACTCCTTAATAAGCTTTGAGTAGATGAATTCAAATTAATACCTCGAACTCGGATGTTTAATTTGAATCCAAGTGCCACCTCAATTTAAGCAAGATCAATCAAGCTTTGGTACCGTTGGACACATATTAAGAATACATTAGTAACATGCAACATAATTCGGTTAAAAGTGTATTAAAACTGAATCTGGATTTTAAAATTATTCTTTATCTAAAACTCAATTCACATTTGAATTTCTTATACCTTGGTTAGCTAATCTGCATAAGTTGAAACAAATTTTAATCAGTTTTTCCCATTTAAAAGAAAAGTGGAAGGGTTAAAGGGGAAGAAAGTGATGGGGCCTACATGTCATGTTTATCTTCAGAGGTAGAAAACCGATTTTTGCTTCTTCTTCCTCACCACCGTGGAACACATGATCCCTGCTCTTCCTCCTCCCGGCTCTGCTCCACAGCGCCCTCACCAAGCGCCGCCGCCTTGCTGCTCCCGCGAATTCCCACCGCCCCTCGCCCTGGCCAAGCTCCGGCTTGCCGCCGGCCGCGTCTCACACCGCGCCCTTGCCCCGCACCTGCCGCACGGAGGGCTGCCTGCTGCTCACCCACTGCTCCACCTATGTCTCGCTGCTGTTGCCCTCGCCGGCGCCCTGCCGCCCGCCGTGTCCCTGCTCCCCAACTAGTTCAATGGCGTCACCCCTGCTCCGCCTATGTCTCGCTGCTGTTGCCCTGGCCGCGCGCGTTCTTGCTGCGCCCGCTCGCCGTGCACCGGCCTCTGCTCCGCGTCGCGTCGCCGCCGTTGGCCTAGCTCTCTCTGACGTCCGCCATCGCCATCGTCCAAGCCCACCACCCAGGCGCAGAGGCCGCCGCGACCTGCTTCTCTCGGCGCCCCGCTGCCTGGACACGTGCGTGATGCCGCCGTTGTCCTAGCTCCCTCCAGTGGCGGCTCTCTGCAATGTCCGTTAACGCCGCTGCCTCAACGTCCTCCAGCCCTCCTCCAGCTCCAGCATGCCGAGTCCTTTTACTTCTCGTGGCTGCACACCTCTCGCCATGCCCTCTGGTCGCACGCTATGGCTGCCGTGCTGCTGTTGCACGCCGCGCAGTCTATGCCGCTCTTGGTGCTCCACTTGCTCACCATTTCCGCTCCTTGTCTGCCAGCAATTCTTTGCTATTCGCCGAGCTGCAGCACCTCATCGCCATTCGTGACACCAACTAGTAGCCGATGCTCGGCCATCGTCGCCGTGTTCCTCGCCGTAGCACCTCCGGCGCCACGGTGACTGCTGTCCAGGCCATCCACCGGCTGTTTGCGCCATCGTTGCATGTCTCCAACTCGCAGCACCGCTGCAGCACGTTCCAAGTCCATCTATGCGCCACCGACAAGTCCGTGTGTGTGCTCGTGTCGGTTCGACTTGTGCTGTCCCGACGCTATCATCTTCATAGCGTGATCAAGACGTTCCAAGCTGTGCCTATTTACATCCAATGAGGCATGTGATGTGAGGGATGGAGGATATGTAGGAACACACCTTTGAAACAACAGCATTGACAATTGGGTCAAGGTTAGATTTGATTTGTGCAAAGAGTGGTCAAGACAGTGCTGCAGCAAAGATGTTCAATGAAATGGTTACAAGGCGAAACCAGATGTGTTGACGTTCAATGCTAGTCTATGGATGCAGGTATGTCGTGGTGTGGCAATTGACAAGGATATGTGCCAAGGTGCTCTATGAATGTGGATGAAGTAACCGGATCAAGAACACAACCAAGATGTTTGCTAAAATGCTTACAAGGTTAGCATGCTTATAAGGATAGGAAGGTAGTAGCGACTGGTTTACCTAAAAGTGATTAGAACGTTGTCTTGGTACTCACGTCAGGTTAGCAGTTCTGGTGATGATTCTTTGAGTCCAAGCAATGCAAATCTCACTTCACTTCCAGGTCGCTAGAGTTCCACTTCGATTCATCCTAATTCTGAACCCTGCAACCACACTTATCATTTAATTATGTTTACTCCTTAATGAGTTTCTGTAACTTCATTGGTCGACTTCTGAGTGACGCTCTCTTTTTGCACAGTTCACTCATGCCTTAAGCTTTTAATGCTCCACCTTGATCGCTTAGTCCTCTTTACATCACTCAGTCCGATACTTCTTCATCCTTCAATCTTATACGTCTTAGGTGGCATAGCTTCAAGTGTTGTCTACTAAGTTGCAATGTAGCCCTACATCGTACCTTTCCATTCATACCGACACTACTGTCCACCTTGAATCATCCTCTGATTACCCACACGATAGATGCATACCTGTCCTTCCTAGTCAAACTCCTTGTTCTTAAAGTTTACACCACCTCTTAGATTCTATTATTAAGTTACCTTAATTACTTTTATGCATATCATGTCGATAGGAACATGATGATAGATGATCGACGAGAAGCTTCGCTTGGAGGAGAAGGCCAGGGTGTCCATCTTGATGTCCCATGGCGGAATCTCCGGAGGAATACCAAGCCATAACAACTGACATGACTATAGAGTCGCAAACAAGGCAAGCCCCGGTTTGCATTTAAGAAATCTTGCAAAGTTTTCATTAAACACACTATATGGATGAGATGTATAGTGCATTAGGTCTTGTGCAATGAAACCCACTTGCATGACCAGAATAATTCAGAGAGTGGTTTGGGTAGATTAATACTCCACGTTTCGATATGCTATGCTTAATGTCTAGTTGGAAGAAACGGTAGAAGTCGAGAGGTTGGAACCTTCTCGCGGGACTAGCACTTGGTTTACACTAGATTGGAATTATTAGTTTGATTATGACAATTCCCTTTAATAAATTGGAGAGCGGGCAGGAGCATAGGATGCAGCAGGACATGGTCCTGGCTGCGTAGTTCTGCCAGTGTCGATTAAGACCCGTCTCATGCCTGGCCCTGTTGGACAAGTTTGAACTGTACCGGAAAGCATACTTGCTATATGGGACCCAAAAAATTGATGTACCTTGATAATTCTATGTTGGAACCTTTTCAATCAGCTTAAGCTGTCGGCTGTTAGTACAGTGCGAAGTAACTCACTCATGAACATCTCACAGCGGAGGTGCACCTTGAGGAGAGCTCACTGTTCGGGTCGATCGAACTGCTTCGATGTGGTTGAATCCGGGGAAAGGTGGCTGCGTGCGACATCAGTGGAGTGTGCTGTTGCAACTCCGAGCATGGGCATACGTGTCGTGCAGTCCAGGTGTCTACCGGTTGCAATCAACGTCGCTCGCGGTTATTTGAGCATACTTTGACACTGATTCTTGATGTAGTAAGAAAGATAAATGAAAGATTATGAATATGCTGCTATGAATAATTCTTTGTATTGAAATCTTGGCTGCTATAGAGATAGCATAATTAAATTTACAATTTTCAAACATTTAACTTGGATAAGGCTTATGCAACCATGAGCAAGTATCATCGTGGATGAAGCGTTTCTTGTTTGATTGTGAAATTCACAATGATGCTATGCCCATGGATTGCGTATGCTACTTTAAAACTGAGTACTAAGGATTTACTTTCGGCGAGTCGATTCCTACAAATTAAGCTTCCCAATCTTTAAAGTTCCCAGCATGTAGAGTTCATGCTTTAGGTGAGACGGCTAAGTCTTGATGAGCCTTATGCTCACGTTTGCGCTTTAACGATTTTTTGCAGGTATTAGGTTTAATTCCGCTGTTCAGGTTGTACATGAGACCTCGAGGTGTCGAGATGAATCTCATGTGAACCACGCCGCTGCTTAATGTTCTTCATGTTGCTAGTGAGAAGCGTCATTGGGCATGGACGTCTTCTCTCATGCTTAGATAGGTGAGAATATGAGTATGTAGTTCCGCAGCGTGTGTACCTCTATTGTACACTATTTTGTAAACTCTTCTTATTGTGAAATAAAAATTTTGTTTGTTTTGCATTCTTATCATGTGTGTTGTTAGGTACCGCATCGCACGGCACCACCCAATGAGATCCTTGGACGTCGGGACCCCGGGTCCCCACAACTTTGGAGTATTCTTGAGTACTAATTCCTCCTTGCCTTAAATCAAGAAATTCCTGAAGCTTCCTTCTTATAATGGTGGGAGGAACATGATACGCGTGGAATGCCTCCCGGAGCTCTATCCATGTGACTTGCTTTCCGATAGCCATGGAGGTAATGTGGTTCGCCCACCAAGCACCGGCGATGCCATGCAGTTATTGTGCTAAATATAAAACCTTCATATGATCATTGCATTGTAGCAGTCCAAACTTAGCTTCAATGGTGCAGAGCCAATGGACCGCATCTAGAGGTTCATCATCACCATTGAACATGGGGGGTGCTGTCGGTGGTTTGGATCCGTCAGATCTCCCGACACTACTAAAGTGTTAGAGGAGTTTGATGTTCGGTGTCGGCGCGCGGAGATTCAAGATGGTGAATTGTAAATAGCACAGGAGACACAGAGATTTACGTGGTTCAGGCCGCCTGAGTGTAATACCCTACTCCACGGGTGTGTTGGTGTTGTATTAGCTATATGAGCTTGTATCGAGTGTCTATGGAACGTCTGTAGCGTATCTGAACATGTCGAGTCCGTCGTCGGCCTGTCCTTTTATAGTACAAGGGCAGGCCGTTACAAGTTAGCCTGGCCCGACATGTGGCCCCATCGGTTACTAGTATTGATACTCATTCAACACGTTTAATTGCCCTTAATGACCGGGTAATGGGCTTTGACAGCACCATTACTAGTAATTAAGGTCATCCGATCGTGTGTCATTAATATGGTATTAATGACACTTAATCGGGTCTCGAAGTCCTTGATCCCCTTTGAAGATCTGGAGCCATTGTGGAGTCTTCCGGAGGTTAGAGGCTGAAGATCCGACGGTTGGACACATGGCAGCTCCGGAGCATACTGTGGGAAACAGGTAGCTCCGGAGCTACCTACCACGTGTCAGATCCGGAGCTTCCCTCGGTCTGGGGTTAGGTCCGGGGGTGCCATTTCGGTACATAGCCCGGAGCTTCCCCCTTGTGGGCGGTAGCTCGGGTTTGATAGTACACGTGGCGACCCTGGGATTAACCATGTTGGAGAAGCGGGTCCGGTTATATCTGACATGTGGACCTCAAAAGGTCTTCAAATAAAGTAGATGACTTTCCTTTGAGATCTTTGTAACCTCAAGGGGTGTACGGTTTCTAGGGTACCGACAGTGGCCCCCTGGGCCCACCTCTGGGGAAGACCCCTGGGGTGAAGTCATTCCGCTGGAGGTGGGTCCATCCCCGGGACTTTTTAACTGAGTCTTCAAAGGTCTTCGGATGTGCCGTTGGCGATGGTTTGGAGTTAAATCCTCGCCGAGTGGCGTATCCCGCGTGCGGCAGATGAGATCTTTGGCATGCGGATCTCACGCATTTGAAGGGCGCCGGTTCTCGATACGAAAACCGTATCAGTTCCGTGCGCCTTGTCAAGATGCCGCCTTCGGGCTTCCCGCCTCATGATGACAACCGTTCGCCTGGGTAAGAACCTCGACTTGATCGTCGGGGTGGTCCCGGGCCCTTTTGTCATCGGCTGGGTGGAATTTTTGAGTGGTATCTTCGACTTCCTTGCGGTTTCCATCCAAGCGTTGCGAGGGCTTACTTAAGAAGGAAAGCGCGCACCGTCTGGAGTTCTTTAAGCCTCTCATCTGTTCTTGCGCTCAAAATCCCAACTTGTGCTTCGCTTTTCCTCTCTTGCCTTACTGTGCTGCGATGGAGTTGGGTCTTCGCGAGATCCGTTTGAAGACCGACGACGACCTAAAGAAGGTCCGGACCCTCATGGGATGGTCCTCGGACTTCTTCAACCGCTCGGTCCGCGCCGGGGGAGAGCTCCCGTTTGAGAAGGAGCACGCCGGCGAAATGGTGTACTTTTCTTCGTACGCCATGGTGGGGTTGATCCCACCTTTTTCCTCCTTTTTCTTGATGCCGCTAGACTTTTATGGTCTGCAGCTATACCACCTTGGCCTTCACTCCATTCTCCTTGTGTCTATCTTTGTCCACTTCCGTGAGATCTGGGTGGGCATCCCCCCTGCATTGAACTCTTCCGGACCTTCTTCACTGTTCATACCACTGGCAGGAGCAATGAGTACATTGGCTTCTACTACTTCGTGAAGCGCAAGAAGTGCCCATTCAAGTACCTCCGGTCGTTTCCCACTGGGAAGTGGGATGACTGGAAGAAGGACTGGATAGTCATCCGGGTGGAGGAGCACGAAAGGCTGGAGCTGCCCGAAGGCCTTCCCAACATTGACACGACGATCTGGAGTGAAGCTCCGGTTTTGGCGGATGCCTTCAAACCTGCTCTGACCAGGATCTGCCAGTGCGTGGATGGAGTATTAACTCCTCAGGCGGTGTTTTGTAACTTCCTGGTCAACAGGTGGGCACCGCTGAAGAGGAGAGAAAAACTCGCTTGGGCCCTCAACAGTGTGATGGACGATGACCGGGTCGAGACCGGGCTTAAGTCCAACATGGTGGGGACAACCTTGGAGTTTCATCTCAAGAAGTTCCAGCACGGCATCGACGTCGAGGGTGACAACTTGACTCCGCCATCAGTCTTTCTTCCTCTGAACGTGGAAGTTGAGTTCAGTAGGGAGCTCCGGCCGAAGATGCCCGTGCTTGACGACCTTGGTGTCGTCGAGAGAAGATCAACCACCAGGGTGGGGATCCCTGTAATTTCCGAAAGTGGTTCAGACCCTGCCCCGAAGCCCAGGGTTGAGGTCGTCG
Organism: Tuctoria greenei; assembly: GCA_036927565.1. Classification (NCBI taxonomy): domain Eukaryota; kingdom Viridiplantae; phylum Streptophyta; class Magnoliopsida; order Poales; family Poaceae; genus Tuctoria; species Tuctoria greenei. The sequence goes on from JAYESD010000012.1 coordinate 46,535,303, forward strand.
GCAAGGGCAAGGAGCCGGCGGATGAGCCCTTGAGCCGCAAGAGGAAGCTGCAGCACGCCGACGGAAGGTCCGTCAGGCCTGCTACCTCTGCATCGGTACCTTCTCCCAGGAGGGGGAGGTCTTCTGCAACCGCGGCGACTGTATCCGCAGTGGGGTCCTCCCTGGGAGCTAGCTCCGGGCATGCGACTCCAGCACCAGGGCCGGTTGAGGCCTCTAGGTCCGGAGGTTCTTCCCGATCGAGGGGGGCCTCGACTAGGGAAACGCCCGTGGATGCAGCGAGTTCCGGGGGGCCTTCCGGAGCTTCCACGCCGGCTATGACCAGCCCAGAACGCCCGGGAAAGAGGTTCCGCGCGAGATGGTTCAGAAGCCTCCCAAGGTAGTTTTTAATCTTTACCTTGGACAGTTGTTTAGTTGTAGTAACTACTTTTTAAGTTTCTTCATCCATCATCTGCAGCGTTCCCAAGAAGAGGAGTGAGGCTCCACCCTTAGCCACAGCAGCTGAAGCTGTGAGGGCGGGGGCTTCTGCTCCTGTCCCGGTGCCACCCCAAGTGGTTGCTGAAGCTGCGACAGCTCTGGCGCCGACTGTCGTGGTCATGGACCTCGACTCATCCCCAGAGACTCCTGTGGTAGCGCCAGACCGCGGGAGAGAAGAGGCGCCAGCGGCACCTGTCTCGGAGGTTGAAGCTCCGGGTCCTGGTGCTGAGATGATGGAAGCTCCGGCCGTTGAGTCGGAGGAAGTAGTAATTCCGGCCCCAGAGCCGGAAATCAAAGCTTCGGCGGTTGAGCCGGAGGTGATTGAAGTCCCGGCATGCGCGCCGGATGTTGAGGAAGTTCCGGCGGTTGGGCCGGCTTCCTCAGAAGCACCGGCCGCGGAGCCGGTCGTTGTTAGAGCTCCAGCCGCAGGGCCGGTTGATGATGATCTTTCGGCTCCCGAGCCGGTTGTTGCAGAGGCGTCAGAGCTCGAGCCCCCATCAGAGGAGGTGTCCAGGTCGGAGCCAGAAGCGGCCCCTGCTCCGGAAGTGACGACGTCGGAGGTACCCGCGGTTGAGCCGAAGTGCCCTAGTGAAGTCGCTGGCCCCCTGCCTGAGGGGGCGAATGAAGACCTGGCGGCGGGGCCTTCCTCGATGGCGACTAAGGCCATCCCAGAGGATGACCCTAGTGCCGTGGAGACCCAGGGGACCACTCTTGTGGAGTGGGACCCAATTTTTGTATCTAAAAACCCGCTGGAACCAGTGGAGGAGACCGCAGCAGGTCCGGAACCTATCCCGTTGTCACTGTCTATTGACAACGCATGTTCCAGTCTGCGTCAAGTTCAACTGGCCTTCTTCCACGACAGCAAGGCTCTTGAAGAGGAGCGCCAAACCCTTAGGAGGTGGCGTAACAGGCTCTACTTAGAGAGCAAGCTGGCGCAGTCGAGGCTAGCGGATGACAAAGAGTGGATCAAGCGGGAGATGGTCTGCCTGGAATACTGGGGTAAATTATTGGATCACAGGGAGAGTATGACTCGTGCCCTCGATGCTCAATCCCGGGAGATTTATGAGCAGACCAAAGCAGCTAATAGTGCGGCCGATAAAAGCCAAGAAAGGCTTGAGGCCATTAACACTACAGTCATCAAGCCCTGGGAGGCACTTGAGGAGAGGGAGAAACGGCTTGAAGTTGAAGAGCAGAAACTCCTAGAGCTGCGGGATGACGTCTTGAGGAGGGAGGAGGAGCTCACCGAGAAGGTGGCTCTGGCTGACAAGGGCCTCGAGGAGCATGCCAAGAAATTGGAAGAGCGTTGCACCGAAGAGGAGGAGAAGGCCTGGGTGCGAGGGCAGGAATTCTACGAGCAAGAGTGTGCCCTTGCTGCCAGGGAGAAGAAAGTGAGGGGCAGGGAGAAGGACCTGGTCGACCGCCGGAACAAGATCCACCTCCGGGAGGAGGAGCTCGGAAAGCTCGAAAAGCGGGTTGCTGAAAAGATTCAGCAAAACGCCAAAGAAGTTGAGCGCCTCGCTCGCGAGAATTCTGAACTTGTGGCGGCCAAGAGATCCTTGGAAGAAATAAAGGGCTTGAGGACTGCGGACTCCCTAAGATTTGGGAGTTCCTGGGCAAGGCCAACGACGCGCTGACACCGATGGGCTTCAGCCCCGTGCGCCTGGATGATCCAGAGCCGGAGCCGGACTTGGCGTTGCAGGCGTTGAGCTCGGCAGGCAGCAAACTCTCCAAGGTGGGTGATGTCATCGCGGACCAATTGGAGGTTGAGGGGCAATCCCTGGCGAAGAACGTCGCAGAATATGTGCTGACATGCTACACCAGCCGGAACTCCCAATTTCCTCTGGACCCGGTGCTTGAAGGTCCCATTGAAGGAGAAGGCGAAGCTGCCTGAGCCAACGTATCGGAGGTTGCCCAGAAGGTCGCCCAATTCCTCCATAGGGTCTAGGACCATCTCTGTAGTTCTCACTTGTATTTTCTCTTCTTCTTCCTCAATTTTGTAATCCCTTTTCTCCAGATGAATGAAATCCCCAGATTTTTGTGAATTTCACTTTTTGTCTTCAACACTTTTGTCTTCACTTGGCCTCCTGGTAGATGTACACAATTTGATTGTGAACATGTACCAAGAGGATATTGTGTTTTGTTGAAGACTCATTTGCTCCGAACTTGTAGAGTGTAGGTCCGAAGTCTTCTATAGTGAAGGCCCCCTAAGGTTGTCGGAGCTTAGAAGCTCCGACATTATCTATCGTCGGAGCTTAGTAGCTTCGGCAGTAGTCCTTATCAACGCGTAGAGCATCGATATTTAGTCCTCTAGGGTGTCGGAGCTTAGTACCTCCGGCAGTGACCTTTGCCAACACTTAGTTTGTTGGCAACAGACTCCGTTTGCGAGGTCTTCTCACCATCTTTTATTTAGCATCGACGGCTGGCCCCCCTAGCTCTACCGGAGCTTGGTTGCTCTGGTGATGCTCGTTTTCAATGCTTAACATCGATTACAAGCCACATAGGGGAGTCAGAGCTTTGCTAGCTCTGGCTTTTCTCCATCAACGTAGATTTTATTTTTCCTGCACACTGAAGCCAGGAAAAATAGTAAAATTCATTTCTTGCCTATAACTTCGTCGCGGCTTACGATTCTCAAGAAAATTTTAAGTCTCACTAGATTCTAAATACGATTGAATGCGTTGTCTTACTTTCAGATCCAATTGTACTTGGACCCGCCTTACTTCGGCCTGCCGGGGTGTAGGTAGAGTGGCATACTTAGGGTGCTTGACCAGTCTAAGTCGATAGCACACTCCGGCCCTAGATTGGCTTGGCAGCATTCAGGCGAGTGGGCCATGAAATATATTTGAATCCAAAAGAATCGACAATACAACTCGAATCGCATATGAACCGGTTGAACTAAAATTTCTTAGGAATTGCACGTCTTTGTTATAGAAAAGAAAGAGAAAAATAAAAAATGTTGAGCCTGTACAAAATAAATGCACGTGGAGTCTGTTTCACATGAAGATGTCTTTCATTATAGGTCCGGGGTACAGGGGAAACAAGTAGACTCTTAGGGTACGGAACCAGGCTAAGCGTGTTTTATTTCTCGTTTGACCCAGGGTAGCTAGCCCCACTTTTAGTCCTGAGACTATGACAAGTGTTGCATGAACTTTGCAGACCTTCCGGGAAAGGTTCGGCTGTTCTCCCGGAGGAACTACGAGACTCTATAACATACACCTCAAGTTACTACAGACTCACCTCCGTGATATTAAGTGTAGAACTTACGGAGGTGCTCAATGTTCCAAGGATTTGGGAGAGGTGTCCCATCCTCGGTAGCCAAGCGAACGCTCCCGTGACGGGATACTTTAATCACTCGGAAGGGTCCCTCCCAGCTGGGCGAGAGTTTGTTTAACCCTTCTCTGGATTGTATTCTCTGTAGCACCAGGTCGCCTTCCTCGAGCTGTAGGTTGTGTACATGCTGCTGATGATAGCGCCAAATGGGTTGGCAGTATCGGGCATTCCGAACAGCTTCTTGGCACCTTCCCTCCTCAAGGAGGTCTAGGTCTTCACGCCGGAGCTGGTCCTGCGTGGCTTCGTCGAAGGTCCGGGCCCGGAGTGACCCCAAGGTGATTTCCGGAGGAAGGATTGCTTCAGCTCCATACACCAGGAAGAAGGGTGTCTCTCCAGTTGATCGGTTTGGAGTTGTCCTGTTGGCCCAGAGAGTGGGCAGAAGCTCTTCAATCCAGTTGGCACCATGTTTTTTCAAGCGCTCATAGGTGCGCGTCTTGAGTCCTTTCAGGATTTCAGCATTTGCTCTCTCGGCTTGGCCATTGCTTGCTGGGTGAGCTACGGAGGCGTAGCAAACTTGAATGCTGAAGTCTTCGCAATATCCTTGAAGTGCAGAGCTTGTGAATTGGGTCCCATTATCAGTGATGATTTTATTTGGGACTCAAAATCTGCATACAATGGACTGCAAAAAAGTTGATAGCAGATTGCTTGTTGATTGTCACAACTGGAGTTGCTTCCGGCCACTTGGTGAACTTGTCAATGGCGACGTACAGGAACTTGTAACCTCCGACGGCTCTTGGGAAAGGTCCCAAGATGTCCATCCCCCACACAGCGAAGGGCCATGTAGGAGGTATCATTTGTAGGGGCTAAGCCGGTGTGTGAATTTGCTTTGCATTAAAATTGACATGCTTCACATTTCTTCACCAGCTCAGTTGCATCCTGAAGTGCTGTAGGCCAGTAGAAGCCATGCCGAAAGGCTTTACCAACCAGTGTGCGGGAAGACGCGTGGGTCCCACACTCGCCTCCATGGATTTCTGCGAGGAGCTCGCAGCCTTCTTCCCTTGTGATGCACCGCATTAGGATGCCGTTGGCACCGCGCCAGTAGAGATCCCCTTCTACCAACGTGTATCTTTTAGCCAATCTGACTACCTGGTCAGCGGATACATCATCGTCCGGAAGAATGTTGTCTTTCAAGTAGTTTCGGATCTCCTAGATCCATGCATTGGAACTAACTTGAGCATTTGTGTCTTGTGTGCTGGGTTGCTCGGAGCTTCTGGCAGCACCTACGACCCTTGATGGCTGCCATGGTAACAGGGCCATTGGGACCGTCAGCTTCGGGATGCTGATCTCGCCCCCTTCGCTCAGTTCGGCAGGCTGAGCTGTGGGTTTTGACAAACTCCGGACAAAAGTTCCGTCAGGAGCCGGAGCTCCGGTTGACGCTTTCGTCGAGAGTTCGTTGGCTTCAGCGTTGTGGGCATGCAGGACATGGTGGAGATCTAGGACTTCGAAGTCCTTCTGAAGCCTCTGGACATCAAGGAGGTAAGCAGCTAGCTGGAGATTGTTGCAGGAGCATTCACCCTTCACTTGCTTAATGATGAGCTGTGAATCTCCCTTGACCAGCAATTGCTTGACACCGTATGATAGTGCCAACTTTATTCCGTAGATGAGTGCTTCGTACTCCGCCATGTTGTTGGTTGCCTTGAAGTCAAGGTGTACCATGTATTTCACCTTCTCCCCGGTTGGTGCGAGGAGAAGGATTCCAGCTCCGGCCCCCTGCTTTTGCATGGAGCCGTCGAAGTAGAGAGTCCAATGAGGCTCGGTGAAGACCGGAGCTTCGTGTTCCGGCTTATGCTCACTGGGGCCCCCAGGGTTCGTTGGAGAGGGAGTCCATTCCGCCACGAAATCTGCTAATGCTTGACTCTTGATTGCTTGCTTTGAAATGAATTCAAGATTGAATTCGGCCAATTCCGCTGCCCACTTTGCAATATTCCAAGGTTAATTGGGATTATGCAAGATTGCTCGAGGTGGGTAAGAAGTCACCATTGAGATCTTGTGAGCTTGGAAATAATGGCGAAGCTTCCTGGAGGCGATAAGAACTGCATAGAGCAGCTTATAACCTCTAGGTATCGAGTCTTGGCATCATGTAGTACTTCACTGATGAAGTACACTGGGCGCTGAAAGGTCCGCACCCTCCCGAAGGGGCCCGGAGCTTCCTCTCCACTGACCCAGATCCTCCCTTAGGGATGCGGATTTTCTCCAGGGACCTCTGGGTCCTGGCTAGAGGAACCCGGAGCTACTTCAGAAGCGACCTGGACCCTCCCGGAGGGGTCTGAGTCTTCTAAAATGACTTCTTGTGGATTCAAGTCTGGGAGCTGGGACCCAGACTCGCTTTCAGGATTCTCCGGACCCTCTTGGAGGGGTCTGGATCACTGAGTATGGGGTAGTTATGGTCTCTCCGCGACCAGGACCATACTAACGACTTTGTTAGTAGCTGAAATGTAAAGCAACAAAGACTCACCAGGGTTCGGAGCTACTAGAGTTGGTAGGGTGGTGAGGAACTGTTTTAGCTCCTGAACGCCTTTTCTGCTTCTTCAAACCATTGGAATGGTCCGGACTTCCTCAATAACTTGAAGAAGGGGAGTGCCCGTTCCGCCAGTCTTGAAATGAACCGGCTGAGGGCTGCTAGACATCCAGTAAGCTTTTAGACGTCTTTGATGCGGGCTGGTGGACGCATATCTTCAATGGCCTTGATCTTTGCCGGATTAGCTTCTAAGCCCTAGTGACTTACCAGGAAACCAAGAAGTTTTCCAGAGCTAACTACGAAGACACACTTGTCTGGGTTTAGCTTTGTGCGGGTAACTCGCAGCTTATCGAAGACAGCCTTTAAGGTGTTAAGAAGTGACTCCTTGTTCTTGACCTTGACCGCGATGTCATCAACATACACTTCCACTATGTCTCTAATGAGGTCTTCAAAGTTTTTGTACATAGCTCGTACAAAGGTTGAAGCTGCATTCTTGAGACCAAATGGCATGGCTGTATAACAGTACAATCCATCTACTGTGATGAAAGAGGTATGCTCTTCATCTTCCATAGACATTCTGATTTGATGATACCCAGAATATGCGTCTAGGAAACACAGTAATTCACACCCGGAGGTGGAATCCACTATCTAATATATTCTAGGTAGTGGGAATGGATCTTTTGGACATGCCTTATTTAGTGTTGTGTAGTCGATACACATCCGAAGCTTCCCGCCGGCCTTGGGCACAACGACTGGGTTTGCCAGCCATTTTGGATGGAAGACTTCTCGGATGAATCCATCTTCGAGCAACTTCTTCACTTCTTGTCGAATGAAGTTTTGTCGCTCTACAGACTTCTTCCGAGGCTTCTGGTGCACAGGCCGGGCGTCAGGGTAGATCTTCAGATTGTGCTCAATCACTTCCTTGGGGATCCCAGGCATTTGTGACGGTTGCCAGGCAAACACGTCGACATTAGCCCGGAGGAAAGCGATGAGCGCGAGTTCCTATTTGTCGTTCAATCCTCCCGATATACGAGTGGTCTGAGCGGCATCAGAACAGATTTGGATGACTTTGACGGGGATGTCGGCGTCGCCGCTTGGCTGCACACGAGGTGCAGATGTCGAGCCTCGTTGACGAATGCTCGGTGGTTTTGGAGCTTGCTCCTGCCTGGAGTACGATCTCCGCGGATCCGGAGAACGCCTACTGGTGTTGGCATCTTTAACACCAGGTAGCCATAATGGGCAGCTGCCATGATTTGTACAAGGCAGGCCTACCCAAGATGGCGTTGAAAGGTAAGTTGATCTGAGCAACGTCAAAGACCAGCTTCTCGATGCGATACTTCTCCCATGTCCCGAGGGTAACGGGGAGAGTAATAGCTCCGAGTGGGGTAATGGCTCCCGGACCTACTCCGGAGAAAGGTCGGGAGGGGTGGAGATCTGAAGGTCGGAGCTGAAGCTTGGTAAAAGCTTCGAAGCTTATGAGGTTGAGCCCCGAACCTCCGTCTACCATGACATGATGGAGTTGGATGTTATTGATGGTGGGAGATACCATCAGAGGTAACTGACTTGCTCCAACCATGCTTCAAGGGCAGTCCGAAGCATCAAAAGTGATGGCTGTGTCCATCCACTTCCGATGAGGCTCTGGTCTGGCTGTTGGAGCTACAGCAGCCATGTCCCGATGCATAGTCTTGATGACGCGACAGGAGGTGATGTCCCATGACCCACCAAAAATGGTGTTCATGGTCTTCCGACGCTCGTTGTCGGAGACGTCAGAATCATCGTCGACGGAGGTGTATACGGCCTTCAGGACCTTTTTGGGATCCTAAAAACCTAACTCCTCTTCAGCCGGAGCTTCGTCGACTTTTTGTTTTCCTTCCCTCTGTCGGAAAGGAGCTTCTTCCCGGCACTTGTTGTAGCGCTCGGCAAGGTTTTGGACCTCCCAGCAGTCTTCCAAACTGTGGCTGCCCGTTTTGTGAATTGGACACCACACTTTGGGTTTGCCACCATCTTCAGAAGACGGTCAAGGTCGCTTCTCGGGGCGTGGCCCCCGGCCACCCGGAGCTACAGCAGCTGCAACATTGGATGTACTGGCCGACGGCTTCTTCTTGCCGTTGGTCTTCTTCTTCTTTTTGCCACTCCCAGAGGTAGCGGCTTCTCCTTTGGAGGTCTTTTGATCCTCCGGACATGGTTTGGAGTGCATCTCACGGCCCTCCGCAGCTCTGGCACATTTGCCGGCCAAACTGAAGAGTTCCATGACACTGGTGATCTCCTTGATCGCCAGTTTCTCCAGCATCTTCTTATCCCGTACACCCTGTCTGAATGCCACAATGACAGAGGCGCTAGAGATAGAAGGGATAGTGTTTCGTACCTAAAAGAATCTTTGGATGAATGATCGCAGGGATTCTCCCCCTTTTTGCACGACTGCAAAAAGGTCCAGTTCAGTGCCTGGTCGGGTGTATGAACTCCCGAAGTTGGCGGTGAACTGCTGGCACAGCTCCTCCCAACTGTTGATGGAGTTGGGTGGAAGGCTCATAAAACAGGACCTGGCGGTCCCAGTTAAAGCCACTGGGAAATAATTGGCCATTACGGAGTAGATTTGAAGAAATTCGACAGGATTGACGGTCCCGTCGAACTTCTCCGGCAGGTGAGGCTGGAACTTCCGTGGCCACCTGACCATACGCAGATGCATGGCCAGAGCTGAACAGCCTCCTCCCACTCCTTCAGGAGCAAGAATGTCTTGAGCTTCTTGTTTTTCACGAGCACGCTCAATATGGACTCGGCCATCCTGTTGGCGGTATCGGCGATCAAGCTCCGCCCGGAGGTCATGAGTTGAAAGCCTAGATACCGTGTGAGTGTGTCGTGCCACGGAAGGCAATGACGTCACTTGCTGTGATGCAGCACGTCTCCTGTTGTTGGAAACGTGCGGACCAAGTCTGCCAGACAAGGTCCGCCGCTGCGACGGGGCCCGTCCTAAACGAGGAGGACCCTGATTGCTGATGCGGTCGGCTGCTGCGGCAACCAAATGTTCCACATCAGCCCTCCACTGCTCCAGTGCATCTCGGGATGCATCCGGAGGTGGTGGGCGTTGGAGAAGAGCACGTGCTGCATGGAGCGCGTGTTCCGGGTTGTCATGATTTCCCGACGCAGTGACTGACACCGGTGCACCATCGCGTTGTCTAGCTTGATTTGCTGGTGGAGGTGGCGGTGGTGGTATTGTGACTCCTGCTGGCGCTGAGGCCCCTGCTTGTAGCTGCATATTGGAGGGATTGCCCCCAACAGCTTGAACAACAGGATGACTGTTGGATGATCCAGCAGCTGAGTTCACCATTCTCGAAATCTCAGGCGCCCCTACCTGGCGTGGCAACTGTCGGTGGTTTGGATCCGGCAGATCTCTCGACACTACTAAAGTGTTAGAGGAGTTTGATGTTCGGTTTGGGTGCGCGGAGATTCAAGAAGGTGAATTGTAAATAGCACAGGAGACACGGAGATTTATGTGGTTCGGGCCGCCTGAGCGTAATACCCTACTCCACGGGTGTGTTGGTGTTGTATTAGCTATATGAGCTTGTATCGAGTGTCTATGGAACGTCTGTAGCGTATCTGAACGTGTCGAGTCTGTCGTCAGCCTGTCCTTTTATAGTACAAGGGCAGGCCGTTACAAGTTAGCTTGGCCCGACATGTGGCCCCAGCGGTTACTAGTATTGATACTCATTCAACACGTTTAATTGCCCTTAATGACGAGGTAACGGGCTTTGACAGCACCGTTATTGGTAATTAAGGTCGTCCGATCGTGTGTCATTAATATGGTATTAATGACACTTAATCGGGTCTTGAAGTCCTTGATTCCCCTTTGAAGATCCGGAGCCGTTGTGGAGTCTTCCGGAGGTTAGAGGCTGAAGATCCGACGGTTGGACACGTGGCAGCTCCGGAGCATACTGTGGGAAACAGGTAGCTCCGGAGCTACCTGACACGTGTCAGATCCAGTGCTTCCCTCGGTATGGGGTTAGGTCCGGGGGTGCCATTTCGGTACATAGCCCGGAGCTTCCCCCTTGTGGGCGGTAGCTCCAGTTTGATAGTACACGTGGCGACCCTGGGATTAACCATGTTGGAGAAGCGGGTCCGGTTATATCTAACATGTGGGCCTCCGAAGGTCTTCAAATCAAGTAGATGACTTTCCTTTGAGATCTTTGTAACCTCAAGGGGTGTACGGTTTCCAGGGTACCGACAGGTGCAATCGCCAAGAATTCTCGATATGTTGCTTGCTGAGGTTGATGATTGCCTTCCGCTTGACGTCCGCCCCCCTGATAAAACATAATCTGCATGAGGGTTCGCAGCAGCTTGGTCCGCTCATCGCGTGAATCCACCATGCCTGCGATATCATCCACCAATGTAAGCGGAGATGGAGGTGGCTGTTGCGCCGGCTGTTTCGGCTCTCGGGAGTCATCCCCTCCCTGACTTGAACCACCGACCTCGTATGTTTTGTGAGTGCACACCATTCTACAGCGACAGTCATTAATCCAATATGAGACGTGATATTGCAAGATCACGATAGGGTGAAAACAATAGTGTGTGTATTGATAACTAAACTTGCATAACGGAAACATATATTGATAAAGTACAAAATTTATACACAATACATCATCCCTAGACCAATGTTACAATAGCAAGCTCCAAAATAATGAACTCCAAGGATTGAAGTTCATTGTGACTATTGTTGGACGTGACGGGACGTTATGCGCGTTATCGTGCGAATACACTCTCTTATCTTCAATAAGATACAAACATGGTCATAAAATGAAAAAAGGGTTGAGTGGGTCAAACCATCAATTCCACTGGTAAATGGTTGAGTATCAACACTATCAATACCCCGTAGACCGGGTACCCCCGCATACAAGGAACACAAAACAACTCCGACAACCTATAGCTCCGGACCTAGCGTCTCCGATGAGGAGAGGTCTGGTGCTGCCACGTGTCCTGACGAAACCGGACCTAGCCTCACCGCTGAGGAGAGGTCCGGTGCTGCCACGCATCTCGAAGACTTTGGAACTAGCCTCCCACCGAGTAGAGGTCCGGTGCTGCCACGCGTCTCAAGGACTCTGGACCTATCCTTCCCGCTGAGGAGAGGTCCAGTGCTTCCTCCAGACCTAGCTTATCTGCCGAGGAGAGGTCCGATGTAGCCACCGCGCGCCCCGCAATTCCAGAAGGCGACGCGCACACTCAAGACCGTATTAACACGCCATCAACACATCATTAATGTGTCATCAAGACACCTTGGTGCACCATGAAGACCCCTTAAGACCCATTAACGTGTCATCAAGACACGTTAATGCACCATCAAGACCCATTAACGTGTCATCAAGTCACGTTAATGCGCATTCAAGGCTAATAAAACCGGGGCCACCTGTCGGACCCCAGACATAATGTAAGCTGCCGGCCTTCACCTATAAAAGGACCGGGCAGCTACGACAGAAGAGGGCTCTCTCTCACACTCCACTCATACACTCACCACGAGCTGAGCACACGCAATACAACACAACCCCCATGGACGTAGGGTATTATGCCTCCCGGCAGCCCGAACCACGTAAATCTCTGAGGTCACCATCTTGATCTTGATCTCTGTGTGTCCCAACCAAAAAAAAAACCTTTGCGGGCTGCTTCTCAGCGGGTCCGGGGGAAGTGTCGTATTCCACACTTCGACAGACACCTTTTCTGTTACGACACTTCTCAAAGTGAAATCGAGGACCAGAATCATAACAAGACCAAATTATGCCAAACCGATGAAGTTTCTGAAGAAACCTGACCATCTCGTACTCAAACAGAAATTTAAGCCAGTAAATTGAAGAATCAGATCATGAGCTGAACTACAACGTTGAAGTACACTTCATGTCATTTCCAAAAAGTATTGGTTGGCCTCCAGATCATATCTGGTTGAGTAGATATGGCATTGTAAACCTGACAGTTTTTCTGGAAATTTTGACAGCATCTCCTTTGTTTATGCTTATTTTTGGCCACAACTTCCAGATATAAAACAGCAGAATTTACAAAACTTACAACTTACAAATTTGTAATACATATTACAGGGATTCCAGAAATGTCTTGTACGATCCTGTTCGATTTTTCTAGAACGAGATATGGTCAAAATAGTAAGGAGTCCAGAGAGGGTTCCAGTTTCTGTCCAGTTTGGCAGATTCTGGAACTTTAAAATTTTGAACAGGTTAGAGAAGAATTCAGCTCTGGAGTTGAACATAACAGTTTTAAAGGACATCCCAAACTTTTCATCCATGTAATATAAATATTCATTAGAGTTTTACTCTGGGATATATGGTTTCTCAAAATCAGGTCTTTTTCTGGCAGAAAACAGAACACTCTCTTTTTTAATCGGTGACTTAAAAACCTACTCAAAATTTGAAAACTTAGTCCAATATCAGAACATGATAGCTAATATAAGTATATTTACATATTATAAGTTCCATTTTACAGCAAGGTGGTTAATGCATCAATGGGATACATGTCTGTACTACGTGCCTCACAAAAGTGAAAATTCTAAGCCGGTATTCCGGCATACGTCTCAACGGTGGCCTTAATGATGTTCACTCGCAAACGATTTCTAAGCGTAATGCGATCACGTGGTCAGTGCTGCATAATACAAACAATTTACAAAACACTCACTATGGTGCCGTACGGCAAAGCCGGCACGGGCAATCATTTCAGGCAGTCACAATAGTATATATGAAAGTAAAGGCATTCGTCCCATATCATTCCATACGGGCCGCCCCGAGCTAAGCCACGTCTCGAGGTACATGATCGGGTTTTCTACCACCCGACGGGGTCCCACGTCTTTGCATAATGCTGCACCAGTAGGAGGCGCATCGGGTTATGTCCTACCCGACGGGGGCTCCCACTAATTTTGAAGCACGCTGGAGTACCGCGTGTCATATGTTCTCAGAAACATGGAGAGTTTCAGAGACTCATATTGACTTTCCGTGCTAAGCCATGGAAACAATCACATGCTACCTCTTGCATTGTGAGCTTACCGTAATTGATCCGCTTGTTGTGGCGTACCTTACCTATTACCTGATGTCGGACGTCGTTACAAAATATAATGACACATAAGTTAGCTTTGCCACCTTAATAACTTATGCTAATATAATCGTTATGTTGTCCTAGTACCGTATCCTCATTGTGTCCTATGTTTTTCTCGTAATATGATCCTTATTTAGTTTGCTATTCCCAATGCAGCTCTGATACCAGGTTGTGAGGACTGAGTCCACACTTTACAAGAATCGCATTGGGTGGTGCCGTGCGATGCAGCACCCAACAACACACATGTAAATGAACACGTATTACATAAATCATTTGCTGAAATTTACAAAGACGTTCAGTTTACAGATAGTTTATATAAAAATAAACTACAGCAAAAGGTAAGATTACAACTCTCGTACTCAAGTCTAATAAGCAAAAGAGGAGCCGTCCATCCCACGAATGCTCCTCACTAGCAACGAAGATCAAACAGCAGTGGCAAGGTTCCCCACGAGTATAACCCTCGGAGAGTTCCGAGTCTCATCGGACAACCATAATCATAAGCATAGAGGTTACTACCTGCAAAACAACTTACATAGCAACCGTGAGCACGAAGGCTCAACAAGACTTAACCATCTCACCTAAACATGAAACTCTACATGAGGGTAAAGACATAAACATAGGATGGCAGATTTGCATAATGGACTTGCCTAAATGTGGGTCCTTATTTTTAGATTTATTAGCAGCATCTTAAACCTTGTGCGGGCAACATCGTAACTTCACAATCAAACAAGAAACACTTCATCACGATGCTGCATGTCCAAGGTGGAAATATAAATTTAGTGTGCACAATACTAATACATACAACATAGCAATACAATGATAATATAATGTTCATAACAACAGCAATTAATTCTCATCTCAAGTGCAAGTATTAACTATGTCACAGCACAGTGAACAAGTGGTACTCATAACCACGAGGGACGGTGATTCGAATCAATGATACCTGAATACACGACACGTACGCCCGTACTAGAAGTCACATCGGTTCACTCCTCGGACATCGTATGCAGCCAACTTTCTAAAGTTCCGCCCAAGTTGAATTGATTCAATCGTCTAGGATAGTATTCCCATTCACGCATCACCTTCCAATGTGAAGATGTCGTGAGTGAGTTTCAGTCTACTGTGCTGTGGTCGAAAGCCTGAGGCGATCGATATAGTCTCAACAAATACTTCCCAAGGTACATCGGTATCCTGGACCCCATATATCCAGTATGACTCTGGTACAGTTCGAACTTGCTCAGCAGGGTGGCATACGGATCGGTCCTTAACTGACACAAGCAGGGCTACGGACCCAAAGATCATGTCTTGCTGCATCCTACGCCCATGCCCGGTCTCGTATTCAGATTACTACTCAATTTCTTTGAACCAATCCAGTGCGAAAAAGTACTAGCCATGCAAGTAGATTCCAACTACTCAACTTCTACCGAATCATATACAAAATTTAGTATAGCATAGTCTATATGATGACTTAACAACTACCCAAATACTCTATGGGGTGATCTGGTCATGCAAGCGGAATTTCAATCACCTTAGCCCTAATGCACATAACTCACCCTAGACATAGGTGATACAAATCAAAATTTTGTAATAGTGCTTAAATGCAAACCGGGCTTGACTGGCTGCGAGACAGTATCAAAGTTAATCTCCAAAGGGATGACTTTAAGTAGCTCTGGGGTTCTCTTGAGCTCGGCAACTAATCGATATGCAAAGAATTATGCAAGTGAATCAATATCACTATTATAATATAGTTCAAAGGAAAGACAGTTAAGTATATGAAATTATGACCACTGGTTCTGGAAATTTTACAGAGGATACTAGGTACTATGAGTGAGGTTCTTGCCAAAATTGGAATAAATTCATGGAAGTATCTGTTGTATAAAATTCAATGTAGATAAACCCTTCCCAGAATTTTCATGGACAATCTGAGACTTTAACATGGCCAAAAGTGGATGTTATGTTTATATAAGGTTAATAGTGACTAAATGAAATTTGTTTCATAATTTTCTAAGCATCATACTGTGGTATATTGAATTTAGAAGTTTGGACAATTTGCTGAAATGTTTCTGGACATTTTGGAATTTTCAGGTACCTATAGATTGGAAATACAATTTGTCTACTCAAATCAACTCAAATGGACCTAAAACTTTTACTGGAACTTAAGGGAATTATTGTAAATGATTTTGCTAAGGTTTTGTAATTTTTCAATGAATGTAGCATCAGTAATAAATTCCAAATTCATTTTGCTTCATGGAATTATTTAGGTCAAATTATGAATTTTCATACAGATCCAAGTACACCACTTGAAATTGTGGATCATGCTGCTTCCAAAAAAATTTATTTGGGAATTTTTGGACAAGTATTCGATGAGATATAGATTTTCTAAGTTCAGCATAGAATCCGCACAGAGAAAATGGTCTAACTCATTTAACCGTGGGCCCTACTGGCAGGGTTGTCTTCAACCTCCAGCAGGGGCGCTCGACGAACGGCTGAAGCACCTAGGGTGAGCTCAATTTCACTCATTTTTGCACCAAATGGGATGGGATTTCACCAAATTAACCGTAGAAACAAGGAGAACATGATTATGGATCAAAATCGTGGATAAATTGGCCAGAGGTTGGGCCTCGACAGAGAACAGCACCATTTTAGAAGGCGTTGGGGAAAACTCGTGGAAATCAGCAATTCCTCTATGGATGCTACAGAAATTTGACTGAGATGTGCGTCATGAGGTGGTGAACAACATTCATGAACGAATCGGAAATTGGTTGCACCTAGAAACGGAATTTAATTGACGACCTAGTGACATAGGTATGAACTAGCTTCGATAAAACTTGAAACTAGCGAGCAAGGAGTCATGGCTTGGCCTGAAATTTATGAGTAGCCTCTATGTGAGTTGGCGCACCTTTTATCTCCCAGGGTCGAGCTGAGATGACTTCTGTATCGTTAGGATGACGGTGGAGCAGAGGGCGACCTCCACGGTGGCTGGAAATCGTTGCCGAAAGACTTCAAAATAATGAGCGCACGAGTGAGGAACTAGTGAGCTGGACAGAGGAGAAGGAAGAGCAGAACGTTGTGCATCTTTTTGCTTCTTACGGGGAGGTGAGAATCGGCCAGGAACAGCGGCTGCAAGAGAGCACAAGTGAGGTGGTTGCTGGGGAAAAAGAAAAACAGATGAGGAGAAGGCTTGCTGCTGTGTTGCACCATGAGCAAGTGAAAGGATCAGCTCTCACCTTATCTGCAGCTCAGCTGGCTTCACAACCAAGGTATGAAGCAAGCACACGGGCAGCTGGGTGGATTTTGCATGCCGTGAGGTTTTGCTCTATGATGAAACAGAGGAAAACAGAGGAGAAGTCCATGACAGGTGGGTCCTACTGCTTTCATCCTTATCTTCACTGGACAGTCAATTTTGTAAAACCCCACTTTTATGGCATGTTAAGTTCTTATGGGTTTTGTGATCAACTATTTTGGATATCCAATATAATGGTACACATGAACTATGCCATCCAAAACTTTTCTTGCACTCTTTGTTAGATTCTTTTATCATGGGTATTAGACTTCACCATGAATCCAAATTATATTCTATTCACCTTTTTAAGAATAAGAATTTTTGGATAAGGATTAGTAAGCAATGCACAATGAAGCCCTAATAAGCTCTAAACCAAATATTCAAATTAAGGGCTCTAAATTTTTCCATGAGCTCCTAAATTCCTCAATAGCATGCTTACAAAGTTTCAAGATTTTAGAAACTCATCTACTATTTTTATTGAGGTGCTTGGCAAATTTGAATCAAATTCAAATCTGAATTTTTAATTCTTCTCCAACTTCTTTAAACATAAGAATTGAGTTCACCATTGTGTTCAGAATAATTCATTTGCCATCTCCACAAAATTTCATGATTTTTGGAGTTGATCTTCTATTTTTAAATGAATTAGTAACTGAACTGTGGGGAGAATCACTGGACAGTGGGCCCCACATGTCAGCTCCCCTTTTTAAACGGATCAGCTCAACCCCGCCACCTCTGCACCGCCGCGCCCCCGCTCGACACCGCGCGCGCGCATGCAGCTCCAGCGAGCTGCCTGCCTGCTCGCCGCGGCCCTATAAAAGGCCGGCCGAAGCTCCCTTTACTCCTCATCCCCGATCACAGCTCCACTGCCTCGCAACTATTCTTCCGCCGCGCGCCATCGCCGCCGCTCGCCACTGCTCCGCGGCGTGCCGCCGTTCCGCGCCGTTTCAAGCCAAGCTCCAAAGAGCAAAAAGGTGCGCCTGATCAAACTCTAGCTCATGGTACAAACCGTTTCCCTTATCGTTGAAGCTTGAGCGAGTTATTGTTCGTTTCCCCTACGGCCGAGAGTAGATAACTAGCTATGATTTCATGTCAATTCCTTTTCGGCAAGCAATCATCCTTTGCAATTACTTAGAGACAGTTTCTATAGGCCCTAGCGCTCCTGTCTGAGCAAAAACCTTTAAGAATCGTCAAGCAACGGCTCTAAATTTCGAGTTTTGCTCGCCGCCGGTGAGAAAACCTCGGTTCACCGTCGAACTCATGATTCCCGGCAACTCACTCCCCTTCTGCGCCCATATCCTTGAACTCCATCATCCCAGATAGGTTTTGGAGCAATTCCCAAGTGATTTGAGCTACTCTATAGAGAGTTCTATGTTGCCCGAGCGCTCATCGCCGCCACCGCCGTCGCACGACCTTTTCCGGCGAGCTTCAAGACCCAATGACCTCACCATCGTGCTCAGCGACCCCAAAAACCCCCAGGCGGCAAGTTTCCACGAATCTGGTGCGTTGGATTGGCCGGCGGCGAGCTCGCCGGCGAGCCACCGTCGCGGGTGCCGCTCCGCGCGAGCACCGGCCCGAGGTAGACGATGACCCCATCGGGTCCCACCTGCCATTCACTGCGGGATCACGGTGCGGCTGAGATCTAGTGTGGCTGCGCGCTTTAATTCTGTGGACCCCGGTGCTGCCTCAACCAGAATGTGCCACGTGGTCTTTGGGATATATTTAATTCCAGAAATTTATCCAAACTTCTAAATTGAATATCTTTCTGTAGGATACTCCAAAAATCTTCAAACAAATTTTGTTCGAAAGCCCTTGAGCTCTAGTTTCTGTCAATACCAATTAGGTTCTGTGGAACTCAGAGTTAAATTCTGTAGAAAATAATCTTTCCTAATGCAAATGCAATTTTTCCAGACAAGATATCTACGGGAAAATTCCCCAAAATTCACATAAAATTTATTGTCCTATTCTGGATTATCAGGCAAAGTTTGGGAGCCATAGCACCTGTTTAACTCTCTGTATAATTCCATTTCCTTTTTCAGTTATTGAATTTTCACAGCTATTAGGTTACTTTATTAGGTCCCAAAATTTTACTGAGTCTTCCTTTAGTCATACCCTAGCTCCTGTTAAAGTCTTGTATTTAATTAACCTACTATACTAGTCCTAAATCAGTTACAAAATAAATATTGATTTAATGTCTAGAAACTCAATTATAAAGTAAATCCAGAAATTCTTGCCGAATTAGAAATACAATAACTCCTTCCCCACAGCTTAGAAAATTATGAAACAAATTTTGCTAAGACCAGAACCACTCCCTCCATCTTGATTATCAACTGTTAGCTAGGTTCAAGCTACAGTTTCCTCTTGGAAATTTTTGGAAGTTGATTACTTGCCATACTTTCGGAGACCACAATCTGCTATGATCATCTCCTGTTCTTTGCAAGAGCCTTGATCATATTCCCTAGTATCTACCATCGAAGTTCCAAAGCCAATTAAGGTCCCTGTCATATAGTGATCACCATGAATAAATTTATGGTCTTAAAATAAATAAACTTCAAAGTCATTTATATATCCATGTTATCTGCATATCGTATAGTGACCGAAGTCGAGGAGGAGCCAGAGGCCTTGGAAGAGAACCTTCCAATTTTTAACTCAGAACCTGACCTGCAACAAGGCAAGCCCCGGTTTGCATTTAAGTCGTTTATAAACTTTTGCTTTATCACTATGATGAGTAGTATATGAATTGTGCATTACGTTTAGGGTGAATGATACTCCACATGCATGACCAAAAATCCCAGGGTTTATGTGGCACGAGTTACAGTTTGACCTGTAGTAACTGCTTTGCTAATGCATAGGAAATCCGGTAGAAGTCGAGTAGTTGGAATCTACTCGCGAGAGATGTATCTCACAGGATTGGTTGGATAGCAAATGGCTTATTATAATGAAATTGAGACCGGGCAGGGAATGGATAGGAAGCGGCGAGAAGTGAGTCTCGATCGCATAGCCCTGCCTGTGTCGATTAAGGCCCGCTTCGTGTGCGGCCCCTTCGGACAAGCTTGAGTTGTACCGGCAATATAATGGACATATGGAATCCAATAAACTGATGTAACTTGACAACTGGGATGTTGAGACCCATTAACTCACCATCGATAGGGGTGGGTTGAGGACAGTAAGGTGTAAATCGGTCGGCGGAGACATGAGGTGTTCCGTGCGGAGACCTTCTGTTTGCGGAGGTGAGACGGGCTCAGCATTTGAGTTTCTTGTGAAAGGTGGCCATATACGCCTAGTACTGAAGTGTTATGTAGGTACAGGTGTGCTCGCTGACACTTCCGAATGACGTATGTGTCGTGTTGTTCGGGTGTGTCTTGATTGCAATCACTGTCCCTCGCAGTAATAGAGTACCACTTGTCTGTCGCAGTCGTGACGTAGTAAATACTAAAGAAGTCAGAAAAGTCATATGATATTGAATTATAATTGCTTTGCAACTTTGTTTGGTTTAGAGATAGTATAACTAAAGATTTACAGTTTCCCCATACTTTAGCTGTAATAGCATTATGTGCTTTGGGCATGTCATATCATTGGTAAAGCGTTTCTTGTTTGATTGTGGAGCCCACGATGTGCCGTGCCCAGAGAATGTCATTTGCTACTTAAAACTTGATTATAAGGATCCACTTGTAGGCGAGTTATTTATGCTATTCCTTACCTATGTTTAGTGTCCCCGTGCATCTGTCTAGTGAGACGGTTAAGTCTTGCTGAGCCTTATGCTCACGTTTGCAGTTAACGAGTTTTTGCAGGTTATCCTATTGAGGATGGGTTTGACGATGAGGCAACACCACCTCCAGGGTGTACAGCCGGGTGGGAACCCTGCACGCCGCCATAGTTTGAGTGTTGCTAGTGCAAAGTATCCCTGGCATGGAAAACTTTGCTTTTTGCATAGCTAGTGCTAAGAGCGTAGCTATGGTATGTATATATTTCTTTACATCCGCTAGTATTGTGAAAACTTCCGCTGTGTATTAAATAAAAGACTTGGTCTTGTACTTTATTCTGGTTCTATTCTTGTAAACTGTTGGGTGTCGCATCGCACGACACCACCCAATGAGATCCTCGGATGTGTGGACTCCGGTCCCCACAGACATGGTATCAGAGCTTCGTTGGGAACAGTGTACCGGAAAAGAACATATTTTCAAAAATTAGGAACTTGAGTGAGGAAATTAGTTATATGCCTTTATAAGGAGTATTATTAGTATAAGATATAAAGGTGGAAAACTAACTATGTGTTATTATATTCTGTAACGACGCCCCGACATCAGGTAAGAGGTAAGGTACGCCACCGAGAGCGGATCAATCTCGGTAAGCTCAGCATACGAGAGGTGGTATGTGAAATTTCCGTGGCTTGGCACGGAAAGTCAATATGAGTCTTTGAAACTTTCCATGTTTCTGAGAACATATGACACGCGGTACCCCAGTGTGACACAAAGTTAGAGGGAAACCCCGTCGGGTGGTGTGTAACCCGATAGTGTGTTCTCATATCTATGAGAACATGCGAACACGTATGCCTGAGCGTGTATAAGCCAAATCGTACGGGAGTCTTTGCTGTACAGACGTATTTACAGCCATGTACCTCGAGGCATGACTTCGCTCGAGGGCGACTCACTCCAGAGTCGTATGCTTTTACTTTCAAATATAATTGTATATTGTGGTTACCTGTTCTGTTTCCCCGCCGCCGTACGGCGTGCCTGTGCCAGGGGATTGTTTGCTTTCTGCAGGGATACTAATTTCGGTAGAGGACCGTGTAGAAACCGTTTGCGAAAGAACGATATAGGAACCACCTATAGACGTAACCGGATGTACCGGATAGAATTTCCTTTCGTGAGGCACGTAGTACCGTCAGTATCAAACATGATACTAGACCCTCCCCACCGACAGAATGGTTGCATTGTGTTTTGAGAAAGTCCGACTATCAGATACTGATAATTTCGGGCTCAACTTGATAAGGTAGATCGAACCAAGATTCTTGCTTTCTGGTAGAAGTGGCTCAACTTCGCCAGGTTGTAATCTTGGTTAGCAATTAGATAACATAAGAGTATCCTACATGGATGGAAAGCTCGTGAAGGTCTCTCCAACTTTTCCGTTGACCATAAAGACAGAAAAGCTTGTTAATCTGTTGAAAACTGGGGTTTACTGTAATTACTCCATATGAACCCACCTTTGTACCGTTTCTGTATTCTTGCCATAACTCACTGTAGAAAAATCCACTACCTTATTGGGATATATGTTTGAGAAGGGTAGGTGGAGATTTACGAGTTTGTTATGGGGAGTCTTTCCTGATTTTAATTAGAGTTTAACCAAATTGGGAAGTCAGCACAGTGAACTGCATGACTGCTGATGCAAACCAGTCAGTTTTACTGTTAAGTTTTGATAGTTATAACTCCTAATCCAGAACAGTGATATGGTTGCACGTATACATTTCTGGAAAGATTAGGAAATCACCTATCAACTTTATTTACCGCTCCTGACCTGGATCTGGGTATAGCTATGCCTAATTCCATTTGTCGCAAATTTGGTTCCTGCAGACCAGAACTTGTAACAGTTTGCACCAATTTGTGAATTGATGCATAATACCTTCATGACAAGGTTTTCGTGGTGGGACTCCTGTAGTTCTGGATTGTTAACACGATGTTACTCAATGTTTATTTTGACATTACCTCAGTATCTTATCATGATAAACCTGTATTGAATGTGAAGATAAGCCCATATACAGGGGAGGTTCTGTCGAAATTTCCAGAACCCTTGAGTCAACTCAAAACCGGTATAGATTGTTCATACTAGTTCAACAGTGGCTGTATGAGTACAATCTGGAAAGGTTTTGAAGTGTACTACAATTTTTGTATTCAACATAAAGTTTAGTTCTGACTTCTTCTGTAAGAAACTTACGGGTTAATGCAGACAGGTCGGCTGGAACAGAACTGTGATCACTTCCAATTTGCAGCTTTCTTGGATCATTTGATAATGGATAGTTTCTCTGATCCAAACTTATCAGTGATTAAGTTGAATACTTATACTGTGTATTGATATCCTGGTATGCTTGTCCACAGATGGCAGCACCAAGAATTCAGTTGCCTAATGGATGGGTGTTCTCAACATGCACCGGGCACGCCGGTTTCCCGGACGTGTTTGCACGGTTGCTCGGCCAGTTTGGCTATTTGGTGTTACCTAGCTATTGGGGCAAGAAGTTCCAGGAGGGCGGTATGTGGAGTTGCACCATCTACGTCGATGTGCCTGCCGGTCCACCGCACCTCGGATGGGCTCCATACTCCATCAAGATCAAAGGATTGATATTAGAAGAAACATGGAGCTACGCCGCAAGTGTTGCCATAGGGAGGTTTTGCAAACTCCATTACCGTCATCTGGTGGGTACTCCGTATGAGTTCTTTCCAGTTAACGGCAGGGCTTCTGAAGCCTGGGCAACCCGGTTGCTTGCGGAGGTGGGAGAGCATGGTGAAACATCCGCAACAGCCTTAGCGATGTATGCAGCAGCATCACATCGCGAGAAGGGTAATCAAAGGACATGCATAAAAGAATTGACAAACAATCTGAAGCAAGCCATGATGCGAGCAAATCACCTTGAGTGGGCAAATGACGGACTTAGGGATATGATGGCTCCTCTCAATCATCGTTTGAACCTTAGGGAGAATCAGTGGCATGACGCTGTTATGGATTTGGCCGCGTCTCGCCAGGAGACTCTAGAGAGAGATATTGATCTGGAGGCAAGCCTACTCTATGGACATCAACGGGACACCCAGTTGAACGTGGTGACTGCAGACAGGGATCAGTCCAGAGTAGAGGCTCAGAGCTGGAAGACCAGCTGTGAACAGGCTCAGCAAGTGAATGAGGCCTGGGGGATGTTTATGATACAGGCAGATTGGCAAGCTATGGCTGCCAAGAAGACGTTGATGTTGAACGATGTATCAACTTCTACTCCAGCACCCGTATCAGAGGTGCCTAGCCCTGAAGATGAAGAAGAAGAAGAAGACCCAGAGGAACTTGAATACGTCGAGTAGAGCGTATTGAAGTTAGATGTGGTAGCACTTCCGCCAACACAGGGCAACATATAGTTAAATGGTTGCTAGTGTCTCTCTTTTGTGACCATGTTTGTGTCATATTAAGAGTAATGGTTGTGGTGTCTAGATAATTAGATGAGTATGACATGTCAGGAAGACCAAGTATGGTAGAGATGTATTTCCATAAAGGGAGTCCATCATTTTGGGTTTACTACTGTAAACTTGGTCATGAGATGGTATATTATGTATAAAGTTTATGCTT
This sequence comes from Tuctoria greenei, assembly GCA_036927565.1. Lineage (NCBI taxonomy): Eukaryota > Viridiplantae > Streptophyta > Magnoliopsida > Poales > Poaceae > Tuctoria > Tuctoria greenei. The sequence continues at coordinate 46,559,239 of JAYESD010000012.1, forward strand.
TATCAATATATGTAAATGTTATGCATCGTCTATTATTATCTACCGCATTTCTAAGGGAGGATGAACTTGAGGCAATGGGACTTACCGTGTTAATCATTATATTGCAGTATGGTGCGTACTCGTACAGCCTCAGAGGTGGGAGGGTCTAGTGGAGGACAGGGGGATGGCACACCACCCCCGGGGCAGAATACGCCTCAGACGCAACCACCTCCACCACCTCCAACCACACTCCCCAGGAGTCTCGCGGAGGTTCTCGCTGCAGTGCTCGGCTCGCGCGACGAGCAAACCGAGTTACTGCGGACGTTGGTGCAGCACTCGTCCCGTCGAGGGGGACGACAGGATGATGGACCGCGTCAGCAATTTCAGAGTTCCTACTCTGATTTCTCATCAACACATCCACCGGTATTCAGAGAGGCCGATGAACCGTTGGATGCGGATAACTGGCTCCGCACCATTGAAGGAAAGTTCGGTTTACTCGAGGTAACCGAACAGCAGAAGACGTTGTTTGCAGCGCAACAACTGCAGGGGTCTGCCGGTGCATGGTGGGCCAATTATCTTGCCGCACACCCCGCAGGCCATGTCGTAAGCTGGACCGAATTCCGGGAGGCGTTTCGCGCCTACCACATCCCTCCCGGGATTATGAGGAGGAAGCTTCAAGAGTTCTTGGAGCTAAGGCAAGGAGGAAGGAGTGCATACGAGTACTCCAAATTATTCAACCACTTGGCCCAATATGCTCAGGACCAAGTGAAAACCGAAGATCGGAAGCGGGAATGTTTCTACCGGGGTTTGAACCCCAAGTTGAAGGACAAGCTTGTCCTGTTCAACCGCGGCAGCTTCAACGACATAGTCAATGCCGCTATCATGCAGGAGGACGCTACGCGCGAGCTGTCCTCAGATAAGAAGAAGAGGAGTGTTCCGCAGGGCAGCGGAGGTGGTGCTCCTCAGAAGTACCGTATGGTGTATCGATCACCATCCGGCCAGAGGTGGCAACCGCCATCACGGCCACCAATATCCAGTGGTCGCCAGTTCAGCAACTCCGGATTCCGGCCGCAGCAACAACAGGGGATGGTTCCACGTGCACTTCCACCTCCACCACGTGCACCGGGAATTCGTCCTCCCCTTCGTATTGGCCAAACCCCGTACACGTGTTTCACGTGTGGGCGCACGGGGCACTTCGCCAAGGACTGCCCTCAAGATCGACAAGGCAGAGGGCAATCATCTTACCAGGGGGCCAACCAACCTCGCAACCAGCCCAAGAAGCTAGCCACCAGACCCGGCAACATCCACCACCTCACCATCGAGGACGTTCCAGAAGGCGCACCCGTGCTCACGGGTACGTTCTCTATCTTTGATCAACCCGTAGTCATACTCTTTGACTCCGGAGCTTCACACAATGTCATTAGTAAATCTTTTGTCGTTAAAAGTCAATTGCCTGTTATCTCCACACAAACTCCATTTGTGATTAGCACTCCAGCCGGGAAAACGGTAACAAATAAATTGGTTCCTGGAATCCCACTTAACCTAGATGGGACCATATATCTTACTTCATTTCTGATATTAGAACATCAAAAGCTTGATATCATCTTAGGTATGGCATGGTTGCAGTACCATGGTGCTATTCTTGATATCATTCCTAGAAAGATTTATCTAAACTCTCCACTCCATCGACCCCAAGTTCTCAATCTTAAGAACACCATTCCATTGGAACCATCTATTCTCAATACCGAGGTTATGGAACTAGAGGATATTCCGGTAGTATGTGAATACCCCGACGTATTTCCTGAAGATCTTCCTGGTATGCCCCCAGAGAGAGATATAGAGTTCAAGATTGAACTTGCACCAGGAACAGTGCCAATTTCAAGACCACCCTACAAGATGGCACCTAAGGAACTTGCAGAACTGAAGGAACAATTAACTGAACTTGAGAGCAAAGGTTTTATTCGTCCAAGTTCATCACCATGGGGTTGTTCTGCACTGTTTGTAGAAAAGAAAGATAAGACCTTGAGGCTGTGTGTAGACTATCGTCCACTTAATGCTGTCACCATCAAGAACAAGTATCCACTACCGCGCATTGATATTCTTTTCGATCAATTAGTGGGTGCTAAAGTGTTTTCGAAGATGGATCTTCGTTCTGGTTATCATCAAATTAGAATCCGACCAGAAGATATATCCAAGACAGCATTCTCAACAAGGTATGGACTGTATGAGTATCTGGTTATGTCCTTCGGATTAACCAATGCCCCGGCTCATTTCATGTATCTCATGAACTCAGTGTTCATGCCGGAATTGGACAAGTTCGTCGTGGTCTTCATTGACGACATATTTGTGTATTCAAAATCCGAAGAAGAACATGCTCAACACTTGCATATTGTGCTTCCACGATTACGGGACCATCAGTTGTATGCTAAGTTCAGCAAGTGTGAATTCTGGATCAACCAAGTGCCATTTTTAGGGCACATCATTTCAGCAGAAGGTATTGCAGTTGATCCAAGCAAGATCAAGCAAGTCCTCAAATGGGAGTCTCCAAAGTCTGTACATGAAGTCCGAAGTTTCCTGGGTTTAGCAGGATATTACCGGAGGTTTATACCCAGTTTCTCCAAAATAGCTAAACCAATGACAGAACTTCTGAAGAAAGGAAAAAAGTATGTATGGACTGAGGCATGTGAGGCAGGTTTCAAAGCATTGGTGAAACACCTTACAACGGCACCAGTTTTAGCCCAACCAGACACTACCAAAGCATTTGATGTCTATTGCGATGCATCTGGGATTGGTTTAGGTTGTGTGTTAATGCAAGAGCGAAGAGTGATCGCGTATGGATCGCGACAGCTTCAGAACCACGAGCAGCACTACCCGACTCATGATCTTGAACTGGCTGCTGTGGTGCTAGCATTGAAGATGTGGAGGCATTATCTACTGGGTAATTTAGTACACCTCTACACTGATCACAAAAGCTTGAAATACATCTTCACCCAGAAGGATTTGAATATGCGACAAAGGCGATGGTTAGAATTGATCAAGGATTATGAGATTGAGATCCACTACCATCCAGGCAAGGCGAACGTAGTCGCAGACGCTCTGAGCCGCAAGTCCCATATCAACAATCTTTCCATTACCTCGATGGAAGGAAAAGAAGAACTGAGTCTCTACTTGGTTCCATATGGGGCGCTCTACAATCTCGCTCTCATTCCTACCATCAGGGAGGATATTATGGCAGCTCAGAAGGCGGACAAGGGGATGTCACATATTCAGCAAAGAATAAAGAAGGGGGAGATGAAATGCTTCCGAAGTAACGATGAAGGTACCCTCTGGTTTAACGACCGTATAGTGGTACCCCGAAACATGGAACTTCGGAGGAAGATACTGGATGAAGCTCATTTATCCAAGTATTCCATTCATCCGGGAAGTAACAAAATGTACCAAGATTTAAGAAAGAAGTTCTGGTGGACTCGGATGAAGCGGGAAGTAGCTAAATATGTATCCGAGTGTGATACGTGCCGGCGAGTGAAGGCCGACCATATGAAAGCAGCAGGACAGCTTCAACCTTTAAGCATACCAGCTTGGAAATGGGAGGATATCAGCATGGATTTCATTGTTGGGTTGCCTCCCACTTTCCATAAGCACGACTCAATTTGGGTGATCGTTGACCGACTAACTAAGACGGCACACTTCATTCCCGTCAATACCAACTATCGGTCATCAAAGTACGTGGAATTATATATTGCCAGAATCGTGTGTCTCCACGGAATACCCCACACCATCATCTCAGATTGTGGGGCTGTATTTGTTTCGCGATTCTGGGAGCATCTCCACGCTGCGTTGGGAACCAAGTTAATTCGGAGCTCGGCTTATCATCCTCAGACTGATGGTCAGACCGAACGGGTGAATCAAGTGCTTGAGGACATGCTTCGTGCCTGTGCCATCCACCATGGTAGGAATTGGGATGAGCATCTACCATTGGCGGAATTTTCATACAACAACAGTTACCAGACTAGCATCCAGATGGCGCCTTATGAAGCTCTTTATGGCCGGAAGTGTCGCACACCCTTGAACTGGTGCGAATCTGGTGAACGAGTGGTATATGGCATCGACTTTATAAAAGAAGCCGAAGAGAAAGTGCGCATTATTCGAACAAATCTCAAAGCCGCCCAATCTCGTCAGAAGAGCTACGCGGACAAACGACGTCGACCCCTTCACTTCGAAGTTAGGGATCAAGTTTATCTTCGGGTATCCCCCATGAAAGGTATCCATCGATTCGGAGTGAAAGGGAAGCTAGCCCCACGTTTTATTGGGCCATTCGCAATCCTAGCACAATGCGGACTTGTGGCATATCAATTGGAGTTACCACCGCCACTTTCAGGGGTTCACAATGTGTTCCACATTTCCCAGTTACGAAAGTGTCTTAAAACTCCAGCTGATGTCCGTGTAGATGATTTGGAAGCTCTCCAACCAGATCTCACTTATTCCGAGCGTCCAACTCAGATCGTCGATGAGAAGACTCGCACCACAAGAAGCCGCACCTTGCGTTTCTACAAGGTCTTGTGGAGCAACCACAGTGCCGAAGAGGCCACATGGGAAAGCGAGGAGTATCTTAGAACGAACTATCCGGACTTGTTAGCGGCATATGTTCGATAGATCCTTTTTCCTTTACCTTCTTTTGTAATCTCGGGGTGAGATTCTTTTAAGGGGGGGGGGAATGTAAAACCCCACTTTTATGGCATGTTAAGTTCATATGGGTTTTGTGATCAACTATTTTGGATATCCAATATAATGGTACACATGAACTATGCCATCCAAAACTTTTCTTGCACTCTTTGTTAGATTCTTTTATCATGGGTATTAGACTTCACCATGAATCCAAATTATATTCTATTCACCTTTTTAAGAATAAGAATTTTTGGATAAGGATTAGTAAGCAATGCACAATGAAGCCCTAATAAGCTCTAAACCAAATATTCAAATTAAGGGCTCTAAATTTTTCCATGAGCTCCTAAATTCCTCAATAGCATGCTTACAAAGTTTCAAGATTTTAGAAACTCATCTACTATTTTTATTGAGGTGCTTGGCAAATTTGAATCAAATTCAAATCTGAATTTTTAATTCTTCTCCAACTTCTTTAAACATAAGAATTGAGTTCACCATGGTGTTCAGAATAATTCATTTGCCATCTCCACAAAATTTCATGATTTTTGGAGTTGATCTTCTATTTTTAAATGAATTAGTAACTGAACTGTGGGGAGAATCACTGGACAGTGGGCCCCACATGTCAGCTCCCCTTTTTAAACGGATCAGCTCAACCCCGCCACCTCTGCACCGCCGTGCCCCCGCTCGACACCGCGCGCGCGCATGCAGCTCCAGCGAGCTGCCTGCCTGCTCGCCGCGGCCCTATAAAAGGCCGGCCGAAGCTCCCTTTACTCCTCATCCCCGATCACAGCTCCACTGCCTCGCAACTATTCTTCCGCCGCGCGCCATCGCCGCCGCTCGCCACTGCTCCGCGGCGTGCCGCCGTTCCGCGCCGTTTCAAGTCAAGCTCCAAAGAGCAAAAAGGTGCGCCTGATCAAACTCTAGCTCATGGTACAAACCGTTTCACTTATCGTTGAAGCTTGAGCGAGTTATTGTTCGTTTCCCCTACGGCCGAGAGTAGATAACTAGCTATGATTTCATGTCAATTCCTTTTCGGCAAGCAATCATCCTTTGCAATTACTTAGAGACAGTTTCTATAGGCCCTAGCGCTCCTGTTTGAGCAAAAACCTTTAAGAATCATCAAGCAACGGCTCTGAATTTCGAGTTTTGCTCGCCGCCGGTGAGAAAACCTCGGTTCACCGTCGAACTCATGATTCCCGGCAACTCACTCCCCTTCTGCGCCCATATCCTTGAACTCCATCATCCCAGATAGGTTTTGGAGCAATTCCCAAGTGATTTGAGCTACTCTATAGAGAGTTCTATGTTGCCCGAGCGCTCATCGCCGCCACCGCCGTCGCACGACCTTTTCCGGCGAGCTTCAAGACCCACTGACCTCACCATCGTGCTCAGCGACCCCAAAAACCCCCAGGCGGCAAGTTTCCGCGAATCTGGTGCGTTGGATTGGCCGGCGGCGAGCTCGCCGGCGAGCCACCGTCGCGGGTGCCGCTCCGCGCGAGCACCGGCCCGAGGTAGACGATGACCCCATCGGGTCCCACCTGCCATTCACTGCGGGATCACGGTGCGGCTGAGATCTAGTGTGGCTGCGCGCTTTAATTCTGTGGACCCCGGTGCTGCCTCAACCAGAATGTGCCACGTGGTCTTTGGGATATATTTAATTCCAGAAATTTATCCAAACTTCTAAATTGATTATCTTTCTGTAGGATACTCCAAAAATCTTCAAACAAATTTCGTTCGAAAGCTCTTGAGCTCTAGTTTCTGTCAATACCAATTAGGTTCTGTGGAACTCAGAGTTAAATTCTGTAGAAAATAATCTTTCCTAATGCAAATGCAATTTTTCCAGACAAGATATCTACGGGAAAATTCCCCAAAATTCACATAAAATTTATTGTCCTATTCTTGATTATCAGGCAAAGTTTGGGAGCCATAGCACCTGTTTAACTCTCTGTATAATTCCATTTCCTTTTTCAGTTATTGAATTTTCACAGCTATTAGGTTACTTTATTAGGTCCCAAAATTTTACTGAGTCTTCCTTTAGTCATACCCTAGCTCCTGTTAAAGTCTTGGATTTAATTAACCTACTATACTAGTCCTAAATCAGTTACAAAATAAATATTGATTTAATGTCTAGAAACTCAATTATAAAGTAAATCCAGAAATTCTTGCCGAATTAGAAATACAATAACTCCTTCCCCACAGCTTAGAAAATTATGAAACAAATTTTGCTAAGACCAGAACCACTCCCTCCATCTTGATTATCAACTGTTAGCTAGGTTCAAGCTACAGTTTCCTCTCGGAAATTTTTGGAAGTTGATTACTTGCCATACTTTCGGAGACCACAATCTGCTATGATCATCTCCTGTTCTTTGCAAGAGCCTTGATCATATTCCCTAGTATCTACCATCGAAGTTCCAAAGCCAATTAAGGTCCCTGTCATATAGTGATCACCATGAATTAATTTATGGTCTTAAAATAAATAAACTTCAAAGTCATTTATATATCCATGTTATCTGCATATCGTATAGTGACCGAAGTCGAGGAGGAGCCAGAGGCCTTGGAAGAGAACCTTCCAATTTTTAACTCAGAACCTGACCTGCAACAAGGCAAGCCCCGGTTTGCATTTAAGTCGTTTATAAACTTTTGCTTTATCACTATGATGAGTAGTATATGAATTGTGCATTACGTTTAGGGTGAATGATACTCCACATGCATGACCAAAAATCCCAGGGTTTATGTGGCACGAGTTACAGTTTGACCTGTAGTAACTGCTTTGCTAATGCATAGGAAATCCGGTAGAAGTCGAGTAGTTGGAATCTACTCGCGAGAGATGTATCTCACAGGATTGGTTGGATAGCAAATGGCTTATTATAATGAAATTGAGACCGGGCAGGGTATGGATAGGAAGCGGCGAGAAGTGAGTCTCGATCGCATAGCCCTGCCTGTGTCGATTAAGGCCCGCTTCGTGTGCGGCCCCTTCGGACAAGCTTGAGTTGTACCGGCAATATAATGGACATATGGAATCCAATAAACTGATGTAACTTGACAACTGGGATGTTGAGACCCATTAACTCACCATCGATAGGGGTGGGTTGAGGACAGTAAGGTGTAAATCGGTCGGCGGACACATGAGGTGTTCCGTGCGGAGACCTTTTGTTTGCGGAGGTGAGACGGGCTCAGCATTTGAGTTTCTTGTGAAAGGTGGCCATATACGCCTAGTACTGAAGTGCTGACACTTCCGAACGACGTATGTGTCGTGTTGTTCGGGTGTGTCTTGATTGCAATCACTGTCCCTCGCAGTAATAGAGTACCACTTGTCTGTCGCAGTCGTGACGTAGTAAATACTAAAGAAGTCAGAAAAGTCATATGATATTGAATTATAATTACTTTGCAACTTTGTTTGGTTTAGAGATAGTATAACTAAAGATTTACAGTTTCCCCATACTTTAGCTGTAATAGCATTATGTGCTTTGGGCATGTCATATCATCGTAAAGCGTTTCTTGTTTGATTGTGGAGCCCATGATGTGCCGTGCCCAGAGAATGTCATTTGCTACTTAAAACTTGATTATAAGGATCCACTTGTAGGCGAGTTATTTATGCTATTCCTTACCTATGTTTAGTGTCCCCGTGCATCTGTCTAGTGAGACGGTTAAGTCTTGCTGAGCCTTATGCTCACGTTTGCAGTTAACGAGTTTTTGCAGGTTATCCTATTGAGGATTGGTTTGACGATGAGGCAACACCCCCTCCAGGGTGTACAGCCGAGTGGGAACCCTGCACGCCGCCATAGTTTGAGTGTTGCTAGTGCAAAGTATCCCTGGCATGGAAAACATTGCTTTTTGCATAGCTAGTGCTGAGAGCGTAGCTATGGTATGTATATATTTCTTTACATCCGCTAGTATTGTGAAAACTTCCGCTGTGAATTAAATAAAAGACTTGGTCTTGTACTTTATTCTGGTTCTATTCTTGTAAACTGTTGGGTGTCGCATCGCACGACACCACCCAATGAGATCCTCGGATGTGTGGACTCCGGTCCCCACAAATTTCCCCCACCTAGATTCATCCAAAAATTGCCAGATATTCGTGGGAAGTCCAACTTAAATATGGAGAATTAAATTTTGAGTTCAGATTATTAATTTGACCAAGTTTCATTCAAATTCAAACTTAAATTCGAATTTGAGTGGAATTCAATGTAGCCATTGAACTTAAATAGCAAACATGCTTCAAAAATTATGAAAGTTTGCAGGGAGACTACTTGAAATATTAGTAATCCAATGGTCAACTCAGATTTGTATTTTGTTTAAGTTTGAACAGTACCTAAGTTTAAATTTTTGAATTCTATCCAATAGGTTTGAAACTGATTTGATTTCTGGCACATGCTATTGTGATTTCTTTTCTAAACTTGGGTCTCCTAGCTGAGATGATCCTCTCAAATTTTGGGATTTTACATCTGGCACCTTCTGGACATGTGGCGCCACTGAACGTACCTAGGCACTTTCAGCCTGTGTGCGAGGGTACCCCGTACGCGGGGTATCGACACATACCTTTCCCAAATTGGAATTGGGACTAGAGACTCTCCTCTCTACAGCTTAATTCCTCTATGGACTAAGAAAAGTAGTGTATACAATAGAATGATGCTCAAGTGGTGTGTGTGAGAAGTGGGTGTAGGGGGTCCTATTTATAGCTGGAGAAGGTTCGATTCCCGCCACTAAAAGAGCATGAATCAGTCTTCATCGTGATCAGGGCACCACAGGGAGTCGACACGTGGAAGTTGAACGAGTTTGGAGAAAAATTCACTTCTGTCGAACAGGGAGTTCGGCCGAACTCGAATGTTGACCAATTCTAGTGTGCTTCCTTGAGTTGACTTGCAGGTGAGTCCCATTGACTGATATGAGTGATACACCGTTGAATGGCCTCGGGTACTTCTGTTTGTAGGCTATTTGATCCATGTGATGCCATATGTCAGAGCTTGGTTGGCTGGGATGATAATTTATAGGATTGCTCCCCCTCTTTTACCTCATTTCTTTCATAAAATATCTGCATGCACTATTTTCCAAGGACAAGTGGAAATAGGTCAAGTAGAAAGGTGATGTGTGCAAGAAATGACATATCCTTCATATAATTTAGTTATATTGATGGATGAAATTGGTAAATAATAGCCGTCCACAGAGAGGTCCACTGCTAGCCGCCACAGGCGGTCCTGTTTCGCCTCTGCAGTGGCCGCTCGTGTCTTCAAATCACCAGCGAGGAGATCCAGCTCATATTTCTTCCGTGTGAACTTCCAGAAGAGGTCCTCCTCTTTCTCCTTCAGCTCCGGCTCATGACAGGTATTAGCTATAATTCTTTGGAGGAGGTCCTCCTTCAATGGTTCCAAGCCTGCATGTCAAGCATCGGCGGCATCATGGGTGGCCCGGGCATCAATATAATGCCCGAGACTTCTGGTCTAGCTGCTCTATGAGGGCTTGCTTGTCTTGAAGCAGTTCCTCCATAATCTGCAGTTGTTTCTCCTCCCCCGCCTTCTAGGTTCGAAAGGTCCCAGTCTTGCATTGCGGTAGGTCCCTCCATCTTTGGAGTTGATTCCTCTCCCACAGCATATCGTCGCGCTCCCGGTCCAGTGCATGTTGAAATTGCCGCAACATGGAATACGTGTTCGTGATGGCCAGTGGGAGAGGAATCGGTTCGGGACCCTACAACCCACCGACTTATCGACCAGTTCTTCGTCATCAACAACCGGGGCCATACTCGGTACCCACAAAATCATCAACAAAGGACCTGCCTCTGACGCGTCCGTCGCCAACTCGGGCTCCTCACTACCCGACGCGTCTGTCACCAGCTCGATCGTCACATCACCACCAGTGGTCACAACATCCGCTCGCAGCCCTGAATCGTGAACACTATCGGGGGCCGCCATGTCTTTGGGTGGCCTGGTCTTCGAGATGCTAGAGACTGCCACAACGGTCAGGGCTCTGGAGCCTTCATTGCTTACAATAGCAATCCTCGTCGTCAACCCAGCCATAGTGATTTTTGTCAGTCCTTAATTGCCAAATCCGACCATTAATTCCCTGTATAAAAGCTATTGATTGGAGAACCAACATAGTGGTAGGAGTTATTTACTAACTATCCCCACAAGTGTTGGTGCAATTGTGTATGTAGGTGAATTATGCCCATAATTAGAGGTATTTAAAGGGACCAAACCAAGAAACACACCTTCTGACCAATCAGGCGCAAGAACGAGGATTCTTGAATCCACTCGGAGGAGAAAACCAACTAAAAATGAGGGTAATCACCCATAAACATGATGGGGCCCCACAAAATAGCCCCCCGCAAGAAAAACACCGTGTTTGGTGCCACCAAAAAGTCACCCGAAGTGCTAGTTCGGCCGATTTGGTAAACGCGCCAAACGCGGTCAACCGCCACGTGTTGGCTCCTCACAACTTGGAGATCATGATGGCGACTGATTCCCTCGCTTTTTCTGGTGCCAAACCGACCTTTGGAGGGTATAAATAGGGGGTAGGGGGCTCCCTATCTCCACACACCAAAAGCATGAGTCTAGTACTCCACTCCAAAGGCATAGCGCTGTCTAAGTGCTTAGAAAATAGGGAGAGAGTGAGAAAGAGGAGGAGGCTCCGGCTTGTCGGGCTTCTTCAACTTAAGGATAGGGTTCGGGCTTGTCGAAGCCTCTCCACCCTTTTACCTCGACAGTTCTTTCAATCTCAAGTAAGGTACATGATTTCCATTTTAGTTCATTTATTTGATTCAAGCAATTAAATTCCTTAGTTGCTTGTTTGTGCATTGCTCTATTCATTTAGAGGCCCTAGTCTTTGACAGAGAGGTTAGGGAAGTAATCGATAGTGTAGGCGTGATGTCTAGGCTTGACGTTACCTTTGATTATCTCGTACTCCACGGGTTGTAGAGGTAGGCGGTAGGTGGTGACAGCCTTATCCGTCCGTTGTAATCCTCCATGTTCAACTACGACGTAGGCTCTTGGTGGGAGTCGCCTAGCAGACTAGTGTAAGCCCATGCCGAACACAAGCTGCTATTGATCAACTTGCTTTGAATTAGAAAACCTTCTCTTAGGAAATCCACTCTATCCCTTCCCTACTACCAAGCTTTGTGTTCTTGGGTGAACTAGTTAGAAGATTGGCACACACATTCATTGGATTCGATACCCATGGGAATACTCTTTAACGGGAAGTCCTACACCAGTTTCTCCCTGCTCTTGCGGACTTCATCTATGACGTACCAGCTATCAACAAGCATTTCTGGCGCCGTTACAGGGAAACGATTGCTATTGATCTTCAAAACTTGTTCACCCTCGTGTCTATTTTTTTACTTTATTCCTTATCTTTCTAGCATCTAAACCATGGAGCAACCAACCATTCTTTCTCTATCTGCTCCGAAGGGTGAGTTTTGTGAGCCTCCGCCATCGGCGTATCCCATCTGCTCAACTAGCTCTGAACTCCACCCTAGATTTATAGCCATGGTTCTAGAGCAATCCTTCTCGGGGATGGATTGTGAGATTCCTTAACATCACCTGCTAGAGTTTGATCAATTGTGTTCATGCCTTCTAACTATGGGCATGACACAAGAAACCCTTAAGTGGAAATTGTTTCCATTTTCCCTCAAGGGAAGAGCGAAGAAGTGGTACACTCGTACCGTTGGGACTGCAGATGGAAAATGGAAAGAACTTCGAGACAATTTTTGTCTTGCATTCTTTCCACTCTCTCGCCTCTCTACGAAGGGAAATTCTCAACTTTCAGCAAATTGAGAAGGAATCTATAGGTGCAGCCTGGGCTAGATTCTCATTGCTAACCAAATCAGGTTCGAACTTGTCCATTCCCGGACATGTGTTATTGCAACATTTTTGTTTCAGGCTTGACAAGGATTCTGCCCTATACCTTGACATAACGGCTGGAGGCTCTGTCCTCCATAAGACAACGATTGAAGGAAGGGAAATTCTAGCCCGCATTATAGAAAATACATCCTTCATCGCCGGTCAAAATGAACCTCCTCAAGAGGAAGCCGAGTCTAGACATGAGGATTCCCCCCATAGTCACCCTAGAACACATACCATGTTCTTTACAAGTTGTAACTATGAAATCCTCACCTGAACCAAAGATATCAAAGGAAGAGAAATTTTACCTTCGGAGTTTCCATTGTGCATCGAGGAAGATCTTTTTGATGATTTTGGGAATGCCTAGAAGTATTGTTATGGAAGGAAACCATCATTACATCCATCACTTCTTGATCTGCCTAAAGGAAATTCCTTCAGGAAAAGATCAAGGAGTTGACCTCGATCATGAGTAGCGAATGGATGGCAGAGGTTGATCTTTGACCTGAAATAATTTGTGTAAACTCACCCCAGCCACAATTCGATGTTTTATTCGAGGGATAATGGTGAATGTTCTTTATAATCCCACTGTTGGAGCCAATATCATTTCTGAGAATTGTGCTTTAGCTATTTTGGTGATCTACCCTTGGCTCCAACAAGAAAATCCTTTAGAGACTCCTATGGAGACATCAAGGAAGGATATGGGATTTTACAAAATGTGTTTATAAGACATGAGAACATCGAGTTCTGCCTTGATTTTCATATCTTTGAAGTCCAAGACTTTGATGTAATGATAGGGTTACCCATTGAGAAATTACTCGTGGATACACCCTCAAAAGGAAGCCTAGATGTTAAACTCGGAGGGAGAAAGTTTTTCATTCCCATTCTACAATCCAAGAACACATTAGTAGAACCTCCCCCTGAGAGTGAGCCAATCGAGGAAGCCATGGCCCTTCAATTCATAGAACTTCTTGAAAATGAAAAAGAAGAACAATTCATCCAAAAAGAGGATGAATTGCAGGAGACATTTGATTTTCCCAAAGATGTGCCATGACAAAAGCCCCCGATTGAGTTGAAAACCCTACCTCCAGGCCTACATTATGCTTTCCTACACAATGATGTGGAAGCTCCTGTCATCATTAGACAAGCTTTCATAAGATGAAACTGCAAAACTCATGACCGTCTTAGAAAAGCATAGATCCGTCCTAGGTTACTCACTCCAAGACCTTAAGGGAATCAGCCCTGCTCTTTGCACCCATCGCATTCCCATAAACCCTCGTAGCACACTGTCTAGGGAACCTCAAAGGAGGTTGAACAATGTTATGCAGGAGGTTGTCAAGAAGGAGTTCTTCAAACTCTTGCATGCCGGGATAATTTATCCCGTTCCTCATAGTGAGTGGGTTAACCCAGTCCAAGTAGTGCCCAAGAAAGGAGGAATGACAGTCGTTCGAAATGAGAGAAATGAACTCATTCCTCAATGGACCATCATAGGGTGGAGGATGTGTATTGACTACATAAAACTCAACAAGGAAACAATGAAGGATCATTTCCCGCCGCATTTCATTGATGAAATGCTTGAGCGGCTAGCGAAACTTTCCTTCTTTTTTTTCTCTTATGGGTAATATGGTTACCATCAAATTCCCATCCACCCTGATGAACAAAGTAACACCACCTTCACATGCCCTTATGGAACCTATGCCTATCGGCGAATGTCGTTCAGGTTGTGTAATGCACCCGCTTTGTTCCAAAGGTGCATGATGTCTATTTTCTCAGACATGATCAAGGAAATCATGAAATTTTTCATGGACAACTTTTCCGTGTATGGAAAAACTTTTGATCATTGTCTTGAGAACCTAGACAGGGTCTTACAAAGATGCCAAGAGAAGGACCTGTGCCAAATTGGGAAAAGTGTCATTTTATGGTCTGTGAAGGCGTCGTCTTAGGACACTTGGTGTACGAAAAGAGGATTGAGGTGGACAAAGCCAAAATTTAAGTTACTGAAAATCTTCCACCTCCCACCAACATTAAGGTTATCCATATCCATAGCTCTTTAGGCCATGCGGGGTTCTATCGACGATTTATCAAGGATTTGTCCAAAATCGCTAGACCCCTCACTATCCTATTAGCTAAGGATGTGACCTTTTTGATTTCAATGATGAGTGTCACCAATCTTTTGACATCCTCAAGAAGGCACTAATCACAGCTCCAATCATTCAACCCCCTGATTGGACGCTGCCATTCGAAATCATGTGTGATGCTAGTAATTATGTCGTTGGAGCGGTCCTTGGCCAAACCAAGGATAAGAAGCATCATGCAAATGCCTACGCTAGCAAGACCTTATCAGGAGCTCAGTTTAACGAAGCCACAACTATAAAGGAGCTCCTAGCAGTTGTCTTTGCTATCGATAAGTTTAGATCATACTTGGTTGGAGCAAAAATCATAGTCTACACAAGCCATGATGCTTTCAAATATTTGATCATCAAGAAACATGCTAAACCTATGCTAATCCGATGGATTCTCCTACTACAAGAGTTTGACCTGGAGATAATAGATAAAAAGGGAGTAGAGAATTCCATCACTAATCATCTCTCACGTATGGAAATACCAAATACAATAAACATACCTATCAATGATTTCCTACGTGATGATATGTTGCTCAAGGTGACTGACTCTAACCCTTGGTATGCGGACATCGTAAACTTCATGGTTACGGGGCGTACCACATGGACAGGATAATAAGAAGCTCATTTTTAAGAGTCGACGTCAAACGTGGGATGATCCATACCTCTATAGTTTTTGTTCTAATAGACTTCTTAGAAGGTGCATCCCAACAATCGAAGGCACCAAAATCAAAGGTAAAATGCCATGTGACACCCTATTGCGGGCACTATGGTGTTCACTGTACTCATGCAAAGATCTGGCAAAGCAGATTCTTTTTGCCCTCAATGTATGAGGATACAAAGGAATTCGTTCGAAGATGTCGGGAATTCCAAAAGCACGGAGGAATCACTGCTCACAATGTTATGCCCCTCACATATTATCCCCAAGTAGAATTATTTGATGTTTGGGGGATCGACTTTATGGGACCTTTTCCAAAGTCTTGTGATAGCGAGTATATTTTGGTGGCCGTAGATTATGTGTCCAAATGGGTAGAAGCATTACCATGCAAACATGCCGATGCCAAGACCGCTTGGAAAATGTTTCATGAAATATTTTTCCCACGGTTTGGAACTCCCATAATGGTTATAAGTGGTGGAGGGTCTCATTTCATCGATAAGACCTTCCGGATCTTTCTGAGGGAGCTTGGGGTTATGCATAACATTGCTAATCCGTACAATCCCCAAACAAGAGGTCAAGCAGAAACTTCAAACAAACAAATCAAGAATATTCTGCAAAAGACCGTCTTTGAAATGGGGAATGGATGGAAGAACAAACTACCCAATGCACTTTGGGCATACCGTACCGCCTATAAGACACCAACTGGAATGTCACCTTTCTAAATTGTCTACAGGAAGACTTGTCATTTGCCCATAGAATTGGAACATAGAGCGTATTGGGCTATCAAGAAGTAGAACATGGATCTCCACGAGGTTGGAAAGTTGTGCAAAATGCAAATTTCTGAACTGGAAGAATGGAGGGATAAGGCATATCATAGTGCCAAGATCTACAAGGAAAAAACCAAGAGGCGGCACGATAAAAGAATTACGCCTAAGGAGTTTAAGCTTGGAGATAAAGTACTACTTTTCAAATCTAGAGTCAAACTTTTTGGACATGGGAAACTAAAAAGTAAATGGGAAGGTCCCTATATTGTGGTATATACTTCATCTCATGGAGCAATTACACTCCAAAATGATGAAGGTCGTCTATTCAAAGCAAATGGGCACCGTATCATGATCTTTTTAGAACCCAAAGAAAATTTGGACAAAGAGGAAGACGTAGTCAATTTTATTGACTTCCACACCCGTCCTTAAAGTTTGGTTAAATTTTCCATGTCCAATAAAGCAAACTCTAACCCTCACCACTCCTTTCCAATCATCTCACTATCCCCATTTGGCTAAGTAGGAGAGAAGTAAAATGTAGAACATCATAAATAATTTCGTACTTAGGACTTAGAAACTTATTTTGATTCTATCATACAAAGTGCCTTTGTCAAATTAGTTGCGACTCACTAGTGTAGGTAAGGCCAGTAGAGTCTTTCATTTTTCCATTTTTTCGTATCAAATAAAGACAGGTACAAGAACAAGTGTGGGGGAGGTTCCACAGGCCTCCCAAAGTGCAACATGCCCGAACCATCATGAAAGAACAATTCAGGGCCTCACATGAAGGACCACGAGAAGATTTGACCAAGCCATGATGGCCTGGCCCACCCTTCTTCATTAAGGTGATGGTTTGCGCTCTCTCACCTCTTATACCTCTATACCTGATTTTTTAGTTGAAATTGATTATGCATCATAATATCATTAAAAGTCAACTCATTGGAAATTAAAATTGTGCAATTTCATATATCATATTTTGCTAGAGAATGGAATATGTCAACTTCTCTTTTCAATTTCATTACCTTGTTCCCTAACCACATATCAATTTAGGAAGAACATGTCATCTAGGTATTTGATTGGTGTGATATGGTAAATGAGTGAAACATGGAATCTCCATGCTGGAATTGAATTTTCGTATTGCAATTTTTAAAGTCATCAGATTTTTGCCATCCTCTCTCATTACAATTTAAATACCCACCAAGGCCATATGATAGAGAATATTGAAAACCAAATGCATATGCAACTTTGAATTTTCATTGAACTTTGTCAAACTCTTGACCCTTTTGAGTGACTTGCATGAAATCTTTGATTAGGAATTTCTTGTGCAATCCACCATATTCTATTATTTCCACACATCCACCATCAAAAGATACTCCATGCGAATTCTGCAAAATCCTCTCTGAATAAAAAGATGCAACAAAAGGAGTAGAAGGCATGGCTATAAGAGATCTCTCATTAAAAAAAGACAGAATTCAAAAAAAAAGAGAGAGATCCAATAAGTAGCCATGTTTCATCCTTGCACAAAAAAGAGAGAGTGATCAATTGGGAGTCATCATCACCATTCATCATCCACCATCCATAATAAGTGCAAAAGAATTTCTTTAGTCATTGGTTTTTGTTGCATGGTCTTCTCATGAGGATCTTGTTTTTGACTTAGTAATATATGATTTGCAAGTGAGCCACTTTTATCCTTACCAAGCTCCACAAAAAGCGATATTTAGTTGTTGGAAAAGAAGTGGCAACTCATGCCAAGGTGAGGACTGAACACATTGAGAGACGAGAGCATTCTTTTGAGGAGCATGGCAATATCTTTTCGACTTATGAAGATATAGCAATTTCCAAGTTTATTTCAGTAGGAGGAGTCCAGGTGAACTACATTCAATTTGTTCCATCTCTCAAACACCCAAGATGATGTGGTAGCCACATATCCAAGGTTCTTGAACAATGGTATCTGTTGAGATGTTTCGTATACTATTTCGTACTTATAGCTGAATTATGATATCACTTAGTTCTTCTTGCCTTCACTCGAGGACGAGTCAAGGACTAAGTGTGGGGGAGTTTGTTGACAGTTCTTAATTGCCAAATCCGACAATCAATTCCCTGCATAAAAGCTATGGATTGGACCACCAACATTGTGGTAGGAGTTATTTACTAACTATCTCCACAAGTGTTGGTGCAATTGTGTATGCGGGTGAATTATGCCCATAACTAGGGGTATTTACAGGGACCAATCCAAGAAACACACCTTCTGACCAATCAGGCACAAGCATGAGGATTCTTAGGCCCACTCAGAGGAGAAAACAAACTAAAAATGAGGGGAATCAACCATTCCCATGATGGGGCCCCACAAAATAGCTTCCCCAAAGAAAAACACCGCGTTTGGGGCCACCAGAAAGTAGGCCGAAATGCCAGTTCGGCTGACTAGGTAAATGTGTCAAACGCGATCAACTACCACGTGCTGGCTCCTCACGGCTTGGAGATCACGATGGCGACTGATTCTGTCACTTTTTGTGGCACCAAACCGACCTTTGGAGGGTATAAATATGTGGTAGGGGGCTCCCTCACTCCACACATCAAAAGCTTGAGTCTAGTACAACACTCCAAAGGCGTAGAGCTACCTAAATGCTTAGAAAATAGGAAGAGGCTGAGAAAGAGGAGGAGGAGGAGGCTCCAACTTGTCGGGCTTCTTCCATTTAAGGATAGGGTTCGGGCTTGTTGAACCCTCTCTACCCTTGTACCTCGACAGTTCTTTCAATATCAAGTAAGGTACATGATTTCCATTTGAGTTCATTTATTTAATTTATGCAATTTAATTCCTTAGTTGCTTTTTTGTTCATTGTTCTATTTATTTAGAGGCCCTAGTCTTTGCTAGAGGTTAGGGAAGTAATCGATAGCGTAGCCGTGGTGTCCAGGCTTGATGTTACCTTTAATTATCTCGTAGTCCACGGGTTGTAGAGGTAGGCGGTAGGTGGTGACAGCCCTATTCGTCCGTTGTAATCCCCCATGTTCGACCACGACGTAGGCTCTTGGCGGGAGTCGCCTGGCAGACCAGGGTAAGCCCGTGCCCAATACAAGCTGCTATTGATCGACTTGCTTTGAATTAGAAACCCTTCTCTTAGGAAATCCACTCTATCCCTTGCATAATATAAAGCTTTGTGTCCTCGGGTGAACTATTTGGAAGATTGGCACACACGTTCCTTGGATTCGATACCCTTGGGAATACTCTTTAAGGGAAGTGCTACAGCGGTTTCTCCGTGCGCTTGCGGATTTCATCTGTGATGTACCAGCTATCAACAGTGATCCCCTGATGCACAGGAGGCATAGATGGTGGAGAAGTGGTGGCTGGCCTCATTGTCTAAAATTGAATCCCACACAAGATCAGACAAGAACAAGCAAGAACAGCAAAAAGAAGATGGCAATGTGGCATCTGGCAGTGCCATACGTCATGAAGCCATTTTTTAGGACAGTCGGAGCCGCTCGATCCCGCCGACTGCAAGCTCCCTCCAGTACTCGTAGGGGTACCAGTGGCTTGCGGAGCTACCGGTGTCGGCCTTGGAGGTATTTGGCGTACGAACTGGCTCCAATGCCTTTACAGCATCTGCCAGAGCTGTGCCACCAGTTGGTGTAGTAACTGCCTGCGGAGTTGAAGCTGTGCCACTAGTTCGACTGCCAATTGGCGCAGTAGGACTCGCGGTCGATACAGACCTAGCAGTTTTTTCTCCCGACTATCTCGGAGACGGGGGAGCATCCAACCGCCTCACTTCTACGCCCACCTGAACCTTGGTGGGCTTGCCGTTGAACATGTCCCTACTTTAGGGACCATTGTGGTGGCCACTGTAAAATCCCAACTTTTCCTTATATGAAGTTCAGTTACCAGTTGGTTTTCAACCATATTAAAGATCAATTATGGTTGTACACATGAACTTGATATCATCAAGAATATTTCTTTCCCTCATACCTAAAACATTATTAACATAAGGGATGGACTTCACCAATGACCCTCGGATAATTCAAGTGAACTCCCTGCAAATTTTGGATTTTCTTGAATTGATTTTGCTAGGGCAAAACACTATGCAGTAGTAAATATAATCAAATTAATTTGAAAATAGCACTGTACATTTAGGCCCTGTCAAAATATTCAAATCTGAGGCTATACATTTTTACATGGCCTTATAATTTTCCAAATAGCCCTCCTGCAAAGTTTCAAGATTTTTGAATTCCATTTGCTATTTTATTTGAGACGCTTAACAAACTCTAGCCATATTAAAGTTCAAATTTTAAATATTGTTCAAACTTATTTGAACATAAAATTTGAACACACCATCGTCATCAGCATGACTTGCTTCACTTATCCAAGAAGTTTCACAATTTTTGAAACTCATTTACTATTTAATTCAGTGGCTCCATTGAATTGAATTCAAATTCAAATTTGAATTTCAACTGAAACTTGAGCAATTTGAAGTTTTGATTTCAGAATCAAATTCCAGATATTTATTTGAGCCTGTCCACAAATTTTTATGATTTTCGGATCAAGTTTGGTAGGAGAATTAAAGTTCCAGAAAGGATAGGGCTTAAGAGTGGTGGTGGGACCCACTGTCAGCTTCTCCCACTCGATAAACCACCGAAGTGCTCTGTATACGGCTGTCCCCGCGCTTCAACGTCAGGGGAGCTCGCCACCACGACAAGCCATGAAAAGCAGGCAGTTGTGTGGCCTAAACACCTCCCCTGGCCTATATCTACCCCTCCCGACCGACGGCGTCGAGTTCCATCCCCTTTTCGCTTCCCCTCGCCGCAGTTTTGCCCCGCCGTTGCACAACATTGCCGCTTTCCATTCCTGCCGGTAAGAACCTTGGTGTTACCTCTATTCCCTTCGATGCAAACGGCAAAGTTGGCGCCAAGTTCATGCTCTATCATCTACGCCAATTGGCTTATCGTTTTGCTCCTTTGGTTGGCCGTAGTTTGGAGTTCCGCAGACGTTGCCGAAGTTGGGAAGAAAGATGCCTCTGCACCACCGTAGTTAGCCCTCAACAAGTGGTGTCACGCCTCGACTCCAACAGCAAAAAGGATCTCCATCACAAGATCTTTCTCACGGTAAAACCCGTGCTTCATTTCCTTAAGTATCGAGCAAGTTATTCAAGTTTTGCTTTCGGCCGTAGCCCATGAACTAGCTCACTTCTCGGTTTGATTCCATTTCTACGTGTAATGATTCTTCAATCCAGGTAAGGATTATATGCCGTACCTCCTAGTGCACCACTCTACCAAGAATCAGTGGACGCCATCGAGTAGAGTCTGAGATATTCACGTTTTCCCATCCGCCATTGAGACCTCCCCTGTTCACCGGCAACTTGTGTTTCCCGGCGGTTCCACACTATTTACACAACCTAGGAGTCTACCTCATGATCCCAGAAGCCTCCTCGACCTTTTCTCGAGCTGTTTGCGCCATTCTTGAGCGATTTTGACGATGGCTGAAACCCTAGCTCCGCTGCCGTCGTCGCATCGCCATTTCAGGTCGTCGCCGCCGTGATTGGACCTCACCATCGTGTTGCACAGTCAATTTTATGATTAGACGGTCAAGGCGAGGCCGGAAGGAGGTCGACGCCACCTAGTCCGGTGAAGCGCCGCCGTGGTTCCGGCGAGAAACGCCGCCGTGTCGGGAGGTAGACGAAGGCCCCCCGTGGGTCCCGCCTGTCAGTGACTTTTCCTCTCGCGCGGGATCAGCTGCAGCTGAGGATCGCATGCGGCTATTTGGGTTGAATCTGTGGCCCCTATGCGGCTTCAACCCGATTGGCCCATTTCAAATATGTGGGCCCAGCCCTTTTATTCAAATGTTTTCCAATTGGAATTTTATTCCAGATTTTGCCCCATCTTGAAAAATCCATAACTCCTAGTAGAATTGCCTAAAAATTCCCTAATAAATATTTTTAGAACCAAAATGAAGAATACTTTCCAGTGGTGCACATGGATTTGTATGAAAGTCCATAGAAATTTCTCCATAATTCAGATAGGCAAAATGCTTATAGAATTCATTCCTATAGTTTTTTTCTTTAGAAAATTCCCAAATTTGGGCAGAACACTATCCAAAATCCACTTGATATCCAGTAAAAATTTCAAGTTCATTAGGCATCATTTACTGGATTGATCAGTGTTCCAAATCTCTATGTAGTTAAAAATTGAGAAAAATACAAAATCAATTTCAGAAATTTCCCCAAACTTGTAAAATCAGTTTCTCCCGGTAGGAACCTTAGAAAATTGTGAAACCAATTTTTCTAGAACCAGTGAGACCCTCTCTACATGGTACAACCACTGGTAGCCATTATAGACCTCCAGAATTACAACGAAAATTCAGAGAAGGTTTATACTTGTAAGAATTTTAGGGACAACCAACTTCCTTGATCATCTCCTGTTGTTAGCAAGAGTCTCCCTTATAGTCCGTAATATCTACCATAAAAGTTCCAAAGCCATTTAAGATCATAATATTATTTGATTCACAAGATATTACTTTGTGACCTTAAACATATTATTTATTTCCAAAGTCATTCATCTATAGTATATGCATAGCGTGTAGTAACTGAAGTCGAGGAGCAGCCGGAAGCATTGGAAGTCCAGCTACCGGAAACTAACATAGACTCAGACTCGCATTCAAGCAAGCCCCAATTTGCATTTAAGTTCCTTACAATGTCTTTGTAGTTTTCATTCACCTGACGTCTTCAGGTGTTTGTGCATTATGTTTAAGGTGTTTGACATCCACTTGCATGACCAAAGAACCCAGGGAGTGGTTAGAATAGCTCATAGACGTGTGTAGTAACTGCCATGCTTATATTCATAGGGATCCGGTAGAAGATAAGTAGTTGGAATCTACTCGCAAGATGGGATTTTACCACATGGGATGAATTAGATCAAGAAATGTTTGATAAATATGAAATTGAGACCGGACAGAGACGATTATGAAGCGACAAGAGATGGTCTTGGCCGCATAGTTCTGACCGTGTCGATTAGGGCCCATGCCGTGTGCGGCCCTGCTGGACAAACTTGAATTGTACTAGCGACATAATGGAGAAATGGGCTCCAGTAAACTGACGTGGCTTGATACTGGTTTGTCGAGGCATTCCGTTCTGTTTTATAGGTGTGGGTTGAGGGCAGCAAGGTGTAAATCAGCTGTGGGCATGTCGAAATACGCCCCACGTAGTGACCTCCTACTCGTGATGGATCGACCGGTTCGACATTCGAGTGTTGGGTGAAAGGTGGCCATATACGACTAGTACTAAAGTGCTATGTAGGTACTGCTGTAAGTTCTCGCTGGCATTTCCGAAAGTGCATATGTGTCGTGTTTTCCGGGTGTGTCCCGATTGCAATCACCGTCCCTCACGGTAATAGAGTACCACTTGTTCACTGTGTCGTGACATAGTAAATACTAAAGAAGTCTGGAGAATACGATGTATTGCATTATAATTGTTTTGCAACCTTGTATGACTTAGAGATAGCGCAGTTAAAAGTTTACAGTTTCCTCATACTTTACCTGTAATAGCATTATGTGCTTTGGTCATGTCATATCATCGGCAAAGCATTTCTTGTTTAATTGTGGAGTCTATGATGTGTCGTGCCTGAAGAATGTCATGTGGTACTTAAAACATGTTTATAAGGAAATGATCCACTTGTAGGCGTGTCCTTTATGCTCACGTTTGTTTACCTATGTTTAGTATTAACTCCTGCATATGTCTAGTGAGACGGGTTAGTCTTGCTGAGCCTTAAGCTCACGTTTGCAGTTAACTAGTTTTTGCAGATTATGCGACTGATGACGGGTTCGATGATGAGGCTGCACCCCCTCTCGGGTTTACAGCCAAATGGGAACCCTGCACGCCGCCGTAAGTTGGGTGTTGCTAGTGCAAAGTATCCAGGGCATGGATGACTTTGCTTTTGCATAGCTAGTGCCGATTTCTCTTTCCTTTTTGTTTAGTATTGTAAAACTTCTGCTGTATTTATAAATAAAGACTTGGTATTGTAAATTGTTCTCGTTCTTTTTGTGTATACTGTTGGATGTCGCATCGCACGACACCACCCAATGAGATCCTTGGACGTCAGGATTCCAGTCCCCACAGCCACCGTCACCGGTGGGTCCTGATCCTAGCGTGACAGCTTCCACTTCCTGCTAGACGAGTCTACCGGCTCCTTACCCTTGTTCCAAGTGGGTTCGGATCCAGACTCTTCTCGTTGGTCGGTGTCAGGAGCTCCAACAGGCTTCTTTCCCTCATCATGGCGGAGTCGAACCCGGACCCTTCCTAACTACTGGGGGGCGCTGCACCAAGGATTGTCACTCCTCTGGAGGCATCTCCCACTTGGTGCATGTAAAAGCCCTAAATTTCATAGTGCAAAGAAAATCAATTCAAAACCTCAAATGAAGAATTCAAAACCTCAAGGGTGGCTCCTATTCAAACCTTGTTGAAATAAAAATCTGAGTTCACCAATGGCTTCTAAATATTCTAAATATTTATCCATCAAAATTTCAAAAGTTTTAGAGGCCATTTGCTATGTAATTAAATGAGTGCATTGAAAGGCCTCAAATTCAAATTCAAATTCAAATTCAAAGTTTGATTGAAACTAGATCAAATCAAGTTTTGGATCTCAGATTCAAATTCCAAATATTTTGTTTAGCCTCCAAGAAAAGATCTACCATTTTTGGATCAAGATGGGTATGAGAGTTGAATGAGCAGAGGTGAGAAAAAATTGTTGCTTTGGTGGGACCCACCTGGCAGCTTCACAAAGGATAGAACCGACTCTGTTCGATGCCTTGCAGAGCGCCATGGCGAGGGAAAAATTTTCCATGCAGCTGCCTGGTTCTGAGGTTGAAACCAGCTCATTCCGTGCATCCTAATCCTCCTCCCGTCCTCCTCATCGTCCCACTGCCGAGCAAAGTGACCAGAAGCTCGGTTCTTCCTCTCCTACGCTCGCAGTGACCGCCGCCTGTGTTCTTGCTTCTGCCACTAGATCCAGCCATCATTTCCTCCCGACTTCAAAAGCAAAGTGGAGCCTAACCTTCTACTCTATCTCCTGGTGCCAACCGTTCCTCGGTTCTCACTATTTGGCGTGCTATTTTGAAGTTTTGGCAGAGCTCACGGGTGAAGCCGCCGGAATCCATCTCCGTTTCACTGTCACACCACCAAACCAATCTATTTCATAAGTTTCTCCCGGAAGCTAAAAGAAGAATTTGTGCACCTAGTTACTCAAGGTGAAATGCATTTTTCTTTCCCTTCAGTATCGAACAAGTTATTTCCATTTTACTCTCGGCCATTTCATATGAACTAGCTAGGTCTCCTGTCAAATTCGACTTCTACATGAAACTATACTTTGAGATAGTTAACAAATAGCTTTAACACCTCCTTGCACACCTTCTAGAGC
Organism: Tuctoria greenei; assembly: GCA_036927565.1. Taxonomy (NCBI): domain Eukaryota; kingdom Viridiplantae; phylum Streptophyta; class Magnoliopsida; order Poales; family Poaceae; genus Tuctoria; species Tuctoria greenei. The sequence goes on from JAYESD010000012.1 coordinate 46,584,632, forward strand.
TGTTTGTACCAAAAGTTATCAACTAGGTTCGAAGAATCATGAGTTCTTCTCGTGGCCATTGAAATGGGTGTATGTGACGTGTTATCCGAGTGTCTACTGATTGCAATTACCGTCCCTCGCAGTTATTTGAGTACCGCTTGTTCACTGTATCGTGACGTAGTAATTAAGAGTAGTTGAATTATTATGAAACGGTTGCCATGATTATTATGGTATTGCAACTTGTATGGATTAGAAATAGCACAACTAATTATACATTTGCTAAATATTTAACTTGAATAAAGCTTATGCAAATTTGAGCATGTAACATCGGGGATGAAGCATTTCTTGTCTAATTGTAGATTCCGTGATGTGCCATGCTCATTGAATGTCATTCGCTACCTTGAACCGAGCTAAAGATTTACTAATAGACGAGTCTTTTATGCAAATTCAGCTTTCCTATGTTAGATGTTTCAAGCATGTAGAGTTTCTTGTTTAGGTGAGATGGTTAAGTCTTGTTGAGCTTTCGTGCTCACGGTTGCTTTATATGTAGTTTTGCAGGTTTAATTATATTTTCGCTGTAATGGATTGTCCGTGAGACCTCGAACTGTCAAGATGTATCTCTCACGTGACACCACACCGCTACCTTATTGATCTTCGTGTTGGTAGTGAGAAGCGTCCGCAGGCATGGATGGCTTCTCTTGTTCTTAGATATGTTGAGAGTGTGAGTATGTACTATCCGCTGCGTGTGTACCGCTGATGCACACTATTTTGTAAACAATATGCTATTATGAAATGAAAACTTTGTATCTTTATTATGTCTTTTCGTGTGTGCTGTTGGAAGCCGCATCACACGGCTCAATCCAATGTGATTCTTGGAATGTGTGGACCTGGTCCCCACAGCCTGGTATCAGAGTCGCATTGGAAATAGCATGCTCGTAAATACCCTATTTGGAAAACTTAGAAGTAGTCGAGTGAGGATTAGTTACTATTGCCCACGTAAGGTCTATGATAGTATTAGTTACTTAAGGTGGCAAGCTAACATGTGTTAATATTCCATAACGATGCTTTGACGTCAGGTAAGAGGTAAGGTACGCCACCGCAAGCGGATCAATTGCAGTAAGCTCACCACGCGAGAGGTAGCATGTGATTGTTCCCCGTGGCTTAGCACGGGGGTTAATATGAGTCTCTTGACCGTCTCATGGTTTAGGGAACATATGAAAATGCTGCTTCCTAGTGTGCTTTAGGAAAAAGCGAGGACACCCCGTTGTGTGATCAAAAACACGAAGTATGCAACTCTTGAACTTTCAATGTTCAAAGGGCCATATGCAGTGCTGATCCCTAACGCACGAGATAAATTATGCTGTCACCCATCGTGCGGTTGACAAGCACGTAGTGTGTTTTTTAATAAACACAAGAAAGTGCCTCCTAATGGTGCAGCAATATGCAAAGACGTGGGACCCCCGTCGGGTGGTAGAAAACCCGGCCATGTACCTCGAGACATGACATCGCTCGGAGGCGACCCACACCATTGTCGTATGCATTTACTTTCAAATATATATTATTGTGACTGCCTGTCGGGTTGCCTATATGGCCTGCCTGAAAGATGGCTTATTGAGCAAATTGTGAATGTGAGTCTTGTGCAGGTACATTGACTACAGTAGTGACCCATGTACCAAACGTTTGCAAGTGGATGATACTAGGGCCACTTATAGATGTATCCGGGTATACTGGTTAGATTTTCAATTGGTGAGGCACGTAGTACCGTCAGTATCACATTTGATACTTCGACTATCCCCGAAGACAGAATGGAGGCATTATGTTTTGAAATTCCGAGTATCAGTTGCTGGTATGTTTTGGGCATTGCAAAGTGCTTTCTAATCAAAGCTTGTGTAGAGAATCAAGGTTCTTTGTTTCTGGCAGAAGTTTGCTCAACTTCACCAGGTTGAAACCTTGTTTAAGATCAGTAAACATAGGTATATGCTATATGGATTGAAAGATAATCAAGTCCTCTACAAAGTTGATTTGGATCATCAGGACAGAAAACATTCTAAACTTGTGTAAATTGAACCCTACAAAAACTACTACAGATGTCTTACCAAATGCACCATTCTCTGTATTTTTACCATAACTCCTTTAGAAAATTCTTCTGCCCGATTATTATACTTATCTGGAAAGTGTAGAAGCATCAATACAACTTTGTAATTCAAAGTGTCTTCCCATTCGACCCAAAACCAAATCTAATTCTAGGTTCTAACTAGTACTCTGCGGAACTGCTGGCAGAAACCAGTCAGCTCATCTGTCAACTTAGACAGCCATATATCCTAATCTTACAAGTTGACATAGGCAACACTATACATTTATGGCAATATTAGGAAGTCCTATACCAACTTCTTATTCATCTCCAGAGCTAAAACATACATTAACAGGGCCTAAATCAATTTGTCGCTATGTATGTTCTAGCAGTCCAGAACTAGTACCTTAACATGCCAGCTTGAAGTTGGCGCGCTATAACCTGTATAACACTTGTTGAGGGTTGAATTATTGCATTTCTGGGATGTTAACATGATGTTGTACAATGTTGTAATTCACATTATCACCATACCTTGAACTTTTATATCTGTATAAATTGTGGACAAACACCCACATATACAGGGGAGGTTCTGTTAAAATTCCAAAAAAAATCTTGTCAACTTCAAACCTGTATAACTTTTGTTCCAGAGCTCTCCTGGAGGTGTGAGAGTACCATCTGGAAAGGTTATGAGGTGAACTAAACCTTTTATATTCAACTCAAATCCTAGTTCTGTCACTAACTTTATGAAAATCTCAAATATATACAGGATAGTCAGCTGGAACAGAACTGTGATTCACCCTCCAGTTTAGAACTTCTTGTACCTGTTGACGAAAACTTCCATAACGTTCACTCCAGAAATGATAATAGGGAAAATCAATGCATTCTGGAAAGGTGTTTGAGTGTATTACAACTTTGTAGTTGAAGTCCAGTCCAAATTTTGCCTTTTACTGGTCAAAATGTTTTAATCTTTCTAGACTGGTCAGCAGGACCAGAAACTGGACAGTGATCCCAAATTTTGAATGTTGCAATTCAAATCAACTTGGTTAAAGTTCTTGCATCACTTCTAATGTCCAACCCACTTTGACGAGAGCAGTTATTGAGGCCGTCTGCAACCTCTATTTCACTCCAGGACCAGTTTTCCAATTTAAACTAGTGATATGATCAATGGAACATAAACTGCTCCAAACTGCAGAACACGGAAATGTATTTCTGTACTTTGTAGTGTTTTGGTCATAACTTGTATTACACAACTTACCATGAGTTGGGTGATACATTTCCAGAAAGCTCATTATTCATTCTACAACTTTGTAGTTTTGAGTTTTGTGATGTTTGAATTGAAAATTTAGGAAGCATATGAATCAAAGTGGATACCTCTAATTGGAGTGCTGCTGAAATATTTCCAGCAGGTCTGTCCACTTTGAACTATCATAACCTTTGATCCCAAACAGATCTGGAGTCAAGTGAATACTCGTTGGAAAGCTGATCGAGTTAACTTAGACTCTCATTTTTGTGTCAAGGTATCGAAATGCTTTTAGCATGACCAAAATCAGATTTTAATAAAGGCTGGTCCAGTGTGCCAAAAAGTGACCAACCCAGATAGTCTTGTTTTGGAGGATGTTTAACATCGAGTTTGTTAAAACTGTTACGAGTCCATAACATACTCATGTTATGCTAGCCTCTATTGCAGACAGAAAGATTCGGAGGTATATTACACTTTTGTAGCTCATTGAATTTTTAGATTCACTAGGGTCTAATCTAGCACATAAGGAAGTAAGTTAAAATCTGAAAATTTCAGAACCCTGAGTCATATCTATTATGGCTTAGGACTTGTGGAACTCTTTGATTAAAGGGTGTATGCATACCGATGAAACACCTCGAGCGATTCTATCCGTCAGTGATGTCCCTTGACTCTTAAGCTTTTAAAGTGCCAAACGGTAAAGGGGCTCGAAACGGTCTAGCTGCTAAATCTTTTCGAGCCAGATTGGTCCACCAGATTTAATCTTCTTTTCCGAGGCCATCGTTTTTGACATGAGTTGCATTAGGGTGCATATGCATGCATTTTGGGAAGATTTGAGGCTCTTCTTTTCATATGAATCTTTTGATAGGACTATATAGCTAACTTGAATATTTCCGGCAAGTTAGACTATACAGAATTGCTGATCCAGAAATATCGGTACCTCAACCAACTTTCCAACAGCCCTAACAATGATTCATTGTTATTTACCGGTGAATAAATAACCATGGTGGAGCCACATGGTTACCGTGCATTCTTCATAGTCAACAAAAGGTGTTGATTATACTCCCTCAAACATCCTCATCTCACTTCTTGTTAGTTAAGCAGGATCACTAGAGGTGATACTCTAGTAAAGCCTTAGCTGATTTTTACACTTGCTTAAAGAGATATTTAGTACAAAAATTTAGAGAAGCCATTTACTTGTTGTAATTTTAGAGACAACAAGCTTCCTTGAACATCTCCAATTCTTGGTCCAGATCTTCCTCATAGTACCTAGTAGCCGCTGTAAAAAATCTAAGCTCCATTAGGAGTGATCTCACAGTAGACATTATTCCAATTATGACTTCACTACATAAGTGCATTATATAAGTTCACAATTCGATTCTTCCCATTCCACTTTGCTAAGTTCAATTTTTTCCACCAGCTTTAAGATCAACACATATCCTTTGCTGTAGTTCTGGTATAGCATGGATAATCCCTTTGTCCTTCGTATAGTTTGCTATTAGCTAAACTATATTCTTTTATATCATCCATACTCCACATTGTTGCATAATCTATTTTGTTTTACTTGATTTTCTCCTCTATTTTCTGGACCAACGGAGGCAAACCTTTCCTTTCATCTGTTTCTAATTCTTCTCGAGTCATAAGCATCTCCACTTATTACATTACTAAGTTGCTTAGTTGCATTCTTGTTTATGCTTAATTATGTCAATAGTGAACGCGATGAAGGCGATTGACAGAAGCCGACTTGGAGGAGAAGAAATATTTATTGTAGCTGCTGTGACGAGATCCATCGACGGACTATCTTAACGGAATCTTCACTGACTATTAAACTACAACCCAAGGCAAGCCCCGGTTTGCATTTAAGTGTTTTTACAAAGTTTTGATTTGTATCACTTATGTCTAGGGTGAGTTTTGTGCATTAGGGCTAAGGTGCTTGTTACTCCACTTGCATGACCCACAAATCTCATGGAACATTGGGTAGGTCTATAGCATGACAAGTAGAGAATGCCATGCTAATGTTTTGAGAAATCCGATATAAGTCGAGTAGTTGGAATCTAGTCGCGAGATAGGATTTTATCACACGGGATGAATTTGATCAAAGAATGGTTTATGAATATGAATTTGAGACCGAGCAGCGGGATAGAATACAGCGAGACGAGTCTCACGTACGTAGCCCTACTTGTGTCGATTGAGGTCCTATCTGTGTGCGGCCTGCTGGACAAGTTTGAAATGTACGGGATGCATACTGGCTATATGGAAACCAGGAAACCGATGTAATTGGTTAACCTGGGTGTCGAGGCTTACCCTACCGTTTTATAGGAGTGGGTTGAGGGCAGCAAGGTGTAAATCTGCCGGTGGGCATAGACACGCTCCGCACGGGGACCTCGTGCCTATTATGGAAGGATCGGTTCAGGATTTGGGTTTATGTTGAAAGGTTGCCGCATACAACATATTATTGAAGTGTGATTTGCTTCACTTCCAAAATAGGTGTATGAGACGTGTTATTTGGGTGTCTACTAATTGCAATTACCGTCCCTCGCGGTTATTTGAGTACCGCTTGTTCATTGTGTCGTGATGTAGTAATAAAGAGTAGTTGAATTATTATGAATCTGTTGCCATAATTATTATTGTATTGCAACTTGTATGGATTAGAAATAGCACAATTAAGTCAACATTTGCTAAATATTTAACTTGAATAAAGCTTATGCAGCTTTGAGCATGTAACATCGGGAATGAAGCGTTTCTTGTCTGATTGTGGAGCCCGTGATGTGCCATGCTCTGGGAATGTCGTTCGCTACCTTAAAACTAATCTAAGGATTTACTAATAGATGAGTCCTTTATGCAAATTCAGCTTTCCTATATTGGAAGTCTCAAGCATGTAGAGTTCCCTGTTTAGGTGAGACGGTTAAGTCTTGCTGAGCCTTCGTGCTCACGGTTGATTTATATGTTGTTTTGCAGGTTTAATTATATTTTTGCTATTATGTATTGTCCGTGAGACCTCGAACGGTCGAGATGTATCTCTCACGTGACACCACACCACTGCCTTATTGATCTTTGCGTTGCTAGTGAGAAGAGTCCGCGGGCATGGATGACTTCTCTTGTGCTTAGATATGTTGGGAGTGTGAGTATGTACTATGCGCTGCGTGCGTACCGTTGTTGTACACTATTTTGCAAACAATATGCTATTATGAAATGAAAACTTTGTTTCTTTAATATGTCTTTCCGTGTGTGCTGTTTGGTGCCGCATCGCACGCACCACCCAGTGTGATTCTTAGAATATGTGGACCCGGTCCCCGCACCTTCACCTTGTAAAGTTTCTAACCATTATAGTTTTTTTAGACAAGAGCAAATGTTATCATTTGGATCATGGCAAACAAGATTCTCAATTCTATCCTCCTAAACATTTTTAGTTTCTTGCCTAGGAATTTGAAATTTAGTGATCCATGCATGAATGAGTTTCAGATCAAAATTATGGACATCACTATTCCTAGGTTGCTACATACCAATTCAACCATTAAGTAATTACACAAGCATTACCCATCCTGAAAATGATTAAGTAAATTTTAGCAATGCTTATGAAATTCTATGTACTTGTTTAAATTTATTCCTAAGTAAGGTGACATTACTTTTTTGAAGAATAAAAAGAGCAATGCCAACACTTACTCTCGTGAGGATGCATAAGAACTGAATGCTGAGAAGGTGTAAACCTGGCTTACCAATGTAAGCAAAAATCATTCAATCCTACTGTAATTCCAACGACGGAAAATTTTAAACTTGTACCTCAATAGAAGAGCAAATCGGGTTGAAGGTTGTTGTGTGATAAACTCACAACCATGAATTTTGTGTAGCCTTCATGTTCAATGCTGTGGGGACCGGAATCCCGACATCCAAGGATCTCATTGGGTGGTGTCGTGCGATGCGACACCCAATAGTATACAAGAAAAGAACGAGAATAAAATACAATACCAAGTCTTTATTTATAAACACAACGGAAGTTCTACAATACTAAGCGAAAAGGAAGAGAACTATACATCATAGCTACGCTCTCGACACTAGCTATACAAAAGCAAAGTCATCCATGTCCTGGATGCTTCGCACTAGCAACACCGAACTTACTGCGGCGTGTAGGGTTCCCACTTGGATGTAAACTCTAGAGAGGGTGCAGCCTCATCATCGAATACGTTATCAGTCGTATAATCTGCAAAAACTTGCTAGCTGCAAATGTGAGCTTAAGGATCAGAAAGACTAACCCGTCTCACTAGACATATGCAGGGGTGAAAACTAAGCATAGTTAAGGAATAGCAAAAAGGACACACCTAGAAGTGGATCCTTATAGTCATGTTTTAAGTAGAACATGACATTCTTCAGGCATGAAACATCATAGACTCCACAATCAAACGATAAACGTTTTGCCGATGATATGACATGCTCAAAGCACATAATGCTATTACAAGTATGGGGAAACTGTAAAATTTTAATTGTGCTATCTCTAAGCCATACAATGTTGCAAAACAATTATAATTCAATACATCATATTCTTCTAGCTTCTTAAGTATTTACTACGTCATGACACAGTGAACAAGTGGTACTCTATTACCGTGAGGGACGATGATTGCAATCAGGACACACCTGGACAGCACGACACATACGCACTTTCGGAAGTGCCAGCGAGTACATACAGGAGTACCTACATAACACTTTAGTACTAGTCGTATATGACCACCTTTCAGACAACACTTGAATGCTGAATCGGTTGATCTGTCACGAGCAGGAGGTCACTGCGTGGGGCGTACTCTGACGTGCCCACCAACTGATTTACACCTTGCTGCCCTCATCCCACGCCTATAAAATAGAACGGAATGCTTCGACAAACTAGTATCAACCTACGTTAGTTTACTGGTTCCCATTTCTCTAGTATGTCACCGGTACAATTCAATCTTGTCCAGCAGGGCTGCACACGGCACGAGCCTTAATCGACAAGGTCCGAGCTATGCGACCAAGACCACCTCTTGTTGCTTCCTACTAATCTCTGACCGGTCTCCATTTCATTTTTATAAATCATCCCTTGATCTAATTAATCCCATGTGATAAAATCCTATTTTGCGAGTAGATTCCAACTACTCGACTTCTACCAGATCCCTATGAATATAAGCATGGCAGCTACTACACGAGTCTGTGAGCTATTCTAACCACTCCCTGGGTTATTTGGTCATGCAAGTGGATGTCAAACACTTCAAATGTAATGCACAAACATCTGAAGATGTAAGGTGAAAGAAAACTGCAAAGACACTGTAAGAAACATAAATGCAAATTGCGGCTTGCCTGTTTGCTAGTCCGAGTCTATGTTAGTCTCCGACAGCTGGACTTCCAAAGCTTCCGGCTGCTCCACAATTTCAGTTACTACACGATATGCGTATACCATATGTGAATGACATTGAAAATGAGAGTATATTTAAGGTCATAAGCTGATATCTTGTGATCATGTGAGACCTATGTGTGCTGAATACATTGGCTTTGACAATAAAAGTTTTCAATGCTGCCATAACATCTTTTTAGCAAGGTCCGACTTTAGCTCTGGCATGTCTTTGTTAAGCCCCGATATGTTTTTGCTAGGTTCGACTTATGTTGGTTAGCTCTGACATGTTTTTCTAGCTCCGGCGCTAGGTTGTACTAGGTTTGGTAAGCTCCGGCGCTAGGTTGTACTAGCTTTGACAAGCTCCGGCTCAAGCTCTGGTTAGTTTTGGCAAGATTCGGAGTTGATCGCAATGTTCCTGCATTTTCTGTGAAATGTTTCAAACTTGATTTACATTGTTGGAAAGATTGCTTAGTATTAATTTTCTAAGTTTTGGGTGCGTTTTGGTTGATATGGTTCATATCATTTTGCTATGGTTTGCAACATGCTTATGTGAAGTGCTCACATAAAATGTTGTATTTTCGGAACTAACGAGTGTCAAGTCGAGGACTTGTGCTCGGAAGTATTGGTTGTTTATTCATGTGCAGGTCTTGCTTGAGTTTAAAACATGCCTGGTGACGGGATCCATTGAACTAGTGTTAGAGAGATGATGAGGTTCAACAACAAGGTTCGGGAGGAATTGTGGTTGAGTTGATTGGGAGGTCGTGCAGCATGCTTGAACCAAGAACAATGCAAATGAATGTATCATGGACGTCATTGGATGATGTTTGCACGTGTGCAAGTAGTGCATGGACGTGGCTACATGGTTCTGAGGCGTGATGAAGATATGTGGACATAAAGAATTGGTCGGAAAGGTCCAGCCGACTAGGTTATGGACTCAAGTTGCAGCTGAGTCGGGTTTGACTCAAATATGAAATGTTCTGAGTTGGTTATGATTGGATTTCGTTTGTGTCACAAATTTGAGTTGTTTTAGGAATGCGGGATATGTTTTTAAGGTGTTTGAAAGTCTTAAGATTGCTTCTATCTGCATAAAGAAGAGTCTTGAGCAGTTATGGAAAGTTTCCATTTGTGAATTGAGTAAGATTAGTGTCCTAGTTAGGTTTGGGTTGGCCTAAGGGTTGGTTATATAAGCAGGGGAGGCTAGAGCTCGTGGGAGACGACTTTGGGGCTGTTCCTCTTGTGTTCCATTGAATAAAATTCGTACTTGAAAGGAACTTTTGTGCCTTGTTCGTCTGGTTTGTTCCAGACAAGTTTTTCTCGTCGAGTTTTCTGCACAGGACTACCTTTCTTCGGTGGACTTATCATAACTCGAGTTTTACAGATCCAATTGACGTGATTCTATTTGGGTTGTATTCAAAACTTGATTATCTATCATATGTAAAAATTCACGGTCATTGGATTAGTGGTTTTTGATCTACACGAGTTTCTTTGCAGTATTACAGATCTGTTTTTATCTCGGATAGGACAGATTGATCTTTGTTCGATCTTTCGATCGTAACTCTAGTTTCTCTCGACGGATTTGAGTGATTCTTGTTGTGTCATCTTCGTGACTTGATTCTCTCTGATATCTATCACTTTTATCACGGTGAAACATGTTTAGATTAGTCTCACACATGAATTCTTTAACAGATCATTTTTCTACCGAGGGGTTTTCATTGCTTCCGCTGAAAAAGTTTTAAATCTACCATTCACCCCCCTCTGGTAGCTTTTCACGTGCTCTTCGATCCTACAATTGGTATCAGTGCCAGTTTGCTCTAATCTTTGTGATTTGCATGTGTATTGACTAATCATCATGGAAAAATACTTCGCAAAACCTTGTGTCTTTAGTGGTATTGATTTTTAGGTTTGGAAGGCACGTATGGAAGCCTTCATCTAGGCTCAAGGGTTCGCAATATGGGAGAAGTTATACAAGCCTTACGAAGTGCCGTCAAACGATCAAGTTACAACTACAAATCTGAGAGATGTCGACAACAACAACAAGGCTCGTAACTTGACCATACAAGGATTAACTCAAAGCGACTTCGACCGTGTTGCACACCTCCGATCTGCGTACAATGTGTGGAAAGCACTTTGTGACTACCACGAAGGATCCAACACGATCAAGGAGGTAAGGCAAGACATCTTCAAGAAAGAATACATGCGCTTCGAGATGCAACCTGGTGAGTCCATTGATGACCTTTTTGCTTGCTTTAATAAAATTCTCAGCAACTTGCGTAGTGTCAATGTTAATTTTTCAGATCCTGAAAATGCTAGGCAATTGTTAAGTGCATTAGATATGTCAATTTGGGATATGAAAGTCACATCTATTCGTGAACCTTCTTTCATGAGTACACTTACTTTATATGTGCTATATTTCAAGTTAAAAACTCATTAAATACACATAATATCACGTAAGAACCCCAACAAGTCTATTGCTTTTGTTTCTCAACGTGATATGCCTAGCTCCAGCCAATCTTCATCTTGTGGTACACTTGTTTTGTTGTCCTCTCTATCCCTTGAACAGATTGAGGAGTTTCCAGAGGAGGACCTAGTACTTCTCTCTACTATGTTCTCGAAAGCATTGCAAAATGTGAGAACTAGAAGGAGAGGAAGCTCCGGACCTCAACGATGTGTCGAATGTGGTAAGACGAGACATTTTCGTTCAGATTGCCCTAACGTGTTAGGTCCTACTTCCCGGGACGAAAAGCAAACTTGGACGGAGCACTCCTTTGCAAAAAGATACGATGAAAAAGAAGGGTTTTACAGAACGTCAATTGGTGAGCAGTTTTATCTCTGCACTTCAAGAACTTGGCTCAAGCGATGTGGACATTGGAAGTGATGAAGATGAAGTTGATTTGGAAAACTTGTGCTTCGTGGCGGGTAAGTCAAGATCAAGTATGGAGGAGGCTGAACACAACAGCGATAATGAAGAGGTATGTCCTACTTGCAAAGAAATGTGTGATGCTATTTCTCGTGCCACCGTTATAGTTAAGAAAAAGGTTGAAAAGCTTAGGGACAATGCTGTTAAAATTGAGTCATTAGAATCTGAAATTAATCGTTTGAAATCCTTGATTCCTAGTGATGATTCTTGTTCCTCATGTGATTTAATATATGAACAATTGTCCTCTTTAAAAAGTGCGCACGCCTCCACACTTGATAAACTTGAGTCATAAATTGAAAAGAACAGAGACCTTGCTGCACTTAATGATAAAAACTTGAAAGATGCTAGCTGTTCTACAATTGATTTGCATTGTTCTACTTGTGATGATCTCGATAAGAAACTATAAGATTCTATGAATGAAATTTCTATATTGAACAATGCTTTATGTTTTTATGAAGTTAAATTTTGTTCCAATTGCAAATTAAAAGTAAAAACATCATGTGAAAATTGACTTGATCTGTACAATAAACTTGATAACATGCATAGGACATTAGATTGGTTTTGTAATGGGAATAAGAACCTAAACTTACTGCTGAATTATTCCAAGTCTTGCTATGATAAAACTGGTTTAGGATTTGATTCTCATGCTCATGCTAAGGCACATCCACCTAAAATTGGAAAGTCATTAGGAAGTGGTTTGATTCAAACAGTTCCTAAACAAAAAGAAGTGATTTCCAAATCTGCAGGAGTGTTGTCTCATTCGACTTCTAATAAAAATGTTGCTTGCTCATCTAGACATGAACATAAAGTTAAATTTCATTGTAACTACTGTGGTAGAGGTGGTCATGTCATAGATTTTTGTTATAGACTAGCTAAACAACAGAAAATGGAAAGAATAGTTGCTAGATCTCATAACTTCCATGCAAAATTTGCTGCACTTGCTAAACCTAATGATAGGAACATGCAATCTACTGTAATGAGTCGAAAACATGCAAACTTTGCTCCCAAACCTACTGTTTTTCGTGCTACACATGTAACATCTCGTAGGACAGCAGTTGGGTATAAAAATCCTCAAGATTTGACTCATAAACCTGCTGTTTTATCTCAGTGTCCGCATGTTATTCCTGTTGGACGTCGTGTGACTCAGTACTGGATTCCTAAATGCCTTTTGACTAACCCCAGTATTGATTCATCAACGTATTGTGCTTCTATGTAGGTTACACGCTTGAGGAAGGAGAATATTTGGATTGTGGATTCAGGTTGCTCACGCCACATGACCAGTAACAAAGAATGGTTCTCCTCCCTCTCTTTTGTGTCACGTGTAGAGAATGTTACTTTTGCTGATAATTCTTCAACTCCTATAATTGCTAAGGTTTGGGTTAGAGTAAATAATGACTACACTTTGAAGGATGTGGCACTTGATAAAAATTTGAAATACAACTTGCTTTCTGTTTCACAACTTCTAGATGAAAATCTGGAAATTATTTTCACTAAAAATTGCTTCAAAGTTGTAAATTCAAATAGTGAGCTTATTTTTAACATGTCTCGGTCTTGAAGAGTTTTAAAGCTGATTTTGACATGTCTTTCTGTAAGCATAGGTGTCTAGTTGCTAATGATTCAAAGGAATTATATTTTTGGCATCGTAGACTTGGTCACGTAGGCTTTGATCATCTAATGCGTGTCAGTTCTCTTGATCGCATACGTGGGCTGCCTATGCTTAAAGGGGACAAAGAAATTGGGTGATCTTCTTGTAGACATGCTAAGATGGTTGCAGGTTCACATACTCCTCTCAAAATGATCATGACAACTGAACCGGGTCAACTTTTGCACCTTGACACCGTAGGACCTTCACGTGTTCAATCCTTCGGAGGTAAATGATATGTTCTTGTGATTGTTGATGATTATTCTAGATACTCTTGGGTTTACATTATGGCATCTAAGAATGAAGCTTTTAGTCACTTTAGAAATTTATTTATTTAATGATCAATTGATCACCCAGGATCTTTAAAAGCAATTAGAAGTGATAACATAATCGAATTTAAAAATCAATCTTTTGATCACTTTTGTGCTGAAAATGGAATAGATCATCAATTTTCTTCACCATATGTACCTCAACAAAACGGTGTTGTAGAAAGAAAGAACAAAACCTTAGTTGAGGTGGCTAGCACTATGCTTGATAAATATCAAACTCCTAGGAAATTTTGGGCAGATGCGATTGCAACTGCTTGTTATGTCTCAAATCATGTTTTCTTGCGCGCTAAGATAGGTAAAACACCACATGAGCTCCGGTTTGGACATAGGCCTCGTGTTACACACTTTCGGGTCTTTGGTTGCAAATGCTTTGTTAAGAAACATGGTAATATTGATAAATTTGAACCTAGATCCGTTGATGGCATGTTTCTTGGTTATCCATCTCATACTAGAGGCTACCGTATGCTTTTACTTGACACTAACAAAATTGTGGAGACTTGTGAGGTGTCTTTTGATGAAGCTAGCCCAGATACTAGCTCAAACATTGCAGGTACAGATCCATATTGGTAGGGGGAGAGCATTTTCGTTTAAGATGAGGAAGAGGTGGAGCTGCTGCCCGAAAATTCAGCAGCTAATGACATTGTTCCAGCTCCTGATTTTCATTCACAGCCAGCACCGACGACCACCATTGCTGGTCCAGATGCTTCTCAAGTCACAAGCTCATCAATTTGTGATGAACATGAAGAAGAAGAAGCTTGTGAAGTGTCCACTCTGCTCCGGGTTCTCAAAAGTCATCCTCCACAACAAATTATTGGAAGCTTGCACGAATGAGTCACACGGTCTAGGTTTTGCAATCCAAACTCTCAAGCTCATTCTGCTTTTGTTGCTTCATTTGAACCCAAATATATATCACACGCACTCACTAATAAATCCTTGATTATTGCCATGCAAGAAGAGTTAGAAAATTTTGAAAGAAATAATGTTTAGAAACTATACCTCCACCTCAAGGTCACACTTTAATTGGAACTAAATGGGTGTTTAAAAATAAACAAAGTGAGGATGGGGTTGTGGTTAGGAATAAGGCTAGGTTGGTTGCTCAAGGTTTCACTCAAGTTGAAGGTCTAGATTTGGATGAATCTTTTGCTCCTATTGCTAGATTAGAAGCCACAAGAATTTTGTTAGCTTTTGCTGCATCTAAAGGTTCTAAGCTATATAAAATGGATGTTAAAAGTGCTTTTCTTAATGGCTACATAGATGAGGAGGTTTATGTCAAACAACCATCGGGTTTTGAAAATCTAGATTTTCCTAATCATGTTTACAAACAGTCCAAAGCCTTGTACGGACTCAAAAAAGCCCCTAGTGCATGGTATGATAGGTTAAAAACATTCTTACTTGAAAAGGGGTTTACCATGGGCAAGGTTGATAAATCTCTTTTTGTGCTTAAGCATGGCAATGACTCATTATTCGTTCAAGTGTATGTGGATGATATTATCTTTGGTTGTGCCTCTCATGATCTCGTGTCCAAGTTTTCAGCTATGATGAGTTCATAATTTGAGATGAGTATGATGGGAGAACTCACGTACTTTTTGGGGCTACAAATCAAGCAAACCAAGGAGGGTACCTTTGTGCATCAAACAAAGTATACAAAAGACCTCCTAAGGCGCTTCAACATGGACAAACGCAAGCCCCTTCGGACACCAATGGGAATAGCAACAACAGTTGAACTTGATGAAGACGGTGAACCCGTGGATCAAAAAGAATATAGAAGCATGATCGAATCACTTTTCTACCTCACGACGTCAAGACCAGACATACAATTCAGCGTATGTCTTTGTGCACGGTTTCAAGCCTCCCCACGTGCTTCACATCGTCAAGCCGTCAAAAAGATTCTTAGGTACTTACATGGAACTTAAGAATTTGGCATTTTTCTTCCTTCTTCCTCAACCATTACTTTGAAAGCTTTTTCGGATGCTGATTTTGGGGGTTGTAGGATTGATAGGAGAAGTACTTCCGGTGCTTGTCATTTTGTTGGTAATTCACTAGTTGCTTGGTCCTCTAGAAAACAAAACTCAGTTGCACAATCCACAGCCGAAACTGAATATGTAGCTGCTGCTAGTGCTTGCTCACAAATTCTTTGGATTGTTCAAACACTTAAGGACAATGGGGTTGATCTAGATAGTGTTCCACTGTTTTGTGATAACACTAGTGCCATTTGCATTGCTAAAAACCCCGTACAACATTCTAGAACTAAGCACATTGACATTAGGTATCACTTTCTCAGTGATAATGTTGAAAAAGGAAATATGGTGCATCACCATGTAAATACCGAACAACAATTGGCTGACATTTTTACAAAACCTTTGGATTTCACTTGTTTTTGTTTTATTCGTAGTGAATAGGGGTTATGCATTCTCATGGCTTACATTGAGGGGAAGTTTTGAAAATTGAGAAGTCTATGTGTGAATCTGAAATTAAAATAATATGAGCATAGTATTTCATACATATATGACTTTGTGATTCCTTCTACATGCTGAAAGTTCTTACTACATTACTCGTGTCATACATTTTGTAGTTTTTGCCATGTCTAGTAATTGGAATAATTACTTACACTAAATCTGGTCATGTTCGAACTTTCTTGCTGTTTTGAACTTGTTGCATGCTTACAAGTGCTTTTAATCATAAATAATTAATCATGTAATCAACTCACATATTTAGTTTTTATGAACAAATATAAGTTGAGAAAAGAGCAAGAGAATATGCATGCATCACACTTCTTTTTTTTGAGATGGCTTATCATTGCACTGAGATATGAACTTGGAAGAAGTTGTGTATGAATAAAACTATGACCTTAAGCTTATGATTGTCAAATGACATAGGCTTGGCTTAGTTGGTTAGAATAAGGCAGATGCGCATACAATCTCTTGCAAATATCATATGATCAAAATTTGTTCTTTGATAAATAATAAAAAGCAGCAACAAGTGTCATGCTTTCATGTCTTGAAATATTTAAGTTTGTGATATCATGACCTGCTTAAATTAAAAATTACATTTGATCTCTAGCATGGCTTACACTACTTTATGTATCTCATTGATGTGATAGTGTAAGTTACTTGATAGTATGACTTGGATGAGCTTTGTTTTATATGTATATGTTATAATATGCTCATAACAATTAAAATTTCTCTTTTCAACCTTGTTGAATACATTGTCAAAGGGGGAGAGATAATATGGTGAATTTTTAAATATAAGTATGCAAGGGGGGAAATATGTATAGGGGGAGAAATTTATTTCTATCCCATTTGATTTTCAATAGGGGGAGAAATTGTTCTCAAAACTTTTCATGCCAATGTTCAGATTTTAAATGATGTTGCCAATGCATTCATCAAGGGGGATATTGTGAGATCTATGTGTGCTGAAAACATTGGCTTTGACAATAAAAGTTTTAAATGCTGCCGTAACATCTTTATAGCAAGGTCTGACTTTAGATCCGACATGTCTTTGTTAAGCTTCGATATGTTTTTGCTAGGTCCGACTTATGTTGGTTTGCTCCGACATGTTTTTCTAGCTCCGGCGCTAGGTTGTACTAGCTTTGGTAAGCTCTGGCGCTAGGTTGTACTAGCCTTGGTAAGCTCCGGCTCAAGCTCCAGTTAGTTTTGGCAAGATTTGGAGCTTGATCGCAATGTTCCTGCTTTTTCTGTGAAATGTTTCAAACTTTACATTGTTGGAAAGTTTGCTTAGTATTCATTTGCTAAGTTTTTGGTGTGCTTTGGTTGATATGGTTGATATCATTTTGCTATGGTTTGCAACATGCTTATGTGTAGTGCTCACGTAAGATGTTGTAATTTCAGAACTAACGAGAGTCAAGTGGAGGACTTGTGCTCGGAAGTATTGGTTGTTTATTCACGTGCAGGTGTTTCTCGAGATCAAGACATTGCTGGTGACGGGATCCATTGAACTAGTCTTACAGAGAAGATGAGGTTCAACAACCAAGTTCGGGAGGAATTGTGGTTGAGTTAATTGGGAGGTCGTGCATCATGTTTGAATCAAGAACAATGCATATGAAGGTATCATGGACGTCGTTGGAAGATGTTTGCACGTGTGCAAGAAGTGCATGGACGTGGCTACATGGTTCTGGGGCGTGATGAAGATATGTGGACGTAAAGAACTGGTCTAAAAGGTCCAACGTACTAGGTTATGGACTCAGGCTGCGTCTGAGTCAGGTTTGACTCAAATATGGAAATTTTTGAGTTGCTTATGATAGGATATCATGTGGGTCACGAATTTGAGTTGTTTTAGGAATGAGGGATACGTTTTTATGGTGTTTGGAAGTCTTAAGATTGTTTCTATCTGCGCAAAGATGAGTCTTGAGCAGTTATGGAAAGTTTCGATTCGTGGATTGAGTAGGATTAGAGTCCTAGTTAGATTTGGGTTGGCCTAAGGGCTGGTTTTATAAGCAAGGGAGGCCATAGCTCGTGGGAGACGACTTTGGGACTGTTCCTCTTTTGTTCTATTGAATAAAATTAATTGTTGAAAGGAACTTTTGTGCCTTGTTCGTCTGACTTGTTCCATACAAGTTTTTCTCGTCGAGTTTTCTGCACAGCACTACCTTTCTTCGGTGGTTTTATCATAACTCGAGTTTTACAAATCTAATTTACATGATTATTTTTGAGTTGTCTTCACAACTTGATTATCTATCATAAGTCAAAATTTTCCGATCATTGGATTTGTGGTTTTTGATCTACATGAGTTTCTTTGCAGTATTACAGATCTGTTTTTTCTCGGGTAGGACAGATTGATCTTTGTTTGATCTTTCGATCGTAACTTGAGTTTCTCTCAACCGATTTGAGTGATTCTTGTTGTGTCGTGTTCGTGACTTGATTCTCTCTGATATATATCACTTTTGTCATGGTGAAACACATATAGATTAGTCTCACACACGATTTCTTTAATGGATCGTTTTTCGTTCGAGGGTTTTCATTGCTTCCGCTGAAAAAGTTTTAAATCTACGATTCACCCCCCCCCCCCCCTCTGGTAGCTTTTCACGTGCTCTTCGATCCTACAGATCAAAATAAGATAATGATCTTAATTGACTCTGAAACATTATGGTAGATACTAAGGACTATAGTGAAGACTCTTGCAAAGAACAGGAGATGATCAAGGAACTTTGTTGTCTCTATAAATTATGGTATGCAATAACCTTCTCTGAATTTTGGTTAAAATTCTGGAGGTCTATCATGGCTACCAGTGGTTGTACCATGTAGAGGTGGTCTCACTGGTTCGAGGAAAATTTGTTTCACAATTTTCTAAGCTTACTACAGTGAGAAATTGATTCTACAAGTTTGGGAAAATTTCTGAAATGTTTTTTGTATTTTCCCATTTTTTCAATTACATAGAGATATGGAACTCTGATCAACCCAGTAAATGAAGTCCAATGAACTTGAACTTTTTACTGGAGATCAAGTGCATTATTAAGAGAATTCTGACAAATATTGGGAATTTTCCAATTAATAGAACAGTAGTAATTAATTTCCCAAGAAGTTAGTTCAAAGGAATTAATTAGAAAGTTCTGGGAGTTTCATGTCGAATAATTTGCATCACTGCAAAGTAGAGATTGATATGAGTTTACCAGAATTTATTTGGAAGTTTTTGAGCAATTCTACTAGGAGTAATGAATTTTAGAAGTTTGATTGAATCCTAGAATTATTTTTCAATTGGAAAATTTAAATAAAGCAGCCGGGCCCTCTGGTTTAAAATTAACAAATCAGGGCTGGGCCGCACCGAGAGCCACAGGGTTAACCCGCGCAGCCGTACCGGATCCGGGCCACAGCTGATCCAGCATGAGGGAATCAGTCGCTGACCTGTGGGAATCGCGAGGCTTTTGTCTACCTCACGACGCGCCGCTCGGCCGCCGCGGCGGTGCGCCGGAGAGCTGGCCACGATGGCTGCGTTGACCTCCACTCGACTCGGCTCTGACCGCCTAGCCTCAAAATCGACAGCGCAACACGATGGTGGGGTCCAATCGTGGCGGCGACGGCCGGAGGTGGCGGTGCGACGGCGGCGGTGGAGCTAGGGTTTCATCTAGCATCAGAATCGCACGAGAATGGCACAAGATGCTCGGGGATAAGCTATAAATGTTCCTGGAAGCACGAGGATAATGATTTGGAGGTTAGAAAGGGTTGACATCACCGGCAAAGATGAGTTCGACGGTGAACCGCGGTTTTTTCACAGGCGGCGACCAAAACTCGTCTAACTCGATCAACACTCAATGGTTTTCAAATCTTTTTGATCCAGAGTGTTCGCAGAGAGATACGTAAACTATCACTTAACTATGATCAATAATTATTAGACGTAGAAAACGAATTAAACCCCTAATCTAGAGACATAGATACGAACTATCGTCGGGAAAAATGGAAATAGGAACGCTACAAGGCATGTCATGGCTTGAAATTTTGTGAGAACGTTTAAGGCGCGATAACACACCTTTCTCTTGTAGAAGTCAGGGCCTGAAGAGGCTTCCTCTAGCTTGTCGACGGTGGAACAGAGGCGGTTCTTGGCGGCTTTTCCCACGGTCGTCGGAAAACTGCGGAATACCACACAACCGGGTGACGAAACACCGAACCAAAAGATGGAGAAGGTGCACAAGTAAGTTGTGCACAAGTTTGCTAAATAACTCACGATTGATCCTTGGCTAGACGGCAAGTTATCGTTGGAGTCCCGAGGTGAGTTCGGCGTTGCGCAAGCGGAGGGGAAAAGTCGAAAAGGAGACGGGAGAAGTGAGGTGAGTGGCGTGAGGCGGTGGCGGTGGCCGCGGCTTTAAGGCGCGCGATAAACGGGCAAGCAGCCAGCTCGCTGGAGCGTTGCATGGCACGCGGTGTCGAGCGGAGCGGCGACGGAATTTTGGCGGCAGAGCACTCACGTACATGTGCCTATGACTAGTGGGTCCCACTGCCCCTTAAGCCTATCCTCTCTGGAACTTTAATTCCCTCACCAAACTTGATCCAAAAATCCTAGATCTTTGTGTAGAAGCCAAATCAAATGTGTAGAGTCAGATTCTGAAATTAGATTTCAAATTTGGACAAGTTTCAATTGGAATTCAAATTTAAATTTGAATTTTAATGAAATTCAATGGGGTCACTGAATTAAATAGCAAATGAGCTTCAAAAATTATGAAAATTTGCGGGGGTGGCAATTCTCATTCAAATAAATTCCATAATTTGTAGAAATGTCACTTGAGTTATTATAAGTCATTGGTGAAGTCCCTTCCCCATGTTAATAAAATTTATGTATGAGCAAAAGAAATATTTTCAATGAGATCAAGTACATGTGTACAACCATAATTGAGCTCCACTATGGTTGATAACCAACTGGTAGTTGACCTTTATATTAAGGAAAAACTGGGATTTTAGAAATGCCTCCTGCCATGTTGAAGTTGGGGTTGGATGAGCTTCATCTTGCTCCTCCATTGGGCCACCATTTTGAGTATTCCCCCACCATGAACTGAAATTGAGATTGATTGAGGGATACACGCTTAATGGGGCCCCCCAACATCTTTACAAATTTTGTCCTGACTGCACTAAAATCAAGAACAAAAAAAGAACTCGAAGACGGGTTTCGTTAGCTCAAGAGCATGTTGTACCCTTTGTCAAATTGTTTTGCCCTAACTTTAATAAACTTGCAAACGCAATGATTATTTAAGGGAAATAATTTTTGTTTGAATTAGGAAGATGAATTCAAGTGGTTACGCCCAATGTTCATATCCAAATAAATTTATTTCCTTATTCAGAATTTTAATTTTATAACGGTTGGAAATTGTGCTTTCCGACATGCAAGTGTGAAAATTCAAACATGCTATGCAAATGCAAAGATTGGTGGCAATTCAAATATGTTAGAATGTAAATATGAGATAACTACCAATTAACCTAATGGTAAGGACTCACTGAGTTTTTGAAGTCCGATGAGTGGGACTAGCCTCCGTCCTATTTAGTGCGATGATTTTTCGTCCAATCCTAGAGTTGAATATGTGGGCAACTTCTCTTGATTGACATACCAAATCTCTTTTGGCATGTTAGTTGGACATGTGGACCACATGATGGCCCGAGCCTCTCTATCATCTTGATGAAGAATTGTTGATGTAGTGACAACTTTTCCCTCTTGAAGATATCCTTTCACGAGCATGATGAGTCTTGTCCCTCTTTAGGGGTGGCACTTCGACCTTCTTGATATTTCTTAAGGTCAACCCATACATTGATCGTGGATCAAAAGCTTCCTTGGGCATGATGACACGTGGACTGCACAATCAAACAAGAAATGCTTCATCCACAGTGTCACTTGCCCTAGGTTGAACTGGCTTGGTCGAAGGGTATGGATCCCAACAAGTAATTGTGGGACATCTTGGATCTTGAATGCTCTTTAATTTTCATGTCCTTGGCCAAGGGCTTCATGCTGATGTTTGTCTCGATTTCTTGCTTGGACATGGACAAGATACTTCAAGGTAGGCTAGTTGATCTTAAATCCTTTAAAACCCGCATAGCTTCCTTGATTGAAAGGGTGATGTTGGTTCCACCCTTGACCTCCTTGTTGGTGATAGCCATTGGAGTTGTGTTCGGAAGGAAGAATCCCCATGGGTCTTAGGGGAATGATTTCCCAAGTGGCCCATGTTAACATGATTTTTCACTAATCATGTGAATATCCATGTCTCGGATCATCCAAACACTTCTCTATTGGCTTGATCTTCATGATACTTCAATGGGAGGTGTTGTTCCTTAGCTAGCATTTCCACCTTGTTAAGTGGTGTGCATGCCAAGCTAAAAGGAACTAGAGCACTCTTCAATCCACCCCTTGAGAAGAGACCATATTCTCATCCATGATGAATGAGAATAGGACTCTATGGTGGAAGCAAACCAAGAAGAACTCTTGGAGCCTCCCCCAAGCTTGGGGATTAATGACTTTGCCTCTTACCGGAAGCTGAAATTCTTCCGCAAAAGGCAATGGTGTTGCCTAGCGAACATTTGTTGAGTAAGCCTTGAATTTCTTGCAGTTGAGCACTTGCGTCCTCATTGTCCATCCCATAAAATGGGTTAGCCAACACTGCCCTGTTTTCACACAAAACGAGAAAACAAACAAGGGTAATCCTGTCTAATAACTATTAGTACCTATAGCTTAATCAAAAGTGATAGCTATCCTTTACTTCCTTTGCCTTCCCCGACAATAGCGCCAAAAATGCTTGCTGAGAGCTACTAAGAAACATTAACAAATCATCCCCGACAACGGTGCCAGAAATACATGTTGAAATTTCTTTCATCACAGATTATCTCTCAAAAGAGATGAAGTCCGCAAGTGCACAACAACTATCTTGTAGCATTTCACCCTGGAGTATTCCCAAGGGTATCGTATTTATCCCAATCGAAGGCAATGGAGTAAAGTAGACACTATTCTTATGATCAAGTGTAGGGTACTAAGTGTTTATCAGAACAGGGGTAAGATGATAATAAGGGTAGTGTGACACACACCAAAGCAATCTACTCTATGGGTAAGGTTGTCCTTGCGAGGGTTAGACTACAAGATGGAGCTACTCCTAAAGTGCTCTAATTACTCATATACATAGCCTAATAAAGTACACATGAATATGCTAATGGTGAATACTAGGGCTTAGTGGTCCAACATCTCGGGCACGGGCTTGCCCTGGTCTGCCAAGCGACTGCCACCAAGAGCCTACGTCGTAGCTGAACGTGGAGGATTACAATGGATGGATAGGGATGTCACCCCCTACCACCTACCTCTACAACCCGTGGACTACGATGCATCCAACACTACTTACCTATCCAAGAGTTGCAATGTAAATATTCATCTTAAGGCAATGACTAAGTCATCATTGATGTGAGAAATATGTGTCCTGAATACATTGGCTATGACGAGAAAAGTTATGAATACTGCATAAAACACCCTTTTCATCAAGGACTCTATGTCCGAGCTCCAGCAAGGTCCAATGATAGGTCAGGCTTGTTTTAGGTAGCTGTGGCAACATCCGACTTGCTTTGGCTAGGTCCGACTTCTTTGTCTAGGTCCGACTAGCTTTGGTAAGCTCCGGCACTAGGTCCGACTAGCTTTGGTTAGGTCCGGCGCTAGGTCCTACTAGCTTTGGTAAGTTCTGGCGCTAGATCCTGTTATTTTGGTAAGCTCCAGTTCAAGGTCCGGAGATAGATTGCAATGGTTCTGCTTTTACTTTGAAATATTTCGAACTTGTTTTACATCTATGGAAAGTTTCCTTAGTATTATTTTACTAAGTTTTTGGTGTGTTTTGGTGGTAATTGCTGTTATCAGATTGCTATGTTTTGCAAAATGCTTATGTGAGGTGCTCACGAAAGGTGTTGTGGTTATCGGAACTAACGGGTGTCAAGTCGAGGACTTGTGCTCCGAAGTATTGGTTGTTTATTCATTTGCAGGTGTTGCTTGAGTTCAAGACATGTTCGGTGACGGGATACGTCAATCTAGTCTTATGGAGAAGATGAGGTTCACCAACCAAGTTCGGGAGGAATTGTGGTTGAGTTGATCAAAAAGTCGCACAACATGTTTAGTTCAAGAACAATGCATATGAAAGTATCGTGGACGTCGATGGAAGATATTTTCACGTGTGCAAGGAGTGCATGGACGTGGCTGCATGGTTCCAAGGCGTGATGAAGAGATGTGGATGTAAAAAATTGGTTGGAAATGTCCAACCGACTAGTATATGGACTCAGGCTGCGGCTGAGTCATGCTTCACTCAAATATGGAAAGTTTTGAGTTGGTTATGATAGAATTTTGTATGGGTCACGAATTTGAGTTGTTTTAGGAATGTGGGATAAAATTTTTCAGGTGTTTGGAAGTCTTAAGATTGCTTTTATCTGCATATAGAAGAGTTTTGAGTAGTTATGGAAAGTTTCGATTTGTGAATTAAGTAGGATTAGAGACCTAGTTTGAGTTGAGTTGGCTTTCGGGCTGGTTATATAAGCAAGGGAGGCCAGAGCTCATGGTATACTACTTCGGGGCCCGTTTCTCTTGTGTTTTTATCAATAAAATTCGTAGTTTGAAGGATCTTTTGTGCCTTGTTCGTCCGACTTGTTTTCAGACGAGTTTTTCTCGTCGAGTTCCTGCACAGCACTACCTTGCTTTGGCGATTTTATCATAACTCGAGTTTTACAGATCCTATTGACGTAATTCTTCTTGGGTTGTCTTCACAACTTAATTTTCTATCATCAGTAAAAATTTCAAGATCATTTGATTTGTGGTTTCTGATCTACACGAGTTTCTTTTCAGTGTTCCAAAACTGTTTTTCTCGGGTAGGACAAATTGACCTTTGTTCGATCTTTAGATCGTAACTTGAGTTTCTCTCAACGGATTTTCGTTATTCTTGTTGTGATGTCTTCATGAATTGATTATCTACAATATATACTAGTTTTGTCACATTTGAACACGTTTAGGTTAGTCGCACACACGATTTCTTTAACAGATCGGTTTTCTGCCGAGGGTTGTTTTCGTTGCTTCCGCTGAAATGTTTTAATCTACCATTCACCCACTCTCGTAGCTTTACACACACTATTCGATCCTACAATTGGTATCAGAGCCACGGTGCTGTAATCTTTGTGATTCACACGTGCTGTTGAATAATCCTCATGGAGAACTACTCGGCAAAATCTTGTGTGTTTGCAGGTATTGATTTTTAGGTTCGGAAGGCACGCATGGAAGCTTTTATCTAAGCGCAAGGGTTCGCGATATGGGAAAAGTGTACAAACCTTATGATGTGCCACTAAATGATCAAGTCACGGCTATAAACTTAAGAGATGTCGACAATAGCAACAAAGCCCACTACTTGATAATCCAAGGACTAACCCAGAGCGACTTTGACCGTGTTGCACACCTTCGGTAGGCGTACGATGTGTGGAGAGCACTTTGTGACTACCACGAAGGATCCAACACGATCAAGGAGGTAAAATAGGATATGTTCAAGAAAGAATACACGCGCTTTGAGATGCAACTGGGTGAGTCCATTGATGACCCCTTTGCTTGCTTTAATAAAATTCTCAGCAACTTGCGTAGCGTCAATGTTAATATTTCAGATGCTGAAAATGCTAGGCAATTACTAAATGCATTAGACATGTCAATTTGGAAGATGAAAGTCACATCTATTCATGAATCTACTATCAAGAGTACTGTTACATTAGATGTGCTATATTCTAAATTGAAAAATCATGAAATTGACATAATCTCACGTAAGAACCCCAACAAGTCTCTTGCATTTGTTTCTCACATGATATGCCTAGCTATGGCCAATCTTCATCTAGCAATACACTTGCTTTGCTGTCTTCACTAACCCTGGAACAGATTGAAGAATTTTCAGAAGAGGAGCTATCACTCATCTCTAGTCGGTTCTTAAAAGCATTGCAAAATGTGAGAACTAGAAGGAGAGGAAGCTCGAGACCTCAACGATGCTTGGAATGTGGTAAGACAAGACAATTTCGTATAGATTGCCCTAACTTTTCAGGTCCTTCTACCCATGATGAAAAGCAGAATAAAGTCCAGTCCTCTTCTAGCAACATCAACAAGAAAACGAAGGGTTTTACAAGACGCAAATCAATAAACAGTTTCATCACCGCACTTCAAGAGCTTAGCTCAAGTGATGTAGGCATTGGAAGTGATGAAGTTAAGATGATCTGGAAAACTTGTGCTTCATGGTGGGCAAATTAAGATCAAGTATGGAGGATGCAGAACACAACAGTGACAACAAAGAGGTATGTCCTACTTGTGATGAAATGTGTGATGCTATTTCCCGTGCAACTGTTATTGTTCAGAAAAAGGACAAAAAACATAGGGACAATGCTGTTAAAATTTAGTCACTAGAATCTAAAATTAATCATTTGAAAACATTGATTCCTTGTGATGATTCTTGTTCCTCATGTGATTGAATATATGAACAATTATCTTCATTAAGAAGTGCACACTCCTCCACTCTTGATAAAATTGAGTTAGAGATTGAAAAGAACAAAAAACGTATTGTACTTAATGATAGAAACTTAAAAGATGCTTCTTATTCTACAATTGATTTGCATTGTTCTACCTGTAATGATCTTGAAAAGAAACTAAAAGATTCTATGAATGAAATTTCAACACTGAACAATGCTTTACGTGCTCATGAAGTTAAATATTGTTCTATTGCAAATTACAAGGAAAAACTTCATGTGAAAACTACCTAGAATTTTCTAAGAAACTTGATGACATGAATATGACACTAGAGCAGTTTTGTATTGGGAACAAAAAACTAAAATTGCTACTGCATTCATCCAAATCTTGGAACGATAAAACTTGTTTAGGTTTTGATTCCCATGCTCATGGTAAAGCACATCCTCCTAAAATTGTAAAGTCATTACGAAGTGGTTTGATTAAAACAATTCCTAAACCAAAAGAGGTGGCTTTTAAATCTGCAGAAGTGTTGTCACAGTCGGGTTCAAATAAACATACTGCATGCTCATCTAGACATAAACACAAAGTTAAATTTCATTGTACCTATTGTGCTAGAGATGGTCAAGTCATAGATTTTTTTTATAGATTAGCTAAACAACATAAAAAAATGCAAGCTAGATCTTATAACTCTCATGCCAAATTTGTTGCACATACTAAACCTAATGTCAGGAACATGCAACTTGCTGTTATGAGTCAAAAACACTCAAATTTTACCTTCGAAGCATCAGTTTTTACCTCCAGACCTTCTGTTTTTGCCTCCAGAGCTACTGATTTTCGTACTACACAAGTAACACCTTATAGGTCAGTAGTTAAGAACAAAAATTCTCAAACTTTGACTCATAAACCTGCTGTTTTATCTCAGCTTTCGTGTGTTTTGTCTGCTGCACGTTGTGTGACTCAGTACTGGATTCCTAAATGCCTATTGACTAACTCCAGTATTGAGTCATCGATGTATTGTTCTTCTATGTAGGTTACACGCTTGAGGAACGAGAATATTTAGATTGTAGATTTAGTTTGCTCACACCACATGACCGGTAACAAAGAATGGTTCTCCTCACTCTCTTTTGTGTCACGTGTGGAGAATGTTACTTTTGTTGATAATTCTTCAACTCCAATAATTGCTCAGGGTTCGGTTAGAGTAAATGATCACTACACTTTGAAGGATGTGGAACTTGTTAAAAATTTGAAATACAACTTGCTTTCTGTTTCATAACTGCTAGATGAAAATTTGGAAATTATTTTCACTGAAAATTGCTGCAAAGTTGTAAATTCAAATAGTGAGCTTATTTTTAACATGTCTCGGTTTGGAAGAGTTTTTAAAGCTGATTTTGATATGTATTCCTCTAAGCATAGATGTCTAGTTGCTAATGATTCAAAGGACTTATATTTTTGGCATCGTATACTTGGTCACGTAGGCTTTGATCATCTAACGCGTGTTAGTGCTCTTGATCGCATACGTGGGCCTAAGCTTAAAGGGGACAAATAAATTGTGTGCTATTCTTCTAGACATGCTAAGATGGTTGCAGATGTGGGGACCGGAGTCCCGACATCCAAGGATCTCATTGGGTGGTGTCGTGCGATGCGACACCCAATAGTATAGAATAAAAGAACGAGTATAAAATACAATACCAAGTCTTTATTTATAAACACAGCGGAAGTTTTACAATACTAAGTGAAAGGAAAGTGACCTATACATCATAGCTACGCTCTCGACACTTGCTATGCAAAAGCAAAGTCATCCATGTCCTGGATGCTTCGCACTAGCAACCCTCAATCTCCAAACTTATGGTGGCGTGCAGGGCTCCCACTCGGCTGTAAACCCTGGAGGGGGTGCAGCCTCGTCGTCAAACCCATCATCAGTCGTGTAATCTGCAAAAACTTGTTAACTGCAAATGTGAGCTTAAGGCTCAGCAAGACTAACCAGTCTCACTAGACATATGCAGGGTGAATACTAAGCATAGGTAAGGTAAAGCAGTAAAAGACTCGCCTACGAGTGGATCCTTATGGTCATGTTTTAAGTAGAAAATGACATTCCTCAGGCACGACACATTATAGACTCCACAATCAAACAAGAAACATATTGTCGATGATATGTCATGCCCAAAGCACATAATGCTATTACAGGTTAAGTAATTCGAAACTGTAAACTTATAATTGTGCTATCTCTAAGCCACACAAGATTGCAAAAACAATTATAATTCAATACATCATATTCTCCTGGCTTCTTTAGTATTTACTACGTCACGACATAGTGAACAAGTGGTACTTTATTACCGCGAGGGACGGTGATTGCAATCAGGACACACCCGGACAACACGACACATACACACATTCGGAAATGCCAGCGAGTACATCAGTACCTGCGTAGCACTACAGTACTAGTCATATATGGCCACCTTTCAGCCAACACTCGAATGCCGAACCGGTCGATCTATCACAGGCAGAAGGTCCCTGCGTCGGGCGTACTTTGACATGCCCACCAGCTGATTTACACCTAGCTGCCCTCAACCCATGCCTATAAAACGGAACAGTATGCCTTGACAAATCAGTATCAAGCTACGTCAGTTTGTTGGAGCCCATTTCTCCAGTATGTCGCTGGTACAATTCATGCTTGTCCAACAGGGCCGCATACGGCACGGTCCTTAATCGACACGGTCAGAGCTATGCAACCAAGACCCCGTCTTGTTGCTCCCTACTCATCTCTGACTAGTCTCCAGTTCATATTAACAACCATTCTTTCTATTTACTTGACCCAGGGTAGATGAGTGTCATCTTTCTATCTCGCGAGTAGATTCCAACTACTTGACTTCTGTCGGTTTCCTGACAACATTAGCATGGCAAGTGCTATACGAGTCTGTGAGCTATTGTAACCACTCCTTGGGTTATTTGGTCATGCAAGTTGATGTCAAACACCTTAAACGTAATGCACAAACATAAGAAGACGTAAGGTGAATGAAAACTGCAAAGACATTGTAAGGAAGTTAAATGCAAATCGGGGCTTGCCTGAATGCGAGTCTGGGTCTATGTTAGTCTCCGGCAGACAGACTTCCAAGGCTTCTGGCTCCTCCTCGACTTCAGTTACAACACGATATGCATATACTACACATGAATGACTTTGAAAATAAAATAATATGTTTAAGGTCACAAGCTAATATCCTGTGATCAATATAAGATAATGATCTTAATTGGATTTGGGACCTTTATGGTAGATACTAGGGACAATAATGGAGACTCTTACAAAGAACAGGAGATGATCAAGGAAGTTTGTTGTCTCTAAAAGTCCCACAAGTAAAACCCTTCTCTGAATTTTGGTTGAAATGCCGGAGGTCTATCATGGATACCAGTGATTGTACCAGGTAGAGGGAGTCTCACATGTTCCAGGAAAATTTGTTTCACAATTTTCTATGCTTCCTACAGGGAGAAATCGATTTTTCAAGTTTGGGAGAAATTCTGAAATGCTTACTGTATTTTTCTCAATTATTCAAATACATAGAGATTTGGAACACCGATCAACTCAGTAAATGAAGTCTAATGAACTTGAAATTTTTACTGGAGATCAAGTGAATTTTTTAGCGCGTCCTGACCAAAATCGGGAATTTTCCAATTAGCAGAACAGGAGCAATTAATTTCCCAAGCAGTTTAGACTGAGATGAAAATTCTAGGAGCTTCATGTCCAACAGTTTGTGCCACTGCAAAGTTGAGATTGAGATGAGTCTACCGGAATTTATTTGGAAATTTTTTAGAAAATCTACTAGGAGTAATGAATTTTAGAAGTTTGATTGAATCCTAGAATTTTTTTTTTCAATTGGAAAATTTAAATAAAGCGATCGGCCCCACTTCGTTTGAATGGACCAATCAGGCCTGGGCTGCACCGAGGGCCACGGGGTTAACCCGCGCAGCCGAACCCGATCCGGTGCAGCAGCTGATCCGCGTGGTGGAGACGTCGCTGACAGGAGGGACTTGCCGGGTCATCGTCTACCTCGCGACGCGGCGGCGTTCCTCGCCGGAACCGTGACGGCACTCGCTGGGCTTTGCTGCGTCGACCTCCACTCGGCTGGGCTCCGACCGCCTAGACTTATAATCGCCCACGCAACACGATGGTGGAGTCCAATCATGGCGGCGACGGCCGGAGATGGAGGCGCGACGGCGGCAGCGGAGCTAGGGTTTCGGCGATCATTGGAATCGCTCGGGGATGGCGCAAGAGGCTCGTGAAAAAGCGGGGAACGTTTTTGGGAGCATGAGGATGAAGATTTGGAGGTGCAAGCGGGGTGGAATAGTCTGCAACGATGAGTTCGAAGGCGAACCATAGCTTTTTCGCTAGTGGCAACCAAAACTCGGTTATCTCGGTCAACACTCGATAGTTTTCAAATCTTTTTGATTCAGAGTGTTCGCAGGGAGATAGGTAAACTATCCCTTAACTATGGTCAAGAATTATAAGGCTTAGAAAACAAATTAAATCCCTAACCTAGAGACATAGGTATGAACTATCATCGGGAAAAAAGGAAATCAGGACGCTACAAGGCATGTCATGGCTTGAAACTTGGTGGGCATGCTTAAGGCACGATAACACAACTTTCTATTATAGAAGTCAGGGCCTGTAGAGGCTTCCTCTCTCTTGTCGACGGTGGAGCAGGGGTGGTTCTTGGCGGCTTATCCCACGATTGTTGGAAAACTGCAGAATACCGCGCAACCGGTGTGAGGAAACACCGAACCAAAAGGTAGAGAAGGTGCGCAAGCAAGTTGTGAACAAATTTGCTAAAGAACTCATGATCGATCCTTGGCTAGATGGAAAGCTATCGTTGGAGTTCCGAGGTGAGGTCGGCGGCGCACGAGCGGGGCAGAACTGTGGCGTGGGTAGGCAAAACGAAACGTGAACTCGACGCCGGCAGTCAGGAGCGGTATAAATAGGCAAAGGGAGGCGAGGAGAGTTGGCCATGAAGCAAGAAAGCAAGCAGCTCTGTGGCATGCATGCCGGGAGGTGTCGCCACGGTGAAAAAAGAGGAACCGCTCGAGTTTGGGTCACTGGACAGTGGGCCCCACATCCCCTTCCAAGTCTATCCTCTCTGGAACTTCAATTGCCCTACCGAACTTGATCAAAAAAATCCTAGATTTTTGTGGAGAGACCATTTTAAATATGGAGATTCATATTTCGAAATTGGATTTCAAATTTTGACAGGATTCATGTGAAATTCAAATTCAAATTTGAATTTGACTAGAATTTGCTAAGCGTCTCAAATAAAATATCAAATGGAATTCAAAAGTCTTGAAAATTTGTAGGAAGGCTATTTGGAATATTATGAGGCCATGGCAAAATATTAGTCTCAGATTTGAATATTTTGACAGGGCCTAATTGCATAGGAGCTATATTCAAGTTTGAAATAATTTGAATATATTTAGTACTGCATATTGTTTTGCCCTTGCAAATTGCTATTCAATAAATTCCAAAATTTGCATAAAGGTCACTTGGATTATCCTAGTGTCATTGGTGAAGTCCACTCCCCTATGTTAACAAAATTTAATTATGAGTGAAAGAAATATTTTTGATGAGATCATGTTTATGTGTACAACCATAATTGATCTCCACTATGGTTGATAACCAACTGGTAATTGAACTTTGTATTAATGAAAAACTGGGATTTTACATTCATCCCCCATAAAAGAATCTCATCCCGAGATTACAATAGGAAGGATGAAATAAAGAGATCTAATGAACAAATGCCGCTAATAAGTCCGGATAGTTCGTTCTAAGGTATTCCTTGCTTTCCCATGTTGCTTCTTCAGCGGTGTGGTTGCCTGACAAGACCTTGTAGAAATGCATGGTGCGGCTTCTTGTAGTGCGAGTCTTCTCATCAATTATCTGGGTTGGATGCTTAGAGTAAGTAAGATCTGGTTGGAGAGCTTCCAAGTCCTCCATAGAGACGTCAGTTGGGGCCTTGAGACATTTCCATAATTGCGAAATGTGAAACACATTGTGGACCCCTGAAAGCAACGCTCGTAGCTCTAGCCGATAGGCCACAGGTCCGCATCTTTCAATTACTGCGAACGGCCCAATGAAGCGTGGAGCTAGCTTCCCTTTTACTCTGAAGCGATGGGAGTGTCGGTGGTTTGGAACCGGCAGATCTCCCTACACTGCTAAAGTGATAGGGGAGTTTGATGTTCGGTGTGGGCGTGCGGAGATTCAAGAAGGTGAGTAGGAATTGACACAGGAGACACAAGAGTTTACGTGGTTCGGGCCGCCTGAGCGTAATGCCCTACTCCACGGAGGTGTTGGTGTTGTATTAACTGTATGAGCTTGTGTTGAGCGTCTATGGCGTGTGTCTCTCCCCCCTGAACGTGTTGTCGGCCTATCCTTTTATAGTACAAGGGCAGGCCGTTACAAGTTAGCCTGGCCCGACATGTGGCCCCGACGGTTACTAGTATTGACACTTATTTAACACATTTAATTGCTCTTAATGACCCTGTAATGGGCTTTGACAGCACCATTACTGCTGTTAAGATCGTCCGTTTAAGTGTCATTTAATGGCATTAATGACACTTAATCGTGTCTTGAAGTCCTTGATTCCCCTTTGAAGATCCGGAGCCGTTGCGAGGTCTCCCGGAGGTTAGGGGTTGAAGATCCGACGATTGGACACGTGGCAGCTCCAGAGCATACTGTGGGAAACAGGTAGCTCTGGAGCTACCTGACACATGTCAGGTCCGGAGCTTCTCTCGGTCTGAGGTTAAGTCCGGAGGTACCATTTCGGTACATGGCCCGGAGCTTCCCCCTTGTGGGCGGTAACTCCGGTTTGGTAGTACACGTGGCGACCCTGGGATTAACCATGTTGGAGAAGCGGGTCCGGTTGTGTCTGACATGTGGGCCTCCGAGGGCCTTCAAATCAAGAATATGACTTTCCTTTGAGATCTTTGTAACCTCAAGGGGTGTACGGTTTCTAGGGTACCGACAGTGGCCCCCTGGACCTACCTCCGCGGAAGACCACTGGGGCGATGTCATTCCGCCGGAGGTGGGTCCATCCTCGCGACTTTTAAACTGAGTCTTCAAGGGTCTTTGAAGGTGCCGTTGGCAAGGACTTGGAGTTAAATCCTCGCCGTGTGGCACATCCCGCATGCAGCAGATGAGATCTTTGGCGTGCGGATCTCACGCAATTGAAGGTCGCCGGTTCCCAATACGAAAACCGTATCGGTTCCGTGCGCCTTGTCAGGCCGCCACCTTTTGGGCTTCGCGCCTCATGATGGCAACCGTTCGCCTGGGTAAGAACCTCGAATTGATCATTGGGGTGGTCCCGGGCTCGCTTGTCATCGGCTGGGTGGAATTTTTGGGTGGTATCGTCGACTTCCTTGCGGTTTCCATCCAAGAGTTGCGAGGGCTTACTTAAGAAGGAAAGTGCACACCGTAGGGAGTTCTTTACGCCCCTCATCTGTTCTTGCGATCAAACTCCCAACTTGTGCTTCGCTTTTCTTCTCTTGCCTAGCCGTGCCGCGATGGAGTTTGGTCTCCGCGAGAGTCGCTTGAAGGCCGACAGCGACCTGAAGAAGTTCCGGGCCCTCATGGGGTGGTCCTCGGACTTCTTCAACCGCTCGGTCCACGCCGGTGGAGAGCTTCCATTCGAGAAGGAGCATTCCGGTGAAATGGTGTACTTCTCCTCGTACGCCATGGTGGGGTTGATCCCACCTTTTTCTTCCTTTTTCTTGATGCTGCTGGACTTTTATGGTCTTCAGCTATACCACCTTGGCCCTCACTCCATTCTCCTCGTGTCTATCTTCGTCCACTTCTGTGAGATGTGGGTGGGCATCCCCCCTGCATCGAACTCTTCCGGACCTTCTTCACCGTTCACACCACCGGTAGAAGCAATGAGTACCTTGGCTTCTACTACTTCGTGAAGCGCAAGAAGTGCCCATTCAAGTACCTCCGGTCGTTCCCTTCTGGGAAGTGGGATGACTGGAAGAAGGACTGGATAGTCATTCGGGTGGAGGAACATGAGAGGCTGGAGCTGCCCGAAGGCCTCCCCAACATTGACACGATGATCTGGACTGAAGCTCCGGTGCTAGCGGACGCCTTCGACCCTGTTCTGACCAGGATTCACCGGTGCGTGGAGGGGGGATTAACCCCTCAAGCGGTGTTTTGTAACTTCCTGGTCAACAGGTGGGCACCGCTGAAGAAGAGGGAGAAACTCGCTTGGGCCCTCAACAGCATGATGGACGACGACCGGGTCGAAACCGGGTTGAAGTCCAACATGGTGGGGAAAACCTTGGAGTTCCACCTCAAGAAGTTCCAGCACGGCATCAACGTCGAAGGCGACGAATTAACTCCGCCGTCTGCTTTTCTTCCTCTGAACGTAAAAGTGGAGTTCAGCAAGGAGCTCCGGCGGAAGATGCCCGTGCTTGACGACCTTGGTGTCGTCGAGAGAAGGTCGACCTCCGGGGTAGCGATCCCCGGAGTGCCCAAGGATGGTTCCGACCCTGCTCATAAGCCAAGGGAAGAAGTTGTCGACAAGGGTAAGGAGCTGGCGGAAGAACCTGTGAGCCAGAAGAGGAAGCTGCAGTATGCCGACGGAAGGTCCGTCAGTCCCGCTACTTCTGCTTCGGCTCCTTCTCTCCGGAGGGGAAGGTCCTCTACAATTGCGGCGACTGTTCCCGTAGTGGGATCCTCCCGGAACGCGACTGTTGCCGCAGTGGGGTCCTCCCGGAGCTCGACTTTCCTGCAGTGGGGTCCTCCCAGGGTGTTAGCTCCGGGCAAGCGACTCCAGCACCTGGGCCGGTGGAGGCCTCCAGGTCCGGGGTTCTTCCCGATCGAGGAGGGCTCCGACTCGGGAAACATCCGTGGCTGCGACGAGTTCCGGGGGGCCTTCCGGAGCTTCCACAGCGGCTATGACCAGCCCAGAACGCCCGGGAAAAAGGTTCCGCGCAAGCTGGTGCGGAAGCCTCCCAAGGTAATTTTTAATCTCTACCTCCGACAATTGTTTTAATTGTAGCAACTGTTTTTTAATTTTCTTCGTTCATCATCTGCAGCGTCCCCAAGAAGGGGAGTGAGGCTCCACCCTCAGCCACAGTGTCTGAGGCCGTGAGGGTAGGAGCTTCTGCTCCTGTCCTGGTGCCGCCCCAAGTGGTGTCTGAAGCTGCGACAGCTTCGGCGCCGACTTTCATGGTCATGGACCTCGACTCATCCCCAGAAGTTCCCGTGGTAGCGCTGGACCACGGGAGTGAAGATGCGCTAGCGGCACCTGTTCCGTAGGTTGAAGCTCCGGGTCCTGGTGCTGAGATGATGGAAGCTCCGGCCGTTGAGTCGGAGGAAGCAGTGATCCCGGCCTCTGAGCCGGAAATTGTCGAAGCTCCAGCGGTTGAGCCGGAGGTGATTGAAGCCCCGACGTGCGCGCCGGAAGCTGAGGTAGTTCCAGCAGTTGGGCCGGCTACTTCCGAAGCACCGGCCGCTGAACCGGTTATTGTTGGAGCTCTGGCCACAAGGCCGGTCGACGTTGAAAATCTTCCGGCTTCTGAGCCGGTTGTTGAAGAGGTGACGGAGCTCGAGCTCCCATCGGAAGAGGTGCCCAGGCCGGAGCCAGCAGCAGCTCCTGCTCCGGAAGTGACGACGTCGGAGGTACCTGCGGCCGAGCCGGAGTGCCCAAGCGAAGTCGCTGGCCCCATGCCTGAGGGGGTGAACGAAGACCCGACGGCGGGGCCTTCTTCGATGGCGACTGAGGCTATCCCGGAGGACGGCTCTAATGCCATGGAGACTCAGGGGACCACTCTTGTGGAGTGGGACCCAATTTTTGTATCTGAAGACCCGCTGGAACCAGCAGAGGAGACCCCAGCAGGTCCGGAACCCATCCCGTTGTCACTGTCTATTGACAATGCATGTTCCAGTCTGCGTCAGGTCCAACTGGCCTTCTTCCATGACAGCAAGGCTCTTGAAGAGGAGCGCCAAACCCTTAGGCGGTGGCGTAACCGGCTCTACTTCGAAACCAAGCTGGCGCAGTCGAGGCTAGCGGATGACAAAGAATGGATCAAGAGGGAGAAGATCCGCCTGGAGTACTGGGGCAAGTTACTGGATGACAGGGAGAGTATGACTCGTGCCCTCGACGCTCAATCTCGGGAGATCTACGATCAGGCCAAAGCAGCCAATAATGCGGCCGATGCACGCCACGAACAGCTTGAGGACATTAACACTGCACTCATCAAGCGCCGAGAGGCACTTGAAGAGAGGGAGAAACGGCTCGAAGATGAAGAGCAGAAACTCCTAGAGCTGCGGGATGACGTCCTGAGGAGGGAGGAGGAGCTCGCCGAGAAGGTGGCTCTGGCTGACAAGGGTCTCGAGGAGCGCACCAAGAAATTGGAAGAGCGCTGCCAAAAGGAAGAGGAGAAGGTATGGGTGCGAGGGGAGGAACTCTATGAACAAGAGTGTGCCCTTACTGCCAGAGAGAAGAAAGTGAGGGGTAGAGAGAAGGACCTGGTTGACCGCCGGAACAAGATCCACCTCTGGGAGGAGGAGCTCGGAAAACTCGAAAGGCGGGTTGCTAAAAAGATTCAGCAAAACACCAAAGAAGTTGAGCGCCTCGCCCGTGAGAATTTCGAACTAATGGCGGCCAGGAGATCCCTAGAAGAAATGAAGGGCTTGAGGACTGCAGACTCCCTACAGATTTGGGAGTTCCTGGGCAAGGCCAACGACGCGCTGACACAGATGGGTTTCAGCCCCGTGCGCCCGGATGATCCGGAGCCGGAGCCAGACCTAGCGCTGCAGGCGTTGAGCGCAGCAGGTAGCAAGCTCTCGAAGGTGGGCGATGTCATCGCGGACCAACTGGAGGTTGAGGGGCAATCCCTGGCGAAGAACTTCGCAGAGTATGTGCTGACGTGCTACCCCAGCCGGAACTCCCAATTTCCTCTGGACCCGGTGCTTGAAGGCCTCGTCGAAGGAGAAGGCGAAGCTACCCGAGCCAACGTATCGAAGGTTGCCCAAAAGGTCGCCCAATTCTTCCATAGGGTCTAGGACCATCTCTATAGTTCTCACTTGTATTTTCTCTTCTTCTCCCTCAATTTTGTAACCCCTTGTCTCCAGATGTAATTCCTTGTCTCCAGATGAATGAAATCCCCAAATTTTTTGTGAATTTCACTTTTTGTCTTCATTGTCTTCACTTGGCCCCTGGTAGATGTACACAATTGGATTGTGAACATGTACCAAGAGGATATTGCATTTTGTTGAAGACTCATTTGCTTCGAATTTGTAGAATTTAGGTTCGAAGTCTTCGATAGTGAAGGCCCCCTGAGGTTGTCGGAGCTTAGAAGCTTCGGCATTGTCTATCGCTGAAGCTTAGTAGCTCCGGCAATAGTCTCTATCAACGCGTAGGGCATCGATAGTTAGTCCTCCGGGGTGTCGGAGCTTTGTTAGCTCTGGCTTTTCTCCATCAACGTGTATTTTATTTTTCCTGCACACTGAAGTCAAGAAAAATAGTAAAATTTGTTTCTTGTCTATAACTTCATCGCGGCTTACGAATCCCAAGAAGATTTT
The DNA here is from genome assembly GCA_036927565.1 of Tuctoria greenei. Taxonomy (NCBI): domain Eukaryota; kingdom Viridiplantae; phylum Streptophyta; class Magnoliopsida; order Poales; family Poaceae; genus Tuctoria; species Tuctoria greenei. The sequence continues at coordinate 46,622,653 of JAYESD010000012.1, forward strand.
AAGTCAAACGCGATTGTAAATACAATCGAATGCGTTGTTTTTTTTCTAGATCCAACTATACACGGACCCGCCTTACTTCGGCCTGCCGGGGTGTAGGTAGAGTGGCGTACTTAGGGTGCTTGACCAGGCTAAGTCGATAGCACACTCCAGCCCTAGGTTGGCCTGGCGGCTTTCAAGCGAGCTGGCCGTGAACAATATTTGAATCCAAAAGAATTGACAATACAACTGGAATCGTATATAAACCGGTTGAACTAAAATTTCTTAAGAACAGCACGTCTTCGTTATAGACAAGAAAGAGAAAAATAAAAAATATTGAGCCTGTACAAAATAAATGCACGTGGAGTCTGTTTCACATAAAGATGTCTTTCATTATAGGTCCGGGGTACAGGGAAACAAGTACACTCTTAGGGTACGGAACCAGGCTAAGCGTGTTTCATTTCTCGTTTGACCCAAGGTAGTTAGCCACACTTTTAGTCCAGAGACTGTGACATGTGTTGCATGAACTTTGCGGACCTTTCGGGAAAGGTCCGGCTACTCTCCCTGAGGAACTACCCGACTCTGTACAATGACTCTATAACATACATCTCAAGTTACTCAAGACTCACCTCCATGGTATTAAGTGTAGAACTTACGGAGGTGCTCGATGTTCCAAGGATTTGGGAGAGGTGTCCCATCCTCGGTAGCCAAGCGAACGCTTCCGAGATGGGATACTTTAATCACTCGGAAGGGTCCCTCCCAGCCGGGGGAAAGTTTGTTTAACCCTTCTCTGGATTGTATTCTCCGTAGCACCAGGTCGCCTTCCTTGAGCTGTCGGTTGTGTACATGCCGCTGATGATAACGCCGTAGGGCTTGGCACCTTCCCTCCTCAAGGAGGTCTAGGTCTTCACGCCGGAGCTGGTCCTGCGCGGCTTCGTTGAAGGTCCGGACCCGGAGTAAACCCAAGGTGATTTCCGGAGGAAGGATTGCTTCAGCTCCGTACACCAGAAAGAAGGGTGTCTCTTCAGTTGACCAGTTTTGAGATGTCCTGTTGGCCCATAGAGTGGGCAGAAGCTCTTCGATCCAGTTGGCTCCATGTTTTTTCAAGCACTCATAGGTCCGCGTCTTGAGTCCTTTAAGGATTTCAGCATTTGCTCTCTCGGCTTGGCCATTGCTAGCTGGGTGAGCTACGGAAGCGTAGCAAACTTGTATGCTGAGGTCTTCGCAATATCCTTGGAATGCAGAGCTTGTGAATTGGGTCCCATTATCAGTGATGATTTTGTTTGGAACTCCAAATCTGCATACAATGGACTGCAAAAAGTTGATAGCGGATTGCTTGTTGATTGTCACAACTGGAGTTGCTTCCGGCCACTTAGTGAACTTATCAATGGCGACGTACAGGAACTTGTAACCTCCGACAGCTCTTGGGAAAGGTCCCAAGATGTCCATCCCCCACACAGCGAAGGACCATGTAGGAGGTATCATTTGTAAGGGCTGAGCTGGTGTGTGAATTTGCTTTGCATGAAATTGGCATGCTTCACATTTCTTCACCAGCTCGGTTGCATCCTGGAGTGTTGTAGGCCAGTAGAAGCCATGTTGAAAGGCTTTACCAACCAGCGTGCGGGAAGACGCGTGGTTCCCACACTCACCTCCATGGATTTCTGCAAGGAGTTCGCAGCCTTCTTCCGTTATGATACACCGCATTAGGATGCCATTGGCACCGCGCCGGTAGAGATCCCCTTCTACCAGCGTGTATCTTTTAACCAATCTGACTACTCGGTCAGCGGATGCATCATCGTCGGGAAGGATGTTGTCTTTCAAGTAGCTCTGGATCTCCGAGATCCATGCATCGGAACTAGCTTGAGCTTTTGAGTCTTGCGTGCTGGGTTGCTAGGAGCTTCCGGCAGCACCTACGACCCTTGATGGCTGCCATGGTAACAGGGCCATCGGGACTGTCAGATTCGTTATGCTGATCTCGGCCCCTTCACTCTGTTCTGCAGGCTGAGCTGTTGGCTTTGACAACCTCCGAACAAAGAGTCCGTCAGGAGCCGGAGCTCCGGTTGACGCCTTCATCGAGAGTTCATCAGCTTCAGCGTTATGGGCACGCTAAACATGGTGGAGATCTAGTACTTCAAAGTCCTTCTGAAGCCTTTGGACCTCAAGGAGGTAAGCAGCTAGTTGGAGATTATTGCAGGAGCATTCACCCTTCACCTGCTTAATGATGAGCTGTGAATCTCCCTTGACCAGCAATTGCTTGTCACCATATGACAGTGCCACCTTTAGTCCGTAGATGAGTGCTTCATACTCTGCAATGTTATTGGTTGCCTTGAAGTCAAGGTGTACCATGTATTTCACCTTCTCCCCAGTTGGTGCAAGGAGAAGGATTCCAGCTCCGGCCCCCTGTTTCTGCATGGAGCCATCGAAGTAGAGGGTCCAGTGAGGCTCGGTGAAGGATGGAACTTGATGCTCCGTCTTCTGCTCACTGGGACCCCCAGGGTTTGATGGAGAGGGAGTCCATTCTGCCACAAAATCTGCCAATGCTTGACTCTTGACTGCTTGTCTTGAAATAAATTCAAGATCAAATTCAGCCAATTCCGCTGCCCACTTTGCAATATTCCCAGTTGAATTGGGATTATGCAAGATTGCTCGAAGTGGGTAGGAGGTCACCACTGAGACTTTGTGAGCTTGGAAGTAATGGCGAAGCTTTCTGGTGGCAATAAGGACTGCATAGAGCAGCTTATGCACCTATAGGTATCGAGTCTTGGCATCATGTAATACTTCACTAATGAAGTACACCAGGCGCTGAATGGTTTGGACCCTCTCGGAGGGGTCCGGAGCTTCCTCTTCACTGAACCGGATCCTCTCGGAAGAATCCGGGTTTTCTTCAGGGACCCCCAGGTTCTGGCTGGAGGAACCCGGAGCTTCTTCAGAAGTGACCTGGATCCTCCCGGAGGGGTCTGGGTCTCCTGAAGTGACTACTTGTGGATTCGAATCTGGGAGCTGGGACCCAGACTCGCTTTCAGGAACCTCCGGACCCTCCCGAAGGGGTCTGGATTCTTGAGTATGAGGTAGTTCTGGTCTCTCTGCAAACAGAACCATACTGACGACTTCGTCAGTAGCTGAAATATAAAGCAACAAAGGCTCACCAGGGTTCGGAGCTACCAGAATTGGTAGGGTGGTGAGGAACTGTTTCAGCTCCTGGAATGCCTTCTCTGCTTCTTCGGACCATTGGAATGGTCCGGACTTCCTCAATAACTTGAAGAAGGGGAGTTCCCGTTCCGCCAGTCTTGAGATGAACCGGCTGAGGGCTGCTAGACATCCAGTTAACTTTTGGACGTCTTTGATGCGGGTTGGTGGCCGCATGTCTTCAATGGCCTTAATCTTCGCTGGATTAGCTTCTATGCCCCGGTGACTTACCAGGAAACCAAGAAGTTTTCCGGAGCTAACCCCGAAACACACTTGTCTGGGTTTAGCTTTGTGCGGGTGGCCCGCAGCTTGTCGAAGACAGCCTGCAAGGTGTCAAGGAGTGACTCCTTGTTCCTGACCTTGACCACGATGTCATCGACGTACAATTCCACTATATCTCTAATGAGTTCTTCAAAAGTTTTGTACATAGCTCGTACAAAAGTTGAAGCTGCATTCTTGAGACCAAAGGGCATGGCTGTGTAACAATACAATCCATCTACTGTGATGAATGAAGTATGCTCTTCATCTTCCCTAGACATCCTGATTTGATGATATCCGGAATATGCATCTAGGAAACACAGTAATTCACACCCGGAGGTGGAATCCACTATCTGATCTATTCTAGGTAGTGGGAATGGATCTTTTGGACATGCCTTATTTAGTGTGGTGTAGTCGATGCACATCCGAAGCTTCCCGCCGGCCTTGGGCAAATGACTGGGTTTGCCAGCCATTTTGGATGGAAGACTTCTCGGATGAATCCGGCTTCGAGTAACTTCTTAACTTCTTGTTGGATGAAGTTCTGTCGCTCTACGGATTGCTTCCAAGGCTTCTGATGCACAGGCCGGGCATCAGGGTAGATCTTCAGATTGTGCTCAATCACTTCCCTGGGGATCCCAGGCATTTGTGACGGTTGCCAGGCAAACACGTCGACGTTAGCCCGGAGGAAAGTGATGAGCGCGAGTTCCTATTTGTCGTTCAATCCCCCCGATATACGGGTGGTTTGAGCGGCATCGGAACCAATTTGGACAACTTTGACGAGAATGTCGGTGTCGCCGCTTGGCTGCACTCGAGGTGCAGAAGTCGAGCCTCGTTGACGAATGCTCGGGGGTTTCAGAGCTTGCTCCTGCCTGGAGTCCTCCTCTTGCGCCGTGGTGAGTGCATGGAGTTCTTCCAGTGCAGTTACTCCGGCAGTGCGATCTCCGCGGATCCGGAGAACGCCTACTAGTGTTGGCATTTTTAACACCAGATAACCATAATGAGCGGCTGCCATGAATTTGTACAGGGCAGGCCTTCCCAAGATGGCATTGAAGGGCAAGTTGATCTGAGCGACGTCAAAGAGAAACTTCTCGGTGCGGTACTTCTCCCGTGTCCCGAAGGTAACGGGGAGAGTAATAGCTCCGAGTGGGGTAATGGCCCCCTGACCTACTCCGGAGAAAGGTCGAGAGGGGTGGAGATCCGAAGGTCGAAGATCGAGCTTAGTGAAAGCTTCGAAGCTAATGAGGTTTAGCCCCGAACCTCCGTCTACCATGACGTGGTGGAGCTGGATGTTGTTGATGGTAGGGGATACCATCAAGGGTAACTGTCCTGCTCCAACCATGCTCCGAGGACAATCCGAAGCATCAAAAGGGATGGCTGTGTCCATCCACTTCCGATGAGGTTCCGGCCTGACTGTAGGAGCTACAGCGGCCATATCTCGACGCATAGTCTTGATGACACGGCGGGAGGTGATGTCCCATGATCCACCAAAAATGGTGTTCATGGTCTTCCGACGCTCGTTATCAGAGACGTCAGAATCATCGTCGACGGAGGTGTAGACGGCCTTCATGACCTTTTTGGGATCCTTAAACCCTAACTCCTCTCCGGCCGGAGCTTCGTCGACTTTTTGCTTCCCTTCCCTCTGTCGAAAAGGAGATTCTTCTTGGTGCTTGTTGTAGCGCTCAGCAAGGTTTTGGACCACCCGGCAGTCTTCCAAACTGTGGCTGCCCATTTTATGAATGGGACACCACACTTTGGGTTTGCCACCGTCTTCAGAAGACGGTCGAGGTCGCTTCTCGGGGCGTGGCCCCCGGCCAACTGGAGTTGCAGCAGCTGCAACGTTGGTTGTGCCGGCCAACGGCTTCTTCTTGCCGTTGGTCTTCTTTTTCTTCTTGCCACCCCCGGAGGTAGCGGATTCTTCTTTGGAGGATTTCTTGTGACCCTCCAAGGTGGGTTTGGAGTGCATCTCACAGCCCTCCGCAACTCTGGCACATTTGTCAGCCAAGCTGAAGAGTTCCGTGACACTGGTGATCTCCTTGATTGCCAGTTTCTCCAACATCTTATTGTCCCGTACACCCTGTCTGAATGCCACAATGACAGAGGCGCTAGAGATAGAAGGGATAGTGTTTCGTACCTGAGAGAACCTCTGGATGAATGATCGCAGGGATTCTCCCCCTTTTTGCACGACCGCAAAAAGGTCTAGTTCAGTGCCTGGTCGGGTGTATGAACTCCCGAAGTTGGCAGTGAACTGTCGGCACAGCTCCTCCCAACTGTTGATAGAGATGGGTGGAAGGATCATAAACTAGGACCTGGCGGTCCCAGTTAAGGCCACTGGAAAATAATTGGCCATCACGGCCTCGTTTCCTCCAGCTGCCAAGATTGCAGTGGAGTAGATCTGAAGAAATTCAGCGGGATTGACAGTCCTATCAAAATTTTCCAACAGGTGAGGCCGGAACTTCTGTGGCCACCTAACCATGCGCAGGTGCATGGCCAGGGCTGAACAGCCTCCTCCCACTCTTTCAGGAGCAGAAAGGTCCTGAGCTTCCCGTCTTTCACGGGCATGCTCAATATGGACTCGGCCGTCCTGCTGGCGGTATCGGCGATCAAGCTCCGCCCGGAGGTCATGAGTCGAAAGCCTGGATACCATGTGAGTGCGTCGTGCTCCGGAGGGCAATGATGTCACTTGTTGTGATGCAACACGTCTCCGGCTATTGGAAACGTGCGAACCAAGTCTTCCAGACAAAGTCCGCCACTGCGATGGGGCTCTTCCTGAACGAGGAGGACCCTGGTTGCTGAGGCGTTCGGCTGCTGCTGCAACCAAATGCTCCACACCGGCCCTCCACTGCTCCAGTGCATCCCGGGATGCATCCGGAGGTGGTGGGCATTGGAGAAGAGCACGCGCTGCATGGAGCGCGTGTTTCGGGTTGTCATGATTTGCTGACGCAGTAATTGACGCCGGCGCACCATCACGTTGCCTAGCACGATTTGCTGGAAGAGACGGTGGTGGTGGAAGTGTGACTCCTGCTGGTGCTGAGGCTCCTGCTTGTGGCTGCCTATTGGAGGGATTGCCCCCAACAGCCTGAGCAGCAGGCTGACCATTGGATGATCCAACAGCTGAGTTCACCATTCTCAAAATCTCAGGCACCCCCTTACTTGGCGCGCCAACTGTCGGTGGTTTGGAACCGGCAGATCTCCCTACACTGCTAAAGTGATAGGGGAGTTCGATGTTCGGTGTGGGCGTGCGGAGATTCAAGAAGGTGAGTAGGAATTGACACAGGAGACACAAGAGTTTACGTGGTTCGGGCCACCTGAGCGTAATGCCCTACTCCACGGAGGTGTTGGTGTTGTATTAACTGTATGAGCTTGTGTTGAGCGTCTATGGCGTGTGTCTCTCCCCCCTGAACGTGTCGTCGGCCTGTCCTTTTATAGTACAAGGGCAGGCCGTTACATGTTATCCTGGCCCGACATGTGGCCCCGGCGGTTACTAGTATTGACACTTATTTAACACATTTAATTGCTCTTAATGACCCTGTAATGGGCTTTGATAGCACCATTACTGCTGTTAAGATTGTCCATTTAAGTGTCATTAATATGGCATTAATAACATTTAATCGGGTCTTGATGTCCTTGATTCCCCTTTGAAGATCCGGAGCCGTTGCGAGGTCTTCCGGAGGTTAGGGGCTGAAGATCCGACGATTGGACACGTGGCAGCTCTGGAGCATACTGTGGGAAACAGGTAGCTCCGGAGCTACCTGACACGTGTCAGGTCCGGAGCTTCTCTCGTTCTGAGGTTAAGTCCGGAGGTGCCATTTCGGTACATGGCCCGGAGCTTCCCCCTTGTGGGTGGTAACTCCGGTTTGGTAGTACACGTGGCGACCCCGGGATTAACCATGTTGGAGAAGCAGGTCCGGTTGTGTCTGACATGTGGGCCTCCGATGGTCTTCAAATCAAGTATATGAATTTCCTTTGAGATCTTTGTAACCTCAAGGGGTGTACGGTTTCTAGGGTACCGACAGGGAGCATGCGAAACACATATGCCCGAGCATGTATAAGCCGGTTCGTGCGGGATTCTTCACTGTACAGACGTAGTACATCCATGTAACTTGAGACATGACTTTGCTCAAGGGCGACTCACACTAGAGTCATATGCATTTACTTTCAAATATATATCTGTGTATTGTGACTACCTGTCGTGTTTCCCCGAACCACCCTTGAGGTGTGCAGGTGTGACAGGGGATTGTTTGTCTTCTGCAGCTACACTGACTACAGTAGCGACCCGTGTAGAACACGTTTGTGAGTGAACGATACTAGGGCCACCTATAGACGTATCTGGATATACCGGTTAGAATTTTCTTTGGTAAGGCACGTAGTACCGTCAGTATCAAATTTGATACATGACCATCCCCAATGACAAAATGGCTGCATTACGTTTTGGAAACTCCGACTATCTGATACTGGTAGGCTTGGACTCCGCAAAATGGGTTTCGACTCGACAAAGGGGTTAGAACCAAGATTCTTAACTTCTGGCAGAAGATTGCTCAGCTTTGCTGGATTATGATCTTGGTTAGTTATTAATTACCATAGGTGTATGCAATATGGATGGAAAGCTCTTGAAGACCTCTACAACTTTTCTGTTGACCATCAAGGCAGAAAAGCTTGATAATCTGTTGAGATTTGGAGTATATTTATACTGCTCCAGATGACCATACCACTGTACCAGTCTCTATATTTGGGCAATAACTCACTGTAGAAAAATCTTCTGCCTTGTTGTCATACATATATGGAACGGGTAGAAGGAGATCTACATATTTGTTGTTCAAAGTTTTTCCTGATTCAAATTTGAGTCAAATAAAATTTTTAGTTCAAAACAGTGAACTGTAGGACTGCTGGTGAAAACCAGTCAGTTCATCTGTTAAGTTTGGATAGTTATAGCTTTTAATCCAGAATAGTGACATGGTCACATATATACATTTCTGGAAATTTTAGGAAGTCCTCTATCAACTTTATACTGCACTCATGACCTGAATCTTGGTGTAACTGTGTTTAATTCCTATTGTCGCAAACTTGGTTCTGGCAGACCAGAACTTAAAAAGTTTGCGCGCATAGTTTTGAATTTGCGCACTATACCTGTATAACAAAATTTTCAATGCTGAACTCTTTTACTTCTGGATTTTTAACTTGATTTTATAAAATGTTTATTTTGTCATTACCTCAATATATTGTTATGATATACCTGTAGGAAATGTGGAAATAACCACATATACAGGGGAGGTTCTGTCAAAATTTCCAGAAAATTTGGGTCAACATTAAACCTGTATAGATTCTACTTCCTAGCTCACCTGGATCTGTATGAGTACAATATGGAAAGTTTGTAAAGTGTACTACAACTTTTGTATTCAGCCCAACGTCTGGTTCTGATATTTCCTGTATGAAAATTTTGAATTTTTACAGGAGGGTCAGATGGAACAGACTGTGATTACTACTCCAGCTTTAATTTTTTCTTGAACTTTTGGAAGATGGAAACCTTTTCATTGTTCAAGTATCATTTCCACTGATGTCAGATTTGATGGTACACTTAGAAAATGGATGGGTATTTGCGACGTGTGCCCTTCGAAGAGGTTTTCCGGAGTTGTTGATAGCCCCTGCTTCAACAGTTCAGGTATCGCGACATACCGAGCTATTTGGGCAGGGAATTCGATGACGGAGGTGTGACAAGATGCACCATCTATGTCGATGTGCCCACTGGTCCGCCATATATTGGATGGGATCCTTTCTCCATGCAGGTGAAAGGGACTCAGTTGGAAGACACGTGGTGTTTTGCCGCGAGTGTTGCTATTGCGAGGTTTTGCAAGCTTCATTATCATAATATGGTGCTCACCCCGTTCGTGCTCTTTTTTAGTCGACGATAGAGCTGGTGATGAGTGGGCAAGTCGAATGGGTGCAGCTTATGGCATTCACAAAGAGGTACCCAAGATAACCTTGGCGTTATATGCAACATCATCGTGTCAAGTGAGCTTTACACAGCATGCCAGCATTGAAGGGTTGATGGGTGGTGTGAAGCAAGCTATAATTCTAGGAGATCACTTTGAGTGGGCCAATGACTCACTTAGTCCCATGATTGCTCCTCTCAACACTACAGGAAACGCCAACAATTATGTCGTGCAACGCAACTTACGTGGGCCAACCGACGTAATTAAGTTACTTACGTCGGTGCCTGGAAACCGACGTAAGTTAAATAAATTACGTCGGCTTCTATCCCCTGGCCATCGTAAGTAAAAGAACCGACGTCAATTAATGGATACTTACGTCGGCCACGGCCCGTAGCCGACGTATTTAGTACCCGACGTAAGATAACATTTACTTGCGTCGGTCTTGACGTCGGCCGACGTAAGTAACCATCGCCGACGTAAGTTGTTGATTTAACCTAACCGCGCGAGCTGCCACCTTCTCATTTTTCCGGCGCTGCTTCGATAGCTTTCCGCCGAATGCCTTCTTTCCATCGCCGCCGCCGATCGACGCCCCGCCGCCTGCCTGCCGTCGCCGCCCTGCCGCCGGCCCGCTGCCCCGCCGTCGCCGCCCCGCCGCCGCCCTGCTCCCGCCCCCAGCCCCACCCCCGCGCCGCCGCCCCGACCCCGAGGCGCGTCGCCACCCCGCAGCCGTCCCGCCGTCGCCGCCCCTGCGCCCCAGCCGTCGCCGCCCCCGGTCCGCCGCACCCTCGCCGTCGCCGCCCCCGTCCGCTGCGCACCCGATCGGCGCCTCCGGCACACCATAGCAAGGTCATCAGCTCGAGTTTTTTTTTTTCATTTTAAAATTCATATACACTGTGTGAATAATGTGTTTAGGGAATTATTCCTACAAATTATATGTGTTTAGGGAATTATTCCTACAAATTATATAGATACACAATAGGGAATCATGCATGGTTTAGGGTTTAGGGTTAAAATGTATACACAGTGCGAATAATGTTTACTATGCTTATGTTAGAACTAAATCGATAAATTGATGAATTACAAATGATGAATTTTTATGCTTATTTGTTATGCTTAGAATTATGGTTAGAATTGAATTGCTTATGTTTAGGTTTAATTAAATTGAATTGAATTGCTTATGATAGAATTGAGTTGATAAATTGATGAATTAAAATGGATAATTGTTATGTTCAGGTTTATTTGAATTGCTTAGTTTTTTGAATTATGGTTATAATTTTAATTTTGATTGCTTGAGTGTTTAAGTACTATATATACATAAATGGGCTTCGGACCGGCTTGACAAGGCCCGACAAGGCCCGTTTAGTGGTAAGGTAAAGTATGCGTGTAGACGGGCACGAGGGCTAACGACGGCGGTGAGGATGGCAAGCACCCGCGCATGGATGCTGTACCCCGGCGACGGCGGGTCCAAACTGGACATAACGATGAGCTAACACTAAAGTTGTCTTAAGTTAACGGTGGGCTTCGATGGGGCATAACTTACCCTCTAAGACCAACTGGATGTGGAGCGTAATACCCTGCTCCACATGGATGTGGAATTGTCATCTAAGACCAACATTCCTCTCAGTCTTTCACTAGTTCTTTCCTCTCTCTTAAATGACCTCAAAATGAAAATGAGCAACGTAACCTATAGCAATATATTACCCATTTCAGATCGGCACATCTCACATGCCATTGGCATGTGATACGTGCAGGTTCGAAATGGTCCCTGTTTGGACAGCCTCGGAGTGACCGAGGGGGCGTGGCTTGTGACGAGACGCGGGTCCGGATTTTGACGATATTTCTGTGGCGTAACCCTGTTGTTCTCTGCTGCACCATTTTTGGGCGTGCAGTGGAGAACAGCGGGGTTATGCTGCCGAAATTTTGTTCGAATCCGGATCACGCGTCTCATCATGAGCACGCTCCGCTCGGTCACTCTTGGGTGGGTTTAGGATCTATCTGCCTAGGTTGTATGGCCGTGACATAACATAACAATACATTAACGACAATTTGTTTCGCGTTAAGCTGCAGAGTCAAACATGGGCGAAGATCGTAGTTTGATGTACACTGGTTGGAAGAGCAGAACTGGTGGTCACTCAGATAAGTGGTACGCCAAGACAGAAGCTTTTGTGGAACGAGCTTTTTCGTCGTCAAATAGCGATAAGGCGCGGTGCCCATGTACAAAATGACGAAATGGAACGTTTTTGGACAAGGTTGAACTTACGTTGCACTTGTGTCGAAACGGTTACGTGTCACATTATGAGTTGTGGAACTTCCACAACGAGACAACTTCTCAAGCTGTACAATAAGTGGAAGCGGACAATGATGATGCTTAAGAGGTTGATATGATGGATGAGACGCTGGAAGCTATACGACAAGAGCTTACAGAAGATACTCAAACAGCAGAGGTTAAAGAGTTCTTCAAACGTCTCAAAGATTCATAAGAGGCTCTGCATGAACACACTAAAATGTCAATCCTCAATTTCGTGACTAGAATTATGGCAATTTAGTCTAAGTTCTTCTTTTCTAACAGTTGTTACAACATGCTCATCGATTTGTTCAAAGATGCCCTTCCACAACCCAACAAAGTTCCTAAGGATATGTACAACTCGAAGAAAATTCTTTCCGGTCTTGGTATGAAGCACAAAAAGATTGATGTGTGTCCAGACAACTACATGCTTTTCTGGAGAGAGCATGCCAATGAGAACAAATGTTTGAAATGTGGTCAACCGAGGTTTGTCGAAGTTGTTAATAACGATTGTAATACTGTGACGATGGAAGTCCCACGTAAGCAGCTTCGTTACTTACCTCTGACACCGAGGTTGAAGCGGTTGTTCCTTTCAAAAAAACGGTCAGACACATGAGATGGCACAAAGAAGGTGAGCGTGAGAACAATGGAGTCATGACGCACCCGTCTGATGGTGAGGCATGGAAGGCGCTGGACCGGTTCGACCCAGAATTCGCTCGTGAAGCGAGAAATGTTCGCATCGGGTTGGCGACAGATGGGTTCACGTCGTTCAGCACAAACGCCGCACCATACTCCTATTGGCCCGTCTTTGTCATCCCGTACAATCTTCCACCGGCTTTTTGCATGAAGAATGAGTTTATGTTTCTTAGCCTCATTGTACCTGGGCCAGATCATCCTGGGTCATGTCTCAATGTGATGTTGAAACTGTTGATCGAAGAGTTGAAAATGTTGTGGATAGGAGTCGAAGCGTATGACTGTTACAAGAAACAAAAGTTCAACCTCCGAGCTGCTTATTTGTGGTCCGTTCATGATTTTCCGGCATACGACATGTTTTCTGGATGGAGCACTCATGGTCGGTTGACGTGTCCGATACGTGCCTCGGATACCGATTGCTTTCGACTTACCCATGGATGCAAGATATCTTACTTCGATTGTCATAGACGTTGGCTGCCTCCGAATCACTTGTTTAGAGAACAGAGGAATGTCTTCAGAAAGAACACCGTTGTCACTAAAGGACCACCGAAACGTCTTAACCGGTCAGAAATATCTTATATGTTGGACAAATTGGTGCTACATGAAGGTCGTCCTAGATATTTCGAAGGTTACGGAGACAAACACAATTGGACTCACATATGTGGACTTTGGGAGTTACCGTATGTGAAGTCGTTGATTCTAAGGCACAATATTAATGTTATGCATCAAGTGCGTAACATGGCCGAATGTATCATAAGCACATGCATGGACATGAAGGGCAAAACAAAAGACAATTTAAAGGTTCGAAAGGATCTTGCCGAGCTTTGTAACCATCAAACTCTTGAGCTCTCCGAAAATGGTGGTAAACCATGCGCTCCTTTCTATCTTCGACCTAAAGAAAAAAAAAAGAAGTTCTCGAATGGTTGCAAAGGTTGAAACTCCCAGATGGTTATGCAGCTAGTCTGAGACGAGCCACAAATGTTAAAACGGGAAAGCTCATTGGATTGAGGAGTCATGATTATCACATAATCATGGAAAGACTTCTGCCTGTTATGTTTCGAGGCTATTTGGACGATGCAGTGTGGAATGTGTTAGCCGAGCTTAGCCACTTCTATAGGCAACTCTGTGCTAAAGAAATCACACCAGAGATGATGACTAAATTGGAAAAGGAGGTTCCGGTACTTTTGTGTAAGATGGAAAAAAAATTTCCTCTAGGATTTTTCAATCCAATGCAACATCTCTTAATTCATCTTCCATTTGAAGCGAAAGCGGGCGGTCCATTACAATTTAGGTGGACGTATCATATTGAAAGATCACTTAGATATCTGAAACCAATGGTTGGTAACAGGGCAAGGGTTGAAGGTTGCATCGCCGAAGCTTTTACTCTTAAGGAAGTAGGATACTTCTCAAGTGTTTACTTTGCAGAGGAAAACAATGTTAATACTTCGATAATGCGATACAATATAGATGAGCAACCTCCTTGTAGCGATCTCTCCATTTTTGCAACAAGAGGCACTACTGTTGGTAGTTACACCTCCTATGATGTTAGCGAAAAAGAAAGGCGTGCTGCATTCTTTTACATGTACGCTAATATGGAAGAAATGAATGAATATTTCAAGTAAGTGTTTCTCCTACACTTATGCTTTTCACCATCTTTTCCGACACATGTATTCTAAAAGGTTCTCTTTGTCGTGTAGTATGTTCGACAAGCAAAATTGGAGACATAGACATCAACCCACGAGCAAGCAAATAGAACATATTCGACCGGAAGGAATAAACGGGGGATCTAATTTTCTCTCCTGGTTTCGAGATCATGTAACATTTTCTCGATAACTAATCAATGTTAACAATGTTTTCTTATATCTTAAGAATGCTTACGTTTTCTAATAAATCCATATCTTGGACAGTGCCAAAAAGATGCCAACGTCCATGATGATTTGTGACAACTATCCCGTGGAGTGGTTAATGTTAGAAGCTATGGTCGATATGACGTCAACGGCTTTTGATTCCGTACAACTCAATTTGAATCTCTTCGTCCTCTCGCGGCAACATGTAACACCGGAGTTGTGATTAGGGCAATCGATTCGCAAGATCATGAAACGCAGTACTACGGGATTATTAAAAAAATCCTTCAATTCACTTTTGTCGCAAACAAGCCAATTCAAGCGGTATTCTTTGATTGCGAATGGTTTGATTCCATTCGTGGAATTCGAGTAAATGAATTTGGCATGGCCGAAGTAAAACACAAGGAACGGTTGAAAGGATTCGATTCATTAGTTCTAGCACACCAAGTAGAGAAAGTGTATTATCTACCTTATCCATGCAATAAATTCAAAGCTTGGTGGGTGGTACATAAGGTGAATACTCATGAGCGGTTATACGCTCCAGGAGATGATGATTACCATGACGAAGCTGAGGTTGATTGTGTCTACCAAGAGGCAAAGTTGCCAGACTCCTTCTCAGTCGAGCCTGGTGTAGGACTCGATAACTTAGTTGGAGACGCTGAAGATATCGAGGCTGGCACGGAAGCGGAAACAGAATCAGAATCGGAACTTGAAGATATCGATGACATAGTCGAACCTGCTATTTTGCGCAAACGAAAATGATATGTGGAAGAAGAAGATCGATGGGCTGGTTTAAGGAGTAGGGTGCATGATCATGATGTTTATGAATTTTGAAGTAACGTTTTATTCACTAAATTAACATTAATTTTGTATATTATCTTTGCATATTAATCATTTATTCCTTGCAACAGGATGTCATCAAAGGGGAAGGGGAAGGGGAAGGGGAAGCCAGTGAGAGGGTTTGAGCCGCCACGAGACCCTTGCTCAGGGACCTCGTTACCTTCGAGCCGATGTTCCCTCTTCCTGGCGCACGCTCCACCCTCAGCTGTCGTGTGCTTTCAGGGAACTGAGGTAAATTTTAGTTACCATAAAGTTATTTTTGAAATTGCAGTTGTTATTAATTATTTATTGTCAATCTTTTCCTTTTGTGCAGTCTGACTCAGAGACTTCTGAGTCAGAGTCAGAGTCAGAGGCTAGGGGCCCGCTACAGGAGCCCGACTCAGAGGCTAGGGGGCCACTACAGGAGCCCTCTAGTGCTAGCCTCCCTTCGGAGCCGGCTAGCGCTAGCCTCCCTGTGCAGCCGGCTACCACTAGCCTTCTTGGAGACTCTGGTGGTTCCGCAGAGCCTTCAGGGTCACAGGACACGGCAGCATCGCAGCAGAGGCGACGGACGAGGAGGACCCACTTTGCGGCTCCTCCTCCGGTTACTACTCAGTGGACCACGATCCGCCCTGTTGGAGACAGGTAAATACTCTATATAGTATATTAAATAATAGATGTTGTTTTTCTTTACTTAATAATTTAATATATTTTGTAGATGTTGGTATGACTTTTCGTTCACGGGGGCCGAGAAGCACCACAGGCAGGTTAACAGTGTTCTAGGACTACGCTCGTGAAGTTGCACTACCCTGGTGTGATTGACGGTTTTCCTGCCTTGTCGTGGGATGACTACGCTCGTGTCTCTCACCAGGTGCACGACACAGTTCAGGGAGCCGTGTGGCACGATTTTATGGTAAGTTTAACTGTTTCATTTTTTCAACTCGTTTGAATTGTTAATGCATATCACTTAAATATTTGTTTGCTTAAAGCTGAGGTACCATGTAGAGGAACCGGGCATGGAGGACCACGTGAGATGCATGTTCCATTACAACGTTCGGAAGCTCACGACGGCGGCGTTGTCGTACGCCCGGATTCAGGCTGTCAACGCGTACTACAAGCGGCACCCACAGGAGCGGGAGTAGGAGCAGCAAAGGGGTGTATTTAGGAAGGACTCGGACTCGTACTTGACAGAGGAGCAGTACGCGGAGGTAAGTATTTAATATTGTTAAATATTTACAATATCTACGTATGTTAACTGCGTTGATGAAAAATGAAATATGTGCATGTTAGTATTTCCTAGTTACAGGGTAATATCAAGGCGTACTTAGCTCTCTATCGGTACTGGGCTAGCGACGCTTTCATCAATAAGTCCACAAAGGCTAGAGAGTGTCACATGGGGTCCGAGGGCAAGCACAACTATGGCGGCGACGGCTACTTGCGTTTGGCTAAACGCATGGTAAGTACCTTTTCATTTTATTTATGTGTTCCTAATATATTATTTATGGTAAGTACTAACACGGCTGTACAGGAGCGAGAGATGGGTCATGAGCTGACCCTGACCCAGGTTTGGAAGAGAGGTCACAAGGGAAGTCACCCTTCTCAGCCAGTGCAGTGTAGTCAGGTCGCAGCCGACTGACTGGTAAGTTTTCGAAATTCATCAATTTCATTATAACTAATACTATTATTGACATGCTTACAAGATTTATTTGTTTTGTAGACAAAGTACGCGCAGGAGGTCGCGAAGATACACGATGCGGATTATGATTGGGAAAGCGCGTCGATCGACCTCCAAGCCACGTACCCAAGCGGAGGCGGGAAGGCCCACGGGCGGTTAGTTCTTCGTGTGTTTCATTTCTTTTTCAACTAATCTTCTTCTACTTAGTGTTTTCATTATTTTGCAGGTTTGCCATTTTTGATGGAGTTGTCGACTTGAGGTCAACGCGACCTTTGAGAGGCGCTTCATCGTCGCAGGATTCAACCGTTGGGACCAGTGGTCGTATCTCGCAGACCCAGCTAGAGCTCCAGGCCATGAAGGAGACGCTGACGCAAACCCAAGCAGAGTTGGAGAGGACGAGAGTGGGGGCAAGGGAGGAGCAGTAGAGGACGGCCTTAATGATGGCCCAGATGCAAGCAGCGGTGGCAGTAAGTAATTTAAAGTACCATAGTTAAATTTCACAACACTTCAGTAACAAATATCTTCTAATATTTTGGAATGGCAGGATCTTTCTCGACACAGTTGTCAGGATATCGAAATTCCTACGCTTCCGCCGCAGCAGACACCGAAGCAGGTAATATATGTCTATCCCTCTTTTTGTTTTCTGTACACCCTGTTATTGTGAGTTTTAGCCTTAGTGTCGAATAGAAACTTGTTAGAGGAGGACATCCATGTCGTCCCCGAAATGCAACTTCCACCGCTCCCATAACATAGATTTTCATTATGTTGAATGCATGATTCCATTTTGATCCACCACCAACTCAGGGTCAGCTCTAGGATTTTGAGGGCCCTAGGCCAACTCAGGGTGATAACAGTCTGCAGTTGTAATGAATTGAAGTATCTTATGTGCTGTTATTATTTGGCAAATAAGTTACTTGAATCACTTTAATTTAGCAAATGTGTTACTCACACTATTGACTATGATTCTTTTGCAGGGTTCGGGAACGAGCCGAGAAGATCCCAGAGGCAGTGGAGGGGCTAGCGTGTAGCCCGGAGGAAAATTTGTGTTGTTGTTGATGTTTTGGATATTATTTTATAACTGTTGTTGTGTATCTGGTGTTGTATAACTGTTGCTGTGATTTGTGTTCTCGCCATCGAGCGAGGTAGTCAGTTTCTGTTTTAAAAAAAAATTCGAAAACATAACTTACGTCGGCTATGGCCTGGGCGACATAAGTTATCCCAGTTTAACTTACGTCGGTCAGACCATACCGACGTAAATTAAACCACTTAACTTACGTCAGTTTGGAGCAATCGACGTAAGTTAGGGCACATAACTTACGTCGGCATGTTGTGGCCAACGTAAGTACTCCGGCCCAGCCCGCGGCCCATCCCACCACTTAACTTACGTCGGCTGCTACATACCGACGTAATAAAGTTACTTACGTCGGTGGCCGATGTAAGTTACCTTAATTACGTCCAAACCGCTACGTCGGCCAACCGCTGACGTAATTAAGGAAAAACAGACGTAATTAAGTTACTTACGTCGGTTTAGGCCTTAAATACGTCGGCTTTGGCCGACGTAATTGATCGATATTCCTGTAGTGCAATCGACATCTAAACATTAAGGAGAATCAGTGGCACCGAGCTATTCAAGATCTATTGGAAGCTCGCCAGGAAACACACTGCGCAGAAAGCACGTTGGAGCCGAGTCAACTTGAGGTGCGGCAGCTGGATGATCAGTTGAGTACGGTGACTCATGAACGGGATCAATCCAGGGAGGAGACTCAGGATTGGAAAGCCAGTTCCAAGGGTGCACGGAAGGAACTGGAACCCTTTAAGACGTTTCTTCTACAGGCTAATGTGAAATCATTAGTTGTCGTGACATCATCGATGGCAGGTGAGGCAGCAGCCCCTGCTCCAGCACCCGCACCTGTGGCACCAAATCCTGAGGACGAGGACGAATAAGATCGTGATATACTCGAGTACACCGAAGAGAACGTATGGGAGTAGGATGGGGCAACACTGCTGCCATCACGGGGCCACGTATAGTTAGTAGGTGCTCGTGTTTATTTTGTGGCCATGTTTGTGTCATATTAAAAATAGTAGTGGGTGTGTATAAGATGACAAGGTGTGTATGACACCTCATGGAGACCAAGTATAGTAGGGATGCACTTCCGTAGTGGGAGTTCGTCATTTTGGGGTACACTACTGTAAACTTTGTCATGAGATAATATATCTTGTATAAAGTTTGTACTTTATCAATATATGTGAATGTTATGCACTTATTTCCTTGCCAATATTCGCACTACTGTAACATGAAATGGATGAAGGAGAAGCAAACATTGTTGCTGATTTTCAAATCATGTGGATGCAGAATGGTGCGTACGCGTTCAACGCCCGAGATGGGAGGCTCGAGCCGTGGTCGTGAGGACGAATCTCCGACCCGAGAGCAAGCTGCGACACCGCAGCAAAAAGATCCACCACCACCACCTCCTGCACTTCCGAGGAGTCTCGCGGAGGTTCTCGCCGCAGTGCTCGGCTCGCGTGACTAGCAAACTGAGGTACTGTGGACCTTGGTTCAACATTCGCCCCGTCAAGGGGGGCGACTAGATGCGGCTCCACGATAGCGCTATCCGAGTTCATACTTAGACTTCATGTCAACGCACCCGCCGGTCTTCATGTAGGCTGATGAACCATTAGAGGCGGACAACTGGCTCCTCTCCATGGAAGGAAAGTTCGGTTTGTTGCGGATGACCGAACAGCAGAAGACCCTGTTCGCAGCACAACAGTTGTAGGGATCTGCTGGTACGTGGTGGGCGAATTATCTCGCCGCACGACCAGCAGTCTATGTCGTGAGCTGGAAGGAATTCCGGGAGGCATTCCGCGCCTATCACGTACCTCCCGAGATCATGAGGAGGAAACTTCAAGAGTTCTTGGAGTTGAAGCAATGAGGAAGGAGTGCTTATGAGTACTCCAAGACCTTCAACCACTTGGCCCAGTATGCTCGGGACCAAGTGAGTACTGAAGATAGGAAGTGTGAGTGCTTCTACCGTGGTTTGAACCCCAAGATGAAGGACAAGCTTGCCTTGTTCAACCGCGGCAGATTAAACAACATTGTTAACGCCGCGATCGTACAGGAGGACGCTACTAGGGAGCTGTCATCTGACAAGAAGAAGAGGAGTGCTCCACAAGGCAGCGGAGGTGGTGCTCCTCAGAAGATCCGAATGGTGTATCGATCACCATCCGGCCAGAGGTGGCAGCCGGCATCGCGACCACCGATGTTTCGTGGTCGCCAGTCCAACAACAACGGCTTTCGTCTGCAGCAGCAGCAGCAGGGGATGATTCCGCGTGCACCTCCACCTCCACCTCGTGCATCGAGATTCCATCCTTCGTTCCGTGCCGATCGTACGCCGTACACATGTGTAGGTTCGAAGAGAACGTGAAAGCTACCAGAGGGGGGTGAATGGTAGATTAAAAAATCTTACGCAGCGGAAACAATTAAATCCCAACACTTTCAGCAGAAAAATGATCAGTTAAAGAAATTGTGTGTGAGACTAATCTAAACATGTTTCACCGTGACAAAAGTGATAGATATCAGAGATAATCAAGTCATGAAGACGACAGAACAAGAATCACTCAAATCCGTTGAGAGAAACTCAAGTTACGATTGAAAGATCGAACAAAAATCAATCTGTCCTACCCGAGAAAAACAGCTCTGGAACACTGCCAAGAAACTCGTATAGATCAGAAACCACAAATCCAATGACCGTGAAATTCGACAGATGATAGATAATATAGTTGTGATGACAGCCCAAAAGGAATCACATCAATTGGATCTGTAAAACTCGAGTTATGATAAAACCACCGAAGCAAGGTAGTGCGAAGCAGAAACTCGAGGAGAAAGACTTGACAAAAACAAGTCAGACGAACAAGGCACAAAAGTTCCTTTAAACTATGATCTTTATTCAATAGAAAACAAGAGGAACAGCCCCAAAGTCGCCTACCATGACCTCTGGCCTCCCTTGCTTATATAACCAGCCCTTAGGCCAACCCAGTCTCAACTAAGACTCTAATCCAACTCAAATCATGAATCACAACTTTCCATAACTGCTTAGGACTCTTCTATACGCAGATAGAAGCAATCTTAAGACTTCCAAACACCTTAGGAATGTATCCCACATTCTTAAAACATCTCAAATTCATGACCCACACAAAATCCTATCATAACCAAAGCTAGTCGAACCTAGAGCCGGGGCTATCCAAAGCTAGTCGAACCTAGAGCCGGGGCTAACCAAAGCTAGTCGGACCTAGAGTCAAACCTTGATGATAAAGGTGTTTTGGTAGTATTCAGAACTTTTATCATCAAAGTCAATGTATTCAGCACAAGCCAATGTATTCAACACTAATAGGTCTCACAATGTCCCCCATGATGAATGCCTTGGCAACACCACTTAAAATTCGGACATTGGCTTATTCACATGAAAAGTTTTGAAAACAATTTCTCCCCAAATCAAATGAGATAGAAATAAATTTCTCCCCCCTTCTGAAAATCAAATGAGATAGAAATAAGTTTCTCCCCCTATACATATTTCTCCCCTTGAGAAGAATCATGCCAAAAACAATTTGTGAATATGTGCAATTTGTAATCAAATTCTCCCCCTTGCATACTTATCTTTAAAACTTCACACATTGTCTATTATATCTCCCCATTTGACAATGTATTCAGCAAGGTTCAAAAGAGAAAATTTAACTTTTATGAGCATATTATAACATATACATATAAAACAAAGCTCATCCAAGTCATACTATCAAGTAACTTACACTATCACATCAATAAAATACATAAAGTAGTGTAAGCCATGCTAGAGATCAAGAGTAATTTTCAATTTAAGCTAGTCATGATCTTACAAACTTAACTATTTCAAAACCTGAAAGCATGACACTTGTTGCTGCAATTTTATATTCCTTTAAGCACAATTTTTGATCATATGACATTTGCATGAGATTATATGCGCACCTGCCTTATTCTAACCAACCAAGCCAAGCCTATGTCATTTTGACAATCAGAAGCTTAAGGACATGGTTTTAGTCACACACAACTTCTTCCAAGTTCATATCTAAGTGCAATGATATGCCATCTCAAAAGAATTATTGCGATGCATGCATATTCTCTTGATCTTTTCTCATTTTTATTTGATCATAAAAGCTCAACATGTGAATAGTTGATTGACTTATTAATTCCTTCAGATTAAAAGCAGTTGTGAGCATGCAACAAGTTCAAAATAGCAAGAAAGTTCGACCATGACCAGATTTAG
This sequence comes from Tuctoria greenei, assembly GCA_036927565.1. NCBI lineage: Eukaryota > Viridiplantae > Streptophyta > Magnoliopsida > Poales > Poaceae > Tuctoria > Tuctoria greenei. The sequence goes on from JAYESD010000012.1 coordinate 46,644,609, forward strand.
TGTAAGTAATTATTCCAATTACTAGACATGGCAAAAACTACAAAATGTATAACACAAGTAATGTAGTAAGAACTTTCATCATGTAAAAAGAATCACAAAGTCATATATGTATGAATTATTATTCTCATATTACTTTAAGTTCATATTCACATATAAACTTCCCAAGTTTCAAAACTCCCCCTCAATGTAAGCAATGAGGATGCATAACCCCCATTTCACTACGAATGAAACAAAAACGAGTGAAATCCAAAGGTTTTGTAAAAATGTCAGCCAATTGTTGTTCGGTATCTACATGGTGAAGCAAATGTTTCCTTTTTCAACATTATCACGGAGAAAGTGATACCAAATGTCAATCTGCTTAGTTCTAGACTGTTGCACGGGGTTCTTAACAATGCAAATGGCACTAGTGTTATCACAAAATAGTGGAACAGTATCTAGATCAAGCCCATAGTCCTTAAGTGTTTGATCAATCCAAAGTTGTGAGCAAGCACTAGCAGTAGCTACGTATTCAGATTCAACTGTGGATTGTGCAACTGAGTTTTGTTTTCTAGAAGACCAAGCAACAAGTGAATTACCAAGAAAATGACAAGCACCAGAAGTACTTTTCCTATCAATCCTACAACCCCCAAAATAAGCATGAGAAAAAGCTTTCAAAGTAATGGTTGAGGAAGAAGGAAGAAAAATGCCAAATTCTTGAGTTCCATGTAAGTACCTGAGATTCCTTTTAATGGCTTGACGATGTGAAGCACGTGGGGAGGCTTGAAAACGTGCACAAAGACATACACTGAATTGTATGTTCGGTCTTGATGCCGTGAGGTACAAAAGTGATCTGATCATGCTTCTATATTCTTTTTGATCCACGGGTTCACCATCTTTATCAAGTTCAAGTGTTGTTGCTGTTCCCATTACTGTATGAAGAGGCTTGCTTTTGTCCATGTTGAAGCGCCTTAGGAGGTCTTTTGTATACTTCGTTTGATGCACAAAGGTACCCTCTTTGGTTTGCTTGATTTGCAGCCCCAAAAAGTAAGTGAGTTCACCCATCATACTCATTTCAAATTCGGAACTCATCATAGCTGAAAACTTAGACACAAGATCATGAGAAGCACAACCAAAGATAATATCATACACATACACTTGAACGAATAATGAGTCATTGCCATGCTTAAGCAAAAAAAGAATTTTATCAACCTTGCCCATGGTAAACCCCTTTTCAAGTAAGAATATTTTTAACCTATCATACCATGCTCTAGGGACTTGATTGAGACCGTACAAGGCTTTGGACAGTTTGTAAACATGATTAGGAAAATCCGAATTTTCAAAACCCGGTGGTTATTTGACATAAACCTCCTCATCTATGTAGCCATTAAGAAAAGCACTTTTAACATCCATTTGATAAAGCATAAAACCTTTAGATGCAGCAAAAGCTAACAAAATTCTTATGGCTTCTAATGTAGCAACAGGAGCATAAGTTTCATCAAAATCTAGACCTTCAACTTGAGTGAAACCTTGAGCAACCAACCTAGCCTTATTCCTAACCACAACGCCATCCTCACTTTGTTTATTTTTAAACACCCATTTAGTTCCAATTAAAGTGTGACCTTGTGTGGAGGTACAAGTTTCCAAACATTATTTCTTTGAAAATTTTCTATCTCTTCTTGCAGGGCAATAATCCAAGATTCATTAGTGAGTGCATGTGATATATCTTTGGATTCAAAAGAAACAACAAAAGAAAAATGAGCATGAGAGTTTAGATCGCAAAACCTGGACTGTGTGACTCGTTCGTGCAAGCTTCCAATAATTTGTCATGGAGGATGACTTTGGAGAAACCGGAGGGGAGTGGACACTTCACAAGCTTCTTCTTCTTCATGTTCATCACAAATCGATGAGATTGTGACTTGAGGAGAATCTGTACTAGCAATCGTGGTCGTCGGTGCTGGCTGTGAATCAAAATCAGGAGCTGGAACAATGTCATTAGCTGCTGAATTTTCGGGCAGCAGCTCCACCTTTTCCTCATCTTCAACGAAAATGCTCTCCCCCTACGGATATGGATCTGGACCTGCAATGTTTGAGCTAGCACCTGGGCTAGATTCATCAAAAGATACCTCACAAGTCTCTTTTTGTTAGTGTCAAGTAAAAGCACACGATAGCCTCTAGTATGAGACGGATAACCAAGAAACATGCCATCAACAAATCTAGGTTCCAATTTATCAAGATTACCATGTTTCTTAACAAAGCATTTGCAACCAAAGACCCAAAAGTGGTTAACACTAGGCCTATGTCCAAACTGGAGCTCATATGGTGTTTTACCTAGCTTAGTGCAAGAAAACACTATTTGAGACATAACAAGCAGTTGCAATCGCATCAGCCCAAAATTTCCTAGGAGTTTGATATTCATCAAGCATAGTACTAGCCATCTCAACTAAGGTTTTGTTCTTTCTTTCTAAAACACCATTTTGTTGAGGTACATATGGTGAAGAAAATTGATGATCTATTCCATTTTCAGCACAAAAGTGATCAAAAGGTTGATTTTTAAATTCGGTTCCGTTATCACTTCTAATTGCTTTTGAAGATCCTGGGTGATCAATTGACAATCTAAGAAGTAAAGTTCTAAAGTGACTAAAAGCTTCATTCTTAGATGCCATAAAGTAAACCCAAGAGTATCTAGAATAATCATCAGCAATCACAAGAACATACCATTTACCTCCGAAGGATTGAATGCGTGAAGGTCCTACGGTGTCAAGGTGCAAAAGTTGACCCGGTTCAGTTGTCATGATCATTGTGAGAGTATGTGAACCTGCAACAATCTTAGCATGTCTACAAGAAGAGCACACAATTTCTTTGTCCCCTATAAGCTTAGGCAGCCAACGTATGCGATCAAGAGCACTAACACACGTTAGATGATCAAAGCCTACGTGACCAAGTCTACGATGCCAAAAATATATGTCCTTTGAATCATTAGCTACTAGACACCTGTGCTTAGAAGAAGACATATCAATATCAGCTTTAAAAACTCTTCCAAACCAAGACATGTTAAAAATAAGCTCACTGTTTGAATTTATAACTTTGCAGCAATTTTTAGTGAAAATAATTTCCAGATTTTCATCTAGCAGTTGTGAAACAGAAAGCAAGTTGTATTTCAAAATTTTAACAAGTGCCACATCCTTCAAAGTGTAGTGATTATTTACTCTAACCGAACCCTTATCAATTATAGGAGTTGAAGAATTATTGGCAAAAGTAACATTCTCTACACGTGACACAAAAGAGAGGGAGGAGAACCATTCTTTATTACTGATCATGTGACGTGAGCAACCTGAACCCACAATCCAAATGTTCTCCTTCCTCAAGCGTGTAACCTACATAGAAGCACAATAGTCGATGACTTAATACTGGGGTTAGTCAAAAGGCATTTAGGAATCCAGTACTGAGTCACACGACGTCCAGCAGGAATAACATGCGAAAGCTGAGATAAAACAGCAGGTTTATGAGCCAAAGCTTGAGGATTTTTGTACCCAACTACCGTCCTACAAGATGTTACATGTGTAGCACAAAAAATAGTAGGTTTGGGAGAAACCTTTGCATGTTTTCGACCCATTATAGCAGATTGCATGTTCCTATCATTCGGTTTAGCAAGTGCAGCAAATTTTGCATGGAAGTTATGAGATCTAGCAATCATTCTTTCCTTTTTCTGTTGTTTAGCTAGTCTATAACAAAAATCTATGACATGACCATCTCTACCACAGTAGGTACAATGAAATTTAACTTTGTGATCATGTATAGATGAGCAATCAACATTTTTATTTGACATTGAATGAGACAACACTCCTGCATATTTGAAAACCACTTCCTTTTGTTTAGGAACGGTTTGAATCAAACCACTTCCTAATGTTCATACAATTTTAGGTGGATGTGCCCTAGCATGAGCATGAGAATCAAAACCTACCCCAGTTTTATCATTGCAAGACTTTGAAGAATTCAGCAGCAAGTTTAGGTTCTTATTCCCATTACAAAACCTATCTAATGTCCTATGCATGTCATCAAGTTTATTGGACAGATCAAGGCAATTTTTACAAGAATTCTCTCCTTCTAATTTGCAATTGGAACAATATTTAACTTCATGAGAACATAAATCATTATTCAATATAGAAATTTCATTCACAGAATCTTGTAGTTTCTTATCAAGATCATCACAAGTAGAACAATGCAAATCAATTATAGAACAGCTAGCATCTTTCAAGTTTTTATCATCGAGTGCAGCAAGATCTTTGTTCTTTTCAATTTCTAACTCAAGTTTATCAAGTGTGGAGGTGTGCGCACTTCTTAATGAGGACAATTGTTCATATATTAATTCACATGAGGAACAGGAATCATCACTAGGAGTCAAAGATTTCAAACGATTAATTTCTGATTCCAGTGACTCAATTTTAACAGCATTGTTCCTAAGCTTTTTGTCCTTTTTCGTAACTATAACAGTGGCACGAGAAATAGCATCACACATTTCTTCGCATGTAGGACATACCTCTTCATTGTTGTTGTTGTGTTCAGTCTCCTCCATACTTGATCTTGACTTGCTCGCCATGAAGCACATGTTTGCCAAATCATCTTCATCTTCATCACTTCCAATGTCTACATCGCTTGAGCCATGTTCTTGAAGTGCGGAGATAAAACTGCTCACCAATTGACGTCCTGTAAAACCCTTCTTTTTCTTCGTATCTTTTGCAGAGGAGTGCTTTGTCCTTGTTTGCTTTTCATCCCGGGAAGTAGGACCTGAAAGGTTAGGGCAATCTGAACAAAAATTTCCTGTCTTACCACATTCGAAACATCGTTGAGGTTCGGAGCTTCCTCCCCTTCTAGTTCTCACATTTTGCAATGCTTTCGAGAACCTAGTAGAGAGAAGTACTAGCTCCTCCTCTGCAAACTCCTCAATCTGTTCAAGGGTTAGAGAGGACAACAAAGCAAGTGTACCACAAGATGAAGATTGGCTGGAGCTAGGAATATCACATCGAGAAACGAAAGCAATAGACTTGTTGGGGTTCTTACATGATATTATGTCAATTTCATGAGTTTTTAACTTGGAATAAAGCACATCTAAAGTAAGTGTACTCATGAGAGTAGGTTCATGAATAGATGTGACCTCCATCTCCCAAATTGACATATCTAATGCACTTAACAATTGCCTAGCATTTTCAGCATCTGAAAAATTAACATTAACACTACGCAAATTGCTGAGAATTTTATTAAAGCGAGCAAAAAGGTCATCAATAGACTCACCGGGCTGTATCTCAAAGCGCATGTATTCTTTCTTAAACATGTCTTGCCTTACTTCCTTGATCGTGTTGGATCCTTCGTGGTAGTCACAAAGTGCTTTCCACACATCATATACAAATCAGAGGTGTGCAACACGGTCGAAGTCGCTTTGAGTTAATCCTCGTATGATCAAGTTCCGAGCCTTGTTGTTATTGTCAACATCTCTCAGATTTGTAGCTATAAATTGATCGTTTGACGGAACTTTGTAAGGCTTGTATACCTTCTCCCATATTGTGAAGCCTTGATCCTGGATGAAGGCTTCCATACGTGCCTTCCAAACCTGAAAATCAATACCACTAAACACACAAGGTTCGGCGGAGTATTTCTCCTTGATGATTAGTCAGAAACACATGCAAATCACAATGATTAGAGCAACCTGGCTCTGATATCAATTGTAGGATCGAAGAGAACATGAAAAGCTACCAAAGGGCAGTGAATGGTAGATTAAAAAATCTTACGCAGAGGAAACGATTAAATCCCAACCCTTTCAACAGAAAAACGATCTATTAAAGAAATCATGCGTGGGACTAATCTAAATATGTTTCATCATGAAAAAAGTGATATATATCAGACATAATAAAGTCACAAAGACGACACAACAAGAATCACTCAAATCCGTTGAGAGAAACTCAAGTTACGATTGAAAGATCGAACAAAGGTCAATCTGTCCTACCCGAGAAAAACAGTTCTGAGACGCTGCAAAGACACTCGTGTAGATCTAAAACCACAAATACAATGACCGTGAAAGTTTGACAGACGATAGATAATCAAGTTGTGAAGATAACCCAAAAAGAATCACATCAATTGGATCTGTAAAACTCGAGTTATGATAAAACCACCGAATCAAGGTAGTGCCATGCAGAAACTCGACGAGAAAGACTTGATACAAACAAGTCGGACGAACAAGGCATAAAATTTCCTTTAGACTACGATCTTTATTCAATAGAACACAAGAGGAACAGCCCCAAAGTCGTCTACCATGAGCTCTGGCCTCCCTTGCTTATATAACCATCCCTTAGGCCAACCCAATCTCAACTAGGACTCTAATCCTACTCAAATCATGAATCGAAACATTCCATAACTGCTTAGGACTCTTCTATACGCAGATAGAAACAATCTTATGACTTCCAAACGACTTAGGAACGTATCCCACATTCCTGAAACAACTCAAATTCGTGACCCACAGGAAATCTTCATAACCAACTCAAATCTTTCCATATTTGAGTCAAACATGACTCAGTCGCAGCTTGAGTCTATAACCTAGTCTGTTGGCCTTTCCGACCAATTCGTTACGCCTACATCTCTTCATCACACCTCGGAACCATGCAGCCACGTCCATGCACTCCTTGCACACGTGCAAACATCTTCCAACGACATCCATGATACCTTTATATGCATTGTTCTTGATTCAAACATGTTGCGCAACCTCCCTATCAACTCAACCACAATTCCTCCCGAACTTGGTTGTTGAACCTCATCTTCTCCCTAATACTAGATCAATGGATCCCGTCACCAGCCATGTCTTGAACTCAAGCAACACCTGCACATGAATAAACAACCGTTACTTCCGAGCACAAGTCCTCGACTTGACTCTCGTTAGTTCCGAAACTACAACATCTTACATGAGCACCTCACATAAGCATGTTGCAAACCATAGCAAAATGATATCAGCCTTAACCACCAAAATACACCAAAAACTTAGTAAAAGAATACTAAGCAACCTTTACATAAGTGTAAAGCAAGTTTGAAACATTGCAAGATAAAAGCAGAACCACTGCGGTCAAGCACCAGACCTTGACAAAGCTAGTCGGACCTAGCGCCAGAGCTAACCAAAGCTAGTTGAACCTAGAGCCAGGGCTAACCAAAGCTAGTCAGACTTAGAGCTGAGGCTAAGCAAAGCTAGTCGGACCTAGAGTCGGACCTTGATGATAAAAGTGTTTTGGTAGTATTCAAAACTTTTATCATCAAAGCCAATATAGTCAGCACAAGCCAATGTATTCAGCACTAATAGGTCTCACAACGTGTTTCATGTGTGGTCGTATGAGGCACTTCGCCAAGGACTGCCTGCAAGACAGGCAGGGCAGGAGACAGTCATCGTACCAGGGGGCAAACCAGCCCCGCAACCAGCCCAAGAAGCCAACCACAAGAACCGGCAACTCCACCACCTTGCCATCGAGGACGTTCTGCAAGGCACACCTGTACCCACGGGTACGTTCTTTCTCTTTGGTCATCCCATAGTCATCCTCTTTGAATTTGGTGCTTCCCACAACTTTTATTAGCAAGTCTTATGTTATTAAATATCAGTTGTCTATCGTTCCCACAAAAACCGCATATGTGATTTGTTCTCCGGGTGGGAAAGTAGTAGCAGATGAGATGGTCCATAGGATATCTCTTAATCTGGGTGGGAACATATACCCTACCTCTCTCATTATATTGGAGCATCAAGAGTTAGATGTCATCTTAGGAATGGCATGGTTGCAATACAATAGTGCTATTCTTGACATCGTTCCTCGGAGGATATATCTGAAATCTCCACTCCACCCTCCCCAAGCTCTCACTCTTGAGAGCATTATCCGAGTGACTCCAACTACTTACAACACCGAGGCTATTAAACTTGAGGATATTCCTGTGGTATGTGAGTATCCGGACGTATTTCCTGAGCATCTTCCTTGTATGCCACCAGAAAGAGATGTCGAGTTTAAGATTGAACTTGTACCGGGAACAGTGCTGATCTCGAGGAAGCCATATAAGATGGCACCTAAGGAAGTTGCAGAACTAAAGGAGCAGCAGAAGGAACTTATGGACAAGGGTTTCATTCATCCAAGTTCATCACCTTGGGGATGTTCTGCATTATTCGTGTAGAAAAAGGATACGATATTGAGACTATGTGTGGACTATCGTCCACTCAATGCTGTCACGATCAAGAATAAGTATCCACTACCACACATCGATATTTTGTTTGATCAATTGGTGGGTGCTAAGGTATTCTCGAATATGGATCTTCGTTCTGGGTATCATCAGATCAGGATTCGACCGGAGGATATATCTAAGACGGCATTCTCGACGAGGTATGGATTGTATGAGTACCTTGTCATGTCCTTTGGATTGACCAATGCACCGGCTCATTACATGTATCTCATGAATTCGGTGTTCATGCCGGAATTCGACAAGTTTCTCGTGGTCTTCATCAATGACATCCTTGTGTATTTGAAATTCGAAGAAGAACATGCTCAACACTTGCACGTCGTGCTTCAACGATTGTGAGACCACAAGCTATTTTCTAAGTTCACCAAATGTGAGTTCTAGATCAGCCAAGTGCCATTTCTAGGGCACATCATCTCTGCTGAGGGGATTGCAGTTGATCCAAGCAAGATTAAGCAAGTACTAAAATGGGAGTCTCCAAAGTATGTACATGAAGTTCGAAGCTTCCTGGGTTTAGCAGGATATTACCAGTGGTTCATTCCAAGTTTCTCCAAGATAGCTAAACCAATGATGGATTTCTAAAGAAAGGGAAGAAGTATGTATGGCCGAAGGAATGTGAGGAAGGTTTTCAAGCATTAGTGAAACGCCTCACAACAGCACCGGTATTAGTCCAACCGGACACAACCAAGTCATTTGATGTTTATTGTGATGTATCTAGGATTGGTTTCGGTTGTGTATTGATGCAAGACAGAAGGGTGATCACTTATGGATCACGGCTGTCGGTGGTTTGGAACCGGCAGATCTCCCTACACGGCTAAAGTGATACGGGAGTTTGCTGTTCGGTGTGGGCGCGGGGAGATTCAAGAAGGTGAGTAGGAATTGACACAGGAGACACAAGAGTTTACGTGGTTCGGGCCGCCTGAGCGTAATGCCCTACTCCACGGAGGTGTTGGTGTTGTATTAACTGTATGATCTTGTGTTGAGCGTCTATGGCGTGTGTCTCTCCCCCCTGAACGTGTCGTCAGCCTGTCCTTTTATAGTACAAGGGCAGGCCGTTACAAGTTAGCCTGGCCCGACATGTGGCCCCGGCGGTTACTAGTATTGAAACTTATTTAACACATTTAATTGCTCTTAATGACCCTTTAAGGGGCTTTGACAGCACCGTTAATGCTGTTAAGATCGACCGTTTAAGTGTCATTAATATGGCATTAATGACACTTAATTGGGTCTTGAAGTCCTTGATTCCCCTTTGAAGATCCGAAGCCATTGCGAGGTCTTCCGGAGGTTAGGGGCTGAAGATCCGACGATTGGACACGTGTCAGGTTCGGAGCTTCTCTCGGTCTGAGGTTAAGTCCGGAGGTGCCACTTCGGTACATGGCCCGGAGCTTCCCCCTTGTGGGCGGTAACTCTGGTTTGGTAGTACACGTGGCGACCCTGGGATTAACCATGTTGGAGAAGCGGGTTCGGTTGTGTCTGACATCTGGGCCTCCGAGGGTCTTCAAATCAAGTATATGACTTTCCTTTGAGGTCTTTGTAACCTCAAGGGGTGTACGGTTTCTAGGGTACCGACAGTGGCCCCCTGGACCTACCTCCGGGGAAGACCACTGGGGCGAAGTCATTCCGCCGAAGGTGGGTCCATCCTCGTGACTTTTAAACTGAGTCTTCAAGGGTCTTTGAAGGTGTCGTTGGCGAGGACTTGGAGTTAAATCCTCGCCGTGTGGCGCATCCCGCGTGAAGCAGATGAGATCTTTGGCGTGCGGATCTCACGCAATTGAAGGTCGCCGGTTCCCGATACGAAAACCATATCGGTTTCGCGCGCCTTGTCAGGCCGCTGCCTTTGGGCTTCCCGCCTCATGATGGCAACCGTTCGCCTGGGTAAGAACCTCGACTTGATCGTCGGGGTGGTCCCAGGCCCGCTTGTCATCGGCTGGGTGGAATTTTTGGGTGGTATCATCGACTTCCTTGCGGTTTCCATCCAAGCGTTGTGAGGGCTTACTTAAGAAGGAAAGTGCGCACCGTCGGGAGTTCTTTACGCCTCCCATCTGTTCTTGCAATCAAACTCCCAACTTGTGCTTCGCTTTTCTTCTCTTGCCTAGCAGTGCCGCGATGGAGTTGGGTCTCCGCGAGAGTCGCTTGAAGGCCGACGGCGACCTGAAGAAGGTTTGGGCCCTCATGGGGTGGTCCTCGGACTTCTTCAACTGCTCGGTCCGCGCCAGTGGAGAGCTTCCATTCGAGAAGGAGCATTCCGGCGAAATGGTGTACTTCTCCTCGTACGCCATGGTGGGGTTGATCCCACCTTTTTCTTCCTTTTTCTTGATGCTGTTGGACTTTTATGGTCTGCAGCTATACCACCATGGCCCTCACTCCATTCTCCTCGTGTCTATCTTCGTCCACTTATGTGAGATGTGGGTGGGCATCCCCCCTGCATCGAACTCTTCAGGACCTTCTTCACCGTTCACACCACTGATAGAAGCAATGAGTACCTTGGCTTCTACTACTTCGTGAAGCGCAAGAAGTGCCCATTCAAGTACCTCCGGTCGTTCCCTTCTGGGAAGTGGGATGACTGGAAGAAGGACTGGATAGTCATTCGGGTGGAGGAGCATGAGAGGCTGGAGCTGCCCGAAGGCCTCCCCAACATTGACACGACGATCTGGAGTGAAGCTCCGGTGCTGGCGGATGCCTTCGACCCTGTTCTGACCAGGATTCGCTGCTGCGTGGACGGGGGATTAACCCCTCAAGCGGTGTTTTGTAACTTCCTGGTCAACAGGTGGGCACCGCTGAAGAAGAGGGAGAAACTCGCTTGGGCCCTCAACAGTGTGATGGACGACGACCGGGTCAAAACCGGGTTGATGTCCAACATGGTGGGGAAAACCTTGGAGTTCCACCTCAAGAAGTTCCAGCACGGCATCAACATCGAAGGCGACGACTTAACTCCGCCGTCTGCTTTTCTTCCTCTGAACGTAGAAGTGGAGTTCAGCAAGGAGCTCCGGCGAAAGATGCCCGTGCTTGACGACCTTGGTGTCATCGAGAGAAGGTCGACCTCCGGTGTAGCGATCCCCGGAGTGCCCAAGGATGGTTCCGACCCTGCTCCGAAGCCGAGGGAAGAAGTTGTCGGCAAGGGTAAGGAGCTGGCAAAAGAACCTGTGAGCCGGAAGAGGAAGCTGCAGTATGCCGACGGAAGGTCCGTCAGGCCCGCTACTTCTGCATCGGCTCCTTCTCCCCGGAGGGGAAGGTCCTCTACAACTTCGGCGACTGTTCCCGTAGTGGGGTCCTCCCGGAACGCGACTGTTCCCGTATTGGGGTCCTCCCGGGGTGTTAGCTCCGGGCAAGCGACTCCTGCACCTGGGCCGGTGGAGGCCTCCAGGTCTGGGGGTTCTTCCCGATCGAGGAGGGCTCCGACTCGGGAAACACCCGTGGCTGCGACGAGTTCCAGGGGGCCTTCCGGAGCTTCCACGACGGCTATGACCAGCCCTGAACGGCCGGGAAAAAGGTTCCGCGCAAGCTGGTGTGGAAGCCTCCCAAGGTAATTTTTAATCTCTACCTTGGACAATTGTTTTAATTGTAGCAACTGTTTTTTTAAATTTCTTCATTCATCATCTACAGCGTCCCCAAGAAGGGGAGTGAGGCTCCACCCTCAGCCACAGTGTCTGAGGCCGTGAGGGTGGGAGCTTCTGCTCCTGTCCTGGTGCCGCCCCAAGTGTTGTCTGAAGCTGCGACAGCTCCGGCGCCGGCTGTCGTGGTCATGGACCTCGACTCATCCCCAGAAGTTCCCGTGGTAGCGCCGGACCACGGGAGTGAAGATGCGCCAGCGGCACCTATCCCGGAGGTTGAAGCTCCGGGTCCTGGTGCTGAGATGATGGAAGCTCCGGCTGTTGAGCCGGAGGAAGCAGTGATCCCGGCCTCTGAGCCGGAAATTGTCAAAGCTCCGGCGGTTGAGCTAGAGGTGATTGAAGCCCCTGCGTGCGCGCCGGAAGCTGAGGTATTTCCGGCAGTTGGGCCGGCTACTTCTGAAGCACCGGCCGCTGAACCGGTTATTGTTGGAGCTCCGGCCACAAGGCCGGTCGACGTTGAAAATCTTCCGACTTCTGAGCCGGTTGTTGAATAGGTGACGGAGCTCGAGCTCCCATCGGAAGAGATGCCCAGGCCGGAGCCAGCAGCAGCTCCTGCTCCGGAAGCGACGACGTCGGAGGTACCTGCGGCCGAGCCGGAGTGCCCAAGCGAAGTTGCTGGCCCCCTGCATGAGGGGGTGAACGAAGACCCGGCGGTCGGGCCTTCTTCGATGGCGACTGAGGCCATCCCGGAGGACGGTCTAGTGCCATGGAGACTCAGGGGACCACTCTTGTGGAGTGGGACCCAATTTTTGTATCTGAAGACCCGCTGGAACCAGCGGAGGAGACCCCAGCAGGTCCGGAACCCATCCCGTTGTCACTATCTATTGACAACACATGTTCCAGTCTGCGTCAAGTCCAACTGGCCTTCTTCCATTACAGCAAGGCTCTTGAAGAGGAGCGCCAAACCATTAGGCGGTGGCGTAACCGGCTCTACTTCGAGACCAAGCTGGCGCAGTCGAGGCTAGCGGATGACAAAGAATGGATCAAGCGGGAGAAGATCCGCCTAGAGTACTGGGGCAAGATACTGGATGACAGGGAGAGTGTGACTCGTGCCCTCGACGCTCAATCTCGGGAGATTTACAATCAGGCCAAAGCAGCCAATAATGCGGCCGATGCACGCCACGAACAGCTTGAGGCCATTAACACTGCACTCATCAAGCGCCGAGAGGCACTTGAAGAGAGGGAGAAACGGCTCGAAGATGAAGAGCAGAAACTCCAAGAGCTGCGGGATGATGTCCTGGGCAGGGAGGAGGAGCTCGCCAAGAAGGTGGCTCTGGCTGACAAGGGTCTCGAGGAGCGCGCCAAGAAATTGGAAGAGCGCTGCCAAGAGGAAGAGGAGAAGGTCTTGGTGCGAGGGCAGGAACTCTATGAACAAGAGTGTGCCCTTACTGCCAGAGAGAAGAAAGTGAGGGGTAGAGAGAAGGACCTGGTTGACCGCCGGAACAAGATCCACCTCCGGGAGGAGGAGCTCAGAAAACTCGAAAGGCGGGTTGCTGAAAAGATTCAGCAAAACGCCAAACAAGTTGAGCGCCTCGCTCGTGAGAATTCTGAACTGATGGCAGCCAGGAGATCCCTGGAAGAAATGAAGGGCTTGAGGACTGTAGACTCCCTACAAATTTGGGAGTTCCTGGGCAAGGCCAACGACGCGCTGACACCGATGGGTTTCAGCCCCGTGCGCCCGGATGATCCGGAGCCGGAGCCAGACCTAGCGCTTAGGCGTTGAGCGCAGCAGGTAGCAAGCTCTCCAAGGTGGGCGATGTCATCGTGGACCAACTGGAGGTTTAGGGGCAATCCCTGGTGAAGAACGTCGTAGAGTATGTGCTGACGTGCTACACCAGCCGGAACTCCCAATTTCCTCTGGACCCGGTGCTTGAAGGCCTCGTCGAAGGAGAAGGCGAAGCTACCCGAGCCAACGTATCGGAGGTCGCCCAGAAGGATGCCCAATTCTTCCATAGGGTCTAGGACCATCTCTATAGTTCTCACTAGTATTTTCTCTTCTTCTTCCTGAATTTTGTAATCCCTTGTCTCCAGATGTAATTCCTTCTCTCCAGATGAATGAAATCCCCAAATGTTTTGTGAATTTCACTTTTTGTCTTCATTGTCTTCACTTGGCCCCCTGTTAGATGTACACAATTTGATTGTGAACATGTACCAAGAGCATATTGCATTTTTTTTGAAGACTCATTTGCTTCGAATTTGTAGAATTTAGGTTTGAAGTCTTCGATAGTGAAGGCCCCCCGAGGTTGTCGGAGCTTAGAAGCTTTGGCGTTGTCTATCGCTGGAGCTTAGTAGCTCCGGCAATAGTCTCTATCAACGCGTAGGGCATCGATAGTTAGTCCTACGGGGTGTCGGAGCTTTGTTAGCTCCGGCTTTTCTCCATCAACGTGTATTTTATTTTTCCTGCACACTGAAGCCAAGAAAAATAGTAAAATTTGTTTCTTGTCTATAACTTCGTCGCGGCTTACAAATCCCAAGATGATTTTAAGTCAAACGCGATTCTAAATACAACCGAATGCATTGTTTTTTTTCTAGATCCAACTGTACACGGACCCGCCTTACTTCGGCCTGCCGGGGTGTAGGTAGAGTGGCGTACTTAGGGTGCTTGACCAGGCTAAGTTGATAGCACACTCCAGCCCTAGGTTGGCTTGGCGGCTTTCAAGCTAGTTGGTCGTGAACAATATTTGAATCCAAAAGAATTGACAATACAACTCGAATCGTATATAAACCGGTTGAACTAAAATTTCTTAAGAACAGCATGTCTTCGTTATAGACAAGAAAGAGAAAAATAAAAAATGTTGAGCCTGTACAAAATAAATGCACGTGGAGTCTGTTTCACATGAAGATGTCTTTCATTATAGGTCTGGGGTACAGGGGAAACATGTACACTCTTAGGGTACGGAACCAGGCTAAGCGTGTTTCATTTCTCGTTTCACCCAGGGTAGTTAGCCACACTTTTAGTCCGGAGACTGTGACAAGTGTTGCATGAACTTTGCGGACCTTTCGAGAAAGGTCCGGCTACTCTCCCGGAGGAACTACCCGACTCTGTACAATGACTCTATAACATACATCTCAAGTTACTCAAGACTCACCTCCGTGGTATTAAGTGTAGAACTTACGAAGGTGCTCGATGTTCCAAGGATTTGGGAGAGGTGTCCCATCCTCGGTAGCCAAGCGAACGCTCCCGGGACGGGATACTTTAATCACTCGGAAGGGTCCCTCCCAGCCAGGGGAAAGTTTGTTTAACCCTTCTCTGGATTGTATTCTCCGTAGCACCAGGTCGCCTTCCTCGAGCTGTCGGTTGTGTACATGCCACTGATGATAACGCCATAGGGCTTGGCGATATCGGGCATTCCGAACAGCTGCTTGGCACCTTCCCTCCTCAAGGAGGTCTAGGTCTTCACGCCGGAGCTGGTCCTGCGTGGCTTCGTCGAAGGTCCGGACCCGGAGTGAACCCAAGGTGATTTCCGGAGGAAGGATTGCTTCAGCTCCGTACACCAGAAAGAAGGGTGTCTCTCCAGTTGACCGGTTTTGAGATGCCCTGTTTGCCCATAGAGTGGGCGGAAGCTCTTCGATCCAGTTGGCTCCATGTTTTTTCAAGCGCTCATAGGTGCGCGTCTTGAGTCCTTTAAGGATTTCAGCATTTGCTCTCTCGGCTTGGCCATTGCTAGCTGGGTGAGCTACGGAAGCGTAGCAAACTTGTATGCTGAGGTCTTCGCAATATCCTTGGAATGCAGAGCTTGTGAATTGGGTCCCATTATCAGTGATGATTTTGTTTGGAACTCCAAATCTGCATACAATGGACTGCAAAAAGTTGATAGCAGATTGCTTGTTGATTGTCACAACTGGAGTTGCTTCCGGCCACTTAGTGAACTTATCAATGGCGACGTACAGGAACTTGTAACCTCCGACAGCTCTTGGGAAAGGTCCCAAGATGTCCATCCCCCACACAGCGAAGGGCCATGTAGGAGGTATCATTTGTAAGGGCTGAGCTGGTGTGTGAATTTGCTTTGCAGGAAATTGGCATGCTTCACATTTCTTCACCAGCTCGGTTGCATCCTGGAGTGTTGTAGGCCAGTAGAAGCCATGTTGAAAGGCTTTACCAACCAGCGTGCGGGAAGACGCGTGGTTCCCACACTCACCTCCATGGATTTCTGCAAGGAGTTCGCAGCCTTCTTCCGTTATGATACACCGCATTAGGATGCCGTTGGCACCGCGCCGGTAGAGATCCCCTTCTACCAGCGTGTATCTTTTAACCAATCTGACTACTCGGTCAGCGGATGCATCATCGTCGGGAAGGATGTTGTCTTTCAAGTAGCTCCGGATCTCCGAGATCCATGCATCGGAACTAGCTTGAGCTTTTGAGTCTTGCGTGTTGGGTTGCTAGGAGCTTCCGGCAGCACCTACGACCCTTGATGGCTACCATGGTAACAGGGCCATCGGGACTGTCAGATTCGTTATGCTGATCTCGGCCCCTTCACTCTGTTCTGCAGGCTGAGCTGTTGGCTTTGACAACCTCCGAACAAAGAGTCCGTCAGGAGCCGGAGCTCCGGCTGACGCCTTCATCGAGAGTTCATCAGCTTCAGCGTTATGGGCACGCTAAACATGGTGGAGATCTAGTACTTCAAAGTCCTTCTGAAGCCTTTGGACCTCAAGGAGGTAAGCAGCTAGTTGGAGATTATTGCAGGAGCATTCACCCTTCACCTGCTTAATGATGAGCTGTGAATCTCCCTTGACCAGCAATTGCTTGACACCATATGACAGTGCCACCTTTAGTCCGTAGATGAGTGCTTCATACTCTGCAATGTTATTGGTTGCCTTGAAGTCAAGGTGTACCATGTATTTCACCTTCTCCCCAGTTGGTGCAAGGAGAAGGATTCCAGCTCCGGCCCCCTGTTTCTGCATGGAGCCATCGAAGTAGAGGGTCCAGTGAGGCTCGGTGAAGGATGGAACTTGATGCTCCGTCTTCTGCTCACTGGGGCCCCCAGGGTTTGATGGAGAGGGAGTCCATTCTGCCACAAAATCTGCCAATGCTTGACTCTTGACTGCTTGTCTTGAAATAAATTCAAGATCAAATTCAGCCAATTCTGCTGCCCACTTTGCAATATTCCCAGTTGAATTGGGATTATGCAAGATTGCTCGAAGTGGGTAGGAGGTCACCACTGAGACTTTGTGAGCTTGGAAGTAATGGCGAAGCTTTCTGGAGGCAATAAGGACTGCATAGAGCAGCTTATGCACCTATAGGTATCGAGTCTTGGCATCATGTAATACTTCACTAATGAAGAACACCAGGCGCTGAATGGTTTGGACCCTCTCGGAGGGGTCCGGAGCTTCCTCTTCACTGAACCGGATCCTCTCGGAAGAATCCGGGTTTTCTTCAGGGACCCCCAGGTTCTGGCTGGAGGAACCCGGAGCTTCTTCAGAAGTGACCTGGATCCTCCCGGAGGGGTCTGGGTCTCCTGAAGTGACTACTTGTGGATTCGAATCTGGGAGCTGGGACCCAGACTCGCTTTCAGGAACCTCCGGACCCTCCCGAAGGGGTCTGGATTCCTGAGTATGAGGTAGTTCTGGTCTCTCTGCAAACAGAACCATACTGACGACTTCGTCAGTAGCTGAAATATAAAGCAACAAAGGCTCACCAGGGTTCGGAGCTACCAGAATTGGTAGGGTGGTGAGGAACTGTTTCAGCTCCTGGAATGCCTTCTCTGCTTCTTCGGACCACTGGAATGGTCCGGACTTCCTCAATAACTTGAAGAAGGGGAGTTCCCGTTCCGCCAGTCTTGAGATGAACCGGCTGAGGGCTGCTAGACATCCAGTTAACTTTTGGACGTCTTTGATGCGGGTTGGTGGCCGCATGTCTTCAATGGCCTTAATCTTCGCTGGATTAGCTTCTATGCCCCGGTGACTTACCAGGAAACCAAGAAGTTTTCCGGAGCTAACCCCGAAACACACTTGTCTGGGTTTAGCTTTGTGCGGGTGGCCCGCAGCTTGTCGAAGACAGCCTGCAAGGTGTCAAGGAGTGACTCCTTGTTCCTGACCTTGACCACGATGTCATCGACGTACAATTCCACTATATCTCTAATGAGTTCTTCAAAAGTTATGTACATAGCTCGTACAAAAGTTGAAGCTGCATTCTTGAGACCAAAGGGCATGGCTTTGTAACAATACAATCCATCTACTGTGATGAATGAATTATGCTCTTCATCTTCCCTAGACATCCTGATTTGATGATATCCGGAATATGCATCTAGGAAACACAGTAATTCACACCCGGAGCTGGAATCCACTATCTGATCTATTCTAGGTAGTGGGAATGGATCTTTTGGACATGCCTTATTTAGTGTGGTGTAGTCGATGCACATCCGAAGCTTCCCGCCGGCCTTGGGCACAATGACTGGGTTTGCCAGCCATTTTGGATGGAAGACTTCTCGGATGAATCCGGCTTCTAGTAACTTCTTAACTTCTTGTTGGATGAAGTTCTGTCGCTCTACGGATTGCTTCCAAGGCTTCTGATGCACAGGCCGGGCATCAGGGTAGATCTTCAGATTGTGCTCAATCACTTCCCTGGGGATCCCAGGCATTTGTGACGGTTGCCAGGCAAACACGTCCACGTTAGCCCGGAGGAAAGTGATGAGCGCGAGTTCCTATTTGTCGTTCAATCCCCCCGATATACGGGTGGTTTGAGCGGCATCGGAACCAATTTGGACGACTTTGACGGGAATGTCGGTGTCGCCGCTTGGCTGCACTCGAGGTGCAGAAGTCGAGCCTCGTTGACGAATGCTCGGGGGTTTCAGAGCTTGCTCCTGCCTGGAGTCCTCCTCTTGCGCCATGGTGAGTGCATGGAGTTCTTCCAGTGCAGTTACTCCGGCAGTGCGATCTCCGCGGATCCGGAGAACGCCTACTAGTGTTGGCATTTTTATCACCAGATAACCATAATGAGCGGCTGCCATGAATTTGTACAGGGCAGGCCTTCCCAAGATGGCATTGAAGGGCAAGTTGATCTGAGCGACATCAAAGAGAAACTTCTCGGTGCGGTACTTCTCCCGTGTCCCGAAGGTAACGGGGAGAGTAATAGCTCCGAGTGGGGTAATGCCCCCCTGACCTACTCCGGAGAAAGGTCGAGAGGGGTGGAGATCCGAAGGTCGAAGATCGAGCTTAGTGAAAGCTTCGAAGCTAATGAGGTTTAGCCCCGAACCTCCGTCTACCATGACGTGGTGGAGCTGGATGTTGTTGATGGTAGGGGATACCATCAAGGGTAACTGTCCTGCTCCAACCATGCTCCGAGGACAATCCGAAGCATCAAAAGGGATGGCTATGTCCATCCACTTCCGATGAGGTTCCGGCCTGACTGTAGGAGCTACAGCGGCCATATCCCGATGCATAGTCTTGATGACACGGCGGGAGGTGATGTCCCATGATCCACCAAAAATGGTGTTCATGGTCTTCCGACGCTCGTTATCAGAGACGTCAGAATCATCATCGACGGAGGTGTAGACGGCCTTCATGACCTTTTTGGGATCCTTAAACCCTAACTCCTCTCTGGCCGGAGCTTCGTCGACTTTTTGCTTCCCTTCCCTCTGTCGAAAAGGAGATTCTTCTTGGTGCTTGTTGTAGCGCTCAGCAAGGTTTTGGACCACCCGGCAGTCTTCCAAACTGTGGCTGCCCATTTTATGAATGGGACACCACACTTTGGGTTTGCCACCGTCTTCAGAAGACGGTCGAGGTCGCTTCTCGGGGCGTGGCCCCCGGCCAACTGGAGTTGCAGCAGCTGCAACGTTGGATGTGCCGGCCGACGGCTTCTTCTTGCCGTTGGTCTTCTATTTCTTCTTGCCACCCCCGGAGGTAGCGGATTCTTCTTTGGAGGATTTCTTGTGACCCTCCAAGGTTGGTTTGGAGTGCATCTCACAGCCCTCCGCAACTCTGGCACATTTGTCAGCCAAGCTGAAGAGTTCCGTGACACTGGTGATCTCCTTGATTGCCAGTTTCTCCAACATCTTCTTGTCCCGTACACCCTGTCTGAATGCCACAATGACAGAGGCGCTAGAGATAGAAGGGATAGTGTTTCGTACCTGAGAGAACCTCTGGATGAATGATCGCAGGGATTCTCCCCCTTTTTGCACGACCGCAAAAAGGTCTAGTTCAGTGCCTGGTCGGGTGTATGAACTCCCGAAGTTGGCAGTGAACTGTCGGCACAGCTCCTCCCAACTGTTGATAGAGATGGGTGGAAGGATCATAAACCAGGACCTGGCGGTCCCAGTTAAGGCCACTGGAAAATAATTGGCCATCACGGCCTCGTTTCCTCCAGCTGCCAAGATTGCAGTGGAGTAGATCTGAAGAAATTCAGCGGGATTGACAGTCCTGTCGAATTTTTCCAGCAGGTGAGGCCGGAACTTCTGTGGCCACCTAACCATGCGCAGGTGCATGGCCAGGGCTGAACAGCCTCCTCCCACTCTTTCAGGAGCAGAAAGGTCCTGAGCTTCTCGTCTTTCACGGGCACGCTCAATATGGACTCGGCCGTCCAGCTGGCGGTATCGGCGATCAAGCTCCGCCTGGAGGTCATGAGTCGAAAGCCTGGATACCATGTGAGTGTGTCGTGCTCCGGAGGGCAATAACGTCACTTGTTGTGATGCAACACGTCTCCTGCTATTGGAAACGTGCGAACCAAGTCTTCCAGACAAAGTCCGCCGCTGCGATGGGGCTCTTCCTGAAGGAGGAGGACCCTGGTTGCTGAGGCGTTCGGCTGCTGCTGCAGCCAAATGCTCCACATCGGCCCTCCACTGCTCCAGTGCATCCCGGGATGCATCCGGAGGTGGTGGGCATTGGAGAAGAGCACGCGCTGCATGGAGCGCGTGTTTCGGGTTGTCATGATTTGCTGACGCAGTAATTGACGCCGGCGCACCATCACGTTGCCTAGCACGATTTGCTGGAAGAGACGGTGGTGGTGGAAGTGTGACTCCTGCTGGTGCTGAGGCTCCTGCTTGTGGCTGCCTATTGGAGGGATTGCCCCCAACAGCCTGAGCAGCAGGCTGACCATTGGATGATCCAACAGCTGAGTTCACCATTCTCAAAATCTCAGGAACCCCCTTACCTGGCGCGCCAACTGTCGGTGGTTTGGAACCGGCAGATCTCCCTACACTGCTAAAGTGATAGGGGAGTTCGATGTTCGGTGTGGGCGCGCGGAGATTCAAGAAGGTGAGTAGGAATTGACACAGGAGACACAAGAGTTTACGTGGTTCGGGCCACCTGAGCGTAATGCCCTACTCCGCGGAGGTGTTGGTGTTGTATTAACTGTATGAGCTTGTGTTGAGCGTCTATGGCATGTGTCTCTCCCCCCTGAACGTGTCGTCGGCCTGTCCTTTTATAGTACAAGGGCAGGCCGTTACATGTTATCCTGGCCCGACATGTGGCCCCGGCGGTTACTAGTATTGACACTTATTTAACACATTTAATTGCTCTTAATGACCCTGTAACGGGCTTTGATAGCACCATTACTGCTGTTAAGATCGTCCATTTAAGTGTCATTAATATGGCATTAATGACATTTAATCGGGTCTTGATGTCCTTGATTCCCCTTTGAAGATCCGGAGCCGTTGCGAGGTCTTCCGGAGGTTAGGGGCTGAAGATCCGACGATTGGACACGTGGCAGCTCTGGAGCATACTGTGGGAAACAGGTAGCTCCGGAGCTACCTGACACGTTTCAGGTCCGGAGCTTCTCTCGGTCTGAGGTTAAGTCCGGAGGTGCCATTTCGGTACATGGCCCGGAGCTTCCCCCTTGTGGGTGGTAACTCCGGTTTGGTAGTACACGTGGCGACCCCGGGATTAACCATGTTGGAGAAGCGGGTCCGGTTGTGTCTGACATGTGGGCCTCCGATGGTCTTCAAATCAAGTATATGAATTTCCTTTGAGATCTTTGTAACCTCAAGGGGTGTACGGTTTCTAGGGTACCGACAGGGAGCATGCGAAACACATATGCCCGAGCATGTATAAGCCGGTTCGTGCAGGATTCTTCACTGTACAGACGTAGTACATCCATGTAACTTGAGACATGACTTTGCTCAAGGGCGACTCACACTAGAGTCATATGAATTTACTTTCAAATATATATCTGTGTATTGTGACTGCCTGTCGTGTTTCCCCGAAGCACCCTTGAGGTGTGCAGGTGTGACAGGGGATTGTTTGTCTTCTGCAGCTACACTGACTACAGTAGCGACCCGTGTAGAACACGTTTGTGAGTGAACGATACTAGGGCCACCTATAGACGTATCTGGATATACCGGTTAGAATTTTCTTTGGTAAGGCACGTAGTACCGTCAGTATCAGATTTGATACATGACCATCCCCAATGACAGAATGGCTGCATTACGTTTTGGAAACTCCGACTATCTGATACTGGTAGGCTTGGACTCCGCAAAATGGGTTTCGACTCGACAAAGGGGTTAGAACCAAGATTCTTAACTTCTGGCAGAAGATTGCTCAGCTTTGCTGGATTATGATCTTGGTTAGTTTTTAATTACCATAGGTGTATGCAATATGGATGGAAAGCTCTTGAAGACCTCTACAACTTTTCTGTTGACCATCAAGGCAGAAAAGCTTGATAATCTGTTGAGATTTGGAGTATATTTATACTGCTCCAGATGACCATACCACTGTACCAGTCTCTATATTTGGGCAATAACTCACTGTAGAAAAATCTTCTGCCTTGTTGTCATACATATATGGAACGGGTAGAAGGATATCTACATATTTGTTGTTCAAAGTTTTTCCTGATTCAAATTTGAGTCAAATAAAATTTTTAGTTCAAAACAGTGAACTGTAGGACTGCTGGTGAAAACCAGTCAGTTCATCTGTTAAGTTTGGATAGTTATAGCTTTTAATCCAGAATAGTGACATGGTCACATATATACATTTCTGGAAATTTTAGGAAGTCCTCTATCAACTTTATACTGCACTCATGACCTGAATCTTGGTGTAACTGTGTTTAATTCCTATTGTCGCAAACTTGGTTCTGGCAGACCAGAACTTAAACAGTTTGCGCGCATAGTTTTGAATTTGCGCACTATACCTGTATAACAAAATTTTCAATGCTGAACTCTTTTACTTCTGGATTTTTAACTTGATTTTATAAAATGTTTATTTTGTCATTACCTCAATATATTGTTATGATATACCTGTAGGAAATGTGGAAATAACCACATATACAGGGGAGGTTCTGTCAAAATTTCCAGAAAATTTGGGTCAACTTTAAACCGGTATAGATTCTACTTCCTAGCTCACCTGGATCTGTATGAGTACAATATGGAAAGTTTGTAAAGTGTACTACAACTTTTGTATTCAGCCCAACGTCTGGTTCTGACATTTCCTGTATGAAAATTTTGAATTTTTACAGGAGGGTCAGATGGAACAGACTGTGATTACTACTCCAGCTTTAATTTTTTCTTGAACTTTTGGAAGATGGAAACCTTTCCATTGTTCAAGTATCATTTCCACTGATGTCAGATTTGATGGTACACTTAGCAAATGGATGGGTATTTGCGACGTGTGCCCTTCGAAGAGGTTTTCCGGAGTTGTTGATAGCCCCTGCTTCAACAGTTCAGGTATCGCGACATACCGAGCTATTTGGGCAGGGAATTCGATGACGGAGATGTGACAAGATGCACCATCTATGTCGATGTGCCCACTGGTCCGCCATATATTGGATGGGATCCTTTCTCCATGCAGGTGAAAGGGACTCAGTTGGAAGACACGTGGTGTTTTGCCGCGAGTGTTGCTATTGCGAGGTTTTGCAAGCTTCATTATCATAATATGGTGCTCACCCCGTTCGTGCTCTTTTTTAATCGACGATAGAGCTGGTGATGAGTGGGCAAGTCGAATGGGTGCAGCTTATGGCATTCACAAAGAGGTACCCAAGATAACCTTGGCGTTATATGCAACATCATCGTGTCAAGTGAGCTTTACACAGCATGCCAGCATTGAAGGGTTGATGGGTGGTCTGAAGCAAGCTATAATTCGAGGAGATCACTTTGAGTGGGCCAATGACTCAGTCCCATGATTGCTCCTCTCAACACTACAGGAAACGCCAACAATTATGTCGTCCAACGCAACTTACGTGGGCCAACCGACGTAATTAAGTTACTTACGTCGGTGCCTGGAAACCGACATAAGTTAAATAAATTACGTCGGCTTCTATCCCCTGGCCATCGTAAGTAAAAGAACCGACGTCAATTAATGGATACTTACGTCGGCCACGGCCCGTAGCCGACGTATTTAGTACCCGACGTAAGATAACATTTACTTGCGTCGGTCTTGACGTCGGCCGACGTAAGTAACCATCGCCGACGTAAGTTGTTGATTTAACCTAACCGCGCGAGCTGCCACCTTCTCATTTTTCCGGCGCTGCTTCGATAGCTTTCCGCCGAATGCCTTCTTTCCATCGCCGCCGCCGATCGACGCCCCGCCGCCTGCCCGCCGTCGCCGCCCTGCCGCCGGCCCGCTGCCCCGCCGTCGCCGCCCCGCCGCCGCCCTGCTCCCGCCCCCAGCCCCACCCCCGCGCCGCCGCCCCGACCCCGAGGCGCTTCGCCACCCCGCAGCCGTCCCGCCGTCGCCGCCCCTGCGCCCCAGCCGTCGCCGCCCCCGGTCCGCTGCACCCTCGCCGTCGCCGCCCCCGTCCGCTGCGCACCCGGTCGGCGCCTCCGGCACACCATAGCAAGGTCATCAGCTCGAGTTTTTTTTTCATTTTAAAATTCATATACACTGTGTGAATAATGTGTTTAGGGAATTATTCCTACAAATTATATGTGTTTAGGGAATTATTCCTACAAATTATATAGATACACAATAGGGAATCATGCATGGTTTAGGGTTTAGGGTTAAAATGTATACACAGTGCGAATAATGTTTACTATGCTTATGTTAGAACTAAATCGATAAATTGATGAATTACAAATGATGAATTTTTATGCTTATTTGTTATGCTTAGAATTATGGTTAGAATTGAATTGCTTATGTTTAGGTTTAATTAAATTGAATTGAATTGCTTATGATAGAATTGAGTTGATAAATTGATGAATTAAAATGGATAATTGTTATGTTCAGGTTTATTTGAATTGCTTAGTTTTTTGAATTATGGTTATAATTTTCATTTTGATTGCTTGAGGGTTTAAGTACTATATATACATAAATGGGCTTCGGACCGGCTTGACAAGGCCCGACAAGGCCCGTTTAGTGGTAAGGTAAAGTATGCGTGTAGACGGGCACGAGGGCTAACGACGGCGGTGAGGATGGCAAGCACCCGCACATGGATGCTGTACCCCGGCGACGGCGGGTCCAAACTGGACATAACGACGAGCTAACACTAAAGTTGTCTTAAGTTAACGGTGGGCTTCGATGGGGCATAACTTACCCTCTAAGACCAACTGGATGTGGAGCGTAATACCCTGCTCCACATGGATGTGGAATTGTCATCTAAGACCAACATTCCTCTCAGTCTTTCACTAGTTCTTTCCTCTCTCTTAAATGACCTCAAAATGAAAATGAGCAACATAACCTATAGCAATATATTACCCATTTCAGATCGGCACATCTCACATGCCATTGGCATGTGATACGTGCAGGTTCGAAATTGTCCCTTTTTGGACAGCCTCGGAGTGACCGAGGGGGCGTGGCTTGTGACGAGACGTGGGTCCGGATTTTGACGATATTTCTGTGGCGTAACCCTGTTGTTCTCTGCTGCACCATTTTTGGGCGTGCAGTGGAGAACAGCGGGGTTATGCTGCCGAAATTTTGTTCGAATCCGGATCACGCGTCTCATCGTGAGCACGCTCCGCTCGGTCACTCTTGGTTGGGTTTAGGATCTATCTGCCTAGGTTGTATGGCCGTGACATAACATAACAATACATTAACGACAATTTGTTTCGCGTTAAGCTGCAGAGTCAAACATGGGCGAAGATCGTAGTTGGATGTACACTGGTTGGAAGAGCAGAACTGGTGGTCACTCAGATAAGTGGTACGCCAAGACAGAAGCTTTTGTGGAACGAGCTTTTTCGTTGTCAAATAGCGATAAGGCGCGGTGCCCATGTACAAAATGACGAAATGGAACGTTTTTGGATAAGGTTGAACTTACGTTGCACTTGTGTCGAAACGGTTACGTGTCACATTATGAGTTGTGGAACTTCCACAGCGAGACAACTTCTCAAGCTGTACAATAAGTGGAAGCGGACAATGATGATGCTCAAGAGGTTGATATGATGGATGAGACGCTGGAAGCTATACGACAAGAGCTTACAGAAGATACTCAAACAGCAGAGGTTAAAGAGTTCTTCAAACGTCTCAAAGATTCATAAGAGGCTTTGCATGAACACAGTAAAATGTCAATCCTCAATTTTGTGACTAGAATTATGGCAATTAAGTCTAAGTTCTTCTTTTCTAACAGTTGTTACAACATGCTCATCGATTTGTTAAAAGATGCCCTTCCACAACCCAACAAAGTTCCTAAGGATATGTACAACTCGAAGAAAATTCTTTCCGGTCTTGGTATGAAGCACGAAAAGATTGATGTGTGTCCAGACAACTACATGCTTTTCTGGAGAGAGCATGCCAATGAGAACAAATGTTTGAAATGTGGTCAACCGAGGTTTGTCGAAGTTGTTAATAACGATTGTAATACTGTGACGATGGAAGTCCCACGTAAGAAACTTCATTACTTACCTCTGACACCGAGGTTGAAGCGGTTGTTCCTTTCAAAAAAACGGCCAGACACATGAGATGGCACAAAGAAGGTGAGCGTGAGAACAATGGAGTCATGACGCACCCGTCCGATGGTGAGGCATGGAAGGCGCTGGACCGGTTCGACCCAGAATTCGCTCGTGAAGCGAGAAATGTTCGCATCGGGTTGGCGACAGATGGGTTCACGTCGTTCAGCACAAACGCCGCACCATACTCCTATTGGCCCGTCTTTGTCATCCCGTACAATCTTCCACCGGCTTTTTGCATGAAGAATGAGTTTATGTTTCTTAGCCTCATTGTACCTGGGCCAGATCATCCTGGGTCATGTCTCAATATGATGTTGAAACTGTTGATCGAAGAGTTGAAAATGTTGTGGACAGGAGTCGAAGCGTATGACTGTTACAAGAAACAAAAGTTCAACCTCTGAGCTGCTTATTTGTGGTCCGTTCATGATTTTCCGGCATACGACATGTTTTCTGGATGGAGCACTCATGGTCGGTTGACGTGTCCGATACGTGCCTCGGATACCGATTGCTTTCGACTTACCCATGGACGCAAGATATCTTACTTCGATTGTCATAGACGTTGGCTGCCTCCGAATCACTTGTTTAGAGAACAGAGGAATGTCTTAAGAAAGAACACCGTTGTCACTAAAGGACCACCGAAACGTCTTAACCGGTCAGAAATATCTTATATGTTGGACAAATTGGTGCTAGATGAAGGTCGTCCTAGATATTTCGAAGGTTACGGAGACAAACACAATTGGACTCACATATGTGGACTTTGGGAGTTACCGTATGTGAAGTCGTTGATTCTAAGGCACAATATTAATGTTATGCATCAAGTGCGTAACATGGCCGAATGTATCATAAGCACATGCATGGACATGAAGGGCAAAACAAAAGACAATTTAAAGGTTCGAAAGGATCTTGCCGAGCTTTGTAACCATCAAACTCTTGAGCTCTCCGAAAATGGTGGTAAACCATGCGCTCCTTTCTATCTTTGACCTAAAGAAAAAAAAAGAAGTTCTCGAATGGTTGCAAAGGTTGAAACTCCCAGATGGTTATGCAGCTAGTCTGAGACGAGCCACAAATGTTAAAACGGGAAAGCTCATTGGATTGAGGAGTCATGATTATCACATAATCATGGAAAGAATTCTGCCTGTTATGTTTCGAGGCTATTTGGACGATGCAGTGTGGAATGTGTTAGCCGAGCTTAGCCACTTCTATAGGCAACTCTGTGCTAAAGAAATCACACCAGAGATGATGACTAAATTGGAAAAGGAGGTTCCGGTACTTTTGTGTAAGATGGAAAAAAATTTCCTCTAGGATTTTTCAATCCAATGCAACATCTCTTAATTCATCTTCCATTTGAATCGAAAGCGGGCGGTCCATTACAATTTAGGTGGACGTATCATATTGAAAGATCACTTAGATATCTGAAACCAATGGTTGGTAACAGGGCAAGGGTTGAAGGTTGCATCGCCGAAGCTTTTACTCTTAAGGAAGTAGGATACTTCTCAAGTGTTTACTTTGCAGAGGAAAACAATGTTAATACTTCGATAATGCGATACAATATAGATGAGCAACCTCCTTGTAGCGATCTCTCCATTTTTGCAACAAGAGGCACTACTGTTGGTAGTTACACTTCCTATGATGTTAGCGAAAAAGAAAGGCGTGCTGCATTCTTTTACATGTACGCTAATATGGAAGAAATGAATGAATATTTCAAGTAAGTGTTTCTCCTACACTTATGATTTTCACCATCTTTTCCGACACATGTATTCTAAAAGGTTCTCTTTGTCGTGTAGTATGTTCGACAAGCAAAATTGGAGACATAGACATCAACCCACGAGCAAGCAAATAGAACATATTCGACCGGAAGGAATAAACGGGGGATCTAATTTCCTCTCCTGGTTTCGAGATCATGTAACATTTTCTCGATAACTAATCAATGTTAACAATGTTTTCTTATATCTTAAGAATGATTACGTTTTCTAATAACTCCATATCTTGGACAGTGCCAAAAAGATGCCAACGTCCATGATGATTTGTGACAACTATCCCGTGGAGTGGTTAATGTTAGAAGCTATGGTCGATATGACGTCAACGGCTTTTGATTCCGTACAACTCAATTTGAATCTCTTCGTCCTCTCGCGGCAACATGTAACACCGGAGTTGTGATTAGGGCAATCGATTCGCAAGATCATGAAACGCAGTACTACGGGATTATTAAAAAAATCCTTCAATTCACTTTTGTCGCAAACAAGCCAATTCGAGCGGTATTCTTTTATTGCGAATGGTTTGATTCCATTCGTGGAATTCGAGTAAATGAATTTGGCATGGTCGAAGTAAAACACAAGGAACGGTTGAAAGGATTCGATTCATTAGTTCTAGCACACCAAGTAGAGAAAGTGTATTATCTACCTTATCCATGCAATAAATTCAAAGCTTGGTGGGTGGTACATAAGGTGAATACTCATGAGCGGTTATACGCTCCAGGAGATGATGATTACCATGACGAAGCTGAGGTTGATTGTGTCTACCAAGAGGCAAAGTTGCCAGACTCCTTCTCAGTCGAGCCTGGTGTAGGACTCGATAACTTAGTTGGAGACGCTGAAGATATCGAGGCTGGCACGGAAGCGGAAACAGAATCAGAATCGGAACTTGAAGATATCGATGACATAGTCGAACCTGCTATTTTGCGCAAACGAAAATGATATGTGGAAGAAGAAGATCGATGGGCTGGTTTAAGGAGTAGGGTGCATGATCATGATGTTTATGAATTTTGAAGTAACGTTTTATTCACTAATTTAACATTAATTTTGTATATTATCTTTGCATATTAATCATTTATTCCTTGCAACAGGATGTCATCAAAGGGGAAGGGGAAGGGGAAGGGGAAGCCAGTGAGAGGGTTTGAGCCGCCACGAGACCCTTGCTCAGGGACCTCGTTACCTTCAAGCCGATGTTCCCTCTTCCTGGCGCACGCTCCACCCTCAGCTGTCGTGTGCTTTCAGCGGACTGAGGTAAATTTTAGTTACCATAAAGTTATTTTTGAAATTGCAGTTGTTATTAATTATTTATTGTCAATCTTTTCCTTTTGTGCAGTCTGACTCAGAGACTTCTGAGTCAGAGTCAGAGTCAGAGGCTAGGGGCCCGCTACAGGAGCCCGACTCAGAGGCTAGGGGGCCACTACAGGAGCCCTCTAGTGCTAGCCTCCCTTCGGAGCCGGCTAGCGCTAGCCTCCCTGTGCAGCCGGCTACCACTAGCCTTCTTGGAGACTGTGGTGGTTCCGCAGATCCTTCAGGGTCACAGGACACGGCAGCATCGCAGCAGAGGCGACGGACGAGGAGGACCCACTTTGCGGCTCCTCCTCCGGTTACTACTCAGCGGACCACGATCCGCCCTGTTGGAGACAGGTAAATACTCTATATAGTATATTAAAAAATAGATGTTGTTTTTCTTTACTTAATGATTTAATATATTTTGTAGATGTTGGTATGACTTTTCGTTCACGGGGGCCGAGAAGCACCACAGGCAGGTTAACAGTGTTCTAGGACTACGCTCGTGAAGTTGCACTACCCTGTTGTGATTGACGGTTTTCCTGCCTTGTCGTGGGATGACTACGCTCGTGTCTCTCACTAGGTGCACGACACAGTTCAGGGAGCCGTGTGGCACGATTTTATGGTAAGTTTAACTGTTTCATTTTTTCAACTCGTTTGAATTGTTAATGCATATCACTTAAATATTTGTTTGCTTAAAGCTGAGGTACCATGTAGAGGAACCGGGCATGGAGGACCACGTGAGATGCATGTTCCATTACAACGTTCGGAAGCTCACGACGGCAGCGTTGTCGTACGCCCGGATTCAGGCTGTCAACGCGTACTACAAGCGGCACCCACAGGAGCGGGAGTAGGAGCAGCAAAGGGGTGTATTTAGGAAGGACTCGGACTCGTACTTGACAGAGGAGCAGTACGCGGAGGTAAGTATTTAATATTGTTAAATATTTACAATATCTACGTATGTTAACTGCGTTGATGAAAAATGAAATATGTGCAGGTTAGTATTTCCTGGTTACAGGGTAATATCAAGGCGTACTTAGCTCTCTATCGGTACTGGGCTAGCGACGCTTTCATCAATAAGTCCACAAAGGCTAGAGAGTGTCACATGGGGTCCGAGGGCAAGCACAACTATGGCGGCGACGGCTACTTGCGTTTGGCTAAACGCATGGTAAGTACCTTTTCATTTTATTTATGTGTTCCTAATATATTATTTATGGTAAGTACTAACACGGCTGTACAGGAGCGAGAGATGGGTCATGAGCTGACCCTGACCCAGGTTTGGAAGAGAGGTCACAAGGGAAGTCACCCTTCTCAGCCAGTGCAGTGTAGTCAGGTCGCAGCCGACTGACTGGTAAGTTTTCGAAATTCATCAATTTCATTATAACTAATACTATTATTGACATGCTTACAAGATTTATTTGTTTTGTAGACAAAGTACGCGCAGGAGGTCGCGAAGATACACGATGCGGATTATGATTGGGAAAGCGCGTCGATCGACCTCCAAGCCACGTACCCAAGCGGAGGCGGGAAGGCCCACGGGCGGTGAGTTCTTCGTGTGTTTCATTTCTTTTTCAACTAATCTTCTTCTACTTAGTGTTTTCATTCTTTTGCAGGTTTGCCATTTTTGATGGAGTTGTCGACTTGAGGTCAACGCGACCTTTGAGAGGCGCTTCATCGTCGCAGGATTCAACCGTTGGGACCAGTGGTCGTCTCTCGCAGACCCAGCTAGAGCTCCAGGCCATGAAGGAGACGCTGACGCAAACCCAAGCAGAGTTGGAGAGGACGAGAGCGGGGGCAAGGGAGGAGCAGTAGAGGACGGCCTTAATGATGGCCCAGATGCAAGCAATAATGGCAGTAAGTAATTTAAAGTACCATAGTTAAATTTCACAACACTTCAGTAACAAATATCTTCTAATATTTTGGAATGGCAGGATCTTGCTCGACACAGTTGTCAGGATATCGAGATTCCTACGCTTCCGCCGCAGCAGACACCGGAGCAGGTAATATATGTCTATCCCTCTTTTTGTTTTCTGTACACCCTGTTATTGTGAGTTTTAGCCTTAGTGTCGAATAGAAACTTGTTAGAGGAGGACATCCATGTCGTCCCCGAAATGCAACTTCCACCGCTCCCATAACATAGATTTTCATTATGTTGAATGCATGATTCCATTTTGATCCACCACCAACTCAGGGTCAGCTCTAGGATTTTGAGGGCCCTAGGCCAACTCAGGGTGATAACAGTCTGCAGTTGTAATAAATTGAAGTATCTTATGTGCTGTTATTATTTGGCAAATAAGTTACTTGAATCACTTTAATTTAGCAAATGTGTTACTCGCACTATTGACTATGATTCTTTTGCAGGGTTCGGGAACGCGCCGAGAAGATCCCAGAGGCAGTGGAGGGGCTAGCGTGTAGCCCGGAGGAAAATTTGTGTTGTTGTTGATGTTTTGGATATTATTTTATAACTGTTGTTGTGTATCTGGTGTTGTATAACTGTTGCTGTGATTTGTGTTCTCGCCATCGAGCGAGGTAGTCAGTTTCTGTTTTAAAAAAAAAATTCGAAAACATAACTTACGTCGGCTATGGCCTGGGCGACATAAGTTATCCCAGTTTAACTTACGTCGGTCAAACCATACCGACGTAAATTAAACCACTTAACTTACGTCAGTTTGGAGCAACCGACGTAAGTTAGGGCACATAACTTACGTCGGCATGTTGTGGCCAACGTAAGTACTCCGGCCCAGCCCGCGGCCCATCCCACCACTTAACTTACGTCGGCTGCTACATACCGACGTAATAAAGTTACTTACGTCGGTGGCCGATGTAAGTTACCTTAATTACGTCCAAACCGCTACGTCGGCCAACCGCTGACGTAATTAAGGAAAAGCCGACGTAATTAAGTTACTTACGTCGGTTTAGGCCTTAAATACGTCGGCTTTGGCCGACGTAATTGATCGATATTCCTGTAGTGCAATCGACGTCTAAACATTAAGGAGAATCAGTGGCACCAAGCTATTCAAGATCTATTGGAAGCTCGCCAGGAAACACACTGCGCAGAAAGCACGTTGGAGCCGAGTCAACTTGAGGTGCGGCAGCTGGATGATCAGTTGAGTACGGTGACTCATGAACGGGATCAATCCAGGGAGGAGACTCAGGATTGGAAAGCCAGTTCCAAGGGTGCACGGAAGGAACTGGAACCCTTTAAGACGTTTCTTCTACAGGCTAATGTGAAATCATTAGTTGTCGTGACATCATCGATGGCAGGTGAGGCAGCAGCCCCTGCTCCAGCACCCGCACATTTGGCACCAAATCCTGAGGACGAGGACGAATAAGATCGTGATATACTCGAGTACACCGAAGAGAACGTATGGGAGTAGGATGGGGCAACACTGCTGCCATCACGGGGCCACGTATAGTTAGTAGGTGCTCGTGTTTATTTTGTGGCCATGTTTGTGTCATATTAAAAATAAGAGTGGGTGTGTATAAGATGACAAGGTGTGTATGACACCTCATGGAGACCAAGTATAGTAGGGATGCACTTCCGTAGTGGGAGTTCGTCATTTTGGGGTACACTACTGTAAACTTTGTCATGAGATAATATATCTTGTATAAAGTTTGTACTTTATCAATATATGTGAATGTTATGCACTTATTTCCTTGCCAATATTCGCACTACTGTAACATGAAATGGATGAAGGAGAAGCAAACATTGTTGCTGATTTTCAAATCATGTGGATGCAGAATGGTGCGTACGCGTTCAACGCCCGAGATGGGAGGCTCGAGCTGTGGTCGTGAGGACGAATCTCCGACCCGAGAGCAAGCTGCGACACCGCAGCAACAAGATCCACCACCACCACCTCCTGCACTTCCGAGGAGTCTCGCGGAGGTTCTCGCCGCAGTGCTCGGCTCGCGCGACTAGCAAACTGAGGTACTGTGGACCTTGGTTCAACATTCGCCCCGTCAAGGGGGGCGACTAGATGCGGCTCCACGATAGCGCTATCCGAGTTCATACTTAGACTTCATGTCAACGCACCCGCCGGTCTTCATGTAGGCTGATGAACCATTAGAGGCGGACAACTGGCTCCTCTCCATGGAAGGAAAGTTCGGTTTGTTGCGGATGACCGAACAGCAGAAGACCTTGTTCGCAGCACAACAGTTGTAGGGATCTGCTGGTACGTGGTGGGCGAATTATCTCGCCGCACGACCAGCAGTCTATGTCGTGAGCTGGAAGGAATTCCGGGAGGCATTCCGCGCCTATCACGTACCTCCCGAGATCATGAGGAGGAAACTTCAAGTTCTTGGAGTTGAAGCAAGGAGGAAGGAGTGCTTATGAGTACTCCAAGACCTTCAACCACTTGGCCCAGTATGCTCGGGACCAAGTGAGTACTGAAGATAGGAAGTGTGAGTGCTTCTACCGTGGTTTGAACCCCAAGATGAAGGACAAGCTTGCCTTGTTCAACCGCGGCAGATTAAACAACATTGTTAACGCCGCGATCGTACAGGAGGACGCTACTAGGGAGCTGTCATCTGACAAGAAGAAGAGGAGTGCTCCACAAGGCAGCGGAGGTGGTGCTCCTCAGAAGTTCCGAATGGTGTATCGATCACCATCCGGCCAGAGGTGGCAGCCGGCATCGCGACCACCGATGTTTCGTGGTCGCCAGTCCAACAACAACGGCTTTCGTCCGCAGCAGCAGCAGGGGATGATTCCGCGTGCACCTCCACCTCCACCTCGTGCATCGAGATTCCATCCTTCGTTCCGTGCCGATCATACGCCGTACACATGTGTAGGTTCGAAGAGCACGTGAAAGCTACCAGAGGGGGGTGAATGGTAGATTAAAAAATCTTACGCAGCGGAAACAATTAAATCCCAACACTTTCAGCAGAAAAATGATCAGTTAAAGAAATTGTGTGTGAGACTAATCTAAACATGTTTCACCATGACAAAAGTGATAGATATCAGAGATAATCAAGTCATGAAGACGACAGAACAAGAATCACTCAAATCCGTTGAGAGAAACTCAATTTACGATTGAAAGATCGAACAAAAATCAATCTGTCCTACCCGAGAAAAACAGTTCTGGAACACTGCCAAGAAACTCGTATAGATCAAAAACCACAAATCCAATGACCGTGAAATTTGACAGATGATAGATAATATAGTTGTGATGACAGCCCAAAAGGAATCACCTCAATTGGATCTGTAAAACTCGAGTTATGATAAAACCACCGAAGCAAGGTAGTGCGAAGCAGAAACTCGAGGAGAAAGACTTGACAAAAACAAGTCAGACGAACAAGGCACAAAAGTTCCTTTAAACTATGATCTTTATTCAATAGAACACAAGAGGAACAGCCCCAAAGTCGCCTACCATGACCTCTGGCCTCCCTTGCTTATATAACCAGCCCTTAGGCCAACCCAGTCTCAACTAAGACTCTAATCCAACTCAAATCATGAATCACAACTTTCCATAACTGCTTAGGACTCTTCTATACGCAGATAGAAGCAATCTTAAGACTTCCAAACACCTTAGGAATGTATCCCACATTCTTAAAACATCTCAAATTAATGACCCACACAAAATCCTATCATAACCAAAGCTAGTCGAACCTAGAGCCGGGGCTATCCAAAGCTAGTCGAACCTAGAGCCGGGGCTAACCAAAGCTAGTCGGACCTAGAGTCAAACCTTGATGATAAAGGTGTTTTGGTAGTATTCAGAACTTTTATCATCAAAGTCAATGTATTCAGCACAAGCCAATGTATTCAACACTAATAGGTCTCACAATGTCCCCCATGATGAATGCCTTGGCAACACCACTTAAAATTCGGACATTGGCTTATTCACATGAAAAGTTTTGAAAACAATTTCTCCCCATATCAAATGAGATAGAAATAAATTTCTCCCCCCTTCTGAAAATCAAATGAGATAGAAATAAATTTCTCCCCCTATACATATTTCTCCCCTTGAGAAGAATCATGCCAAAAACAATTTGTGAATATGTGCAATTTGTAATCAAATTCTCCCCCTTGCATACTTATCTTTAAAACTTCACACATTGTCTATTATATCTCCCCATTTGACAATGTATTCAGCAAGGTTCAAAAGAGAAAATTTAACTTTTATGAGCATATTATAACATATACATATAAAACAAAGCTCATCCAAGTCATACTATCAAGTAACTTACACTATCACATCAATAAAATACATAAAGTAGTGTAAGCCATGCTAGAGATCAAGAGTAATTTTCAATTTAAGCTAGTCATGATCTTACAAACTTAACTATTTCAAAACCTGAAAGCATGACACTTGTTGCTGCAATTTTATATTCCTTTAAGCACAATTTTTGATCATATGACATTTGCATGAGATTATACGCGCACCTGCCTTATTCTAACCAACCAAGCCAAGCCTATGTCATTTTGACAATCAGAAGCTTAAGGACATGGTTTTAGTCACACACAACTTCTTCCAAGTTCATATCTAAGTGCAATGATATGCCATCTCAAAAGAATTATTGCGATGCATGCATATTCTCTTGATCTTTTCTCATTTTTATTTGATCATAAAAGCTCAACATGTGAATAGTTGATTGACTTATTAATTCCTTCAGATTAAAAGCAGTTGTGAGCATGCAACAAGTTCAAAATAGCAAGAAAGTTCGACCATGACCAGATTTAGTGTAAGTAATTATTCCAATTACTAGACATGGCAAAAACTACAAAATATATAACACAAGTAATGTAGTAAGAACTTTCATCATGTAAAAAGAATCACAAAGTCATATATGTATGAATTATTATTCTCATATTACTTTAAGTTCATATTCACATATAAACTTCCCAAGTTTCAAAACTCCCCCTCAATGTAAGCAATGAGGATGCATAACCCCCATTTCACTACGAATGAAACAAAAACGAGTGAAATCCAAAGGTTTTGTAAAAATGTCAGCCAATTGTTGTTCGGTATCTACATGGTGAAGCAAATGTTTCCTTTTTCAACATTATCACAGAGAAAGTGATACCAAATGTCAATCTGCTTAGTTCTAGACTGTTGCACGGGGTTCTTAACAATGCAAATGGCACTAGTGTTATCACAAAATAGTGGAACAGTATCTAGATCAAGCCCATAGTCCTTAAGTGTTTGATCAATCCAAAGTTGTGAGCAAGCACTAGCAGTAGCTACGTATTCAGATTCAACTGTGGATTGTGCAACTGAGTTTTGTTTTCTAGAAGACCAAGCAACAAGTGAATTACCAAGAAAATGACAAGCACCAGAAGTACTTTTCCTATCAATCCTACAACCCCCAAAATAAGCATGAGAAAAAGCTTTCAAAGTAATGGTTGAGGAAGAAGGAAGAAAAATGCCAAATTCTTGAGTTCCATGTAAGTACCTGAGATTCCTTTTAATGGCTTGACGATGTGAAGCACGTGGGGAGGCTTGAAAACGTGCACAAAGACATACACTGAATTGTATGTTCGGTCTTGATGCCGTGAGGTACAAAAGTGATCTGATCATGCTTCTATATTCTTTTTGATCCACGGGTTCACCATCTTTATCAAGTTCAAGTGTTGTTGCTGTTCCCATTACTGTATGAAGAGGCTTGCTTTTGTCCATGTTGAAGCGCCTTAGGAGGTCTTTTGTATACTTCGTTTGATGCACAAAGGTACCCTCTTTGGTTTGCTTGATTTGCAGCCCCAAAAAGTAAGTGAGTTCACCCATCATACTCATTTCAAATTCGGAACTCATCATAGCTGAAAACTTAGACACAAGATCATGAGAAGCACAACCAAAGATAATATCATACACATACACTTGAACGATTAATGAGTCATTGCCATGCTTAAGCAAAAAAAGAATTTTATCAACCTTGCCCTTGGTAAACCCCTTTTCAAGTAAGAATATTTTTAACCTATCATACCATGCTCTAGGGACTTGATTGAGACCGTACAAGGCTTTGGACAGTTTGTAAACATGATTAGGAAAATCCGAATTTTCAAAACCCGGTGCTTATTTGACATAAACCTCCTCATCTATGTAGCCATTAAGAAAAGCACTTTTAACATCCATTTGATAAAGCATAAAACCTTTAGATGCAGCAAAAGCTAACAAAATTCTTATGGCTTCTAATGTAGCAACAGGAGCATAAGTTTCATCAAAATCTAGACCTTCAACTTGAGTGAAACCTTGAGCAACCAACCTAGCCTTATTCCTAACCACAACGCCATCCTCACTTTGTTTATTTTTAAACACCCATTTAGTTCCAATTAAAGTGTGACCTTGTGGTGGAGGTACAAGTTTCCAAACATTATTTCTTTGAAAATTTTCTATCTCTTCTTGCAGGGCAATAATCCAAGATTCATTAGTGAGTGCATGTGATATATCTTTGGATTCAAAAGTAACAACAAAAGAAAAATGAGCATGAGAGTTTAGATCGCGAAACCTGGACTGTGTGACTCGTTCGTGCAAGCTTCCAATAATTTGTCATGGAGGATGACTTTGGAGAAACCGGAGGGGAGTGGACACTTCACAAGCTTCTTCTTCTTCATGTTCATCACAAATCGATGAGATTGTGACTTGAGGAGAATCTGTACTAGCAATGGTGGTCGTCGGTGCTGGCTGTGAATCAAAATCAGGAGCTGGAACAATGTCATTAGCTGCCCTAAATTTTCGGGCAGCAGCTCCACCTTTTCCTCATCTTCAACGAAAATGCTCTCCCCCTACGGATATGGATCTGGACCTGCAATGTTTGAGCTAGCACCTGGGCTAGCTTCATCAAAAGATACCTCACAAGTCTCTTTTTGTTAGTGTCAAGTAAAAGCACACGATAGCCTCTAGTATGAGACGGATAACCAAGAAACATGCCATCAACAAATCTAGGTTCCAATTTATCAAGATTACCATGTTTATTAACAAAGCATTTGCAACCAAAGACCCAAAAGTGGTTAACACTAGGCCTATGTCCAAACTGGAGCTCATATGGTGTTTTACCTAGCTTAGCGCAAGAAAACACTATTTGAGACATAACAAGCAGTTGCAATCGCATTAGCCCAAAATTTCCTAGGAGTTTGATATTCATCAAGCATAGTACTAGCCATCTCAACTAAGGTTTTGTTCTTTCTTTCTAAAACACCATTTTGTTGAGGTACATATGGTGAAGAAAATTGATGATCTATTCCATTTTCAGCACAAAAGTGATCAAAAGATTGATTTTTAAATTCGGTTCCGTTATCACTTCTAATTGCTTTTGAAGATCCTGGGTGATCAATTGACAATCTAAGAAGTAAAGTTCTAAAGTGACTAAAAGCTTCATTCTTAGATGCCATAAAGTAAACCCAAGAGTATCTAGAATAATCATCAACAATCACAAGAACATACCATTTACCTCCGAAGGATTGAACGCGTGAAGGTCCTACGGTGTCAAGGTGCAAAAGTTGACCCGGTTCAGTTGTCATGATCATTGTGAGAGTATGTGAACCTGCAACAATATTAGCATGTCTACAAGAAGAGCACACAATTTCTTTGTCCCCTATAAGCTTAGGCAGCCAACGTATGCGATCAAGAGCACTAACACACGTTAGATGATCAAAGCCTACGTGACCAAGTCTACGATGCCAAAAATATATGTCCTTTGAATCATTAGCTACTAGACACCTGTGCTTAGAAGAAGACATATCAATATAAGCTTTAAAAACTCTTCCAAACCAAGACATGTTAAAAATAAGCTCACTATATGAATTTATAACTTTGCAGCAATTTTTAGTGAAAATAATTTCCAGATTTTCATCTAGCAGTTGTGAAACAGAAAGCAAGTTGTATTTCAAAATTTTAACAAGTGCCACATCCTTCAAAGTGTAGTGATTATTTACTCTAACCGAACCCTTATCAATTATAGGAGTTGAAGAATTATTGGCAAAAGTAACGTTCTCTACACGTGACACAAAAGAGAGGGAGGAGAACCATTCTTTATTACTGATCATGTGGCGTGAGCAACCTGAACCAACAATCCAAATGTTCTCCTTCCTCAAGCGTGTAACCTACATAGAAGCACAATAGTCGATGACTTAATACTGGGGTTAGTCAAAATGCATTTAGGAATCCAGTACTGAGTCACACGACGTCCAGCAGGAATAACACGCGAAAGCTGAGATAAAACAGCAGGTTTATGAGCCAAAGCTTGAGGATTTTTGTACCCAACTACCGTCCTACAAGATGTTACATGTGTAGCACAAAAAATAGTAGGTTTGGGAGAAACCTTTGCATGTTTTCGACCCATTATAGCAGATTGCATGTTCCTATCATTCGGTTTAGCAAGTGCAGCAAATTTTGCATGGAAGTTATGAGATCTAGCAATCATTCTTTCCTTTTTCTGTTGTTTAGCTAGTCTATAACAAAAATCTATGACATGACCATCTCTACCACAGTAGGTACAATGAAATTTAACTTTGTGATCATGTCTAGATGAGCAATCAACATTTTTATTTGACACTGAATGAGGCAACACTCCTGCATATTTGAAAACCACTTCCTTTTGTTTAGGAACGGTTTGAATCAAACCACTTCCTAATGTTCATACAATTTTAGGTGGATGTGCCCTAGCATGAGCATGAGAATCAAAACCTACCCCAGTTTTATCATTGCAAGACTTTGAAGAATTCAGCAGCAAGTTTAGGTTCTTATTCCCATTACAAAACCTATCTAATGTCCTATGCATGTCATCAAGTTTATTGGACAGATCAAGGCAATTTTTACAAGAATTTTCTCCTTCTAATTTGCAATTGGAACAATATTTAACTTCATGAG
This sequence comes from Tuctoria greenei, assembly GCA_036927565.1. Lineage (NCBI taxonomy): Eukaryota > Viridiplantae > Streptophyta > Magnoliopsida > Poales > Poaceae > Tuctoria > Tuctoria greenei. The sequence continues at coordinate 46,685,027 of JAYESD010000012.1, forward strand.
AACATAAAGCATTATTCAATATAGAAATTTCATTCACAGAATCTTGTAGTTTCTTATCAAGATCATCACAAGTAGAACAATGCAAATCAATTATAGAACAGCTAGCATCTTTCAAGTTTTTATCATCGAGTGCAGCAAGATCTTTGTTCTTTTCAATTTCTAACTCAAGTTTATCAAGTGTGGAGGTGTGCGCACTTCTTAATGAGGACAATTGTTCATATATTAATTCACATGAGGAACAAGAATCATCACTAGGAATCAAAGATTTCAAACGATTAATTTCTGATTCCAGTGACTCAATTTTAACAGCATTGTTCCTAAGCTTTTTGTCCTTTTTCGTAACTATAACAGTGGCACGAGAAATAGCATCACACATTTCTTCGCATGTAGGACATACCTCTTCATTGGTGTTGTTGTGTTCAGTCTCCTCCATACTTGATCTTGACTTGCTCGCCATGAAGCACATGTTTGCCAAATCATCTTCATCTTCATCACTTCCAATGTCTACATCGCTTGAGCCATGTTCTTGAAGTGCGGAGATAAAACTGCTCACCAATTGACGTCCTGTAAAACCCTTCTTTTTCTTCGTATCTTTTGCAGAGGAGTGCTTTGTCCTTGTTTGCTTTTCATCCCGGGAAGTAGGACCTGAAAGGTTAGGGCAATCTAAACAAAAATTTCCTGTCTTACCACATTCGAAACATCGTTGAGGTTCGGAGCTTCCTCCCCTTCTAGTTCTCACATTTTGCAATGCTTTCGAGAACCTAGTAGAGAGAAGTACTAGCTCCTCCTATGCAAACTCCTCAATCTGTTCAAGGGTTAGAGAGGACAACAAAGCAAGTGTACCACAAGATGAAGATTGGCCGGAGCTAGGAATATCACATCGAGAAACGAAAGCAATAGACTTGTTGGGGTTCTTACATGATATTATGTCAATTTCATGAGTTTTTAACTTGGAATAAAGCACATCTAAAGTAAGTGTACTCATGAGAGTAGGTTCATGAATAGATGTGACCTCCATCTCCCAAATTGACATATCTAATGCACTTAACAATTGCCTAGCATTTTCAGCATCTGCAAAATTAACATTAACACTACGCAAATTGCTGAGAATTTTATTAAAGCGAGCAAAAAGGTCATCAATAGACTCACCGGGCTGTATCTCGAAGCGCATGTATTCTTTCTTAAACATGTCTTGCCTTACTTCCTTGATCGTGTTGGATCCTTCGTGGTAGTCACAAAGTGCTTTCCACACATCATATACAAATCAGAGGTGTGCAACACGGTCGAAGTCGCTTTGAGTTAATCCTCGTATGATCAAGTTTCGAGCCTTGTTGTTATTGTCAACATCTCTCAGATTTGTAGCTATAAATTGATCGTTTGACGGAACTTTGTAAGGCTTGTATACCTTCTCCCATATTGTGAAGCCTTGATCCTGGATGAAGGCTTCCATACGTGCCTTCCAAACCTGAAAATCAATACCACTAAACACACATGGTTTGGCGGAGTATTTCTCCTTGATGATTAGTCAGAAACACGTGCAAATCACAATGATTAGAGCAACCTGGCTCTGATATCAATTGTAGGATCGAAGAGAACGTGAAAAGCTACCAGAGGGCGGTGAATGGTAGATTAAAAAATCTTACGCAGCGGAAACAATTAAATCCCAACCCTTTCAACAGAAAAACGATCTATTAAAGAAATCATGCGTGAGACTAATCTAAATATGTTTCATCATGAAAAAAGTGATATATATCAGACATAATAAAGTCACGAAGATGACACAACAAGAATCACTCAAATCCGTTGAGAGAAACTCAAGTTACGATTGAAAGATTGAACAAAGGTCAATCTGTCCTACCCGAGAAAAACAGTTCTGAGACGCTGCAAAGACACTCGTGTAGATCTAAAACCACAAATACAATGACTGTGAAAGTTTGACAGACGATAGATAATCAAGTTGTGAAGATAACCCAAAAAGAATCACATCAATTGGATCTGTAAAACTCGAGTTATGATAAAACCACCGAAGCAAGGTAGTGCCATGCAGAAACTCGACGAGAAAGACTTGATACAAACAAGTCGGACGAACAAGGCATAAAATTTCCTTTAGACTACGATCTTTATTCAATAGAACACAAGAGGAACAGCCCCAAAGTCGTCTACCACGAGCTCTGGCCTCCCTTGCTTATATAACCATCCCTTAGGCCAACCCAATCTCAACTAGGACTCTAATCCTACTCAAATCATAAATCGAAACATTCCATAATTGCTTAGGACTCTTCTATACGCAGATAGAAACAATCTTATGACTTCCAAACGACTTAGGAACGTATCCCACATTCCTGAAACAACTCAAATTCGTGACCCACAGGAAATCTTCATAACCAACTCAAATCTTTCCATATTTGAGTCAAACATGACTCAGCCGCAGCTTGAGTCTATAACCTAGTCTGTTGGCCTTTCCGACCAATTCGTTACGCCTACATCTCTTCATCACACCTCGGAACCATGCAGCCACGTCCATGCACTCCTTGCACACGTGCAAACATCTTCCAACGACATCCACGATACCTTTATATGCATTGTTCTTGATTCAAACATGTTGCGCAACCTCCCTATCAACTCAACCACAATTCCTCCCGAACTTGGTTGTTGAACCTCATCTTCTCCCTAATACTAGATCAATGGATCCCGTCACCAGCCATGTCTTGAACTCAAGCAACACCTGCACATGAATAAACAACCGTTACTTCCGAGCACAAGTCCTCGACTTGACTCTCGTTAGTTCCGAAACTACAACATCTTACATGAGCACCTCACATAAGCATGTTGCAAACCATAGCAAAATGATATCAGCCTTAACCACCAAAATACACCAAAAACTTAGTAAAAGAATACTAAGCAACCTTTACATAAGTGTAAAGCAAGTTTGAAACATTGCAAGATAAAAGCAGAACCACTGCGGTCAAGCACCAGACCTTGACAAATCTAGCCGGACCTAGCGCCAGAGCTAACCAAAGCTAGTTGAACCTAGAGCCAGGGCTAACCAAAGCTAGTCAGACATAGAGCCGAGGCTAAGCAAAGCTAGTCGGACCTAGAGTCGGACCTTGATGATAAAAGTGTTTTGGTAGTATTCAAAACTTTTATCATCAAAGCCAATATAGTCAGCACAAGCCAATGTATTCAGCACTAATAGGTCTCACAACGTGTTTCATGTGTGGTCGTATGAGGCACTTCGCCAAGGACTGCCTGCAAGACAGGCAGGGCAGGAGACAGTCATCGTACCAGGGGGCAAACCAGCCCCGCAACCAGCCCAAGAAGCCAACCACAAGAACCGGCAACTCCACCACCTTGCCATCGAGGACGTTCTGCAAGGCACACCTGTACTCACGGGTACGTTCTTTCTCTTTGGTCATCCCATAGTCATCCTCTTTGAATTTGGTGCTTCCCACAACTTTTATTAGCAAGTCTTATGTTATTAAATATCAGTTGTCTATCGTTCCCACAAAAACCGCATATGTGATTTGTTCTCCGGGTGGGAAAGTAGTAGCAGATGAGATGGTCCATAGGATATCTCTTAATCTGGGTGGGAACATATACCCTACCTCTCTCATTATATTGGAGCATCAAGAGTTAGATGTCATCTTAGGAATGGCATGGTTGCAATACAATAGTGCTATTCTTGACATCGTTCCTCGGAGGATATATCTGAATTCTCCACTCCACCCTCCCCAAGCTCTCACTCTTGAGAGCATTATCCGAGTGACTCCAACTACTTACAACACCGAGGCTATTAAACTTGAGGATATTCCGGTGGTATGTGAGTATCCGGACGTATTTCCTGAGCATCTTCCTTGTATGCCACCAGAAAGAGATGTCGAGTTTAAGATTGAACATGTACCGGGAACAGTGCTGATCTCGAGGAAGCCATATAAGATGGCACCTAAGGAAGTTGCAGAACTAAAGGAGCAGCAGAAGGAACTTATGGACAAGGGTTTCATTCATCGAAGTTCATCACCTTGGGGATGTTCTGCATTATTCGTGTAGAAAAAGGATACGATATTGAGACTATGTGTGGACTATCGTCCACTCAATGCTGTCACGATCAAGAATAAGTATCCACTACCACACATCGATATTTTGTTCGATCAATTGGTGGGTGCTAAGGTATTCTCGAATATGGATCTTCGTTCTGGGTATCATCAGATCAGGATTCGACCAGAGGATATACCTAAGACGGCATTCTCGATGAGGTATGGATTGTATGAGTACCTTGTCATGTCCTTTGGATTGACCAATGCACCGACTCATTACATGTATCTCATGAATTCGGTGTTCATGCCGGAATTGGACAAGTTTCTCGTGGTCTTCATCGATGACATCCTTGTGTATTTGAAATCCGAAGAAGAACATGCTCAACACTTGCAATTCGTGCTTCAACGATTGCGAGACCACAAGCTATTTTCTAAGTTCACCAAATGTGAGTTCTAGATCAGCCAAGTGCCATTTCTAGGGCACATCATCTCTGCTGAGGGGATTGCAGTTGATCCAAGCAAGATTAAGCAAGTACTAAAATGGGAGTCTCCAAAGTATGTACATGAAGTTCGAAGCTTCCTGGGTTTAGCAGGATATTACCAGTGGTTCATTCCAAGTTTCTCCAAGATAGCTAAACCAATGATGGATTTCTAAAGAAAGGGAAGAAGTATGTATGGCCGAAGGAATGTGAGGAAGGTTTTCAAGCATTAGTGAAACACCTCACAACAGCACCGGTATTAGTCCAACCGGACACAACCAAGTCATTTGATGTTTATTGTGATGTATCTAGGATTGGTTTCGGTTGTGTATTGATGCATGACAGAAGGGTGATCACTTATGGATCACGGCCGTCGGTGGTTTGGAACCGGCAGATCTCCCTACACGGCTAAAGTGATAGGGGAGTTTGCTGTTCGGTGTGGGCGCGGGGAGATTCAAGAAGGTGAGTAGGAATTGACACAGGAGACACAAGAGTTTACGTGGTTCGGGCCGCCTGAGCGTAATGCCCTACTCCACGGAGGTGTTGGTGTTGTATTAACTGTATGATCTTGTGTTGAGCGTCTATGGCGTGTGTCTCTCCCCCCTGAACATGTCATCAGCCTGTCCTTTTATAGTACAAGGGCAGGCCGTTACAAGTTAGCCTGGCCCGACATGTGGCCCCGGCGGTTACTAGTATTGACACTTATTTATCACATTTAATTGCTCTTAATGACCCTTTAAGGGGCTTTGACAGCACCGTTACTGCTGTTAAGATCGACCGTTTAAGTGTCATTAATATGGCATTAATGACACTTAATTGGGTCTTGAAGTCCTTGATTCCCCTTTGAAGATCCGGAGCCATTGCGAGGTCTTCCGGAGGTTAGGGGCTGAAGATCCGACGATTGGACACGTGTCAGGTTCGGAGCTTCTCTCGGTCTGAGGTTAAGTCCGGAGGTGCCACTTCGGTACATGGCCCGGAGCTTCCCCCTTGTGGGCGGTAACTCTGGTTTGGTAGTACACGTGGCGACCCTGGGATTAACCATGTTGGAGAAGCGGGTTCGGTTGTGTCTGACATCTGGCCCTCCGAGGGTCTTCAAATCAAGTATATAACTTTCCTTTGAGATCTTTGTAACCTCAAGGGGTGTACGGTTTCTAGGGTACCGACAGTGGCCCCCTGGACCTACCTCCAGGGAAGACCACTGGGGCGAAGTCATTCCGCCGAAGGTGGGTCCATCCTCGTGACTTTTAAACTGAGTCTTCAAGGGTCTTTGAAGGTGTCGTTGGCGAGGACTTGGAGTTAAATCCTCGCCGTGTGGCGCATCCCGCGTGCAGCAGATGAGATCTTTGGCGTGCGGATCTCACGCAATTGAAGGTCGCCGGTTCCCGATACGAAAACCATATCGGTTCCGCGCGCCTTGTCAGGCCGCTGCCTTTGGGCTTCCCGCCTCATGATGGCAACCGTTCGCCTGGGTAAGAACCTCGACTTGATCGTCGGGGTGGTCCCAGGCCCGCTTGTCATCGGCTGGGTGGAATTTTTGGGTGGTATCATCGACTTCCTTGCGGTTTCCATCCAAGCGTTGTGAGGGCTTACTTAAGAAGGAAAGTGCGCACCGTCGGGAGTTCTTTACGCCTCCCATCTGTTCTTGCGATCAAACTCCCAACTTGTGCTTCGCTTTTCTTCTCTTGCCTAGCCGTGCCGCGATGGAGTTGGGTCTCCGCGAGAGTCGCTTGAAGGCCGACGGCGACCTGAAGAAGGTTCGGGCCCTCATGGGGTGGTCCTCGGACTTCTTCAACTGCTCGGTCCGTGCTAGTGGAGAGCTTCCATTTGAGAAGGAGCATTCCGGCGAAATGGTGTACTTCTCCTCGTACGCCATGGTGGGGTTGATCCCACATTTTTCTTCCTTTTTCTTGATGCTGCTGGACTTTTATGGTCTGCAGCTATACCACCTTGGCCCTCACTCCATTCTCCTCGTGTCTATCTTCGTCCACTTATGTGAGATGTGGGTGGGCATCCCCCCTGCATCGAACTCTTCCGGACCTTCTTCACCGTTCACACCACTGATAGAAGCAATGAGTACCTTGGCTTCTACTACTTCGTGAAGCGCAAGAAGTGCCCATTCAAGTACCTCCGGTCGTTCCCTTCTGGGAAGTGGGATGACTGGAAGAAGGACTGGATAGTCATTCGGGTGGAGGAGCATGAGAGGCTGGAGCTGCCCGAAGGCCTCCCCAACATTGACACGACGATCTGGAGTGAAGCTCCGGTGCTGGCGGATGCCTTCGACCCTGTTCTGACCAGGATTCGCTGCTGCGTGGACGGGGGATTAACCCCTCAAGCGGTGTTTTGTAACTTCCTGGTCAACAGGTGGGCACCGCTGAAGAAGAGGGAGAAACTCGCTTGGGCCCTCAACAGCGTGATGGACGACGACCGGGTCAAAACCGGGTTGATGTCCAACATGGTGGGGAAAACCTTGGAGTTCCACCTCAAGAAGTTCCAGCACGACATCAACGTCGAAGGCGACGACTTAACTCCGCCGTCTGCTTTTCTTCCTCTGAACGTAGAAGTGGAGTTCAGCAAGGAGCTCCGGCGAAAGATGCCCGTGCTTGACGACCTTGGTGTCATCGAGAGAAGGTCGACCTCCGATGTAGCGATCCCCGGAGTGCCCAAGGATGGTTCCGACCCTGTTCCGAAGCCGAGGGAAGAAGTTGTCGGCAAGGGTAAGGAGCTGGCAAAAGAACCTGTGAGCCGGAAGAGGAAGCTGCAGTATGCCGACGGAAGGTCCGTCAGGCCCGCTACTTCTGCATCGGCTCCTTCTCCCCGGAGGGGAAGGTCCTCTACAACTTCGGCGATTGTTCCCGTAGTGGGGTCCTCCCGGAACGCGACTGTTCCCGCAGTGGGGTCCTCCCGGAGCGCGACTGTTCCCGTATTGGGGTCCTCCTGTGGTGTTAGCTCCGGGCAAGCGACTACTGCACCTGGGCCGGTGGAGGCCTCCAGGTCTGGGGGTTCTTCCCGATCGAGGAGGGCTCCGACTCGGGAAACACCCGTGGCTGCGACGAGTTCCAGGGGGCCTTCCGGAGCTTCCACGACGGCTATGACCAGCCCTGAACGCCCGGGAAAAAGGTTCCGCGCAAGCTGGTGCGGAAGCCTCCCAAGGTAATTTTTAATCTCTACCTTGGACAATTGTTTTAATTGTAGCAACTGTTTTTTAATTTTCTTCGTTCATCATCTACAGCGTCCCCAAGAAGGGGAGTGAGGCTACACCCTCAGCCACAGTGTCTGAGGCCGTGAGGGTGGGAGCTTCTGCTCCTGTCCTGGTGCCGCCCCAAGTGGTGTCTGAAGCTGCGACAGCTCCGGTGCCAGCTGTCGTGGTCATGGACCTCGACTCATCCCCAGAAGTTCCCGTGGTAGCGCCGGACCACGGGAGTGAAGATGCGCCAGCGGCACCTATCCCGGAGGTTGAAGCTCCGGGTCCTGGTGCTGAGATGATGGAAGCTCCGGCTGTTGAGCCGTAGGAAGCAGTGATCCCGGCCTCTGAGCCAGAAATTGTCGAAGCTCCGGCGGTTGAGCTAGAGGTGATTGAAGCCCCGGCGTGCGCGCCGGAAGCTGAGGTATTTCCGGCAGTTGGGCCGGCTACTTCTGAAGCACCAGCCGCTGAACCGGTTATTGTTGGAGCTCCGGCCACAAGGCCGGTCGACGTTGAAAATCTTGCGGCTTCTGAGCCGGTTGTTGAATAGGTGACGGAGCTCGAGCTCCCATCGGAAGAGATGCCCAGGCTGGAGCCAGCAGCAGCTCCTGCTCCGGAAGCGACGACGTCGGAGGTACCTGCGGCCGAGCCGGAGTGCCCAAGCGAAGTTGCTGGCCCCCTTCCTGAGGGGGTGAACGAAGACCCGGCGGCCGGGCCTTCTTCGATGGCGACTGAGGCCATTCCGGAGGACGGTCTAGTGCCATGGAGACTCAGGGGACCACTCTTGTGGAGTGGGACCCAATTTTTGTATCTGAAGACCCGCTGGAACCAGCGGAGGAGACCCCAGCAGGTCCGGAACCCATCCCGTTGTCACTATCTATTGACAACGCATGTTCCAGTCTACATCAAGTCCAACTGGCCTTCTTCCATGACAGCAAGGCTCTTGAAGAGGAGCGCCAAACCATTAGGCGGTGGCGTAACCGGCTCTACTTCGAGACCAAGCTGGCGCAGTCGAGGCTAGCGGATGACAAAGAATGGATCAAGCGGGAGAAGATCCGCCTAGAGTACTGGGGCAAGATACTGGATGACAGGGAGAGTGTGACTCGTGCCCTCGACGCTCAATCTCGGGAGATCTACGATCAGGCCAAAGCAGCCAATAATGCGGCCGATGCACGCCCCGAACAGCTTGAGGCCATTAACACTGCACTCATCAAGCGCCGAGAGGCACTTGAAGAGAGGGAGAAACGGCTCGAAGATGAAGAGCAGAAACTCCAAGAGCTGCGGGATGATGTCCTGGGCAGGGAGGAGGAGCTCGCCAAGAAGGTGGCTCTGGCTGACAAGGGTCTCGAGGAGCGCGCCAAGAAATTGGAAGAGCGCTGCCAAGAGGAAGAGGAGAAGGTCTGGGTGCGAGGGCAGGAACTCTATGAACAAGAGTGTGCCCTTACTGCCAGAGAGAAGAAAGTGAGGGGTAGAGAGAAGGACCTGGTTGACCACCGGAACAAGATCCACCTCCGGGAGGAGGAGCTCGGAAAACTCGAAAGGCGGGTTGCTGAAAAGATTCAGCAAAACACCAAACAAGTTGAGCGCCTCGCTCGTGAGAATTCTGAACTGATGGCAGCCAGGAGATCCCTGGAAGAAATGAAGGGCTTGAGGACTGTAGACTCCCTACAAATTTGGGAGTTCCTGGGCAAGGCCAACGACGCGCTGACACCGATGGGTTTCAGCCCCGTGCGCCCGGATGATCCGGAGCCGGAGCCAGACCTAGCGCTCAGGCGTTGAGCGCAGCAGGTAGCAAGCTCTCCAAGGTGGGCGATGTCATCGCGGACCAACTGGAGGTTGAGGGGCAATCCCTGGTGAAGAACGTCGTAGAGTATGTGCTGACGTGCTACACCAGCCGGAACTCCCAATTTCCTCTGGACCCGGTGCTTGAAGGCCTCGTCGAAGGAGAAGGCGAAGCTACCCGAGCCAACGTATCGGAGGTCGCCCAGAAGGACGCCCAATTCTTCCATAGGGTCTAGGACCATCTCTATAGTTCTCACTTGTATTTTCTCTTCTTCTTCCTGAATTTTGTAATCCCTTGTCTCCAGATGTAATTCCTTCTCTCCAGATGAATGAAATCCCCAAATGTTTTGTGAATTTCACTTTTTGTCTTCATTGTCTTCACTTGGCCCCCTGTTAGATGTACACAATTTGATTGTGAACATGTACCAAGAGCATATTGCATTTTTTTTGAAGACTCATTTGCTTCGAATTTGTAGAATTTAGGTTCGAAGTCTTCGATAGTGAAGGCCCCCCGAGGTTGTCGGAGCATAGAAGCTTTGGCGTTGTCTATCGCTGGAGCTTAGTAGCTCCGGCAATAGTCTCTATCAACGCGTAGGGCATCGATAGTTAGTCCTACGGGGTGTCGGAGCTTTGTTAGCTCCGGCTTTTCTCCATCAACGTGTATTTTATTTTTCCTGCACACTGAAGCCAAGAAAAATAGTAAAATTTGTTTCTTGTCTATAACTTCGTCGCGGCTTACAAATCCCAAGATGATTTTAAGTCAAACGCGATTCTAAATACAACCGAATGCATTGTTTTTTTTTCTAGATCCAACTGTACACGGACCCGCCTTACTTCGGCCTGCCGGGGTGTAGGTAGAGTGGCGTACTTAGGGTGCTTGACCAGGCTAAGTCGATAGCACGCTCCAGCCCTAGGTTGGCTTGGCGGCTTTCAAGCCAGTTGGCCGTGAACAATATTTGAATCCAAAAGAATTGACAATACAACTCGAATCGTATATAAACCGGTTGAACTAAAATTTCTTAAGAACAGCACGTCTTCGTTATAGACAAGAAAGAGAAAAATAAAAAATGTTGAGCCTGTACAAAATAAATGCACGTGGAGTCTGTTTCACATGAAGATGTCTTTCATTATAGGTCTGGGGTACAGGGGAAACATGTACACTCTTAGGGTACGGAACCAGGCTAAGCATGTTTCATTTCTCGTTTCACCCAGGGTAGTTAGCCACACTTTTAGTCCGTAGACTGTGACAAGTGTTGCATGAACTTTGCGGACCTTTCGAGAAAGGTCCGGCTACTCTCCCGGAGGAACTACCCGACTCTGTACAATGACTCTATAACATACATCTCAAGTTACTCAAGACTCACCTCCGTGGTATTAAGTGTAGAACTTACGAAGGTGCTCGATGTTCCAAGGATTTGGGAGAGGTGTCCCATCCTCGGTAGCCAAGCGAACGCTTCTGGGACGGGATACTTTAATCACTCGGAAGGGTCCCTCCCAGCCAGGGGAAAGTTTGTTTAACCCTTCTCTGGATTGTATTCTCCGTAGCACCAGGTCGCCTTCCTCGAGCTGTCGGTTGTGTACATGCCACTGATGATAACGCCATAGGACTTGGCGATATCGGGCATTCCGAACAGCTGCTTGGCACCTTCCCTCCTCAAGGAGGTCTAGGTCTTCACGCCGGAGCTGGTCCTGCGTGGCTTCGTTGAAGGTCCGGACCCGGAGTGAACCCAAGGTGATTTCCGGAGGAAGGATTGCTTCAGCTCCGTACACCAGAAAGAAGGGTGTCTCTCCAGTTGACCGGTTTTGAGATGTCCTGTTTGCCCATAGAGTGGGCGGAAGCTCTTCGATCCAGTTGGCTCCATGTTTTTTCAAGCGCTCATAGGTGCGCGTCTTGAGTCCTTTAAGGATTTCAGCATTTGCTCTCTTGGCTTGGCCATTGCTAGCTGGGTGAGCTACGGAAGCGTAGCAAACTTGTATGCTGAGGTCTTCGCAATATCCTTGGAATGCAGAGCTTGTGAATTGGGTCCCATTATCAGTGATGATTTTGTTTGGAACTCCAAATCTGCATACAATGGACTGCAAAAAGTTGATAGCAGATTGCTTGTTGATTGTCACAACTGGAGTTGCTTCCGGCCACTAAGTGAACTTATCAATGGCGACGTACAGGAACTTGTAACCTCTGACGGCTCTTGGGAAAGGTCCCAAGATGTCCATCCCCCACACAGCGAAGGGCCATGTAGGAGGTATCATTTGTAAGGGCTGAGCTGGTGTGTGAATTTGCTTTGCATGAAATTGGCATGCTTCACATTTCTTCACCAGCTCGATTGCATCTTGGAGTGCTGTAGGCCAGTAGAAGCCATGCCGAAAGGCTTTACCAACCAGCGTGCAGGAAGACGCGTGGTTCCCACACTCACCTCCATGGATTTCTGCAAGGAGTTTGCAGCCTTCTTCCCTTGTGATACACCGCATTAGGATGCCGTTGGCACCGCGCCGGTAGAGATCCCCTTCTACCATTGTGTATCTTTTAGCCAATCTGACTACCCGGTCAGCGGATGCATCATCGTCAGGAAGGATGTTGTCTTTCAAGTATCTCCGGATCTCCGAGATCCGTGCATCAGAACTAGCTTGAGCTTTTGAGTCTTGCGTGCTGGGTTGCTCGGAGCTTCCGGCAGCACCTACGACCATTAATGGCTGCCATGGTAACAGGGCCATTGGGATTGTCAGCTTCGGTATGCTGATCTCGCCCCCTTCGCTTAGTTCAGCAGGCTGAGCTGTTGGCTTTGACAACCTCCGAACAAAGATTCCGTCAGGAACCAGAGCTCCGGTTGATGCTTTCGTCGAGAGATCGTCAGCTTCGGCGTTATGGGCACGCTGAACATGGTGGAGATCTAGGACTTCAAAGTACTTCTGAAGCCTCTGGACTTCAAGGAGGTAAGCAGCTAGCTGGAGATTATTGCAGGAGCATTCACCCTTCACCTCCTTAATGATGAGCTATGAATCTCCCTTGACCAGCAATTGCTTGACACCATATGACAGTGCCACCTTTAGTTCGTAGATGAGTGCTTCATACTCTGCCATGTTATTGGTTGCCTTGAAGTCAAGGTGTACCATGTATTTCACCTTCTCCCCAGTTGGTGCAAGGAGAAGGATTCCAACTCCGGCCCCCTGTTTCTGCATGGAGCCGTCGAAGTAGAGGGTCCAGTGAGGCTCAGTGAAGGCTGGAACTTGATGCTCCGTCTTCTGCTCACTGGGGCCCCCAGGGTTTGATGGAGGGGGAGTCCATTCTTCCACAAAATCTGCCAATGCTTGACTCTTGACTGCTTTTCTTGAAATAAATTCAAGATCAAATTCAGCCAATTCCGCTGCCCACTTTGCAATATTCCCAGTTGAATTGGGATTATGCAAGATTGCTCGAAGTGGGTAGGAGGTCACCACTGAGACTTTGTGAGCTTGGAAGTAATGGTGAAGCTTTCTTGAGGCAATAAGGACTGCATAGAGTAGCTTATACACCTCTAGGTGTCGAGTCTTGGCATCATGTAATACTTCACTAATGAAGTACACCGGGCGCTGAATGGTCCGGACCCTCTCAGAGGGGTCCAGAGCTTCCTCTTCACTGACCCGGATCCTCTCGGAAGAATCCGTGTTTTCTTCAGGGACCTCCGGGTTCTGGCTGGAGGAACCCGGAGCTTCTTCAGAAGTGACCTGGATCCTCCCGGAGGGGTCTGGGTCTCCTGAAGTGACTACTTGTGGATTCGAATCTGGGAGCTGGGACCCAGACTCGCTTTCAGGAACCTCCGGACCCTCCCGAAGGGGTCTGGATTCCTGAGTATGGGGTAGTTCTGGTCTCTCTGCAACCAGAACCATACTGATGACTTCGTCAGTAGCTGAAATATGAACAAACAAAGGCTCACCAGGGTTCGGAGCTACCAGAATTGGTAGGGTGGTGAGAAACTGTTTCAGGTCCTGGAATGCCTTCTCTGCTTCTTCGGACCATTGGAATGGTCCGGACTTCCCCAATAACTTGAAGAAGGGGAGTGCCCGTACCGCCAGTCTTGAGATGAACCGGCTGAAGGCTGCTAGACATTCAGTTAACTTTTGGACGTCTTTGATGCGGGTTGGTGGCCGCATGTCTTCAATGGCCTTAATCTTCGCCGGATTAGCTTCTATGCCCCGGTGACTTACTAGGAAACCAAGAAGTTTTCCGGAGCTAACACCAAAGACACACTTGTCTGGGTTTAGCTTTGTGCGGGTGGCCCGCAGCTTGTCAAAGACAGCCTGCAAGGTGTCAAGGAGTGACTTCTTGTTCCTAACCTTGACCATGATGTCATCAACGTACACTTCCACTATGTCTCTAATGAGTTCTTCAAAAGTTTTGTACATAGCTCGTACAAAAGTTGAAGCTGCATTCTTGAGACCAAAGGGCATGGCTGTGTAACAATACAATCCATCTACTGTGATGAATGAAGTATGCTCTTCATCTTCCCTAGACATTCTGATTTGATGATATCCGGAATATGCATCTAGGAAACACAGTAATTCACACCCGGAGGTGGATCTGATCTATTCTAGGTAGTGGGAATGGATCTTTTGGACATGCCTTATTTAGTGTGGTGTAGTCGATGCACATCCGAAGCTTCCCGCCGGCCTTGGGCACAACGACTGGGTTTGCCAGCCATTTTGGATGGAAGACTTCTCAGATGAATCCGGCTTCGAGTAACTTCTTGTCGGATGAAGTTCTGTCGCTCTACGGATTGCTTCCGAGGCTTCTGATGCACAGGCCGGGCATTGGGGTAGATCTTCAGATTGTGCTCAATCACTTCCCTGGGGATCCCAGGAATTTGTGACGGTTGCCAAGCAAACACGTCGACGTTAGCCCCGAGGAAAGTGATGAGCGCGAGTTCCTATTTGTCGTTCAATCCCCCCAATATACGGGTGGTTTGAGCGGCATCGGAACCAATTTGGACGACTTTGAAGGGAATGTCGGTGTCGCCGCTTGGCTGCACTCGAGGTGCAGAAGTCGAGCCTCGTTGACGAATGCTCGGGAGTTTCGGAGCTTGCTCCTGCCTGGAGTCCTCCTCTTGCGACATGGTGAGTGCATGGAGTTCTTCCAGTGCAGTTACTCCGGCAGTGCGATCTCCGCGGATCCGGAGAACGCCTACTGGTGTTGGCATTTTTAACACTAGATAACCATAATGAGCGGCTGCCATGAATTTGTACAGGGCAGGCCTTACCAAGATGGCATTGAAGGGCAAGTTGATCTGAGCGACGTCAAAGACCAACTTCTTGGTGCGGTACTTCTCCCGTGTCCCAAAGGTAACGGGGAGAGTAATAGCTCCGAGTGGGGTAATGGCCCCCAGACCTACTCCAGAGAAAGGTCGAGAGGGGTGGAGATCCGAAGGTCGGAGATGGAGCTTAGTGAAAGCTTTGAAGCTAATGAGGTTTAGCCCCGAACCTTCGTCTACCATGACGTGGTGGAGCTGGATGTTGTTGATGGTAGGGGATAGCATCAAGGGTAACTGTCCTGCTCCAACCATGCTCCGAGGACAATCCGAAGCATCAAAAGTGATGGCTTTGTCCATCCACTTCCGATGAGGTTCCGACCTGACTGTAGGAGCTACAGCGGCCATATCCCGACGCATAGTCCTGATGACACGGCGGGAGGTGATGTCCCATGATCCACCAAAAAATGGTGTTCATGGTCTTCCGACGCTCGTTATCAGAGACGTCAGAATCATCGTCGACAGAGGTTTAGACGGCCTTCAGGACCTTTTTCGGATCCTGAAACCCTAACTCCTCTTCAGCCGGAGCTTCGTCGACTTTTTGCTTCCCTTCCCTCTGTCGAAAAGGAGATTTTTCTCAGTGCTTGCTGTAGCGCTCAGGAAGGTTTTCGACCTCCCGGCAGTCTTCCAAACTGTGGCTGCCTGTTTTATGAATGGGACACCACACATTGGGCTTGCCACCGTCTTCAGAAGATGGTCGAGGTCGCTTCTCGGGGCGTGGCCCCCGGCCACCCGGAGTTGCAGTAGCTGCAACGTTGGATGTGCCGGCCGACGGCTTCTTCTTGCGGTTGGTCTTCTTTTTCTTCTTGCCACCCCTGGAGGTAGCGGCTTCTTCTTTGGAGGATTTCTTGTGACCCTCCAAGGTTGGTTTGGAGTGCATCTCACGGCCCTCCGCAGCTCTGGCACATTTGTCAGCCAAGCTGAAGAGTTCCATGACACTGGTGATCTCCTTGATCGCCAGTTTCTCCAACATCTTCTTGTCCCGTACACCCTGTCTGAATGCCACAATGACAGAGGCGCTAGAGATAGAAGGGATAGTGTTTCGTACCTGAGAGAACCTCTGGATGAATGATCGCAAGGATTCTCCCCATTTTTGCACGACCACAAAAAGGTCTAGTTCAGTGCCTGGTCGGGTGTATGAACAACCGAAGTTGGCAGTGAACTGTCGGCACAGCTCCTCCCAACTGTTGATAGAGTTGGGTGGAAGGCTCATAAACCAGGACCTGGCGGTCCCAGTTAAGGCCACTGGAAAATAATTGGCCATCACGGCCTCGTTTCCTCCAGCTGCCAAGATTGCAGTGGAGTAGATCTGAAGAAATTCAGCGGGATTGACAGTCCCGTCGAATTTTTCTGCAGGTGAGGCCGGAACTTCTGTGGCCACCTAACCATGCGCAGGTGCATGGCCAGGGCTGAACAGCCTCCTCCCACTCCTTCAGGAGCAGAAAGGTCCTGAGCTTCCCGTCTTTCACGGGCACACTCAAGATGGACTCGGCCGTCCTGCTGGCGGTATCAACGATCAAGCTCCGCCTGAAGGTCATGAGTCGGAAGCCTGGATACCGTGTGAGTGCGTCGTGCCCCGGAGGGCAATGACGTCACTTGTTGTGACGCAGCACGTCTCCTGCTATTCGAAACGTGCGGACCAAGTCTTCCAGACAAAGTCCGCTGCTGTGACGGGGCTCTTCCTGAAGGAGGAGGACCCTGGTTGCTGAGGCGTTCAGCTGCTGCTGCAACCAAATGCTCCACATCAGCCCTCCACTGCTCCAGTGCATCCCGGGATGCATCCGGAGGTGGTGGGCGTTGGAGAAGAGCACGCGCTGCATGGAGCGCGTGTTTCAGGTTGTCATGATTTGCTGACGTAGTAATTGACGCCGGCGCACCATCATGTTGCCCAGCACGATTTGCTGGAGGAGACGGTGGTGGTGGAAGTGTGACTCCTGCTAGTGCTGAGGCTCCTGCTGGTGGCTGCCTATTGGAGGGATTGCCCCCAACAGCCTGAGCAGCAGGCTGACCATTGGATGATCCAGCAGCTGAGTTCACCATTCTCAAAATCTCAGGCACCCCCCTACCTGGCGCGCCAACTGTCGGTAGTTTGGAACCGGCAGATCTCCCTACACGGCTAAAGTGATAGGGGAGTTTGATGTTCGGTGCGGGGGCGCGGAGATTAAAGAAGGTGAGTAGGAATTGACACAGGAGACACAAGAGTTTACGTGGTTCGGGCCGCCTGAGCGTAATGCCCTACTCCACGGAGGTGTTGGTGTTGTATTAACTGTATGAGGTTGTGTTGAGCGTCTATGGCGTGTGTCTCTCCCCCCTGAACGTGTCGTCGGCCTATCCTTTTATAGTACAAGGGAAGGCCGTTACAAGATAGCCTGGCCCGACATGTGGCCCCAGTGGTTACTAGTATTGACAGTTATTTAACACATTTAATTGCTCTTAATGACCCTGTAATGGGCTTTGACAGCACCGTTACTGCTGTTAAGATCATCCGTTTAAGTGTCATCAATATGGCATTAATGACACTTAATCGGGTCTTGAAGTCCTTGATTCCCCTTTGAAGATCCGGAGCTGTTGCGAGGTCTTCCGGAGGTTAGGTGCTGAAGATCCGAGGATTGGACACATGGCAGCTCCGGAGCATACTGTGGGAAACAGGTAGCTCCGAAGCTACCTGACACGTGTCAGGTCCGGAGCTTCTCTCGGTCTGAGGTTAAGTTCGGAGGTGCCATTTCGGTACATGGCCCGGAGCTTCCCCCTTGTGTGTGGTAACTCCGGTTTGGTAGTACACGTGGCGACCCTGGGATTAACCATGTTGGAGAAGCGGGTCCGGTTGTGTCTGACATGGGGGCCTCCGAGGGTCTTCAAATCAAGTATATGACTTTCCTTTGACATCTTTGTAACCTCAAGGGGTGTACGGTTTCTAGGGTACCGACAACGGCAAGTTTAGAACCATGAGCAGCATTATCCGACTCCTGATCTTGAGCTCGCTGCCATGGTACTTGCATTGAAGATGCGGAGACACTATCTGTTGGGCAACCTAGTGCATCTCTACACCGATCACAAAAGCCTGAAGTGCATCGTCACCCAAAAGGACTTGAATATGCGACAGCGAAGATGGTTGGAATTGATCAAAGACTATGAGATTGAGTCCACTACCATCCTGGCAAAGCGAATGTAGTTGCAGATGCGCTGAGTCTCAAGTCCCATGTCAATAATCTTTCCGTCACTCTACTTGGTTCCATATGGAGCGCTCTATAATCTAGCTCTCGTTCCTACCATAAGGGAAGATATTGTAGAGACTCAGAGGGAAGACAAGGGAATGTCATACATTCGCTGAAGAATGAAGAAGGGGGTATGAAGTGTTTCCGATGTGACGATGACGGTACCCTCTGGTTCAAAGTCCGCATCGTGGTGCCCCACAATGTGGAACTTCGGAAGAAGATATTGGACCAAGCTCATTTGTCCAAGTATTCTATTCATCCCGGAAGTAACAAAATGTACCAAAACTTAAAGAAGCAATTTTGGTGGACTCGGGTGAAGAGGGAGATAGCGAAGTACGTATCCTAGTGTGATACGTGTCGGCGAGTGAATGTTGACCATTTGAAGATAGTCGATCACCTTCAACCTTTAAGCATACCGGCCTGAAAATGGGAGGACATCAGCATGGATTTCATTGTTGGATTACCTCTCACCTTTCAGAAGCATGACTCGATTTGGGTGATCGTCGACTGACTCACCAAGTCGGCGCACTTCATTCCAGTCAATGTCAATTATGTGGCATGACAATATGCGGAGTTGTATATTGCCAAGATCCCGTGCCTACACGGAGTACTCCGCATTATCATATCAGATCGTGGAACCTTATTTGTTGCTCGATTTTGGGAGCAGCTCCACGCATCTCTGGGTACCAAGTTGATTCGGAGCTCAGCTTACCATCCTCACACTGATGGTCAAACAGAACGAGTAAACCAAGTGCTAGAGGATATGCTACGTGCCTGTGCCATCCACCATGGTAAGAATTGAGATGATCATCTACCATTGGCGGAGTTTTCATACAACAATGGTTATCAGGCTAGCATCAAGATGGCACCATATGAAGCTCTTTATGGCCGGAAGTGCCGCACACCTTTGAACTGGTGTGAATCCAGTGAACGAGTGATATATGGTATCGACATGGGGAATGAAGCCGAAGAACGAGTACGAGTTATTGAAGCCAACCTCAAGGCTGCTCAATCTCGTCAGAAAAGCTATGCGGACAAACGGCGTCGACCTCTTCACTTCGATGTCAGGGATCACGTTTACCTTCGTGTATCCCCAATGAAAGGGATTCATCGCTTCGGAGTAAAAATGAATCTAGCTCCACACTTCATTGGGCCGTTCACAGTAACTGAATGATGTGGACCTATGGCCTATCAGCTAGAGCTACCAGCTTTGCTTTCAGGGGTCCACGTTGTGTTTCACATTTCGTATTTACGGAAATATCTCAAGGCCCCAACTGACATCCGTATGGAGGATTTGGAAGCTCTCCAACCAGATCTTACTTAATCTGAGCATCCAACCCTGATAATCGACGAGAAGACTCGCACCACAGAAGCTGCACCCTGCATTTCTACAAGGTCTTGTAGGGCACCACACCGCTGAAGAAGCAATGTGGGAAAGTGAGGAATACCTTAGAACGAACTATCCGGACTTGTTAGCGGCATATGTTCATTAGATCTTTTTCTTTTATCCTTCCTATTGTAATCTCGGGACGAGAATCTTTTAAGGGGGAGGAATGTAAAATCCCAGTTTTTCTGTAATATAAAGTTCAATTACCAGTTGGTTATCAACCATAGTGGAGATCAATTGTGGTTGTACACATAAACTTGATCTCATCAAAATATTTCTTTCACTCATAATTAAATTTTATTAACATAGGGGAGTGGACTTCAACAATGACCCTAGGATAATTCAAGTGACCATTATGCAAATTTTGGAATTTATTGAATGGAAATTTGCTAGGGCAAAACAATATGAAGTACTAAATATATTCAAATTATTTCAAAAACATGAATATAGCTACTGTACAATTAGGCCCTGTCAAAATATTCAAATCTGAGGCTATACACTTTTCCATGGCCTCATAATATTTTAAAGAGCCTTCCTGCAAAGTTTCAAGATTTTTGAATTCCATTTGCTATTTTACTTGAGACGCTTAGCAAATTTGAGTCAAATTCAAATTTGAATTTGAATTTCACATGAAATCTGTCCAAATTTGAAATCCAATTTCAGAATTTGAATCTCCATATTTAAAATGGCCTCTCCACAAAAACCTAGGATTTTTTGATCAAGTTTGGTAGGGGAATTGAAGTTCCAGAGTGGATAGGCTTGGAAGGGGATGTGGGACCCACTGTCCAGTGACCCAAACTCGAGCGGTTCCTCTATTTTCACCGTGGTGACACCTCCCGGCATGCAAGCCATGGAGCTTCTTGCTGGCTTCCACCGTGGCCGACTCTCCTCGAATCCCTTTGCCTATTTATATCCCTTGTGACCGCCGGCGTCGAGTTCCCGTTTCGTTTTGCCTTCCCACGCCGCAGTTCTGCCCCGCTCGCGCGCCGCCGACCTCACCTCAAAACTCCGGTGATAACTTGACATCTAGCCATGGATCGATCTTGAGTTCTTTAGCAAACTTGTTTGCAACTTGCTTGCGCACCTTCTCCACATTTTGGTTCGGTGTTTCCTCATTCTGTTGTGCAGTATTCCGCAGTTTTCCGACGATCGCGGGAGAAGCCACCAAGAATCAGCCCTTCTCCACCGTCGACAAGCCAGAGGAAGCCTCTACAGGACCCAACTTCCATAAGAAAAAGGTTCGTTATCGCGCCTTATGCATGCTCACCAAGTTTCAAGCTATGCCATGCCTTGTAGCGTTCTTATTTTCATTTTTCCCCATGATAGTTCATACCTATATCTCTAGGTTAGGGATTTAATTTGTTTTCTACGTCTAATAATTCTTGACCATAGTTAAGGGATAGTTTACCTATCTCCCTACGAACACTCCAGATGAAAAAGATTTGGAAACCATCGAGTGTTGACCGAGATAGCCGAGTTTTGGCCGCCGCCGGTGAAAAAGCCGCGGTTGACCATCGAGCTCATAGTTCCCGGCCGTTTCTCTCCTTTCATAGCCCCGCTTCATGTTCCTCAAGGCACAAGAAAGCTTTTGGACAAGAAAACAAGGCATCTGAGCTAGAGCTGAGAGAGTTCTACCCTGCCCGAGCTGTCGCTGCCGCCACCGTCATCGCACCGCCGGTTCCAGCCGTCGGCAAGCCCCGGGAACACCACTGACGTGTTCAGTGTGGTGGAAAACCCCCCGGCGGCAATTTTGGCTAAGCTCGGCGCATGGGAGAGACCAGCGGCGAGGTCGCCGGCGCAGCGCCCCGCGGCCACGTCACGCGTCGGGTGGAAGAAGATGACCCGCAGGCCCCGCCTATCAGCGACGCGTGCGACCACGCGAATCGGCTATGTCTCGGATATAATACGGCTACGTGGGTTAACTCCGTGTCCCTCGGTGCGGCCCAGCCCTGGTTGGTCCATTCAAACAAAGTGGGGCCGGCTGCATTATTTAAACTTTTCCATCGGAAAATAATTCCGGATTTCTATCAAACTTCAAAAATCCATCACTCCTAGTAGTTTTGCTCAAAAATTTACAAATAAATTCTGGTAGACTCATTTTGATTCCAACATTAAAGTGGTGCAATTTGTTCGACATGAAACTCCCAGAATTTTCATAATTATTTCCTTTGAGCTAACTGCTTGGAAAATTAATCACTCCTCTTTTGCTAACTGGAAAATTCCCAATTTTTGTCAGGACACTCTTCAAATATCATTTGATCTCCAGTAAACATTTCAAGTTCATTGGACTTCATTTACTGGGTTGATCAGTGTTTCAAATCTCTATGTAATTCAAAAATTGCAAAAAATACAGAAACCATTTCAGAATTTCTCCCGTACATGTAAAATCAATTGTGCCATGTAGGAAGCTTAGAAAATTATGAAACAAATTTTCCTAGAACCAGTGGGACCCCCTCTACCTGGTACAACAACTGGTAGTGATGATAGAACTCTAGAATTTCAACAAAAATTCAGAGAAGGGTTTTACTTGTGGAATTTTAGAGACAACAAACTTCCTTGATCATCTCCTGTTCTTTGCAAGAGTCTCCATTATAGTCCCTAGTATCTACCATAAAAGTCCCAAAGCCAATTAAGATAATTATCTTATATTGATCACAGGATACTAGCTTGTGACCTTAAACATATTTTTTTTATTTTCAAAGTCATTCATGTATAGTATATGCATATCACGTAGTAACTGAAGTCGAGGAGGAGCCGTAAGCCTTGGAAGTCCATATGCCGTAGACTAACGTAGACTCGGAATCGCATTCAGGCAAGCCTTGGTTTGCATTTAAGTTCCTTATAGTGTCTTTGTAGTTTTCATTAACTTTATGTCTTTAGATGTTTGTGCATTACGTTTAAGGTGTTTGACATCTACTTGCATGACCAAATAACCCAGGGAGTGGATAGAATAGCTCACAGACTCGTGTAGCAACTGCCAAGCTAATATTGTCAGGAAACCGGTAGAAGTCGAGTAGTTGGAATCTACTCGCAAGATAGAAAGATGACACTCATCTACACTAGGTCGGGTAAATATAAAGAATGGTTGTTGATATGAACTGGTGATCGGTCAGAGATGAGTAGGAAGCAATGATACGGGGTCTTGGTTGCATAGCTCTGACCGTGTTGATTAAGGCCCGCGCTGTATGCGGCCCTGTTGGACAAGCTTGAATTGTACCGGCGACATACTGGACAAATGGGCTCCAGCAAACTGACGTAGTTGATTCTAGTTTGTCGAGGCATACCGTTCCATTTTATAGGCGTAGGTTGAGAGCAGCAAGGTGTAAATCAGATGGTGGGCACATCAGAGTACACCCCACGCAGGGACCTCCTGCCCGTGACAGATCGACCGGTTCGACATTCGAGTGTTGGGTGAAAGGTGGCCATATAAGAATAGTATTGAAGTGTTATGTAGGTACTGCTATAAGTACTCGTTGGCGCTTCCGAAAGTGTGTATGTGTCATGTTGTCCTGGTGTGTCCTGATTGCAATCACCATCTATCGCGGTAATAGAGTACCACTTGTTCACTGTAGCGTGACATAGTAAGTACTGAAGAAGCCAGGAGAATATGATGTATTGAATTATAATTGTTTTGCAATCTTGTGTGGCTTAGAGATCACACAATTAAAAGTTTGCAGTTTCCAATTACTTAACCTGTAATAGCATTATATGCTTTGGACATGACATATCATCGATAAGAATTTCTTGTTTGATTGTGGAGTCTATGATGTGCCGTGCCTGAGGAATGTCATTTGCTACTTAAAACATGATCACAAGTTCTTTTAATCGTAATGAATTAATCAAGTAATCAACTCACATGTTGAGTTTTATGAACAAATATAAATTGAGAAAAGATCAAGAGAATATGCATGCATCGCACTTCTTCTTTTGAGATGGCTTATCATTGCACTTTGTTATGAACTTGGAAAAAGTTGTTTATCATGTCCTTTAGCTTCTGATTGTCAAATGACATAGGCTTGGCTTGGTTGGTTAGAATAAGTCAGATGCGCATATAATCTCTTGCAAATATCATATGATCTAAATTTGTGCTTTGAAAAACAATAAAATGCAGCAACAAGTGTCATGCTTTCAGGTTTTGAAATAGTATAGTTTGTGAGATCATGACGTGCTGAAATTAAAAATTACAGTTGATCTCTAGCATGACTTACACTACTTTATGTATCTCATTGTTGTGATAGTGTAAGTTACTCGATACTATTACTTGTATGAGCTTTGTTTTATACGTATATGTTATAATCTGCTCATAAAAAATTAAAATTTCTTTTTTGATCCTTCCTGAATACATCGTCAAAGGGGGAGAAACTGATCACACATTGCACATTGCACACACATTCACAAGTGTTTTGGCACGATTCTCAGGGGGAAATTTATTGTTTTTCTTCTCATTATTTCTGAATTACAAAGGGGGAGAAATATTTCTAGGAGAAAATTGTTTTCACAAACTTTTCGTGTGAATAAGCCGATGTTCAGATTATAAGTGGTGTTGCCAATGCATTCATCAAGGGGGAGATTGTGAGACCTATGTGTGTTGAATACATTGACTATGACGAGAAAAGTTTTGAATACTGCCAAAACACCCTTTTTATCAAGGTCCGACTCTAGGTACGAGCCCCCGCAAGGTTCGACGATAGGTCTGGCTTGTTTTGGGTAGCTCCAGCAAGGTCCGATGTAAGGTCCGACTTGCTTTGGCTAGGTCCGACTTCTTTGTATAGGTTTGACTAGCTTTGGTAAGCTCCGACGCTAGGTCCGACTAGCTTTGGTTAGCTCCGGTGCTAGGTCCTGCTAGCTTTGGTAAGTTCTAGCGCTAGATCCTGTTAGTTTTGGTAGGCTCCGATTCAAGGTCTGGTTAGTTTTGTCAAGGTCTAGAGCTAGATTGCAATGGTTTTGCTTTTACATTGAGATATTTCGAACTTGTTTTTACATCTATGGAAAGTTTCCTTAGTATTATTTTACTAAGTTTTTTGTGTGCTTTGGTGGTAATTGCTGTTATTAATTTGCTATGGTTTGCAACATGCTTATGTGAGGTGCTCACGTAAGGTGTTGTGGTTATCAGAACTGACGAGAGTCAAGTCGAGGACTTGTGCTCTGAAGTATTGATTGTTTATTAATGTGCAGGTGTTGCTTGAGTTCAAGACATGGCTGGTGACGGGATCCATTGAACTAGTCTTAGGGAGAAGATGAGGTTCACCAACCAAGTTTGGGAGGAATTGTGGTTGAGTTGATCGGGAGGTTGCACAACATGTTTGGATCAAGAACAATGCATATGAAGGTATCATGGACGTCGATAGAATATGCTTGCACGTGTGCAAGGAGTGCATGGACGTGGCTGCATGGTTCCAAGGCGTGATGAAGAGATGTGGACGTAAAAATTGGTTGGAAATGTCCAACCGACTAGGTTATGGACTCAGGCTGCGGCTGAGTCGTGCTTGACTCAAATATGTTAAGTTTTGAGTTGGTTATGATAGGATTTTGTATGGGTCACGAATTTTAGTTCCTTTAGGAATGTGGGATACGTTTTAAAGGTGTTTGGAAGTCTTAAGATTGCTTTTATCTGCGTATAGAAGAGTCTTGAGTAGTTATGGAAAGTTTCGATTCATGAATTGAGTAGGATTAGAGTCCTAGATTGAGTGGAGTTGGCTTTCGGGCTGGTTATATATGCAAGGGAGGCCAGAACTCGTGGTATACGACTTTGGAGGCTGTTCCTCTTGTGTTTTGATCAATAAAATTCGTAGTTTGAAGGAACTTTTGTGCCTTGTTCGTCTGACTTGTTTTCAGACAAGTTTTTCTCGTCGAGTTTCTGCACCGCACTACCTTGCTTTGGTGATTTTATCATAACTCCAGTTTTACAGATCCTACTGACGTGATTCTTCTTGGGTTGTCTTCACAACTTAATTTTCTATCATCTGGAAAATTTCACGGTCATTGGATTTGTGGTTTCTGATCTACACGAGCTTCTTTGCAGTGTTCCAAAACTGTTTTTCTCAGGTAGGACAAATTGACCTTTGTTCGATCTTTCAATCGTAACTTGAGTTTCACTCAACATATTTTCGTGATTCTTGTTGTGATGTCTTCATGAATTGATTCTCTACAATATATACTAGTTTTGTCATAGTTGAACATGTTTAGATTAGTCGCACACATGGTTTCTTTAACAGATTGGTTTTCTGCCGAGGGGTGTTTTCGTTGCTTCCCCTGAAAAGTTTTAATCTACCATTCACCCCCCTATTGTAGCTTTACATGTGCTATTCAATCCTAGAGTTGAACCAATGTTGGATCCAAATACTAACATATTCATATTAACATAATCATATTATTACCTAATTAGACTATATTGGTAGTGTATGATGTTTATGATAACATGATAATGGCATTATGTCTAGATCATAAGAACATCTACACCTAGCACATACATGGACTCCACAATCAAACAAGAAATGCTTTGCCCAAGTATATGAATAAAGAGAGACTAATAATACTACTATTATAATGCATAAAGTCAAAAATACAAGAAAAGATACATGAGCCATACCGTTCCCATTTTGGACATGGGACTAGAGGCTCCTCTCTACAGCCTAACCTCTACTAAGGAATTGGAGAACTAATGTACTAAAGAGAGTGAATGCTCTAGTGATGGGTGGGATGAGAGAGCCACCCTACCCCCTATTTATACCATCCAAAGGTCGGTTTGGCGCTAGAAAAAACGAGGGAATCAGTCGCCATCAATATCTCTAAGCCGTGAGGAGCCAACACGTGGCAGTTAACCGTGTTTGGCGCGAATACCAGGTCGGGCGACCTAGTGGTTCGACTGAACTGCAAACAGCTCCACGCCGAAACTTCTCTATGACACTGTTATATAGGCCCCCATCATGGGTATCATTGATTCCCTTGATTTTCAGTTGGTTTTCTACTCTGAGTGGGCCCATGAATCCTTGTGCTTGCGCCTGATTGGTGGGAAGTGTGTTTCCTTGCCTTGTGGCCATGCATTCACCTCAAATCTGCATATAATACCTGCATGCACTGATTTCTCCAAGTACAAGTGGAACTAGGTTATTCCTAACTATGATGTGTGTATGAAATATTCAATCCTTCACATAATCGAGTTATATTGACGGTCAAAATTGGTATATAACAATTGTCAATAGTGGCCCCACCTGCGGGATCGAAACCTCCCCTGAGGTGGTCCCGGGGGCCACTATAGGTACCCTGTAAACCGGGTACCCCTGCGTACAATGAATAGAAGATACTAGGTATCAACTCCCAGGAGGGGAGGTACCTAGAAGCCACCACGTGTCCAGCGGCTCTGGAGCCCGCCTCCCTGCTGAGGAGGGCTCTGGTGCTGCCACGTGTTCAATGGCTCTGGAGCCCGCCTTCCTGCTGAGGGGGCTCTGTCTCTGGCACTGCCACATGCCCAGCAGCTCTGGAGCCCGCCTCCATGCCGAGGAGGGCTCTGCTACTGCCACGTCTCTAGCGGTTCTAGAGCCCGCCTCCTTGCTGAGGAGGGCTCCAGTGCTTCCACGTCTCTAATGGCTTTGGAGTCCACCTCTCTGCTGAGGAGGGCTTCGGTGCTGCCATGTGTGGAGCGTCCCTAGAGCCCACCTCCCTGCTAAGAACGGCTTTGGTGCTGCCATGTGTACAGCAGCTCTAGAGCCTGCCTCCCTGCTGAGGAAGGTTCTAGTGCTGCCACATGTCCGATAGCTCTGGACCTTGCCTCCCTACTAAGGATGGCTCCGGTGTAGACAAATCTCCTACAGCCCTGGACCCTGCCTCCCTACTGAGGACGGCTCCAGTGTTACCACATTTCTGACGAATCCAGACTCTTCCTCTCCACCGAGGAGGGCTCCGGTGCTGCAGCCTGTCCAAGACTGAAGCAAGGGGGAGTAGGAAATGTGACACCAGGTTCCGAATATGAACCAAGTATAGCGTATATTTGTGCCCAGGATGTTAATTACACAGACACAAATACATAATAAACGATATACAAAATTTAACCACGTCTCAAATAGTAAATAAGTACCCTATTATAAAAATCCAATGGTTCATGAATGACAAGACTCTAATTATTGCAGCATAAATTAAACTAAGTAGCATGACTCCATTCCACAGACAATTGACGATGCCACGCAACCTAGTACTCCACTTGATCCTCAGGGTACTCCTAAGTGTCTCCTGTAGTTGTTGGTGGAGGAATTGCAAGGGTGAGTATGTGTCGTACTCAGCAAGTGTGGAAAGTATGACATGTAGCTCAAAACATGGACAAAAATAAATGGTTCATTGCAGCAAGCAAATTTTAGTTCTCAAATGAGTAAAAGCATCCTGCTATGTCTAGGTGTGATAAAATTCTAGCATAACCCAAATAATTATCATACCTAGCATTCTCATTTACCATCATAATATAATTATAACTAGCCATCAATTTATATCATCACCATATACAAATTTTATATCCTCCCATAAACCGACCATACTCATGTTACATAACCAAACCATTCCCCAAAACCCAAGTCTAGTTCAAATCATGTAGGTCATCCAGGTGCTCTTAACCGGGAACACGGCTATCATGATAGTTTTTAATACTCTGCAGAGGATGTACCACTTTACCCACTTGTTTGTGATTTCGTCACCTTTTGATGACTAAGAGCCTCTATTATGCCTTATCACACCTCCGTTGGTGTGTGGCCAAGATATCACAAAATAGCCTTTTAAAAGGGACTACTAGTATGTACGGGCCCACTAAGGTTTCACCGGCAGGCTTTAATCCCCATTCTCCCACCCTCGGGCACCCTCGTGGGCCATGCAGATCCCAGGGTAGCCCTACTTGACACCATTCCCCGCGCCATCCAACGCCTATTCAATACTAGCAGCACACCTAATTATTCAGCTACGCCGCACCCATACTTGGCCTTGTGGTGACACTATTGTCCTGACATATTTTCGCATGAACCGGTTCTTAGATCTATGGCAAGCAAAACTACTGTACCATCCAACCCATTCCACTATGCCATGCTTTCTTAGATCATCTAAATTCTATGTTGCTAAATAAATCATCATCTCATTACCATCCCAAATTCGCATAATTAAAGTGGTCCAGCATATTATTTTAAGTTACCCATAACCCATGTAGCGATGTGGTGCAAAAGAGAAAAATACCCATACCCCGTGTAGTGATGTAGTGCAAAAGAGAAAAATACCCATTCTCGACTCATCATGTATATCCCGGCAACAAGGGTGGCATACAACACTAGTAAACTCCTACGAATGTGTTTCCCATCATATTGACACAAGCATGCAGTTCCGCAAACAAAACATTTAAAAACATAGGATCAATATGATCAAGGATACTTGCCTTGCTCCGACACATAGGGTTGCTCAAGCGCTCAAAGTCTTGGTTCTAAAAATCCTCGTACACAGCCTCTTGAGCATGTCCCTCTACTCGATGACACACGTACAAGAAAGACATACAATTCAATACAATGCACACATATTAATTATTATGCATGATATGTATGCATGCAAAGTTTGATAATTAATTATCTAAGGATGTTCATTAATTAGATTCAATTAGTTCATATGTGTTCATACGATTTTACGGAGATTTAGCGAGAATTAGGGTCGCTGAAATAAAATAGATGAGACTAGACAATTTTTACTCCGGATAATAGATCTATTACGTCGTTAAAATTTGTCTCGGAAAACGTATCCTACCGTAGATGCAGCGGCTTCGAGGATCATGGGACGGAGGCGTAATGTAGACGAAGTAGACGGCGCAGCGATCCTCCGGCGGCACGACGATCTCCGGTGGACGGCGGCTTCTCCTTTCCTTCTCTTCTTTCATTCCATTTTTTTTCCTGCTGTGGATACTTCCTTTGCTCCTGGCAGCTAGGGTTCTTCGGTTTCCACCGAGTGCTGCGATCTACGTACGAAGCTAGAAAGAATACGTGGGCAGGCATGCAATATCGAGGCCCTGCGTTTCTTTATATAGGAGCGGCACTCATAGGAAGCGTGGATTCCTGGTCCGGCTCGGTGCAGCACCGGAAGTCCTTGAGCGGCACGAGTCTTGGAACCCAAGTCCAGCTCGAAACAGGGAGAATGCCCCGAAGCTTACATAAGCTTCCCCGCGAAACTTCCAGCAGCTTCCAGAAGGTCCAAAAACTGTAAAATTCCAGAAACTTCCGGAAAGTTCAATTTTTATTTCCTTTATTTTTTCTTTCTTTATAGATTTTATATGTATATATATTTTTTTCTATTCTTTTCATATATATTCTCCATTTGTTTATATTTATTTTTCTATTATATATTTTATATTCTCATTCACTTTCTTATTACCTACACATATTTATATATATGTTTTATCTTTTATTTTTCTTCTCTTTTGTTCTACTAATGTTTTATGCATGAGAATGTTTGCAATGCATGGTACTAAAATGAGGGTGTTACAAAGCTACCCCCTTAAAATGAATCTCGTGTTCGAGATTCGATAGCGTGGAGAAAAGATCAGGGAAATCTGCCTTGGGGTCTTCTTCACATTCCCACGTAGCTTCGGCTTCCGTGTGGTGGTTCCATTGTACTATACACCAACGGACTCTCTTGTTCCTCGTGACTCTTTCCTTCATATCCTGGATTTTGATAGGTTGCCCGGCATAGGACAAATCCTCCTGGTGTTCTAGCTCGTCCATTGGCACCTGTTCTTCCAGCACTTCTTGAGTTGAGACATGTGAAACACTTGTGCACATCGGAGAGATGTGCCGGCAGCTCGAGTCGATATCCTACCTCTCCTCGCTTGTCCAAAATCTTAAATGGCCCAATGTAACGAGGTGCCAGTTTGCCTTTAACGTTAAACTGTCGTTGACCTCGAATACATGACACCTTGTGATACACGAAATCTCCAACTTCAAAAGCCAGATTCCTTTACCTATTATCCGCATAGCCCTTTTGCCGTGACTGGGCAGCCCTTAGGTTTTCATGAATTATTTGAAATTGCCTTTCAGCATCTTGTAACACATCAAATCCAAATACTTGGTTCTCTCTTGTCTCATTCCAAAACAAAGCTGTCCTACACTTCCTCCCATATAGTTCTTCATAGGGTGACATTTTCAAGCTTGCTTGGTAACGATTGTTGTATGAGAATTCAGCATACGGCAAACTCTTGTCCCAGCTACGTCCATGTTTCAAAGCACAATCCCTCAACATGTCCTCTAATATTTGATTTGTCCTCTCGGTTTGCCCGTCAGTCAGTGGATAATACGCGGAGCTGAAATTTAACTTGGTACCCATAGACTCATGCAATTTTTCCCAGAATCTAGAGGTGAATTGATAACCTCAATCAAAAAGTATTTTCTTCGGAACTCCACGTCGGCATACAATATGCTCAATATATAGCTATGCGAGCTTTGATGTGGTATATATGGTTCTGATGGGAATGAAGTGAGCTGACTTGGTCAGGCCATCCACAATAACCCATATAAAGTCATAACCGGACATAATACGTGGCAATCCAACTATGAAGTCAATACCGATATCGTCCCACTTCCGCTCAGGTATTTTCAACGTCCGCAATAGTCCAGCAGGTCGCTGATGCTCAGCCTTTACTCGTTGACACGTGTCACATAGGGCAACATATTCGGCTATGTCCCGCTTCATGCCATCCCACCAATAGCAAGTACTCATGTCGTGGTACATCTTCGTACATCCAGGATGAATGGAACAGAGCGAGTCACGTGGCTCTTTTAATATCGTCTCGTGAATTTGCTTCACATTTGGCACAACAATTCTTTTCCCAAGCCATAGAGTGCCAAGGTCATCCTCATCAAATCTGAATTCTCTCTCTTCTTGGATCTTTTCCTTGATTTCCTGGATTTCCTCATCCTTTGAATTTCCTGTTCTAGGGTCAGATTTAACTACATCACTCCCATTTTATTTATGAACCCAAGATGCAACCGTTCAAACTACTTGCATAGCTCGGCTGGTAACTCCTGGAATGTGAATTGGTAACATGTTCCCTTTCCACTCAAGGCGTCCACTACTACATTGGCCTTCCTGGTGGTAGTTGATTCCTACATCATAATCTTTGATAAGCTACAACCATCACCGCTGCCTCAAATTTAGATCTGTTTGTGTGAATATGTACTTGAGGCTCTTGTGATTCGTATAAATCTCACATCGGTGACCAAAACATAATGTCTCCGTATCTTCAAGGCGTTCACCACGGCTACGAGTTCAAGGACATGCGTAGGATAATTCAGTTCATGTTCTTTAATTCCCTTGATGCATAAGCTAGCACTTGACCTTCTTGCATAAGCACACATCCAAGCCCTTCCCTGGATGCAATGCAATATATATCAAAGCTCTTACTAACGTCTGGCAATACTAACATCGATGTGGTTGTCAACCTCTTTTTTAATTCCATCCTGGCAAGCTTGAGTCCATTGTAAGCCTTCCTTCCATTAATAATTCAGTCATGGACTTCGCTATTTTAGAGAAATCATTGATGAATCGGTGGTAATATCCAACCATTCCATGAAAACTTTGAATTTCCTTCACATTCTGTGGTGGCTTCCACTTTAGCACATCTCTCACTTTTCTCGGATCGACCGATACTCCTGCTCAGTATATGATATACCCCAAGAATGACACTTCCCGTAACTAGAACTAACACTTGCTGAACTTTGCATACAACTGGTGTTCCCGTATTTTCTACAATGTAAGCTTCAAGTGCTCCTCATGTTCTTCCTCGCTTCTCGAGTATATCATAATATCATCAATGAACACTACGACGAACTTATCCAGATATTCCATGAAGACTTTAGTCATGAGATACAAAAAGTACGCAGGCACGTTCGTCAATCCAAATGACATAACGGTGTACTCATATGACCCATACCATGTCCGAAAAGCTGTTTTGGGTATATCTGATGGTCTAATCCTTAATTGGAAGTATCCTGACCATAGGTCGATCTTGGAGAAAATACAGGGGCCTTTCATTTGGTCGTACAAATCCTCTATACGGGGTAGCGAGTACTTGTTCTTGATCATCACTTCATCGAGAGACTTATAGTCCACACACATCCTCTTGGTTCCATCTTTCTTATCTACGAAGAGGACTGGTGATCCCCATGGTGATGAGCTTAGGCATATAAAACCCTTCTCTAACTGCTCTTGAATTTGCTTCTCGAGCTCAGCTAATTCCTTAGGAGGCATTCTATACGGCCTCTTAGCTATAGGTGCAGTTCTAGGTAACAATTCAATTGCAATTTCTATGTCACGATCAGGCGGCATACCTGGCAACTCATCCGGAAACACATCTAGGTACTCGTGAGCAATTGGGATGCTTTCCAATGTCACACCTTCCACATGATTCATCATTGCCTTATGTGTTGCGGGTTGGGATACCTCAACTTCGATGTGAGTACCGTGCTCGCTTGTCAACTGCACAATCCTCTCGGCGCACTAAATGACTCCATTATACTTGCTCAGCCCGTCCATTCCAAGTGTTATATCTATTCCTTAAGAGTCCAGGACAATGAGGTTTGCGAGAAAGTCTACCCCCTTATTTTAATGCTTACTTTCGGACATACTATATTTGTTCTCATCTCTCCACCAGGAGAATTTACTAGCATAGTTTGCTTCATACGAGATATAGGCAGATTATACTTGGCAACATACTTTGATGAGATGAATGAATTAGATGCTCCAAAATCAAATAAAACAGTCGTAGGGTTGGAGTTGGCGAGGAAGATAACAATCATGATGTCATCAGCTGGATGGCCTTCCTCAGTAGAGACATGATTCACATTGCCATGAGCAAAATTCTGCTGTCCACGGTTCCCTTGTGGTGCTCCTCATTTCGGCCGCGTGTAGTTTGTTCTTGGTGAATTGCTCATCGGTCCATAACTTCTTTTGAGGCATTGACTTGCAAAGTGCCCGGCCTATCCACACACATTGCACGTCTTGCTGCCTGTAGCACCAGGAAAACTTGGGCGCATCTTATTCTGAGCATTAGCGGCCATGTTGGGACGTGGTGCGGGTGGCACAGGGTAGTGAGGTGCTTGCATGGAGGGGCGTTGCTGCGGTGGCTGATTTGGGCGCGGTGGATAAGCGGGGCGGTATGCAGGGGCAGATGAATTGTGGTATGGTGCTGATGGTGGTGCGTAGCGGGGACGAACATTGCATCCTTGCGGCTGTACATGATATGGCATCTTCCTCTTGATATCTTGTTCCATCTCACAAACATTGTTATCAACAACTATAGCCTTGTCCACAAGCTTCTAGAAGTTTGGATAATCATTATTAAGAAGATGAACTTGAATCTCATTGTTTAGACCCCTCATGAAAAAAGTATTGCTTCCCGCTGTTTGTGTTAACATCTTCTGGAGCATACCTTGAAAATTGCATGAACTTGTTCAGGTACTCATTCACGCTCATCTTCCCTTGACTTAGAACCTCAAATTCTTGTATTTTTAGTATCATGACACATTCAGAAACATAGTGAGAATGAAAGCTCTGCTTAAATTCAGCCCAAGTGATTGCCTCCTGATTAGCATGAGCTCCGCAAAGGTCTTCCCACCAGTCAACAGCTGCTCCAACTAGTTGATGCGATGTAAAGAGAACTTTCTCTCGATCACTGCATTGGACAATAGCAAGCTTCTTCTCAATAGACTTCAGTCAATCATCAGCTTCCATAGGATCATTGGCTTGTGCAAAAGTAGGTGGTCTAGTCCTCATGAACTCTCCCAATCTGTTGTGTGGCGGTGGTGGTGGCGGTGGTGGTGGCGGTGGCGGTGCAGCACCATGGTGGAGATTGTTGTTGTTGTTTGCTTGCATCTGACCCAAGGTTTGCATCATAGTTTGCATGAGTTGGTTCTGCATAGCCATCAAGCGCTCAAGGTTGCTTGCATCAGCTCCAATGTTATTATTCTGAGGAACTACCATGTTGTCATCATCACCCTCGTGTGTTCCGCTAGTTCCAGCACATCGAGTGTTCATTCATTTGCGAGTAGCATATCCCCTCGGCATCTGTGAGAGAAGAGGTGATGAGATTGAATTCAGATATGAAAGAACGATTCCCCAACTATATGCATGAAGGTATATGACACTAAACAATCCTTTATTAATATAAACCTATATGAGGATGTGGACAAGTGCCGAAGCATCCCACAACTCTCTACTATATGCGGAAGTGGACATTCGCCGAGGCGTCCCACAACTCTCAACTAAGCACACAAGCACAAGCAAACAACATATGAAATTCAGCACATCACACTATTTAAAACTAATATGATCTAAGCATTCTTATTACAAATTACTCACAGGGGACTTAAATTCCTAATTGTGAGGCGGTAGGGCATCTTTGGCTGTGCGGATGTGATGGGGTTGCGCCATGGTGATGTAGATGACCAGATTTGCTTGGGTGACCACGGTTCTCCTCTTTCTTCGTCGCAATCTTTCATCTCCTTGCTGGTTTCCAAATGATCTAGCTCCTTGTGAAGGTAGTGGATCTCTCCTTGTTCTGTTGCATAGCGATTGCTCATGTCCAGTAGTGTCTTCTGGGACCTATCCATTGCTAGTAAGTTGGGTGTATCTTCTTGTGGTCCAATTATCTTCCCCGTACCACTCTCCCGCTGAGGGTGTAAATCAAACGTGGTATTCTCAAGCTCAAAAGAGCGAGTATGGCACAAACTTGTGAGCGCTGCTAATACATCGTCATCTGTAGCATCCTTTTGAGTAGACCTCCAAGTGGGAGCATAATGGCGGGAGACCACTCTGTTGGTGAAGAAAATGACAACTTCAGCATGCCATTCATCGCATCCGTAACGAGGGACTTTCATCATGAAGAAATTCACATACATGCCACGGGAATGGAGGAATTCCATTAGTTCCAGTGATTCGTGTCCTCCTTCAGCTCCGGTGATCCAAAGCTCCTCAACTTGGCAGAACCCTGGGCTGTTGTGTCCATTGTCATTTGCACTCGGTGGTGGCTCCTCTTCTTGTCCCTCTCCGCGTTCCTCCTCAAGCGAGGCTGGTACATAGTACTCCTCATATGGATAATCATCCATAGCATCCTCATACAGCTCAAGCTCCTCCGAATCCTCCTCCATAGTGCTTGACGATCAGCTCCCTCCACCTCGGGCTTGACATTCTCCTCCTCTTGAATCGGCTCGTCGGGAATCTCAATGGAGTTAAGCCTACATCCAAGGGGAAGCGGGCAAGTCCTCTTGCGCGTTGTACTCCTAGTGATCGGCATCTATAGAAAACAAGAGTACATTAGAGGAGAGAATAATGTAACATAAATCTGAAAATTGCAGCAGCCAAAATAATGGGAAAAAGAGGGGGTTGCGGCTGTCCAAAAGAAGAGAAAAGAGAGGAAAAACGCAGCAACTCGCAAAATAAGTTTACCCACACATAGCACCAGAAAAAACACA